>CP094634.1:803101-2126619 GCA_023657505.1 Camelina hispida | reverse complement strand
TAAAATAATTAAAAAGACAGAAAGTGTTAAATTCTAATTTTGTGAAAATAAACCGGATTTGGCATCCCGTCCTTAGGTCTCCTTTGGTTCGTTAGAGGTGTTCTAAGTTCTATTCGTTTTCACATAATGTGAATTCAACACTTAAGTTTTGATTTTCACATTTATAACTAATAATATATGTAAATTGTTTTGATTAACTAAGATTCTATATAAAATGTTTTATTTCAAAATAAAATTTAAATGTTAAATTTCAATATTGTGAAAACAAACCGGACTTGATATCCGTCTTTAGACTTTTTGGTCCGTTAGAGATGTCATAAGTTCAATTCGTTTTTATATTATGTAAAATTTAACACTTAAATTAGATTTTTCGGATTTATAAGTAATATGAAATCCCTTTTGATTTAATTAAGTTTTTTTTACTATACAAAATAAATATATTTAACAAAACTAAAGTATCAATTTTTAATAATTTAATATATGAAAAGAAGCTCAGTTACTTTATTTTTGTCATTGACAAATTATTTTCTTCACAAAAATAAAATATCACAAATCTTAGTCGAAAATGAAATGTTGTCGTAGCCAGGATGGGTCCAAGTAGATGGATATTTTGCATGGTCATTGTTGGATAATTGCGGATATGAATACGATATGGATTGTTCTGTGTAGACTACGAAGATGGGCTTTAGCGATATCCTAAAATGTCAATAATATGGTTCAAAGATTTTTTGAAGAAAAAAGAAGAAGACGAAAAAACCGAGATTGAGAAGGATTAAAAGATTCCAGAATTTTGAAGCTAGTCAAATATATTGTTAATAATTATTAGGCTTACAGATGAGTGCTTACCGTGTTAAGCATGTTTTTTTTTGTTGGGGTATCGAAAGAGTGTTTCTCCTGTTTAAGATATACACTTACAAGTTTCAGCAATCGAAATAAAATAAGATTTTGATAAATTATCGAATTTGTAAAGAGTTTTTTCTACTAAAAAAAATCATCAAATAGATTCGAAAATAGCCTAATATCTATGTCAGCTGATCGATGACAGTACATGGTTTTTAATAGTAACAACGGTTGAGCTTTTAACCAACTGATTTAGATCAGAATTATAAAATACATTAGGAATTATTATAAACTATACTGTAGCAAAATAAAAGAGGTACGTACTGCTAAATACAAGGCAATAAAGAAAGCACATGGGAAGTAAAGGGAAGACAAAGGCCACATGACATAATTCTAGTGTTTGTTCCTCTCTACTACTCCTCCATTCTTCTTGTTCCCATCTTTATTTCTCACTCTCTTCTCTTATCTTCTTCTTGTTCTTTATGTTTTTAATAGCCAAGAAAATTTTAGACATTTTTCATAGTATTATTCTAATTACGGGACTAACGGTTGATGATACATTTGAAAATTGCATCAAACGTCCTTTCCATATGTTTCACAAATCTTTCTTGTTGTCTCTTAAGACTTAAGCTACTAACATTTCCTTTAACAAACAAACAAAAAGCTACTAACATTCACCTCTTTAGGATATTTTGACTAAGTACTGTACTTTCTAGTAAATTAAGTAAAATAAGATATTCAATACATTTTATCCGGATTGATACTCGATTCAAACTGAATCGAGTCGAAAGCAAAACTTATTTTGGTTACAATGAGTTATTTTTGTAGTAGGATACGACTAACAAAAACCTTAGAAATTGAGATAATGATAACAAAACTACTGTAATTGACAGAGTCCAGGTTCCTAGTCTGGTAATTAATGATGGATAAGACATTGTCGTCCGCTTTAAATGGGCCATGAACCCATATGTGAGAGACTTCTTCATGTGAGCCATCAAATTTGGGGGCACCCTTTGTTTTTCTTTCTTTTTAGTTTTTACCTTTTTTCTCCTTTGATGCTGTTTACCATGAATTCAGACTTTTCGGCGTTGACCTGTGTTTAAAGTCAAGGGGCTTAATTGGCTTTTTCTTAACAAGGATAAAAACTGGAGAAAATATTTGGAAAACGATAGATGATGATGATGATGTGGTTGGCCACTAAGTTTGGCCAAATCGGCGTTTGTTAATGTCTTTGGTTCCCATATGATTGGCGTATTGTGAATGAGACCAAAAGACCAAACCTTTTATCTGTTTTGGTCCAGCTTATATAAAACTGGTCTATGCATTAATTACTTTTGCCTACTTAACAAGGCACCTTGTGGGGATCTTATTGACCTTCAATCGGATAAACTATACTTAATCCATTCCCTTAGAATATATATCATACAAATGTGATTAATTTTTTTTCCAATGATATCCAAGTCTATATAATCATTTGATAATAAATAGTTTTTTATTCAATGGTTCGATCTTGTTCAACCCGATAAAAATTAAAAAAATGTAGTTGTAAATTTAAGCATGCATAAAATAACAGAGCGAGAGTCATCTGCAAGACTGCAATACGATTCAATTGATTATGTTAGATTAAGTAGAACATTAGTACGCACTACGTAAGTTATTTGGCTAGTTGAATCCATCATCTTCTCATCAATAACCCAAAGATGTCTATGTTATTTATATTAATTTCAAAACATGAGAAAGTGATCATCGCCTTACCTTGCGATAGGGATAAGAGAACAGAATGCTCAGTTTTTCTCACATGAGGATGGTCCCATCATGTTTTCACATAGTTTATTGAAACTTGGACCATCAACGTCTCTTCGCTATGATATCATTATTAAAAATCTAATTATCCTTTTCTACGAACGAATTGAAACTTTGGATCTTGGGTTTAGTGGAAGGCCTTATCATAATTATTTAGTTCATTAGAGTAATGATATCAAGAGCGCACAAAACAAATAGTTCATTACTAATATCGTGTTTACTTGATTTTCAAGTTCCTTTCCCACTTTAATTTTAATTTTTATAGCTTGTTTAATACTTCAGAAAAACTAAGCATGTGTCATCTCCCAAAGCTGCGAATCTAAACTTGTCACGAGGCAAATTTCCACACATCCACAGAACATAGTAAACACGCAAGTACATTAGTGTTTCAAACGCAAAAACATCTCCATTCCTCAACTATGATTGCAATAAGTGAAGCTAATAATAATGCACTCTGTTATTATTTTACCCAATGGAAGCAATGTCTATATATTACCAAGACTTGAAAATCAAAGTCATTATTGCATCATTATAGTTTTTTTGTTTGTAATGTAAGGAAAAAATAACAGCTTAACACGAACGAGTTATCTTTTTCATCCCTTTTTCTAATAAGTTGTATTGAAATTTACTTAAAAACTTTTAGTTGCCTACATTTTTCTTATAAGAATGCCAATTAGTCTCATATCATTTACCGAGTATATATGAAGAATAGCTAAATCTCAAACTTTATGTTCTATTTATATATCGATTATTATTTTTTTCGTTCTTCTATCAATAGAAAATTTCCATGAGGTCATTACTGATCCTCCCAAAGATATATTACTTCGTAAAAAAATCAATATCTTTTGAGTTTTGAGATACATATATAATATTGCTATAACAATACTGCTTGTAAGTAGCCGTAGAAATTATCGATCTTAGCAAGCCGTCTGCATATTGAACAAAGTATACATATATCATTATATATTAAACAACTTGTGAAACTACTGTCTTTTTCTTAATTATAATCTTGGCGATATAAAATTGAGGAGATAGGTTGTTCTAATAAGAAAGTCTCAATTAGAGGTTTAACCATAAAAGAAAGGTCGTTATGGTGGTTCAACTCCTGGTTGTCATCGATATGTTCCATCGTAAATGCCTCAACGCATCAAGCCAAGGGAGATTAATAATCCTCCAAGTACTTAATTAGTATTAAATCAAAACCCAATTAATTATTTACGAAACTAATAATTCTTAACCAAGTTGATGTACCAACCAATAGCGACATCTCTCAGCATGCATCTTTGTTAATCTTACTTGTTATTCATCTTAATTTACCCCAAAAACTTAGTAGATTATTCTGAAATATATGTATGTATATATAATATAAACCAGTATAAAGACGGATTAGATGACTTAATCGTTTATGGAACTTAAATTGTAAGAGAAAAATACACCAACTATCGTCACCAAATCAAGAACAAACATTATACGTACTAACTATAGATAGTATTAGTAGTTGTTAAGGTAATTAAAGTTGTTAAAAGTGACGACTGAATGTAGAAATGAAAGAATTAGTTAGTATGATGATTAAGACAGCATCGTCCTTATTGCTGAATGATTAGGGTTTGTCTGTATTATTTAACTAATTAAAACCTCTGGAATTTTCTGTAGGTACGTAACCAGTATACCAATTATGTTTAAGAGACAACGACATTGTACTAGCTTAGCTAGTCAACTAGTCATCATTGGACTCAAAAATGATATAGTCATATAGAGCATTAGTTTGATGAGTTTAATACTTACTACAAAAATATCTCTAAGATTATGGCATTCTGCTAATAGTCGTTTATTAAAAGTAATAACATATATTTAAGTTTTCGTTTGATTCGGTTCGTTCAGTTCGTGTTATAGTTTCCAAAAATCGAGCATATGATTGTAGGTTTTTTTCTTCCTATCATCAAATCATCAAACTAATGCTCAAAAATGATATAGAGAATTAGTTTGAAACTCAAATATTTAAAATTTGGTTCGATTCGGCAAAATTCATTTTGGTACATGTAACACTAAGCATTCATGTTTATGTAACGACGTTACATTAATTATTCCATACTGTAAATTTCAGCTGAGTTACATATAATATGTCATATCTTATCGTGAATGTTGATGCACGTAGGTCCAAATTCATTGCCGTCAAAAATGGATGATAAAATTCTCAAAATTATTGAGCAAGTTCTTGATATTATTATTCTTGTACATATAACGTTAACTAAGAATAATTCCATCCATAAATACTTTGAGCATATTTTATTATTCGCGATCAATAAATTCTATTCAGTATAATGAGACTCGAAATAACTTTTATTTTATTTCTCTATGTACAAAATAATAAAATAAATTTTTCTCTGTGTATTTATTGGATTTAAAAACGGTAAAAGCGGAACGTGAGGGCAGATCTAATAACACAGCAGCACATGAAAATGAGATTGAATATTATGCTTTATAATCTTACGGTAAGATTCGCATTTTGTTGCAAGTCAGAGCCGAGGAAATGGTGCAACGTGATGACATTCTAAAACTCCACTATTCTGATGGTTCCCTACAATTCCGACGAATAATTTATAATCGTAATATTTTGTGAATCCACCTATTTTTTTCTTCTTTTTTTCATCAACTTCGAATAATGTCATTTGGATAAGGACGAAAGAAGCATGAAGTAAGAATTCGTCTTCATCCCTCACATCACCACCCAAATACTAAACAAACAAATTATATTATTGATCATATTATTGGTTGTTTTGTTTTCATTCCCTTGTTTATATTGTTCCTATATATACCAAGTTTGAGCATCCCAAGTTTCATATAAGAGCCAATTAATATATAATTATTATGTGAACTGATACAAAATATATATTCGTTTCGGAAACTAGTATACTCATTAACCATACAAATTTTGTCTTTTCTGAAAATTGTTCTATAAGTTTTTAATCATAATATGTTTACTTTTAGTTAATATATATAATTGCAATAATAAATATATATTTTCAAATATATTATCCGTACTGTCTGTACTTTTAAATTGTTATATTTATAAATCGAAAATATCAACAATAGTTCGTATATTGTTGGATTACTTCACAGTTGACACTACATTACCACACTCAAATATGAGATACTAAGATTAATTACATCCTTTGTGACCAAAGAAAAAAAAAGATTAATTACATCCTCTTTCTACATTACTAGGTTGTCTAATTGGTTACATTAAAGATTTTACATTATTGTATATTTTGTATAGAAGAAGCATGAGAATTGTTATTATTAACTTGGTCAGCGTCTGAAAGTGTGTATGGTATATTGTTATAATTGGCTTTATATTGACGTACCTATACTCTTAATTAGTTTTTTAAGCAGTACTTAATTATAGATATAATAAAATGGGATAGTCAGACACTGAGGACAGACAGATCTAGCAAGGCCAAACGATGATGATAAGCCATCTAATAAGTAATACTACTAGTTTATTAAATTTCGTTTTCAGTAACCAAACCAGAATATTCAAGTCCACACGTAATACATAATAATAATACTATTGTATCCTTGAACTCTTCAAACTTCTACATCATATGATGTTCACAAGTTGCTAACATATAGAATATTGAATATAAAAACTCTGGACTGGTTTGTTTTTCTTTGTAAAGAGAAAAGACTTTTACACCTTTTAAGTCTTTAGGATGTGTAAAAAATAATTGAGGATGTAATTCGGTACAAACGCAACAACCACGTTTTTAGTCATCTGTTTAATTAGAGTATTTGTTTTGTTCCACTTTCAAAAGTATAGTAGCGTACAAATTTGTCGATTATACCATATAGCGTAACTGAGGTAAAAAAATCATTTCAGTCGCATTTTGAAAAGAAACAAAAAAATTGATATTGCTTAAAGGAATTAATTACACGAACTATAATATATTCTTTTTTTTTACCAAATTATATACTATTATATTTTATCTTAAAAAAACTACTTGAGATGCTGAAAAAACTAGTTGAAGTGCTTCTGATATCATTTTAAATTGCCCACTCAGCGTAAGATATATACTGCATATGCTCTTGAACAATGGAGGATTAAGTTAAAGTATAGTACAGTATTGTTTTTTAAAAATTCTTTTTAACGAATATAGTCAGGAAAACAAAAATAATTCGCATCAATCTCTATGTTTTTTTGGTTAATAAGAATATTGGACAGTGAAAAAGTCACACTTTAATTTTTCCATATTATATGCATACTCCATCGACTAGTCTCGTCTTGAGATGTGCGAGTGGCGCAGATGTACACGTGTCAGATACTAAAACGTTTAGTTGATCCGACGTGGACGAGAATACCGATGTGTCAAGTGGATTCCAGCTGGCATCTACTTTGATAAAGAGTTGGATATGACTTGTAAAGTAATCCAACAATTTCCTTTTTTAAAAAACAACTTAGTACTATAAATTACCTTAATAACAACATGTGTCCCTAGCATTTATTTAGCTTACTTTGTTTGCAAGATGTCGCAATATATCCATTTTTGTGAAGTAAAAAACTCTTATCTCATTCTTACGTGTATAGCGATAACTCCACTTATAGATAGAGATAACTCAGTTGTTTACCAAACTTAGATAATTTACTACTAGCTAATCATTTTCATTAAGGGTATATATTCGAGGAGCCAAAAGAATTATATTTTTATTTCCTTTTATAGTATAAAGTTTAAATGAATTGATTAGGTATAGGTCGTGTATTAGGAGAAGTGTATATATACACAGGCTGTCGTCTGAGCTTTATATAACTTTTGTTCTTCGAATGATGGAAAATAAACAGCTGGCCGTATCGCAACAAGACACTGTCATCGTTGTTGGTGTACGCAAAGGATAATACACATTTTTGTGTTTCTATTCGTAATTATGATTCTTTTAATTTTTATCCTTTGACGTCAATTTAAATTGGTCTCTTTCAGACATTTTTTTTTCAAAAAATCGAATGAAAAATTGATAGGAGTTCTCCTTTTTCTTTTTATCCCATATAACTCATAATTAAAATTATTCACCAAGTAAATCTAATATAAATTAGAAACTTCCATTATTAGCATTTATAAAATTAAAAAGATAATGCCAAGTTTGAAATCCATTTTTTTGCAAACATATACAAATGAATTTTTTTACAAAAAAACAACTAACCAAACATCTAAAAAGTTATAATATATAGAAAACAATGATGTGATTTGTCACCTTATTCGTCCTACGATTATAATTGGTTAACAAAAAAATATGATTGTATTATCATTCCCATTTGGTCACTATCCTAAAAACTCGTAGATACACTTTATATTATTTTTCTCATTTAAACCATATTAAATTTGTCCAGAATAGCTCATTATTCATAGGAATTTAAAAAACTTAATGGACCTACCAATAACTCTATTATTTCCCTTTATTAATCACGGTCTTTTTTTTAATCTTCGTCATACACACACTTTGCTATATCGCTAATCACAGTCAAAACAATTTAATAATAATTTTAATTAAGTAAAACAGTTAAACAAATTCAAAATAAAAACTGCCATGTGGTATCTTCTTCTCTGTTTTTTTCTCTCTCTCTCTCTTCCTTTAAGAACGCGTTGCAGACTTTGATCAGACTTCGCGTTCCCGCCGCCCATCTCTATTTCTCTCTCACACGTTTCTTTTTTTTTTTGTCTCTCTCCCTAATTCATCGGCGTAGCTGCGTGACCCGATCAACATTGCAAATTTCTCAACTTTAAACCTCTGTTTCTTTCAAAAACCCAAATCACAAGATTTCTTCAAAACACTCTGTTTTTTTTTCTCTTCAATGGCGTTATCGAAAAATAGTAACAGCAACAACAACAAGAAGAATGTTTCGTACATCTCAGTCCCTTCTCAGATCATAAACTCATTATCTTCATCCTCTTTACAATCCCTTCTTGTATCTCCCAAGAAATCATCATCAAGAAGCAGCTACACCAACAGATTCAGCTTCTTCTCTTACAGAAACCCTAGGATCTGGTTCTTTACTCTCTTTCTCTTCTCACTCTTTGGTATGTTGAAACTCGGATTCAACGTTGACCCAATCTCTCTCCCTTTCTCACGTTACCCTTGTTCCACTAACCAACAACCATTAAGCTTCGACGGTGAGCAACGAGCTGATGAATCTCATCTGGGTTTGGCTTTAAACTCGAATTCGTCTTCTGGGTATTCGAATTCGAGTGAGATTAGTGAATCGGACGGTGGAAAGAACAAAACTTTGTTAACGGAGGAAGGTGATTTCTGGAAACAACCTGATGGGTTAGGGTTTAAGCCCTGTTTAGGATTTACAAGTCAGTATAGAAAAGATAGCAATTCGATTTTGAAGAACAGGTGGAAGTATCTTCTTGTTGTTGTCTCTGGTGGGATGAATCAGCAGAGGAATCAGATTGTTGATGCTGTTGTCATCGCTAGGATCCTTGGTGCTTCTCTTGTTGTTCCTGTTTTGCAGGTCAATGTCATCTGGGGAGACGAAAGGTATAATACTTTAACAAAACTCACCTTGGAGCTTCTCTTGTTGTTGATCTAATTGTCTTGTTTTGTTTGTTTGTTGCAATTTTAGTGAATTTGCGGATATATTCGACTTGGAGCATTTCAAGAATGTGTTAGCTGATGATGTCCATATAGTTTCGTCTTTACCTTCTACTCATGTAATGACAAGACCTGTGGAAGAGAAGAGAACTCCACTTCACGCTTCTCCTCAATGGATCCGTGCTCATTACCTCAAGCGAGTAAGATTTCTTACAAAATGAATGTGTTTGTTTGACTATATAGATTGAGATAATAATAGTGTTTCTTTTCTCTGTTTTTTGCAGATCAACAGAGAAAGAGTTCTACTTCTCCGTGGTCTCGATTCAAGACTCTCCAAGGACCTTCCTTCTGATCTTCAGAAACTACGATGCAAGGTAGCTTTCCAAGCGCTGAGATTTTCCCCGAGGATTCTTGAACTCGGTAACAAGCTAGCTTCAAGGATGCGTAATCAAGGACAGTATCTCTCACTTCATCTAAGAATGGAGAAAGATGTTTGGGTTAGAACTGGTTGTCTCCCTGGTTTAACTCCCGAGTACGATGAAATAGTCAACAGCGAAAGAGAACGTCATCCTGAGCTTCTTACTGGTAGATCAAACATGACTTATCACCAGAGAAAACTCGCTGGTCTATGCCCTTTAACTGCTCTAGAAGTCACAAGGTATAGTACCAACTAAAAATCCTCAAAATCTTTTTGCTTATGGTTTGGAAAATTCTGTATTTAACAGTGTTATTGCGATTCCACAGGCTGCTTAAAGCATTAGAAGCTCCAAAGGATGCGAGAATCTATTGGGCAGGAGGAGAGCCTCTAGGAGGGAAAGAGGTGTTGGAGCCATTAACTAAAGAGTTCCCTCAGTTTTACAACAAGCATGATCTTGCGTTACCCGGGGAGCTTGAACCATTCGCCAAGAAAGCTTCGGTTATGGCTGCGATCGACTACATTGTCTGCGAGAACAGTGATGTTTTCATACCGTCTCATGGAGGAAACATGGGACACGCGTTACAAGGGCAACGAGCTTACGCTGGTCACAAGAAATACATCACTCCGAATAAGAGACAGATGCTTCCTTATTTCATGAACTCGTCGCTTCCTGAATCGGATTTTAACAGGATTGTGAAAGATCTTCATCGAGAATCATTAGGACAGCCGGAGTTGAGAATGAGCAAAGCTGGTAAAGATGTTACAAAACATCCTGTTCCAGAGTGTATGTGCTCAGACAGACAACAACAACAACAACAACAACAACAACGGTAATCCAATGCTTAAGCCCTGCAGGGGATTCAGATGACAGCCGATTTTTTCCCGATCACCGGAGCTTTAGTGAGGAAGAAGATTCATGGTGGTGGTTCGTGCGATATTCTTTTAGTTCAAATCTTTGGGAGTAAATATATATGTTGGTTATTTTCTTTCAACTGAGGTTATTCTTTTTTTACATGGTTTTTTTTACGGTATACGTGGGAAGTAGAATAGTGAGAGGTTATATAAGATATGATTCTTTGATTCGATTTATTTTGGCTGTAATTATATATTACAGAGTTGTATACGGTTCTTGCTTGTACAATATAAATAAAGCAACAGTTAATCATATTTGCTTTATCTTTTTTATTTTTTTTGATTAATTCAGCTAAGCTAACCATAGGTTAAACATATTCACAAAACTACAACAAGGACAGCTACAAACATATTGAATGGGTCGAAAGAAAACACAATAGCACTTAACGGGCTTTTTGTTTTGTGTTTGGTTTGATAACTAAAGCGATGACGTTTTAATTAGGGTTTCTTTTTGTTACAGAACGACGCCGTTTTGTTTGTCTTCTCTAAGCTCATAGATTGAAGTCAAAACAGTCTTGTTCGCGTTTTGAGAAACAGAGAGGTTTAAGCTTTCTGGTTCTGTGTCGTTCGTGTTTGATCAATCTTCGCATCTCAGAAGGGTTGGGTTTGGCTTTTGCGTACTGTTTAGAATCAGCTTTTCCAGGTCCGGTTTCGTTTTCTGTTTTTTTTTTTTTTTTTTTGTTTTTGATTAGAGGAACTCAAATTAAGAACCTTTAATCGTTTTTTCTGGTTGAATTAGTCTGAATTGTTGTTAGCTGTGAATTGAAATAGATGCCTCGAAGACCAACAGGAAGACGATTGGTAAAGCATCAGCCTTTAGCATTTTCACCGTTTATGCGGTTACTTGCTTTTGCTTCATCGTCTAGACGTGATTTGCCTCATCCTGAAGACTGTCAATGTTCTGAAGATATCTCTTTTGGTGAGTTAAAACACTAATGTAACTGAGACTTTTCTATTCACAACCATTGTAAAATTTTAGTGATGTTATATATCTGTCATTCTAATTTTGTAGATGAAAAGGAAAAGGTCCCTAAGTTACCTAGAAAAGAGGAAGACGAACAATGTTCTGACTCGTCTGATGAAGAGGACTCTCAGGTAAGAGGAATTAATTTGTTCTTCTGTTGGTTTTGTAGATGAAAAAAGCTATCTAATTTATTAATGTTTTGATCTTTGAAGGGAGATGTGCAAGCAGACTTTGAGTTCTTTGATCCAAAAACTACAGACTTTCATGGTGTGAAGACCCTATTACAGAACTATCTCGATGACAAGGAGTGGGATTTGAGCAGTTTTGTTGATTTGATATTGGAACAAACAACTGTAGGGACTGTTGTGAAAGTTGCAGATGATGAGGACGAGTCAGTGTTTGCTGTTGTCACTGCTCTTAACTTGGCAAGATATAAGGCAAGTCACTTTAAATGTGTGCTCTGTATTATACATAAAGCTTGTTTAATTTGGTTTTTAGGCTTTGTTGAAGTAATTCTCTAATCTTGAAATGTATTTGGTTCAGGACAATAAGTGCTTTAGAGAGGTAAAAGAATTCCTTCGTAAAGTTTGTTCTGAAAAGAATATAACGAAGGATCTAGAAATGCTCTTGGAGAAAAAACCACAAGATGTTGGTTTATTGGTTTCTCAAAGAGTAATGAATCTTCCCCCACAACTTCTTCCTCCTCTTTATGATGGGTTGTTTGATGAAGTCTCTTGGGCCACTGAAGATGAGGTTTCCATCTTTTTCATATTAACTCTTTAGTGTAACTCCTTATGAGCAATACAAGTTTAACAGTTTAAAAGTTTTTTCCTGTTTATATATATAGCCTACAGGAGAGCTTCGTAGATCATTCCGCTTCAAGTCATATCTCCTAATCACCAAGATTTACAAGGTAATTTGTTGTTTCTTTTAAGACTTTGGTTTGTCAGGCTATCTCTTGTTTGTATTAGTGATGTGATATGTCTTCGTGGTTATATAGTTGAAGAATCCTCAGCAGAGAAAACCTCGCCGTGGTGAAGAAGACATTGAAGAAACAATATTTCTTAAGCCTGAAGATGAACTTTTCCTCGAGGTAACTAATTGGTGACATAGAATTTTACTCGATTTGTTGTTTGTAGTAAAGGAAAATTAGTTATTCTCCAAACATTTTGTTAAAAAATTTGCATTTGCAGCTTAGCTCTTGGTCTTTCACATTCCCCATGTGCTCACAGCTCGTTACTTCTCTAGAAGTAAGTTTTATCTCTCCGGGCTTATTTATACACATAGTTTTGATTTTAATTGTTTCTGTCTTGTGACTTTTTTGGTTTTACCGGCGATTCTCACAGATGAAGAATTATCAGCTGATGGGTTTAGTGATGGCCGTGGAAGCAAACAAGATTCCTAAATTCAGACAGCTGTTGACCTCTCTCATTGATTAACAATGATGAACATCTTCTTCTTCTTCCTCTTCTTCGTTAAAGATTCAGTTGTATCGATTCCCGCCATTTTTGATTTGGTTAACATTTTTACTGTGTGTATTTCCTGCAAAATTATGAGGCTCTGTTTTGTGGGGAAACAATGTCTTGTAAAACACTCTCAAAAACATTATTTCTGATAATTCATTTTGTAAAACCCCCAAATCAAACAGTTTCACGTAGCACCATTGTGAAAGTAGCAAAATATTATTCGTAACGCATAAATTACAAAACATAAAAAGAAATGCATCACAAATGAACGTTGTTGTTGGGAGGTGGCTCCACCCAAAAGCGGTGGCGAGACGCTCGGTGTGTTGGAGGGGGATCAGAGCTTTTGGAATCACCGAGGGTGTAGTACGTGCCATATCGCTCAAATGCATCAATACAGGATGAATATATTTTGTTCCTATGCTCCGTGGAGAGACCAGCTCTTACAAAAGTGGCAGCCAAACTTGTAAATATTGTCAAGCCACCAAGATCTCTCTTCTCTTGCCATTCCATGCGTTTAGAATTTAGTTTAAACACGGTTGGGTTGCTGTTGTCGTTCTGCGTATAAATAACAAAGATGTCTCCTTCATGCTCCGTCATAAACACTGGGTTAAAGTCATCTAAATAATCAAAGGCGGGACATGGTTTCACTGGAAGAACATTCCATGTGGCTTGAGACGGGTGGAAAACCCCAAGATAGCCGGAGGCACTGAGACAGTAGAACATGCCATTGGAGAAGACACATTTCCCCCAAATGCAAAAGGGTAACTGGTTCCTAAACGAGTGCGTAGTCCACACGGTATCACCAGGCCGCCAAGTTTCGATCACAACAGTTGCGAGGAATTCTAGTTGCGGGTACGAGATCACCACACAGCTAGCTGATGTAGGAGCGGCTGAGAAAGCTAACCAACGGGAGCTGTGTTTGCGACTCATTGGGGGTAAGTAGAAGCTCTCACCGGTAAACGGGTTAAGAAGTATAGTATCACAAACGGTGAGGTCATGAGTCGAAAGCACCCAACCATCCTTTGAAAAAGCGGGTTTATAGAACCAATGGAACGCCCCTGGGAATTGGAACTTACATGTTGGAAACCGTAATGAATGATCAGGGATACAGACCCCACAATTAGGCATTAATGAGTATTCTGAATTAAAAAGCAAAGGAGGAGGAGGAAGAAGCTGAAACTTGCGAACAGAGACAGCTGCTTCGCACCATGCCTTGCAGACAGCGGAAGCTTGTATGTTGTCTTTTAATCCAAGGCCGGACAGTATCTTCCACAGGAGATCTAAGGGTATTAGATCCCCCCACAATCCTCCTCCTATATCACACTTGTTGTTCTTCTGTTTCGATCCATCCTTAGCTATTTTTGCATCAGTGCAGTGCATCTGAGGATTAGAAGAAAGAAGAATCTAAGGTAAGTTTAAAGAGAAACTAGAGTGGACTTGTCACTGATGCTAAGAGTGTTGGTATAGTGAAAGCTACCAACTCTAGGTATGTTCACGTAAGCAGCTAGCTTATGAAACAAACATAAACCCTAATATTGATTGGAACAAAAAAAAAGAGAAGAAAAACACTTACGATTGGAGCTTTTTTGTACCGGACACTGGAACTACAACTGCTTCAACTATATGGGCTTCACGATGACCAAAGACGGCGGAGTTGCTGCCGTGTATGTTCGACGGCGCGTCCTTATCTTTTGTTTCGGTGAGGACTAAAAAAAGTGTAATGTGTTTTGTTCCTTTGTGTATGGCATGCGGCATGCCAAACATTAATGGAGTTCTTGTAAATGGGCCTGAGCCCAGCAAAACGAGTAATTGATGGTCCATAATGTTGATTTATTTATACAAGTACCCCTGAACTCTCTGATAATGTTCGATTGACCCTAAAACAAAATATCTAATAAAATTAATCTTCATTTCCTGTAAACGTGAAAGAGCCACCGTGGCTAAGCCAAAATCAAAATCTGTTCATATGAAATGAAGAAGTGTCTCTCCATCTCCTTCAACGCGTAGAAGAAAGGTTCAGACGACTGAACGTTTTTAGTTTCATAAGATGTGGAGAAGATCTGTTGTGTCTCGTATCTCGTCGAGGATCTCTGTTTCTTCTTCTTCGTTACCGACAAACCCTAGACTGTTTCCTTGGTCTCGCGAATTGTGTGTCGTTAACAGCTTCACCGAGCCTCCGCTTCCTTCAGAGTCAACTGCTAAGTTAGGGATCACTGGGGTTAGATCCGATGCCAATCGTGTTTTTGCCTCAGGTACTGTCGCCGCCGCAGCTACCACCGGTGAGGTTTCGTCTAGAGTTGCGGCTATGGCTGGATTAGGGCATCACTACGCTCGTTGTTATTGGGAGCTTTCTAAAGCTCGACTTAGGTATATGTGTTTTACTTTCTCGTTTCTCATGGGAATTTTGAAAAAATTGGAAATTTTCCATTTTTTTTGGATTTAAAATCATCATTTTTGTTTGATTGATGTTTGTAGTATGCTTGTGGTTGCAACTTCTGGCACTGGTTATATTTTGGGTACGGGAAATGCTGCAATTAGCTTCCCGGGGCTTTGTTACACATGTGCTGGAACTATGATGATTGCTGCATCTGCTAATTCCTTGAATCAGGTTATAATCTTGGAACAAAGCTGTTAATTACAGTACTCAAGCCGTTGAAGAAGTTTGAAAATTTTGGAATCATTGTTGTGTTTATGTAATTGATCTTGCTTCCTTGTTATTTTTTTTTTTTAGATTTTTGAGATAAGCAATGATGCGAAGATGAAGAGAACAATGTTACGGCCACTGCCTTCAGGACGTATTAGTGTTCCACACGCTGTTGCATGGGCCACTATTGCTGGTGCTTCTGGTGCTTGTTTGTTGGCTAGCAAGGTGAATGTTTGTTTCTATGAGATTTCTATTTTTTATTGGCTCAGTGATATAGAGAGAGTATGAATCTAATCTTTTGCATCCACGACAAGGTTATTGCAGACTAATATGTTGGCTGCTGGACTTGCATCTGCCAATCTTGTCCTTTATGCATTTGTTTATACTCCGTTGAAGCAACTTCACCCTATCAATACATGGGTTGGGGCTGTTGTTGGTGCCATACCACCATTGCTTGGGTAAATTCTTTTTCCTTTTCCTCTTTATTTCACTTAGTTCATGTTTGCTTTTTCATGAGTTTATTTTAGTTTTTATGAGCGAGTTTTAGCAAATTTATTTAAGCAGTTTCTGTTTTGTAAGGCTTTCATAGCTTTTCTTCAAAATGGAATCATAGTTCGCCATATTTATGCTTAGTTATCTTTGATTTTTTTCAGGTGGGCTGCAGCTTCTGGTCAGATTTCATACAATTCGCTGATTCTTCCAGCTGCTCTTTACTTTTGGCAGATCCCTCACTTTATGGCCCTTGCGCATCTCTGCCGCAATGATTATGCAGCTGGAGGGTAAGACCATATGGTTTCATATAAGATTAGAATGTCTCCTCCCATGTAATGTTGATTTTTAAAAGAGTTCAAGTCGAATGATCTCAGTGTCATAAATAGTGCTAGATAATAGAAAGTGTAAAGTGTCACAACAGTCTACTTTCTGGTGGCTTGATGTCTGCTTAAAAATTGAACATTCGCATATATTGCAACTAAGACCCATGTTTTGAATTCGTGTCTTATTTACCTTATTTTCAGCTACAAGATGCTGTCACTCTTTGATCCGTCAGGGAAGAGAATAGCAGCAGTAGCTCTTAGGAACTGCTTTTACATGGTCCCTCTCGGTTTCATTGCCTATGACTGTGAGTCTTATGAATTCATCTTTCTTTAGTTCAAAGGCTGCACTACTACTACTGTCTCTGATTTATTGCTGTTCCTTCCTCTTTTTGTGACAGGGGGATTAACCTCAAGTTGGTTTTGCCTCGAATCAACACTTCTCACAATAGCAATAGCTGCAACAGCATTTTCATTCTACAGAGACCGGACAATGCATAAAGCAAGGAAGATGTTCCATGCGAGTCTTCTCTTCCTTCCTGTTTTCATGTCTGGTCTTCTTCTACACAGAGTCTCTAATGATAATCAGCAACAACAACTCGTAGCAGAAGAAGCCGGTTTATCCAAAGAAGTAAAAGCTCCTAGACGAAAGAAACGTGTAGCTCAACCTCCAGTGGCTTATGCTTCTGCTGCACCGTTCCCTTTCCTCCCAGCTCCTTCCTTCTATTCTCCATAATAAAACCATTGAGCAAGCTCTTGCAAATTTTTTGGAGACAGAAGTCAAGAACATTCTGATTTTTGTTTTTGAGTTTAAAATCTTTGTGGTTAATAAGGAAGTGGAGAACGCATAGAAATTTTACGTTATTTTTTTTGCTCCACATAATTGTATTTTTTTTCCCAAGTTATGTTACATATGAAACAATATACACTCTCAGTCTCTGGTTAAACGAGACTCTTGTTATGTGTTAGGTATAAACGAGTATGAACGAATTTGGTTTAGGTAATTATATCAGATAACCGATGTTGGTAGAGTTAAACGAGTAAACCGGGTTGGTTAAAGGTCTTGACGGCTGCAAAAATCAGGAGCCATCGGGATTCTCAGGGAATTGAGCTGCGGCGAAGATGGCGATGAGGTTGAAAACAATGGCGACTTTGCCGAAACTGATTCAGAGTATGAGAAAAGAAGTTCCGAAGCATTCGAATCCTGTGTTGCCATCTCTGAGACGAGCTTTCTCTCTCTATGATCAGATCAATTTGATTGACAATGTTCCTGAAGACCAGCTTCGCTTCCAAGAGTAATCATTCCAAATTCGCATGTTTCATGTGTCATTATATTTCCTGTATATATAAAAAAAACTCGTTGTTGTTTGTTCATCGTTGATTTTGGATTTTACCGACCCGTTTCTGAGTTTTGGGATTGAATGGTTATAGTTAGGGTTCATTGGATTCTCATTACTTAATTAATTAATTTACAGATTTAATGAAACGAGTTTCACGGTGAATGGGGTAAAATACGAAGGAAGCTTACTCTGTGTTGGGAATTTGTTAATGTCATGGAGCCCTCGAAAATTCTCCGAGATCACCACTGATAGGTATAATACTTTTCCCCTATTCTCTCTAATTAGGAAAGTGGTCTTCTTGAGCTATGTAGATGCTTTACTACTAGAGTGTTAGTATCAGTCATTGTTTCTCAGTCCTATATTCTAACCATTGTTCTGTGACAACCTCTTAGTATGACTGTGTTGGAGTGACTGTGTTGGGAACTTAGTATGACACTATGACTGTGTGTTCAGTAACCGATTAGCGTTCTTTGCTGTCGGTTACTCTTGTGCTCTTTCTATGAAGTTTATGAATAAATGCTGTTTGTCCTCAAGCAAAGAGTGGCTTAACGTTTGTACATTTCTATTTACATGGATGCAGCTTGTCTATCTTCCAGACAGTTCGACCGATTCCAGGTATTATTCATAGATTCAACTACAGCCTTTCTCTCTATCTTGAAAACAAATTTGTTTCATTACTTGTGAAATCTAGTTGTTGAAACTATCGACTCTTGGATATATAACATTGGTGAACCAACTATTGCATATTACTAGTATCAATCTCAGGTCTTTTTATATACACTGTCTATACTAAATCATCATTGGTTTTCTGTCTGTGTGTTTAACCCTCCAGAGCTCTTAATTATTGGTTGTGGAAGAGACATTCACCCGGTAACTCCCGAGGTCCGTCAGTTTGTGAAGTCCATTGGCATGAAGCTAGAAACAGTTGATTCTGTAAGTGTCTTTTCTCTAGTCCCAAGCTTATATAGCTCATAGTTTCTTATGCACTGATATCGATTTTACTTTAAAAATCAGAGAAACGCTGCATCAACTTACAACATTCTGAATGAAGAAGGAAGAGTCGTAGCTGCGGCATTGCTTCCATATGGAGTTACATCCTAAACAAAAACTAACCACTCTGAAGCTCTCTAAACTGTAAATGATTGTGTTCAGACTTTCCTCGGAATCTCTTCTTAAAATAAACCGAACTTCATCAGAGTTTTTTCTTCCGTTTGAGCTTTACATAGACAAACGTTGTAACATAGGCCAGACCTTTTTCTCGTATTTCACATCTTTCCAAAGAGATAATATCAAAGTTTTCTCGTCAGGTAATAGGAATGAATGAGAAATAATAGCCAATGAATGAGAGATTTCAAGATTCTGAATGTTTTTGTTTGGTTTACAGAGAAATCGTTACGGTTAGTCTTTGTTTTTATACTTAACAGAAATTTTTTGTTCAACAGAAATTGTTACGGTTAGTTAAAAAAAGCTCCGTGTAAAAAAGAAGAGTTTAGTAACAGAAATTGTTACGGTTAGTTTATACTTGTATCGTCAATTTCGTATCTCGCGGGTTTAGTAAAAGTAAGTAGAAGAAGAAGAAAAGACTCTTTTACTGTGTTTACGACGACGACGATTTCTTAAAACCCTAAAATCTCTCTCCCTCTCCGGATCCAATTCGAGAACATGGCGTCTCTTGTTCAACCATCGCCTACTTTGCCGGCGCTAAATCTCCGCCGTTCTTCTCTGATTCGTCCCCCTTCTTCTTCTTCTTCTTCTATTCGATTTCCTCTCGTAAGTCTCTCCTCGATTTCTCTCACTCTTTCGACTCTATCTGGTATATCAGTAGCATTTTTTTATAGTCTTTCGCTTGTATCTGATGAATCTTCGTCTTCTTCGATTGTTTAATGTTGGTTGTGGAATAACAGAAGTGTAACGCGGCGGATCCGTACAAGTTCGACGGCGGAAACTCCTCCGGTTTCCATCTGCTTACAGGCGACACCGTTCCCGCAAGTTTTTCGAAGACTCGTTTGGAAGATTCGATTTACAAGAACACCACTCGCCTCCGTATCTTTTCCGGCACTGCTAATCCTGCCTTAGCTCAGGTTTCTTTCTTAATTTAAGTTGCAAGAATAAGGAACAAAGTGATTAGTAGCTTTTGACTGGAGATTTGTTCAATTGCTTGCGAAACGATTACGAAGAAACTGATTTGTGTGATTTTTTTTCGTTTGTTCATTGGATGATACAGGAGATTTCTTGCTATTTGGGTCTGGATCTTGGGAAAATCAAGATTAAACGTTTTGCTGATGGTGAGATCTATGTTCAGCTTGAAGAGAGTGTAAGGGGATGCGATGTGTTCCTTGTACAGCCTACATGCCCACCTGCTAACGAAAACCTTATGGAATTGCTTGTTATGATTGATGCTTGTCGGAGAGCATCTGCCAAAACTATCACCGCTGTGATTCCTTACTTTGGTTATGCTCGAGCTGATAGAAAGGCAAGTCCCTTCTTTCTAATTCTGTCTTGGAATCATATCTTCGTTTGTAATGTTACATCTTGGTTTATACGCATTACCTGTTCGTTTCCAGAAGTAATCAATTGTCAGATAAAGTCAGATCTATAGGTCGTTAGTATTCAGATGTAATCAAAATTGGTAGCTTAGTTCTCTTTATGTAGCTGATTTGAGTTCGTCAATTGCCTCATTCCTGTGGCTTGATGGCTAACAGACTATTCATATGACTCTTTCAATCTACAAATTTTTGCAGACTCAAGGACGTGAATCTATTGCAGCTAAGCTTGTAGCAAATTTGATAACACAGTCTGGTGCAGACCGTGTCCTTGCTTGTGATCTTCACTCAGGACAGTCTATGGGCTACTTTGACATTCCAGTTGATCATGTTTATGGCCAGGTAAGGTTTCTATCTTAACGGATTCCTCACAGCATTGAGTTCCTTTTGTGACAATGGATTTTCTTATGGTAACTTGTTTTTGTACTTAATATTCATGAACAGCCTGTGATACTTGATTACCTAGCAAGTAAGGGCATATCCTCTGATGATTTGGTGGTAGTTTCACCTGATGTTGGTGGTGTCGCAAGGGCTCGTGCTTTTGCCAAGAAGTTATCTGATGCACCTTTAGCAATAGTTGATAAAAGACGTCATGGGCACAATGTTGCAGAGGTTACAACCCATTTGCAACTACATTTTAACCAAGACTGGAATTGACATTTAACAATCCACTTGATTATGTAGGTGATGAACTTAATTGGGGATGTTAAAGGGAAAGTAGCTATAATGGTGGACGACATGATTGACACAGCAGGTGAGTTATATAAGTCCTTATCTAACTGCATATAAATTCGTAAACACTTTCCGTTATGCTTAGATACTTACGTTTGAACATATTAGGAACCATAAGTAAAGGTGCGGCTCTGTTACACCAAGAAGGAGCAAGAGAAGTATACGCCTGTACCACTCATGCTGTTTTTAGGTAAGTTCATGAAGGATCTTCTAAGTGCTGGAAGTATTTACAGAGAAAGAATCTTATATATCCATTTATTGTCTATATTCGGAAACAGCCCTCCTGCAATCAGCAGACTATCGAGCGGACTGTTTCAAGAGGTGATCATAACCAACACGATTCCATTGTCAGAGCAAAACTATTTTCCTCAGCTTACAGTTCTCTCAGTAGCAAACCTTTTGGGGGAGACCATATGGCGTGTTCACGATGATTGCTCCGTGAGTAAACAAAAACAATACTTCAAAAGCGTTTTTGTTTTAAGAGAAAAATTGGGTCTAACGAACTTTATTTTGGATTTCTCAGGGAGCCACTGAGCCATTTTCGACATTGGGGATTGATTGAATGATGCAGCAACGGTAAAGAATCGACTTATAGACTCCCACAGTAGTATGAATTTTCTGATAATGTACAAATTCTTTTGTGTTGTAAATGTTAGATGTGAGTGTGATTGTTAAGAACAGAACACTTTTGTAGAGAAGAGAGTAATGGAACCAGCTTTTCGAACTATTAAGAATACAGTTTTATTTGTGTCTTTTTGTATCCAATCATTTAGAAAATAGCTAACATTTCAAGATTAATAATTTTCTTAAAATATCAAATATGTTTAATTTGCAAGCCTAAAAACGAGGTCTAAAAGCGATATACAGAGAGAGGCAAGATCAAGCAACGGCGGCCAAGACACCAACAAGTGGAGCAGCGGTGACCGGTGCAGGTTCAGCTTCCAGATAATCAGTCCTATCATCTCCGTAAACATCGTTATCGTTGGGTCCTCCTACGACTGCTCCGACTAAAACGTTAGGGTTTGGTGCAGGATTGTGAAACCATGCATCGAACCCTTGAATGCACGCCACAGGTGTTTGGTCCTTGGTGATCGATATAATTGAGGCTGCTCTATGATGAGGTCTTTGGGGATAATTGGTCCCAAATCCAACCATGTAGCTCATATTCTTAGGGTTCGTCCCAAGTATGTAATCTACCTATATGATATTTTCATTGACATAAGATATTAGTAAATAATATAAGAATAAATCATCATTCCATTCACTGACAATTAAATAGGTAAATATTATATGAAAAAGTCTTGATATCATTTCAAGAAAATGTCTTATGGTTGGTACTATATTAGGTTGAACTACTTGAGAACGAGCGAGGTTGAGAAGATCAGAAGCTTCAAGAGCGCCATTGGGACAATGGATGGAGGCTTTTGCGTCTTCAAGATATTTAGAATAGGCAGAGAGGACGAAGGAAGCGGCAGCCGTGTATTGGAGGTTGTTCCACGGCAAGAACCAGAGCAAACCACCCGGGGTTTTCTTAACGTTATTGGAACCTTTTTGAGCACAGTTGCAGATAAACTGTTCCGCCATACTCTTGAACTCTGCGATCTTTCCATTGCTATCTACTTTACCTTCAAGTGCAAGCTGCTTTTGCACAACTTTGTATTATGATTGTTTCTTGTTACATAAGTTACTGATGTGTTTTCTTTAGTGAAATAATCATAGCCTACCTTGGCGACCAAGACTTGTGCACCCACAAACTTATCGTCCCACGCGAAAACAGTCCTTGGACCTCCACTACCAGATGCTTGTGTTAGATAATCGAGGTAAGTCTGGTCGTTGGTGGCACGGTGGAGCCAAGCTGCAGCCCACAACAACTCATCTTCGTATCCACTGCTCGCGTAGGAGCCACCCGCATTAGAAATGGAGTTTTGGTAAACGCCAGAGTGAGCCTTAGCGAATTCAAATAAATCTTTTGCATGACCAATGAGTATATTGGCATAGGCTTTCAGATGGTGCAAAGGCTACAGAAGCGGCAGCCATTGCTGCAGCTGTCTCACCTGCTAGGTCAGCGCCTGGATGTTGAGCATCAATGCGAAATGAAGGACGCGGAGTGGTCATATCCTCGGGTCTCATCCAGCACCCGTGGTCAGAGTTACCCTCACCCACTTGTCCGTAAAGAACATCATGGGCTTTGATGAGATAGTCAGTCGCCCATTTGAGAGCCGCAAGGACGTTTTCGTACTCCTGATGAACCTTAAGCTGCGATGCCATCTCTATACTGCTCCAAGCTAGCATTGTTGTTGTGAACGCCAACGGAAATCCAAACTTCATGTTGTCTCCGGCATCATAATACCCTCCGGTGAGATCAACCTATGTTTTTCACAATTAGCAAAATATCATACTGGCTTAAATCTAACAAATATACATCACAAAAAAAAAAAAAAAAAATTAGAATACATACCTCAATCTTAATAGGTAATTCGAACTCTATACTAAATCTTTTAAGTCTTTGAAATGTACCCTTATGGGCTGAACTAAATGACTATTTTGTCCTTGGTTACAAATTAAATTAAACTAAATACAATATAATTAAATTATTTTATTTGAAAATTTTATTTTTAAAAATAATATGTAAACTAGATATTCGGAATTTTCTGTATTTTTTTTTTAATATGAATTAATTTATTATATATAATATTAATCAATAACAAAAAATAAATTAAAATAAAATAAATAACATATACCCTTAATTAATAATTAATTAAAAATTAAAAATAAACACAAAATAATTTAACTCATCATTGTTAGAAAATTATTTTTAAAAATAACTGTTTATACTTTAGATATTGAAATTTTTTTGATAATGATGAAGTAGTTTATTATGGAAAATATTAATCAATAAAAAATTAAAAAAAAAAAAATTTGATAATGATGACGAAGTAGTTTATTATGGAAAATAAATTAAAATTTTTAAATTTAAAATTATGGAAAATATTTTAGATATTAAAATTTTTTTTTGATAATGATGATGAAGTAAATTAAAAAACAAATTAAAATTTTTTTGATAATGATAAAGTAGTTTATTATGGAAAAAATTAATCAATAAAGAAAATTAAAAAAGAAAATTAAAGAAAATTAATCAATAGATAATAATATTTTTCATTTAATAAAAAGTTTTGAAAAATAATTATATATTTTAATTTATTTTGAAAATTGTTAACTTTCATAACATAATAATAATTTGTGAGATTTTAGAAAATAAATAAACAGTTCAAAAAAATCGACTATGTAACAAATCAATTAAGAAAAAAATAAATCTACTTTTTAATATAAGTCAACAAAGAAAAAAACATAAATCAGCAGGAATAAAATATAAGTCGACAGTTAAAAAGTCAATCATATTAATAAGTCAACTTAAAATAAAATAAGTCTACTAAGACCAAACAAATCAATGGGAAAAATATAAATCAACAAACAAAACAAATAAGTCAACATCATCAAAAGTCGACTTTGTAAAAACAATCAAACAAAAAAAGTCGACAATTTTATAATAAATTGATGGAAAAATAAATAAGTCGACAAAAATTAAACTTAAGTCAACCATTCAAAATATCGCCCTTATTAATAAATCAATGTAGAATATAATAAGTCAACAATAAATAAACAAATCAACAGAAAACAAATATAAATCGATGAACAAAAAAAATAAGTCAACAGTTAAAAAAGTCAACTATGTTATAAATCCACTAGCCATAACATAAGTCAACTGTTCTAATATAAATCGATGACACAGATAATTAAGTCAACAGAAGTAAAAAAACAAAACGATTGTTAAAAAAATCGACATTATAAATAAATCAACCTTGATTAAAATAAGTCTAAAACATTGATATATATATATATATATATATTATAAATTGTATAATCTTGAATTATTTATTTTTAAAGAAAATTAAATCTAAATTATGTCAATAAAAATATTTAAATTCTTTTTCTTTAACCAAAATTTTAAGATCAAAAATTTATTCATGTAATCATTATTTAAAATACAATAAATAATTTTCGTTATAATTTTAAATTATTAAATAATTCCGAATTTAACAATTTTAAAAAGTAATTTATTTTTAAAGTTGATTTATTTTTAAATATAAGTTAATTTTTATTGTTTTTATTTAATTGTTAAAATAATTTAATAATAAGGGTATTTCTGTCCATTTTCATTCCAAAATGTGTAGCTTTCAAATAACTATAAGATTAAGTGTAATTTTCAAATTTCTTTTCAAATATAGTATAGTTTTCAAATTGTCCCAAAAAAAAATGAAAATATTTGGGGCAAAGCTTAGGATTTGGGTTCTAAATTACATGAACATCAGAACCGTCTCTAAGGGCAGAATCTCCTCTCCAAGTAACTCTTTGGTTCGGTGGTAATTTTCCAGAGCGTTGAGCTTCGAAATACAAAAGACTCTTCGTGAGAGCTTCTCCATAATCTGTAGAGACAGCTCCACGAGCCATCGACATTAAAAATAACACAATGCAAATACTTGTCCATAAGCATTGTGGAGATCCATTTTTCAATTGAGACATCGTTTGAAAAAAAAAAATTAGACGATCTCAAAGACCAATTTGAACGAACAATTGATTTTACTTTGTTTCTTCTGTTTGTCATATCTATGTAGTATATATGTGTTCAACTATTTATAGAGAATCTCTATAAGATGGAATCCATGGCTAGTTAGGATCATTCACATTCGTATTTTTACAAAATAGAACAATATAGTTAGCTAAACATTTTTAGCCTAAAACTTATCATATTAGACATCTTCTCATATATCCTACCTAAAAGTTATAGATAAGACCATAAGACATGTGTACTAAAATTTGCTAGGCTATTTCTTATAATACTATACTCCTTCTAACGTGTCTATATATAATAAGAATTTGAAGTTTAAAATGAAAAATTCTTATCCATGTATAGAATTTACTTTTTGGTATAAGAGGTACAATATATTTTGTATAAGATGTACATCATATGTATTGGTTTTTCATCAGTTTTAAAAATTTGTTGATTAATTGAATGATGGTAGCTATATATAATATAGTTGTTACAATATTATAAAAGTTAGATATCTTTGAATTTTTTCCTTTTTTAATTTTTGTTAAGAAGATGATCAACAGAGAGTTTAACAACTTCCATGAGAACCATACTAAACACTTATAACCAGACCTTAACTGAACCAAAATCACTAGTTTCGAAAGTTTCATTACATCAAGTTATTATTTATTTTTGACAATACATCAAGTTATTATAACATATCAAAATTTGTTTTTCTACCCTTAGACCTAAAACGTTAGTTGCTAGAGCGTCTTAGGAAAATGAAGTTCAAAGACAGTCAGTCATACATTATTAGGTAGAAACAAATACAGATATAACTAAGGTCATGCGATGGCAGCCAAAACACCAACCAAAGGAGCAACCGTGACTGTATCAGGCTCACCGTGCTGAGGATCAGACCGGTTATCTCCATAACCATCGTTCTCGTCCGGTCCACCTACAATTGCTCCAACCAAAACATTAGGATTCGGTTTGGGATTGTTGAACCAAGTTCCATACCCTCCTTTGCATGTCACCGGTCTATGATCCATCTTGATTGACACTATGGAGGCTCCTCTATGGTGTGGTCTTCTAGGATAATTGGTGCCGTATCCAACCATGTAGCTCATCTTCTTGGGGTTTGACCCAAGTATGTAGTCAACCTGTTACATGGACCATGTAAATATATTATTTTTATGTTGACGTATGAAACTTTTAATTAATCCTCACGTAAAAATTCTGATATCTACGAAGACATTGTTCTCTCTTGTTGGCTGTGGCCATTACGAACATCTATAAGTGCATACTGTCTCTTTTTCTTGTATATTTTGTTAAAATTAAGTTTTGAGGATTCTCAAAACTTGATTTAATTAGTCTCAAAACTTGACTTAATTTGAAAAAAGAAGTAAAACGAATGCCTGCCTAACCTGGGCCCGAGCGAGGTTACGAAGCTCAGAAGCTTGAAGGACGCCACGGGGGCATCGGACCGATGTATGTGCAGCGTCAAGGTATTTTGCATAAGTGGCTAAGACGAGAGAAGCGGCAGTTGTGTATTGGAGGTTATCCCATGGCAAGAACCAGAGCAAACCTCCTCGAGTCTTCTTAATGTTGTTGGAACCCTTTTGAGCGCAATTGCAGATAAATTGCTCCGCCATACTCTTGTACTCAGCCATCTTCCCTACGTTCTTCACTTTCCCTTCCAAAACAAGCTAACATTTGCACACAAAAAAAAGTTAGTCAAGTGTCGTGCAAGTAATAAGGGCATGGTCAATTTTAGGGGATTCTCGAACGTAACCTACCTTGGCTGCCAAGACTTGTGCTCCCAAGAACTTATTGTCCCACGAAAAAATGGAGCTCACACCTCCGCTACTAGAAGCATGTATTAAATAATCGAGGTAGGTCTGTTCTCCAGTGGCCCGGTGAAGCCAAGCCGCAGCCCACAACAACTCATCTTGATAGCCGCTGCTTGTGTAAAAGCCAGCCGCCTTAGGAATAGAGTTATGGTAGACCCCGGGGTAAGATTTAGCGAAATTGAACAGACTTTTTGCGTGAGAAATGAGTTTTTTGGCATAAACTGCATTAGACGAGGCAAAAGCCAATGAGGCTGCGGCCATCGCTGCTGCTGTCTCGCCCGCCAGATCAGCACCTGGATGTTGAGCATCAATGCGGTATGAAGGACGTGGAGTGGTCATATCCTCGGGTCTCATCCAACACGCGTGGTCCGAGGCACCATCGCCCACTTGTCCGTACAGGACATTAGGCTGAGGATGTGCATTAATGAGATAGTCGGTGGCCCACTTGATAGCCGCGAGGGCGTTTTGGTGCTCCTTGTGGGCTTTAAGCTGCGATTCCATCTCTACACTGCTCCAAGCTAGCATGGTCGTCGTGAACGCCAAAGGAAATCCAAACTTCATATTGTCTCCGGCATCGTAATACCCTCCAGAGAGATTAATCTATTTTTATATTTAGAGAATATTTAATTTTACTTCAAGAAATATTCATCACACAAATGATAATGAGAAAAGAAAGAAAAAAAATTGGGTTATAAAATTACATGAGCATCAGCACCGTCTCTGAGTGCAGAATCTCCTCTCCAAGTAACTCTTTGGTTCGATGGCAATTTTCCAGAGCGTTGAGCTTCGAAAAACAAAATACTCTTTGTGAGAGCGTCTGCATAATTTGCATTTTCAGAAACGTCTCCACGAGTAACCGATAATAATAATAACAACACAATGCTAATGCCTTTGATTTTGGTGAAACATTCTGATGATACACTAGACATGGTTGCAAACTTTTTTTTTTTTTTTCATATATTCGATTGTATCCAATATATCTCATTTATACTAAATAAAATATATATACACATATAGTATATACTAAAAGACATTTAATTTTTCACTATATATAGAATTATATATAGTCAATGAATGGTATATATGGAAAAAAATCCTAATCCTCTTTAGACTATATCCTACTATATTAACTGAGAAGTACAAATATAAAACTTAATTAAAATTACATAAAATTAATTAATTAATTAAATATAATTAACTAATTAATTAAAATTAATTATGTAATTATTTAAAATTAATTTGTTGGGCATAATTTTAGTCATGTAAATTGTAATAGATAAATTCTATTATGATTATGATATATTATGTAAATAATAGAGAATTATGCATTCTCCAAGAATATTGGGCAGTGCCGGCCGAAACGGTGAACGTTGACTCAATCCCAGCCAAAACAGTGAGCATTGACTCAATCCCAGCCAAAACGGTGAGCATTGACTCAATCCCAGCCAAAACGGTGAGCATTGACTCAATACGGGCCGTAACGGTAAGCAATGGGTCAATACAGGCCGCAACGGGATATGGCCACCAATATCGTTAAGAGAATATTTGAGTCTATCTCTTGAGGAGAATATTCAAAACGACCTTATCTCAGGTAGAGGCGGTTACTCAAGCCCAAATCCCATGAGGATTAGGGTAAAGAGACTTCTCTATAAAAAGGGAGCGAAATCAACACAATAGGGGACGAAATGGGGAGCAGAACAAGAGACCTAAAACACAGCCACACGACTCAATTCCAAAGCATTGCTAGGATTACTCGTTGTGCCTTAAACTCTTGTATTTGAGCTCGATACTTTGATCAATAAAAACGACTATTCAATATCTATTTCTTGTTTCCGTAGTCTCTAAACGAATCGATTATTTTTGCCCAAACAATTGGCGCTAGAAGGAGGGGTAGAGTAAACTACGTGAGATGACAGGAAGCGGAAGTGATACGACTAATGTCGAAGCGACTGTCGCCGCTCAACTGGAAGCTCTGACTGCCAGGATGAACGAGACGGTGCAGAAGCTGACGCAGATGGAGGCCGATAACGCCAGACTACGGGAGGAGAACGCTTCGCTGATGATAGCAGGGAGAGTTTTTACCGAAGCAAGCTCTAGGTTTCGCGGCGTGAATCGGATGCAAGACCTTAACTCAACGCCTAGAACCAATAATCAAACACCCACAACGGATGATGCCCAGATGGAGACTCCTCGTCAGGATGTAAACGGCGGAGCAAACCCTGAAACAAGGCAGGCACGTGAAAGCCTTACCCGAGAAGACAACTTGAATCAACAAGGAGTTGTCAACACACCAGACATAACAGGAATCGAACAGGAGCCATATACCAAGTCATCTGAAGCCGCTTACTTGGAAGCTTTGATCACAAAACGACTGGGTGCAGTAGAAGCTATGATTCAACGACTACCGGGAGTGGCTCCACCGATTCGGAAAAGCAACTTGCACTCTTATGCTGATACACCGTTCTCTGATGAAATCGCACTCACTGAGATGCCGAGAAAATTCATGCTACCAACAATGAAGATGTATGATGGAACATCCGACCCGGATGACCACATAGCTCAATACAAACAACGAATGTTCACGACGGCTATCCAGAAAGAGTGTAGGGAGGCGACTATGTGCAAGGGTTTTGGCTCAAGTCTCACGGGGGCTGCGCTTCAGTGGTTTATCAACTTGCCAAACGGCTCAATAAATTCGTTTGCATCATTGACAGATGTTTTCGTTGAACAATTCGCAAGCAGCAGGAACCTCGAAAAAACAGCAGATGATCTGTATGAGGTGCGACAGAAAAGAGATGAGTCATTACGTGCCTATGTGGGACGATTCAACAAGGAGAAGGTGTCAATACCGAGTTGCAACATGTCTACTGCCATATCGGCATTCAAGAGAGGTTTACTCCCAGATGGCGACTTATACAAAGAGCTAACCAAATACCAATGTAAAACGATGGAGGATGTACTCTCACGTGCATGGGCTCAGATCAAATGGGAAGAAGACTCGGCTTATCACCAACGAGGTTCGCCACGGTCTGACCGCGTTGTGAGAAACGAAAGGTCGAGTAGGGATGACAAACCTTACCAAAGACCTAAGGACGAGAACACTAAGAGTGGAAGAAGGAACACGCATCGACCATTGAGCATAGCAGACGACTTGAAACCCAGATCATCAACATGGCCAGATATCAGTAACCTTTCAATCTCGCATGCACACTTAGTCGGTGTACTGAAGGAGATGGGTGATAACGTGAGATGGCCTCCAAAGATGAAGGCACCTGACAACAAGCGGAACGCCTCAAAGTGGTGTGAATTCCACAATGATCACGGTCATAGAACAGAAGATTGCATCTCGTTGAGGATGGAAGTGAATGAGCTGTTGAAAAAAGGATACTTGAGAGAATACTTGTCTGACAAAACCCGAAATCAACTGGATGGCGAAAGCAATAAGCAAATCGCGATCACAGACGCTCCGCTTTCACCTCCAAAACATGATCGAGTTATCAATGTTATCTCTGGAGGATCAGAAATAAGCGGGATCACTCATTCAGCTGCAAAGAGAAACACTAGAGCTGTCAAGAACCCTCAAAGCAAAGGGAATGCTACACAAAGGGACATGCCAGCATGCACAATAACATTTACAACCAATGAGAGCAGCGTATCAACCCCGCATCACGATGCGTTAGTCATACAATTGACAGTGGCGAATTGCCTGATGAAGAGGGTGTTAATCGACAATGGAAGCTCAACCAACATCCTTTACATGCAAGCATACAAAGAGTTGGGTCTTGACAATGAAGGACTGACACGAAAATCTATCCCATTAGTGGGATTCAGCGGTGAGGTCAAACAGAGTATTGGTGAAGTGACACTTCCAGTATATGCTGAGGGGTTAACAAACACACGAAGTTTTTGGTAGTGGACTGTGCTTCAGCTTACAATGCTATTATGGGGCGACCTTGGATTCACGACATGGGAGCCATCCCATCGACTCTACACCAAATTATCAAATTTCCCACCCCATGGGGAGTGAAAGAGATTGCAGGGGAACAAGAGAGTTCACGCTCATGTTATCAGACTACCTTAAAGGGTAAAGGTCAACAATTATAGCAATTACGAAGTCATTGAAGTTCATGGGTCAGGAGCTTATAAGTTGCAAAACTTAAAAGGAGAAACTCTCCCCAATAGCTGGAATGCCCTGCATCTGAAAAATACTACTTTCATTGTTTTGGGTTCTTGGTTTTTGATTATTTATTTATGGTGTTTTCAAGTTTTCCGAGGATTAACAGTGCATGTCTCAAGTTATAGACAATGGTTTTAATAAAATTGAGCTCTGGTCTATGTGACCTGCTTTTCAACAAATTACGCATTGAAGTCATTGATGCATGGACATCTGAACAATAGGCTCTCTACAAAAACTGGGTAATCACCTGAAACACGAAACATTCGCTACAACTGCCTATTACCGAGACGTCGCTATAGGAATGTAACAAATCTAGAATCCACCTGATGGTCGGATCCGAATTTAGCAAACTTGACAGCAAAACACTTGCTGACAAGAAATGAGCTATGAAACACTTTAATTGGGTCACGAACCCGTATCATGTCGCCAGCATGACATCAACCTTTTGCTTGTGGCAAATTCGTTAATGTGTAACCAATTCAAGGAATTGGTTAGGAACCACATTGTCTATTGAAAACCAATATAGAATCAGTGTGTAACCAATTCATGAAATTGGTTAGGAACCACATCGTCTATTGAAAACCAATATAGAGTCAATGTATAACCAATTCAGGAAATTGGTTAGGAACTACATTATTATTTTAAAGGCTAATGTAGAGACAATGTGTAGCCAGTTCAAGAAATTGGTTAGGAACCACGTTATCGTCTTGAAGCCAATTTATTGGCTAGGGACCACATTGTCTATATAAAAGCCAATGTAGGGTCAATGCATAGCCAATTCATGAAATTGGTTAAAGCCAACGCACGTACAGCCAATTCAAGAATTTGGTCTGTTGCAAAGTCGTTTTTGAACCAATGCGGACTCAGTGTACAGTCAATTCGGGAAATTGATTGTGGCTGCTTTGTCGTTTTAGACCAAAGGCATAGCCAATGTGCAGCCAATAAAAGAAATTGGTTATAGACCATATTGTCATTTAAAAGCCAATGTAAAGGCAATGTGTAGCCAATTCAAGAAATTGGCTAAGAACCACATTGTCATTTAAAGGCCAATGTTAAGGCAATGTGTAGCCAATTCAAGGAATTGGTTAGGAACCACATTGTCATTGAAAAGCCAATGTAAAGGCAATGTGTAGCCAATTCAAGAAATTGGTTAGGAACCACATTGTCATTGAAAAGCCAATGTAAAGGCAATGTGTAGCCAATTCAAGGAATTGGTTAGGAACCACATTGTCATTGAAAAGCCAATGTGAAGGCAATGTATAGCCAATTCAAGAAATTGGCTAAGAACCACATTGTCATTTAAAGGCCAATGTTAAGGCAATGTGTAGCCAATTCAATAAATTGGTTAGGAACCACATTGTCATTGAAAAGCCAATGTAAAGGCAATGTGTAGCCAATTCAAGGAATTTGTTAGGAACCACATTGTCATTTAAAAGCCAATCTAAAGGCAATGTCTATCCAATTTAAGTAATTGGTTAGGAACCACACTGTCATTTAAAAGCCAATGTAGAATCAATGCATAGCCAATTCAAGAAATTGGTTAGGAACCACATTGTCATTTAAAAGTCAATGTAGATTCAATGCATAGCCAATTCAAGAAATTGGTTAGGGATCACATTGTCATTTTAAAGCCAATACAGACTCAACGTGAAGCCAATTCACGGAATTGAGTAGTAGTCATGTTGTCTATTTAAAGTCAGCGCGCGTACAACCAATTCAAGAAATTGGTTAGGGACCATATTGTCTATTTAAAAGTCAATGTAGAACCAATGTGTAGCCAATTCAGGAAATTGGTTAGGAAATACTTTGGCTGCCAATGTGCTGCCAATTCAAAAATTGGTTAGAGACCACATTGTCTATTTAAAGCCAATGTGCAGCCAATTCAATAAATTGGTTAAGGCCAAATTGGCGTTTTAGAGCCAATCTGGAGTTCAAGTGCAGCCAATTTAATCAAGTGGATATGACCAAATGATAGTTTAGACCAACACCCTGTCAACGGTGTATCCAATTCTAACGGTTGGAACCAATGTGAAGTCAAGTTATAGCCGATTCATGTGACTTCGGTTACGACAACTTTATCATTTAAAAAACCGATTTGAAGCCAATTCACCGAATTGGCTAACACTAAACCGGCAATATCGGGCCAATATGGAACCAATGTGTATAGATTGGTTAAGCCAGTATAGAGCTCGTACGTAGCCATTTCAAAGAATCGACTTTGAGAAGCGATAATCACTACGGTGTCACTGCTTAACATTACAAATGGCAAAGTCAAGCCGAATTGATACAATGGCAGATTACATATGTGTTCAACGCAAATCACTGCGAAAACCTAAGTACGACAATGTTCTACTAGAACTAGAAGACAAAAGCTAAATAAGTCATAACGAGGGGAGAAAATAGTTGGTCATGGAGCAATGGGTTCTGAGTCATCCAGCCTGGAGTCAACCTGCTCTTGAGCTCCAATCTGAGCAAGGGAATCCCCGAAAGTAGGTGGAGGCATCCCCTTAAACAGCGCCTGACTCCGCATCACGGTTTGGTACTGCATATCCACTTCACCTAGATCCCATTTCTTATGCTCCCCCAACAGGCAATCACACAATGTCTCCCATCGAGCTATGATGGTTGCCCCATTCAAGTAAAAATCCAGCTCATACTTCAGGGCCTCAATTCGATTCTTGAGAGAAACAACCTCATCTTGAAGCACTCCCTTTTCACCCAACATTCGCTCCTTGTCAGCCTTAAGTTCAATTATGGCCTGGTCACATTCACCCAGTTTTGCTTCAAAACTTGCGATGTCACGGTTCTTGAAGGCAATGGTCTCATGAGCAGAAGCAGTTTTTGATTTCTCATTGCTCAACTCACGCTTCAGACTCTCATTGATTCGATGCTCAGAAGAAAAATTTTCTCAGCAAGATGAAACAAAGACATCGCCTGCAACAACAAAAAAACAATGAATGGCCAAAACGGCTAAGAAAAAGAAAGAATGGATGTTAGAACAGGATTTCCAGCCTCATAACTTAATAGGTCGTAACCTGAAATACCTTGAAGAGGTCAACGAAAGTATCGTCAACATTGGAGGGAGTCCCGACAGTGACTAACGATTCAAAGTCATGAGCGAGAATTCTAGATTTCAACTCTTCAGCAACCAAAGAGAAAAAGACTTCACATGTGAAGAGGAGAAGTGATGTGGCAAGCTCCTATCAAATGTGAAGCAAAGAGAAGTCCACGAGGACTTAATGTAGAGTAATCACAATTAAGAGCACTAAAGAGTGCATACGTCAGTTCTAAGAGAGTGGGGGCAAACTCATTGATTTGATGCTCCAAGAATATTGGGTCAGTGCCAGCCAAAACGGTGAACGCCAAGGAGTGCATACGTCAGTTCTAAGGTACGTTATTCAATTTGTCATACGTGAAACTTCTATAGTTATGCCTTAGACTACACTACTCTCTAAATTCTTATTAAGAAAATAGAGAGTGGGGGCAAACTGTTGGGCATAATTTTAGTCATGTAAATTGTAATAGATAAATTCTATTATGATTATGATATATTATGTAAATAATAGAATTTATCTATTACAATTTACATGACTAAAATTATGCCCAACAGTTTGCCCCCACTCTCTATTTTCTTAATAAGAATTTAGAGAGTAGTGTAGTCTAAGGCATAACTATAGAAGTTTCACGTATGACAAATTGAATAACGTACCTTAGAACTGACGTATGCACTCCTTGGCGTTCACCGTTTTGGCTGGCACTGACCCAATATTCTTGGAGCATCAAATCAATGAGTTTGCCCCCTCTCTCTAGCGCCAATTGTTTGGGCAAAAATAATCGATTCGTTTAGAGACTACGGAAACAAGAAATAGATATTGAATAGTCGTTTTTATTGATCAAAGTATCGAGCTCAAATACAAACTTCATATTGTCTCCGGCATCGTAATACCCTCCAGAGAGATTAATCTATTTTTATATTTAGAGAATATTTAATTTTACTTCAAGAAATATTCATCACACAAATGATAATGAGAAAAGAAAGAAAAAAATTGGGTTATAAAATTACATGAGCATCAGCACCGTCTCTGAGTGCAGAATCTCCTCTCCAAGTAACTCTTTGGTTCGATGGCAATTTTCCAGAGCGTTGAGCTTCGAAAACAAAATACTCTTTGTGAGAGCGTCTGCATAATTTGCATTTTCAGAAACGTCTCCACGAGTAACCGATAATAATAATAACAACACAATGCTAATGCCTTTGATTTTGGTGAAACATTCTGATGATACACTAGACATGGTTGCAAACTTTTTTTTTTTTTTTCATATATTCGATTGTATCCAATATATCTCATTTATACTAAATAAAATATATATACACATATAGTATATACTAAAAGACATTTAATTTTTCACTATATATAGAATTATATATAGTCAATGAATGGTATATATGGAAAAAAATCCTAATCCTCTTTAGACTATATCCTACTATATTAACTGAGAAGTACAAATATAAAACTTAATTAAAATTACATAAAATTAATTAATTAATTAAATATAATTAACTAATTAATTAAAATTAATTATGTAATTATTTAAAATTAATTATGTAACTATTTAAAATTAATTAATTAATTAATTATAATTAAAATGTGTAAAAAATTACATTCAATTGCCATTAGAAAAACTTAATTAAAATTAATTAAATAAATATAATTAATTAAAAAAAGAAAATTGGGACACATAAAATAAAATAAATTGTAGAAAACTAAAAAAACAACATCAATTAGAATCGAAACCAATTCGTCCTAAAAAAAAATTAACAGCTAAAATTTTACAAATCTAATCAAAGAAAATCTATATAACTACAAATTTTATCAAAAAAAATTTCCAGCACAGGTTAAAATTTTTATCAAAAATCTAATCAAATAAAATATATAACAGTTTGCTTAGATTTTAAAAATTAATAAACTAAAAAAATAAAAGATATAGATATAATATCTTATCTATTTTAAAAAGTTATATTTTTATTTTAGCCACTGTTCTTTAGGAAATAAAACTAAGTTGAGATTTAAATATATTCAATGCTTGAATGTGCTTATTACAGAAAAATGGGAAGTTATATAAAGAAAAACAATGAATGTTGTTTTCAAAGAAGTTTTTCAGAATCTTCACTATCTATATTTAGTTGCTCTTTTTACATGTTAGTTATATCTTATTACTTACTTCACAATTATACAAAAATTGCATTTAATTGACAAAGGTTTAAACAATTTTATTCATTATGCAAATGTTTTATTGACAGATTTTTAATAAACACTTATAAAATACAAAAAAAATAATATAAGCAAACAAATTTTTAATCACAAACCATTATATATAACAAATTAAATTATTACAAGTTTTCATCAAAAAAAAAAGTTCAGCCTGCAGTTTTCCGCGAGTTAATACCTAGTAGAATATGAAATTTAAACCAGGTCAAACACAACTTAACAAAAAAAAATTTTTGGTAGGAACATTAAAAAAAAATGATGAGGGCAAATGTGTTTTTTTCTCCATAATCTAATAATAAATGACGGTACCAGAAAATGTCATGAGCCATGAGCGGAATTTTGGATTCTAAATAATGGAATGGTATCACTTCTGGCGATCTCGATCAATGTATTATCTTCATGGAATAGGCAACATATATAAAAGTTTCAGTGAATAACCAAAATTGCACAGGGGTACTACTTAAATATCGTTGTTTTCATTGTGTCACCGTCTGAATTTAAACTCGTATAATGAATGCATGTTATTAAAACTGTATACTCTTGGGTCTTTAATTAATTATTGGCTTGGATGAATAAGAAGTTTAAGTGCGCGAAGGTACATTTCTGTTTGTACTAAGGATTGCACAACACTAAATAAATATCGATTTTTGGGGGAAGAGTAAAGGTTGTTCTTTTATTAACGATAAAATGTGAGGTCGTCACTAAAACGAGTCAAGATTGTGCTCGTCAGTTCACAGGAGAACTAACGAGTTGACAATGACGAGCTCGGAAGCTAACGATAATTATATAAGGAACAATAACTATGATTAGACACAAAGCTTTGCTCTCGGGGTATTATACGTGAGTCTGATCCCTATTTCTCAACGAGTATTGTTTCTTTATATAGCGGACTGTTGACCGAGAGTTCTCTAGGGTTTTCGTCGTGAATTCCCGAGATTGCCCTCCGCGGATTGTTAATGACTTGCTCCACATTTTGTCGGGCCGAAATCACAATTAAAGAGACTTGCTGGGCCGAGTGGCATATTGGGCGCAGCCCATGTCCAACAATAGTCCCCCCCTTAGTCCGGAGAGCGTTAGTTCTTCTACGATCGGCGGGCGTGCTTGAATTGTCTGTAATATGCCTGCTCGGCACAGATCGTCTCGGGTTGCTTCTTGGGGGATCGAAGATCGGCCGATTGAGATAGGTTTTGAGAGAAACCGAGATGAGTTAAGCGGCGGTAATGAGTTGAGCGGCAGTAATGAGCTCGGCGGTGACCTCGGCGAGATGAGCGGAGGTAATGAGCTTGGGGGTGAGCTCGGCGAGATGAGCGGAGGTAATGAGCTCGGCGGTGAGCTTGGCGAGATGAGCGGAGGCACCAAGGTCGGCGGTGATGGGCTCGGCGAGCAGCTCGACTGAGATTTTGCTGTTGGTTGTCGCGGGATCAAGAATGGAGTAGCTGGTCACCGCGAGGTTGGCGGGTTGAGTGAGACTGTGGTCGGCATGACGGATCTCGGAGGTCGGTGTTGCGTCGATGAGGTCGACACTTCTCATGAGGCTGTTCTTCGAGGCCCCCTGCTAGCCGAAAGTCGGCGAGATATTTGTGGAGTTGAGCTGAAGAGAGGTCGGCAATGTCAACTCCACTTGCGAGATGGTTGATCGTCGTCGTCGAGTGGGGTCGAGAGGTGAAGAGAGAGAGAGATCGGCAAGAATGAGGTTGAGGTTGGCGCGAGCAGCTCCATGGATGAGGTCGGCAGACAAGGATTGATGAGTGTTGAGGTCGGTTCTCGTGAGGGTGGCGAAGCTGAGGTCGGCGGATTGAGATCGGCGGGACGCTGCGCGATGTCCCAGAGATTGGCAAATCCTTATTCCAGGTCGGCACCAAGCTTTAGTTAGGCGCCAAGCTGGAGGTCGACACCTAGCTTGAGGTAGGCACAAACTTTGAGGTGAAGGTCGGCATCGGTGAGAAAAGTAAAGGTCGGCACAAAACTTGAGAGTGCAGGTCGGCACCGAGTAGAAGAGTGGAGTTAGCCATCAAGAATGAGAGTTGAGGTTTCCACTAAGAATGAAAGTTGAGATCTCCACCAAGTGTGAGGACGGCGAGCATGAGGGCGTCAAACGCGAGTGCGTTGAGCGTGAGGGAGTCGAGCGTGTGGGTAGCGAGCGCGAGAGCGTGAGTGAGCGGTGAGCATGAGGGTGGCAAGCGCGAGAGAATGAAGGCAGCAAGCTTGAGTGCGGCAAGCGTGAGGTAGGCAAGCGCGAGGGCGTCAAACGTGAGGGTAGCAAGCGTGAGAGCGTGAGTGAGCAGCGAGGAGAACGGGATCGACACCGATGAGCTCAGCGTTAGTGAAGTCGGGTTTCCTGCGAGCGAGACGTCAGCTCGGCATGTGGAGATTGGCGCCGAGGTCGACGTGTCGAGAGAATCTGAGATCGACTCGAGAGATCCGCATGCTGGGTTTACAGATGAAGGCGGCGAGCTAAGTCGAGATGGGTTGAGTGGCGAGCTCGGCGGAAAGCGGCATATCTCCTTTCGTGGGAGTGATGAGGTTGTTTATCGGCAGTTTGCGGTCGCCACGGGTTTAAGAGGAGATGAGCTCGGCATAAGGGAAATAGAGGTCGATGAGGAAGGACTTGGGGTCGCACTGATGAGCTCGGCGGAGGTGAAGTCGGAGGTCGCCGCGCAGAGTTTGTCAGTTCGAGCTCGGCGAGATCGAAGGTGGCTTCCGGTTCCTCTCTCGGGTTGGCTCTGGTATCGCGACTGGCTCTCGGGAGGTCGGCATATGTCGAGTGCGGTTCGTCAGATCGGGAGATCCGATGGTGTTGACGCCGACCACGGATTCTCAGCGAGTGAAGACGATGGTGGTTCCGACGATGGCGATGCCGATCTGATGATGGGAGGCCGGCCTAAGGCAATATCTGGGAACGTGGTTGATGAAAGAAACGTCGAGGTTGGCCTTGTAAGGATCGAAGGGTGGTGCGACGAGGTCGGCATTGATGAGCTCGGCAATATAAGTGACGAGCTCGGCAATGGTGATGAGGTTGGCATTGACGAGCGTGGAAATGTTGAGATCGGCAATGGGGAGCTTTGCATAGCGATTGCCGATCTTTTCGGGAGACAGTCGATGAGCTGCAGTTCGATGTGCCTTCTAATGCTGATCTGGGATAGATGATTGATTGTCTGTGCGCGATGCTTGTGCCGAGCGTGGCTTTATGTTATTTTATTTTGAATCTATGTCGAGCATTGCTTACTTTTGTTGGTTTTTATTTTGAACTTGTGCCGAGCATGGCCTTTTGTTGGTTGTTATTTTGAACTTGTGCCGAGCATGGCCTTTTGTTGGTTGTGTTATTTTGAACTTGTTTGCTCTTTGATTATGGAATAAAATTGTGTTCTTCCTATCTTTGGTATCGAGTTGTACTTTACGGTGCAAGACGTCTCTTGGCTTATCCTATTACGTGTGTCGAATACCAAATGTTTAGGGTGGTAATCGAGATGAGCTCGTCATACCTTTTAGGTGCGGCCCTGGTGTCCGGCTTACCCTGTGTGTGCCACGAGGTCGGCAAGAAAGTGCAAGTGAGAACTTGGCTTATACAAACTTAACCGCCTGCTAGCTGAATGCGATCTGGGTCGGCTTATTTTGTGCGGATTATTTCACCGCTGCATCCATGAGGAACGCGTTTTAAATCGTTCCCTTGGCCAGAGGGTCGATGTAAGAGCTGGACATCTCGCTGAGACGGACTCGTTCGAGAGAGCTCGTTTTGGTTTTGAAGTGTTCAAACTTTTGTTTTTATTTTTTTTTTGGTATAGCTGTGCCTTTTGATGGGCTGCCTACGTACCCTTAGAAAGGATCAAGCCATTCGTAGTTCATATTGCGAAGGGAGAGCTCGGTATGACGAGCGTTCTTTTTTTTTTTTTTTTTTTTTTTTTTTTTGCCCAAGGCGCCTTGTTATTCTTCGATTTGGCTGATTTCCACGACCGGTTATCTTGATGGATTGTATGACCTTGCGTCTTTCTCTTTTTCTACCTCGATGTACTTGTTAGCCCGGTGCAGTGCGTCGTCGAGTGTCGAGGCTCGTATATGATAATATCGTCCCTGAAGCGAGACCCATATGCCAGCATTTCGGAGAGCGGAGATCGCAGTATCGTCTGCAATGGCGAGCTTTGAAACAACCTTCTTGAATCGTTCCATGAACTCTCTGAGCGATTCGTCGTCCTCTTGGTACATCGTCCAGAGATCAGTGTTAGATGCCCCCTTTATCATAAAGGTCGAGTGGTGTTGCAGGAAAGCAGCGGTGAGCTCGTAGTAACTATCTATCGAATTGGCTTCAAGACGAGAAAACCAACTTAGTGCGTCAAGGGCTAAGTTTTCTACAAACATCTGACAGCATCCGGCATCGTATTCTTCAGGACTAAAGTGTGCTCGGTTGATTGCAACACTCATCGATGTTAAGAAAGGTTTTGGGTCAGTTAGCCCGTTGTACGGAATGAACTTGAACTTGTTGATGTAACAAACGCGGACGCTAGAGATTCTTGTCGTGAAGGGTGAGCGTTGAGCCTCTTCGAGCACCTTCTCCAAGTTGGGGGCAGCGCTTGTTGCTCGATGTATCTTGGCCGAGATGTCCTTTACGATCGCTTCAAGTCGCTGGATTTTTAAATCCTTGTAATCTTTCAGGTTGTCACGCGGATGGTGGTTCGACAGTGTTGGAGATGGCTGGCTCCTACTACGCTTGCTACGACGGTGCGTTTGGTCTTGATCGGCCGGCACCGCATCTCTGGTGTGGTCGTCGAAGGATCCTTTGATGATGGACGTCAGTCGGCGTCTGTGACTCTCTGAGCGTTCCTCGATTGGCGGTGACAGGGGTGGTAGTGGGTCCAGGTCGGCAGGGTAGCTAGTGTGTCGATGATCGTGCTTTCTTTGCTGAAGTATGTTAATTTGGTCCTGCAATACTTCTTGTGTTAAAACAAGTGTGTCGAGCTTCTCAGCTGTTCGTGTGTCCCGACTATTGATCTTGTCGAGGATAGTCTGCATCATATCGTCGAAGTCGTTCCTCTGTCCAGCAAGCAAGGGAGCTGGGAGCGCGGCGTTATCAGTGTCAGCTGGAGCCACGGTTTGACGATGCTCGTCACGTGCGGCAGCAAGAGGTGGGATTGGCGTGTCGAGTACGGTATGCGTCGGGTCGTCGAGTCCGCTCCTTTGTGATGTGGGCAAAGCATTTGGAAGGGCGGCATTGGGATGAGCGGCAGCGTTGGTGAGAGCGGCGCTAGGGAGAGCGGCAGCGTTGGCGAGAGCGGCGCTGAGGAAAGCGGCAGCGTTAGTTACCAGCTGGTCGGTGGCAGGTCCAGGTCCGGCATTTGCAGTTGCGAGAGGCTCGAAGGGCGCGTCGGGCGCTGGCGGAGGGATCGTGCTCGGCAAGGAGCGTTTGGTTGAGATCACCGAGGAGGGTAGAGGCGGGACAGTTTGTGTTCTCGTTCGCCCCCATCGCTGCTCCGTTGGTTGCTCCGTTGCTTCGTTGAGATCGTCGCTAGGGTTCGTCATGAATCTTGAAACTTGGAGGAAGTGAGGACCGTCGGTATTGATTTGTCAAAAAGAAGTGCTTTGCTCTTGCCCCACGGTGGGCGCCAATTGTTTGTACTAAGGATTGCACAACACTAAATAAATATCGATTTTTGGGGAAGAGTAAAGGTTGTTCTTTTATTAACGATAAAATGTGAGGTCGTCACTAAAACGAGTCAAGATTGTGCTCGTCAGTTCACAGGAGAACTAACGAGTTGACAATGACGAGCTCGGAAGCTAACGATAATTATATAAGGAACAATAACTATGATTAGACACAAAGCTTTGCTCTCGGGTATTATACGTGAGTCTGATCCCTATTTCTCAACGAGTATTGTTTCTTTATATAGCGGACTGTTGACCGAGAGTTCTCTAGGGTTTTCGTCGTGAATTCCCGAGATTGCCCTCCGCGGATTGTTAATGACTTGCTCCACATTTTGTCGGGCCGAAATCACAATTAAAGAGACTTGCTGGGCCGAGTGGCATATTGGGCGCAGCCCATGTCCAACAATTTCCAATATTTTAAATACTAAAAAAAATATATATATATATCCCAAATGTGTTCTGAATACTTTAACACGAGAAAGATAGGCTGAAAAGTCAAAAATATAGTATATGGAAGTGTTACTTGATTCACGTTCCAAGAGTGAACCTTCTCAGATGGATCAAATGAGCTCATCATGGTTTGGTCCGTCCACCAATATTTCGTATAATTGTTAACACAAACCGAATATCGAATCCAACAAAGTAATCTAACCAGTATATTACCTGAGCTTGTGGTGACACACGTTGCATAGTGGACAACGCTGCTTGATGAGAAAACTTTGGAGATTTCATAACGTTTGATATGATATTTATTACAAGAATCTCGGACCAATAATATGTCTTTGCTTTTGCGCTAACAATATACTCTAGCAAAAAGTATCGATCCCATTCACATATATATAGTTTAAATAGTCTGACTTAATTACAAGTGCAATAATCACTATATCTGCTCTATTGAGTTCAGATCAGGATATTTATCTGATATCAGAAATTTATTTTCTCTTTTTTTTTTTTTTTTTTTAGTTATTCCCTTCTTGTACCACACGTAGTGCCGGATTCGTTGGCAGTTTTAACTTACTCCTAAATTCTTATGTCGATATTTTCTTCTTACGGGGTTTTGGAATAACATTTAGTAGTTGACCAAGAAAAACACAACTATAAGTCTATAACTCCTTTGTGTTTTGTTTTATTTGTTGGCTAAGTAAAAAAAAACAATTATCTGATAGACGGACAAAACCCACTATTTTATAGACTAGAAGCACTTTGTTGGAGACAAAAAAAGCAACTGTATTGGGTGGTGGATTAGATAATAGTTGGTAAGAAATATTCTAAAGTGGTGAAGAAAAACAAACATTTTTAAGAAGTGTAATATAAAAACACTAACTAATAATACTGTCATTTTCTCCACAAGATAACATGTTAGAGGTTTGTATTTGTCTTGTTCATAGAGTTTAATATTCCAAATTTCAAGGTGTTACATAATCATTTTGGTGTGAAAGAGAACTATACAGTTAAAAAAATAATATACAAAGGACAATAAAAATGAATGAGCACATTAATTAATTTCTAAAATAAACATTGATAAACTCGTGTTTTAGCCGTCCTAATTAAATTAATCAAATATTGTTTGATGACGCCGCGTCAGGGAAGGTTCCTTTGGTAAACATATGGAACACGCCGGGAGGAACAATAAGCGCGAGCAGAGGGTTTCCGGGAGGCGCCGGAGGTATCTGAGCTCTACACAGAGGACACGTGGACTTCTTCTCTAGCCACGGATCGATACAATCAGCGTGAAAACAATGGCTGCACGCCGTTATCCTCCTCATCCTCTCTCCCTCCGCCGCGTCTTCAAGACAAATCGTACAATACGTCGTCGACGAATGTTTTTCATCCGTCGCGGCTCTTCTTATCCATCTCCGACGATGGACCGTGAACGTTCGGTAACGTCGCCAAGAACGGCTCGCGAGGAAACTAGCGAATCTAAAGAAGAGACGTAGAGAGAAGACGACTAGGAACAAGATGATGATTGAGTCGGCTACGAACTCTGAGAATCTTACGAGAGAGTCAGAAAACATTCTTTCTCGAGAAAAAAAAAATTGTTTGGAGATAAGTTTGGCACAAGTAACAACGCTCTCTTTGTGTTTATATACTAGATCAACGGTCTTTGTTTAATCTCGTTGTGGTTTATTACAATAAAAGAAAGGTGATTCTTAATGCTTTTATTGAGTTTTATACTTGTATTAAAAGTACATACTTCCTACTTTGTTGTAGTTTCGAAGCAACTCACTTTTTTTATCACCTGAATTTGACTTCATCATAAAAGTCTATTCAAGTATTTGGTCAGTCCATTCGAATTCTGTAGGCTAACTAAAATTAGTGGAGTATTAAACAATGCTAATATATAGAGAAAAAAACGAATTTGAGCTTGGCTCTATGTTCTTTTTGGGGTTAGTCAAAAACTTAATTAGTTTAAAAATACATCGAACGTATTCTACTTTCCTACTTGTACATTCAAACAGAGTATCTTGCTGTCTGCACAAAACAAATAAAGCATGTTTTTCATTTAATTGATGTTGAACCGTATAGGACAAAGAAGGCCTAATAAAGATAAATCAGGACCCAAGTCGATCTCTTCAATTTTGGCCCAGGCAATAAATATAGTTTTTTTTAGGGGTGGGCATTTCAGTTTAAGTTCGGGTTCGGTTTGGGTTTGGTTCGGTTTGGTTAATTCGGTTTTCATAAAACTCTAACCATACTCAACCAAAGTTAGTTCGGTTTGGTTTGTGTTTGGGTCGGTTTATGTTCGGTTTGGTTTGGTTCGGTTTGGCTTTAATTTGGTTCGATTTAATTTGGTTTGAAAATCAATTAATGTAACAAAAAAAGTCATTGTCCTTTTATAATAATATGTATAAAGTAAACAACAAGTTGTAAGTTGAATAATTCAAAGAATCCATAAAATTTTACCTAAAAGTAATAACAATATTATTATTAAATGTTTAGTAATTAGAATAAAATAAAAATGAAACAAACCAAACAACATAAAAAGATAGAAAAGTATAATTTCTTATAAGAACTTTTGAGTTATTTACAATTTTACTCTTTAAAACCTAGGATTAAAGTTTTAGAAATAATTAAATCTAATTTAACATAAATAAATTTATAAAGAATATAAGATTATGATTATATATTATACATAAATTATGAATATTATTAATTAAATTAGTTAATAAAAAGCACATTGGGTTATCGGTTCGGTTTGGGTTTAAACCGAACCAAACCGAACCGTTTGGGTTGAGAAAAAACTCAACCAAATGGTTTGAGAGTAGGATTGGGTTTGGTTTGGGTCGGTTTGAGTTCGGTTGGGTCGGTTCGGATCGGTTCGGTTAAAATGCCCACCCCTAGTTTTTTTTAACGTTTATGCAAAAAATACGCAAGTGCCGATCACAAAAACAACTAAACCACATAAATTGGATGATCTGTGTTACCTGTAATTTCACAAAACTCTACCACACTTCTTGTCTTGTAACATCAACTAAGACAGATTATAACAAAGAAGCCAAAAAGGTTTAGAAATAGAGAAAAAAATATCTTTTCATCTTGCACTAAAGACAGGTGGTGCATCAGCTTTAGGCTGAGCTCTGCGTGTGTATTTCAAAAGCAATCCTTCCATAGAAAGTCTAGGAACATGAAGATCCCTGCAATATAACACATAACCAACCCAAATCAACAAAAACTTCTAATGAAAACTTTTATATCATCAAATTTGATCATTTACCTCAAGTAAGGCTCCAAGTCTTTCCATTCCCATTTTGATCTATGTTTAAAGAGTATAGAGAATCTCTCTGCTGGAGTTGAAGGCAGAGAGCGTACACTGAATGTATAAACCCGTGTCTCGATCCCTATTGTCTCTGTTAAAACCTCTCCTTCAAGCATCTCTAACCTTCCTTCCATCCCATCCGGAATCTTCTTCTTCCACTCTTCCATAAAACTCTCTAATCTCATCTTTTCATCTCTCAGTACCTGCCTAGCAAAATGCAAACACACAAGCCTAGGTTCCAACTTCCACTTACCAGTTCCACTACTACTAACTCTAGAGCCAAACACACGCAAACAGTGACTCGCGAGCTTACTAGGAAACTCATCAGCTACTAACGAACTCACAACTTCATCTTCATCAAGATCATCAAAAGACCAGTAATTCAAAACACAGTTATGAAGCAGCATTCTCAGAATCATGTCTAGGTAATTCTCATCAATAACCCTCCAGTAACCATCAATCTCAACAGCAGAGAGACTCTGCAACCCAATACTCAACTCCTCATCACTCGCTTGAACAATGTTAACCAAATCGTTCCAAGTATACAACTTTACACCCCTCTTCTCATTATTATCATCATCCATCATGGCGTCTACATCAACAGCACCATATGGATTAGCTAATAAAAGCTGCTTGAGTTTATCAAGCCTAGGAGAAACCTCAACAAGTTCCATATTACCAGGAGCAATTTTGAGAACCGATACAAGCGGCTTATCGTTGTTGTTGTTGATGTTAGTATCATCATCATCAGGAGGAATAAGGAACATGGAATTGGAATTACCAACGAATTTGATAGCAAAGGTCTTGGATTTGGTGCAGAGAACAGCATCTTCATCAGGTAGTCCCCTCAATGTTACCCTAAATCGAGAAACCCTTTAATCCTAATAGGCTAATAACATAAAACGAAGAATGAAAACAGAGATTCAATAAATAAAAATCGTACCTTTGATTGAAGATTTCTGAGATGAGTTTGTCATCAGCTTCGAGAAGGAGTAGATCATCGTGAGGGCCAAAAGAAGGGTGATACGAAATTGGAATTGAAGATCCAGGTTTGAGATTTATCACTGCATCAGCTCCTCCAATTCCTTCCGCCATAGGATTTTAAAGCACTGTCTGTCTATCGTAGAGAATAAAAATGGTTTTTAACAAATTGTGTTGACAAAAAAAAAAAAAAAAAAAAAAAAAAAAATGTTTTATTAAAAAATTCAAGGTGCTTGCTGAGTGACTTTAGTGGAATTTACTTTAGTGAAAATTAATTACTATAGTAAGAATTGTGACTATAGTGAAATTTTATTACGATAGTGTGAAATTCCATCTGTCGTCTACGTATACCATATATAAATGTTGTGACATATAGTTCTCTTAGGTTTTGAACAAACAAAATTTATTCAAGCTGGTAATTATAATAAGTACATTTGATTATGTTTAATTTTTTTTTTTTTTTCAAAGTAATTTTCTTAAGCGGTTTGATATAAAAACAATTCTTTGATTTCTAACTATAAGGAAAACGGGAGGATTATCTAGAAACACAATTTTTATTGTTAGTTATCTTTTTGAGCATTAAGTTCATTTATTAAGATTCATGAGAATTGGTGGCCTGGTGTGTGCATTTTGTACAGCGTCATTTTTAAAAAAAAAATGCAAACATTTGTCTCAATTTGTGTGTATTTTCATGTATTTTAAATTTTTAACATGTACTATTTTGTGAAATTATATGGACTTACAATGTTTTCTATGTTTATAAAATAACGTAAACAAATATTTACAATATTAAGTTATCTATAATAAATATATACAAACCATTTTCTATGCTTCTTCACTTTCACATTTGCTGACATCGAGTTTATTCTCAAAATTTTTTTTTTTAATACTCCACAAAGACACAAGTTAGTATATTTAACAACAACCAGAAATAAATTCATAATATTCATCAAAACAAATTCACTTACTTATTGTTTTGAATCGAGACAAAAAGCTCATGTTGCTATCTTTGGTGGTGTAAAAGTTGGCAATCTTTGCAGTCATAAATGTGGTTCCACACACTATGACTATATTCTATGGGTTCAAATCTCGATGAATATAAACCATCATGAAGATGCTTCAAACTTCTAGCAACATTTTCCATCAAATCCAACAATAGACGATCAATATAGGCTTTGTCTAGAACCCACAAACCAACATTGGTTCTTATATGATTATTTTTATGTGGTATATAACTAAAGTGATCCAATAGTGTTGTAAAATATCTCTTTTTATCTGTGGAATTAGTTTTATTTGTTCATATACTATTTAAGATTTGTATATATGTGGTTAATTTAAGTATTAAATTATGGCCATTGGCCAATAATTGAAGCACAATTTAAATAAATACATATTTGTTTGTAAATTGATATTAATTAAGGCTCATTAACAAGTTAGTTCATACTCAAATTGAGAAGGTAAGTTCGTTCTACTTCTCACATGTGTCAGTCAATTCACTTGTTCAAATAGTGAAATAAATTATGAGAATTTTAACTAAAATACAACATAACACACAATTTTTTTTTCTACCACATTACGGGTGTTTTATTATCTATTTATTTTGATTTGTTATGTAGAGACGATTGCATAAATTATGTGTTTGTTGTAAACTTAAAAATCTATTGTCTTAAAATATAGGACAATTTGTCTTTGCATGTAACAAAGTAGTTATGCATTTATGGTAGTAAATCTGGTTAAATATTAGTGTGTTGATATCATCTTGGCCTTCCAGTAATAGCCCAGACTTCTTTTTCCTCTATTGTTGTTGGTGCTCTTTTTGATATTTGTACACAATGAGTATATGTCGGTATTTATGTTGAAATTATCTGTATCTGTAACCATGTTTTAATATATTAGGTAATTGTTTGTGTATTTAAATAATATTGAACTTTATTGTTATTATGTGTATTGTACATGCTCAGTTTATAATGAATCCACGCGTTGATTTAATAAGCCGAAGCTCAATCGAATTGTTACAAACCAGGTGTATTTAATGGTTTACCGGATAAGATGATTGATACTTTTAAAACTTTTGTTAATTTGAGATCGAGTGAGAGATGCATCAATTTCTGAAATGTTGTCATCCAACCCAAACCGCAGCATTAATCTCATAACGATTATAATTTTCAACCACAGCTCACAAATTAATTAGTAATTGTCTGTTTATGAACTAGATGGTTTATATATCTTATCTAAACCAATAAAACCATTAATCACACGAAACTGTCACAGGGCAGAGACTTGGTTTATATATATAATATCTTCGTCATCGAACCCAAACCGCTGCATCAATCTCATCTTTAGCCTTCTTGTATAGCTCGAGCCTCTTTGCACACTGCATTCTCCTTTCCATCAATGCCGGGTTCTCGTCTAGCAACTGTCCCAATCGTTTCCCCTGCCAAAAAAGAACCAGACCCAAATCCTTAAACCAAACCGGAAAAAAACAAACTTAGCAACATAACCGAAGTAATAAGAGAGACAAACCGGACTCTGACTGATCTGTGCGTAGAAGTAATTAAGCAACGAGAGTTTCGCCTGTCTGACTTGGCAATGAACAACAGCCTTAGGGATAGTGTTTACAAGAGTCTTTGCAACCATCTTGACGTAAGCAGCGACATTCGAAGCTATCTTTCTGAAATGTCCTTCACCGTATTGGTCTATTGTTGTGGTTGGTGAAGACATAGACACAGCTTGGCTTTCTGCATGAAGCTTACGAAAGAAGTCCACAGTTAGATATGAAGACTCCATGTCGACTAATCTGAGAACTGACTTCATGCTTTCTTCACGAAACTTTTCTAAAGATGAGTTTGCTGCAGCAACTAGCTCAATTTGTAGTGAAGGGAACCTTTTTAGCTCCTGCATTACTTGCATAACAAGAATCAATAACCATTTCTCCATTTACTATATATCTTTTAAAAACAAACCAATCTCTCACCTCTGTTTCTGCAATTGCTTTCCTTACAAGCTCTTTTAAGATAAAGTGAACCTGTTACCATCACATTGTTACGGTCTTCTTATATATAAAAGCTGATTGATAAATAAAAAGTGAAGTGAAATAAAGAACCTACGGCATTCACAGAAGCTTCAGCTGGTCCTCGAAAATGATCTAGGGATCCTTCAATGAGACGACGATAACCCAATTCTGGTGCAATCAAATGAGGTTGATAGCCATCAGATTCTGAGACAATTTTCTTAACACTTTGCAATGAAAGATGACGATCAAGAGGAAGCTGTTTAATGGCTCCCGGGAGGTTGTAGTCAAAGACTCCATAGATTCTTGCTCCTCCAGGACGCCTAAGAGTTTTCCATCAATCAAAGTTTATCCACCATTACAAGAAAGTTCAGAAAATGTTGGTTCAGTATATAACTGTGTGTTTTCTTACCCGCCATCCAAATGCTCTTTGAAAACCTTTTCGAATGCTCGACACAAACCCAAGATAGTGTATAGTTGAGCCTGTGACCAACACATTTTTAGCCTACCACAGAAACATACAATTTATATAGTTTCATGCATTAAAATGTATATACTCACTCCAGCATCAATAGCGACAGGCCTGCCTAATTGGTCTAACTCTCTTTCGAGTTCTTCAATGTTTTTGTTTATTGAGGATAGGATACTTGGGATCCGAGACCTTATAACAGATTCTAAGAGCTGGAAAATGAAAGACCACGTATTACTTACTAAACAGAACGACAAAAAAAAAAACAAAACTCATTCATGTGTATATAAGGCTTTGGTTTGAGTAAAAAACCTTAGAGAGGAGCTTTGCAAGAAACTCTGAACCCATTCTGGTGGCCAAGTGACCATAGTCAGGGCTGGTTTCAAAGTATTCACGCTCTTTCCTTCTCGCAACCATCATATCAACATTCTTATTAATATCTTCTTGTGAACGGTTCACTATCCCAACCCAAGGATATTGCAGCCTGTATGATCTTCCTTCGATAACCTTATCCAGGCAAAAGATTCAATAATATAGTAACTATGTAACACTCAAGATTCCAAACAACAGAAACAAAGAAATAAGAAAGACCAAGACTTGGGAGGAGCCACTTACATTCAATGCATTAGTTCCCTTATCCATTAAGTCTAACTTTGTCAGAACTCCAAACGTTCTTTCACCTAAGAGAGTGCAAAAAAGTCAGAAAACAGTATCATTGATCGAAAGAGAGAATGATTCTTATCCCCAATCCAGAGTTCATTAGCTGAAAGAATTAAAAACAAACCTGTTGGATCCACTTCTTTCGCTAGCTTCATCGCATCGGATGTGGCTATGTCTTGATTTGCAGGAGATATTGCTAGTATAAGACAGGTGGGCTGTGAACAAAACATATCTAAACCATCAAATTAAAAGTGACTGGAACATTTTATTAGTTAGCATCACCAAACCAAGAAAAGCAGCAACTACTCACCTTTGCGACATATGAGCGAACCATTGATTCAATATCCTCAACAATACTTTCTGGCTGTCCATCTGAAAACAAAATTTACAATGTAAGTAATAAACAAAAGGAGAGAGAGATCCAAAGGAAGTAGAGCCAAGCAAACACATACCAACCGCAACTTTAGTCAAACCAGGTAAATCAATGAGAGTAAGATTCACAACTGGTTTCCAAAAGAAACAAAAAAAAAACTGATGTTAGTTCAAATAAAAGGCTTGTAGTAAACAAGAGAAACGGTAAAGAAACTGACCATTGGGAGAAAATATACTAAGGTGAATAGGAACTGGAGAAATCTGTTTATTCTTTCCAGTGATTCTATCAGTCTCATCCTCAATCTCCTTTCTAACCAAAGCTGTAACACGAAACACATTTTCACTATACGCCACAAAAGAACACACACAACACATTCATATTAGACAACAGAGCACATACCGAAATTGGTAAATTTCTTATTAGTAAGGTGGAGAAACTCTGCATATTCCTCTGTTCCATTATCAGTCTTATGAAGTTGTAAGACCAAAGGCCTTCTCGTAACAATACCTACAACAAAATCGAATCTTCCTCATTTTTTAACAATCAATCAAATCACAGATTATCAAAAAAAAGTTTTGGTTTTGGATCCACAAACCGGATCCTCTTGGAAGAAAGTCTCTCCCAACGATGCTCTCTAGAACCGAAGATTTCCCAGAACTCTACACCCAATGCATAAGAAGAAGAAAAACCTTAAAAAGCAACGAAACCGTAACCGTAAGTGAGAAGAGTTATCTGATGAGAGAAAGAAACCTGACCACCGACGACGGCGACGGTAGGAAGAGCTTCCCAGAGAGAAGTGAGAGCGTTATTACCGCCGCCATAATCGCCGAGTGCAGTGCATGCTCTCTGTATCTCATTAACCAACACGATCAAATTATCCATTTTCGTATGCTTCGGTTAGATAGAGAGATTCAAAATTCCACAGACGGAGGAGGAGACGAGAATGCAAGGAGGACTTTGAGATGAACGCAGATGGACCGGAGAGAGACACGAGAAAACAGAGAGCGGGCGTTTTCAATATGATTAACCAAAACCAAATCTCAATTTATTATTATTATTTATTTATCATTATCCAATTTATTTATTATTATTTATAAGTAATCTTTGAAAAATTGACTGAAAAGTGAAAACAATTTAATATAATTTAGATATTCTACCATTTACGTCTATAAACGTTTCCTTCTACTTTTTAATTTTAAATGGTTATTTTTTAATTAGAAAAAGTTGTCTTTAAAATTTGTGATTGAATTATAATACTTTTAACAAAAATTTTAAGTTTGTTTTGTCAATCTATTAAAATTTCACTTAAATTTATTTTAAATAATTTTTTTTTTGTCTAATTATAATATTTGGTGATATTTAGTTTAAAAAAATATATATTTGTAAAAAACTTTTAAATGATAAAAAGTTTAAGAAAACTAGTTTAATATTAGTTTTTTCATGCTTGATTAGAGTGGACCGGTTGGCAATAGAACTATAGAAGACTCAACTGTTTGACTTTGAACTATGAAGGTATCAACCCAAATAATCGTTACGCAAATTAGTTCCTATCTTCGATACTAACGTAGCAAAATGATTGAAAGACTTGAAGCAATAGTGCCAGAGCTAACTTTTATATACGCTAAATTTAGTTTCTCATGTTCGATTTATCAGGCGATCGAGATCTACCAGATCTGGCTAATTGCTGGCAATAAAAAGGACTCGGACTAGCTCATTCCTCGGGTAAAATCCAATGCACATAAACCTCAGGGAAGATCCAAAGACTTAAAAAGCATAGCCAAACAGGCAGGATATAACCCTACAGAAAACCACTACTTGGTCAGATGGATGGAACACTGAGAAAGTAAGACTTTTGACCTTTGTCAAATGAAACAGAAGTTGACATGGTCTATAGCAGTAATGCTGGAGCATGGACTCTGGAGGAATCAAGAATCTCTCTGTTACCTCTAAGGAAGGCACTAATCGCAGCTGCATGCATGTCAATGTCTGATTCAGCAGAACCATAAACCTGGATGTCAAGAACGGTTAGCTAAAATATATATAGGTGGTTCTTCAATTCTGCTTCTTATTCACGATCTCATTGCATCTTACACATAACATTGATAAAGTTTTAAAGGTTGAATTCATTACAGAGTAAACTCGTTACTAAAAACAGATTATAAGAGTTAAAGACCCGTAAGCAAATAAAGGTGGCGTCAACATGATGTTGAGCCCATTATAAAAGCCCAATAATAGAGTAGGGGAGAAGGCACGTGCTACTAACCCAAGAAGAAACGGACGAACAAGCGTGTGTTTGTGTGTGGGATTAGAGGGAAAACGACGACGTGTAAGTATATCACCAAACACTTGTCGGCTTACACCATCCACGAGCTCCCATTGCAGTCACATGCCTCGTTTCCCTTTTACATTTGATCGGGGGATGAAGTTGATATCTTTGTTTTTACTTGTTCGTCCTCCCAATATCTCTCCCCACTAACAAAATATTTTCATGATTGTCATTTTAAATGATTAATAATAGTAAGAGAAAGTGGGATTACTTTTCCATATATATCTTGAATTGGATTCATACCGTATCTTTGAATTTCCGATCATGTTCATATACATAATTACTATCATTAACTATTTCAAGATATGTATTAACGCACATATATATAGACTGACTGATAACATTAATTAGACATACACTTAATGTCCAATATTTAAACGTGTTGTTGTTGTTGTTTATACAAATCAAAAAAACAAAAAGGAAAACAACCAAAGAAAGACCTTTAATTTGGTAGTTTTCCGAATGGAAATTGTTGGTTGTATATATAACGTTGACATACGATGTCTTAAGTAAGTACGTTTTAGTGAGTCAAATTAAGAGGACGTTTAGTTTTTGTTTAACAAATTAGTAGTTAGTTGTACAGTAGTATATTTTTAAAGTAATGATTAACATAAACCACCCAACTGATATGAAAGTAATAACTAATCATTACATTATATATAACACCCATTTTGGTGATGAAGTGATGTTTGTTTTGACAAAGCAATGTCAACGACAATATGGAATGAAATATGATGAAAACAATTGAAATGTTCATCCTCCCACTTACAAAGCACACCCATAAAGAAATACTACTCTATAGTGACGTTAATTATATTTAAAAAAAAAGTATAATTTATCTTTAACCATAAGTATATAAAATGTATAATCATCATCATCATCTTCATTAGCAAAAACAATGGTTATGTGGTTAACGTGTCAAGACTTTATTACCTGAAAATTTTTCTTCTTCTTAAAAAAAAAAGAAAGAAATAAAAAGAAAGAAATCAGAAAATTTTTCATTTACTCCGGCGATTCTCTTCTCTCTCCAAAAAAAAAGAGAAAATCTCAGAGACTCTCTCTCTCTCTCTCTCTCAGAAGAAGACAAATTAATCTTTTTTATTCATCAGATCTTCTTCTTCTTCTTCTTCTTCAACTTCTCATAAAAATCGAACCTTCTTTTTTGTTTTTGGTTGGGTCTCCGATGAGGTGTAAGAGACATACAGTAGATTACAGTAGCAGTATAGGCGTTTGTGCTTCTTGTCTCCGTGAACGTCTCTTCTCTCTCGCCGTTTCAACCGCCGCCTCTCAAACCGACGACGATCATCATTCTCGCATCTCTCCTCCTCCTCCACCTCCTCTGCTTTTCCCTCGCTCTGTTTCTCCTTACGTTGCTCCGAGAAAATCAGACGCCGGAAGAGTAGACTCTGTAGTATCTTCTTCTTCTTCTAATAACAGACTCTTCTTCTCAACACCTCAAGTAGGAGGAAGAAGAGGTTCAACAACCTCATCGGAAAAAGTCTTCGTATCATCATCATCATCTAAAAAGAACAAAAAAAACGGTTTATCACGTTTCTCAAGCTTCTTCAAACCGGCGACGAGATCTGACGTTTACGATTCGCGTCGCGATTCATGCGACGACTCCTCCACTGTTTTTTCTCAGTCGTCAACATCATCGTCACGTTCATGGCTCTCTAAAGTTCTCTCAGTTCGATCAAAGAAGCAGCAACAGTCAAACACCACCGCAACGACTTGCTACATAGAGGATTTGATCGCTGCAGAGTCCGATCATCGAAATAGACCTAGACAGAGATACTGCAGAGGAATGTCACCGGCGGGAGAATCAACGACGAACGAAGACTCAGTTGAGGAATCACCAGGGAGGTTAAGAAGAACGCCGGCGATGGGAACTCCGGGGAGGAGGAAACCTAAGGTTGGGTTTGGTAGAAGCGTTTCAGGGATGGCTTTTTGTTTGAGTCCGTTAGTAAGAGCTAAACCATCGACTAACTGTTCTTCTACTACTAACTGGAGAGGGAGGTTTTTACCGGATTTTGGTTATTCAGGGGAGTTGAAATCGCCGGCGAAGCCTCACCTTTCGACGGCGGCGTCTTTTTGTGGTAACCGGTCTAAGAAGCTTGTTGATTTAGGAAGACTTGATCACCGCCGTTGATTCTATTTTTTTTGTTTGGTTGGGGATTAAAATCTGACCGTTTCTTTTGTGAAGTTATTACCTTAAATACCCCTCACAAGATTCATATTTATGTGGTGCACTTTACTATACTACCAACAACAGATAAAAAAGAGTGAAAATTACCATTTTTGGTTATATATAATAATAATGTTTCTGATTGTGTATATTTAAAGAAAGATATATTCGTTTTTCTTTTTAAAAATTTTAATTAGGAGAGATTAGAAGAACAATGTCGTCTTGGTTAGTGTCTAATGTGCCTCTGTTTTTTTTTTTTATGATTTTTTTTTGGGTGTGCACATCAAATGACAGGTAATAAAAGAAGAAAAAACCTATGACTAGTTTCATGTCAGAATTGTAATATATTTTCAATTCTTTTGAAGTTTTCAAATCTAAAAACAAGAAAGAAAAATAAGTGTCAATGGTAATAAATGTGACATACCCTTGTGTTTCCCTTAATCTAGAAAAACAAAATTCTGACAACACTTCTCTTTAGACATGGATTGCAAAGTCAAAATTTAGACCAAAAAATCTCACAAATTCCCAATTTACTAGTCTCACTTAACTAAACTACACACATCAAAACCTAATAGAGAAAGCTAGGAAAAAAACGGGCATATAGGTCCAATAATAACATAAGATCTTCCAAGTAGTACCGTCGTAACTCGTAAGTAAAGAAGAGGAGTTTCAAAGGTTTAAAAGGGTAAAGACTAAAAGGAGTTTTTAATACACAATATACGAAGTGGGTCCAAATTTTTAAATTCCATGGGTCCTTAACCGTGAGTGAGGAGGACTGAGGAGCAATGCAATTGCCAATACGATCATTCTATGGATGGGCTGAATTGTAATTTGATATTTCGTCTAATCTTACAGGACAGAGAGCATTAACGGTCATAAAAGGGAAGTTGGCATTTAATGAACGTGGTGGCTTTGGCTTGGCTTTGTTGAGAAAATAGTTGTAGTAGTAGTCTTCTTTCTTTCGTGGCTCTACCTTCTCCTCTCACCTACATACCATCTTCATTGATTTCAACTTACTCATTCTGTTTTCTCTTACTTTTTTTTTTTGAGGTGGTCTCTTCTCTTCTTTAATTATTGTCATTATTGCGAATTATGTGTTGTTTGCTGAGAGTGGGAAAATTCAAATAAAGCACACAGAAAGTGCCCTTTATAATTCATTCTAGTTATTAGTTGGTGCAATGGACTAATTTTAAGCTATCAGTTGTCTTTGGTACTATGTATGAGGTATTTTATGGATGATTACTTGATTATGAATGTCATTTAAGAAACAAACTCTAACAAAAGTTTCGAATAACTTATTTAGTTGGACTGCTCAAACATATGAAAATACATTTCAGGTGCGTTGAAAAGAAAGCCACTCCTCCTACTACAAGTTTCTATCTATCTTTCAAAATGTATGCGTCATAATTAAGTATTGACATTATAAAGAATTAATTAGCTTTTTCCTAATCACTAGAGAAGTGTACGTCCCGTCAACTTGTGAATGTTAGTTGTTGTTTTTGCAATAACTAGCCGAATTTATAGTTATTTAACGCTAATATCTACTTCTGTTTTACTCGTAATGCAGCACTATCCCACCGTAAGAATGAGATCATCGCTGAGTAATAATGTATACACATTACTGCATTAATCCCCATCAGAGCTTGGTCACCAAGATAAAAATAAGTTTATTTTCTTCTAGGTTTTCTTTAAACAAGGTTATCATATGGTGGAACTGGAGAAAAAATACCTGGGAACAGTGGGACTTTGAATTTAATTAGCTCATTTAAGTGATCTGACCTAACAACATGTGTACAAAATTAATTCTCTGTTTATTTATGATGAAAACAAATAAAGAAAACAAAAGAAAAATGGAGATCTTAAAGTAAAGAGAAACAAGCAAACAGATGAAAAAAAAAAAAAAAAAATTAAAGAAAAAAAGAAAAATGGAGATCTTACAATAAAGAGAAACAAACAAACAAATGATGAAAACAAATAAAGAAAGAAGAAACAAATAAAATTAGAGAAAACCAGAAAAATGGAGACTGAAATAAAGAAAAACAAGCAAATAGATCATGAAAACAAATAAAGAAAGAAGAAATAAATAAAATTAGAGAAAACAGAAAAATTGAAACTAAAGTAAAGAGAAACAAGCAAACAGATGATGAAAACAAATCAAGAAAGAAGAAAGAAATAAAATTAGAGAAAAAAGAAAAATGGAGACTGAAGTAAAGAGAAACAAGCAAACAGATGATGAAAACAAATGAAGAAAGAAGAAAGAAATTAAATTAGAGAAAAAAAAGAAAAATGGAGACTGAAGTAAAGAGAAACAAGCAGACAGATGATGAAAACAAATCAAGAAAAAAGAAAGAAATAAAATTAGAGAAAAAAGAAAAATGGAGACTGAAGTAAAGAGAAACAAATAAACAGATGATGAAAACAAATAAAGAAAGAAGAAAGAAATAAAATTAGAGAAAACAGAAAAATGGAGACTGAAGTAAAGAGAAACAAGCAAAAATATAATGAAAACAAATAAAGAAAGAAGAAAGAAATAAGATTGGAGACAAAAGAAAAATGGAGATCTTACAGTAAAGAGAAACAAACGAACAGATGATTAAAACAAATCAAGAAAGAAGAAAGAAATTAAATTAGAGAAAAAATAAAAATGAAGACTGAAGTAAAGAGAAACAAGCAAACAGATGATGAAAACAAATAAAGAAAGAAGAAAGAAATAAAGTTAGAGAAAAAAAAGAAAAATGGGGACTGAAGTAAAGAGAAACAAGCAAACAGATGATGAAAACAAATAAAGAAAGAAGAAAGAAATAAGATTAGAGAAAAAAAAATGGAGACTGAAGTAAAGAGAAACAAGCAAACAGATGATGAAAACAAATAAAGAAATAACAAAATAATAAAATTAGAGAAAATAGAAAAATAGAGACTAAAGTAAAGAGAAACAAGCAAACAGATGATGAAAACAAATAAAGAAAGAAGAAAGAAATAAAATTACAGAAAAAAAGAAAAATGGAGACTGAAGTAAAGAGAAACAAGCAAATAGATGATGAAAACAAATAAAAAAGAAGAAAAAAAATAAATTAGAAAAAACAGAAAAATGGAGACTGAAGTAAAGAGAAACAAGTAAACAGATGACGAAAACAAATAAAGAAAGAAGAAACAGATAAAAATAGAGACAAATGAAAAATGCAGATCTTACAATAAAGAGAAACAAGCAAAAAGATGATGAAAACAAATAAAGAAAGAAGAAAGAAATTAAATTAGAGAAAAAAGAAAAATGGAGACTGAAGTAAAGAGAAACAAACAAACAGATCATGAAAACAAATCAAGAAAAAAGAAATAAATAATATTAGAGAAAAAGAGAAACAAGCAAAAAGATGATGAAAACAAATAAAGAAAGAAAAAAGAAATAAAATTGGAGAAAACAGAAAAATGGAGACTGAAGTAAAAAGAAACAAGCAAAAAGATGATCAAAACAAATAAAGAAAAAAGAAAAAAATAAAATAAGAGAAAACAGAAAAAATGGAGACTGAAGTAAGGAGAAACAAACAAACAGATGATGAAAACAAATAAAGAAAAAGAAAGAAATAAAATTAGAGAAAAAAAAATTGAGACTGAAGTAAAGAGAAACAAGCAAAAAGATGATCAAAACATATAAAGTAAGAAGAAAGAAATAAAATTAGAGAAAACAGAAAAATGGAGACTGAAGTAAAGAGAAACAAGCAAAAAGATGATGAAAACAAACAAAGAAAAAAGAAAGAAATAAAATTAGAGAAAACAGAAAAATGGAGACCGAAGTAAAGAGAAACAAGCAAAAAGATGATGAAAACAAATAAAGAAAGAAGAAAGAAATAAAATTAGAGAAAACAGAAAAATGGAGACTGAAGTAAAGAGAAACAAGCAAACAGATGATGAAAACAAATCAAGAAAGAAGAAAGAAATAAAATTAGAGAAAACAGAAAAATGGAGACTGAAGTAAAGAGAAACAAGCAAACAGATGATGAAAACAAATAAAGAAAGAAAAAAAAATTAGAGACAAAAGAAAAATGGAGATCTTACGGTAAAGAGAAATATGCAAAAGATGATGAAAACAAATAAAGAAAGAATAAATAAATTAAATTAGAGAAAACAGAAAAATGGAGACTGAAGTAAAGAAAAACAAGCAAAAAAATGATGAAAACAAATAAAGAATGAAGAAAGAAATAATTTTAGAGAAAACAGAAAAATGGAAACTGAAGTAAAGAGAAACAAGCAAACATATGACGAAAACAAATAAAGAAAAAAGAAAGAAATAAAATTAGAGACAAAAGAAAAACGGAGATCTTACAGTAAAGAGAAACAAACAAACCGATGATGAAAACAAATAAAGAAAGAAGAAAGAAATAAAATTAGAGAAAAAAGAAAAATGGAGATCTTACAATAAAGAGAAACAAACGAACAGATGATCAAAACAAATAAAGAAAGAATAAAGAAATAAAATTAGAGAAAACAGAAAATGGAGATTGAAGTAAAGAGAAAGAAGCAAACAGATGATGAAAACAAATCAAGAAAGAAGAAAAAAATAAAATTAAAGAAAAAAGAAAAATGGAGACTGAAGTAAAGAGAAACATGCAAACAGATGATAAAAACAAATAAAGAAAGAAAAAAGAAATAAAATTAGAGACAAAAGAAAAATGGAGACTGAAGTAAAGAGAAACAAACAAACAGATAATAAAAACAAATCAAGAAAGAAGAAAAAAATAAAATTAGAGAAAACAGAAAAATGAAGACTGAAGTAAAGAGAAACAATAAAAAAGATGATGAAAACAAATAAAGAAAGAAGAAAGATATAAAATTAGAGAAAACAGAAAAATGGAGACTGAAGTAAAGAGAAACAAGCAAACAGATGATAAAAACAAATCAAGAAAGAAGAAAGAAATAAAATTAGAGAAAACAGAAAAATGGAGACTGAAGTAAAGAGAAACAAGCAAATAGATGATGAAAACAAATAAAGAAAGAAAAAAAAATTAGAGACAAAAGAAAAATGGAGATCTTACAATAAAGAGAAATAAGCAAACAGATGATGAAAACAAATGAAGAAAGAAGAAAGAAATAAAATTAGAGACAAAAGAGATCTTACAGTAAAGAGAAACAAGCAAGCAGATGATGAAAACAAATGAAGAAAGAAGAAAGAGAAAACAGAAAAATGGAAACTTAAGTAAAGAGGAACAAGCAAAAGATGATGAAAAGAAATAAAGAAAGAAGAAAGAAATAAAATTAGAGAAAACAGAAAAATGGAGACTGAAGTAAAGAGAAACAAGCAAAAAAATGATGAAAACAAATAAAGAAAGAAGAAAGAAATAATATTAGAGAAAACAGAAAAATGGAGACTGAAGTAAAGAGAAACAAGCAAAAAAATGATGAAAACAAATAAAGAAAGAAGAAAGAAATAATATTAGAGAGAACAGAAAAATGGAGACTGAAGTAAAGAGAAACAAGCAAACAGATGATGAAAACAAATAAAGAAAAAAAGAAAGAAATAAAATTAGAGACAAAAGAAAAACGGAGATCTTACAGTAAAGAGAAACAAACAAACCGATGATGAAAACAAATTAGAAAGAAGAAAGAAAAAAAATTAGAGAAAATAGAAAAATAGAGACTGAAGTAAAGAGAAACAAGCAAACAGATTATGAAAACAAATCAAGAAAAAAGAAATAAATAAAATTAGAGAAAAAAAAAATGGAGACTGAAGTAAAGAGAAACAAGTAAACAGATGATGAAAACAAATAAAGAAAGAAGAAAGAAATAAAATTGGAGAAAACAGAAAAATGGAGACTGAAGTAAAGAGAAACAAGCAAAAAGATGATGAAAACAAATAAAGAAAGAAGAAAGAAATAAAATTAGAGAAAACAGAAAAATGGAAACTGGAGTAAAGAGAAACAAGCAAACAGATGATGAAAACAAATAAAGAAAGAAGAAAAAAATAAAATTAGAGAAAACAGAAAAAATAGAGACTGAAATAAAGAGAAACAAACAAAAAAATGATGAAAACAAATAAAGAAAGAAGAAAGAAATAATATTAGAGAGAACAGAAAAATGGAGACTGAAGTAAAGAGAAACAAGCAAACAGATGATGAAAACAAATAAAGAAAAATGAAAGAAATAAAATTAGAGACAAAAGAAAAACGGAGATCTTACAGTAAAGAGAAACAAACAAACCGATGATGAAAACAAATATAGAAAGAAGAAAGAAAAAAAATTAGAGAAAATAGAAAAATAGAGACTGAAGTAAAGAGAAACAAGCAAACAGATCATGAAAACAAATAAAGAAAGAAGAAAGAGAAAACAGAAAATGGAAACTGAAGTAAAGAGAAACAAGCAAACAGATGATAAAAACAAATAAAGAAAGAAAGAAATAAATAAAATTAGAGAAAACAGAAAAATGGAGATTGGAGTAAAGAGAAACAAGCAAACAGATCATGAAAACAAATAAAGAAAGAAGAAAGAGAAAACAGAAAAACTGAAGTAAAGAGAAACAAGCAAACAGATGATAAAAACAAATAAAGAAAGAAATAAATAAATAAAATTAGAGAAAACAGAAAAATGGAGATTGGAGTAAAGAGAAACAAGCAAAAAGATGATGAAAACAAATAAAGAAAGAAGAAAGAAATAAAATTAGAGAAAACAGAAAAATGGAAACTGGAGTAAAGAGAAACAAGCAAACAGATGATGAAAACAAATAAAGAAAGAAGAAAAAAATAAAATTAGAGAAAACAGAAAAAATGGAGACTGAAGTAAAGAGAAACAAACAAACAGATAATGAAAACAAATCAAGAAAGAAGAAAAAAATAAAATTAAAGAAAACAGAAAAATGGAGATTGAAATAAAGAGAAACAAGTAAAAAGATGATGAAAACAAATAAAGAAAAAAGAAAGAAATAAAATTAGAGAAAACAGAAAAATGGAGACCGAAGTAAAGAGAAACAAGCAAAAAGATGATGAAAACAAATAAAGAAAGAAGAAAGAAATAAAATTAGAGAAAACAGAAAAATGGAGACTGAAGTAAAGAGAAACAAGCAAACAGATGATGAAAGCAAATCAAGAAAGAAGAAAGAAATAAAATTAGAGAAAACAGAAAAATGGAGACTGAAGTAAAGAGAAACAAGCAAACAGATGATGAAAACAAATAAAGAAAGAAGGAAAAATATTAGAGACAAAAGAAAAATGGAGATTCTACGGTAAAGAGAAATAAGCAAAAGATGATGAAAACAAATAAAGAAAGAATAAATAAATTAAATTAGAGAAAACAGAAAAATAGAGACTGAAGTAAAGAGAAACAAGCAAAAAAATGATGAAAACAAATAAAGAAAGAAGAAAGAAATAATATTAGAGAAAACAGAAAAATGGAGACTGAAGTAAAGAGAAACAAGCAAACAGATGATGAAAACAAATAAAGAAAAAAGAAAGAAATAAAATTAGAGACAAAAGAAAAACGGAGATCTTACAGTAAAGATAAACAAACAAACCGATGATGAAAACAAATAAAGAAAGAAGAAAGAAATAAAATTAGAGAAAAAAGAAAAATGGAGATCTTACAATAAAGAGAAACAAACAAACAGATGATCAAAACAAATAAAGAAAGAAGAAAGAAATAAAATTAGAGAAAACAGAAAAATGGAGATTAAAGTAAAGAGAAAGAAGCAAACAGATGATGAAAACAAATCAAGAAAGAAGAAAAAAATAAAATTAAAGAAAAAAAAAATGGAGACTGAAGTAAAGAGAAACATGCAAACAGATGATGAAAACAAATAAAGAAAGAAAATAAAATAAAATTAGAGACAAGAAAAATGGAGACTGAAGTAAAGAGAAACAAACAAACAGATAATAAAAACAAATCAAGAAAGAAGAAAAAAATAAAATTTGAGAAAACAGAAAAATGAAGACTGAAGTAAAGAGAAACAAGCAAAAAGATGTTGAAAACAAATAAAGAAAGAAGAAAGAAATAAAATTAGAGAAAACAGAAAAATGGAGACTGAAGTAAAGAGAAACAAGCAAACAGATGATGAAAACAAATCAAGAAAGAAGAAAGAAATAAAATTAGAGAAAACAGAAAAATGGAGACTGAAGTAAAGAGAAACAAGCAAATAGATGATGAAAACAAATAAAGAAAGAAAAAAAAAATTAGAGACAAAAGAAAAATGGAGATCTTACAGTAAAGAGAAATAAGCAAACAGATGATGAAAACAAATGAAGAAAGAAGAAAGAAATAAAATTAGAGACAAAAGAAAAATGGAGATCTTACAGTAAAGAGAAACAAGCAAACAGATGATGAAAACAAATGAAGAAAGAAGAAAGAGAAAACAGAAAAATGGAAACTTAAGTAAAGAGGAACAAGCAAAAGATGATGAAAACAAATAAAGAAAGAAGAAAGAAATAAAATTAGAGAAAACAGAAAAATGGAGACTGAAGTAAAGAGAAACAAGCAAAAAAATGATGAAAACAAATAGAAAGAAATAATATTAGAGAAAACAGAAAAATGGAGACTGAAGTAAAGAGAAACAAGCAAAAAAATGATGAAAACAAATAAAGAAAGAAGAAAGAAATAATATAAGAGAGAACAGAAAAATGGAGACTGAAGTAAAGAGAAACAAGCAAACAGATGATGAAAACAAATAAAGAAAAATGAAAGAAATAAAATTAGAGACAAAAGAAAAACGGAGATCTTACAGTAAAGAGAAACAAACAAACCGATGATGAAAACAAATATAGAAAGAAGAAAGAAAAAAAATTAGAGAAAATAGAAAAATAGAGACTGAAGTAAAGAGAAACAAGCAAACAGATCATGAAAACAAATAAAGAAAGAAGAAAGAGAAAACAGAAAATGGAAACTGAAGTAAAGAGAAACAAGCAAACAGATGATAAAAACAAATAAAGAAAGAAAGAAATAAATAAAATTAGAGAAAACAGAAAAATGGAGATTGGAGTAAAGAGAAACAAGCAAAAAGATGATGAAAACAAATAAAGAAAGAAGAAAGAAATAAAATTAGAGAAAACAGAAAAATGGAAACTGGAGTAAAGAGAAACAAGCAAACAGATGATGAAAACAAATAAAGAAAGAAGAAAAAAGTAAAATTAGAGAAAACAGAAAAAATAGAGACTGAAGTAAAGAGAAACAAACAAACAGATAATAAAAACAAATCAAGAAAGAAGAAAAAAATAAAATTAAAGAAAACAGAAAAATGGAGATTGAAATAAAGAGAAACAAGTAAAAAGATGATGAAAACAAATAAAGAAAAAAGAAAGAAATAAAATTAGAGAAAACAGAAAAATGAAGATTGAAGTAAAGAAAAACAAGAACAGATGATGAAATAAAATTAGGTAAAACAGAAAAAATGGAGATCTGACCTAAGGACATGTGTACGAAATTAATTCCCTGTTTCTTTATGATATGGGTCAAACATAAAAACAATTCTATTATGCATCCCTCTTCTCTCTTCAACTGTCTTCACATGGAAGGAAGAAACGAGAAGATTGTTTATTACATAGCTCACATTTAGTTTATGTAATTAAATTCATAGACTGACAAATCATAGTTCTGAGACAATATTAATCAAAAGTACTGAAGCAGAGAGCATTTGAAGCTCCAAAGACCACAAAAGATCAGAGTTAGGAACAAACCATAGCTAAAACAAAGTCTTTCTTAAAACAACCTGATGAAAGTTAAAAAAAAAAGTCGAATAAGCAGGCAAAAATTTTACAATAACGGATTGGATAATGCGAAGGCTGGAGGGACTTTTTTTTGTTTGTCTTATAGTTCTCTATCGATTTGTTGTTGCTGTTGTCAATTTTAACAAGAGCATCCTCCTGATTGCTGCTGAGACATAGATGCATTTGCATTGGAAGACTTGAGATTGACATCAACCATATCTTCTTGCTTTGTCGAAGACAATGTTTCCATTCCGGGCAAAGCTGCTGCTATCTTGCGGAAGAGAGCCTATCAATGGAAATAGGGTTGAAAACATTAGCAGGATGGGTATAAAAGTATGTGAGAGAGTATCAGTGAGAGATCCATAGGAATAAGAAGGATGTAACAGTTAGCAGGTGGGTATAAAAGTCTAGGTTAATCAACAATCTTTAGTTGTTCAAGAAGCCCTCAGAATTAGGTGAAGCGAAAATCTTTGTTACCTTGATGTTGAAGCCTGCTTTGGCACTGGTTTCGATAAACATTACATTAAGTTCACGAGCCTTAGCTTCTGCTTCCTCTATTGACACTTGTCTGCGAAACAAACAATTTATTACAAAAGGCCCATTGACAGTAACAAATAGTAGGCACCATCAAGCGTCAAAGCGTGTTGACTATAAAGAAACCCTATACAGTTGAGCACCAAATGATTTTCCATTTATTATCTTGTAGGGTCGTTTGAAACATACTCAATAGTCAATACCACCAGAAAAGTAAGAAGCGGTTTAATCCAATAAGAAACTCATTTGTATCGGAAATATACTTACAAAACCAGACCGGGAAAGAGGGCTACCAAAATTTTAGTCTCAAACTCTCAATTGCTATTGAACAGTGATTTGCATAGCAAAGTTTCAAAACAAACATGTAAAAGAAGAGATAGTGGATCACTATTACCTTTTTTCCACAAGGTCAGTTTTGTTTCCCACAAGCACAACTATCACATCACTACCACGCTCTGTCCTAACCTCATCGATCCACTTAGTAGTGTTTAGGAAGGATTGCCTGCCTATATGCCAGTGGAAAGCAAAATAAATCTCGAGATTCACAACGACCAATGGATAACAACAATACAGGAGAAATCAAAATGCATGAACTCATAAGATTACTGAATATCACAGCCACAACATGTCAGATACGGGAAAAATATTCATGTTGTTTGAGAGAAAGCAGAGAAAGAGTGAAGAGAAGCATACTTGCAACATCATACACAATAACAGCAACAGATGAATCCCTGATATAGCTCGGAATAAGACTCCTGAATCGCTCTTGCCCTGCTGTATCCCTGTCATATGTTTTCCGCTCTCAATGTTAATAACCAAATCATGATCAATTTGCAATTATATTCATCAGCGTTTGAAAACAAAAAGAGGCTCAAGATCTTACCAAAGCTGAAGTCTGACCGTTCGATCTTCAAGGTACATTGTCTTCGATAGAAAATCAATACCAATTGTGGCCTGAGGATCATGAAACAAAGAACATTGAGTATAATGATGATAAGCTAGTTCACTTACTAGCAGGAGCTCAAACGTCATTATCATATTTACAAATCAAGACCAGATGATTTTATTCAGCAATTGAGAACAAATTCGATTAAATAAATAATGATAACAAAGATCAAGGAAGCATCCTCATATGTTACTTGGATCATCTATGGCACTGAACAAAGTGAGCAATTACAAAAGCTAAAATTCACAAACGATGATCACTGAAGCTGATGGTTTCGTTCTATACATTGATTAAACACGGTATACAAATCAGAACACACACAACAACGTGGAATCGAACGCTAGATCAAGAGAACGATTTAAAACTATGGCACTGAACAAAGAGAGCGATTACAAAAACGATGATCATTCAAGGTGATTGTTTCATTTGACTAAACACGGTCTACAAATCAGATCACACACACACAACGACGTAGAATCAAACGCGAGATCAAGAGAATGATTTAGAACTAGGAACTCAAAAACACGATTCGCGTCCAAGGAGAACGGATCTCAAAATCGATCAAACCCTGAGACGTCCCCGACTTAAATCCCGCCCAAAAACACAAGCCAACGTCGTGCATCGTGGAGATCACAACCAGATTTGAACAACGGAGATTATATTACCTGGTAAGTATTGTCGAATTTGTCGTACATGAATCGAGTGATGATACTGGTTTTGCCGACGGATTGATCTCCCAAAAACACCAGCTTATACTTAGCGAGCGCCGAGACCGGAGCCATGATTTCCTCAAAGATCTAACTCGCCGGAACCGGATCTGAGAAAACGTCGAGATCTCGCTCGCTTTGAGAATACTAGTTTCCGCGATATTTACCGGAAAGATCCCGTCGCTATGGAATTGCAAATAAACTGTATTAGTGAGTTTGATTTTGTTGGTTTATTCGAGATTGGGTCCTTTCTGTGAAATTAGAAAACTATTTGAGAAAAATTACAACATATAAGAAACTTAGAGGATTGCAGATTATAAAAATTTTAATACATTATGGGCTTCTTATATAAGCCCACGTAAGGATTTTGGCCTGGCCTTATAGTAGTAAGCAGGCACGTGACAAACACGTGTCTTCTTCTCTCTATGACCTGAACCTTGAACCTTTCTTCATCTTTGTGTGTCTCCTCATCAAATCCCTAAATCTCGAGGTTCGAAGAAGAGACGAAAATGGCACTGAGAAATGCAATTCTTCGTCACTTGAGGGTTCCGGTTCAAAACCTAGGACTGAATCAGTCTCAAATTGGGTTCCTTGGTTCGATCCGATCCTTTTCTTCTCACGATGATCATCTCAGTAGAGAAGCTGTCGTTGATAGAGTTCTTGATGTTGTCAAGAGCTTCCCTAAAGTCGATCCCTCTAAGGTCAGCTCGATCTTCATAAATTTTAGCTAAATGTTAAGATTCGGCTTAGACCTGCAATGTATAGGGATCGAATCGTGGTTCCTATCTTTTTTTTTTCCTAATTGATGAAAGATTGAATCTTTGTCAATGTTGTAGCTTTTGGTTGATTTGGTATTGATCTAGTGGGAATATACACCAAATGGTATCTGAAAATATGTTGCTTTTAGTCTTGTATCTGGTAAGTTTAGCTTATTGTGAGAAGCTACAGCTTCAGATTTTTGCTGTTGTTGTTGCCGTGATCTAATGGATTTGGCATTTGATGAATCCTTTTTGTTTGAAAACATACAAATCTTTCAGTTCTCTTATAGAGTTGTTCATTTCGTTGATGACTTGATGATAACAAACAAACTACAGGTGACTCCTGAGGTACATTTCCAAAACGATCTGGGGTTAGATAGTTTGGACACAGTGGAGATAGTGATGGCTATTGAAGAGGAATTCAAGCTGGAAATCCCAGACAAAGAAGCTGACAAGATCGATTCTTGCACTCTCGCCATTGAATACGTTTACAATCACCCAATGTCTAGCTAAATCCTGTGGTGCTCTCTCTGTCTCTCTCATGGTTTATCATTCTGTTTCTTCTCCCCCTTTTTAAAAAAATTTGTATGAAGTTCTTCTCTCTTGAGAATGGGATTTGCAAATAAATTCACTTCTGTTTGGAGAGCATTGTTGTTAATTGACTCTTTTTAACAGTTTCAGTTTCTTTGAGAAACCTCCTTTTTGCTTGAATCTTGTGGAAGCTGACACTCTTTCTCGAAGTTAATACAAACTTGTCTTCAAGTCTACTCTAGTTAATGTCATGCAGTTGGGTTTGAAACGCACCGAACGCTAAATTAATATCATAACATATCTACGGTCCATCGATTGTTATCACTGTACTTCACTACTCTGTTTCAGCGTAATACTCTTAATTCTACAACGGTACCTCTTAGTATGATTACTCCAGCAATTATCTCGAGAAAATAAGGTAACTGTTACGTCATAGAATCAGAGCAGATTAAGGATAGAATACAAAATATGCCAAAAGTTAGATATAACTAACGACAAGTATCTTCTCACACTCACTCACTCCATTGGTGCTCTGTTTAACTTAGTGAGTTTGCTAAAGCTACAACAAAAGACTACTACCACTACTCCTACAACTTCTCCGCTTGTAAATTTGCGTTGATTTCTTCACTTCTCTGCTTTTTCTTCCGCACGTATGTCTTTACTATCTTGGCTCTTTTCACCCCTTCGGCTTCTGTATTTCTTCCGCACGTATGTCTTTACTATCTTGGCTCTTTTCACCCCTTCGGCTTCTGGAAACCTGAACCAGATACAAAAGAAAAGAAACTTCAGCTTAGACGACAAGACACTCAGTTTCACTAATGCTTTTTTTAGGTAGTGAGAAGACAAGTAAACACGCTTACTTCTTTTCAGTTGGAGGCAAGTCTTCCAGAGCCTTATCGATTGGATTCACTATCCCCTTTGATTTCTCCTCCCAAGCAGACCTGAACCAACAAACACAAAAAACTCAGTTTACTGATGGTTTTTTTTAAGAGTAAGAAGAGAAGTAAAATACTCACTTTTCACTTGGAGGTAAGTCTTCGAGAGTCTTATCGACTATCCCCTTTGATTTCTCCTCTTCAGCTTTTTTCTCCACTTGAGCTTCCAAAGACCTGAACCAACAACACAAAAGCAGAAACTCTGTTTACTAATGTTTTCTTAAAAGTAGTGAGACGAGAGCTAAATACGCTCACCTTTCACTTCGAGCTAAATATTCCAAGACTTGCATCTCACAGCTTGACTCTCTAACATTTGCATTTGCAGCCTGGAAATGAAACAAGCATTGATCAATACTGAACCAAATCAAGAAACACAACACAAACAAATACATGTGAAAAAAGCTGCTAGCTAGCCAAACTGAACAGCTAGCCAATTATCCTATATTAAGCTTAGTCCTGAAATTTCCATTAAAAACACACACACACATGCATCAATCGATATAACTCCATCACCACCAACACATATTCAGTAAAAGACTTGAAAAAGGAAACTCACTTGATCCCAGTAACGTTTTGAAGACTATTGAATGAACTATAATAAACCTTTTCAGACATACCACTCATTTTAATCGCTGCTTGTCTATAGAAAAGAATCTGCAATCTAGCAATTGTATTCAAATCGATTATAACCCACTAATTGAAACAAAAAAAACTTCCGAGTTCAAAAAGATTTTCGGGTTCTTAAAGGGCTTTTATAAAAACAATTTGGGTTAAAATAGGGCCCAGCCTTGTTACAAATTTTTTTTTTTTTTTTTTTTTTTTTTGTTGTTCAAATCCCTAACGCTCTTCTTCTTCTTCTTCTTCTTCTTCTTCTTCTTCTTCAATCCTTATACTTGCCATCCCCTTCTTCGAAAAAGCTTTGTAATTGGATTAGTGATTGATTAAGCGTTTGGAGAAAAAATCAGTCCTTTGTACGCCGTGCTTCAGCAGATCCCCAACGTTGCTGGCCATCATCACCTCCGGCGAACGAGCCATGGCGAACAGAAGGAGATCTGAGGAAACTGTAGGTCGGGAAGCAGCAAGCGTGGAGGAGACTGAAGAAGAGTTGAGAAGCCGAATGGAGCGTTTGCTGGCGAGAGCTGAGGCGTTGGAAAGCACTATAGCTCAGCAAAATCAGACGATCCAAAACAACATTTCCGATATGTTGGAAGATATCAAGTTACTCTTAGTTCATGTCGCCGACAAGGAAAGGAGGTGAGCTTTCATTGAAATTTTTCCAACGTTTTTTGTTATTATTGACGGTTGGGTTTTTGATTGCGAATATACTTTTGTTGTGCCTGCTAGCGTGGTCGATTGGACAAAGCTTCCCAAGGATCTGTTGGAGTTGATTTCGAAATCTCTAAAATCTTCCTTTCATCTTTGCCAATTCCGTTCCGTATGCTCTTCATGGCGAACCTCCGCCAAGCCCAAACCCCTTCTCCCATCACACGACTTCCCCGACAGCGTCTTCCCTGATTCCTTCTCCTCCTCAGGCTTCCGCCTCTCACAGCGGATTATCTTACTTATCAAGCCTCATCATGAACATGAACAGGCGGAGGAGGATTCGATTGGTGGTGGTGGTGGATGTCTGGTCAAAGTCGAGCAACATCCTCATCTTCCTCGTAAGTTGCATCTCATCCATCCGCTTACTGATGATCCTGACTCAGATTCAACTTGGTGGGGACATAGTAGAACAAGTTCCTTTCCTCGACATTTCTCTTGCCTTGTTGATATGTCTAAATCCAAGGCTCGCGAATTGTGCCGTGAATTCCAGCTCCATTGCGTCGATGCCCTTAGAGAACCTCAGAAAACTCTTGTCAAGTATCTAGATGATGAGGATCAGTCTAAGTTTGTGTTGCTTACGATTCACAGGTCTGGAAGGTTACTTGTGTTTACTTCTTGGGATCAGGCATGGACTCTGATCAACGACGACATGATGATACCTTCTTGTTGTTTTTGCGATGTGATTTTGTTCAATGGATGCTTCTTTGCCGTCGAGAAAAATGGAAGGACTTTCGCTGTAGATCACTCTTCTCTGAGATTGACATTGGCAGCACATCCTGTGTTTGGCGATGACAACAAGTTTCTGATTGAATCCGCTGGTGAAATGTTGCTGGTTGATATTATAGGCTGCGAACTTGATTCACATTATCTTCGTTGCCACTTTGAGGAAGAGGATGTCGACAATTACTTTCATGATAGGAATCATTTGAATAATTTTATAACAAACGACATTAAAGTCTTTAAATTTGTGGAAAGAGAGAAGAGTTGGGTTGAGGTTGAGGATCTTGGGGATAAAATCTTGTTCCTTGGTGATGGTTTCTCATTCTCTGCTTCAGCTTCTGATTTTTTACCTCTCTATGGTGGATGTGTCTTCTTCCTCGGTTTGGTCTTTGATTGGGAAGACTTGAAAACCATATATGATGAAGATGTGGGAGTGTGTGACTTTAAGTCTCGCGAAATAAAGCTGGTGCGCCAACACCCTGAATATGCCAAGCTATTCTGGCCTCCGCCTTCCTGGATACTCAGAGACCAAATGTTGGAACAAGTTTTGCTGGATATCACTTTGGGACTTTGAGGAAAAGGATATCCTTAATTACTTTCGTAGAACTATGAATAATTTTATAACCGACGACATTACAGTCTTTATATTTTGTGGAAAGAGACAAGAGTTGGGTTGAGGCTAAGGATCTTGGGGATAAAATCTTGTTCCTTGGTGAAAGGTTTTCAAAACAACAAGTACTTGATTAAGAGTCCTAGACCTTCAACTAGATCATGATGTGATGACCAATAATAGAATATTTTAATATTGGTGTTACTGGACCATTGATGTTAATTGACTCTTTTTAACAGTTTCAGTTTCTTTGAGAAAACCTCCTTTTCTTGCTTGAATCTTGTGAAAGTTGACACTCTTTCTCGAAGTTAATACAAACTTGTCTTCAAGTCTACTCTAGCTAATGTCAGGCAGTTGGGTTTGAAACGCACCGGACGCTAAATTAATATCAGAACATATCTACGGTCCATCGATTGTTATTACTGTACTTCACTACTCTGTTTCAGCGTAATACTCTTAATTCTCCAACAGGACCTCTTAGTATGATTACTCCAGCAATTATCTCGAGAAAATAAGGTAACTGTTACGTCATAGAATCAGAGCAGATTAAGGATAGAATACAAAATATGCCAAAAGTTAGATATAACTAACGACAAGTATCTTCTCACACTCACTCACTCACTCCATTGGTGCTCTGTTTAACTTAGTGAGTTTGCTAAAGCTACAACAAAAGACTACTACCACTACTCCTACAACTTCTCCGCTTGTAAATTTGCGTTGATTTCTTCACTTCTCTGCTTTTTCTTCCGCACGTATGTCTTTACTATCTTGGCTCTTTTCACCCCTTCGGCTTCTTGAAACCTGAACCAGATACAAAAGAAAAGAAACTTCAGCTTAGACGACAAGACACTCAGTTTCACTAATGCTTTTTTTTAGGTAGTGAGAAGACAAGTAAACACGCTTACTTCTTTTCAGTTGGAGGCAAGTCTTCCAGAGCCTTATCGATTGAATTCACTATCCCCTTTGACTTCTCCTCCCAAGAAGACCTGAACCAACAAACACAGAAAACTCAGCTTAGACAAAAAGAAGAGAAGTATAATACTCACTTTTCACTGATGGTTTTTTTTAAGAGTAAGAAGAGAAGTAAAATACTCACTTTTCACTTGGAGGTAAGTCTTCGAGAGTCTTATCGACTATCCCCTTTGATTTCTCCTCTTCAGCTTTTTTCTCCACTTGAGCTTCCAAAGACCTGAACCAACAACACAAAAGCAGAAACTCTGTTTACTAATGTTTTCTTAAAAGTAGTGAGAAGAGAGGTAAATACGCTCACCTTTCACTTAGAGGTAACTTTTTGGCAGCCTTAGCACCTCCCTTGGTTCCCCTCTTTGCCTTACTTTTCCCTCCCTTAAATGTTTTCTTCTGTTCGGGTTCTGGATACCTGAACCAACACAACACAAAAAGACTCAAGCTTAAAACAAAAAGAAACCAATTTGACTGATATGATTATTGAGATAGGTAGTGAGAAGAGAAGTAAAAAAAACTCACTCCTCTCCACTTAAGTCCCTGAGAGACTTATCGACTGCATGGATTATCATCTTCTTAACCTGTTCAAGCAAAACATAGGGAAACCGAAAACAATGACATTTACAGAGGAGTTGGAAACTTTGCTCCAAAAACAACCATGAATTAAGACAAAATAAACACCTCCAACTTGTCTTCTTTTGCAAAATGATTAGGTGGAAGTAGACGAAACTGTTTTGTCAAGCGTAAACACTCGCTGATATTTTCAGGTGAGACAAAGTCAAGCGCTACCTTTGTGCAAGACTGCAAGACACAAGAGAAATAGCACAATGATCAATTGATAAACCTTCCGAAACAAAAAAGGCACATTTGCTCAAATTAATCCACTGTATCCTAATTACGCTAGTAATACAAAAAAAAACTCACCTTCAAATTTCGGACTTGATGCGGGCACCCGACAGGTATTAAGACAGCATCGCCAAGCTTCTGATTAAAGGTCCATGGTTCAATACCTACAGAATACAGCCCCAAAGATATGAATATAGAACTGTCAAGATAATGTGGAAATTAAGATGGAAAATGTGATTGGTTATTAGTAAAAATTCAGCATACCATATTCTTCTTTCAGCTTCTTGATATGATATCGTGTTAGATAGATGGTCTGGTCGTGTATCGGGTGAGAAACCTGAAAAGAAGAAGGCGGATGAACATACAAATATACGGAAAAACCATCTGTGGAGGAGAGACTGGACACAAAGAAGACACTACATACTACTATATGTTATTGAAGAAAGGAGGAGATGAAAGTAATGCAAAATATAGTAGTGTACCTGGGACAAAGGGCAGCAGTAGAAATGTCTAAACTCCTGGTAATGTTTCAGAAGGTAACTTTCTAATTTAGGAATATCTTCTCTACGGAAAATGTCCCAGAGAGCTCCATCATCAGATTCAACATTTACGGCTTCTTGTTTAGACTTGACAAGAATCTCCATCATTTCCTCCTTGTTAGCTACAGAGCTATACAGCTCTTTGAGATCTTGTTTAGCATGCTTCTTTTTCAGTTCTTCAATTCCAGATTGTTTTCCCTCTTCAATGGCCACTTCAGATATGTGCGTCAATACATTCACCTGAAAATAACCAACACACGAATATAAAATATTGAAAAAGAATTAGATAAGAGTATAAGACTAAGAGAGAGAGAGACAAAATCTTATTATTAAAATAATGTTCGTTGACCAGTTGACCTTTATAGTATATGACAACGTGCTGCTTTATACTATTAAAATAAAGCAGTATATGATATGAAGTATATAGAAGAGAGAAGAGAGAGAAATTATTATTAAAATCGATTTTTGACCGAATTGGATATGAAGTATGAAGTATTTTGGGATAGGAATCAACAAGTTAAGAGTTCATTCAAGTGGTATCTATATCAGTTATAATTTTCTAGTCCAACAATCAATTTCAAATGTGTTTTTGTATATTACAATGTATCTCTGTGGATATCAAAATTGAATCTGAAAATATAATTTCGACAACCAAGCATTTCACAAGTAACATGACCAGTACTCAACTTTAACTGAACTCCAATCATTTACCAAATCCATTTTGGAGAAAATGAATATTTGATGTTCTTCATATATAGAGTTCAACAAAAGAATTTTGACCATTTAATTAAAGCATTGGGAATATCCATATATGGGAACATCCATATATAGACACTGACAACAAAGAAGAACAACATTTTGATTGGAGAGAAAAATACATAGCCTTGAGAGGAGAAGTGTCGCAGATAATGAACGCTAATGAAAATTGAAAGTCGTTGCGACTCAATGGTTGTTGTCGGCGACTCATCTGAATCTGTAATTTTGATTTTTGTCGATTTATTCTGTCGTTGTCGCTGTCGCAGCGTTTAATAAAAGAACAGAGCCATACTCTTTTGATGAGTATAACCTTTAACAATCTCTTTTAAATCAGATGATTGCATTCTTACCAATAGGAAGACAAAATTGTTACAATGTGGCATTGTACTCTTCAAGGTTCTTAACAATTTTACTGCATTCCCTATCAAATTGAGAATTTCTTTGCTTTGGGAAAAAGGTAGTGGAATTAGAATTTGAGTGATTGAATTACTTCACAAACCCCAACAAGTTTGATGTTGGTCTTTCTACTTCATAAGGTAAGGATTAGCGACAGCGACACTGTTTAGCAGCAATAACATGCAACAAACAAATTTTCTTCTGATTTATTGACATAATGTCTTTTCAATCTTCTAGCAAAAACCGGTCTTCTCTTCGGTATAGCAGAATTTTGGATTTACGCTAGTAAATTCCGGTTGATTAAAAAAAAGTTTCCATAAAGGAAAGAAAAAAAAAACAGAAAAGAACTTGTAGTAAAAAAAAGTTGTTGGGGCCCATAAGGAAAAAGGTAAATTAACCCCTCAATTTAGACTTTTGGAGAGTTTTGATAGACTTAAAGCCTATTTTTTACCGGGAAAAAAATAAGTCTAGAAAATTCAAAAGATTAAATGAAGTTATCCAGTAAAAGAAGAATGAGACAACTAATCCTATATTTAATTTTAAGAAGAACTAAGTGAACTGATATACTTAAGATTTTACTGTTGTCCGATTCTGTTGTTTTATTAGGTTCTGAAATCATTATGAAAGGGAAACTACCAAAAGAATTGACACAAGTATATATAACAACAATATGGAAATGAAAACGAGAAAAGAAAAAAACGTAAAGGGTACTAACCGCATCAGACATGTCGCAATGGAGCTTAGTAACAGAATCTCCACGGCCAAACTCCTTCTCAAATCCATAAGCAATATATGTCTTTGGCCCCATGTCTGGCTTCAAGCAATTTTTAGGCAGTTTGACAGCCAGATTCAATGGTCCATTATCAGGGTGAGTGTACTGCTTCAAAGGCAAACTGCATAAGAACTCCATCGCATGACGTGGCAAGTTTTCTTCGAAGGCCTTAGATGGAGGCCAATCTTTCAGTTTCCTAACTTGTGGCCAACCCATTCGATCATATCGGCCCTTAATGTATCCGGTAAAGAAGTCGCGAAGATTAGTCTTTACCTGCATCCGTTAAAAAGTCATTAGATAAAGATGAGCATTATGAAAAACAAGTTACTAATCTGAAGAGAAACAAATGAGCCATATTACTATATACGAAAAGATAATGGGCCAAACACAAATTCATTGAGGAAACACTGACCTCACAGAAGTCCAGACAATCAGTAGAATGAACATCTAGAAGTGTTTCATGATTGGTGTTGCGTATTTGACGGCAGGCACGATACGTTACCATTGGTTCCCAGCTAAAACCAGATGTAGCCTCAAGCACATTCCTCACAATCACAGGCTCACCTTTTACCCAATGATGTTGAAAATGCTTCGAGTCATCTTGTTGAACATCTCTTACACTTGGACAATACAGATAATTTTCTTCCGAACCTTCTCGACAAGCAGCCTTTAACAGTTTACCATTTTCCATGTCAATATGACCATTAGAGTTAAAGCAAGGGCATTGCTCCAAAACAGTTTCAGGTAAATCCAAAAGCTCGCTGGCATCAGCAAGTTTTTCTACTTTCTTTAACAAATCAGATACCCAACCAAGAGGAAGTAGGCGTTTCAACTTTAAACCCTCAGCACCACAGTGACAAGTAATGACTCCAGCTTCATTTGCTTTCCACAAAGATGGGTTATTCATATGGTCTTTGCAAACCGGCTTATCATCATATGGCTTCTCAATAGGCTTATCATCATCCGGCTGATCAATAACTTTGCCTTCTTCTCCATGTTCATACTCTAAACCTCGGTTAACATAATTCCAGGACACATCCTCCTGACATGCCTCAGCCTTTCCATTGCGGATCTCAAGGCAACATGTAAGGCAGATATCACAAGTACAGGCCGAGCAACTCCTATGGAGATCAAAGATCGAAGTCTTGCAGATATCACTATATGCCCAAAAGAGTTAAAACACCAAAGAATCAAGTTACCAACAGCCTCATGACTTAAGAACTATGTCAAATTTATTGAAACCAAATATATCAGGGTAATATATACCAGTATAGTCTTTCATCAGGGAAAGATTCAGCGTCTAGGGGCCTCACCTCTTCAAACTCCAGTCCTGTGTTGAAATTAAACAATATTAAGATATATTCTTAATCCTTGAAGGTAATCATTACTTTGAAAAAGTAGAATCACAATAAGCATGGAAAGTACCTGATGTCTTGGCCTCAATTTCCATCTCAGCAAGTTGTTCATCAACTAATTCCTTCATACGTGGGAGAAGCCATCGCAAAATATATTTAGAGCATTGAATTTTGGCGTCCTTGCTGACCTCGAGATTCGGATTTATACCCTACATGGATGGCGTTCTCAAGTAAATCAATCATGCTAAAGGAGCTCAGAAAAAAAAAAGCATAGGAAATAATCATCAAGCAAGCAAGATACGAGAAAATTTTACTTTTATCTTATTATCAAGACGCAAACATCGTCTGCAACAGCAAATACCACAGCAGAATGGGCATTTACTGGCAACATCTTCTTGTGCTATGTTGGGGTACCTGAAAGTAGTGATTGTGTTTCTCAGTCTTGTGGGGAAAAAACATGATTCAACCAAAAAAATTTATAATCATGATTCAACGAAAAAAGAAAATTGCTAAAAATGTTAGGATAAAAAGAAGAGCAAACATATGGACATACCAAGTTTTCAAGCAAGGGAGACAAAAACGTTTCGTCTTGCAGTTTTGACACCGCACAACGTACCCTTTATCATTCCTTTGACATTGATGACACAGATTGGACTGATCTGCACTTCCAGCATTCTCCTAAAATATATACACCCCCAAAGTAGAGTGGGATTAGGTAGAGTACTAATTTTAAACCAACGATTGATGATAATGAGAAAAAAAAAGAGACCTTTTTTATATTTTACAAGAGAAATCACTAACCGTGTTGTCTTTATTGTTAGCTCTGTTCCTCGATCTCTTGTTCGACTTAGCTGGAACCTCACCGTCGTTTTCATCCTTGTTATTATTAGTCCTTTTCCGAGTCCTCCTCGCCCCAATCGTAATCTGGTTTCCAGAATCCTCAGCAATTAAGTCTTTTTCCGAGTCCTTGGTGGTCTTAGCAGAGGCAGATGCGCTCTCCTTCAAGAGATCAGCGCCTCCGTTCACACCACCTTCGTCTTCGTCGTCTACCTTCTGCTGTGTCTTTCTCGGAGGCCTATTTCCCCTCTTTCGCTTATTGGGTCCTTGGTCTTCGTCGTCGTCAGTGACAGGGTCAACGTAATTCCACATCTTCGTAGAAGCTCTCCGAATCCTACGGCCGCGACCATTCGCTTCTTCAACCACCATAGCAACATCCTCCGCAGAATCCATATCAAAACAATCTCACACTCTCCTCCTCCTCGGCGCAATTATTGGATCCCTCACCCCCCAACTAAACAGTAATGAAAAACCCTAGACACTCGAGAGATTTTACTGTAGAACTTTTTTTTTTGTTTGGAAACTGAATGGTTCCGATAAACAAGTAGAGTTTTTGGTAATTTGGTTTATTAATTTTGGTTCTAAATCAAACACGACGATTTCGCCAGTTAATGCCCATTCTTTCTTTTTTTAATTGCCCACAAAATTAATTAATTTCTTCTCTCGTTCTTTCTAATTATCTTTTTTTTTTGGTTCAATCAATGTCACAGTTGACCCGGTCTGGTTTAATGGGTTTGTATTGTATTACCAATATTATTAGTAGACACCACTAGAGCCGCAAAGAACACGACCCCATTTTACTTCTTTAAATCTTTGCCAAACTCGTTAATTAATTTAGGTCAAAGCACGATTTAGGTCAAAAAGGTACGACTCATCATCTTCGAAATTCGAATCACAAACTTAGTTGGGGTTTAGAGTTTACTTGGGGGACACTAGATAGGAATAGAATACAAAGTGTTTACTTGCGCTAGAAGATATAGGAGAAACAACTAACCTTTAGAAATTACCCACATCGTTTTTATGTTGAGGTTAATATGGAAGCTTCTTAGCTGGGTATTGGGTTAATTAGGAGAGTTTTATAAACCTTAACTCTGTTATCTTCTTATTAATTACTTTGATATTCTTCTGTTTGATTTGAGCTCATATCATTTTTGACTGCTAGGCGGGCTTGTGGATCTCATGGACGCCAAAAAAGTGAAATCTGGCTCTAGAGATGCAATCATCAACTCGTTTCCAGATGAGATACTTGCTAAGATCTTGTCCTTTCTTCCGACAAAACGAGCTGCTTCTACATCTCTTATCTCCAGAAGGTGGAGGTATCTGTTTCCATTGATGTTTCAACTCTTTGCATCTCAACATCATTTACATTTCGACTACTCAGATTTAGTTTATCCCGAGGAGGGTAAAAGAGAGAGGGGAGATGTTCTTGAGAGCTTCCGGGATTTTGTGGATAAAACCATTTCGCGTTGCAACTCCGTAAAGAAACTCTCACTGAAATGTCCTCGTAGTTCTCCTACTACCGAAACCGACCAATGGCTACGCCGTGTCCTGGAACTAGGTGTCGTGGATCTTGATCTGCGTATTCCATTATGTTTCACTAGATGCCAAGTAATGCCTACTAGTTTTTTCACAATCAAGACGCTGGTTAAGCTAACTATAGAAATAGAGCGTGGTCCACATCGAACCCATATTTATGAAAATGTGTTTCTTCCAGTGCTAAAGAGTCTATTTCTCCATGCAGTTTATTATACCTGCGCCACCTTGTGTGATAAGTTTCTTCCTGGTTGTCCAGTACTTGAGGAATTATTCTTGAATTACTGCAGTACCCCAGTTTATAAAAGAACAGTATACTCTATATCCCACAAAACCCTCAAGAGACTCACATTGAACTACAACAACACTATTCCCTACTGTCGCTTCATGCGATTCAACACACCGAGTCTTGTTTACCTCGACTTCTCTGGTTCCGCTCCTCTTTCCTATTCTACTGCCCAATTCGTGGATTCCCTTGTTGAAGCCAAACTAGATGTTTTCTTGGATTCCAATCCCAATTTAACTGAACAAGAGCGTCGAACTGAAACGGCAATATGAAGCTTTTGTAAATCTATGTACGATCATGCATTGGATGCGCAACGTTAAGACCCTTTCCCTGGCTTCTGCTTCTGTTAAGGTCTGTATCTTTGTTTGATATACTCTCTTCTTCCTTGTCTTCTTAGTATCATTTTCTGGTCACTAGTTTGTTATTTGCTGTCTTGTTTCAGGATATGTATTCAAGATGTGTGGCATTACCTTTCTTCTCTAACCTTGTTAAGCTTCATTTTGAGAGTAATACACAACAAGGTTGGGAAGTGCTTCGGCGGATGCTCAACAAATCCCCAAAGCTAGAGACTTTGATCCTCAAGGTGTCTAAATTTAAACTTTATATATAAGCAAATATAATCAATCCATATCGATCCTTGCACGTCAAGTACTACATACGTACCATCCTCTAACTCTGTATATATATGTTTGTGATGGTTGCTCCAGGGCTTGCGCTGTGTAAGTAGTGAGGGAGTCTGCATTGATCGAAATGAAGTAGTGAAGGTGTTGGAGATATATGGGTTTAGAGGAAGTGGTAGAGAAGTGAGACAAGTGAAGTGCTTTTTGCGGGAAATGCAGTGTCTACAAGTGTTGAAAGTCGAAACTGATGCTGATGACTACAAGAAACTGCTACTCATGAATTACCTAATTCTTGGCCTGCCTAAGCGTTCATCTAAATTAAAAATCCTGTTCTTGTGATCATTCACATTTCCTTGTAGTTGAATTTGGGTTTGGGTTTAGGTTTGATTTGAGTTTAAGTTTTTTTTCGAATTTTAAGATTTCGGATATGGTAGTCTGACTACCTGACTTTTCGTTATAAAGAAAATGAAGTTTATGTTAGCTAGGAGCCTTCTGTCGAGTGAGTCCTTTGTGCTCTAATAGTTAGCTGGAAAGCTACACCAACTATTTATCTTCAAACCTTTTTAGTTAGGGAGTAAAAAATAACCATTGCTTATTCTGAATTGCATTGTATCTTATATGGTTAAGGTCGATGCAGACTTTGAGAATTGTAAAATTAAGTAGAATGTCAATCAAACTAAATCAGCCATGCTTTAAAACAATTAAGTTTAGAATGAATCATCTATTTGTTATGAATATGTAGCCAAAAGTATTTTAAGTGGGTTGGTTTTCCACTAATCAAAGATATTTAATCGATGATAATGATGTCTTCTGTTAGCAACATCTCAACTTTTTTTCTTATGTAATTAGAATTTTAGTTTTAATTTGACTTATTTTATTTTTACCAACTGATTTTGTATTTAATTAACTGTCTGAAGTTCGAAGTTGACAAAAAATATGAGAATTATACAAATAGACTTTATAAAATTCTTTTATGATTTATCAAATAGATGCAATTCGTTTATCCACCACATAAACCAAATGCCACTTGGTTTGGCTTGTGAGTTTACAAAAAAGTAAAAATAAATAACTTAAATTATAAATAAGAAACGTAAGTTTCCAAATTTCAATGGATTTAAAACATAACACATCTAATCATTAATATATCTCACAATTTGATGACCTCAGTCACATTATGTAAAACCAATAAAGTTCAAAGAATCCATATGTTGGGAATTCTTGGAAAAAATATTGTTTAAAAATGTATAGTTGATTTCTTAAAATATAAAATTTCAAAATTTATCAAATGGTGCAAAATATCCGATAGCTTATCAAATGCATATGATACTGAAGATCAGAAATCATGTCTTCAAATTATTATTGAAGCATGATAAGTTAAAAAAAATAACTCACATCGGTTCGACCTAGAGGGTTCAGAATCGGAATGGGAGGTGTTTTCTCAACCATGACAGCAATTCTAAAGTTAACAAAATTTTTTAAAGTTAATGATAAATCAACTATGAGTTATATTGTCAATAAGTTAAAATCAGTATTGATTTGTGATCAACTAAAACAATAATGAATATGATCAAAATATGTTTTTTCTACTAACTAAATTTCGTTTTGTACTAATGGTGTTTTGATTTATAGTAAATTTATTTTTAATTAGAAAAAACAGTTCTTCCATATATGGTAAAGATAGACGTGGACTAACATTTTACTAATCTAGAAAAATCAACAAAAATTGATCTAGACCTTTTTTTTTTTAATAATAATATTGATTGTTTAATTTATATGAGCTATAGTTCTGTACTATACTAAAATTGGATGTAGCATTGAAATCGCAGTTAAATAATTTCATCCCATACTTACGGTTGAATATTTTGATCATACTATAGAGGTGGCAAAAATAGATATCAAATCTAACATATTTTTTAATTGTGTCCGATTGTTTAATTTTTAGTTTTTCAATGATTTTTGTTTAATTCTTTATATAAGTTTAGTAATACAAGTTGTCAATCTATATTCTTAAACTTTGTATACATTAATAAAAAACACTTTAAACTAGGTTTATCCTATTTGGACCCTTATGAATTGTTTAACATTCACTTAGGAATGGTAATTGCACACCCTCTAGTCTTCGGTTTAATCCCGGTCTGAAATTGATTTTTTTTTTAATTAGTAATTACGAATTAGGCCTACGAAGAAGAAGCCCATAACGCCGAAAGAAAGGCCCATATTAAAGCTTAAACCCCAAATTTGCCTCCTCACTCCTCAGCTTCGTCAACAAGAGAGAGTGGTGTCTCTGAGATAAGGAGGAAGGACAAAAAGGAAGACGAAGAAGAAGGTGAAGAAAAAATGGCGAATCTCAACTCAGCTATCGATTCTGGGTTTTGGGACCAGAACGTTTCTTCACCACAAACCCTTGAAGGCACGGTTCGCTCTGTTCCTGGTGAGCCATTTCCGTTAGATGGAGCACGAGCCAGCCGCTCTCACCGGATTCAACAGCTCTCTCTGCTTCGCGAAGGCTTTCCTCTTGGAATCATTCCTGCTTTTGCTCCTGCTTCTGACAAGAGACTTGGCTCTTTCTCCCTCAATTCTCTCTTGCTCAGTCCTTCCTCTAACAACTGGTACCTCTCTTCACTTTGATTGTGTGGTGTTTTGAGTGAGTAATGCTTAGAGGTCTTTGCTTTGAATTTGAAAAAAAAAGATTCAAACTTGTGAAATAGAAACCAATTTGGAGACTTTTAGTCTTTTTCTAGGTGTTGGGTTTGATGAGACATTTGATTAGGTCTGTTTGGCAATTTTCACTCAGGTGGTTAGGATTGGTTGGGCAGTTTAAACCAAGGAAGCTCTTTTCTGATATCAAAGCAGATATTAGCAATGCAGAAGAGTGGGATCTTCAAGTTGTCAAAGATACAGCAAAACACTTTGTTGACAAATCCCTTTACTCTATTGGTTTATGGACTCAGATTGCGTTGGGTACTTCTTCATCTCTCTTGTTTAGCACTGAACGCCTTGGAGATAAAAAGGGACTCCGAAACAAGTTGATGTTGGTTCATCCGGTATGTATCTCTCTCTCTACTGTTACCCATGATGGATTCTTTTGTATGTTTTAAACCACTTTTAATTTGATTTGTTTTTGAGCTGATGAGCAGCTTGAGGAACATGATCTCACTGTGGAAGCAGCTTGGCCAGATTTGTTTTTGGACAATAAAGGACGTTTCTGGGATGTTCCTGAATCATTAAATGTTGACGTCTCATCACTTGTTCCAGAATCAGGGCTTCGTTACCGGTTTGGTCTCCATAAAAGCAGGGGTAATCCTCAGTCTGTGAGTGCTGGTATTGCTGAGACTGGTGGTGATGCTCCTACTTCTTTGATGCCTGGTTTATGCGCCAAGGCTGCAGTTTCGTACAAGGCTAACAGAGACTTGTGGAGGCCAGAAGAGACAGAAGTCAAGACAGAAGACAAGACAGAAGATGAAGAGGATGCACCTGTGTTTCTGCCTTATGATGTACGTCTACAGGAGCCTCATGCAGCTATTTCTGGAATAGTAGGTACTCTCTTGAAAAACCCGTTGGCTTAAAGAAGTCTCTTTCCTTTTTCTTTTTCTTGACCTTTAATTGAATGCTGAGTTCTCAATGTTCACTCTCTAGGTAGCAGCTTGGCAGCTTGGATCACAGGCCGAGGCATGTTGGCTAATGGCAAGAAGCGTAGTCCGATAAGCGCAGACGTATTTGGTTCTGCATGTTACACATTCCAAAAAGGACGGTTTAGTAAGTTGTATGGCGATCTAACACGAGTAGATGCTCGCGTGGACTTACCTTCAGCTTCTGCTCTTGCTAAAAAAATCTTCCATGCATTTCGAAGATCATCAGGTAGTAGTAACAACTCAGATGACACATTGTGGTCTCCCAGACTCAACCTGATCTTCCAGCAACAGGTAATGATCCTTTGTCCAAAGATCAAAAGGCATAGTCTTTGATGTAAAGAATCCATATCAACCACTGTTTTTTTTTGTCTTCTGTAATACTTTTGCAGGTTGCGGGTCCGATTGTTTTCAAAGTAGACTCGCAGTTTCAGGTAGGTGCTGCACGAATGGAAGATCTGATTTGCAGTTTGAATTACTCCTTGAGGCTTCTTGAGTCTGGCAAAATCGTGGCTTGGTATTCTCCAAAGAGAAAAGAAGGCATGATCGAGCTGCGAGTTTTTGAGTTTTGATTTTAGTCTCCTCCTTTTATGTGTGTACCAACCAAGTTAACATTTGTATCAGAAGATGCTTTAAATTAGCAACAAGTCTTTTTTTTTTAGTCAACTCTTTCCACTAAAAGCCATTGCTCTGTTCCACTACTTCTTCGACGAGTCTAACATTGTTCCAAACATTGTCTCTTTCAACCACATCACCAAAGCTCATTGTGAAGAGAATCGTGTAGAAGAATGTCAGAATGTCTTGTGTCTTAAGCATGTCATAATTCAAACTGAAAGTGATCTCAATTGATATCAAATCGAAAGATTAATGGAAAACAACAATAGCTGTCTGAAAATTACAGGAAACTTCTAAAAAACTTCAAATCATTAAACGTTTCCTCTCTCTCTCTTGGACAACTCTTGGAAAAGACTTCACTCAACGAGGGCCAACAAGTCACTCTCTTTACAGAAGCAATGCCTAGCACCGGTCCCCAAATCGACCTGAGTAATAAATTCAGCCATGTTTCAGTTCTATATTCGTAAAAACCACACAAAAACAACAACAATTGATCAATTTTTCTCATTGTAGAAAAGCTGAATTCACCTCATAAGCACTCACGTCAGAGAACAGAACCTGTGAAAGGCAAAGAATAAAGATATATAAAGAGAAGAACATCACAGTAGTTACACAAATGGATGATAACTATGTCTTTTGAGTTAAGAAGAAACCCATTACCTTCTTTCCAGGTCCAACTTGTTGTCCAACCTCAGAACCAACAGAGATAACCTAAAAATGATTCTCTAATCTTTAATTCTTGAATCAAATATGCTCAAGTTATATATTAACATAAAGGAGCAATGACTTACCTCTCCTGTTAGGTACCTCTCAAACTTTACAGCTGCTTTAGGCAACAAAACTCCACCTGAAGATTTCTGCAAAACAAAACAAGTTACAAAGAGTCCACTAAGTGTTTCTCGAAATTTCTTTGGCAATTGATATCAACAACAGTTTGATTTTTACTTGTACTGCTTCTTGATAATAAAAATGACATTTCAGACAGTAAAGGAGCTAAACTTACCATAGGAAGATCCTCAAGACGAACAAGAACCCTGTCTGCTTGAGGAACAACCTACAAATGTTATCATATCAATACAACAAAGATTAGTCACCAATTTAAAAACAGAGAAACCAATTATACATTTGCGGATGAAATAACCGAAAAGGCAGTACCTTTGACGGTTCCCATTTAGTGGAAATAGCTTTGATTCTAAGACAACCTCTTTGACTTCCTACAGATACACGAGCAGAAAAAAATCATGAACCCAAAAAAAAAAACTCGAAAGGGAACCAATACAATAAGTTTAAGATATGTAATTACCAAGAAGCCTGTTGTTAGCTGTAGGAGGAGAACTGGTTTTGACCGGGAAAGCAAAGAAAGGTTTAGGTAGAGAGACGAAAGTAGAAGCCATTGCAGGATAAGGTTTTTTTTTTTGCAGAAACAGCAGCTAAGATCTTCTTCTTCCTCCGTCGTGATTTTGGCTACACTCTTCTCGTTGGTTCTTCTTATGGGCCAACATGACGGCCCATTTAACTATTTAATGTTTTATTTTAACCGACAAATCTCAATTTAAGACCAGTTCTGTTCTGAAAGCCAAACCGAGAATTGTCAATTTGTTGTTTCATTAAAGCCACGATGGAGAACGAAAAGAAAAGGAACACTTTGTAGTTGCTAGAACAAAAACTAGAACAAGAACTATTTCAGGATCCTTCGGAGCTGCCAAATCCAAGAGTACATTATACCAACGGTACAGTATGTTGAGATCAACATTAAAGGAATAAATGGGTATTTGTCACCTAGAAAATACGGATGTAAGAACTGAGACACCATCTCTACTATAAACAAACCCATTAGATAACTCTTCTCAAAACATCCAATCTTAAACTTGCTCTTTATTTCACCACGCTCCTTCTTCTGGGCCTTATTGTCTGCGTATTGAGCTGTAAAGCCGAGCCACATTACCATGGAATGCAATAACAACAGCAGAACCTTGATCGGGTATTCCTGTGGCTCAAATAAGAGTGGAAAGAGGGAATAGCAAGAAACTGCAGGAGAGATACAGAGATTAGTGCATGGAATGAGTTGATTATGCACAAATGTGGGTGCTGGTTAGAAGGAGAATATTATATACCTATGGAAACCAGAAAGTAGTGTTTAGCGTCTTCCACACTCTGCACTGCAACAATTGCAAGTGGGATGGTGAAGTGAAGCGATGCTTTCTCGTGGACGTGCCATCCAAACAGAAAACCACATGTGTATGCATAAGCTATCCATCTAGCAACAAGCCCCGGGTGTGGTTTTTTCCAGGCTTTGACGAGACATGGAGATATCGCAAGTAATACCAGTGCAAATGTTGTCAATGGGGTGATCTGTCATTACACCAGACCAAGAGAAACAAGACTGAGCAGAACATTCATGAGTGTAGACAGATAACAGAATGATCAACGAGTGTAGTACCTGCGGGAGAACTGCAAAAGGGGAAGAATTCCCAACTAAACCACCGGTGAAAGAAGCAGAAGGAATCTGAATATCGAACCCGAGCTTTCGTAGCGAAAATGCAAGCCCTTTGTCGAGTATTATATAGAAAACCCAAAAGTTAGGTGCCCAATATGCATGGCACAATCCTCTCCCAAAAGGAAACATCCGACTAATAACTTGCTGTATCTACAACACAACGAGAGAAAACAAGAAACAGCAAACCATAAGATGCTTTCTCAATAAAATCAATTTATGAAAAGGTTCACTGATCCAACTTGGTTAGATTTCTGTTAATCTCAACAATGGCATTAGCTTTCTATTCAATCAGGACAAATCACTCACTAAATTGACAAGTGACAGAGAGAGTAGAGTTCTATGACAATAGTTTCACAATGTATACAGTGAGATAAGCTCTCCAGCACCAAATTCAAACACTATGCTCAAATCAAGCAGCACAAAGTAAACAGTTAGATAAGCTCTCCAGCACCAAATTCAAACACTTTACTCAAATCAAGCAGCACAATGTATACTAACCTGTCCATGGTAGATAAAAGGTCCATAAGCGGCGACAAAAACAGCCACAACCACCGCACCAATAGTTACAAGCCGTCGGCAACCAGTAACTAAACCGGACCAGCAATAATGCCTAAGGAGATAAACAAAGTAAACCGGAGCAGCGACGGCGAACAAATGCTTAAAGCACAGAAGAACAGCGAATAAGAACCCACCCAACAGATCTCTCCCTTCTTGCAAAAACGAAATCGAAAGCAACAACCAACCCAATAAGAATCCATTATACTGAAAATGAATATGATCTACGATCAACAGCCCCGGAGACCAAATCACCAATGCGCAGATCAGGTTCCGCTTCATCGGTTCCAATTTCAGAGTCAATCTGTGAACGCCGTAGAGAAGACATAGATCCGAGACGATTACGCTGACTCGTTGGAAGTAAATCACAGATTCGGAACCGTAATCGATTCCTGATTGAAGATCCACGATCCTTGGATCGACGAGACGCGCGAAAACAGAGAGGAAGCGTTCGAAGTAAGCGAAGAACGGAGGGTAATCGAGAGTCCATTGGCTAGTCTCGTCGAAGTACCATTTAGTAAGAGGAAGAGAGTGTGTGATAGCTAGCCAGTTACGGTGTACCTCGAAATCCGTGCTCCTGTAAGACGGGATGAGAAGGAGTTTCACGGCGGTGGCCACGGCGAAGAACCATAGCAGAAGTCGCCGGTCATCCATCTCGGCACCGATAGACTGATAACATTAGCGACCGTTTGATTTACAAAACCCATCGTGATATGGGCCTAATTAGGCCCGTTTGATAAAGTATGGTTACGTGGCGTTGTACACATGGCAGTAGGTAACTGGTTGTAACATATGACATGGCACTGTGTGTAAATTGATTTACTAATATCGGTTTAAACCGGTTTAAACCGGTTTAACTAGAAATAAATTAGATTTGTGTGAATAATTCCTACCTACCTTTTACAACCGCCCAATAGCTATTGGCTACTGGCTAGAGGTAGACCATATGAAATAAGCCAACGGCTGTGATTTTTTTATGCAACCCGACGAATATCTGAGATCAGATCTGAACCGTAGGAATACAAAACAGCAGATTTAATTACGCCATGCAAAATAAACATCTTAAAGACCCTCTACCAAACCGCCACGTAGGAGTAACTACGATCACAGCTGGCGCACGAGCGAGGATCACCGCACGTGTCAAAATAAGAGAGAGGGGAAGGTAGGGAAAACGGGGTACAAGGGGAGCTGTCATGGGCCCGAGAGACAAGGACGTTGATAATTGGGCCTAAAGAGAGGTGATGGTGGGCCCATTAATGAATACAGTCTGAGTCAGCTCCTCGTTTGATATTCCCAACTCCGACGCCTTGTTGTATCGACAGATGACAAGTTGTGGTCCAGTGCACACAGTTATGTATATACTACTACTACTTCTTTCCTTTTCTATTTTTTTTTTGGCACTTTATAATTATTATTGTCCACTACTAAAACATCTTTTTTTTGTATCTATTATTAGTTTATTACAACTTTTTTTTTTGTTCTTCTGAGTGTGTGTTTGTATATATTATAGGTTAATATTTTTTTTTTTTTTAAGTTAATAATTGGTTAGCCGTTTGTAATGTGAGTCATTGCTTACTCAGATACATTCAGTTTTTCTTGACGTGATCTTATTTTAATAGAATAAATTATGATAGTGGTTTCTTACCTTAGAAAGTCAGAAGTCTGCTGTTTCGTATTATTAGAATAGAAAGATCTGTATTATAATCATTTAATAATAGTATGTTATTTCAAGTCGGTATCTGATATTTTATAGGATTTTACCTACGTGACACGTATAGTTTACACAGTTTAAATAGTATATTATAAAACGAGAATTAAACACCCGACTATACACATTAATACTATAATAATAAATGAATAAAATAGGTCGGTCACGCTCTTGCTACAAATATAAATGTCATACATTTATTCAATGTACACATGTTCTAGAACTTTTATGACTTCTTAGATCTTATTGTGTAAGTTTATGACTAATTTAAGTAGATCGTATTTGCGTAATTTTTGTTTTGTTCTTAACAAAGATTGCGCCAAATACGTTATACAAAATTTCAACTAAGAGGATTTTATCTATTATATATAATTATATATATACGTATGTCTTTGTATGAGATTTAACGTTCATCCAGTAGATTCTCCGGATTATTCTTTTTACCTGGAGCAGTACACGTGTACGAAGTGGCTTTTGTCTCATTTGAAAACACTAATATAAATATTATTCACTCTTGACTCTACTACAGTAATGTATAATAATAAATAAAAACGTTACTGTCCAGTATATGTCTAGAGAAGAAGAAGTAAACAAAGAACATATAAGTACAAGCAAAGCATTAACAAACAAAAAAATGAGAGGTGATTATAAATTACACAGTTACACACATTCACATGGAATGAAACATTGTCCAGGAGAAATGAATCCTAAGAAGAAAGTACATACACACACGAGAGAACACAGATTAAAAAATACAAAATTAATTTATTAGTGAAAAAATATCAGCAAAAAAAAAAATTAATAAAGGAAAAAGTCCATCAATCATGCGGTATGCATGTTAGTATTGGTTTGTGGCCAACGAACGAATCTTACAAAAACGCAAGACTTGTTTGATTCCCCTCCTCCAACCAGATCCACTCAAAATTATTGTATTCCCATAAAAACTAATTTTGTATGGTTCTTTTTTGCTCGACGATACCAAAGAATGCTTAATTTTTTGTTTACTCGAAATTCGTTTTTACAATATAGAAAAAAGAAAAATAGTACAAAAAGAAATGGTAATTAGGTACGGAATTAGAGTTTGATACATTGTATTTTAACTTTTTCCGGGGTAGTAAAAATAAAATAATCAAAAAAAGAATTTAACCCAACACAAAAAGACAACATTAATAATATACTAATAAAAAAAGAAAAAAGTAGTAATGAATTATTGAACTTTAACGTATAGATCTTTCGAGATGAGATGAGATGAACGGTGAGGATCAATCGTAGAGTACTGTAACAAAAGTGGTCCGTGACACAGGTGATGCCCACTCAAGTCAATGAGAAAGTCGTAAACTTCGGCTTTATATATCAACACCAAATCAATCATCTTCCTCCTCCCTCCTTCTCTCTTTCTTCTTCCTCTCGAATCTGCTTATCATCATCTCGCAGTTTACTTATCTTTTCGTGTAAATTCGAAAAGCTCAGATATAAGTGAATGGCTTCGTATTACTCTGGTTTTTTGAGTTGTGAAGAACCACACTTTTTAGAATCTTGTTCTCTTTGCCGTAAACACCTTGGTCTTAACTCCGATATCTTCATGTACAGGTACTTAGCTTTTGTCTCATACCCTTACATTAGATTCTGGATCTGGTAGTTGTGTCTGATTCTGATTGTTTTTTTTTTTGTTTGTTTGTGATATACAGAGGAGACAAAGCTTTTTGTAGCAAAGAGTGTAGAGAAGAACAGATTGAATCTGATGAAGCAAAGGAGAGAAAGTGGAGAAAATCTTCAAGATCTCTCCGGAAAAACTCTTCGTCTGAAACTAAAGAATCCGTCGCCGGCAACACCGCCGTACGGGCAGGAACTCTTGTGGTTGCTTAGTAGAAGAAAATTTTATTACATAAATATGAAAGCAAATAGTGTTTTTTTTTTTTTGTATACCTTTTGTTTAAAATCTATCATCATCATCCTTCGAATCAGAAAAAACCCTTCTTCTTAAACCACACTCATAATATCTCTCTCCCAAAGAGCTGCAAAAAGTTTCTGCTCTGTTTCTATGTTGGATTCAGATCGGAATCTGAGAATATTGTAGATCTGGTTTTATGTAAATGAATGTGGAGTTTTGTGGGGAGAGAGACAGAGAGAGTGTAAGAAGAAAAGGTTCCATGGTTTTGTAATCTTTGGGGTTGAAATTTTGTTCGTGAGAAACAGAGCATATATAACTATGTTCTAATAAAAATTCAATTTTTCTTTTTATCTTCGTATGATCGTTTCTTTAATAAACCGACATAATTCGTTTCCGGTAGCTGTTTTAATTGGAAAGTTTTGTTTTGATTTCTAAGAACAAATTAGTCTCATTCGATTGTTCTTGGCGGTATGCAATATACGGCGACAATAATTAAAAGAACTCCGGCGAGTTCTTTTTAAATGTGTAAAAGTGACAGCTCTTTGTTGGGCCTAAAGTGGGCTTTCTCAAGCGGCCTTTATACATTAAGAAGACATTGACACTTCCCACCTTCTATGAAGAGTACAGTTGGTTATTAATTAGTCAGAAGTCAGAACTAATCAAAGGTCATCATACATACATATGTTAAACTAGTTTATGTTCGTTACTTGTTCTATAAGGAATGAAGAAAATGTGCATCTTTGACTTTCTTAACAACAACAACCTTATTTATTACATTCAAAATTTATTTATGTAAGATTTGGTTGTTAACTTAACTAGCGGCTAGCGCAATGAAACGATAGAATACAATATAGATTATGTTCTTTTTCAAGTGTTCATTATGCACGTTTAGTTTGGGCCTTTGTCTCCTTCTGCCTTTTTTGGATATCCTGAATTTTTGCTTGTTTCATTTCATATATATACCAAACTTTGTTGCTAGGTGTATCCAGAGGACTAGAGGAGTGTGGCATGGGGTTTCAAGAATATCATAAGATTCATTTTAATGGTATATTTGGCAGTTCATATAAGATCATATCCTCTGGCTCGTCTCTAACGGTAAGGAAGTGATGGAGAAGGCAGTAGATGTTGTGCTTCAATTACAGGCCCTATATCAAGACAGATTCAGTGGCTTTCTCTAAAGTTTGCATACCGAGTTCTCTTGATTGAGATCTTTATCCATCAGTCTTCTAAAGTTTCCATCTCTAATTACAAGCCCTATATCAAGACAGATTCAGTTGCTTCCTCTTTCTCATGGAGCCCTGAAGTGCATGCAACACAGAGTTATGGAATGACGGGTTAAACCGAAAGGTCTGGAATGGGGTTTTAAAAGATGCAAATGGTGAAGTGTTTTGGTTTGGATTAAGATCAGTATCAAAACTGACTACAGCTCTAGCTGTTGAAGCGTTAAGCCTTGGATGGACAATGGTGAGTTTTAAGGATTCTTGGTTTCAAGGAAGTTGCATTTGAAATTGATGCAGCAAATGTGATTTCAGCTGCTAGCATCCCAAAATCCTAGCAACATCTAATAAATATCCTTCATGATATCGATTATTGAGGTAAAAATCTCCTCTAATTTTTCAGCATTTACATTTACAGTCCATGAGACAAATATGGACCTCATTGCAAAACAAGCTGTGTATATGTTTAGATTTGTATGGATCTTTTATTGATTCTTTAGTGTTGGTTAAAGTCTAGTGTCAAAGCTTAACTGGCAATTGCTTAATGGAGTTGTTGTTACACGTTTGATCAATCTTTATCTTTCAATAATTCAACAACTTGTCAATGTATTATTGATTGTCCACGATTCAAGGAGGATATTGAGGGGGCTTAAACACCATGTAACAAAATTACGCATAAGGCATGACTTGTAGTACAAAACACGATTCTCCAGTATATGAAGATTAGTTCCGTATAACACAAGAAACTTAAGATAAGTAAGAATACACACAAAATTCCCAGCAATTATAATCAACAGTTAAGCAAAATCCACCCATCTGGTAAATGATTTTAATTGATTACTCACAGGTAAAGAATTTCCCAAGACCCATGTACCCACCCCAAAGAACGGTTCTATAGAGAAGATTCTATAACTTAAAAAGTGTCCGACCTTTTTCTCATTAGCTCTTCTCATCCCCCAACCGCAGTTTAGTATCATCCATTTCAAACCCGTGACAATCAGAAGAAAGGTGGTTTGGCCACCAAAGGGACTTGTGAGAGTATCATTGCTTGTTGTGTACCTTAAAGCCAAAGATCTTAGGAACGTAGTTTTGAGTCGGCTTCTGCGGTTTCATGTTCCCATAGGCCATGAGAAACAAATGAGGGAAAGTAGTTCCAAAGTAAGCTCCATCAATGTCTGCAATAAGCATTAAGGAAAAAAAAACACTAAGACAAGAGGACAACACTCTTTGTCTACAAAGAGTTATGCAAGCAAAACAAGCTAATCGCAATGTTTAACAGAACAATAGTAGAATGCATCATGTTAATGCTATATATAATAAGATAATGCCTTTTTGAACAAAGGAAAAAAGGATACTGCCTTGGTATTTAGATCGCGGGTAGTAAATATCCTCGCATTTTGGGCAGTATATCTTCACCGTGCTCGACCTCGGGATATCAGATTGCCCAACCGGAAGACAAGATTGTCCACAACAGAAAACTCTCGGGCATCTCCCGAAATCATAGTTCTTATACTTCTCCATCTACAAAATAGATTCATCAAAAGATGTCATTTAAAAAGATCAATAACAAGAAAGGATAACACAACTAGATGAACTCTTGTTTCTTTACTTACCATAGCAGCCATTCCTTTAGTAGTGAGAATATAACGAACATGAATAAGACCATACAACATCTCAGCAGCTGATTCCACCATCTCATTCTGTTCTTCAGTAAACATATCACCTAATCCAATAAAACAAAGAGATGAGAGAAAAGTAAAAGCCTAATTATATATCAATACACACTTTAATTCACTAACCGTTTGATGATTCAACGTCCAAAATAAGATCAAGAGCATAATCATAGTAAGGAACTTGACCACTCAAACCACAGAGATTAAAATCATCTTGTATATAATCTTCATCTACTTCACAGAAAAACTCATTCCCTCTTAAATTACAAAACCACGAGATCCACGAAGTATCATCACCTTCTGAACCACTCACATCTGATCCTTCACTATCTGTATCAGATTCAACTGCAAAACCAAAAAAAAAACAAAACTTTATTAATACCCAGATCAGGAAATCTCGAGATAGAAGTGAGAATTTAAGAAACTTAACCATCAGGGGAGCGAGAACCAAGCTGAGATTTAGCAGTGGAAGTAGAAGGGAAAGAATCTTTATCCTTAGAAGAGAAAGCCCTAGATGTAGAAGAAGGTGAAGTTTTCTTAAGATGTTTGTCTAAAGCATCATTGATTCGTTTCCGATCAATAGCTCCACCACCACCAAGGATCTCCGATCTCGATGATCCACCACCACCCATTATTCCTCCTCCTCCTCCGCTCCGATCCTTGTACATAACTCGATTCAATCCCCCTCAATTAAAAAAATCAAAACTTTTTAGATTCTCAAAGTCTTTGTCTTTCTTCTTCTTATCATCAAAACACAAGGAGAGAGAGAGAGAGAGAGAGGCGGAGAAATCTAGGGTTTGGGGATATTTTTTTTGATCACAGAGTAGAAGAAGAAAGAGAGAAGAGGTAAAGAGTGCTCTGCTTTTCCCTGTTATTTGTCATTCTCTTTCTCTCTTAATACTGTTTTGTTTTCTTCTCTTTGATTCTTTTAACATTCCTCTGCTCTTACTTTTTTTTTTTTTTTTTACCTTTTTACTATTTTACAAATGGGCTTTTCTTATTGGGCCTTGTAATTCTGACAGTAGTTATAGAAGAAATCAAGAAAACATTCCTTTTGTACTTTTTTTTTTTAACTATGATCTATGATGATGATTCTAAATTAAATCTTAGGAAGAAAGGAATCATAAAGTTTTAAACTTTTTTTTTTTTTCTGTTTTTGTATCAACACGGTCGTAATAATTGACTTGTGTCTTTCCTGCTTGTTAATGATGATGTGTTTTTTGGTTGTCCAAACTTAAAAAATCGAAAAATAAAACTAAAATTAGTTTAGATATTATTAAAATTAGTTTAAGATCTTTGTATATTTTAGTATAGATTTTGCTGGATAAGTTTGGACATTTGATTTTTATTTATTTTTAAAGTCAAATTGAAAAAATGGGTGTATAACAAGAATTTTGGAAAGCAAAAGTCTTTTGTATTTTTGAAAAATGGGGAAAAAAAACAAAACCCACCGAATTAAAAATAGACTCTTTTTAAGGCTTTTTGCCTCTCTGACAGCTCAAATTAAAGTTGACTCCTTTTTTTTTCCACTCTTTCAAAAATCTTGCAAGCTTTTTTACTCTCAAGAAGTCTCATTCTCCTTCTTCACTTAAAACCAGAGGTATAGAAAAGAGAGAGAGAGAGAGTGAGAGAGAGAGAAAGAGATAAAGGGTAAGTAAAAATAATCAGAGATTTTTTTCTCTCAATCAATGTCAGCTTCAGTGGCTGCTGCAACAACATCAACAACAGCTACAACGTTTATAAAGTGTGTCACTGTTGGCGATGGAGCTGTGGGCAAAACTTGTCTTCTTATCTCCTACACCAGCAACACTTTCCCCACTGTATACATATCCATCTCTCTCTCTCTCTCTCTCTCTCTCTCTCTCTCTCTCTCTCTCTCTCTCTCTTTTATGGCTTCTGTTTGGTGACTGTTGATCTCCTTATTACAGGATTATGTTCCAACAGTGTTCGACAATTTCAGTGCAAATGTTTTAGTCGATGGCAAAACTGTTAATCTTGGTCTTTGGGATACTGCTGGTAAATATGTTCTTTACTAAATGTCCAACTTGTTCTTGTCTTTTGACTTTGTTTCTCTCAGTTTTGAACTTATTAAGTAGTTGAGAAAATTGAATCTTTACACTGATCTGTGTTTAGCCACATGATGCAAACTTGTGTTGGTTCTGAGTTCACTTTCAGATTTTGCTCTTTTCCAAAAACAAAATCAGACAAAAATTATGAGTCTTGTGGTATATCTTTTGGGTGTTTAACATTATGTTACAGGTCAAGAAGATTACAATAGGCTTAGACCATTGAGTTACAGAGGAGCAGATGTTTTCATTCTTGCCTTCTCACTTATTAGCAGGCCTAGCTTTGAGAACATTGCTAAAAAGGTTGAGAGTTGAGACTATATGGTTCTTTTTACCATTATATTTTTAACTGCAATCTAACTTCATCACACCATCTCATTAGTTTGTGGATCGGTTTCTATCGCAGTGGGTTCCCGAGCTGAGACATTATGCCCCGACCGTGCCTATAGTTCTCGTTGGAACCAAATTAGGTTGAGGAAATGAGCCATTCTGTGAAATCCTTTATGTCTGCGACCTCACATCAATAAGAGTAAGAGATGTAATGGTTTATCAAATTTTCTTGGTCTTGCAGATCTAAGAGAAGACAAGCAATTCCCAATGAACTATCCTGGTGCTTGTACAATCTCCACAGAACAAGTAAGTTTCCTTAAATGTATGATCATGAACCATGTTAAGAATCAAAATCTTTAATAACTTCAAAGATTGGTCTTTTTAGGGTCAAGAACTAAGGAAAGAGATAGGAGCATTAGCTTATATAGAGTGCAGCTCAAAAACACAACAGGTAAACTAACCATTAGTGCTTGAGTGAGTTACATTCTACAATTAGACAAATATATTGCTCTAAAGAAAGACTTGTGATGATGACAATGGTTTGTAGAATGTAAAAACGGTGTTTGATGCGGCAATAAAAGTAGTCTTACAGCCTCCTTCAAAGACTAAGAAGCAAAAGAGAAAGATTGGGTTCTGCCATGTTCTTTGATCACTTTTCACTTACTCCAAACTCTATGGCCTTTGCTTTCTTTTAAATCTTTTTAGTGTGTTTCTTCTACGATCAACCATTACGAGAGTTTGATCTTGTAGTAGAGAGTGTATTTATTAACAGAGTTTTTTAAGCTAAGACTAAACAGAGTTTGATCTTGTAAGAAGAATCACCGTTTAAACATATTAAACCTGAACCGGAGAAGCAATAAACCGGGTTTTGGTTTTTGAAATAAACGTTTGGCTCCTTTTGAGTTTCAAAGTTCAAGATAAACCGGTTTAAACATATTAAACCTGAACCGGAGAAGAATTAAACCGGGTTTTGGTTTTTAGCTAATTGAATAAAACTACAATTCCTGTCGAAGAGTCTCTTCACTCTTCACTCTTTACCTAAACTAGTTCTCGATGTCAAACCTCGCCGTCTCTAACGGCGGCGAACCACCGCGAAAAACCAACCAGCCACCTCCGACATCGTTTTCGTCGCTACCATTCGACATCGTGTTGAACGTCTTAGCCCGCGTCCCAAAAAGGTATTACCCAATCCTCCGTTGCGTATGCAAGAGCTTGAGTAGTCTACTTCGCTCGCCTGAGATTCACAAGACTCGATCTTTACTCGGAAAGGATTCACTTTTTATATGCTTCACGGACATATCTACAGACCCCAGGACTCCTCACTGGTTCACTCTCCGCAGGATTGAGAACAGTACGACTGATGAGAATGTCTTCGACTCCATCGAAGTCCCTCGTGGTTTCTCTGTTTCACCCATCGTGGTTGGTCATGAGATTTTCGTCATTCGCTCAACAAATCTAATGATCTTTGATACCAAATCTAGAGAGGTTCGTGAAGGACCTAGTTTGCTAGTGAAGCGACCGTCGAGTAGCGTAGGACTAGTCGGCGGTAAGATCTATGTGATCGGTGGTCACAGGGAAGACAACATTCCAGCGCAAGTATTTGACTTAAAGACGCAAACTTGGGAAGCAGCGGCGATTCCTGAAGGCAGATGGGAGATTTGTATGGAGCTGTGCGGCGAATTTTTCACTAGACAGGAAGGTTTGTGCTTTACGGTCTGGTCGAGGCACGACTTGTTACGATCCTAGAGATGGTTCTTGTGAGACGTTTGAGTTGCCTGATGGCTATAGGTGGAAGACAGGAGTGTGTGTTATAGACAATGTGCTCTTCGTTTTCTTCTATAGATTCGGGTTGATGTGGTATGACACTGAACTGAAGCTATGGAGAGTGGTTTATGGTTTGGATATTGGTAAAGATGTTGACAATTCTGGAAGCGTTGCAATTGCTGAATACTATGGGAAGTTGGCTTTTCTATGGGTGAATCGAAGTCTTCTTTGTTCTGAAAGCAAAGAGATTTGGTGTAGAATGATTGGTTTGGATAGAAATGAATCAGGATTTCATGGGACTGCAGAACCGTCTCAACTTCTCAGGATTGTTCCTCGTGACTATAACATGTGTCGTTGTCTGTCTCTTGGTTAAGCACGAGATCTCTTGTTGACGATAGATGATGATGATGTTTTAGTACTTTCTATGAGCTTTTTTTTTAGTCATTATGTTTAATATCAGTACAATGTGTTTTCAAGGTTATGAATGTGTTTTAGTACTTTCAACTCTCGATTGTTGTTGCGGTTTGAGCATCTTGCTCTGTTCCACCTAATCGATTTTGCAGTATTCTCGTAGCAAGTTTGTGTGATTGTCAAATACACTCTTTTACTAATTAATAGCAAAGTTATGGATTTGGTCTTGCAGATCTAAGAGTTGACAAGCTTACACCCCATTGATTTATCCAGGTGCTTGCATCATGTTAAGAATCATGGTTCTCATAGATTGTTACCTTAGGGTCAAGAACTAAGAAAGGAGATAGGAGCATTAGCATATTTATAAAGAGTGCAGCTCAAAAACACAACAGGTAAACGAACCATCGAGTTAATGCTTTGACTTTGAGTTACAATTTGTAAAATACTTGTGATGATGATGAATTATGATGATGATTTTGCAGAAAATGTTAAATCTAGAATTTGAGTGTGTAGTAGTCTTCAAAGACTAAGAAACAAAAGATTTGTTAGTAGAGAGATTTGTTACTGTTATGAATATTTTCTATTTAGCTATTTAGGATTTCTATTTTCTTATTTCCTTTTCTCATAGGGTTGTAAAGACTCATCCAAGCTAGAGAGTGCTTTGGAGGTTTCGATCGGGTTAGGCCGAGGGAAGAGAGAACTTAGTTAAGGGTTTTGGTTTGGAAACAAAAATAGAATAGAATCTCAATTCCTGTGAAAGATTTTGAAAAGATTCTCTTTTTATGCTCTCTAGTCTTCTCAAGTTTCCGTTTTTAATCTCTCTTTAGTCTTGTCTTTCAAACTAAACTCCATGACTAACCTCGCCGTTTCTAACGTTGACGAACCACCGCGAAAAACCAACCATCCACCGTCGTCTTCATTGTCTTCGCCGTCATTGTTTTCACTGCCACTGGACATGGTTTTAAACGTCTTAGCCCGTGTACCAAAACGGTTATACCCAATCCTCTGTTGCGTCTCCAAGAACTTGCGTAGTCTTGTTCGCTCGGCTGAGATTCAAGAGACTCGATCTTTACTCGGAAAGGATTCTGTTTATATCTGCGTCATGGACGTTACTATGGATGAAGAGTATATGATTACGCGTACTTATCACTGGTTCAATCTCCGCAGGGTTGAGAAGAGTACGACTGAGAATGTCTTGGACTCCGTCGATTTCTCTTTCCTTCCCGAGCCTTGTCGTTGCTCTTCTTCCGTCGTCGCCTTCGGTCCTGAGATGTTCTTCATTCCCGGAACTAAAGATGGCTCATCAAGCTTTAGGATCTTTGACACCCAATCCGGAAAGGTTCGTCAAGAACCTCGTATGCTAGTGAACCGAAGGTACAATTGCGTAGGAATAGTCGGCGGTAAGATCTATGTGATCGGAGGATGCAGAGGAAACGATATTTCAGCGGAAAGCTTTGATCTAAAGACGCAAGCTTGGGAAACAGCTCCGAGTCCCCATGACAAAGAAAGTCTCATATGGATTCATGGGACAGGTGCTTCACTAGACAGAAAGGTTTGTGCTGTAAGCTTTTTTCGAGGCCAGCTGACATGTTACGATACTAGAGATGGTTCTTGTGAGACATCCCAGATGTCTTTTAGCAGATGGTGGAAGACAGGAGTGTGTGTTATAGAAAATGTGCTCTACGTTTACTTCTTTAGTTACGGTTTAATGTGGTATGACACTGAACTGAAGCTATGGAGATTGGTTCATGGTTTGGATATTGGCGAAGCTCAAGGCGTTGCAATGTCTGAATACTATGGGAAGTTGGCGTTTCTATGGGAGAAACCTAGTCTTGTTAGTAGTGAAAGCAAAGAGATTTGGTGTAGAATGATTGGTTTGGCTAGGAGTGAAGCAAAAATCAATGGAACTGCAGAACCATCTCAACTTCTCAGGATTGTTCCTCGCACCTTTACTTTTCACCATTGTCTGTCGGTTGGTTAAACTCGAGATCTATTGTTGCTTAGTACTTTCTTTGGTACTGTGCACTGATTGTTTTGTATAGGAGTGAAGTAAGGATTCATTTGACTGTAAGTAGAACCATCTCAACTTCTTGGTATTGTTCCTCGAGGCTTATATAGATTGCAGCATTGTCTTTCTCTTTTAGTGTTAAACACGAGAGACATATTGTGGATACATCAATACGGTTTGTTTACAAGATTATGAATGTGCTGCTGCGTTTACTTCTTCAGCTCTTGAATTAGTCATTATTGTTGCGGTTTCAGCATCTTGCTCTGTTCCACCTAATCTAAATTGCAAGTATACTGTACACTAGCAGTACTATTTGCTTAGCAAGTTTGTGTGTTGATGTGTTTCTCTTGTCCCTGTCTACTAAACCGATTCAAATGAAAACCAAAACTGTGTATCTACTAAACCGAATAATACTCTGTTTTTTTTCTATATTTTATTAACCAATAAAATTTGAAAGCAAAATGATTATAAGTTTCTATAAATTAAAGACTCTTTTTTTCTGATTGATAACAATGTCAAAGATGAAGCTCTTTTGTAACACTTTATATTATAAACCGGTTTTAACCGATTAAAAACTGAATCATAGAAGAAATAAACCGGTTTGTGGTTTTTTGGCTATATAAACAGAAACCAAACTGAATAAAAATCTCAATTCCTCTGAAAGATTCTCATTCTCTTAAGTCTTCCACTTGAAAACTAAGCTCCATGTCTCACCTCGCCGCTTCTAACGCTGACGAACCACCGCGAATAACCAACCAACCTCCATCGTCTTCATTATCTTCGCCGTCATTGTTTTCACTGCCACTGGACATGGTGTTAAACGTCTTAGCCCGCGTACCAAAACGGTATTACCCAATCCTCTGTTGCGTCTGCAAGAACTTGAGAAGTCTTGTTCGCTCGGCTGAGATTCAAGAGACTCGTTCTTTACTCGGAAAAGATTCTCTTTATATCTGCTTCATGGACGAAACCTATCGTCCCTTATACGACTACTGGTACACTCTTCGCAGGACTGAGAACAGTACGACTGAGAATCGCTTCGACTCGATAGACGACTTCTCGTATCCTCCCGAGCCTTTTCATTATTCTCACATGATCGCCGTTGGTCCAGAGATCTTCTTCGTTCCCGGATCCCACACTCCTTCATCAAGCTTATGGATTCTTGACACCAGAACTGAAGAGTTGCGTCAAGGACCTAGTTTGTTAGTGAAGCGACGGTACAACTCCGTAGGATTAGTCGGAGGTAAGATCTATGTGATCGGAGGATGTGAAGACGGCGAGATTCCAGCGGAAAGATTTGACTTAAAGACGCAAACTTGGGAAGCAGCTCCGACTCCGGATGAAAAAGATAATTGCGTATGGATATATGGGGCAAAAGTTACACTAGACAGAAAGGTTTATGCTCTATCTACTTGTGAAGGCATAGCCTCGTACGATACTAGAGATGGTTCTTGTCAGAGGTCTGAGATGCTTAGTGATGAGTGGCTGACCAAAGGAACGTGCGTGATAGACAATGTGCTCTACGTTTACTTCTCCAGATTCGGGTTAATGTGGTATGACTCTCAACTGATGCTATGGAGAGTGGTTTATGGTTTGGATCTTGGCAAGCCTCAAGGCGTTGCAATGGCTGAATACTATGGGAAGTTGGCGTTTTTATGGGAAGAAGAACCAAGTCTTGTTAGTAGTGAAAGCAAAGAGATTTGGTGTAGAATGATTGTTTTGCTTAGGGGGGGTGACGTAGGAATTCATGGAACTTCAGAATCTCTCAACTTCTCGTGACTGTCCATCATGGTTATGAAATGTGTCATTGTCTGTCTCTTTCGGGTTAGACATTGTTGATGGTGAACATCTAGTACTACTTTCTTTGGTGTAGAATGATTGTTTTGTATAGGAGCCAAGAAGGGTTATTATATAAAATGCAGCATTGTGTGTCTCTCGAATATTTGAATATATCCTGATCATACAATTTGTTTGCAGCATTGCCTGTCTCTTTCTTCTTCAACTCTCGATTTAATATTTGTGAGCATCTTGCTCTGTTCAATATAGTTTGTTTACATCATTATGCCTCTGTTTACTGCCGTTTACTCTTAAACTAATACTCTGTTTTATTCATTAATGTTACAGTTTTAGCATCTTGAACCGGTTGTCTCTACTAAACCGATTAATACTCTGTTTTTTGGTTTCTACATTATACTAACCAAGAAAATCTGAAAACAAAAAGGTGAACCGGAACCAAATAATTAAACACACTTGAAAAACTTCACTTGTTCTTTTCAACTCTCGGTCAAGCTAAATTAGACAACAGAGTAATTCCAAACACAACAGAGTAACAAACCATTAATTCTTGAGTTACATTCTATAATTAGACATAATCTTTTGCCGCTCATTAACATCTACTGCGTAAACAAACAAAATATTGTAAACCGGATTTAACCGAATAAAAATTGAACCGGAGAAGAAAAGAAACCGGTTTTTGTTTTGTTTTTGGCTATATATAACCGAAACCAAAATTGATGTGAAAGATTCTTGAATTCTCTCCATTAATCTTCTCCTTCAAACTAAACTCGATGTCAAACCTCGCCGCTTCTAACGCCGACGAACGACCGCGAAAAACCAACCAACCACCGTCGTCTTCATTGTCATCGCCAAGATCGCTTTTGTCACTGCCATTGGACATCGTTTTAAACGTCTTAGCCCACGTACCAAAACGGTTATACCCAATCCTCTGTTGCGTCTCCAAGAAGATGAGGAGTCTTGTTCGCTCCCTGAGATTCACGAGACTCGATCTTTACTCGGAAAAGATTCTCTTTATATCTTCTTCTTGGACGAACTCTCAAGTCCCTCATACGACTACTGGTACACTCTCCGCAGGACTGAGAACAGTACGACTGAGAATCTCTTCTACCCGATAGAGTTCTCTAATCCTCGTGACCTTTGTACTACTCGCATGCTCGCCATTGATACAGAGATCTTCTTCATCACCCCATGTACTACTCCTTCATCAAAATTACGGATTCTTGACACTAGGTCTAGAGTGTTGCGTCAAGGACCTAGTTTGCTAGTGGAACGTTTAGCAACTAGCGTAGGACTAGTCGGTGGTAAGGTCTATGTCATCGGAGGATGTAGAGAGCGTGAGTTACTAGTGGAAAGATTGGACTTAAAGACGCAAACGTTTGAAGAAGCTCCCACTCCTGATGAAAGAGATTATCGCATATGGATATATGGGGATAATGTTACACTAGACAGAAAGGTTTATGCTCTATGTCCTCGTGAAGGTATGGCCTCGTACGATACTAGAGATGGTTCTTGTCAGAGATCTGAGATGCCTAAAGATAACTGGCGGCGTTCAGGAACGTGCGTGATTAACAATGTGCTCTACCTTTACTTCTCTAGATTCGGGTTAATGTGGTATGACACTGAACTGATGATATGGAGGGTGGTTTATGGTTTTGATCTTGGAAAAGCTCAATGCGTTGGAATAGCTGAATATTATGGGAAGTTGGCAATTCTATGGGAGAAACCAAGTCCTGTTGTTAGTAGTGAAAGCAAAGAGATTTGGTGTACAATGATTGGTTTGCTTAGGAGTGATGTAGGGATTCATGGAGCTGCAGAACCTTCTCAACTTCTCGGGATTGTTCCTCACGGCTATATAATGCGTTGTTGTCTGTCCGTTTCGGCTTAGACATTGTTGTGATGGTGAAACGTCAAGTACTACTTTCTCTTTGGTGTAGAATAATAGGAGCCAAGAAGGGTTCATGTTAATGTAACTGCAGAACCTTGTCAAACTTACTTAGGCTATTACATAGATTGCAGTATTGCCTGTCTCTTTCATGAAACTGATGAAAATTTTGAATGTCGATGATGATCAATACAGTTTCTTTTACATGATTGTGAGTGTGCTACTGCGTTTACTTCTTCATATCTTGCTCTGTTTCACTTTTTTTCATCTTGCTCTGTTTGAAAAACTCGGTCAAATTAGTACGAGTAAAAAGGCCCATTGACGCGTAGGACGTTTAATTGGGCCTAAAGCCCATAGATTGTACCGTTTTAGGTTTACAAACACCGAAATAAAAGCTTGAACGCCACGTCTTTAATTTTTTTTTAATAAGGAATAATAATAATATATATTAATTTTATTTTTAGTCCAAACAAAGGGCAGGCTATCATCTCTCCGTGAATTAGGGTTTCCTTCTCTCTATCTCGAGTTCAATACCATTGTTGATCCGCTGAGCTAGGGGTTGTTCGATCCCGACAAATTGTGTGGCTTTGCTCTGTTCTTTGTTCTTCGAATTGGGTTAATCTGTTCTGTTTTTGTAAAGAAAACATACGATAGCGATGCCACCGAAGGTTGTGAAAAGGGGAGGCGCCGCGAGAAGAGGCGGGAGGGTAACGAGATCGGCGGTCAAGGCTCAGAGTACGCCGATGGAATCTGCCCAGGAGGAATCTGTTAATATCGCTGAGCTATCTGGCTCCGATGCTGTGGAACCGAAGGAGGTAGATGAAACTTTAGAGGAAGAGAATCCATTAGATGGGTCGAAGCCATTGGATTCAATTGATGATTCTGTAGCTGCAGCTAATCCGAATGATGTGGTTCCGTCGAAAAGTAAGTTTCTTTGAGCCTGGTTTGAGAATTTGGATTCGTTTTTTGGGATTGTCGTAGTATCGTTTCATTGTTTTTGATGGATCTAAGTCTAGCTTTGAAGAAAGTTCGTGACGTTTTAGACTAATTGTATATATGTATCTGACCATAGAGATTAACAAAATAAGAATAATTGTATCTGACTATGGAATGTTTGGATTTAATTTGGATGATGGATTTAGGGATAACTGTTGTAGATTCTGTGGAAGATAGACGTTATCTTCTGGGGTTGTTAACTCTGAACAAACTTTAGGGAATAGTATTAGATGTTTTACTCGCTTTTGCTCGCAGAGGAGATAAAGGATTCTGTGGATGATTTCGGAAAAGATGAAAGATTGGATTTAGATGACAATGAACCAGAGTATGAGGCTGAAGAATATGGCGGGGAGGAGTCTGAGGAGAGAGAATTGGGACAGGATGATATTGAGTTGGTTAACGAGGAGGAAGAGGAAGTGAATGAGGAGATTGAGGTCGAGGAGGAAGGTGGTGAGTTTGAAGACGAGATCGGAGATGGTCCGGAGGAGCTTGAGAGTGAGCATGATGATGATGAGCATGCTAATGAAGAAGATGTCAAACATGGAGGAGACACTGTCGATGTGGAAGAAGAAGAGCATCATGATGTTCTCCATGAGAGACGTAAGCGTAAGGAGTTCGAAATATTTGTTGGAAATTTGGACAGAGGTGCTACCGAGGACGACTTGAAGAAAGTGTTTGGTCATGTGGGCGAGCTGACTGAAATTAGGATTTTGAAGAATCCTCTGACAAAGAAGAGCAAGGGTTCTGCTTTCTTGCGTTTTGCAACTGTGGAACAGGCAAAACGAGCTGTTAAAGAGCTTAAAAGCCCAATGGTAAATCGTCTACACTTTAGTATTTGATGGAGAGTTTGTGTAGCTTTACATTCTATATCATGCTCTTGGTCATTGGGACTGCAGATCAATGGTAAAAAGTGTGGTGTAACTGCAAGCCAGGATAATGATACCCTCTTCATTGGTAACATATGCAAGACATGGACCCTAGAAGCTGTAAGTATTTGGGTCTCCGTAGATATGCCAATTAAACCCAACTCCACAGTACGTGGAAATCCTGACCATCAGGTATTTGTTGTTGTTCCAGTTGAGGGAGAAGCTGAAACACTATGGAGTTGAGAATGTGGATGATATAACGTTGGTTGAGGACAGCAACAATGTCAACATGAATCGAGGGTATGCCTTCTTGGAATTCTCATCTCGCTCAGATGCCACGGATGCTCACAAACGTCTCCACAAGAAAGATGTGGTGTTTGGAGTTGAGAAGCCTGCAAAGGTCTCTTTTGCTGATTCTTTCTTAGACCCAGAAGATGAGATAATGGCGCAGGTACTCACTTTGCAGGATCATTTATTTCTTGCAACTTTCATCCTACCATGTCTTCTTTAGAGCGATGGAGGAGTTTAAAGGGGGAGGTGTGGGTGCCACCTTTTCTCTTTGCAGGATAGTAGGTTTTATTTTACCGTTTCCGGATGGTGACTTAGAATAATTTCAAAACCAATAATGAAAACAGACTCAGAATACATTTTCCTTCTGGCTCTCTAACGGCATGCTAGATTCTGGATTATTGATTGTTGATGCATCTATTATATCTATCTGCTCATATTACTTAATCCAATTTATTTACTGGTGTTACAGGTTAAGACTATCTTCATTGATGGTCTGTCACCTTCATGGAATGAAGAACGTGTTAGAGACCTTCTGAAAAGATATGGTAAACTAGAAAAGATTGAGCTTGCTCGCAATATGCCATCAGCAAGGAGGAAAGACTTTGGATTTGTAACTTTTGATACTCATGATGCTGCTATGAGCTGTGCCAAATTCATCAACAACTCAGAGCTAGGCGAAGGGGAGGACAAGGTATTCATATTTTAATTCCTTATCCATATCCACGCAAGTATTCTTTTTGCTTTCTAATTCTCTTTTATATTTGTAGGCAAAAGTGAGAGCACGCTTATCTAGACCACTTCAGAAAGCAGGTAAAAGCAGGCAGTCCAGTCGCTCAGACCAGCGGTCTAGGCATGGGACTGGACGGTCTGGAAGGAGTTCATTTGCTCGTCTTCCACCCCGTAGCCTTCCTTCCTCTCGGAGCGCTAGAGGCGTTGGATCTCGGGCCCCATCTTCCAGTGCAAAGAGAGCGGCTGGATCAAGGGGAAGACGTCCACGCCCACCTCTACCTCCGCCTGCAAGAGTCAGGCCCTTGCCACCACCATCTAGGTCATATGATAGAAGACCTCCAGGTACCACTGGACTTGCTGTTTTTCCATGTTTAGTTATCTTTTTTACTAACTCTTTTTGTGTTGATTTATCTGATTATATCTTCCATATTGTGTTTTGCAGTTCCTCTGTATCCAAAGGCTAGCTTGAAGAGGGACTATGGTCGGCGTGATGATCTTCCTCCTCCAAGAAGCAGACCAGCTGTGAGCTATAGTTCAAGGCTTTCTCCTGAGAGACATCTGTCTTACAGAGATGATTATGCACCTCGTAGCTCTGGTTATTCAGATCTTCCTAGAAGTTCGTCTCGCTCTGAAATGAGGAGGCCGTTCGTGGATGACCCTTACAGTTCAAGATTTGAAAGACCTCCCAGTTACAGTGAAGGAAGACCTCGCGCCTATGAGCCTCTTCCTGGATCAAAGCGTCCATATGCTGCATTGGTCTGGTTTCTTGCTCTCTCCGACCATTTTGTTCTCTTAATTTTATATCTTTAGACTATATGATTGGTTATTTTAACGAGTGTTCATTATTCAGGATGACGTTCCTCCTCGTTATGCTGACGTCGATGTTCGTCATTCAAGAGCTCGTCTGGACTATGATGTTGGCCCTTCTCAATATGGGGAATCCTATGGGGACCGGTATGTTCTCTTTTTATGGATTTCTTCTGTTATCTATCGTTGCAATTCTCTTTGTGCCAAGTATTTTATGTTTTTACTTCCATGTTTGGTGTAGGATTCCTAGATCTAGTCTAGGATATGGAAGCAGCCGAAATTCTATGTCAAGTCATGACTCGCGTGGCCCATACAGCAGTCGTCAGGGAATGGATTATGGAGGAGGTTTGATTCGGAGCTTTCTGTTGTGACTAACATAGAGCAATACTTTATTGAGATGCAAAGACTAACATGGCTATTATTCCATAATGTTACTTTTTCTTTAGGTTCTTATAGTGGCAGCGATGTAGGAGGAATGTACTCCTCTAGTAGCTATGGCGGTGACCTACCCAGAAGAGATGTAAGTGGCTTCACAATGTTGTTCCTTTGATTTTTTTTTTTGGAAAGTGAAGTTGTGTAACAAATTACTGGATTTGCAGGGAGGAGGTAGCTCGTATTCTTCAATTTACTCAAGCCGTGGTTTGGGTGGTAGTAGTTACTCTGGTGGTGGTCCAGGATCATACTACTGAATGTGAGTGAGTGGTAATTTTGGTTCCTTCCATGTTTAGTTGTGTTTTTGTGCATTGTTTTGGTTTTCGTTGTGGGATATATGGTTGGTTAGAAGAAGACAGTGCATGAGTCACATCTTGAAAGGTCTGAGCAGGAAGTATTAATCAAATGTGTGCTAAAGTTTGTAAATGAAACACAGATTTCACATGACCGAGGCTGCCAAAAAAGGAGGTTGTACCATGCAAAGTTGTGCAGAAAAGAAGCTACTAGCTGGGAAAGGATGATAAAAGCCAGCTTCGGTGAGACTGTTGGAATATAGATGTGCTTGCATCTTCAACCGCACTTGCATCTTGTTTTTTTCAGATGGGATGATAAGCTCGAGTTTTATAGAGATGGTTCATAGTTGCTGGACTTGTGATGTATCTATCTCTTAGTTTTTCATTCCTCTCTCTCTCTCTTTCTCGAATAATGGACGAATTTGTGGGAGGACCTATAGCTAGCTATGTTTGTATTATTGATCCATAAGTTTTATAAAGTTTTCTTCAAGAAAACAATAATATTCTCAGCCAAGTTTTAAGGTCTTGCATTTTTCTTTATCTAGATGTGATGCTTGCTCTGTGTTTAGCTCTCTATTGAAGGAAGAAAAGCCTTAAGCGGTGGTGGCGGAGGTTATTACTCCATTGACGTGACTTCCGAAGCTTTAATATCAAGATTTGTATCCTCTGTATGTCGGAAACGAACAATAAAAGATAGTGAGGAACTCCCAATTTTATACACTTTATAATATAACATACATATAATTAAACAGCAGGATACATCATTACTTGTGTTAGAAAGGATGCAATGAGCTAATAAAAGCTCTTTAGATTTCTCTACAAACCCTAGAATTGAAAATCACAGATAATTTTATGGCGACTTTTAGAAGTCTGTTATCAATCAAGAGAGTCAGCAGCAGCAGCCATTCTTCTAGCTTTCTTCTTCATCTTCTCCTCCTCCGTATTATTCTCTGCAATGGTTTTAGCAAACGCTTCCACTATACGTTGCTGCGATTCCAATATCATCTTCGTCCTCTTCATCTCTGTCTCCATCCTCATCGCTTCAATCTCTCTAGTCATCTCCATTCTCGTCTGCTCTGTTCTCAACATCGTATCTCCAAGCAGCTTAATCGCACTCGCTATCTCCACCATTGGATCATTACCACCAATCTCATCATCACCATCCTCCTCCGTCTTCATCATCATCTCTCTCCCTCTCTTCCCTCCTCCTCCTCCTCCTTCAGGAACTCTACCAACCCTACCACTGTAACTAGCTCCTCCTCCTAAACCACGACCAGGTCTCGGATTTGAACTCGGACTCGCCGTGTATTTCTGATCAATCTTACCGGGAAATCTCGAACCTGGCTGTGCTATACTCACACCAGTCGGTATCCTAATTCGAATCCCGCCGCTACTACTACCAGATCCAGCCGTACCATTCCTATTAAAGAACCTCGGCGTCGTCCTCGCCACTGATCCACCTCCTCCGCCGTTTTTAAACTGATACCGAGCTGTGTAATTCCCGTCGTCGTCGTGATCCTCATCGTCACCACTCTCGTTACCTTGTTTGATAATCTCTGGTCTATTCTCCATAGCTTCCATACGCTTAAAATGAACCCAAGACGATATAAACCTCGCCACCGGCACAGATCTAGCTCTCTGTATCTCAGTTCGGTACCTTTTACGAAGCTTCTCCATCTTGTGACGGCACTGAACCGCTGTTTTCTTCGGCGTCACGTCGGGACAACTATTACCAACCGCTTCCGCGACTTCTTCCCAGTGATTCGCCTTTAGGTTTCCACGGTTGAGAGCGTACCATTTGTCTCTGTATCCGTCGATTAGCGCGACCGTCTCTTCAAGCGACCAGCACGGCGGAGGTAACCGCCTAGAGTTCTTAGAGGGGACGGAGGCGCTTTTCAGATCTGTGACGGAAACCGGTTCCGCTGAGGCATCGTCTTGAGCGGGAGAAGATAATGATGGCGGGACGGGAGATGACTGGATCCGAATCGGTGATGGATCCGGAATTGGATCGTGGTTCATCGGAGAATCCGGATCGGACATGGAACGGTATAGATGATAAAATTCAAAATCTGAGAGCGAAGAAGAAAATTTTCAGATCTCTCGTGAAGGAAAGAGAAAATTGGCTGTGATGCGGATGGATGGCTATTCGCGGCGGCGATATCACGTAATAGATAAGGGAGAGAGGAGAGAGAGAGAGAGAGAGTGGAGGAGAGGCGTAGGTTAAAAGGTTGGTGGCGGAGGATAAGGTTAGATAGAAGCGTACATTAGCAGAAGAGTTTGGTAATAATAATAAAGGAAGAAAAGCCTTAAGCGGTGGTGGCGGAGGGTGGTGGTGGGGGCACACCGTCGTGGACGACACGTGGGATAATAATGGTATTTGTATCGGTGGAAAATAATAAAGAGAAAAAGCGGCTGGTTTCGGGGATGAAGCCACCGTGGTCATGGTCATCATGGTTAGGGGGGAGAGGCTAACGTGAGCCGTGTTTCACGGAGCCGGTAGGTGGCGTAGGGTAGACTTTGCGAAACCCCGCTCTTGCCGTTTTTGTAACTGCTTTGCTTAATTATGTTTTTTTTTTTGGCCTCTTCTTCTCTCTGGCGTTCTACTCCTTTTTTAGTAAAGTCTTTTTGTTAATAATAATAATATCATGAGATTAATGATTTGTTGATTTTTAGGCCTCAAATCATATTAACACAATTTGATAGATGGGCTTAAAACTTGAATTGGGCTATTATTATGCAACAAGGAATCTTACAAGTGGGTACGTAACAACACTATTGTGTCTCAAGTTAGGTTTAGCAACCGGAGACATGTATCGTTTGTTTGTTTGTGTGTGTTCTTAGGTTGATGATAATATATTTTGACAAAGGCTTCAATGTGAAAATGTCCTTGTGGTATAAATTTGACTTTTGGATTAATAAAATCAAGATTGTGTAAGACGTGGGGGAGTTTGACATGTTTTGTTTCTGTCTGACTGACTAAACATAGTTGAAAAATCATATCTTGGACATCTGTTTTTAAATGTTTTGAGTCTTGCAAAAGAGGTTTGACTTAGCGGAAAGAGAGATTTTTAATGTTTCAATCTCTTGCAAAGAGGTTTTTTTGACTTAGCAGAAAGACAGAGAGAGAGAGGGAGATGATGGAGAAGAATCCGTTAATGGAGGCTGCTCGGAAAGGAGATGTCGAGTATTTACTCCGATCAACGGAATCCGATCCAACTCTTCTCGAAGTTATTGTTGTGAACGGCGAAGAAACGCCGTTACACGTTGCCTCCATGTACGGACACTTTAGTTTCGTCAGAGAAGTTCTGAAACTAAGAGAGAGTCTCGGAAGAGAATTGAACAAAGACGGGTTTACTCCTTTGCATATAGCAGCATCCATGGGTCACGTTGAAGTCGTGAGAGAGCTTTTGGAGAAGCTAAGTGGTGAGATCTGTTTGATCAAAGGTAAAGATAGAAAGATTCCTCTTCATTACGCTGCTATGAGAGGAAGAGTTCGTGTTCTTGATGAGTTAGTGTCTGCAAATCCGGAGTCTCTTGAAGAAATCACTGCCCGTGGGGAGACAGTGCTTCATCTTGCGGTTAGGTACTATCAGTTCGATGGATTCGTTGTTTTGTTGGAACGTCTTAAGGAATTTGATAAGCTTTGTGTGTTGAATAAACAAGACAATGGAGGGAACACAGTTTTACACTTAGCTGTTCAAAAACGACAGTACGAGGTATTGATCTTCTCTAACTTAAGTTGGTTCTCTAATTCGATTTTTATCCACTAATATGATATTGCAATTTGCAGGTGATTGACTTGTTGCTTGGCTCTAACAGTTTGCTTGACTTTATTGAAGTGAACTCTTTAAACTCCAATGGCTTCACAGCTCTTGATGTGTTACTTCACTTTGGAAGTGAACCAGAAGACGTGGAGATTCATCAGATCCTCACTAAATCAGGAGCTGTAAGATCAATAGATCTCAACACAAGACAAACTACAACAACGACAGAGAATGAAACAACACCGTCAGAAGAATCCCTGATGACTCACAAGCAATGGCTAGATTACTTCAAGTACAAGAAAGACAGAGTCTCACCTCACGAAGTTCGCAATGTATTACTGGTTATCGCTATTCTGATAGCCACAGCGACTTATCAAGCCGTGCTAAGTCCACCTGGAGGTGTCTGGCAAGAAGATTACTGCATTGATGGATTCTGTAAAGTAACTGACATAAAGGAAAACAAAACCAAACCGGTTTACTATGCAGGAACAACGATAATGGGATCAAAGAGCTGGGTCAATTACGGCATTTTCATCTTCTTAAACTCGGTCGGGTTTTTTACTTCTATTGAACTAATCTCTTTGCTCACAAAAGGCCTCCCTTTTTACCTTGAGCTGCAAGTTTCATTGAATGCTGTTGCCTTGACCTATGGATTCGCAATGGCTGCACTTTCTCCAAACTTCGGATTAGGCTTGTTCTTCATGGTGCTTTCTGTGGTATTACCTATAGCTGTAGCGAGAATCCCAAGTCTAATCAGAAAACATGCCAAGAAAATCAAAATCTATCCTCTAAGAAGCACTACCACAACCACCTCATAAAATCCCAAGTTACAGTCTCATATTCCAATTCCCCTCTCTCTCTTTTTTTTTTGTCTATATACATATCTTGAGTTGATTTGTGTTCTTGAGTAGTACATTTGAAGAAACATGAGTCTAAAAGTAAGTATTTTTGTTTTGTGTTTGTCAGTATACCATTATTTGTAGAAGCTCTCACAAGTCAGAGTCTCTTAGCCTCTTTGGCTATTTGAATGAGGTTTATGTATTGAACTAATCCCTTTTACCTGTGTTAAATTTACCATGCATATTCAGGGTTTAGTGAATCAGTGTCAAATCAAAAACTTCATACAAGTTGAATCTGTATTTGCATAGTCCTAAAGTCTTTCGGAGGACGAAACAGAGAAGCCATAAAAGAGGGGAATGATTGATTGATCATTATGATGTCTGAACCAAGCATAATCAATTTTCACTGCTGAAAAATTAAAAATCTTGAGATTCAGACAAAACATCAGAAACAAAGCATTCATGAAACAGGGCAATATAAATATTGTGCATCACTTAAGTAAATGATTTATAAATAATTTGCATCAATTGAAATAAATTTTGCTTCAGTTATTAAAATTGATGTTCATTTACATCACTTGTAAAAAATGTTGCCAGTCTTACATCATTTTTACTAAATTGATATAAAATATTTGCATCATTTATCAAAACTAATGTTAAATATTTATACCATTTCAGGAAACTGATGTTGAAATCAATATTATAATAAATTATATGAAAATATTTTTTCTTTAATATAATATTTAATTATTTATATTTTAATTTTATAATTTATCCATATTATTTGTATTTATGATGGGACCACCCAAGTAATTGTTATCCCATTGATGATGTACAACTAAGTGAAGAGAATATATAGAAGCAATATTGAGAACTTTTTCTTGACACAGCCGATGTGGGTTATAGGCTATTCTGTTTTCTTTTTTTCTTGTGTTGTCAATTTGAATTTTAGTTTTAGTGGATTAAGAAGTAACATAATATTCTTTTTTATTTCTTTTATTTCAGTTAATACTTTAATTTGACATATAATTTTACTAGCATCATTCTTAAAATGATGTAAATTTTGGATATTTTTCTAAGTGATGTTAATATAAATTAATAAATACATCAATTATGAAGTGAAATAAATTTATATATTTTGTGTCACTATTCTGAAAGTGATGTAAATTATTTATGTATTTTTTTTTGTCGAACAAATTATTTATATTAGTATTTGCATCAACTATAATGAAATGATGTCATATAAATCAATAATAATATCGATTATTGTAAATGATGTAAAATTATAATCTTCATATTAATTATTGAAAAGTAATTTGAAAATAATATCATTTAGTTTTGTGATACTATTTTAGTGAGAAGAACGATGCTGGTGTTGTTCTCCCCATGGAGGTTGTGTGCGACGAGGAAGAAGATACTAAGGTAACGACTGGAATCTCTAAAACGCATTCCAGTTGCTATCCAAGTTGCTACATAATAATTTTGTACTGAATGCGTTTTGGCTTATAAAAAGTCTTTGGCACCATTCCATAGTACATATCTCTTTAAATAAATAGAAAAGCCTTTTACACATTCAAACACTACATAAAGTGAGAGTATTAATAGCAGTATTGTGTAGTGTTTTTATGTTTATAGTATAGTTGAGTTATGAGAAAATTTACATGGTGTTTTCGAAAAGACAAACGTTATAATAGAACTAAGTCATAACTCGCACTAAGCCGTGGGAATATTTTTATATTATTTTTATATGTGTAATTTATAGTTTTTAAAAATATAATTTAATATATAATTTATTTGAAATAAAGTAGCAAATTTAACAAAGTTCAGAAAATTTTACAACGCAAATTCTTATTTGTATTTTCTTCACTATTAACTGCATCATCATAATTTTTTTAATTTAATTAAACAATTATAAGTCACATAGACAAACAATATTATTAATTATATCTTTTGTCGAACTAACCAAGAAATACCAAAGAAAATAACGAGCCAAGATTATTTATCTGAACGGAAACAACAAACCGGACATGCAATTTTGATTAAACTACTCAATAGAAATCTTTTTTGTGCTTAAACCGATTACACAGATTTGTTGACGACATACCAAAATTAGGTCTTGCTGGAGTTCGTACGTTGATGTTGATGTGGTGAACTACTCGAGTTTTTTTAAATTTGCAAAAACATTAAAATCACATATAGAACATATAAACAGGAAATTAAAAGAAAAACAAAATATTGAAAAAATGAAGTTTGTTGAAGAAATCACTGCCCATGGAGAGACCGTGCACTGCATGCTTCATCTTGCGGTTAGATACTATCAGTTAGATGGATTCGTTGTTTTGTTGGAACTTCTTAAGGAATTTGATAAGCTATGTGTGTTGAATAAGCAAGACAATGGAAGGAACACAGTTTTACACTTGGCTGTTCAAAAACGACAGTACGAGGTTATTGAAGTGAATTCTTTAAACTCCAATTGCTTCACACCTCTTGATGTGTTACTTCACTAGTTCACTTTGGAGGTCAACCAGAAGACGTGGAGATTCATCAGATCCTCATTAAATCAGGAGCTGAAATATCAAGAGATCTCAATACAAGACAATCTACAACAACGACAGAGAATGAAACACCACAATCAGAAGAAGCTCTAATGACTCACAAGCAGTGGCTAGATTACTTCAAGTACAAGAAAGACAGAGTCTCACCTCACGAAGTTCGCAATGTATTACTGGTTATCGCTATTCTGATAGCCACAGCGACTAAAACTCTTGAGATTCAGACAAAATATCAGAAACAGGGCATTGATTGATCATGGTTAATCTTAAGTCAGTCAGGCCCGTTAATTTTCACTATCAACCCTAACCAGTGTAAGCGAGAATCTAATCCAGCCTGTGTCATACTCATATACCTCATGTTATTATTATTTTTTTGGTAATAAAACTCGTGTTAATTTAGCATAAGAAGTAAGGAATCTTCACGACAAACATGTCATGTTAAGGACTTGTTTTACGAATCTCGATAGTGAAAGTGTTAATACTAGCTTTTAACTATTTAATTGCACTTGCTTTTTTCGATTAATGAGAAACACCCCAACAAATTAGCCTTATTATTTGGTGATACCAATAAATTAACTTATCTGGTGATACTGTATTAAGCTTTTCATCCGGGCTTCTCTTATCTTCCGAGTAAAATAACTATGCTCGAATAACATAGTTTAAAAAATTCAATATAATTAAAAACACGTAAGGTATTTTTACCAGGTTGCAAACTTAATCACTACACATTCTCTTCAGCTTACTTACTAGTATTATATATATACAGGTGTGTGTGTACTTGTCTGAATGTGGATAACTTTAGTTAATAGATTGGATATTCCCTTGGGACTCAAGATAGAATGGACCACAGATTGTTTGATGCAGCTCGTACGGGAGACATAACAACACTCAAGCTGCTCCTTCAAGAAGATCCTCTTCTTCTCGAGCGTCTCTCACTTTCATCTCCTGAGAATCCTCTCCATGTCTCAGCTTTCACCGGCCAAGCCACTTTCACGGCGGAAATCTTGCGTCACAACCAAGGTTTAGCTCTGGAGCCGAACCTACAAGGGTTTAGCCCTCTTCATATCGCTTCAGCCTCAGGGAAAGTAGAAGTTGTGAGAGTTCTCCTAAGTGTTGGCCAGAAACGTGATGTATGCTTCTTAAAGGACAAAGACGGTTTGATTCCTCTTCACAGCGCAGCGCAGAGAGGAAGAATCGATGTCATTAAAGAGTTGGTTTCGTCATTCCCTGAATCTCTCGACGAACAAACGGCTTTTCTTGAGACCCCTCTTCATGTTGCTGTTAAGAACAATCAAGTGGAAGCTACAAAGTTGTTGCTGGAAGAGATCAAGAACCGTAACACATCGTGGGGGATCGTTAACCAGGAAAATCGAGAAGGCAATACAATCTTGCATCTTGCAACTCTTGGGAAACAGCTTCAGGCAAGTAGTTTCTTCTTCTTTACGCATCACTTACAAACTTTTATCTAGTAGTATATATAGAAAATGAATATATCTACTATTAACTTTGACAGTTTCACACTTGATCATGCATAAGCGTCAGTACTAATTGCTATATATTTCAATAATATTGTTGTCTACAGATTGTGGAGATGTTGATAGGTGAGGAAGCAATACTACACGGATCGGTAGATGTAAACAAACAAAACAGAAGCTGGTTAACACCAAAGGATGTCCTCGACGTGGTTATTGAAACCGAAGGAGGAAGTGTTTCCGAAATGCACAGGATTGTTCAAATCTTTCAGACAGCTGAAGCAAGGAACGCAATTGAGAAACGTAAAAACCTTAAACCAATTGACCGTAGTAGAAACCCTTTACGTATGATAAAGAGGTATCTAGACTACGAGATTACTAATTCCACACTTGAAAAGCGAGAAACTCTTTTGGTTGTTGCGACACTCATAGCAACACTTACGTTCACTGGAGTCCTTCAGCCTCCAGGAGCTTTCAGAGGTGAAGACTCTAATGGTGGTTCTGGCTCACAGAACAACACCACCAACATCAAACCAAACCGAATTATCAACAACCTTTTCGGTTCCAGGAACAGCACTGAAGGACAAGCAATCATGGCAGCCAGTACTGTTGACTTCACTCTCTACGCTACCTTCAACGCGATTGGCTTCTTCGCTTCAGTTACAATGATCTCGCTGCTTACTAAAGGGTTCCCTCTGAGAAATTGGATAAGGCTTTGCGTTATCTCAATCGTGGCTATTTATCTGGTTGCTGTAGTCTACATAGCACCAAATGAGAAGACATTTTGGCTAGTGGTTCTAAGTGTATCGTCGCTCTTGGTTCTTCGTGAGTCTTATCTCTTCTTCAAATCATTGCTTAAAGCTTTTCAGGTTGCAAGGCGTCTCTAACTTTCTTTGTAATCAACTCATCTCACAGTTCAATCATCTTTGTTGTTGTTTCTTTATCATCATATTTGCTTATGTATGTGTGTTAGTGTGTGTTTTTTCTTTTTGTTCTATATTTATCATTGTAAAATGTAATCTTCTAAATGGGATTTTCTCTCATAACTTTTCGTGTGAATTTGACTTTTTGAGATTTATAAATTAATTAAAGAGAAAATCACGAAGACCTAGATGAGTTTTGAAATGTTATGTTTCTCTAATGCTCTGACTTGACAAAGTTGAAATTTTTCATGTGTTTAACGTTGAATTCTCGCATGAAGGGTTTTTGACGTACGTAGCAGAGAGAACAGAGAGATGGAGAAGATACCGTTAATGGAGGTGACAGATTCATCAAAAGATGTTAACACAATCAGTTCAAGTACCAGAGAATGACTAGCTAGATTACTTCTGGTACAAGAAAGATAAAGTCTCACCTAACAAAGTTCGCAACGTGTTACTGCCTTACTGGTTATGGCGATTCTGATAGCCACAACGACTTATCAAGCCGTACAAAGTGCACCTGGTGGTGCTTGGCAAAAAGATTAGTGCATCAATGGATACTGTCAAGTAACTGATCTACAAATTCCAGTTCCCCTCTCTTTTTTTCCTTTCTACATACTATCTTGATTGGTTTGTGTTCTTGATTAGTACATTTAAAGAAACCTGAGTCAAAAAGTAAGTTTTATTTTTTTTTTTTTTTTCTGTCAGTAAGCATTATTTGTAAAAGCTCTCACAAGTCACAGTCTCCTTATTAGCCTCTTTCAAGATCAGCTATTTGAATGTAATTTCTTTATCGTTAACACTCTGTCGTCTCTGCTCTGCACATGTTCTTTTGTTCCCTTTATAGAACCAGATACAACAAATCTTATTCACCAATCCCAATTATTGTACCTTTTTAACTTATTATTAACCCATGTTTCTGATCTGACATGGGTAAAATTTTGAATATCAGACAAAACAAAACACAAACAATCATAACAATAACATATAAATAAATCTCAGTTATGTATATATAAGCTTAGAGGGGTCACTAGTGACATTTAAATTCTATAGCCAAGCCAGTCTGTAAAGATGAATTATCCCATCTGTCCACATCTAAATTACTAAATATATAAATACAGAAAGAGATAGACAAGAACTTACTGGTTTGATTTTGAATTTTCTTATTTATTCTTAATCAGATATTGATTAAGACAAGATAAGAGTACCTGCCGACTAACCTCTACATAATCTACACAAATTCATTTAAAAAAAAAGGCGAGAATGATTAAAAATGTTTTGGAAAAGAGACAAAAAAAAAAAAAAAAAAGTTTTTTTTGGAATTTTGTTGAGGAAACTACTCAAACAGCGAGTTGCTGTTTCTGATGAGAAGCTTCATCGTCATTGATGAAGGTAATGACAGATCTTGATGATGGGACAACAACGAGAGATAGAGGTTGAAGAAGAGTCATTTCCTTTTGAAGGTAAGTGAAGTAAGCGTGGAATGTGTTTGGCGTCACGTTTAATTCAAACCCTAACCCGAATAAGAAGTCCAGCTCTAGAAAATTCATCTCTTTCGTGCTTATACCTCCCACTTTCGCGTAATACGCATTGTTGTAGTACCTGTTTCAAATTACCATATTCAGTGTTTAGTGAATCAGTGTCAAATCAACAAAAAAAAAGCTTTATAAAAATTGAATCTTTACAAAAACAGAGAAGCCATAAAACAGGGGAAGTGATTGATTGATTGATCATTATGATGTTTCAACAAACAAATTCTCAATTTTTACTTTTGAAATTAAGATTGTGGTTGAGAAAAAAACATACTCAGATCAAAAAAAAAGTTTAAAATAGTTTTCTTGAGACTCAGAGAAAACTTCAGAAACAGAGCAGTTATGAAACAGAGCAGTCTGAAGTTGCTGAGATCAGTTCTTAAAATTGACTTACAGATCATCGAGGAACTTAGCAGCGACCATGACACTAGTGATGAGGAGACGATGAACGTTAAAGGAATTGATTGGAAGTGAAGGTTGTCTGTGAGTGAAACGGTCGAGATAAACGTAAGCCACGACGAAGCAAGAAGGACTACAGTTTGCGTATTTGAAGATCCTCTCGAGATAGCTCTGGATCGTTATGGTCGGTCTACTCAGTCCATGGAACACTGAGACCCTCTGTGACTGAGTCGTGACGCGTCTGGTCAGATCGTTCGACTCTGCAACTCGCTCTAGCAATGAAGATAAAAATGCTATTAGCTTCGACATTACACTTGGATTCTCAAGTTCTGCCATTTTTTTGTGTGTACGAGAAAGAGAGAACTTGTTTGTGTGATGAGATGGAGAAGAGAAGAGCCTTCTCTTTGCTCTGCTCTGTTGTTATTGGCGTGTGTTTAAGTTGGTCGTTATATTGGGTAGTTATTATGTATTTTTGTTATTTTTATTTTAGTAAATTAGTGTAAGTATTTTAACTTTTTAAAATCCAATTTAAATTTTAGAAATGTGTTATTCATTGATTAGTCATTTACTCAGTTGTGCTATCACCGTCGGCGGTGGAACCCCAAAAAAGAACCAAAATGAATAAATAAATAAATCATTAGTATATGGAACAGAAAAGGAAAAGTGGGGTTTTTATAAAAGAAGTTGGGTTAATGATATATTGAATTTGAAAACTTAAGTTCTAACAAGAGGGAAACATAATTAATACATCAAACAAGATATATCAAATCGAAGGAAATAAACGTACATATCCAAATTAATGTTTATGAAACTATGTAATGTGATTAATTTGGGATGATTCATACGTGAAAAAATATATACGGGGAGTATTATGTGAATTACGATTATTATGTTTGTCTTAATTTTTTTTTATTTGTAATGTTTGAGGAGATGGGATCCCATACTCATCATGTTACGTGACATGTGGGGGAAATTTATTTAAATTTAGAAAGTCACGACGATAGTGATCTAACGAAATGCATGTGTTTCTAATAATGTGTGAATCAATTCCCATCTAGTAACATCAAATTTGATCCTTTCTTTATAACCCCCAAAAGAAAAAAAAAATTTGATAGCTAGGAAAAGAAAAGATATAGTAAGATCTAAAATACATAGTAGATCGATCTAAATCTAAGATGCAAAGTAAGACAGCTAATTTGGAGGCATTTAGACAAAGTTCTTAGAACAGCAAACCCAAAAAGTTTAAAAGACCAACACCAAAAAAAACAAAAAAAAGAGATTTCACGTTAAGATCTTTTTTTTTTTACTTTAATTTACTTTACAGACCACGATATGTCAACTTGTGTGATCAATGATCGTCCCCTTTGGAACACAGCGTCGTGAACTAGATTTTCGCATTTTCATGTTTTATAAGCACTTCACCATGCTACGTACGTAATATGCAATCGAAATGATGCATTTTTCTAATATCGTTAGTAATTTTCCGAATAACATCAAACATCAAACATCAAAAATATAGTTCATTCATCCACTCATGAACTACTACAAACTGAACTTTTACTAGTACAAAGTTTATATGCTTGTATAATGTACCATTATTTTTATTTATTTGGGGTTTTTGTATGATGCGAGTACTGATCGTATACTTGATTTTTACCTGAACTTACAAGAAAAAACAATTAATTAAACATGACAGCCAGGTTAGATGTTAACTGATTGTGATTGGAGTGATGAAAAAGTAAAGCATGTCCCGTGAGAGAACCAAGAATAAAGAGATCTTTTTTAATTTAATCGTAGTAGTTTTTTTTTTATGTTTGGAGGCATTTGGGGATCATCAATAACTGCGTAACGTGTCTCTCGCGTCTCGTATCTTTTTCATACCCAGTTTCCATGTGCTACTCCATGTGACCCCTCCCCATCTTTCAAATACTCTCAGTTTAGTTATCAACAAAATAAAATTTTAAAAGATTAAAATAATTCTATAATTCAAAATAGTTACGTTTTCGAATACATTTAAATAGTATACGACTAGTCTAGTCAATGCATAATGTTTTGTCTTTGAATCATAGAAGGATGGACCACATTTCTTGGTTGCATATATACAGTTTTTTAAAAATTCCGAACTTAAAGTTTATTTTATTCGAAAGAAGCTTTTTTTATTTTCTTCTACAAGCCAATTATTTTATTTTCTTCAAAATATATTATTTAAAATAATACTAAATCTATATATTTGTTTGTTGAGGATTTTATGAAGATATTATCAGACCAACCCATTTTTATTTGGTGGGCCTAACTATTATATATAGCCATTTCATCTTAAGTTGCATACGACATTTTTCTTATAAATATCCTCGAAAAATAAATAAACCAAAATCGTTGTGGTTAAGAAGGAGAAGCAAACATTATCATTGTTGTTGCCTACTGACACAAAAGGGCCCAAGAAGCAAAAATTATTCACATCACGATCAAAGAGGGAAAAAACTACAAAAATTCAAGTTCCGTTTATATCTTACCACTTCACGATAATCTTTTGAACCGATTATGGGCCTAACGCAGGCCGTTTATTGAGTGTGATTCTACTTGGTAAAGAAAAAGTATTTGTAATGTTGAGAACTTGAGATACGAGAAAGAAAAAAAAATACAAATCTTTACTATATAATAATGTCTGATTGAAAGATATAAAACCCAAACAAATCTAGGAAAATATCTCTTTTTACTTTCCCCAAAAACCAATTATAGAGAAATGAAACTTTTGTAATGTTGATCCAAGAGAAAACAAAGAATGATCATAAGAATGTTGAAATGAAGATAAACGAAAACAAATCTAGATATCAGATCATAAATCTTTCCTTTTGTCCCTAAGGTTCCATGCATGATATGCCATGATGTTGCTATTGGTTGAGGGAATCAATACCCTATAATTCTTACTAAAATCCAAAAGAAAAAAAAAAAGAACTTTACGTTTCTTCCTCTCTTTTACTTGAAAAAAGTTTATTATTCCATTAAGATCGTAATATAATGAGAAGTGTGTTTAACATATCGTGTAATAAGAGGTGGACCAATATATAATGTATGTACAAAAAGCGAAAGATGTGTCAGGGCACAAAATAGGTGGCTTACTCAGTTTACTCACACTCCACTTGTGTCTGGCACACATGATAAGCAGCGAGTCACATGCCCTGACTCAGTTTCAGCGGCATTCGCCATTTAATATGCTTTTTACCATCTATAAATATATGCAACATTTAACCATCTCAACGTATAATAATCAAATCAAGTTGTATATTTCTTTACGATTTTTTGCACTAAGTAGAGTGAAGAAAAGAGGATGTCGTCTATAGTATTTGACTTGGTTATCTATTACACTGGTCACAATGCATTTGCATCTTTCAAGAACGAAGGTGATGATGACGACGATATAATCTATGAATACGCTCCGGGTGCATGATTCAATCATCTATAGTATAACATCTTCATCATTAGGCGAGAGAGGGAGAGAAGTTTTTCTAGCTAGCTAGATTACACCCTAATTTAAGTAATAATGTGATATATATAGGACCATGTGTGCTAGTTTGTTGCTAGGTTGGCTTGAGTGTTGTTACTACTTGTAGTTGTAAACTTTTGACCTTTGTTCCTTTTTGGTGTTTTTTCGTATGGCTCACATATAAAACTACAGTAGTTATATCGTATCAGATTTGGGAACATATAACATTAACATGTCTAAACAAACCGTGGTTCGAGTATTCATTTTACTATTAAAGAAAAAGATCATGCACCTAGATAATTAATGTGGTCTTCATCTGATAAGTATTTTGCTTCAGAATCACTTTAACAAAATTTAATTTCTTTCCACCGCGTCAAAACTCAAAAATCTATCCCACTGAATTTTTTTAACCACAATGAACTACCAAGTTCAATATATTACTATTACATTTCATGTATACCATAAGCCTATAAGCAACAAGTCAAGAAGAATATGTGTATAATATCTGATGACATACTCATGAAGAATACATGCAATATCAAATAGCTAGGCAATATATCACACGTACATCTGTATGTGCATATATATTTTAATATCTGTCTATATATAGATATAGATTGAGAGAGAGAGAGAGAGAGAGGTTAAAAAGAGGAGATACAATCATGGTCAGGAGAAGTGGAGTCATCAGAGGGAATGTGGTTGTGACGACCTTCGTATGTAGTAATTACCATTCTACAATCTTCCGACAGTCGCTCCACTCTCTTCTTCACCCTACAGTTGTTGTGTGTGCATCTGTAATAACTCCTGTATATATATTTCCACATATTTATTATTCTTTCACTAGTAGTACACATCGACACAAATAATTAGATTCAATTAACCATACCAAAAAAAAGGAATTAACAAACGTGTGAAATTATTCAAAAAAAAAAGATAGTTGGAAATATGTGTAGATCACATGGCACAATGAAAATTAAAAAGAGGTAAAAATAGAAAATATTGTTTGCATTCTTAATGATGATGACATCCCTCGAGGGACGTACCGTACGATACATACTAAATTAAACTGTAACCTACGTACAATAAATATTCTAAATATGAAATACATATGTATGTATAACAGTATAAGAAGGTATAAACAGTCATGTCTAGTACTTGAGCAGTTGAGCTAAGGTTCCACATGAGACTAATGAGAGAATATTATGATGCACCAAAAATTAAGTTCCTCACCTCAGCTTTTACGAAACTATCAATCATGCATCAATAGATGTGGTTATACGATCGAGTATCTAAGTAAGCAAATGTTATATTAGGAAACTATTGTAAAGCTAATTTAAGACTAATAGGGTTGATTAGTCAATCACATATATGTGGTGGTGTTAAAAACTACCTACCTGGGATGAAGGCTGTTCTTGACAACTTTCTGACCATATTTACGCCATTTGTAGCCATCGTCGAGAACATCAACGTCGCTTTTTGTTTGGAAACAGAATCTTGGCTCTCTAAGTTTTCTCCTTATCTTCACTTTGTTCTTCATATCTCCACTCCCACTACTTGATCTCCACCTGCAAATGCAATAACTCTTATGATGTATTAGAAACATTATTTTTTACCTTAATTAAGAAGGTTTAATCTAATTCTGTCATAAGTCTTTGTGTATATAGAGAGTTTATAACTCTATTGAAACTCTACAAATTGCAGGAGGGATGTTTGAAGATACCGAAAACATTGGATAGAAAAAAAAGGAAAAATAAATTCATAACTTTATTGATTAGCTAATGATGAAAAAAACGAAGAAGGATTCACGGCGAAGAGAAAAAAAGTAGAAAAAGGATTCATCTTCGAATCTAATGAGATAATTTACCAGGAGTTAGAATGAGCATCATTGTTAGTTCCTCCCCTAAAATTCTCCTGGTCATCATTAACCACCTTTGATCCCAAGGGTCCTCCACCCTACAAAAATCATATTAAACTTTTCAAATTAAGATCAGTCAAACAATAATTAAAATACAATTAATCAAGATCATATATATGTGTATAGAAAGAGAGATCAAAGACCTGAAGATTATTAGAAAACCCTAGAGGTGTATGAGTAGTAGTACTAGAGGAAGGGTTGTGAATGGGGAAAGAAGGAGAAGAGAGAGAAGAGGAAGAAGAAGAAGAGAAAAAGGTTAACACATTGGTTTCTTCAAAAGGAATGAGGAAGTTCATATTCTCTTGAATCGTCGTCGTCGACGATGTTACTTGGTGTAGATCGTAATTATTGACTACTACTCTTCTTCCTTCTCCTCCTTCCATTGTTTTTATTCTTAAATCTTTCCTGTTCTTTTTTTTTTTTCCCTTGTTGACTATTGTGTATCAAATTGAAATAGTGTATGACACTTATTTTTTCTTTTCTATAAATATGATTAAAGCTATAAATGTTACTTCGACGGTTTATCTTCTCTTGCTTTCATATAGAAGGGTAGGGTTTCGTATGTATGTCCCCCACACGTGTCAAAGACCCTCCAAGCATATCATTTGTACCATTCGTGTCTTCTTTGGCAGTCAACTTCATGTGAAGTGTTTTAATGTTTATAAATCATATAGCTAACAAAACTAAATTCTATTTCATGATTATATTTTTAATTTACGACTTAATTCCTTCCAACGATTTTACAATATATTGATAATGATGCCGAATGTTATATTCCTATCACCGCCTTATTGTCTACTTAATTAGATGATTAACGACTCTACTTTCATTTGTTTAAGCAAGTAACTTACATCGTTAGTTTTATAAACCTAACCATTCCATAATGAGGCCAAAAGAAGGTTGGGAGTTTTGAACTATTATCATGATCAGCTTTCTGAAGCAACCTAAGGAAATCAAAAACCTAAGAAATTTAAATGACATGTAAAGATTTTAATATTGAAGAAATGTAAATGACGTAAAGATTTTAATATTAACAAATTTGGGATGTTTTATTTATTAAAAAAAATAAAGGAAGACATTTTTCGTTTCACATGACAATTTTAAGTTTCTGGAGATGTAGAGAGAGAGATAATTGTCAAGAAGGTAATCGAGTGTGGTGGAGGTACATCAAAGCTTCCATCCATCTCAAGATGTGTCCTAAAGCTGATGATGGAAACGACACCCACAAAAGTTACCTCTTCCCAAAATCATGTCGAATCCACCTTCCTAATTTTTTTGTTTTTTGTAAATTAATCCCAATTAATTTTCATTAGCCTATATGTTTACATCATTTATTGAAAAGTCATAATGTTTCGAAAAACCAAAACTCGGTAGACATTATCAATCAGATTACCCAAAACATCTAAACATTGTTCTCTCATCTAGTTATACTGATTGTATATTTATCTACCCAATTAATCGGCTGAATATTTAATTCTTTGTAGATTACTAACTAACTAAACTAAATCAAATTTATCTTATATATAATCATCGTTACATGATAATTGTATTTTCAAACGTGTGATGTGTAAAACAAAATGACTTCTTACTGTGATAACTGATAACTACACACAACAACACATAAACACCCCAGGAAAAGAGCCGGCCAACTTCCTCCACAATAGCAACACAAAGCAACAACGACTAATAAAAAAGCATATAGTATAAATTTTTTTAATCTTTTTCTTTTGACAAAACCATATAAAACATGACGACTGAGGTGGATTAAATTTGAGTACGAAATTATTTTAATCTTTTTCTAATTCTGTCTCTAATAGATTGATGTTTTAATATTTTTTTCTTATTCCTAAAAAATTGATGTTATACATTAAAAATCTAAAATAATTTTCTTACTTTATAATTTTCTCCACATGGCATGTTATCTCAAGTTTATATTTTTTCTTTAGTAATTATAAATTATTTAACTTTTGTTTAATATATGTGAAATGGTCAAAACATCAATCTATTAGAGACAATGGGAGTACAACGATTCATAAAATAAATCAAAATTACAATATTTCTCACAGTGATGAGAAGTTATTTTTACATCATTGTTAATATTATGTATGTTGATAAATAATTTATAGAGTAGAGAATGACATTGAAAATTGAATTTCAAACTATTTTGATTCATTATTATGAAGAGATTCAAATTTTTAAAGAGATGCAACCGTAGAAATATTTGATGAAAAGGTATAATAAAAAGATGCAACTGTTATTCACACTTATTCAGATTTATGAAAAGAAAATGTGTTGAATAGAAAGTTTGAAAATTGAAAAACAAATATATAATTTTTTTAAGATGTGTATGTTTGAATTGAAAAGAAATTTTGAAATTTTCACAAAAGAAGAACATATGTATATATTTTTAAAGATTTCTCAAAAAAGAACAAATATATGGTTTTCAAAAGATGTGAAAATTTAATAGACACAACTGTTTGTAAGAAACACAACTTTACATTCAACAGACACAATTTTTTAGAAAGACGCAACCGTAGAAGTCTGTCTAAACATAAATAAATAAAATAATTTATGAAAATGTATAACAAAAAGATGCAACTGTTCTTCATATTTATTCAGATTTATGAAAAATCTTTGTTGAATAGGAAGTTTGAAAATTTTGTAAAAGAAAAACAAATATATAAATTTCTAAAGATGTGTACCTTTCAATTGAAAATAAAGTTTAAAAATTTCTTCTTTTATTTTTTTAAGAATTTTCAAAAAAGATAAAAAATATATGTAATTAAAGATGTGGACATTTGAATAGAAACAACTGTTTGCAAGAGACACAACTTTACATTCAATAGACGCAATTTTTTAACGAGACACAACCATAGAAGTTTTTGCCTAATATATATATATATATATAGTATTTATGAAAATGTATTACGAAAAGATGCAACTGTTCTTCGTAATTTATTCAGATTTATGAATTCTTTTTTGTTGAATGGGAAGTTCGAAAATTTTGTAAAAAAGAAACAAATATATAAATTTGTAAAGATGTGTATCTTTGAATTGAAAAGAAAATATGAAATTTTCACAAAATAAGAATATATATATATATATATTTTTTTTTTTTCTAAAGATGTGAATATTTGAATATACACAACTGTTTGTAAAACGAAGATGACTATATGGTACAAACAAAAACAACGTTAGACACTTGTCTTAAAATCCCCATAAAGCAATAAGTTCTAACAACTTAAAAAGTCTCGTCCTCAACCATATCTAGAGTATGGAGCAAAATTGATGTTAAGCTGTTACCACACAAATGGAGAAAAAATCTACTCATAATAAAGAGCCATTGAGAGTTGAGACGACGAAGTGTGATCTAGTGGTTGTGGAAATGCTAGTTAACATTATTTGTTGTGATGCAACCCCCATTAACAAAACATGATTGGTTCCGTTCCACATTGACATGTAAATTAGCTGCCTAATAATTAGTTAAGAGACAGAAGAGTAAATGTTATAAGACTTTTTACTTCTGGTTCAGTTTAGGTGTCCTGTGTTTTGTTAGCATACTGATCGTCATAAAACCAGTTACATTAGCTTAATTAAGTCAACGTCTTACCATATATATTCATTAAGAAATGTCAACTGGAAACTAAAATAGATAAACTTGTCGTGTGTTGAGTCTACATCTATCTGCACAACTTAACACCTTTTATCATTGGTATTAAATACATATTTGTGTTTTTTACCCAATTACCGGAAACAACAATCACCGGAACAAGATCTATGAAAGAAAATGAAGAAGAATGAGGAAAATTAATAAGAATGTGTATAATCTATATTAACATTTTTGAAGTACATTTTGGTTTATGCCCTTTAAGTTTTACTTTTTAATTTTTTTTACAACATTAACCCCTAAAACAATTACATAAATAACATTGCAGAGAAACTCAAATACTAAAAATTTTTAAATTGACCAACATTTGTTACATTTATTGCCATAAAATTTTAACAACATCTATACATTCCGATTTTTCCAAAAACAACTCTACCGATAAAAGTTTTAACCCATTAAATCTTCAAAACTATTTTTATGGATGTTATAATCTCTCAAATTTAAGTGATATACAACAGATTTTCCATAACAAAAGTTTACACTATCCATAATTATATTAACATTAATAAATTTCGTAAACCGAAAATCTAATTATAAAATGTCACATTAAATATGTTGAAACCCCAATATAATTTGGTTTATTTTTTATTTTTTTGAGGAATTACCAAAAAAATTAAATTCTATTAATTATCATAAACTATATATATTGACATGGAAAAATTATAAGCTATAAAAATATGCTAATTTAGTAAAACAATTAACATAATTAAACTTGATAAAAAACCTTATTTTTGATTTTTCTTTTTTTACGCAAAAACTTATTTTGATTTTGGTGCGACGGGTTGGCATTAATCTCATATAGGGAGTTAAGTGGAATTGTTTTTTGTAAACACTTTTAGATGTGTATCAGGAGATAAATGTATTACTAGAATATACCACACGGGTTTAAACCTTAAAAACACTACAAAAATCCTATACTTTGAATACTTATATCAAATACCTGTAAAATTTTATATTTTTAAGATAATAAAACAATAATAAAATAACTAATAAATATAATATAAATTTAAAAAATTTTAAAATTAAAAATATTGTCGCGCGGTGTATCGCGGGTTAAGTCCTAGTAATATAACATTTTTTAATCTTTTTCTTTTGACAAAACCATATAAAACATGACGACTGAGGTGGATTAAATTTTACTTTTTTAAAAATAATATAAAACCGGTCCAATCTATTCCGTAATTAACTATCATCATTAAGGAGGAAAACACTTGCTTAAATAGCCATTAAAGAAAATATATACCATCAGTTTATTATTGATCTTATGATTGCTGAGGTACCGACACCAAGAGTATTGTTGGTTTTCAGGTAGAGAAAATAAGTTTCAAAAGCTAAGGACTTCTAGTTTGTTTGTGTAAGAATTTTATCGGTTTACTTAATATATAACGCTATATAAAAAAAAAATCTAAGTTGTAAATACAAAACTTTATATTATGTTAGATGTAATCATGTAAGTACAAAACTTTATATTATGTTAGATGTAATCATGTAAGTAAACATAATCAAAAATATACAAATGAGAGGGGGAGGACATTTGATTAAATTGTAAGATCATAGTTTGAGAAAAGAGACAAAGAGAGACATACTTATATATTAAAGTTTAACAATTAACATAATAGGGAGATGAATTCCATGCAACAATGATTACACGTTTCAATCAAATCCGTAAGGAATTTTCCAAATTTAATGATGGTGAGATTTCTCTAAGGCATCTTTTCTTTCTCTCTTGTAGGTTCCCACTTTGTCTCCCCTCTTCCATTCTCCTTTCGTTTTCTTTTCTTCATTCCATTTTTTTTCTCTTTTACTTCTATAAAATTCAAAGCGTAGGTGAAAAGAAGAGCTTGTCAATTGTATATATATACACACACCTAAATATCAGTTTAGTTATCAAAACACAAAAGGAGTTTAACATTCGTTACTATTTATAGTTTGTTTATTACAGATTCTAATATCAATTTTTTGTTTTTAACTCTAAAATCAATCTTTTGTGGATAATTTAATTATCCAGCTAAGCTAATAAAAGGAAGTAATGAATTATGTGGCTAAGATCCAGTGGGTAATAAACCCTAGCCCCAATTTTTTAAACTTCAGGCCCAATTGGCCCAATTTTTTAATTTTTTTAAACTTCAGGCCCAATTGGCTTCAGGTAATTAGAAAAAAAAAGACAATTTTATTGCTTTACCAAAAACATCGGCTACTGTTATTTATATGTACTAATGAGTAAAACATCAGTCTGAAACAGAGGATTTTGTTACTTAGGTTCTTCTGTCCATCGTCTCTTCATTTCGGATTTGGATCTAACTTCTTTAAGATTCCCATCCAAATCATAGTCTCTCTCCATCACAAGATTGATCCCTTCATCTGAATACCATCCAACTCCAACGCACAAGACTCCATCTTTCTTCACATCCACGTAAGCAGTCACACCACCTGGGAGCCACATCACGGACACATCTTGCATATCTATCATCTCTTCCTCTCCAAATGACACATATGTTTCCGGTAAATTCCTTCTCTTCAGGGCTTCTGTGCACAGGTAGACAACTGGAGTGGTTTCACCTGGCTGCTCGAATTCGGCTTCATCTCCATAGAGAGGAGTTGCACTTACTTCAAATACTTTCCATGATCCTGTCAGTTCTGATGGTTGTATACGTTTCCTCTGTGAGAATGGTTTCAACTCCAATGGTGCGTCGTTGTCACTGAGACATGAACCATTTACTAGGGTCAGAGACACTGACATACCAATAGAGAATGATAAATCACCAGGTCGGAGTTACCTTTGTTCTTCATAATTTGAAGGACTAACCCACTGTTCCTCATAAACACCAACTCTCATTATCTGTATATCTGCGCCACCATTGGCGAATTCTATTGTGTGGACTACTCTCAGTCTCTTATGACAACCCTTCACCAAACACTGGACAAGAAGAAGGAGCAATGAGCCATTTCTTTTCTCTTAAAATGCGGAAAAGAACCAAACTTGACAATATTAAAATAGACATACCTGTTCAAACTTGAAAGTTGGTGTGAGGTAATAGTTCGATTCAGTCATCTCCCCAACAGGGATTGTAACTGGACCTCTGGAATATGATCCATCCTGCGTATTAAGCAAAAACCAATTCTCAGACGACCACCACAAAGACAATAGCAACATCCACAATCTCAGCCAAAAGGAGGGAGAATGAGAGCTAAACTAGTAGCTTCCATGAAAACTATGTAAGAGAGATGATCAACCAATGGTTGTTCTAAGATTGAGCCATACCTCAAAGTAAACGAGGCCAGGCTCGTCTATCATAGAATCCTCTTCCATGACATCACTTGCTTTCAAGTTAAAAGACTCAAACTTAGGCAAACGGCTATCTACACCAGTGTGATCAACCAATACCTCCTCTTTACTCTCACCACCAACCTGAAAAAACTCTCCATGAGGATTCAAAGTAACCCAATTAATCTTCCTCTGTATCTCAGACTCTGTAGTAGAATGAGATGACAACAAAGCTTCAATCTTAGTAAGAGTATAACAATCATAAAGACTCTCATTCTTCTTCCCAATTTCAATAGGTTCCATCTCTGCAGTAATTGGAGAGAACACAGCTCCTACACCTTTCCAAATCCCACTTACACTACTCGCAAACGTCCTCCAAACTGGCTTAATCACAGGTTCCTAACAAAAAATCAAATTCAAATCACAATACAGCTTAATTTCACAGACGAAATTTGAGAAAATTGAAGAAATTGAAAACCTGGGTTTGAAGAACAGTCTCAGATTCGATCAACATCGTCCCAGAAACCAAAACCCTACCATGTTTACCCTTCCTTCCTCCTCCTCCTCCACCTAACCTCTTCCCTCTTCTTCTTCCCTTTGGCTTCACTTTACGCTTATCCTTCTCCGCCATTTCGTTATCTACGCTCCATGTATTCTCTTTGTTACCTTTCAGAGTCACCTTCCCTTTGTTTCCCGCCGGACGGCTGTTTCCGTCGTTTAGTCTTGAGCCCTGCGCCACGATTTTTCTCCCGCCGGCGTTGTTTCGCCGCCGGAGATTGTAGATTGAAGGAACAAGCAGAGCGTTTTGCAATCCAAAGCATAGATTGTGGTTGTGACATGAGAGTGGAGAAGAAGAAGTGAAGCTTTTGCAGAGATGAAGAGATGGTGTTTGCATCGTTTTCTGGAGAATCATATCGAAGAAGAAGAAGATGAGAGAAACACAAATTTACTTCGATCGCGTTGAAAACAATGTTGGATACATAAATGGGCCGTTATTCCATAACTAAAGCCCATAATATTTAGAAGTATGTAAACCTTTGATACAGGCCTAGGCCCATAATATTCAATATCGGCTTAAATTGTCTGAACTATGAAGTATGGTCGATCATACAAGGCGGGTGGAAAATATCAAATATTGTAGCATCTTTTTTTGTTTTGGGGAAATAAACTGTGATTTGGCTAAAGAAGGTTACTGGTGATCGACGTTTCCTTTTAAGGCCGACAAAGTTAATGGACCACGAGGTGTTTTTAAAAGTAGTTCTTTTTCTTTTCTTTCTTTCTTTAGCTTAAAAGGTGTAATCATGACTTTTTCAATCTCATTTTTTAAAACAATGTTGATAACTTTTTTCGTGTATTTATCAATTAGTAGTACTAATATACATGCATACTGGAGAGATGAAGAGTTCAAGACATTGAAAAACTAACGTTAAGACGAATTTTTCGGATTGATGGTTTTATTTTCTTATAATTGTTTTGAAACTATAAAAGTGATGCATTGGCGAATGAAGCATATGACCAGACAGAGGTCATCGGAGAGTAGTTTTTTTTTTCTTTGGCGTGAAGCTAAAGGAAAGTCATACACTCAACTCATACTAAAAAAATACATTAAAAAGGAAAGAAACATTGATATTAATAAATAATTAGTTGACAAAATTCGACAGCGGGAGAAACATTACATGAAGGCCATAAACTAAAGAGCTTTGACCAAATCTCAAAAGTAAATCAGTGGTGAGAATCAAAAGAAGATATAATCTATCCAACTGGAATGCAACGGTAGTTGTACCCGTTGTGTCGCCATAGTTTTTCATAGTTTCCTATTTATTTATTGTTTCTATGATGAGGATATTTTGAATAAAAGATATCATAATATTTGAATATGTTGTGTTTGCAAATTGGTTTTCTTCTAGTCAAGATTTACAATTGTATGTTACTCATTCAAGAGCAATCTTATAGCTTTGTCTGTCATATACTCTCTTCCGGATTTTTTTTTTATTAGAAAATTTAGGTTTTGTTTTGTAAGTTTTGGTTTGAAAAAAGGTTTGACAATTTATACAGTGACTCATGCATACATAAGATATCTAAAATTATTTTAGTTTTAATATCAAAACTAAACTCATATCTGAGATAGCATTATTATATGGTTGGTTTACCAATATTTGAAATATTTTTATGAGACAACTCGATAAAGTAGTTGACATGAATACTTGAAAGTGAGGAGCCATGCTTCGAGTCTTTTCCTTGCGCGCGATTATAGCTATAAACTTATGATGATCATTGCGTACGTATGAATGTATGATGATCAGACTTCTTTCATAGAAAATAATATGTATGTTGTTCACTAACCCAATAAAAACTTAAAAAAAACTAAAATGATATGTATGGTATTTGATAATACACGTAGATAGATAGAAAGCTTGCAGCAATTACTTTAAGTTCAAGTAAAGGGGGTGGCAATTATCTATGTTCGTGCTCCTTTCCTATCACGAAAGGATGATCGCTTTTATAATTTGTAGGTATAAAAACTATTGTATATTCATACTTTGAGATCTAGGAAAACACTAAAGTAGAATTGAAATAACCAAACTGAATAGAAAATTGTTAATTTAGTTGGATAGAGAAAAGAATGTTTCTGAAAAGGAGTGTGAATAATGTGGTCGTCCAAAGTGTTGAATGCTAATGACCAGCCATGAGTAATGAGTTCCATTCACGCTAAATCACGTGGACTACAATAGATTGATTACACGTACCGTAAAAGCTCTAGAAATCTAGAGATTTCAGCAAAAAAAATAGTAAAAGAATGTCAAAAAGGAGTTTATTTCTGAATTTTCTTGCTGTAAATGTAGCATTGCACAAAAGTTTCATATAAAAAAAATTAAACTCAAAAAAAAATATCTCTTTATAGACATGTCACATGTTCGATATATGATATTGATTTACAATCTCGTGGACCATAAAAACCAAAGAGAGTAAATTATTATAACAGAGGCCGATTTTTAGTTAAACTTCACCCATCAATTCAAAACATATATATATGACCCATCTCATCCCACCATGCCTATTGCAATTGTCCCCAACCGGCGCCGTGATGACATTTTTACGTAATTTTGATCTTAAAACTCATTATTAAAACTAATGTACATGCAATTTGACATTTAAAATAACATCTATGATAATTTTGTTGAACTAATTTGTAACAGCTTTAGCTCAACCATATTATTTTTGTTCTGTCATATACTATATTATAGGGGTGTATGAATGATTAATAAAAAAGGATTAGAAGTCGTTGACGTTTGACTTAAGTGGCAAAAATTAATTAAACAGTGCGCCGTGACCTAACCAGTCACTTTTTTTCCGATGGTGGCATGACTTGTGACTTGTGTGACGAGGCTGATAAAGATTGAAGTACACGCGCGGAGGGTCCTCCAGCCTAATATATGCCACCTGTACTCTCCCACCAGCCTTGCCCGTCGTTACACATTGACGTAACTATAAAAATTCCCATTTTCTCTATTTTTTTTTTTTTATTTTTTTTTTCGAAAGGAAACTAAAGAAATTTTTAGAAAGAAACGGCCAAATAAAAATCAGCGGAGATCTTTTTTTTTTTTTTTTTCTCGCCGTCCGATTATTATCTCAATCGCCGATAGAATCCAGCGGCACTCACTAGATCTTGGAAACCCCATAGTTTGTTTCTTCTTCTTTCGTCGCGCTCAAGATTCTCTCTTCTCTGTTTCCATAGTTTCGAGAGGGTTGATCGCTCCTTTTGGATTCGATTGGTTTTGAGTTCGCGATTTCTCGACGGTGATTGAATTCTTCTCTCACTTCTTCTTCTTCTTCTTCTTCGCTGTATCAATCGTGATGTTTTTTTTTTTTTTTGTGTGATTCGCATTGCGTTTGGGATTTGATCAGGTTCCGATTGATTAGTTTTTTTTTCATATTCGATTGCTGATGAAGCTATTTTGATTGTTCGCAGGGTTGATACAAGAGATGGGAAGATTCTGAGGTGAATCGGGGGAGGAGCGAATTGAGAGAGATGGATGATAGAGAAGGCTCGTTCGTAGCTGTCAGGAGGATTTCTCAGGGTCTCGAACGTGGAACCGTTTACAATCCATCCTCTGGTAGTAATTTTCATCTCTCTTAAGTGATTCGTAGAGATAAACAAACGTTTCTACATCTCTCAGTCTCTTTATCTATCTTCACTAGCGGTTGCATTTGTTCTTTCTGTGGTGAAATTTTTGTGTTTCATACTAAATGAGTTTTTTTGAGAGCCCATTGCTTGGTTTCTGGATTCTATGTTTTTGATTATTCAGCTTGTTTCTAGGGTTTTAGGTAGTAGTTCACTTATTTGCATGCCTTTAAGTTTTATCTTTCAATACGATTCCAGTTTGTTGTCTAAGGAGCATGTGTGTTAAAACTTTAGTATATGTGTGTGGTGGTTTTGTAGACTTCTGATGCTTAGTGGGAGTTGTATGTGTTTAAGAGATTTAGAGTAGCGGGTTTATAACTTACTACAGACATTCAATCATTTGAAGCTCCATTTTGATGCCAGTTTTAATTTGTTTACTTACAGCTGAGGCTGTACCATCAGCAGCTTGGTTAGGCAGGGGTCTATCCTGTGTCTGTGCTCAGAGAAGAGATAGTGACGCAAATTCCACCTTTGATCTAACACCTGCTCAGGTACTCATTTTTTTCCACTGTTCCAGTTCACTACAATAACATAACAGTGTTTGTCATTAGCTAGCTGGCTACATCTATCCAATAAATTCCACCCTATTGTTGGAACTTGCAGGAGGAATGCTTGCAAAGTTTGCAGAGCCGCATTGACGTAGCCTATGATAGTACTATACCCCTGCATCAGGTACACTTTCTTTAAGGGTTTTTGAGCTTTTACAATTTCTCATTAAAACAATTGGGCTTAAATCATCAATTGGTGATGGTAGCATGCTGCATCTTTTCATCCCTTGACCTTTTTACTGTAAGCGAGCATTATCAGTTCAAATGAAATCAGCTTTGATGATTACTTTTTTTGCTTCGTCCTACGCTCTTAGGAAGCTCTGAGAGAGCTGTGGAAACTTGCCTTTCCTGAAGAAGAACTTCATGGATTAATATCTGAGCAATGGAAAGAGATGGGTTGGCAGGGCAAAGATCCGTCAACAGATTTTAGGTATAATACTGACTTTCCTCCTCGTCATTTGTGTTATAGGTATTTCTTGCAGCTGTCCACTTTAACTTACAGTGCATCTGGCAGGGGTGGTGGTTTCATATCTCTTGAAAACTTGCTCTACTTCGCTAGGAACTTTCAGGTATACCTATATAATACTAGATACAAACATCTCAGAAAAAGAATGAGCTAAATTTCCTTTTCAAGTTTTCAGTTTTCATGCACCAGATATTCTCGATTACACGCTGACACTGCTTCGCTTGCACTTTCGTTACTTAGTTTTAAACGCCACATGTCTATATGCTACAGAAATCCTTTCAGGACCTTCTGAGGAAGCAGGTTGGGGATCGATCTGTGTGGGAATACCCCTTTGCTGTTGCTGGTATCAACTTAACATTCATGCTCATACAAATGCTCGACCTTGAAGCAGGTATACACATTCACAGGAATTTACTCACCGTGATTCATGATTGTTATTGTTGTTGCTATTGACATCTCAATCCAAAATATTGGGAAATCCATTACTATATAATCCTCTTGCATGCATTAGGAAGCAGTCTCAAAATTGCTGATTGCCTGTCATTAAGTAGTGTACTAAGATAATCAAGTTGGTTTACTAATTATATCCTTTCAAACTTTTACAGTGAAGCCACGAACAATTGTTGGGGCAACTTTTCTGAAGTTTCTTTCTGGTAATCTCTCACACAATGCCAAATTGAAAAGCCTTTTTGCACGCATGGTGCTTTAATTGGATTTGGACACTAATTTAGATAAATGTGTGTGTGTGTTTTTTTTGGTGGCAGAGAACGAATATGCCTTTGACCTTCTTTATTGCATTGCATTCAAACTAATGGATCAGCAATGGCTTTCAATGCGCGCCTCATACATGGAGTTCAATGTAAGAACCTGTTGCAAAGAGAAGTTATTTTGTTTGGTCATAACAATATATTACTTAATTTGGTAACATGAGATGATGTTATTGTGGGTGAAACAGACGGTGATGAAATCAACAAGGAGACAGCTGGAGAGAGAGCTGATGCTGGAAGACATTATGCATCTTGAGGATTTACCCTCCTACGCTCTTCTCACTCAATAGCCCTTATGATGATCATTAATAGTAAGAAGAAGAGTTTCTAACCACTTTAATAACACGAGGTTGCTTTGTTCACTCTTTACTTTTCATCGTCAATGCTTTTGCTTCTTTGACCTTTTCTTGTGTTTGGTGGTGCTAAGAAACAACTCCATCACCTGAGTAGTTACTTGTTATATTAAAACAAGAAAAAGAGAGAGAGAAAGGTTGCGATAAATCATAAATGTCAATTTGGTTGGAGGGTTTTTTTGGTTGCAAGGAGTGTGTAGCTAAAATGGGTTTGTTTTCTAGCAATTGTTCAGGTTTCTTAGTGTTGATTGATGTACGTAAGACGATTGGGTAATGGTGTCAGTGTGTGGGAATGGATAATAATCAGTTGGTTTTCTCTAAATTCAAAAGCAGTCTCATTTGGTTTAAGATTCATTTGTTTGTGTATTTGAGAAAATGCTAAGATTGAAAGCTTTTATTGATTCTAACTGTGAATATTGTGCGCGGATAACAGAGATGGCCTTCACAAGTAGACACGATATTTTCACCAACACATAAATATCAGATTTACGAGTATGACTAATCTGTTATTAAGTTCATTTTAATTACACAATCATCACGTGGAATACACGACGAATGCTGTGTGATTCCTAAACCTTGGTGACCATAACAACCGTGAAACGGAGAATTTCAACCTGGCTACTTGTGTTACATCAGATGGCGAAGACTCCTCCTTTGGGTGGGAAGAGGAGCGACAGGAAGTGAGGTCGGCGGTGAGGTTGGAGTGGGAGGAGGGAAGCGGCGGTGATGACTGGGATGGCTAGTTTCATGCCACTGACGCAGTGACCAGGTGTATAGGACAGGCGAAGTACTTTGTTCTTACCGTCTTGAGTTCGATCTTGGTGTCTCTGGTGGAGAAATTCTTAGACGTGGAGGAGGCGTCGCAGCCATCATATCCGGCTTTGTTAACCACATCCATTAGCCACTTGGCTGAAAAGAAGTCAGAGATTTCTTGTGCAATAAGTTATCTAAAAAATTACTTAAAGAGTGTCACCACCCCTAAAAGTCTTTTCCGATTACTCACGCTGTGTAGTCCACACTGCTGGCCCATTGACTAGAGTCTCAGTCTCCAACAGTGTTAAGTCACAGCGACTGCCGCTGGGACGATGGCCATGACTAGGAGAAGAGTAGCCGCAGCCATCTTGGACATATTCCATTCGCTGCCATGTTTTGGTTTGAACTTGGAGAGCAGGAGAGATATGTTAATTAACAAATGCATGTACAGATGAGAAATAGGGAAATGGTGTTGGTTTAATGGTTTATATAACAAGAGGCGTGAGAAGGACTAATGAGAAAAATTAAGCTTAAAGGGAATATGTGAAAAAGTCGCATATTCTTAATTAATATATTTGGTTTATGTCCCTACAAGACACTCTTAATTAGGGTCAAATTTCATTGGCATTGCCTTCAGGTTTGTGTTCTGCACATCTTTTCTCATGTGCTCTAAAATTTGGACGTAGAGTAAATTTTGATTGACTAACGACATGAATTTGATCATGCAAGGTTCTAATATTTTGTTCCAATCATATATAGTGACAGGAGTACTCTGCATAAAATCCAATTCTACCATGATTCTCTTTTTCGGCTGCTTGTGTCTTTTAACAAATTTTGTCAGAAAAAAAAAGAAGAAGAAAGACAACCTAATTTGATTTATACTATACCCTGAATTATATCCAAGGCCCAAGGGTAGTTAAATTTGCAACCAATATATCTATCGTCAATGTACATATCTAAAGCTTTTTGTACAGCTAATCTAATACTAATTAACTATACCAAGTTGCATATATACCTTTATATAATCTATTATTCCATTAACAACTGCCATTTGAATAAACATTGCTAATGTCTCTTAGTTGTTGTTGATTCAGCCATTATAGACAACATAATATTATAATGAAATTAATTAATTTACTCAGAAGTCATAATGAATCTGGAGGGGGGAAGGTTGAGAGAAGAACTACTCTACATGTGATTCCAAAACCAAAAAGGTAAAATATATGGAGAAGATCAGAACGTATGATAACGAATGGAAAAGAAGATGGAAATTAATAATATTTTATTTTACAACAAGAGAAGAAGTGAATGTGATGATCGAGATAACGATAATCAAATTGCCGAATAATAAAATCCTACGAATAGTGAAGTGCTTCGGACGACGTGGAACACAAACCCAAGTTCTCTTATACAAAAGTTACAACTAAAACCCAAATAATTAAAAAGCAAAAGCACTGACTCCACCCTGGCTCTCTAAACCAATTACATCCACAAACCATAACCCAAAACCATCGAGACTCCGACCAAAACGTAACTCATCACTCCCTTAGACGCACCACTTGGCTTTGGTGGAGGAGGAGAAGTTGACCCTGAATCAGGTGTGGGTGTGGTGGGGGGTGTTCCGGCAGCCGGCGGGCTTGAAGCGGCTACGACAGTAACGGCTAGCTTCATGCCACGTTTACAGTGACCAGAGGTAGGGCAGATGAAGTACTTTGTTCCTACTGTCTCCAGATCGATTGTTGTGTCTCCACCAGAATGGGTATTGATCGGTGTGCCTCCACAGCTATCGTAACCGGCTTTGTCTACCTCGTTCACTGAGTGTATAAAACCATACCTGAACTCTGCGTTTTTCATTCATATAAAAATATTAAAACATTAAGAAACAAAACCCTAAGTAGAGAGCTTCATTGCGTAATAAGTTATCTCGATTGGAACCGAACCAAAAGAGAAGAAAAAAAAAAAAAAAAAAACCTGAATTATTAAACCCTTCTCTGTGTGTGTTAAACTATATATACTTTTGAGTTTGGTTATTAGAATCTGTGTTCAAGAAAGCGATCTAGGCGGTCGTCTAGGCGCTAGGCTCTCAGCAGACGCCTAGATGACCGTCTGAACCGCTTAAAATTATATTAATTTATTTTAATATTTATTTTTGATTTTTAAATACATATATTTAAATTATTAAGTTTTATATCTGTATAAGTAATTGTAAATGTTTATATGTTGTTAATATAACTTAAATAAATGTATTATTTTACTTTTGTTTATAATTTATAATTTTTTTATTTTTTCTAACATATATTTGTACATAATTTTATATATATATATATATAATGTTTTATCTTGTAAACGGCTAAACCGCCTAAAAACCGTCTAGTCCCCGATTAAGCGTTCTAGGCGCTGGGTCACCGCCCAGATACCGCCTAACTTTCTTGAATACTATTTAGAATAAATCATAAACCCCAAAGCCAGAAAATATGAAACTAAAAATGAAGATTACTAATTATAACTCCTCAGTTTGAGCCTGAATATATAAAAATTAAATAACGGGATCGAACAACAATAACTTACTTAGAGTGTCACCAACTCTGAAAGTTTTTCCGGTAGCCCATACTGTGTAGTCCACACCATTGGCCCATTGAGAAGCGTCTCCGACCGTGTGAGTCACAGCGAATGCGGCTGGGACGGTGGCCATGACCAGGAGAAGAGCAATTGCAGCCATCTTGGCTAAACCATTCATTGCCATATTGTGATTAAAAGAAAGACAATTATTGTAAAGATGTGTATAGAAGATAGAGATTATGAAGAGAAGTAATGGTTATGGTGTCTTATTATATAACAAAGATATGTGAGGAAGACTATGGGAATTAAGTAAATAGATTGTATGAAAAAGTCCCTGCCTCGCCAACTCATTCAATAACTTCATCCTTTCTTTTTCATTTTTCGTTTTATTTTTATTCATTTCTTCGTTTTCTAAGACATTGTCATGATGCGTGTTCTTATATATTTATTTTTTTAATTTCGTCAAATTAATCGAATTGTTTGATGGTTTTCTTTGATGTAAATTATATATAAACTCATCACCCTTATGAGTGGCTTCTTCCAAATTGAAAAGCCTTTTTGCACGCATGGTGCTTTAATTGGATTTTGACACTGATTTAGATAAGTGTGTGTGTGTGGCAGAGAACGAATATGCCTTTGACCTTCTTTATTGCATTGCATTCAAGCTAATGGATCAGCAATGGCTTTCAATGCGCGCCTCATACATGGAGTTCAATGTAAGAACCTGTTGCAAAGAGAAGATATTTAGTTTGGTCATAACAATATATTACTTAATTTGGTAATATGAGATGATGTTATTGTGAGACGGTGATATAATAAGGAGACAGCTGGAGAGAGAGCTGATGCAGTGGCCAGGTGTAGGACAGACGAAGTACTTTGTTCCTATGCATCTTGAGTTTGATCTTCGTGTCTCCGTTGGAGAAATTCTTAGACGTGGAGGAGGCGTCGTCGCAGCCATCATATCCGGCTTTGTTAACCACATCCATTGAGTGTGTAGGACCGTACTTGAACTCTGTTTCAATCCGTTAGTAAAGCATTAGCCACTTGGCTGAAAAGAAGTCAGAGTTTTCTTGTGCAATAAGTTATCTAAACAAAATACCTAGAGTGTCACCACCCCTGAAAGTCTTTTCCGATTACTCACGCTGTGTAGTCTACAGTGCTGGCCCATTCACTAGAGTCTCCAACAGTGTTAAGTCACAGCGACTGCCGTTGGGACGATGGCCATGACTAGGAGAAGAATAGCCGCAGCCATCTTGGACAAATTGCATTCTGCCATGTTTTGGTTTGAACTTGGAGAGATATGTTAATTAACAAAATGTTTGTAAAGATGAAAAACAGGGAAATGGGGTTGGTTTATATAACAAGAGGCGTGAGAAGGGACTAATGAGAAAAGTTACGATAATGATTAAATATATGGAGAAGTGGTTCCTCACGAATGGAAAAAGATTAAAAGAAGATGGAAATTAATAATATTTTATTTTACAACAAGAGAAGAAGTAAATGTGATGATCATGATCACGATAATCAAATGCCGAATAATAAAATCCTAAACGAATAATGAAGTGCTTCGGACGACGTGGCACACAAATCCAAGTTCTCTTATACAAAAGTTACAACCAAAACCCAAATAATAAAAAAGCAAAAGCACTGACTCCACCCTGGCTCTCTAAACCAATTACATCCACAAACCATAACCCAAAACCATCGAGACTCCGACCAAAACGTAACTCATCACTCCCTTAGACGCACCACTTGGCTTTGGTGGAGGAGGAGAAGTTGACCCTGAATCAGGTGTGGGTGTGGTCGGGGGTATTCCGGCAGCCGGCGGTGATCCCGGTTTGGTAGGAGTTTCCGGAGTTGAAGATGGGGGAGAAGGAGTGGCCGGAGGTCCGGTAGAAGCGGCTTCGACAGTAACGGCTAGCTTCATGCCACCTTCACAGTGACCAGAGGTAGGGCAGATGAAGTACTTTATTCCTACTGTCTCGAGATCGATTTCTGTGTCTCCACCAGAATGGGTATCGATCGGTGTGCCTGCACAGCTATCGTAACCGGCTTTGTTCACCTCGTTCACTGAGTGTGAAGGACCATACGTGAACTCTGTGTTTTCCATTCATATAAAAATATTAGAACATTAAGAAACAAAACCCTAAGTAGAGAGAGCTTCATTGCGTAATAATGTACGTTATCTCGAATTCATCAAAATTATATTTACGTTCAGGTTATCAGATTAAATCATAAACCACCCCAAAGCCAGAAAATATGAAACTAAATTTTAAGATTACTAATAACAAAACTTCTGTTTGAGCCTGAATATATATAAGTTAACGGGACCGAACAACAAGAACTTACTTAGAGTGTCACCAACTCTGAAAGTTTTTCCGGTAGCCCAAACTGTGTAGTCAACACCACTGGCCCATTTAGAATCGCCTCCGACCGTGTGAGTCACAGCGACTGCGGCTGGGACGATGGCCATGACTAGGAGAAGAGCAATTGCAGCCATCTTGGCTAGACCATTCATTGCCATACTGTGATTAATGAAAGAAAGACAATTATTGTAAAGATGTGTATAGAAGATAGAGATTATGAAGAGAAGTAATGGTTATGGTGTCTTATTATATAACAAAGATATGCGAGGAAGACTATGGGAATTAAATAAATAGAATGTATGAAAAAGTCGCCGCCTCGCCAACTCATTCAACAACTTCATCCTTTCTTTTTCATTTTTTTCGTTTTATTTTTATTCATTTCTTTGTTTTCTAAGACATTGTCATGATGCGTAACTACTATGTTCTTATATATTCAAACAAAAAGATAATAAAGGAATGGATCAATTAATCGAATTGTTCTTTTTTTCTTTTTAATTTTCGTCAAATTAATCGAACTGTTTGATGGTTTTCTTTGATGTAAATTATATATAAACTCATCACCCTTATGAGTGGCTTCTTCCTATTTGGCTTTTTATGTTTTTCTACATATAAGTGTGCTGAGAACATGGGTTTGTTAATATGAATATAAGTATGATGCAGATAATGTATATCGATCATAACTATTGTATTTATTAGTTGACAAGAATATGTATTGTGTCTATCACTTAATTAACATGTTATAGATTCTGCAGGTGCCAAGATTCCTTAAATTTGAAGCAAAAATATCAGATAGAAATTTAAATATTTTTTTCCAGAAAACAAGTTTTTGTTCGTATGCCTTAAAAACAGTGCATTTGAAGAAAATAATTTTAGCTATATTTTTTTTTTCTGAGATTAAATGTGTACACGGCTGAATCACAACAATGTTTTCATGTAAATGCTTTCAAATATGTGATTTCATATAGTATTCTTTTGATTTTATATTTTGTTTGTCTAATTGGTATATATTTAAGATATATATTCTCACCCACACAACTTTTTTTTTTAATGGGGGTTTTGTGTAGATTGAGTTTGAACAAGACTTTATCAATACAACTCCTTAAATTAAGATTTCTTTGTTGAATCACAAAACATATGAAGGGGTTTTATGAACTAAATCTCATTATTGTGTCAATGGTTTGTGCATTAGCAAGGTGTTGACCATTGACTAAGTTCATTATTCAAAAGGTATCAGATTGGAAAAAATCGTCGAAGGCATTGGGGGTCAGGGCATCTTTATAGGTATAACAGTTTTTTGTGTTCTTAGATTAAATATATTAAAAAAATAATCTAAAATCAGTAGTTAAGATCTTTTGCTAAAAAGTTAGTTATAGGGAGAACATGTTTAAGATCTTAAGATTTAATAATATAATATTCTTAAACATATTACAATTATAAAATCTAATAAATTTGGTATATAATATTAGAATTAAACTTATTACAATTATATAATATTCTTAAACTTATAAAGTTATAAATTATAAAAATTATAAAAGAACATTTAAATTTCAAAATTATAAAACTTTTACTAAAATTCATAATACAATACCAAATTTTTATGAAACAACAAAACATTGTAAATAAATTTAAAAAAAAAAAAAACCAAACAAACATATTACTTAATTAATTAAAACACACAATATTAAATTTAATTAATACTTTAAGGTCCAAATTTATTCCATATATGCTTAATTTTTTCCAATCACAACACGCCACATCACACAAGAACAAGCCCAACAACAGTTCTACAATAAGAACTATCAAACTGATCTAAAACCACTTTTACAATTTCTCCAATTTAAAAAGGCCTAAGAACACACACAAAGTTGCACCAATAAAGATGGCCTCAGAAGTTATACAAGAACAAAAAGATGAATAGATATATATTCCAAATGAAATCCTAACTTTTATAGAAATAAAAAAAATTGTAATAAAATTGGGAATTAGGTAATATCAAAATAGTAGGAAGATGCCTAACACGTTCTAATATACTTGTCAATTCAATGACCAAAGATGGGTATGGTGTTAGGTGTGAAAGAAATCTTTACAATATTCGGAAAAGATGAATACATACCCAACAATTTTTTTTAGTAACTCATAAAAGCGAAACGGTCAATTTTTTTTTTTGACCTCTACGAAACGGTCAATTATGAAAGAACATAAACCAAATAGTATAATCACTTAGTATTTTATTACCTATCAACTTACTTATTTTGACCAAAACAAATTTTTGGAGATCGTAAAAAGAAGAGAATTTAGATGGGTCTTCTAGAGGCGGTCCAGAGCGTACCATCTTCAGCTTTGATTAATTATTATCGTGTCATCCATTAGCTTCAAAAGGGGGAAAAAAATAAATCTTAAATAATAGGTATCACATTCGTAATTTAAATAAATAAAAGCTTACTTTTACTGTCATGGAATTTTGTATTATAATACTCCCTCCGTTTCAAAATATATGATGTTTTAAGCAAAATACGCAGATTAAGAAGTTTTTATTTTTAACAAGTTTAACTAATCAGAAACAATACTGCATAATATAAAATACTTCCTCCATTTCAAAATATAAGATGTTTTAGAGAATTTTTTTTGTTTCATAATATATGATGTTTTCAAGTTTCTATGAAACTTTTAGATTAGTTTAATATTTAATATTATGCAATATTCTTTCTGATTGGTTGAACTTACTAAAAGTAAAGTTTTTTTAATCTGCATGCTTGAGCTAAAACATCCTATATTTTGAAACGGAGGGAGTACTAAACTAATCTAAAAGTTGCATTGAAATTTGAAAACATCTGATATTATGAAACAACAAACTTCTCCAAAACATCTTATATTTTGAAACGGAGGGAGTATTACTTTCGCTTCAAAATATATGATGTTTTAATTAATACACGCAAATTAAGAAATCTTTACTTTTAACAAATTCAATCAATCAAAAACAATATTACATGATATAAAATACTAAAATAATCTAAAAGTTGTATAAAAACTTGAAAACATCTTATATTATAAAACAAAAAACTTCTCTTAAACATTTTAGATTTTAAAACAGAGAGAGCATTATAAATCAAACATGTTAAAATATAGCAAATCTTGTTCTTTTTTAACCACGTTTGCATATAGTTTACTTTAGAAAAGTAAACTTATCACCCAATATTTCCGTGACAGCTATATACATAACATTCCTTATATATTAAAAGAGAATCATTCTCACACAAAATGCTGACATGTGGCATTCACAGAGTTTCAGACATTATTTTTTTTATTTGTCATTAGTTTTTAATATTATTTATATCAGTTTTCCAAAAATATAATTAACACCCAAAATTAAATTTTTATATTCTCTTTGTAATTTAATTATATACTTTAATTACATTTTTGTTAAATCTTTAAAATAAATTTGAAAAATTATAGTAAAAACATTTAATAATTAGCTGTGCTGGTTGTTACTTAATAATCTTGTAAAGCTATACACGTCAATGACAAAATTTTCCAAATTGACTCAGAAAAAGTCGTGGCAAATCGAAAACTTTCATAAATATGCTTTTTTGATTACTTATATGTACATTACTTAAGGCTTCCTAGCATATGAAAATGATCCAATAATGAAAGCATGTAGAGAAGATAACGGCTACTCCACTTCCACCATCAAATCCCGTTATCATAATTGGCCCATTACTTTCAGCCCATAAAAGAACTTAATCAAATGAGTTTTTGATTCAATTATCGAAAATAATGATCTCTCGAGACTCGAGTACGAATGATGTCCGAAGCAGTTTCTTCTTTCTCTCTCTCCTCCAACGCTAGAGGAGGAACGCTTCACCTTCGACCAGAGGAAAGACCAACTCAGCATTAGACATCTCTTTGGGTTTGGGGTACCGGGTACAGATGCATTTTAACATGCATCTTTATTTTCCCAATTCTCAACACCCTTAAAAACCGTTTCTTTAGTTTCTTTATTTTTTATTTGTAGTATAACATGTTAGCATAAATGATACAAGCTGACTACAACATCCTTATTTAGTGCTGGGTCCATGAATCTCGACCGATACTCATCCTCTTAACTGACGTCAACACTCACAAGTATAATGTTTTTTTTTTTTTCTCTTCCCAAAAGTGGAAACCAAAATATCTTAAACCTTTTCTTTATGAATATGGCGGTAAAACTAAAACCAGAGAACACGTTATTGTACTTTTGATATCTGATCCATTAACTTAAGAAGACGATCTTGCCCCCTGAACAGAAAACGAGTTGCTAAATCTAGTCACCGGTTCAAAGGTCCAAACAAAACCACCGGTTATATGACATTTTAGACCTATCATATGGACTATATTATATAATATAATATCTATAAAGCCATCCAAAACAGCAAAAAGATGCAACTTAATGAAGACTTACTGTACGTGTCAATACGCTTTTATATAATTCACATCCATATCCCACAATTTGATCTGTCACACTTCATTTAATGTAAAGATGAAGCTGCAGGTTGTTTCCAAAACCGTAAGCGAACAAGCAAGAAAATAAAATAGAAAATGAATATAAGAAAATGTCGACTTATATACATATTTAATGGATACTTGTATAAAGAAAAAAGTATATACCTCTAGAAGCACTTAAACCGTATATGTTACATGTATAAATACACGCTATGCATGTTGCATACTTTGTAGTAGTAATAAATAAAACGGAGCTGAGATTACTTACCAAAGAATCATTCTAGCAAACACAAATGGAGGAAACAAAAAAGACTTTGCTAGATGATTCTTTTACAAGTGCAATGGCACTTACCAATTCAGGTGTGCCTCAAGTCCCTGATCGTTACGTTCTTCCCCCATCGCAAAGGCCAGCTCTTGGTTCAAGCTTAGCCACCACTGAGACTACACTTCCTGTCATTGATCTCTCTCTTTTACACCAATCTTCGCTTCGATCCCGTGCAATCCATGATATCAACATGGCCTGCAAGGAGTTTGGTTTCTTTCAGGTATCACTATCCAGCAAGTTTAGTGTTATACATGCTAGCTATATTTCATCCAAAAATCATGCATGTCTCTGTTTTCATCAATTCAGTCTAATCGTTCCCATGCCTAGTCACTAGAACTAGCCCTAGAGTGAGCTAGATAATATGACATTGGATATATGACTAATTAGAAAGACGGCTATTGTCTTCTTGCATTAATGTCATGTGGAACAAACTCCCCGAGCAGGGGAAAGAAGAATAAAGAAAAGACAAAATCCTCAATCTCAGTCTTAAATGAGAACACAAGTTGCATGCATGCATGTTTTCTCTACTTAAAGCCATCTTATTCTTTACAAAACTAAGAGATAAAGTCTAAACGTTTACTTCTGCAGGTTATAAACCATGGAATACCATCATCAGTGGTTAAAGATGCCCTAGACGCAGCAACATTGTTCTTTGACTTACCTGTGGAGGAGAAGATGCTTCTTGTGTCTGCGAATGTTCATGAGCCAGTAAGGTATGGCACAAGCCTTAACCATTCAACAGGAGTTCACTACTGGAGAGATTTCATCAAGCATTACTCTCATCCACTCCCAAAGTGGATTGATATGTGGCCATCAAATCCTCCATGCTACAAGTAAGTAAAACATACCTTGAGGTCAGCTTCATTATCTCAATATAGATACAAAACCTAGCTCTCTCTTTGAGTAAAAAACTTATATCATTTTCTGATCTACTCCATCCTTTCAGGGATAACGTGGGGAAGTATGCAGAGGCAACACATGTGCTACATAAGGAATTAATAGAAGCTATAGCAGAAAGCCTTGGACTGGAGAAAACTTACTTACAAGAAGAGATTGAAGAAGGGTCACAAGTCATGGCAGTAAACTGCTATCCAACATGTCCAGAACCTGAAATCGCCTTGGGAATGCCACCACACTCAGACTTCAGCTCACTGACCATCTTACTCCAAAGTAGCCAGGGACTCCAGATAATGGATTGCAACAAAAACTGGGTCAGCGTACCATATATTGAAGATGCTTTGATAGTTCAGCTGGGAGACCAAGTAGAAGTGATGAGCAACGGGATATACAAGAGCGTGATTCATCGTGTGACAGTGAACAAAGATGTCCAAAGGCTGTCTTTTGCAAGTCTTCACAGTCTACCTCTGCACAAGAAAATAAGTCCAGCACAGAAGCTCGTCAACGAAAACAACAATGCACCTGCCTATGGAGAGTTTAGTTTCAACGATTTTCTTGAATACATCTCAAGCAACGATTTTATACAGCAAAGGTTCATTGATACAATCAAGAAGAGCAGTCCCTGAAAATCGATGATGATGGCAACAAAATATACCAACCAAACCGAACCACATAATTCAACAAGGCAATTTTCATGGTTCGTCTTTTGAGTAATTAAGCTTCCGGTTCCTGATGTATCTACTCTATGAAACATCACCAAATCATCACAAAGTACATTTTTCCTCTGTTTATATTCACATTCACATAAACAGCTTAATGAAAATATCATAAGATGTTACTTTTTTGTTTTTCCCTTCATATCTTTAATTAACTGAAAGAGTGTAGAAACATCTGTTTCTTGATATTGTAAATCAACAATTGTTTGTTGAAATCAGTTAAAATAAAAAGGGTGAGACATACATATCGGTGATTACGATTCAAGTAAGCAAAGTGGTTGTTTATAAGAATCATTTATATAAAAACTTACAAGAATCTTACAAAAAAAAGTCTATCGAATCTGATACAGAGCATATGAGATCGATTACTTACAAGAATCTTACAAAAGATCACATAAGTATCCTCCGGAGGAAACTAATCAACCTCTCGGGAGACTAATACCGTTGTGCGTAACTCTACGGCCTTAGCCTCTCGCTTCCGTCGGCGACTTCTCCTCGTCGCATACCAGTTTTATCTTTCTAGCCGTCTCTGTTTTTTTTTTTAATTTTTTCGATTATCGAGTTTCCTTTTTTTTTTCTTACCGTAGGTACTTTGCCATTTACCGTCGCTTATTTTTTTCTTTTTCTTTATGTCGGCTCTCTCTTTTACCCATTTTATTTTTTTTAAACATTACCTTTTCTTTTCCTTTTTTCTAAATATAATAACCACAACAGACTTTGCTGATTGTTTAAACCTTTTACCATTTTTAAACGAAATATTAATTTTTAATCGTATTCGTAGCCCAATAATCAACCTTTTTAGACGAAATATTAACTTTTACAATAATTTATTTTTTCATACTAATTATCTCTCCAAACTGCATTTTCAAAAGATTTTAAACTCGCTGCATCAAAGGTAATATACTTTACTAAAAAGTAAGTTAAAATGAAAGTTACGGAAAATATTTCAATTACTTCAGTTTTACTTACTTAACATGCATAAAAATATAATATACATCTTATGAATTTAAGTAGAAGGATTTTCAAATTAAACTCTATTTGAATCTCATATATATACATGAGTACATGGATAGTACATAATTATTGCTTTTTGAACTTTCATAATTTTATTAAATGTTAGTATAATTGCATAAATGATACTAGATATTCACCCGTGGTATACCGCGGCACTATATTTTTTGGTTTAGAAATACAAAATAAAATTTCTTTATTATATTAACTATATATGTATATAATATAGTTTGTATTTTTTTAATCTACTATAGTTTTACATCAATACATTATGTAGTGTACAATTTCCATTGTCTACATGTACTGGTCTATTGGTTTATTATATACAAGTTAAGATATCTTTATTATTCATTAAATTTAATTTAGTCAACAAATATGATTTTTTATGATTTTTTTTTTCATTTACAATGTAGAGATAATAGTATTACAGAATATATTCTATTTTTATAATTATATGAGTATACTATAATTTGACTTTGTAATTTTCGTTGTTTTATCTCTATATCATTTAACACTTTTGTATTTATAGTTGTGCATATCGATTAAAATGGTGGAGTGTTTTTTTGTAAAGTTTAATTGATATCAATTGTTTCTTATTATTATGGATCAAAAATCTATATATTAATATATTAGCTACTAAAAAACACTTCGGTGAAAAAGTAATTTTTTTAACAATTTGTATCACTCCCAATTTTTTAATAAAATTAAAGTTATTATCAACAGTTTAATCACTTGGCTTTCAAATACATGAAAATAAGTTATTATTAATAATTTTTTTTAGAAAATGAATTAATTAAATATAAAATATTTAATGCTAATGGGTGTTGGTCCGATATTTATGGAAATTTGAATAAGAAAAAATTTTAGATTCCAAATTTTATATTATTTAAAATAAAATAAAAATTGTAAAATTAATATCCATTGCATGATTATAAATAAGTTCCAACTCTAGAATTTATTTCATAAATGTCTCAAAAAATGTATATATAAATTGTACAATTACATGTTACGACTCGATAAAATTTCTTGAACTAATTCCGTGACCAGTATACATTACCCAACGCTATTTAAGATATCAACGGTCTATTTGCGGTGATTAATGGCTTTTACATATTTAGACAACATAAACATGCATGCATTAACTTCTTTTTTTTTTTAAGAAAAACATGCATGCATTCACCAAAAGAAAGAAAAAAATTACATTCTACATAATAAATAACGAATGTTTATAATACCTCGACGATGAACAAAATATAATGTATACTGAATGGCTACATTAATGTTTTACCTTTCGAACAAAATTTCTATTAACTTTCCTTGAACCCCAAAATACAGAAACAAAAATTTGGCAAAAAAAAGCCTTAGTGCAAACTGCTAATGCCTAATACCCATTTTCAGCAGAATCAAAGTTTCACTTTTAAAATAAATAAATGTTAATCAGAAAAAGAAAAAAAAAACAAAACAAAACGAAAATGTAAATAACATGAAATCACTATACTAAAAAAACATGAAATTACTATAATTATAATTATACGCAGGTTTAGACCCTCCTTCTTTTAACCCCAATTACTACGTACAATTGGGAGTTAAAATTAATATTAGTGATACAGTGTGATAAATAAAACATGTTTCTTAATTTGGCTTACCTTATAACAATAGCTCTGATCACTTGGTCTTGCAATTATGTAACTACATGAAAATTGATGAATTCACACACATCGTGTAGTAAGTAAATGAAAATAGAAAACAAACAAACAAAAATAACCGTAATTAGCTGTTTCCTTCTCAAAATCAGTTTTTCGGCAAAGACTAAGATAAAATACAAGAGGATTCATAAACTAAAACATCTACAATGAAGGGGGAAAATAAGAAATTAAAGTATGTTTGTTTAATTTCACACTCATCAGTCTAAAACAAATGATGAAAACCCTTTTAACACATCCATGCATTTTAAAGTTCACACTCATCAGTCTAAAACAAAACTATTGAGTTTTTCACTTTGCAAAACATTATAAAAACACATATAAAACATATAAACAGAGGAAATTAAAAGAAGAAAACAAATTTAAAAGAATGAGGTCTGTTGAAACAAAGACGCGAAATCTCCAGCTCGGACTTGAATGAATTTATGCATTTGAGCAAGAGCAATGTCTAAGTACGTACCTACATGCATACAGTGTATATAAATATATATACTAGTCTTGATCATCACTTTTCAACATACATGAATAATATATAAGTGCAATGAAATCAACCGGCGTGCATGAATCTATCTCTGTTTCAACGGCGCAAAGTACACAAGTTGAACGATATCAGCTTATGTTATATAATGAATTTAAATTATGAATGCGTTTTGGCAACATTATGCGTCATTCCACCAATAGAGTTGTTAGCATAATAGGTCAAACAAAATATTTTAAATAAATTTTGCATTCGTATGGTTTTTATTGATAGTTAGCCCATTTGACCACGGACAATTTGGTTACATACTTGCATTTATATATTTTTTATTTTAATACACACCAAACCGTGATAAAGATTTCACAACTTGTTTCGCTTTTATTTACTTTTTGTTTGTTTGTTTCTGCATATATATTAAAAGCCTCAATTGAACTACTTAAAATAATTATTAATAATTTCTTACATGCTAATGCGAGATACAAAGAACCAACCAAACCAAGACGGTTCGAGGGGAGACGTAAGAGACAGCACAAGTTTTGTCTATTTTGGTAAGAAATACACAAAGTTTCTGTCGGTTTGCAAGAGTGGGTATTTAATGTTTTTGAACTTGAGGACAGGCACCGTATATAGTAGATTCTATTTATTTTGCTTTGTTCTAGTTAGTATATTTCCAAAACAAGAAACAACGTACGTACGATAGTTTTGCGAATACCGCTGTCCACTTGTCCAGTCAAGTACACTGGTCAGATTATTTAATTACTTGAACATATACGTACGGAGTATCAAAAGTAAAAGTTAGCGAGTTCCACTTTTTTCTTTATTTGTCACAGAATATATTACTCACAGTCACAGAGGAAAGGAGTCCGATACAAGGAGACCTCGCCATATATCTTTTTATACTAAAAGTGAAGGCTTTTATATGCCGAAATTAACACAAATTTTGAAAACTAAAATTCTATTGTTAAAACGTTGATGATGATAAATTAATGTAAGTAAAAAATTAATCGGAAGGAATCGTCAAACTCTAATCTAAACTCTTCAAAATTATTTACAGTGACTTACTTTCATACTTTAAAACAAAAATAATTTCGTAGTGAGGGCTACCATGAAATGATGATCCCTATATAGAAGCTTTTGCCATAACTAACGCTATCAATATTAGAAGTTGCTGATGCATATTTAAATATTAGTCCACAGTTAAAGTATCTAGCTCATATAGTCATATAGTTCATGATAAAATCGTAATAAAGCTAAGTAGTCGTAGATCTGGCGCATCATGCAACGGATCCACCGCTTCTTTGTTTCTGGACTTTTAATCCACCGTTTTATTGTAACAATTTAGATAATAACAAGTATGGATGGATATCAAATAGCCAGCTGTTAGCCTGTTACAACTTACTATACTATAATACTAGATAAGGACCCGCCCGATGTGCGGGTTTTTAAATTTTGTAAATTAAATTAAATTTAACAAAAATATATTAAAAAATTTGTGCGTTATATATATTTTTTTTTGCTACAATACACTGATTTATATCTATTTACAAACTTTTTATTAAAAGTGTATTTTTTTACATCTAAGTATATTGTATTTTACAAATATATTCTTTACCACCACTTAGGAAAATATCTATATAAACACATTAAGCCAACTATTATATGTCTAGTAATTTTCACTTTTGCATAGTTTCTTTAATCACTAAAACTGTTCGTTCGAGAAACTTCTCGAATAAAAACTATACTACATAGTATACTAATCAATGATGTATCATAACAATAATATATGACCAATCATGGAGAGAACCTTGGCTCCGCCCTCCTCTCTTATAGACAGAACCTTGCGTCCAACCTCCTCCACCATGAAGAGAACTTTGGCTGTGCCTTCCTCCCTTGGGGAGATAACCTTGCATGCGTCCAACCTCCTCCACCATGTAGAGAACGTTGGCTCTGCCCTCCTCATGTTTGGAGAGAACATCTTCACGTCTTTTGGCTATCTCAAAGTGACATGCTCCAGCAACCAATGAAACTAAAAGCCCTTTTCTAACGTCACAAAATATTTTGATAGTAACTAATATTAAATTTTCCAATGTATTCGCGGAAGTGTCTTTGGCACATCATGATCTAGCCTCTGTCTCGAGCTCCTATGGATCTATCAAAAATGGTTTATGGTTTTCCAATTTATCTATCTATGTTTGTTGTAAGCTTGTGTTTGATTAGCCCATTTAATCCCTCCATTAGGTGTATTTTTTTACACCTAAGTATATTGTATATTACAAATATATTCTTTACCACCACCTAGGAAAATATCTATATAAACACATTAAGCCAACTATTATATGTCTATTTAATTTCACTTTTGCATATTTTCTTTAATCATAAAATTTGTTGGTTCAAGAAACTTCTCGAATAAAAAATATATTACATAGTATATTGTTGGTGTTGGGTTTCGACGATCGTAAAGCCCGAAAGAGAAGCCCAATAAGCGATAATAACTATTCGAGATAATGGGCTTTGTGAGGCTCAGGAAGTGGGGTCGTATGAAAGAGATGCCAAGTCAAAGTTCGAGGGAGAATCTAGGGATCGCGAGCCGAGATCTTCGGAGGAGATCGAGGAGATAGTTTCTAAGCCAATTTTCTGTTTAAGTAGTCGAGTTCGGATGAGAGAAAAACACATGTAATTTTTAACGAATACAACAGAGAAAATCAATACAAAATCCAGTTCGCTTGTTCTTCATTGTTCTTGTCGATTTATACCGAAAGTCTGTCCATATCTTATTTCTTAATTAAATCTTTCTAGTTGTTGTTTATGATATCAACATATACTAATCAATGATGTATCATCACAATAGTGTATCACCAACCATAGAGAGAACCTCGGCTCCGCCTCCTCCCTTATGCAACCTCCTCCACCATGAAAAGATTGGTTCGCCTTTCTCCTTGGGAGATAACCTTGCATGCGTCCAACCTCCTCCACCATGGAGAGAACCTTGGCTCTACCCTCCTCATGTGTGGAGTGAACATGTTCACGTCTTTTAGCTATCTCAAAGTGACATGCTCCGAAAACCAATGAAACTAAAAGCCATTTTCCAACGTCAAAAATTCTTTTGATGGTAACTAATGTTAAATTTCTCAATGTATTGTGGAAGTGTCTTTGACACATCATGATGTAGCCTCTGTCTCCGAGCTCCTATGGATCTATCAAAAACAGTTTTTGTTTTTTCAATTTATGTATCTATGTTTGTTGTAAGCTTATATTTGATTAACCTATTTTATCCGACCATTAGGTTGATAAGGTTATACTCTTTATCTCCCTTTGAGATTGAATGAATGGTAACAATTATGTTTGCATAAAAAAAAAAGGTCTACAACCAACTAATCAAATTAGAAGAAAATTAATTTGACATTATTAATGACATAATAGAAAATTATAAGTACGGTAATATATGAATTTCAAATCAAAGATGAAAATATAAATTAAATAATAAAATCTAAAAATATTACAATAAAATTTAAAATACAGTATTAGAAAAAGACGCATATATTAATCTTACATTTTTTTGGGTCAACATATTAATCTTACGTATTTCAAACTGAAAAAAAAAAAAAAAAAAAAAAGTAGGAGAAAGTTTTGGTTTAAAAAAATAAGGAAAAATTATCTTCCCATTAAATCTTTTTTACCAATAGAAAAAAGTTTAAAACAGTGTTTTTGAATAAATTATTTTGTTAAATGAAAATGTGAGACGATCTATATTTATATAGAACTGAATATTTACATTTTTTGAATTAATAATTAACTATACATTTTCATTAATCCCTTTTATATTTTCTTGTTGAATTAATAACTTAAAATTCAAATAAGTAAATAATGTTATAATTTCGAAATATATAATCTCCTAATAATTATTTTTTTAAAAAACTTTTTTATTTTTGTAATTTTTTATAATTATCTTTTTACATTATTAATACTATTTAAATAATTTTTTTGTTTTTTGTCATAATCTCAAATCACTCATATTAATTATTAGTTTTTACACATGTCAAAATCTGAGATTGATAATTTGACACATGTCATGATCTTATTAATGACTAACTTTCAAAACCCAACTTTATATAATAAGATACGACGGCCATATATATCTCTGATCGGATGAGAAGAAAAAAACATATAATTATGTTGACTCAGTTGGGCTAACAAAACGTAAATATGAGTATCTGGAAGAAAAAAATCAGTTGGGCTACAAAAAAACGATGGGAGCCCAAAATCTTGTTCATACTGTGTTTAAACGAAAAACAAATTATCGAGTCCGAGAAGGATACATTTAAACAAACTTTTCTCATTATATAGATAACTTAATTCCTTTTTATGATAGTTTGTACAAAAGCGTAATCATGGTACCAAAAAAGTGTAAATAACAAATTTTTGGAGAAAAGAAAAAACTGAAGATAGTTTGTGTTTATGATACAATTTTTTAATATACATAATGATAATTTGTGTTTAACTATTGAAGATAAGGTCGTGCAGTTAATAGTATGACTGTATGGTTGGCTACGGCTGGGGGAGTTTTGAGGGATGACATGGGGGTTTGGTAAGGGGGTTTTGTTCTAAATATTGGGATATGCTCGGCTCTGATGGCAGAACTATGGGGGAGTATATTATGGGTTGTATGTTGCGTGGGAGAGAAGAGTCTCACGGTTAGAGTTGGAGGTGGATTCAGAAGTGGTAGTTGGTTTTCTTAAGACAGGGATAAGTGAGACTCATCCGCTGTCTTTCCTGATACGTCTGTGCCATGGCTATATTTCGAAGGACTGGATTGTCCGGATTGTTCATGTGTATAAGGAAGCTAACCGTCTCACTAACGGGTTAGCAAACTATGCATTTTCTCTTATTTTTAGTTTTCGTTTGTTGGACTCTGCTCCAAATTGTATTAATGTTTTTCTTTTTGAGGATGCTCGCGGGAATACTATTCCGAGACATGTTTGTATTTAATTTAGTATTTGAATAAATGGGAGGCCTCCTCCCTCTTTTACACCAAAAAAACAAAGTATGACTGTATGAGATAACAATAAATGTGTATTGCGATAATTATAGTTTATAGTGTATATACTCTATATGACTTACTTTACCAAGTCATATCTCTTTATGGGACTTAAGATAGACGTGATATAGTATTGTTGCTAGCTAGTGTCATTTTTTGCGGCAACAAAGATCGCTTATGAAAACCAATACACTCAAATTTATACTTTATTTGGTAATTGTATTGAATAATGAGTTATGAGATTGATTGTGGTGGACGGTAGCAATATTAATTTAATTATGTATAACTTCTCTTTTAAAAATCTGCGTCTAACACTAATTATGTCCCGTAAAATTATTAAATTCATTTTATTCATTTTGATTAATGACTAATTTTCGCTTGACGTCAATTATTCGATTATGTTTATCTTATTTGATTATAATCTTTTTAATTTGATTACTTCCCACTTAATTTTGTATATACTAATTATTTTTTAAGCTAAATATAAATCAAATATATATTTTTATTATTTATACATTTAAATTAAAAGTTTATAATGTTTTACAATAACTAATGTACAAACTTAAACAACTTTTTTTTTGTCAAATACTCATTTTCTTATGTTGATTGCTGGGTTTTATTTACAATAACTAAAGTTGCCTCTTTGCTTGATTTTTTTTTGCTGCGATGAGTTTTGCTGACGGACGAGTTTTATATTAACAAAGGACAAAGTAAGACAGACTTACCCAATTTGAAAAACTTTTTGTTTTTGTTGAGTGCGGTCTCTGCTAATGAACAATAAATATAATAAAGTACATTTATCTAACCTCATTGTTGCTTGCTGGCTATCCTAAAATGGGTTTATTTTTGCCTTAACAAAGATCAATTATCAAAACCCAATACAATCAAATACTTTTATTGAATAATGAGTTATGAGATTGGTTACGGTGGACGGTGGCTACATTAATTATATACAACAAACTAGTTCTAATGTAAATTAAAAGTACGATTTGAGTGATAATTGATGGACTTTGGTCAGATACGAAAGACGGCTGGATTTGGACCAGCTCTGTTGAGTAATGTAGTCATACAATATAATTGCAAAACTTTATATATTTATTAAATAACAAAATACACAACTGTTGGAGAGTATACTGTATAGTTTGTACTTTGTTTTAGTATCAACATTATTTATATAATGCCATCAATTATATAACATTATAACATTTTAATATTATCTATTTGATGGCACTAGAATTGTATAATATAAAATATGTTGATGCAAAATTACTAATACATTGTACGTAAATTATGTTGATAACTAATAAGGATGAAAATGATTGTTTAATGGTACTCCATCTGTATCAGAATACTTGATGTTCTATGATTTTTTCTTGTATCAGTGATTTTCTAGAGTATTTAATGCATTCTTATTTTCAAAATCAACTAATTATTTAATGATTTTGCTTTTATTATTCATAAACTATTAAATCAATCCATTTGTTCTAAACAAAAAAAATATATACGGTTATATACATTATTTATTGTTTTGGGTTAATCATTTGTAGGTTTGGATAATATTAATTATTTTTTTAATCCTAGTGAAAATCTTAAAATATCAAGTATTTTGATACGAAGTACAATATACTAGATTTAACACTCTCAATGGCATTAAGTTTTTTTTTTTTTTTTTTTTTTTCTCAAAAGTAGCATTAAGTGTGATAACGATTAACTTGTACTAGTATTTTTTTTATAACAACCATGATTTCGATTCATAATTAAGTGTTTCAACGATTCTAGAGTATCTAATGCATTCTTATTTTCAAAATCAACTAATTATTTAATAATTTTGCTTTTATTATTCATAAACTATTAAATCAATCCATTTGTTCTAAGCAAAAAAAAAAAGCATACGGGTATATACATCATTTATTGTTTTGGGTTAATCATTTGTAGTGTTTGGATAACATTAATTAATTTCTTAATCCTAGTGAAAATCTTAAAACATCAAGTATTCTGATAAGAAGTAGAATATACTAGATTTAACGCTCTCAATGGCATTAAGTTTTTTTTTTTTTTTTTTTTTGTCAAAAGTAGCATTAAGTGTGATAACGATTAATTTGTACTAATATTTTTTTATAACAACCATGATTTCTATTCATAATTAAGTGTTTCAACGATTTTACGTACCCTTTATTTTATAGCTCACACTTTAAAAAAGATAATCCTAACAATTTTACTTTTTTTTTTTTCTTCAATTTCATTTATTTCTTGCATTTAATCAGCGAGTGTGAATTGGTTTCAATCATTTACTCCCTCTGTCCCTCAAAGATTTATGTTTGAGGGACTTCACACAAATTAAGAAACAATGATTATTTACAATACTATTGTTTTTTACTAAAATATTATATATTTATAAACCAATGACTATTAAGTTTTCTTAATGATCATTTCTTGAAGTTTACAAAAGTTAATATTAGTTAATTTAAAATGGTAAAACATCAAACTTTGTGGGACAAAAGAAAATCACATAACATCAATCTTTGTGGGACAGAGGGAGTATCAAGCAACATACAATGAGCATTTATTACTTAAAATACATAGTATTCACGTATAACAAAAAAACATGATTTTGTAATTTACAAAATAAGTAATCATCTCGGAGTAAAGGAATCAAGTAATCATTTGGAAGTAAAGGAAATAAAAATAAAAATAATAAATATCAAAGGCAATAATTTTAGTGGTTGGTGAAAGGATATAGGAAAAAGAAAAATAGTCAACAAGAAAATAATGAGGAAAGTGGACACTTTGTTTTTCAAAAATTCAACTTTGTTGCTTGTGTCTACTTAGGCAAAAACTCTCGTAATTATTAAATCATCCAATAGCAAAATCCCAAACGAACATTTTTCAGTGAAGATTTTATTTAAATAATATCTAGTTCATAGAATTTATATACTTTGAAAACGTCTTATAGATAACCTTGGCCTTGTTTGTTTTAAATGCAGATGCATTTTTCATTTGTTGAAAAGTATCAACTAGTATCAAGGATTGAGAGATACGTAAAAGTGTTAATAATGATTAGAGAGCAGAATACGATTTTAGACTTATTTTTATGAAATTTGTGTTTTACGGTACATGTACTACTTCAGGTCGACTACTAATAATGATTAGAAGAAGGACAAACTAAATTTGAATAACCACCGGTGCAAGTGGACTAGTGGTTTAAGTGCAGGAGTTGGATTTATGTGCTTCCTAATTCGATTCCCGGTGGGAGAATGTTTTACGCCATGTCATAAGGTATTATCAAAGGCTGGTTCCGGGCCATGGGGGAGATTAAGGTCCAGGCCCGAACTCCTCCTAGTTAACAAAAAAAAAAAAAAAAAAAAAAAAAAAAAAACACTAAATTTGAATAACCCTTATTTCATGAATTTTGTTTCAATCGAACCATGTTGTTTAGTTAGAAAACTTAAGTACGTATACAAACGCACAGAACTTCAGTAACTTTAGAAAATTTAGATATTATAGTTTTACCATTTTAAAGGAAAAAACTGCTATTATTACTTTGTAAAGTGGAATCCAAAAGAATTATATAAAATATTTCAATATCTTAAAATTTCAAGAGAGTAGAAGAGATACTATTGGAGGCAATTGGGACATGGTAGAAGAAGCTTCTTTATTACCAAATTAAGTAAATATCCCAAACAATTCCATTTTTTATCTAAGCTTAATGTCACTATTCCCTAAATTAATTACGCAAATTTTCATTTTATGTTATGATGGATTGTTTGATATTTTATTTTATTCCCTCCAAGATTTTATCTTAAAGATCTAACTATTGTGTTGAGTATTTTTGTATACGTACGTAGCGTTAAGAATCATTTGGAAATTTGTAATCTTTAAATTACGCTCTGTATTCCACCTTTTTTTTTTTTAACAATTCACTAGTGAATCAAACACATCCAACAAAAACTAGCAATTAGATAAGAATTTACACATCATTTAATCCTGTTAACTGCCATATTTAGTTTTTTTTTCCTTGACAACTCGCCATATTTAGTAACATATGTACATTATTTTTAAATAAAAAAAAAAATCTTTTAAAATATAATGACTATTTTAGGATATTTTTAGAAAATAAATGAGAAAAATTCACCAAAAAGAAGTTGTTAGCTGGCTTCTGATGATTTATCGGCTCGGCTATAACTTCAGAGACGCGCTGGACAATGTTAGCTGGCTTTTCTGGATTTTACACTTTTTTTTTTTAACAAAGCAATGAAAAATATTGCTGTAGCTTAAATAGCACGTGGAATTTATCTTCTATGTAAGGAAAAGGTAAATAACACGGTTTTTTTCTATATAAGACCAAGGTTTAAATCTTAAGATATCAAATATGTAATAGGACAATAGTATTCACGTTAATTTATTAAGATTTCAGATACAAATATATCTATAGTTATATGTACTGATTATACCAGTATCACTTAAATATCCAATTATTATTTTTTTATACAAATTTTCAATATTTGATGATGAGATCCTTTCATTTGAGACTACTGTATATATTATTTAATTAAAGATCCGGATTAAAAACTCTAAGCACGAATGCGCAATCATACATATAATATGTGTCAAAATATTAAGATTGCCTTTTTTGAATGTTATTCTAATTACATAAGATTTTGTTTTACTCGGCAGATATATTTAAGTCAAAACTTATACTATAAACTATTAATCATCATGTGAAACACTTTATATATTTTTGTAAGCTTTTTAACCAAAAAAAAAACAAATATTTACTATTTAGATATCTATGATAGTATATATTTCTTTTGACCACTAATTAAACTACTATGAGTTGGTTTACTTATTATGAATTCGTAATTTTTGTTTCATACTTTTTAATGATTATATATATATATATTTATACATATCTGGCTAGTGTAAGAACATAATAAGAAATTCATAGTAATAGCTGATCCTAGGATTAGGGGGTGATTGGGATGATAAATATATGCGATAAATATATTAAGGTGCAAGATTTGGTTCTATTCTATCAATTTATGTTTGACAATTACAATATATACATTCATCGCGTAGAAATATGTATCTACATTGATCTCTCAATCTTTGGTCGGTTCACTTTACAAATGGTTAGGCCGAAATAGTCGGTTTAGACGTTTAGAAAAAATCAAAACCAAAGTATATGTCATCGCTATCACTCAATTCATCTCTATTGCCCTCCTTTAAAATTTACCTCTTAATTTTCTTTGGGTAAAGAAAAAATAAACTCTTTAATTTCTCCCGTAACAACGTGGAAAAATGGTCCCGAAAGGAGAAATGGCCAACGTAAATGACATTGAAATAGTCCCATCGGCAAAAAGGGTGAAAAGAAAAATAAAATAATAGTATTATAAAGAAACTAATTAATGTCTTTTGTGGTGTGTAGTTTTGTGTCCACAAATATATGAATGGCCACGTTGATTTGATATATCCAAAACGATGACATTCAAATCGGGGAATGTAAGTACGTGTTATTAACCAATAGACCTAAAGTTGTGCATGCAATTTTTGTTTACTACGAAATAGGAAATTAGTTCCCAATTGGTTGGAACATCAATTCACTTTAACTGCTTAAGTATTTTGATCCTTTCACTAACGAAGATATATTCCATGCATTCCATGTGTATCTTCTCCTCCTTAGTATTAATGGTTTATCGTGTAAATGAAACTCTTCTCTTCAAGTTAGTTTCTGACTTTTATAGTCTACATAACTCGATCTGTTTTTTTACTTCAAATGACATATAATCTGTAAGAATATATTGAGAAGCTAAATTGTTTTATTACTAGCTTCTGAGTCCCACGTGGGTAACATTTGAAATGATGTATAGTAATGTGAAATGCTTAAAAGGATATAGAGTTAAAACATTCTTTCAGAAATCACGACGGTAATGAATACAATATAAAGAAAATATTCATAATTTTAAACAGCTAGCTAAGAGTGTAATACGCTTTATAAGTGAAAAGAAGCTATAAGTTATTGAAAAACACATGTGATGTCAAATGGTAAGTAATTCACGTTGCACTTCCTCTATTCCTCGTTTTGTCCGATCAACACATCACTCTAACTTATTCACTTGTACTTGTAATATATATATATATATATATAACCTGTGATATAGGCAAATAAGTTAAATTTCATCGCGACGTTTCATATATTGATGAACAAATAATACGTACAAAATTATAACAATAGCATAGTGCTCGACCATGATACTTTTATAGGGCTGTGATTGTTCAAGAATATGAAAGAGAAAAATGGTATTACCATATTAATGGTTAAAATATGGCTTCATTAATTATGTAAACTTAAATCAAAAGATATTCCACTAGCTAGCTAGCTACGTTAACGTTAATTATTAGTGAAAACCAACTGGTTTAGAGATTGACCAAACCGTTTATTTTTTAACACGAAATATGTGGTTGATTTAATATTTATTTGGCTGTATAACCTCCAAAAAAATGTATTTTTCTTTTCTAAAGGAGTGTCTTGCATACATAGAAGAAATATGGTACATGATTATATATATACCTAAACATGAAACTTGGGTACATATTTGAGAGAAAAAGATGGTGGAAGGCCCGTGGGGAATGCAGGAGGATGGTGCATACGTGCGTACTTTCCTTCATCACCCCATTGCGGCGGATTGGCTATATAGCCGGTGCCTTGGGGTAACATAACCACACGATATAAGCCGAGTCGATACACTTTATGAGCCGTATTATTCGAGAACTCCCACGTGTCTACCCCCATCAAAATCATGTTATGAAGCGACGGTCCGATATTTATTTTGATACACACTCCTTTCTTTTCTCATCTCATCTCACCCGTCCATCATTGCTCTTGTATCTCTCATTATCATACATTTAACTTTTTTGGTCATCTATCAAAATCTTGGTGCTGTATGAAAATTAACTGAAAAAAAGAAGAAGAAGTAGTAACGTAGAAACCATTAATGATGATCTCAAATAGTATTTGATTTCACATTCTCTTTTTAAGTGCATGTTAGTTAAGTAACAAAAAAAAACAGAGCTTATGTGTACCAACCATATATGATCGATCATCTATATATATATAAAGTATGAACTTTGTCAAACAAATTTCGTCAAAGACTGTTCTCAATATCTTCAATAAAATAATACAAAACCCAGCTTATTGTTAGCTTTCTATTTCTGGTATATTTATTGCTTTTACATACACGAAAACTACTTGAGATTTACGAACACACTAACGAATACAACTGTGTATGTGGGCATTATAGATATAAATTTATATACTTTATATTAGCATAGTCCACAAAATTCAGAGTCCCCCAGTCCTTTCCTTTTCAACAATCTCTCTAACTCCACTATACATCCCAGTTTCTTCCCACTATAAATAGAACTCATTTCCTCTCTCTCTTCTTCACTTCACACACCAAAATTATCTTCAAGAAACTCTCTATATATTCTCCATACAAAGTTTAGAGAAAAAAATTTGATTAACCAGATCAAATATTTATAAAAATCGAAAAGTATACAACACTTTTTTTCAAACAATGAGATTATCTTTTTCTCCCGTACGTCCGCATAGTGTAGTGACGCCTTCACTACCAAAACACGACGCCGTGTCGTATATAAACAGTACGACGTCGAATCGTCAGTGTCGATGTGTACTTACTCTTCCTTCTCCTACTACAATCTCTACTTCCCGACCACCGGTTATTCCCAAACCAGAAACATGGGAGAGTTTGCTTCTAAACCAAGATCAAATCTCCAGCGAATCCTCCCCCTCTGATTCTAATTATCCGGTTAAGCTTGGCCGGAGATGGATGGAGTACCAGGGGCTTCAAAATTGGGATGGTCTTTTAGACCCATTGGACGATAATCTCCGGCGAGAGATTCTCCGGTACGGTCAATTCGTCGAATCGGCTTACCAAGCCTTCGATTTCGATCCTTCGTCTCCCACGTACGCGACATGCCGGTTTCCCAGGAGTACTCTGTTAGACCGATCCGGTTTGCCTAATTCCGGTTATCGACTAACGAAGAACCTCCGTGCCACGTCAGGTATTAACTTGCCACGTTGGATTGAGAAAGCGCCAAGCTGGATGGCTACACAATCCAGCTGGATTGGTTACGTGGCAGTTTGCCAAGACAAAGAAGAGATCTCGCGGCTTGGTCGTAGAGACGTCGTCATATCCTTCCGTGGAACCGCCACGTGTCTCGAGTGGTTAGAGAACCTCCGCGCGACGCTGACTCACCTCCCTAATGGGCCTACTGGACCGAATCCAAACGGGTCTAACTCTGGACCCATGGTCGAGAGTGGGTTTCTAAGCTTGTACACTTCAGGTGCTCACAGCTTGAGAGACATGGTGAGAGAAGAGATCTCGAGGCTACTCCAATCTTACGGCGACGAGCCGTTGAGTATAACCATAACCGGCCACAGCCTCGGGGCCGCGATCGCAACACTAGCTGCCTACGATATCAAGACGACGTTCAAACGTGCGCCCATGGTAACTGTAATATCCTTCGGAGGTCCACGTGTCGGTAACAGATGCTTCAGGAAACTCCTTGAGAAGCAAGGCACCAAGGTTCTGAGAATCGTGAACTCAGATGACGTGATCACCAAAGTTCCTGGAGTCGTTTTAGACAGCAGAGAGCAAGACAACGTGAAGATGTCGTCGTCGTCGTCGGCGTCAGCAATGCCGAGCTGGATACAGAGACGCGTGGAGGAGACGCCGTGGGTTTACGCGGAGGTCGGGAAAGAGCTTCGACTGAGCAGCCGTGACTCGCCGTACTTGAGTAGCATCAATGTGGCCACGTGTCACGAGCTGAAAACGTATTTACATTTGGTAGACGGGTTTGTGAGCTCCACGTGTCCATTCAGAGAGACGGCTCGGAGAGTTCTCCATAGATGAAGATTTTATTCATTGGACATTCTCAAACGTACGATTTTAACTTTTGAACAAAGTAACAGATCTTATTCGCAACGTATCGATCTCTAACTTAGTCGTAGAACTAGGAACAAAGAAATTAAGTAGAAGACAGCTCTACAAGAGAAAAAAAAAATGTATTGAAAGCTCCGTATAAATCTCAAATACTTTATATATATGCTGTATTTTGTATTAAAAATTTGGCAAATACTTCCTCTGATACAGTCAACTTCTTCAAACGGTCGGTGCTTACGTGGCACCATCATTTGAGATATTAATTCTCAAATTTGGACGGAGATAGGGATACATTTGTCTTTTCAGTTCTTCCCGAGTTAAGACAATTTACGCCTTTAGGCGAGTTTTAGAAACACATGCTCTCGTGCGACTAAACTTTATGATTGATCATGACCACATTAATACTTTCTCAGTATCAAAATAGATATGTTTTAGTATTTTTACAAAAATTAAGAAAAACATTTAATATTTAGCAATAAGTATGTTATTTATTTATAATAATATATATTTATAATTATTAACCAATAATATTTTATCAAATTTTTAAATTCTCATTTAATGATTCTTAAAATTTGTAATTTTTAGCATTAATTGATAAATATACAGAAAATCATCCTTTGTGATACAAAATAAAATGGGAAAAATGCCTTTTAAATCACCAACTTTCAAATTTAGGCCATTTTAATCATCAACTTTTTAGGTGGCCAATTTAATCATGAACTTATTGTTGACTTTCATTTTAAACATCATCTTTTGTTGACCGAGCCAAAATTATCATGTCGTTAAATTGGTTAACAGAGGTGATAGCCGACGTTTATGTGTCGTTAAATCCTCTGTTACTAAAAAACGACACCGTTTGAAAAGAACAAAAAAAACCCAAATCCATTAAAACCCCCAATTTTGAAATCGAAATCCCTAATTTCCCAAATTGAACATCGAAAAACGAAATCCCTAATTTCCCAAATTCATCTAACCCAAATGTCGAATGTGAGAAAGAGTAGCTATGTTGAGATGTTGATAGAAGCAAGTCGACGTGGACCACGAATGTTGAGAGTGTTGTCGGAGACGGACTTGAGGCTCCACCACGAGGTGAATCACGAGTGTTGTCGGAGATAGTGTTGAAGCCCCACAACAAGGTGATGCCGGAGATAGAGTTCAGGCTGAACTACAATTCGTTTCGAATCTGGTGGAAGAGACGGAGATCGAGCTATTGTATGCGTATCGAGTCGATTCTGGAGCTTCAAAACGGCGTCGTAAACGAAGAAAAATCGAGTGGAAGAGGATGATGATTTTGAGCCTCACATGGATCTGGCCCTTGTTGTAGACAGTGAGGACGATTGTAGGGTGTATGGCGATGAAGATTGTGATAATGTTGATGATGCAGTAGGTGGTGAAGATAACAATGATAATGAAGAGGACAATGGTTTAGCTGTTGAGGAAGATGCTAACATAAACATAGAAGAAGACTTCCCAGAGGCTGCTAGACTAGAAGATGCTGGTTCAGATGATGATAGTGGTGATGACATCTGGGACGAAGACAACATTCCAGATCCTTTGTCTGACGACGAGGATGAGTTGGAAGACAAAGACAAGGACGATGCAGCTCATACAGATAAAGACAACGAAGATCCAGAGAGTTTTTTAGCATTGGAGAAAACATACGATTCCCCTGAGGATTTCAAGCTCGCCGTTTTAAGGTACTCGTTAAAGACACGGTATGACATTAAACTTTATAGGTCTCAAGCTCTGTTGGTTGGTGCAAAATGTTGTTATATTGATGAAGATGGTGTTAGATGTCCATGGAGAGTATACTGTTCATATGAGAAGAGGAAACATAAGATGCAAATAAAGATTTATATCAATGAGCATATATGTGTGAGGTCAGGGTATTCAAAGATGTTGAAGCGGTCTGCTATTGCCTTTTTGTTCGAAGAAAGGTTGAGACTGAATCCGAAGCTTACAAGAAATGATATGGTTGCTGAGATTAAAAGAGAATACAAGTTGGAGGTGAGTCCAGATCAGTGTGCGAAGGCGAAGACCAAATTTTTGAGGACAAGAAAGGCTAGCCATGAGTCCCAATTTGCAAGAATCTGGGATTACCAAGCTGAGGTTTTAAACCAAAACCCAGGGTCCGAGTTTGAGATCGAGACAGTACCAGGGCCAGTCAGTGGAAGCAAACAGAGATTTTTTCGTTTATATATATGTTTCAAATCACAAAAGGATTCTTGGAAGGAAACTTGCAGACCCATCATTGGATTAGATGGAGCATTTTTGAAATGGGATATAAAAGGACACCTTCTAGCTGCAGTTGGAAGAGATGGAGATAATAGGATTGTTCCTATTGCTTGGGCAATTGTAGAGATAGAAAACGATGACAACTGGGAATGGTTTGTCAAGCATCTCTCTTCAAGTTTGGGTCTTCATACAATGAAAGACATAGCTATCATTTCAGATAAACAAAAGGTTAGTAATTTTTTAGCTTATGATCATGTTTAGCTTATGATCGTGTTTAGCTTATGATCATGTACAACTATATCATATTTTCAGGGTCTAGTCAAAGCTATCCATGGGGTACTTCCACATGTTGAGCATCGACAGTGTGCAAAACACATCATGGATAACTGGAAAAGAGATAGTCATGATCAAGAATTACAACGCATGTTTTGGAGGATAGCTCGAGCATACACCACAGGAGAGTTCACTGATCGCATGGAAGAGCTAAAGAAGTACAATATGCAAGCTTATACGTCTCTGCAAGTTACTAATCCCAAATCATGGTCCAGAGCTTTCTTTCGGATTGGTACATGTTGCAATGACAACCTCAACAATCTAAGTGAGTCTTTTAATAGGACTATTCGACAGGCGAGGAAAAAACCATTGTTAGATTTGCTAGAAGACATCAGGAGGCAATGCATGGTCAGAAATGCAAAGAGGTTTATCATTGCTGACAGGCTGAAGACAAGATTCACAAAGAGAGCTCATGCTGAGATTGAAAAGATGATAGCCGGGTATTCGCAGTGCATCAGATATATGGCGAGAAACAACTTGCACGAGATTGAGGTGAATGATGTTACCTACTTTGTCGATATGAATACAAATACTTGTGGTTGCAAGAAGTGGCAGATGGTTGGAATCCCTTGTATTCATGCTGCAAGTGTAATAATTGGAAAAAAGGAGAAGGTTGAAAACTATGTCAGTGACTATTACACAAGGATAAGGTGGCGAGAAACATACCGAGAAGGTATTAGACCTGTACAAGGGATGCCATTGTGGCCAAGGTTGAATAGGCTGCCTGTCTTGCCACCACCATGGAGGAGAGGCAATCCTGGAAGGCCATCAAATTATGCTAGGAGGAAAGGTAAAAACGAATCTTCCTCTTCTTCAAATAACAAGATGTCAAGGGCTAGGAGAATTATGACATGCTCTAACTGCAAAGAAGAAGGGCACAATAAACAAGCTTGCAAAAATCCGACTGTCGCGAGTTTACCAAAAAGACCGAGAGGTAGACCGAGGATACATCAAGAACCGCAAGGACAAGCATCACAGCCTCAAGGACAAGCATCACAACCACCATCACAACCCCAAGGAGCACAAGGATCACAATCCCAAAGACAAGCATCACAACAAGCATCACAACCCCAAGGAAGAGCACACATACCCGAAGGAAGAGCACAAGGATCACAAGGAGGAGCACAAGGATCACAAGGAGCACACTCTGATCAAGGATCACAAGGACAAGGACTAGGGCGTTTTGCATCATGGTTTGAGACTTCCACCTAGCTATGGGCAATTGCATTTTTTTTTGTCTATGTTGTCGTCCTTCGTTTGCATTGTTTTGTTTTTTAGTTGTCTGAACTTAACGAACAACTATGTTGGTTTTAAATCGTTTGAACCTTATCTATTTTCTGGATCGAGACATTTCTGTTTCCATTAACACAAGAACATTTCATAATCAAAGTAGCATTTCATTACCAAGACACAAAACAAAGAGAAAAGAACACAAAACAAAGAGAAAAGGACAGAAAACAAAGAGAAAATGACACAAAACAAAGACAACTACACTAATAACCAAGAACAAGCATGCTCTGTTTTTTTGTTTTACATAACATTAGGATCACAATGGCAATGACAGTAAAACAAAAGCACATGAAGAACAACTTGATCATCAATTTCCATTTTGTAATTTCTCTTTTGCTCCACATTTCTTCTACCTTCAAATCTTCGATCATAGCTTTTAACTGTTCAACCTCCACTGCAACCTCAGATTTCGCGTTGTTTAACTCGCTATCAATGATAGATAATTTCGGCAAAGCATCTACAACCTCCTCATACACACCATCTTCAACCCATTTAAACAAATGGTCCTAGAAATGCAAACGATAAAAATTATTAAAGAACCAGGAAACATAAAATTTAAAATTACTTACATCTTGTTTGGTTGGACATCGGAAGAAAGGTCTTCCTGGGTTTTGTCTTGTGGTCGACGTGTAGATAACAACATCTAACCCACAATGACACTTCACAGAAACCCACGGTTTATATTTTGCCCACTCGATTGCCCGAATTGCAACTCATAACTAAAGGAGAAGATAGAGAAATCAAGTATAGAGGAAAAACGAGCTTGGTGAAAAAGACGAGACACTGAGAAAATGGGAAGGAGAGAAGGATCGATTTGGAGAAGATGATGATTTGATAATTTAGGGATTTGGTTTTAATGGATTTGGGGGTTTTGGTTTTTGCCAAACGAAGTCGTTTCTCACTAACAAAGGATTTAACAGAGGATTTAACGACACATAAACGTCGGCTATCACCTCTGTTAACCAATTTAACGACATGATAATTTTGGCTCGGTCAACAAAAGATGATGTTTAAAATGAAAGTCAACAATAAGTTCATGATTAAATTGGCCACCTAAAAAGTTGATGATTAAAATGGCCTAAATTTGAAAGTTGGTGATTTAAAAGGCATTTTTCCCATTTTGTATCACAAAGGATGATTTTCTGTATATTTATCAATTAATGCTAAAAATTACAAATTTTAAGAATCATTAAATGAGAATTTAAAAATTTGATAAAATATTATTGGTTAATAATTATAAATATATATTATTATAAATAAATAACATACTTATTGCTAAATATTAAATGTTTTTCTTAATTTTTGTAAAAATACTAAAACATATCTATTTTGATACAGAGAAAGTATTAATGTGGTCATGATCAATCATAAAGTTTAGTCGCACGAGAGCATGTGTTTCTAAAACTCGCCTAAAGGCGTAAATTGTCTTAACTCGGGAAGAACTGAAAAGACAAATGTATCCCTATCTCCGTCCAAATTTGAGAATTAATATCTCAAATGATGGTGCCACGTAAGCACCGACCGTTTGAAGAAGTTGACTGGATCTGTTGTACTTTGCAAAATAAAACTTAAAAAGTCAGTTACTTGTGAAAAACAAATCTAAAATCAAATGAAAACACGCATCATGCGCCGTCCATTTATTTACCGTATAGTATTCTTACCTTCGTCATTCATAAATGACGCGTTAAAATAAAAAAAATAAACGTTTTTGTTATGTTTTACTCAACTCTCTAAAGATGATATTTGGTTACCAGTTACCATTAGTTATATATATATATATATATGAGTTAAAGATTTTTTTTTCTAATCGTCTAGGCCTCCATGATGTCAATTGGTCTTAGAAACTATGGGCTGCCCATGTCCAAATTAAATTGGACTGGTTATGGTTATGACCAAATTTGAAGCGGTCAAATGGATCCAAAATCAATTTAGCCCATTAATAAATGGTTCAAACTCATCTGGACATGGGTTGTCCAATAAGCCTTAAAAATTAGGGATTCTAAATTTGGGGGAATTTTTTTTCTTCAATTATGATTTTTATGATCAACCTTTAGTAAATTTTGCTTCAATTATGAGTTTTATAATGAATTTATGAGTTTTGTATGAACTTAATAGTTAGTATGAACTTATGTCAATGACTTGATATGTATTGAATTTATGAGTTTATGATGAACCTTTAGTAAATTTTGGTTCAATCTGCACACAATGAACAGACCAATTGGTCATTGTCTTATTTGGTTTGGACATATTTGGACATGGACCTATTTGGGCTTTGACCATAAATGACCATAAAATGTATGTGTCCAATTGGATATGCCCATTTGGACATGGACAGTCCAATTGACATCTCTACCTAAGCACGACTCTGTTTATGAGCGACATTGTTTCATTAATACAAAAGCAAAGACTAATGATGGATAATAGTATAGTTGAAAGGAAAGAACTTACAAGAAGTTGGTGACGTGATGGAGGGAATGGAGCGAATGTCATCGTTGAAATATTCTGTGTTTATTGTTTTAATACTATTTGTCAAAATTAACTGTTTACTCGTAAATTGTTCATTTTCTTTTTAACTTCTATTGGCATTAAAGTGTTTATACTGTATTAAATAGAAATAGAATGTCATGTTATTTTAATTAGTTTATATACACAATAGCATTTTATTAGTATATATGTTATGCAAATATTATACAGTAAAACCTTCGATAAATTAATACTCTATAAATTAATAAACACTATAAATTAATAAATTTTGCTGGTCCCAAGTCGGGCCAGTGTAAAAATTAACAAAATTTGATAAGATAATAATTTTTTTTGAAATCCCCATGTAAAATATGGTCCCAATAATATCATAAATTAGTAATTATGTAAATTTACACACATATATATATATATATATACAAATATAATATATGTTTCTCTTAAAACTCATTTCTATAGAACAATTGTAATGTAGTATTTTCAAACTATAATGATATCTCTAAAATATTTTCTAACATATCATAAAAATAGTTAATTTTAAATTTTTAGATATGTAATATTTAAAACTTGATAATCTGACAGATTATTAAAATAGGATAATTGATATTATAATTCATAAATTTGAATTTATGTATGTCATGAGTATAAGACAATTTGGCTATAGTATTTGTAATTTATTGTCAATAATGTTTTTTAAATATTACAAGTTCAATTTCTAAACCATAAAATTTACAACATCGGAGAGTTTAATCTTATTTTGCTAAAATTATCTTAATTCATTATTTTAAAAATTTTAAACAATTAAAATATATCTATAAATTAAAAATTATTAATTTACACTAGAAAATAATAATAATAAATTTATAGATACATTAATATCACTATAAATTAATAAAATGTTTTGGTTCCAACATTATTAATTTGTAGAGGTTTTACTGTATTATTAATTTATAGAGGTTTTACTGTATATCTCATTCTCACTTAGAGTTACATAATTTATGATTATTTTGTGTTTTGAAGAGACTTTAAACTATGAATACACGGGAAAAAGGTAGAAACAGGTTTTTATTTGTAAATAAAAATATGAGATGAGGCACATCTTGCACAGGAAAAGGAGAAGAAACTGGAAATGGTAGAAGGTTAGTTTTGTACTTAGGGTATATGTGTTACGAACTCTAATCATATGGATTATTACATTGTCATCAAAATTAAATATAGTTTTTCCCTTTAGTCATTCCTTATAGAGTTATAGTTTCAATTAAAAAGAAAGGAAAGAAAATCCCTTAACTGAGACAAGAGAGCAGCCAAAGCGTCACTATTTTTGTGGTCTGAGATCCAAGCCGTATACGTACATATATAGGCACGTACGTCGTAGTCTCAAATAACCGACCCATACCTAAAATGCTAGATATACATAGGTGTAGAAAGTGATCCAAAATTATATCAATATGGAGACGGCCACATATTTTAAATCAATAACCTTATATTGAAGTGTCAGTCATTTTCTCTAATGATTAAAGTTAGATTATAGAGGTCAATAACGTATACTATATAGTCAACTTTTTCCGTTTCCCGGTATCGTGGACATCTTATAGTACTTCGACTATATTTTCCGACCACTTTTTAGTTTTAACATAAAAAGTTTCAAATTTTATTCATAAAAGGGACTTTTTTTTCCTGTTCGCGTGTGCATTTTCTCTAACACTGGTCCAGAGTATACCATCTATCATATATAATATAATTAGTCATTTACCTTTAGTATGTCTTCCGTTTTTCTTGTTAGTATATATATACTTCGATTTCCCCCTTTTCTTTCTTTTGGTATATATTGATATCGTAGAAAACTTTCAACAGTTTCATAACGTATAGTGTATACATAGATGACATGTATTTGTAAATTAAAACATTTATTCCCCTAAATATAAGATCTAAAGTACATATGTATTACACTTTCTATAGAACGAGTAAGCTGTTATTTTGGGCGTCGAACACAAATTCTAACTTGCGCTTGATAAATGATTATACCAGAAAAATACAAAAGAAAAAAAAAAGGTTACGGAGTTCAAAATATTAATCGAAATCCAAAAAAATTAATATAATACGTGAATCATGTGATATGCAGACAAATGCCATCTTAGAGCTTTCAGCCGACTTTTGAACAAGGACTAAAAACAGTCTACGCCTACGCCATGCCGAGAACACGCCAAGTCGCCAACAACTAGGTACTTTGACGGGATATATATGTTGTGATCATTATGATTGAATTGTTAAACACTACTGCATTATTTCGTACTTTAGTCTTTAGCCATAATTATTCGTTGGCAAAACATAAAAAAGATTAGTTATATTATTATATATTATATCTTCTATTTATTTTATTTTTCAAAAAATTCTTCCAATCATTAACAGTTCAAAAAATTTATGACATGATCGTGAAAAAAAAAGAGCAATCATAAAATATACATAAATAGATGATGACGTATAATAGACATAACACGAAAATTAAAATATTTGACAAAGTATAAGAGTATATAAACGATATATAGGTAGAGGAATGTGTACGTGTGTATGTACATGTGTGTATGGCTTTATTTATGCCTCCTACATCTCAACATTGTGCAAAATTGCGGCTGTGTGCCCACCAACTAACTACCCAATAGAATTAGTCAAAACAATGAAAAAATCAGTGCATGTCCTAATCTCTCTCACCCAACTTTCACCTTCATTTCAGTCGTCTCTTGCAAATTTTTTGGTCAATTATTTTATTATCAAGCAACTACGGTTTTGTAAATTAGTTCTAAAACAAAAAATGTGTTGCATATTAAGATAATGCACGGTTTTTAGAACTATTTGCTTTGTACTCAAAATTAATTGAAGATTATATAAGCTATGTTATTTTATTTTTTAATTTCACATTTGCTTTCACTCTTGATCCAATACTTTTACACGTTCACATTTATTTATTTTTTCTTTAAAAGGAAAAATTTTTTCTTTTCTTTTGATCGTCCAACTGAACTGTCCCTGCGTTCTGATTTCTGAAAACGAATCTATAAAAGTAGATATGGTTTACAAAGTAAAAAGAGTCGTCTACTCTTGTTCAAGTTCGTACTTCAACATTTGCAATTCCAGTCGAAGTCCCAACGACGTGTGAGGTGTGAACAGTATATTTGAAAACTAAATAGTATTTTAAAAAATCTTACAAGTCGTACGTCAGTACGTGTAAAAGACAACAGCTGATAATAACTCCCCAATATCCGACCAAGGCAATGTACTGTATCATGTATTTCATGCGTCTGTATGTATACACATTCCCCATCATATATTTAATTATGACTTTAATTTAAAATATTATAAATACTTCCTAGTTATTAATTCAGTGTAATTAGTTCTGACATTTCAGTTGGCAAAGAAAGAAGAAATATTTAGGATTAACTTATGCAGGTTCATATCCGCCAAAAAATAGTCACACGTGTATATCACTCCTTAAGAAATTGTCGATGTGGGGTTGTAATCCCTCCTTAACTAACTACCAAAGAAAAGAAAAAAAGATATTGAAAATAATAAAAAATAAATAAATAAATAAATAAATAAGTGACTTTTAATTATAGCTAGTGTAAATTCACATCAGTTTTTATCGATTTAATTTTCGTATCACATTTAAAACTGATTTCAATAAAATTAATATATTCATCAATTATCTAAATGATGTGAATCTATAATTTATATCAATTTTTTTTAAAAAATAATACAAACGCATAAAGATTAAATCAATTTAATTTAATTGATGTCAAAATACTTTATTAAAACATCACTTAAATAACTGATTCTTAATTCTATTTATTTGTTTCATTTTTAAATAAGTAATTCAAAATAACATTACCTAATTTTATGATACAATTTAAGTGATACAATACACTTATTTTTTTGTAGTGCTTGTTACCTCCTATCCAAGTTTGCAAATGTGGAGCAAATACGCCAATGAACATCCATTTGGTGAAGTCATCTCTTGGAGTTAAGTTGACATCAAATCGTTCAGCCTGGTGTCTAGGGTCAGCAGATAAACTTCTATATTCTCGTCATATTGAATACGCTATCAAATCATTCACCGGTTGAAAAACATAAAAAAATTAGATTAATTTCTTATTTTGATTATCTTATTTTTTTTATATTATGTTAATAACTAATTTGAACACATTACACATTTTTATACTTTAATCACTTTTTTGTATAAATTTATTTTTACTATATAATTATAATAAATAATAATTGCACATATTTTCCTTGTTAATTGCACGTATTTTTCTATTTGAAATTAATAATTTAATAGATAAGTTTTCTAATGATATAATAAATTACTTTTGGTTTTATATATTTTTCAAAAATACTAATTGTAATTCTTTTATTTTAATTTTTTTTAATTTTTTTTTTAATTATTAAATAAAATTTATTTTTATACATGTTAAAAATATCTCGATACAATTGATCTATATCGAATTACTAAGTTTCAAAACTAACACTTTACTACAAGCCCACAGGCCCAATAACTTTTACTTTTGCAACCAAAAAAAAAAAAAATCAAAGAAAAACGAAGCCTTCCTTCTCCGCCGCAATAGAGATCGGCCACTGAAACCCTAAACCCCCTCTCTGGGCAAAGCTTCTTCACTCTCCACCATCTCAGACCAATCGTGATTTTGCATACTCCTCTCAGAATCTCAGGTTAGTAATTCAATCTCATGTAGTCTTAGGAGGAATTAGGTGATGAGATTGGTAGAATTAGTCGGAATCTAGAATCCCAAATTCGAATGGTTTGATGTAATCGTAAGCCAATTCAAAGATATGGAATCGGAATTAGGTGATGTATTTCGAATGGTATTGTTTAAAAGGTAAAGGTATACAAGCTTTTAAAATGCTTTAACCTCAGCTCCCTCTCTCAAATTTGTCTCAGAAAGAAATCAAAAATCAGAATAATGTATAATCGTAAGCCAATGGAGAAGAAGAAGAAGAAGGAAGGCATGGCTTCTAATAATCAAGATATGAGCTTTAAGAACATTATGAAAGATGTTCAATTCTTTGGTAAACACACTCACTCTCTCTTCTCTTCTCTTCTCGCTATGTGTATTATTATTGCTGTTAGTGTTTTGTTCACTTCAGCTGGAATTGTTGTTGTTGTGTTTAAGCCTCTACGCATATGACATGGAAGGATAAGAAAGCATTAGAGAACAAGAAAGTGGCTGAACTTGGTGGAAAGGTTAGATTTTTATTTTACACAATGTGTGTGAAACTATTGCTGTTGTCAATATGCGATAACCCTTTGATGTTATATTTGCTTGCAGCCTCAAAAGAAGCAGAGGCTACCTTTGAGTGTAGCGTTAGTACCGATGAAGAAACAGAAAGAGAGAGAAGAGAAGATGTTGGACCAGGTGATTGTTCTTTTTACATTATGAACTGCTCTGTTTTGTTTTTTTTTTTTTGATCCATTACGAAGACATCTGGTTTCTCACTTGTTAATTGGGGGTGTGTTGCAGAACAGGATTCTTGGGAGATTTGGAGGACAGTTTGGGAGTGTAAGTACTAAGAAACCCGTAGAGAAGAAGCGTACGCCAGAAGAGAGAGTCTTGAAGTCTACTGTAGGACATTTCAAGGGCGGTGTTCTTGATGTTAGGCATTTGCTACATCCCGGCAATTCGATAACTAATGACAGAGATTTCAAGATAAAGAAACAGAGTAAGAGGGACAACATGGGAGGAGGAGGTGGTGGTGAAGGAGGCGGCATCAAGTCTAAGGGAAAGAAGAAAAATGGCAAAAAGAAGAATAAAGGAAAGAAGAAAGGAGGCGGTAAGAAGAGAGGCAAGCCATCGCGGTGAGATTTGTAACAAGTTTTGAAGCAAAGATGAGTGCAGTTACAGCTTTTGACCTTAGTTTTGATTGTGTGTTATCTTCGATTTTTGTAGAAAAGAACGAGATTGTTAAAGTATTTTGCAATTGTTTTCTTGATTTCAGCCAAACCACCAAAATGATTTTAATAGATATTGAAAACAATTTTTTGCATATTAAAAATATATAGATATTGATAACTTTTTTAGTATCCGACTATAGTTTATTATCAGTGTAGTCAAATTATAAAATCATTTACAATAACTGACAGAAATAATGAAAATCATTTGTTGGTAATTTTACAATAAGGCCAAATGGAAAATACAAGTAAATCATATTCGTGTTGATGTTTTTACTCTCGTTTATAATGTTTTCATGTCTATAAGTTTACCTTTTTGGCCGGAAAGGCTAGAAAACACAATACAAATGTTTTCTTTCTTTTTCTAAAGACCGCCGTTTTTTGTTTGGCTCATCATCCACATTTGAGCACCTTCGGGAGAAAAAAATATCGTATCCTTCTTACATCAATAATGATTACAGAGATGGTTGAAGAAAGTGAAAGGTTGAAAGTCGTGGATTATTACTCAACTTTGCTCGATCCAAATAAGATTTTGTTTTTCCATTTGAGTATGATGTGATTTTACGTGACGTAGTGCTTTCTGTTGAACGTGCCCAAAAGTTCATTGATGTGATGGATTATATTACATAGCACTTTAATTCCTAGCTGGAATTTGGACTCCAATTTAGATTTTTTTTTTTTAACACCGTCCAGTTTTTCCACCTTGTACGTGTCCTAAATCGTGACTTGTTGAGAAGTTAGGGTGGTGATTGCAGGATCGGTGAAGCTCTTGTCACTATTTTATACATGTCTAAATCAAATCAAATATCAAATTAGACATATGATGTGAGTGAGGTACTTAAGGACACTTTACATATGATAAGGTTTTAAGTCTTATATATCATCCGAGGTTCTTTGTATTTATATTACCGGCCACAACGTACGTCAACAAAATGATAAACCAACTACGAGACGTGGTAAACTAATTAGATAAATTAAAACAAGTTGCGTGTCGTTTTTTCACATCCTAAACGTGAGTTATGTTATGAAAATCTAATATATCTTTGAAATACATTTTTATACCATTTTTTATTATCTTTGTATCCAAACAAATTCCAATTAATTTCTCTGTAATCTTTACAACCAAACACAATTATTTCTTTATTTATCATATTAATTTCAAATTTCCTAAATATATCTACCTAATTTAAAGCGATATGTTAGATTAAAATATAATTCTCCTTTCACTTTTATTTAATTATTTTAATTACTATTTAATACATAAAGTTAATAAAATTTTAGAATTTTTTGCAGCATACAATATGATTTGAATTTTTATAAACGGATATATATTTTAGAAATTGTTTTAGGATTTTTGTAACCAAACAAATATATCCGAATATAAATTATTTTACATTTACGTTATGAATAAAAAAATAAAATATATTTTAATATTTTTGGAGTATATTTTTGGTGTAATCCTAATTGTCAGGTCAGTTTTAATTAAAAAACCGATTGCACTAATCCGATCTTTATTCATTATTATCTTAGTTGAAATTGAAAACTTGCCTATTATTCGATAATAAATATTCACTTTTTAATGAAATCTGTTTATTAGTATCAAAAATTATAGTTAAAAATAGATGAACTAATTTGTTGATTCAAAATTATAATGACATATTCGAATTAATTTCTTCAATGCACGGGATTATTGATTTATATAACAAAAAGAAAAAATGGACCATGGTGTAATTTTTGTGCCATTTTTTATTATTTTTGTATCCAAACAAGTCCCAATTAAATTCTCTACAATCCTTACAACCAAACACAATCATTTCCTTATTTGATCATATTAATTTAAAATTTCCTAAGATATATCTACCTAATTTAAAGCGTTATGTTAGATTAAAATATAATTCTCCTTTCACTTTTATTTAATTTTATATTTAATTACTTTAATTACTATTTAATACATAAAGTTAATAAAATTTTAGATTTTTTTGCAGCATATGATGTGATTTGAATTTTTATAAATGAATATATATTTTCGAAATTATTTTAGGATTTTTGTAACCAAACAAGTATATCCGGATATAAATTATTTTACATTTAGGTTATGAATTAAAAAAAAAAATCTATTTTAATATTTTTGGAGTATATTTTTGGTGTAATCCTAATTGTCAGGTCGGTTTTAATTAAAAGAAAAACGATTGCACAAATCATATCTTTATTCATTATTATCTTAGTTGAAATTGAAAACATTCCTCTTATTTGATAATAAATATTCAATTTTTAATGAAATCTATTTATTAGTATCAAATATTATAGTTAAAAATAGATGAACTAATTTATTGATTCAAAATTTTAATTACATATTCGAATTTATAATGAAATATTCGAATTAATTTCTTCAATGCACGGGATTATTGATTTATATAACAAAAAAAATGGATCCGTGGTGTAATACGGAGTAAATCCTAGTCATATTGTACATCTTTGCAGTTAATTAAATGTTTATAAATCTTTTAATGGTATAATGTTACTACTTACTACTACCATCTTGCCCAAATTATATTCAATATGATCCATCAAATTAAGTGATTTAATTACAATGATGATTTAATCGTTCTTATGAGTTATGGCTGACTAATTATATAATTTGAAAAATTCTTGGGTTCACCCCTAGGGGTGAACCTCTTATATTCACCCCCTCTTAATTAACCAATCAAAATACAACAAAATGCCATATCATATATCATATTTATAAAATAAATCAAAATTAAAATAAAAAGACAAAACAAATAAAGGAAACAAATTCTGTAGATTTTTTAATAAGGAAATTATGTCGGTTTAGGTTTATAAAAAAATGATTAGAGTGTAGATTTTACAATTAAAAACAAATATATGTCGGTTTGGGTTTATAAAAGAGTGATTAGGGTTTAGATTTTATAATTAAACAAAATTATATGTCGGTTTGGGTTTACAAATTAGTGGTTAGGGTTTAGATTTTATAATTAAACAAAATTATATGTCGGTTTGGGTTTATAAAAAAGTGGTTAGGGTTTAGGATTTAGATTTTACAATCAAACAAATTTATATATCGGTTTGGGTTTATAAAAGAGTGGTTAGGGTTTAGATTTTACAACTGAAGAAAATTATATGTCAGTTTGAGTTTATAAAAGAGTAGTTAGGGTTTAGATTTTACAATTAAACAAAATTGTATTTCAATTTGGGTTTATAAAAGAGTGGTTAGAATTTAAATTACACAATTAAAAAAAACTGTTGGTTTGGGTTTATTAAAAAGTAATTTGAATTTTGATATTATAATTAAAAACTATAATATAATATTTAGAATTAACAATTATAAAATTAATTGATATACAGATTTTGTTTCTTTAATTAACTATTTGTTTCCTTAGTTAATAGGGGGTGAATAAGAGTGAACCCAAGAATTGTTCATATAATTTTTATCACTGTAAGAAGATTAGAAAAAAACAAAAGAAAGAATACTATTACTTATTAATCGATTATTAGAAGGTAGCCTCTTTAACAAATTAAACAAAAACAGAAAGATTACGGGCCTTATAGAATAGATGGGCTTGGTCTAAATCATGATTGAATGCAAATCTAGGGCCATTTTAAATCACGTGGGCTGCCAAATTCTATTTAAATTTAGATTTTATGGATGTTTTAATTGATTCATTCATAGTTCTTATAATGAATGTTCTTGGTGGATCGATAAAAGTCATAAAACGTAAAAATAAAATCATCCATGCCAAAACTGTGGAAGACTGGAACGTATATAAAGTAGTGTTGAACGTAGTTCACAATTGATAAGAATCTGAAAGATATGGTAACTTTCTACATGCACCTATATAAGACATTGAATTAGTCTTGGCCAAACTTTTCAGAATTGATTCCAAATCAATCATACCAATTAGACACCTAGCTATGACCAATCATATGCTTATTCAACTAAATGGAGGAATATTTTGAATATGAATACTAATATTAATGATGTGAGTGAGGAGGAAAGAATAAAGCATAATGTGATGAGAATGGAATCAGAAAATTTAAGAATTGTGTGTGTTGCTTTATCCCTTTGTATTGTTTCGATACGTACGTCTATTTTGGTGTTCAAAGTTTCAAACCCCTTCTTTATTTTCTTCTTCTTAGTGCTTTTGGAAAAAGAGAAGAGAAGGGGCTCAGATTCAAGCCCCACCTATAAAGATACCATATAGTTAGCACCCCACATTCACACCCATTAATTTCCACATTCATATATAACCAACTAATACACCCACATAATTAAATATCAAACAATCATTACCTACGGGATTGGTATTTAGTAGATAGTTTACCATTTGAAAAGAAACTTGTACTAACTTAAGAGACTTATATATATGAGATGAACATAATTATTCAAATGGTTGACAAAATAAGAATGAAAGACAGAGAGGATATGATTAATCAATGTTCATACAAAACTGCATGCGTTGCGTTTTAGAGAACTTTTCTATAAATAATTTCACATTGTATCAGCTCAACATACCTTAAAAACGTGTCTAAAGATTGATTAAATCTAAAGAAACCATCATTTAACAATTTTGTTGTTTCACAAAATGTTACATTTTAAATAAAACTCATGGTAATTGTTTCACTGTGTGATTCTATGAACATTGTGATTTGTGAGAGACAAAGAATTCAGTTAAAAGCACAGGACGACTTGATCGATACTATACGTATAATTTGTCTTAAGCGATTACAAAACCAAGAAAAAGAAAGTTAAAAAAAAAAAGGACGAGACACTGCATGTGTTTTGGACCGTTTTGGTTTAGAGTGATAAAAAAAGAAGATAAAACTGTCCCTTTTTTTTTTTTTTTTTTTTTTTTTCATTCAAATTAAAACCCATAAAGGGTTGAGTTCTTACAGCATAAAATCAGATAGACATAAAATGATAAAGATAAGGGCTCCATGAGCTTAACAAAAGGATTTTCACATTGAAAAAGTTCTGAGAAGTCTATTGGAACCAGAGCGGATTCGTTCTTGAAGTCAGGCTTCACGAGATCCTCGACCAACTGGTGGTCATGAGCGGCTCTAGCGGCTGATACCGATGAGCTTTTAAAGGGGTGTTCCATGGAGGGAACGGTTGAGGGTTTTTTCGTCAACTTGAGAGTGGTCAATGGCATGAGATGGTATAAGCTTTGGCAAGCATACCTCAAGGATGTAGATGAAGCTGTAATCGGGAATCGCAGGCAGAGGGTGTCAATCCATAACAGAGCAGGTGGGTCATCCCTCGCATGGCAATGGAGGTAAATGAATTCCACACAAAGCTTGTTATCAGTTTGGACCTGGGAAGTGGAAACAGCCCCAAGCTTTCGATCTAATGGCGGTAGGTGGTACATGGGTTCAAAGGGTTTTGTCACCAACATGAGAGGGTTCAAACGCATGAAATACTTTAACCTTTGAAGAACAAACCTCATAGTTGCAGATGGAGCTAAACACGGGGATCTTAGGAGAGGGTATCAAACTGTAATAAAGCAGGTGGGTCATCCCTCTCATGATAATGGAGGTAAATGAGTTCCACACAAAGCTTGTAGTCGGTTTGGTCTGGACAGTTTCTACGGACCCAAGCAATCGATCTACTGGTGGTAGGTGGTACAGGGTGGTAAAGGGTTTAAGCCGGGGTTCATACCAGCTATCAGATCCGATTCGAGTTAAGGTTATACGGGCGGGCATCCGGACAAGGCTACTTAGCTGACCTCGACAAACAAATTGATCAAACCGTTCTAGAGGCACCAACAAACTGCTACCGAGTGAAACTCGACTTGATCTAGCAGAGTAATGATACTAGAGAACTGGAACTTGACTTAAGATTCTCAAACACAGTCTAGGTAGATAAAATCTATCGCTAAACAGGCATTGTCGACAATGGAACAACGACTTCACATACGCAACAAGCAACGACCAACAAGAATCCGGCAACAGGCAATTAAGATGATTGAACGGATGCGTTCGTGTAGAAAAAGAGAAAACAGACCTGGGCCTCAAATGGATACTAGAATCATTGGCTTTGGTAGTGGGCCGAAATAAGGTTCTTGGGCCTATCAATGGATACAGTCCATTAACGAAACCCTAGGAAACCACCGGATGAGCAGGGGTTGGCGAGGGAAGGGTAAGCGGCGAGCTGACCAGTAACTTTTCCGACTGGATCCACTTGGACACCGGGAGGGGCATGGACAGCAGAGTTCTGAAGTCCCGAGGCTTCACGGTGGGAGAGGAATTGAAAAGTAGAAAAAGCAGCCTCGTTTTCTTAGCTTCTCGCGGACATGAGATTCTTAGCCAGAGTGCGACACCATCGAGAGTCGTCGTCTTACCAACGGGCATAGGGATTCGGACACGAGGGTCATTCGGATCCGAATATTGAGAGGGCGTCAGATCTACTAGCCGCATCGGGGATTTGGGGAGGGGTTGGGTCGGACTGAGGGTTAGCAGAGAGAAACCTCGCCGATTGAACCTGGGAGAGAAGCGGATAAGAGTAGTTTTCAACAGGGGAGAGAAGACTTGGGGGTGAAATTGAGCACAAAGGAGTGATTGAGATAGGCACCAACACAAGATTAAAAAGAAGTAGGACAGGTAAACGGGAGCAGGAAGAGACCGGAGGACCCGACGCCGGCAAGCCGGAGCTTTACCGGCGTCGGAGCAGGATTCGCTTGAGGGGTTCTCGATATTTGTGTCTGAGAGCTCTTTTTTATCACAAGAAAACTATAAAACTGTCCCTAAACATATAGATCTCCTCAATCCATGCGCAATCCACCTGATCCGTAATACCTTTTTCACCCTTCACCCAGCAAACCTCGGATCAAATAACAACGTCTTCCTACATAAGGGTAGTATCGTCTTTTACTTCCCTAAGCCGACAACTATCTCTGTTGCTTATTATTTCTTTTGTTTTTTCTTTTGTTCGAAGAATTTTCAACTTAGCTTTCGAAGTTTACTTAAAGATTTTTTTAAATACATTATTAGCAGTGTGTTAATTAATCTTGAACAAGAAATTAATCGTAGCAGCTTTTATTTACTTTGCAGACAAATAAAGCATCAGTCACTAAGCCCACCATGATTAGAGCGTCGAGGTCCCAACCATTTGTTTTCTTAATCAAAAACTATTCTTATTGCTGAAATTAAGACAATATTAATATACTCCATGATATAAACCTTTTTTAAAAAATACTATTATTACTAGCAAAACACCTGTGTCCACTAATCATTGCTTTCAAACACATAATGTCAATTGAAACTCAACTGTTCCAATATTAATTTATCTGCATAAAGGGAGAGAGAAAAGACAAATTAGTGGAATTGGAAAGACAAGATTAATTAAAATTAGTGATATACTGTATATTATCTTTGAAGAAACTCAATTCACTGCCATATGTGTCGTCACTCATTCTATAGTGTCAAACTGTCAATACACTTCTCCCTAGCTAAATGATTTATTTGAACAACAACATTTGTAACTTTATCATCAAGTCTCTATTCATTTAAAAAAAAAACCATGCAAAAACTCATCATAATGAATTTAAAAGTTTATATATACATATCATATGTGATGATTCACAATAGTGTTATCTATATTTGTATATATCACTACGTAATCCAAGTTCTCCCACTAACTTCTTGGTATTTATTTATCACATTTCTATAGGTAGCAAGCACTAACTCCACTCATTGTTTTTCTTTCTGTTTTTTTTTTCACTTGCTCTCGTCAAGTGCCTACCAAATTATAAATTCAAAAGAACACATGGTTCAAATGAAGACAAAATCTTGAGTAGAGGAAAAACAAAAAGAAAAGAAAAGAAGAAGAAGAAAAGTGATGGGAAATGGTGAGAAAAATAAGAGAAAAAAGGAAAGCTAAAATGAATAGATATTGCGATGGTGGGTCAAAAAAAAAGAGTGGTTTGTTCACAAATCCACAAGGCGCCTTTGATTCTTTGTCTCTTTCTTTCACTATTCTCTCTATCTTTCTAGTAGTATAGTATTTTATTAGTATTACGCACATCAACAACAAAAGGAATAGTTCTCTCGTCATCTTGATTACAATAAATCCAAGATAATGGAATCTAAAACTTTGAAAACCAATATTGGTTTAACATTACATCGATCTTTTTTACAAGAAACAAAACGGGTTTGATCAAGAAGCATATAACACAAAGTAGTAGTAGAAAGAAACGTCTCAAAGAAATTTGTATATTTTTGTAGGTACAAGAAGGAACACATGTGGGTCCTACTTTAATTACTGGACCCTACACTCCCCGGACCCCACTTTCTCTTTGCCATTTTTTTCTAAAAAAATATTAAAAAAAAATTAGAAAAAAAAAAGCTCCGTTACGGTCAGTAGTCGCAGTAGCAAGCTGCTATAGAGATAGCGCCCCACATACTTACACACACATAAAGCAAAAGCCTTTGAGCTCTCTCACCACTCTCTCAAATCCCAGACTCCTCCTCTCTCGTTTCTCGAGCCTGGCTTCTCTTTTTCTTCTTTGTTCATCGTTCTCTCTGCTTTAAATCCGATTTCTTGAATTTTTCCCCCAGATCAAGAAAAAAAAGAAAGAAAGTCTCCTCCTTTGTAAACCATTTTCCGGTTATATAATCACTCACTGTATCAGCTACATTGTACCGGCAAAACCCCCCCTCTCGATCTCGGGATTCTCGCCGGTAAATCTTCAATCTTTGTTTAGTTAGTTCCTGTTTCTTAAATCTCTTTCCTTTTGTCGTTTTCTCTTTGGGTGTTTTTGATCGATTCTGTTTAATGTTAACTAAAGAACAAGTTTTTATACTCCCTATGATGTTTTTCTCGACAAGGTTTCAGTTTATTTCAGATCGAACTATGGAAAATAAATCTTAGGACACAAACACACACACTCGTGTTCTTATTCTTTGTCTTGAATCCATAAATGAGAGTTAGTCATCCTGATGTTTATTCTATTTCGTGTGTTTGTGTTATAGTTTATTCGCCGACAAGAGTTTAGAATATGGTCCCGAATATGTTGGTTGGTTTTGTTTTGTATCTTTCTAAGTGCTTTTATGTTAAATTGAGGTCAGAGTTTGATTTAGTTGACGTTTTTTTCTGTTTTGCTTTTGAAGGGATATAGAGAGATTTGGGAGTTGGTGTTAAAGATCTCGTATGAATGCTGGAAATGGAAAGAGTTGCTGAGCTCAAGAGACTTCCTAGTAAAGGTCCTGTCTCTGGTCACTTATCAAGTAGTAGTAGACAATACATGGACTTTGAAACTAGAGATCCCCGGAGTATGCATTTAGAGACTTTGAGGGAACGAGCTGCTCGATACAACAACAACAACGGAAGATCTGTGAATCCTACTACGACGTTGGGGAGGGAGCTAAGCCAAGTTCTTAATGTGCATAGAGAAGATGTGATTATGACTCAGTTTGGTGGTGACATGAATGATTTTCAGGAGTTTGAGCCTGTTGTGTCCTCTGTTAGAACGATGAAAGCCAAGTATCCTTTGCTGGAGATTGAAGAGATTGGGGCTGCTGATGAGGATGTTACTTGTAAAGGAAGCAATGATATGTCTGAGGAAGCTGGTTCTAGCTCCTTCCGTGGAGTTAGTCATCCCCCAGAGCCTGACGACATGGATCTTATTACTACTGTCTATGTGCCCATCAGCGAAAAAGCCAAACCTGAATCCGTTTGCTTGATGAAGGGTATGTCTTCTACTACTACTACTAAAGGACCCTTTATCGAAGATCTTTCCCTCTGCGTGCCTCCGAAGAAGCCAAGCCCCGGAATACTCTCACCTGCAGAAAGCATAGTCGAGGAACCTGCTACATCGCTGTCCCCATTCTCTGTGGCTCGTGCATCACAGAACACAGAAAACTCTCTGCTACCGCCAGATTCAGACAAGGAATGCGTTTGGGATGCTTCTCTGCCTCCCAGTACCAATGTGAGCCCACATAGCAGTAGTGTTGAAAGTATGAATTTCGCCAGGGCTATGAGTATTGCTAATAGCTCTTCTGCAACAAGTACTACGCAGAGGAGCGATGTTGTGCTTAGTATGGACAAGAACTACTGTGACAGGAGTATCAGTATGGTTTTGGATTCGTTTGAAAGTGCCAAGACGAGTGCAAGCAGAGCTAGCGATAGTAGCGGCCTAAGCGAAGAGAGCAGCTGGAGCAATTTCACTGGAAGCCTTAATAAGCCACACAAAGGGAATGATCCTTGGTGGAATGCTATCTTGGCTATCAGGACTCGAGATGGGATATTGGGAATGAGCCACTTCAAGTTGCTCAAACGGTTAGGCTGTGGTGACATTGGGAGTGTGTATCTAGCTGAGTTAAGCGGAACTCGGTGCCATTTTGCTGTGAAAGTGATGGATAAAGCATCTCTTGAGAACCGGAAGAAGTTGAATCGAGCTCAGACTGAGAGAGATATCTTACAGCTATTGGACCATCCGTTTCTACCGACATTGTACACTCATTTTGAGACAGACAGATTCTCGTGTTTGGTCATGGAATACTGTCCTGGAGGTGATCTGCACACTTTAAGGCAACGCCAACCCGGGAAGCATTTCTCAGAGTACGCTGCTCGGTATGTTTTCTCTCTCTCTGGGTTTCAATATTACAGAAGCTTTAGTATCATTCACTGTTTTCTCACTTTCTTTAGATGTTTCACATTTTGTGTTTTGGCCAGATTTTACGCTGCAGAGGTGTTGCTAGCCCTTGAGTATCTCCATATGCTAGGTGTTGTTTACAGAGACTTGAAACCTGAGAATGTTTTGGTTCGAGATGACGGTCACATAATGCTTTCTGACTTTGATCTCTCCCTGAGATGCGCAGTTTCTCCAACACTGATCAAAACATTCGACTCAGATCCATCTAGACGTGGTGCATTCTGCGTTCAACCCACTTGTATGGAGCCTACATCAGCTTGCATTATCCAACCCTCATGTTTCTTACCACGCAGCATCTTCCCTAACAAGAACAAAAAGAACAAGTCCCGTAAAAACCAGACGGATTTCTTCAAGTCACACTCAGGTGCACTCCCAGAGCTAGTTGCTGAACCAAACACACGGTCCATGTCCTTTGTTGGAACCCACGAGTACTTAGCTCCAGAGATAATCAAAGGAGAAGGACATGGAAGCGCAGTGGATTGGTGGACTTTTGGTATCTTTGTCCATGAGCTCCTATATGGGAAAACCCCGTTCAAAGGTTCAGGAAACCGAGCTACTCTGTTCAATGTAGTTGGAGAACAGTTGAAATTCCCAGAGTCACCAGCGACTAGCTATGCAGGCAGGGACTTGATACAAGCTTTACTGGTTAAAGATCCAAAGAACAGGTTAGGAACAAAAAGAGGAGCAACAGAGATAAAGCAGCATCCATTCTTTGAAGGAGTGAATTGGGCATTGATAAGGTGTAGCACTCCTCCTGAAGTACCGAGACAAATGGAGACCGAACCACCACCAAAGTATGGACCGATTGATCCAGTTGGTTTTGGTAGTAATAGCAAACGGATGATGGGACCACCACCAGTATCAGCAGCAGCAGCAGACACGAAATCTGGTGGTAAATTTCTAGACTTCGAGTTTTTCTAATGTTTCCAAGAGTTTGTGTTTAGTTCCTTCTTAGCCATTTTTAGTCTTCTTCATGTCACTATATATTGTAACCATGCCTAAATCTTTAGTAGCTTAGGTCTATCTTCTTCTCTTTTTGTATGGAGATTAAATCTTCTTCCATGGAACTAAAACTTTTGTAAGGACATGGAAAGCCCCAAGTCAGAAATTATTTAAGAAAATCTCCTTTGGTACTCTACTGTTAGGTTTGTCGGTATCCTTCTCTACCCGTAGTAAACTAATAGATTCGTTATGTCAATGTCACTGCCATGTTTTGGGTACATCTATATGATACATTTTTTCGTGGTCCCAAAAATTGTTATGATCTAAAACGAATCAACAACGATTCAATTATTTTTATTCTAATCCCAAAACTGAAACTGGTTTTGGCATTTGTATGTGTCTTTTCTTTAAAAGTGTCGGCATGATATTCGCTTGATCTCAACATCACATCTGTAATATATTACAGATTACAAAATGAGAGTCGGCTATGATCAAAAGATATAAACCACGCTTGTTTTTGTTAACCGTAGAGACCCTAGTCTACCAAGAACTTTAAGTGCGGCAGACAAAACAGAGAATGATCACTTGTCAGACTAAGATCCTAACTCTTTCTCAGGGAATCCGATGATAACAGGACCCACTGACTAGAGACATTTACATAAGTAGTAACCGACCGACCGGTTTCATGCCAAAAGGAGACAGTTCAAGTCCGTCCTAGATTTGGAATCAACACCTGCTATGACTTATATATATCACCCATTAACGAACAAGTAAGAGATTGGTTCTTTTATTCATTTTCATTAGAACATGTAGCTGAGAACTACATGAACAAAAATCCCCACAGTTCATAACCAGAAATCAAAAGCCAAGTCCTAGAGACTCCACATATATACATTTTCTTTGCAGAAATAAACAATATCCAAGCAAATCTATCAAACAACCAAGCCCCGAAATAAGCATAAATAAAGATAGGAAAATTTTAACTATATAGTCTTGTATTTTCCAACTATATAGTATAGTAAAAGTCTATATAATTTAGTGTGCTATTTGATGGAGTATGAACGAGTGCATACCGTCTGTAAGGATTCCGTGAACAGAGCAGAGAAACTCGTTAATGCTTGGAACACACCAGGCAAACCCGTCTGCAAGTTATTCAGAGTCATGGCTCTTGTTACATCTATTGCCTTGGAATGCTTCAGCATTTCTTCCTCTACTCTTCTCTGGCATGCTCCTAGCTCCAACTTTTTCTCCGTGAGCGGGTCCCGAGCGTCTAATACGTGTCCGTTGTCTGGTCCTGAATCCGGGAGACCAAACCCGACCGTGGAATACGACTGATAATATTTCCTTTCGATGTTTCTAAGCGAGGAAGCTTTCTTCTCAAGCTCCTTTGATGCTGACTCGGTTCTTTTCTTTATCTTAAGTTCCTCGGACTGTTTCGCTGATATCACGTGAACAACGTTGATGAAGCTTTTGATTGCTTCGGAAGCCACTGTGTCTGGGACTCGGTCTAGAGTAAGCTTCCACTCATCACAAAATGCGTAGGCGTCTACTGGCTCTTTGTGACTGGGATTGTCGTCTTGGCAAACTGGAAGAAGAGTTAGCTTGAACCAGGCTTGAACCGAATGTATGAAGTCCCTTTGGAATTTAATCAGCCGGCAGAAACTAGAGTGCCATAAAGACACAGCTGTTTCCAAGTCACGTGTTGCTTGTCTGTGTAGTTCAGATGTTGATTCCCCTTTGCCTGACCTGTTAATGAGCCCCTGAACTTGCTGTACGATGTTGTTCTGAATCTCGTGGAACTGATGCATTGATTTCCACATGTACATGAAGCTGCACAAGGAAATATCAGAAATTAGTGTGTAACTTTCTGATGTTTAAAGCAAATGCCTATATTGCATTGATGGACTCAAGCAGATACTGAAGCATAATCTTTTGACTCTTAGCATATATTTGTCAAAATGGTTTTTTATCACTCTCTTGTTTTTGGCATTACTACAACTACCACACTTGAAACTTGGCTAGGGAGCTTTAAAATGCCACTCACATTGGGAAGATCTATCTCTCTATCGCTTTAAGATGCAGACTCTAAAATGCCACTCACATTGGGAAGATCTATCTCTCTATCTAACACGACGGATACCAGAAGTCAGAATTAGATATTAGCCAGTACGCCTAATCATAATACTCAGCCTGAGTAGTTTAGGCAAAGACATGATCACCAATTCAGTAGCTTACTTGTTAGTTGTTACTTGGTCTAGATAAGCTATAATAGCCCAAAACCCTACAATATTTGAGAGTTAAGGATCTTTTCTTTGTCTCAATCTAAGAAGCAGCCAATCATATTAGGGAATCCACAATTCTACAGGATAGCTTCAGAAAGGCATGGGATAACTAACTGCTGAAGCTATCAATTTTCAACTAATTAATGTTCACCTACTTGATGAGTCCACACAATTCTTTTAGAGATGTGAAGGTAGTTGGAAGTATACCTACGGACTTCTACAATTAAATTATGATACAGATCTGTCAATGCAAGCAGATGGTAGGAGTGCAACTAATAGCGAATATGATATCATATAGTCATTGATACAAAATTTAGCTAAATTAGATAAATCAAACAATGCAAACATACCCATGACAGAGCTCAACGAGCTGCGGGACAAGATCAGTATCTCGAAGGCGGATAATTGCATTAGACGTTGTGCTGACGGCCTGAGAAGTAACAATTATAAGAGACTGCAACCTCGTTATAGAGCCCTTTGTCTTGTCTAACTTAATCTCATTCTCTCCCTTGTACTCTTGGCTTTGAAGCTTTGACAACTTCTTTTCATGCTCAATCTTCAACCCTTCTCTAGCCTGAAAGTTCATTCGTATCTCCAATAATTAGTGAAACCAAAACCTACGAGAAATGACAAAAAACTGACTGAAATAGAATAAACAGTAGAGACCTACCTTGACTTCCTCATAGAGTTTCTTTTCCCATGCCAAGAGGCGGTCTAGACTAGAAGATAGACTCTTGGGACCACCCGGTTGGTCCAATGCGGTTGTGTCAAGCCTGTACTTGACTTCCAATGGCGGCTTTGACGTCCAGGTTGAGCTCAGGTTGCTCAATACACTACTCGAATGAATCACCGTCTCTAAACACACAAAATTCACAATGCAAAATCAAATCAAATCAACTTCCAAATTGCGTTCATAATTAAGCTAATTCAAAGCTATCAAGCAAACTCACTCTTCAATTGGCTGAAACTGCGATCAAGCTGAGCCCTACCAAGATGGAGCATCTGAGAAACTTGGTCACCAGCAGAGGCCGCCTTGTCGAAATTCTCCTTGATAGCATCAACAATCTCTTTCAAATCTCTATGCCTAACAACCATCTCTCCACCGCCTCTGTAACTACCAGAAGACGTCGTCGCGTCATCTGCTTTGCCATACTTCTCTTGTGAAACACCACCTCCATACTCCTCTGGCATTGCTTGCGGCGGCTTCTGATGATACTCCCGTCTCATCGAACTCGTCTTCACAGAAGATCCGAAGTCGGAACGAGTCCCAATCTCAGACTCTCTATCCTCTTCTTCTTCTTCCTCCTCCGCGGCCTCAGATGAGCTCGTCGTACTGTAATGATCATGATCCTCCCATTCGCTACACTGAACCTCCTCTCTCTCAGTCTCCTCTTCCACCGCAGTAGACTCAAATTGCTTCTTCTTCTTCATATGAAAAAACTCATGCTCCGATCTCTCTGTTTCGGTATCGTCTTCATAGCGGTTCTGTTGTTGTTGCCTCTCTTGAGATTTCCGATCGAAGAACTCAGAATCAGGAGGCGAAGGAGGGTAAAAGTTCTCCCAATTCCACACAGAAGAAGCTTGAGAAGGAGTAGCTGAGTAAGTAGAGTTCTGGTAAGCAGTAGGGTAAAAGCTCGGCATGAAATTAGATCTCTCACTAGACGAAGGACTCGAGAGAATATGAGGCAACTTAGGTTGTTGCTGTTGCTGTTGCTGTTTCCGGCGCCGATTAGATGACGCTGTAACAATCGGAGGTAGTTTCGAGCTAGCAGCAACGGAAGGAGGAGCCGGCGGTTGAGTATAGACTGAAGAAGGAGCAGGTGACGGCGGAACAAACTTGGCGGAAGGTGGAGGATGATGATGATGATGATGATGATGAGTATGGAGAAAAACAGCCGGAGTTTGATCTGATACAGCTAATGGCTCACCGGCGGCGAATGATGAAAGAGCAGATCCAGTGAGACGAAGCGATCTACAGTAATCGGCGTGAGCTGCAGCTAGGTGATGTCGCGCGTTAACAGATTCCGTCATGAGACGACGGCGTTCTTTGCACCGCCGTACTGTGTCTTCATTATCGAGCTTCGACGCTGCACATCCCATGGTTAAATGGTTTTCTCTCTCTCGCCTGAGTTAACTTAAACGGGCGGCGCGTGGAGTCGCCTCGGTTGTGCTCTGCATTATTATTATTATTTTTCAATGGAGAAGAATCATCACACAAAAAAGGAATGGGGGAGAAAGTTTCTTAGCTGTTTCCACTTGATCGGACTCTCCTTTGACTGTACATTGCTCTCTCTACTACTATTTTCTTATCTTTTTCCACTTTTATTATTTCTTTTAAAGAATACAAAGGTTCCTTTTTCTATTTTATTTTATTTATTTTGTCCCCCAGTGAGTCAGTGACTGTCATTAACCTGGACTAGTGTTTTTTTTTTTCCACTTTGTTACTAAAACAAATTTTGATTTCTCACCAAGTTAATTATAGTTTAATGCAGTATACAAATTTGACCAGTAGTATAAGAGAGTTTTAAATATTTGAAAATACTCCATGTTAGTATTTATTCTGATTATTTTAAAGAATTTAAGATGGTGCGTCGGTTGATGTGGAATGTAATTAATGAGAAGAAGAAAAAAAAAACATTTTAAAGGATGCTTTTGTGTCGTTTTATTGTGGTTTGGGTAGGTAGTGGATTAAATTTGGAAAGACCTAAAGTATTAGTCAAATTACTACTAGTAGTAGTTTATTATTAGAACGTAATTGCAAATCTGAGAATGGAAATATTTTGAGTTTTTAGTGAAGTCATTGAATCGTTGGCTAAAACGGCAGGATGTTTACACTTGGAGTTTAAAAACGGTGTAACGTGTCGTTGGGAAGAGTCTTTTTTACACCGTTTATAGAAGAAAGTATCGACACATTCCACAACAACAAAAAAACAAAAAACAACAACATGCATTTACTTTTATTGTTGCTTTCCAGCTTTGTACAAGAGGTTGCAACGGTGAAAAGTTAAAAAAAAAACAATGACATGTATAATGAATATCACAAATCAGACTTAAAATAGTATTAGCTAGTATGTTTAGAAATTGTTCCATCTTTTTTTAAAGTGAGCTTCGATGCTCCCCGAAGGAGCATGTAATTCGCCTTCTTTTATAATGGATGCATCATGCATGCTTGGTTGCTTCCGTAAATGTAACGTGCGTACTTTGTTTTCTTTTGGAATGGATTAAGCAAAACACTTGAAACTATTAAATCATATTTCACCTTGTTTTGTATTCGACGACGATCATCAATTATCAAACGTAGTGATATATATTACGCTCACCAAGATGAATAAGTAAAAAAAAATACAAAGGAAAATAAACATGGATAAGAATTGATATAAAGCATGTGGAGACGTCAACACCTTCGAAAATGACCCAATTGAAACTTTTGAAAAAAGCACAACTTTTTGTATTATCTTTTAATCTTTATCTTTTTTTGGTTGTAATCTTTTGATTACGAAGATTCTTTAAGTTTTTAGATTTCAGAGATATTCATAAAGATCTTGTTCTTAACGCTTTCCCAGCTGTGATGTCAATTTTATTCTCTAGGTGAATCAAATGTGGTTAATTTGTTTTCTAAGTGTGTTAATGATGTCTGGTTTAGCTAATGTTTACACTCTAGTATTCATGATATACAGAATCATGCATGTCTACAATGATTCTTCTTAAATAAAGATTTATGCTGAATGGAATCAATAGTTGAAAAACAAATCATACATTTTAATTAAAAACATTGCGTCTTTATAGTTAGGTGTCCGGAGCAGCCATGTGGAGTGGACTGTTGTCTTTTGTGATATATTATTGTCTCTCTATACCTTAAGATATGAGTCTAAATCGTTGCGTTGGACGTTGGTCCCATTACTACACCACTTGACTTTGATTGAGCCGGCTTTAACGGGCTTTCGTAAGGTATCACTTATTTGGTCGTTGGCCCATTATTGAAAGAAATCATCTATAACATAGAAGAACCTTACGTTACGTACGTCATATTCCCCCACGTATACAACAAAACTGCTGAGTTTCATACGTAAAATAACGTAACGCCCCCACGTATACAACAAAACTGCTGAGTTTTATACGCAAAATAACGTAACGCAGACAAAGAGTGCCAACGTATCTTCACTGTTTTCAATTATATTCGATTCGGATAACTAAAAATACTTGATATAATTTATATTTAAACGTTTTATCATATTGTGCTACTTTATAGAGATGTTACAACGAAATGAACAAAAAAACAAATAGGGAGTGAATGAAAACAAAAATGGCAACTAACAAAACGTGTCTTTGACAGTCACAGTGCGTCGACTTTAACTTTTGTCACTTAATTATATTTTAATAATCAATTAGCACGTGAAAATTGTGTCCTTCCGATTTGTTATTTGTTTTTGTTTTTCTAATGGGAGTAGATTTAATGGTTTTAATTTGCAGGGTTTTTATACTTTATTCATAGGAAAAAAACGAAGATCTAGGGCCCTGATTGGTAACGGCTGTTACTTGTGGCGGTAGATGCTTTGACTGTAAAGACTTTGCTGTAGAAACTTTTGCTGTAGAAACTTTAACTGTTAAAACTTTAATGGCTGTTGTTTTTATTGTATGTCTTTTATAAATATAAAGATGCTAAGAATAAATTTATGTGGCAATATAATGAATTTTATTTAAAAAAAAAAATTGAAAATTAAAATACAAAAACTCATAAAAATGAATAGATAAATATTTTCAACAAATTAAAAAATATAAAGAAATGACATAATTGATTATGTATTATAATGGTTTTTGATGCAAAAATAATTTTGAAAAATGGATCTCAAATAACAGAAATAAAAAATTGATTTTTAATGAATTATAATATATTTGTGATAAATTATAGATAGATTGAAAATGGATGTTTTAATCATCATGGATAATAAGAAAGAGAAAATAAATACAGTTTTATTATTATTTATTTTTTTACAGCCAAAAAAGCCTCACATTTGTGACTTTAAAAATTTGTACGTATAAACTAAAATAATGGGCAGTTAGACTTTTAAGACTTTTAAAAATAATTAGGCAGTAAAAGCATGATTGGTAAAATTTTGACTTTTAAGACTTTAAATTAGTTTTAAAGTCTTAAAAGTCTCTCCCAATCAGAGCCCTAATCTAATGTTTTGTTTGCTGATTTTTAATATTCAATTCCATTCCATATGGGAGTAGATTAATATAGTTCTAATTTGCAGAGCTTTTATACCTTATATTCAATTCCATAACGAGAAAAAATTGTATTACTGTGTAGTAGTAATATATTTTTTTGGTAGACTTCGTTAACGAATCGTGTTATTTCCATAGCTTTCTTGACTTCGCACTCCTGTGTTGTGTTGCACGTTTCAAGTATTTTATACAAGTTCTTCTCTTCTCTTTTTCTTCTTTGTTATCCGTGTTGAATATTGAAAAGCTTATGAAGTTAATATTGATAAACTTATGAAGTTTGACTTTAATAAACAATAAAAAGGATGATCGAGTGAAAAGAAAAAAGTATTATACATACAGTATATGGTTTTAACAATATATAAAACAGTGATTTGATATATATATATATATATATATATCCAAAGAGATATATATGAGTTTAGAGAATGTCTTATACATATAAAATTTGGATCATGAACCAAAACAAGTTAAATTGATTGAACTTAAGTAATTTTCCAATCGTTTTAATTTTTTTTTTTTTGTTAGTTTGTTGGTTTTTAACTTTTTATACTTTCGTTTCTTATTGGGGACCAATCGATTATTTGAGAAAATTATTGAAAGAATATATTCGATCATTTTATAAAATATTCGGCCTAGCTAGGCTCTCGTAGCCTGACACAAATGATATACACATGTGACCAACTTTCTTAAACTAAAATTTAAATAACTTACAGATTTTGGTAATAACATCAACACATGAAGTATACGATACCTTCTTGATTTTATATATCGCTTTTGACTTGACATCAAGGTACATACATAATTATAGAAAAAGAAAATGAAGAAAAACAAATATCATTGAAAAAGAAAGACCAAAAAAAGACCAATAGTCCAAACAAAAATATTTTGTCACTGTTCTATTATAAACAAAGAACGAGGCAATGAAAAAAAAAAAAAAAAACAAAACGAATCTTCTATGAACGTAACAACTATCAACAACCAACGACGTCGTTTCAGTACTTTAAAGAACCTTCCATGGACCTTCTCTCAATCCATTACCTTTATATATATTTCTCTTCACTTCATTCGAATTCCAAAACAAACACAATCTCTTAACTGTACAAACCGAAAGAAAGAAAAATTAAACACACTCTCTTAATCCACTCTCATCATCATCAAGGTCATTAATTCAATGTCTGGTTTTAATTACAACGACTCGTCGTTAATAAACTCATCTGAATCCGTGAATAACGGCGTTAACTCACAGTCACAGATGTACTTCCGTAACCCAAGTTTCAGCAACGTTATCTTAAACGATAACTGGAGCGATTTGCCGTTAAGTGTCGACGACTCACAAGACATGGCTATCTACAACACTCTCCGTGACGCCGTCAGCTCCGGCTGGACACCTGTCGTTCCTCCTCCTCCCGTTTCTTCATCATCACCATCTCCGGCGACTACGACGGTTTTCGTTCCTCCTCCTCCTTCTACGGCGAAGGCGAGTGGATCACACGCGCCGAGGCAAAAGGGGATGCAGTACAGAGGAGTGAGGAGAAGGCCGTGGGGGAAGTTCGCGGCGGAGATAAGGGATCCGAAGAAGAACGGAGCTAGGGTTTGGCTAGGGACTTACGAGACGCCGGAAGACGCGGCGGTGGCTTACGACCGAGCGGCGTTTCAGCTTAGGGGATCTAAAGCTAAGCTTAACTTCCCGCATTTGATTGGGTCTTGTAAATACGAGCCGGTTAGGATTAGGCCTCGCCGTCGTTCGCCGGAGCCGAGTAGTGTTTCTGAGCAGTTGTCGCCGGAGCGGAAGATGGAAGAAGGTGAGCAGTCTAGGTTTGTGGTTCCGGAGTTGGATTTCTCGGTGGATCAGTTTTGCTTCGATGGTAGTTTATTAATTGATCAATCTGAGTGTTCTTATTTTGATAATCAAACTTGATTTAGTTTTTTTTTTTAATTAACTTTTAAGTAAAGCTTTTTTTTTTGAATATTTTAATAAGCAAATATTTGTTTATCATATGATCTTATGTAATGTGATGGAAAATATATATATGGAGGTTTTTTTTGTTTTCTTTTTTTTCTCGATTCAATAGATTATTAACAAATTGACTTTAAAGTTTAAATAGTACAACTTTAGATGACAATGTCACTTGACTGGATGATGGGTGCATCTATCTCTATATGATAGAAAATGGCCAAGAGGATTTCAAACAATATTACAATTGAGTTTTTGTTATACGGCTAGTCTTTTTTTTTTCCCCCGTTTTTGGATAATTTGGAGCTGTTTATATTGTCAGCATAGGAAAAGTTGGATAGGCCTAAATAATGTTTCGATTTCAGCTTGGAAATAGCAAAATCATGACACGTTGTGGGAGTTGAAGTTGATGGGCTGCTTCTACGTTACGAGAAAAGTACAATTTTTTACGCATTAATTTAGTTTTTTTTTGTTTTTTGTTTTGTTTTTTGAACTGAATGTAAAATTTATTCAAACTCAAAGATTGTTGTTATACAATAGCTGTGGACTTTCTTTTGAGGTTTACATAGAGGAAAACTGAGACAAGATTACCTCAAAAAAAAAAAAAAAAAAATGTTAAAAATGTGCATTAATTTGGTATTGATCACAATGATCACATTTTTTTTCTCCTGTTTTTTTCCGCAGCCCTTGTTGCTAGGATTTGACAAATATGTATTTTGATTATTAAGTTTAAAGGTTTAAAAATGTTATATTACAGTATATATATATATATATATGTAAATTTGAGTTAAGTATGTCCAACCACACTAGGAAGCTTTGGTTAAATGAAAGCAAAGGGAAATTATGATCGGTTCATTAATCAACCGACCTTTTCTGAAACAAACAAATTACCTTGAATAATTATTTATAGGTTATATATATCACACAAAATATTACAAAATACAACATATATATATATTTTTTAAAAGTAAATTAAAGGTACAAAGCATCAAGCGACGGTATGAGTAAACTAACCAAACCAAAACACAACAGAATATAATGAAATAACTCATTACAACAACAAATAATATAACAAAAAAATACATCAATCAATCACATGGAGTGATAATTCAAGGACTCGATGTAGTTGTAGAAGGCGGAGGGGAGAAGAACGGAATATTAATGGATGGGAGATTAGTCGGAAGAGAAGGAATTACTGTCGGAAATGAAGGTAAAGTTGGCATTGGAGGCATTGCAGTGGGAATTGTGGGAAAGTTTGGTTGTGGCAAAGTTGATGGCATTGGAAATGGAGGCATTGCACTGGGCATTGTGGGAAGAGTTGGTTGTGGCAATGTTGACGGCAGTGGTGGTAGTCCTATAGTCGGGATAGGCAAATTTGGAATTTGAGGAAGAGGTTGTTGCTGGAGAAGCTTTCGTGAGGCCGAGCAAGTGTTGATCGTATTAAAGAAAGAAAGACTCACTAAAAAAGCAATGAGAAAGAACTTGTATGATGCCATTTTGGGTTGTGTTAATGAATCTCTCTGATTATGGCTAAGCCTTCTTTAAATGCTTCACTTGTATTTGCTTTGTGCTGATGAGAAATTTAAAGATGTGCGATTGAGTTTATATAGTGGCAGGGTTACAAATACTATTGTGTACAATATCATATATGGTTTTTGGTAGGTGTAGTTTACGGCTTGTGTATGGTTGGCTTGAGCTTTTGTTAGTTCAACTTATTGTGTTTTTTTGAAAAGATTATTTTGACAATCTATAGATTTCTATTAAGGTTAGTTCAACAATCAAAACCCTCCGACTCTCAAGTACACGCTACCTAATAACAAAACTTTACACCATCCTTTTGAGTTTAATGCATACATATTACCATAATCTTATTTAACTTTTCATAAAAGAGAAATAAAAGTTCAATTTATTGAAACTATATGATATATCAAATACAAAGTAAACTCAAAACCTTCTTTGACAAAAAAAAAAAAAAAACTTCAAAACATCAAATAATTATAATCACTGTTTTGTCAGAGCATTTTAATTAGAAAATCACCAAATTAGCAAATCCATAGACCAATACAAGACCCTCGCATCTGTTGTCGTAGACCTTGCGACTTAAACGCACACCACATGTTCGTCAAAATTCCCAAGTGAGTGTTATCAAAGTCACGGTCTTTGATCGATTAACTCGTTAAGGAATCGAAATTTAGATTTCGTTTGATCATCATGGAACGATGGTCCGGCGTTTTGAAGATTCCGTTGGATGCTAGTACTAGAAACTACTACAGAGTTGCAGCATCTCTTTGCCTTTCTTCATCTTCATCTTCCAAAATCCTAACTGTGAGTGCCACTTTCTCTTTTATTCCCTGTTCCTAATTCATGCTCAATTAAAAAAAAAGCTTCATTTTTTTTTAATCAGCAGGTGCCTTCTGCAAATGCAATATTCTTTCATGGGGACAGAGTTCAAGACACTGGGAGTCCTGTGATTGAGAGGCTCTATGATCTACAGAAAGTAGCTGACATCATTGTTTCTAAATTTGGTAACTCTGTCAATGCTTGGGTTGTTGAAGCTTCTCTCTTTGATGGACCATTTGCTATCTACAAGGACTTTGTTCCATCAGTGAATCAATGGGGAGAACCTAAATCTTATCTCCCAACTGGCTTCCCAGCTTCTTCATCAATTGTCTCCCTCTTATCTAGTTGCCTCCATGAGGTATCAAACCAGGCAAAGAACCTCATTTTGAAGGAAGGCGAAGAATTGTGTTTGATAGACCAGATTGCATCAGTTCATCACTGTCCCAGAACTATTGTTCTTGGGTTTAGCAAAGGTGGAGTTGTGATAAACCAGCTCATGAGTGAGATCAGTTCCTTGGATATAAACTTTGCCGAACCTATGAGCCAGCATGGAAAGATTCAGTTCATTCCAGCCTCCAAAGAAAGCTTCCTTAACAGTATTTCTCAAGTTCATTATATCGATGTAGGACTGAACTCTTCTGGTGCCTACATTACTGATCACAACGTCGTGCAGAGAATCTCTCAACGCATTGCACGAGGAGCAGACTCGCTACGCATTGTCATTCATGGAACTCCTAGGCAGTGGTGTGATAAGCAGCGTGGATGGATTCGCAAGGAAAAAGACGAGTTAGTTCGTTTGCTCAAAGCTGAAACTGAAAATTCCGGTGGGAAACTACAGGTCCTTGAAAGATTCTATTTTTCTGGTAGACTTCCTGATTTGCAAATGCACTTTGAGATCATTGATGCTATGGATGTCTCTTAAACATTGCGCATAGCTTATATAAAACGAAAGAGAAAACATAACACCAAAAAAGACAAAGACATAATAATACTCTCGACTCTGTTTGTTTTCTATCAGAAAGTAATAAATAATACATTGCAAAAGAAAGTAACTTAAAAGTCATTATATCAGTACAAAAACCAAAACTTTCTTTTTTGAAGACATTAAAAAAACTCATGGACTAATGTAAGGCTTTTTTTAATAAGATGACACCAGCTTCAGAGTAAGTGAGTAGGCTTTTTAAATGGATCATAACGTTTCCACAGAATCACTCTTCCATGGCTTCGTTTTGAACAGACTGAATTTTGGGAACAACAACTTTGACCTTCTCTGAAACTCCGGGAGCCCGGACCAAACTAATCTGGTTGTTTAGCTCCTTCGTATCCTCATTGAATTTCTTCTGTTTGTTTGGCTTCAACCTAAGTCCCACACAAAAATAAATAAAACAAATCATAATCAAAAACAGAGTCTAATTTCAAATTCATACAAGCAGTGTTTTCAAGGATTTGTAGAAGAAGAAGGAATGTATACCTGTTCTCGATATGTTTGGCTTCTCTAGCGCTTCTGATCTTATCTATCTTCTTAATAGCCTTGAGTGTTTCCTCTGTTACGTTCCTGTCATATCTCTCAGGTCTGTTTCTCTTCTTCTCAAACTCAAATGTTTTATCCTTTTAGGGTCAAGGAAACAAAGAAAGACAAGCAGAATGGTGAGCTGTGAGCAATATTAACTAGATAACCCCAGAGAAACATAAAATACTTTACTCGTACCTTAGTCATGTCCTTTCCATGTGCCGCTCTGAATGCTTTAGTCCATTTCACTTTACGTGGGTTTCTCTTCATCTTGAAGTTCTTGTGACATTTCGACCTACAGAACCGGAAAATCTGCAAAGGAGAAGGTAAAACTCAATCACAATATATGCATAAGAAACAAAGCTAAGCGATTACATGAAAACCGATGAGATGCTTGGTTAGCGTTTACACTCAAAACAAGAACACAACATTTGTAGGCTTCTTATATACTAAACTCCTACACAAAAATGCCATTAATTTGGAAACACTAACCAAATCGTAAGAATAGACAAAAGTGGTCATCTTTAGCTAAAGAATCATCCAACTAACAACAGACATCAAAATTGGTCATTTAAGCTAGAGAACCATACAATTTCCTTTAGCTAGGACTAAGGAAATATGATGAACTCATGAACATGTTTTAAACGACAAAAGCATATCAATTAAACCATACAAAAGATTCAAGCAGGGTAATAAAGATTGATGGTAAAATAAATTACCTTGGCATCATTGCGGACAAACTGAATACCATGTCCAGGATATATTGTGGACGAGCAAAACCAACACTTGACCAATCTCATTTTGCCTCGTCTTGGAAACCCCTACAAGAGACTGTACCAAAGTTAAAAGACATGTAAAAATCTAAAACTAAAACCACTAAAATCACAACCAACACACACAGCAAAAGGAATCTACTTTCCTAGAGATAAAGATGTTTGACTTATAAATAAGAAGTAAGAAGCAGAAAGCAAGATTAAAAGTTTCAATTTTTATCAAAACTTATGGTTTCTATGAAGAGATACAACTCAAAAACTCGTCCACGGATGTAGTAAGCAGGAGAACCTTAGGATTATTTATCATGAAGTAATCAACATTTTAAAACCCTAGATTTCAACAAAGAGATGAAGAATCATAACAAAACAAAAACAAACGAAAGAGATAGGGTTATGAGAATGAATTGGAACAAAACATATTGAGAATTAAGGACAAACCTGTAGGTGATTCTAATTAGCGAGAGCGATTTCAAGAACAGGTTTCGCTTTGAGCCTCCCGAAGAAAGGAGAGTTCTGAAGACAAAGTAGCCAGCCGCGAGAAGATGACGATTAGGGTTTATGTAAACCTCCCAACGTCGTCGTTTTGTATCTGGCCCTTTATTTTAATTATAGGCCCATAGCCCAACAATTATGCAGCCCATATGTCATGTATGTTTTTGGCCCATTAACGCAAAGTTTCAGTTTTTGTTTTTTTTTTTTAAAGAAGAAAATTGAAATTACAATTTCTGGTAATAAGACGATGATGTTATACGAGCGAGAAACTCAACCGGTCTGGCTTCCGACTGAGAGAAAGTGTTTTAATCTTCTCCAACAATGTCACCGCCACGGCAGATTCTCACTTCTCCAGATTCATGCTTTCATGCTCCGCCACGCCGTAGAGACCAACGTTCAAATTTTCACCAAGTTCTTGGTTTGTTCTTCGTCCGTTGTTGGGATTGCTTATGCCCGTAAGTTGTTCGATCAAAGTCCTCAAAGAGAAGACAGTTTCCTCTGTAACTCTATGATCAAAGCCTATCTTGAAACTCGTAATTACACTGATTCGTTTGCTCTTTACAGAGATCTTAGAAAGGAAGAGACTTGTTTTGCTCCTGACAATTTTACTTTCACGACTTTGACAAAGTCCTGTGCTTTGAGTTTGTGTGTTAACCAAGGTTTACAGTTGCATAGCCAGATTTGGAGATTTGGGTTTTGTGCAGATATGTATGTTTCGACTGGAGTTGTTGATATGTATGCTAAATTTGGGAAAATGGGGTGTGCGAGGAATGTGTTCGATGAAATGCCTCAGAGAAGTGAGGTTTCTTGGACGGCTCTAATCTGTGGGTATGTTAGGTGTGGAGAGCTGGATTTGGCGAGTAAGCTCTTTGATGAGATGCCTCAAGTCAAGGACGTTGTGGTATATAACGCAATGATGGATGGTTACGTTAAGTCTGGTGATATGACCTCTGCCAGAAGATTGTTTGATGAGATGACTCATAAAACTGTTATCACGTGGACCACTATGATACATGGTTACTGCAACAACAATGACATAGAATCTGCGAGGCTTTTGTTTGATGCTATGCCAGAAAGGAACTTAGTTTCTTGGAATACAATGATAGGAGGATACTGTCAGAATCAAAAGCCTCTTGAAGCTGTAAGATTGTTTCAAGAAATGCAGGCAACCACCTCTCTAGATCCGGATGATGTGACTATTGTGTGTGTGCTACCAGCTATTTCTGACATGGGTGCTCTCAGTCTGGGTGAATGGTGTCATCGTTTTGTGCAGAGGAAAAAGCTCGATAAGAAGGTGAAAGTGTGTACTGCAGTTCTTGATATGTACTCGAAATGTGGGGAGATAGAGAAGGCGAAAAGAATGTTTGATGAGATGACAGAGAAAGAAGTAGCCTCTTGGAATGCTATGATACATGGGTATGCTTTGAATGGGAATGCACGTGCAGCTTTGGATCTATTCTTGGTGATGCTGAAAGAAGTAATGCCAGATGAGGTCACAGTGCTTGCAGTTCTCTCAGCTTGTAACCATGGCGGATTAGTGGAGGAAGGAAGACAGTGGTTCCACGTGATGAGTGAAGAATTTGGCCTGAATGCTAAAATTGAGCACTATGGCTGTATGGTTGATATACTAGGCAGAGCAGGGAACCTAGAGGAAGCAGAGGATTTGATTACAAACATGCCTTTTGAGCCAAACGGTATAATTCTAAGCTCTTTCTTGTCTGCATGTGGTCAATACAAGGATATAGGAAGGGCTGAGAGAATTCTGAAGAAGGCAGTTGAATTGGAGCCTCAGAATGATGGGAATTATGTTCTGTTGAGGAACTTGTACGCTGCGGATAAAAGATGGGACGATTTCGGGATGGTGAAAAACATGATGAGGAAGAACGAAGCCAAGAAAGAGGTTGGATGTAGCTTGATTGAGATAAATTATATCGTTTCTGAGTTTATATCAGGAGATACAGCCCATCCTCATCGGCGAAGCATACATATGGTTCTCGAGAAGCTGCTTATGCACATGAAAGAGGAGGAAGCCAACTGGTGAGAGTAACTCACAGTTTCATGTTAGTTCATCACATGCTACTCAATATGAAATACTTGGGCCAATAAGAGTTAGTAGTGTCATTCTAAGAGAGGGTACCTCCATGTTCAGTCCAATGGACTCAGAGAGCCAAGGCACACACACAGATCAAAGGTCTCCAGGAACAAGTTAGATTCTGCTTAATGCAAGTCATCATCCGAGAAATCAATCACTCTTCTCGTGTTCCTCTACAGTGAAAACTTTAAAAAGCTCCATACTCAGTTCTTTGTTTGGTATGTCTCTGCAGTGCAATGAAACAGCTCCACTAGGTATGGCTTTTGTCTAATTTGAACCCATATCGATGCTGTGCGGTTCTATATAGCACTAAGGTCTCTGATAATCCTTGGACACAAGTTTTCATTTTGGGAGTTGTTTTTTGTTGCGTTGCAGCTCTTGGAACAAAGATATTAGCATCTGAAGCTTTGGCTCATGTATTGATAAAAGGTACCAAGAGAGAAGAAACTTGATTGAAGCTCGGGGCATCGCATTTCGGGAGAAATTTTAGTTACTTCTCACAAGTTTTAGTAACGCAGAGAATTCAGAAGACTTACTAGTGTAGGGAACAAACGTAGAGAAGCATAAATTTTGTAGGGAACAAAAGTTGCAAGTTGCAATGTGTTGTTGTGAAATGCATAAGGAAACAAATGTGAAACTAACATGTTCAACACAACTGACATTAATAAGCTAAACATATTTCAGTCATCGATAAGATAAAAGAAGTAAATACCATCTTGAATAGACGAGATCAGCCTTTGATAACATGGACCTTGATTTCATGAACAAGACCCTGATAACCATCAACCATCTTTAGTTCGCAGAACATTTTATCACCTTTCTTCACATGATTCCTTCGGATGAGACTGCTGAATCCACTGAGATACACAGATCTGTTCTTCCAAACAAAGATTTTCCTCTTTAATTTCCCAATCTTGTCACGTACAGTAACCAAGTTTGGAAATGTCAACTTGTAGTCCTTTATAAGTAGCGATGGTATGCGCTGTGCAACATTAGAAGATCAAGTTGATGGACTCAGAATCATAATAATGAAATGACAAAAAACCATATAAGTCATTTGAAAAGAACTATCAAATTCTGCTTAATTGATGACATACCGTTCTTGACTGAGTCATATCAACCGGAAAAGACGGATTCAGTTCGTCGTCTAGATATTCATCAATTGGCGACCCTTTTGTGTTCTCTTCACTCTCCACATTCACATCTTCAGTTTCTTCTTCATCACTCTCCACATCGATCACTTCTTTTTCAATAAGAGATCTCGTCCTCTTACACATGGAACTGTGCTCGTACACGCAGAAATGGAACAAGCGAGAACCATCAAACTCGAAGACCAATAATACTGGCTCCGTGATGTTCTCGTCCTTGACGATCTTCTTCCATCCGTCCTGGAGAAACACAGCGTCACTCTCACCGTTTGTTGTCATTTCCATCCTCCAAATGTTACCCGAAGACACGCTTTTAACTGTCACTTTCTGAAGAAGATGCATCCCTGAGGTATTGTCCGAAACAAAAGGTAGAGTCTGTAGATAGAAACAATTGAAAACACACACATCTCTTAGTTTTTACTCGAAAAAAGGACAAGACTTTGCAAAAACAGAGCAAGAGTGTAACCAAATACCATGTTATCTTCGGTGAAGTTTGGTATGTACACCCTAAAGAACTTCTGAATGAGATCTCCGTTGGAACCTTGAGTCTTCATCTTCTCGACTTCTCCGTTAACTAGTTTTGGATTTGAGATCTCCGTTTTGGAGAGAGAGATAATAATACAACCTACACGGCTACACCGGGGGGCTACACTACATATACATGAAAAAGGTAACAAAACAGAGCTTCTGTGAGTTCACGTTTCAGGTACTCAGCAGGGAAACAATGTCGGACGTAAATATTAAATCACACTCATCAATTCTGATGTTACGTGTTTTTTAGATTATAATATTAAAAGTAAAAATATCTAGGCCCATTAGGCTTAATATAAAAAGCCCATATGATTTAACATAACAAAGCCCACTTGCTCCGTCCGAATTAAGAGAAAGTCAACTTATTGTGGGTGTGGTAAAGTCAAAGTATTAATGTCAGAAGAAATGAACAGAGCCAAAAAGGAATGATGAAGAAGATACGATATATAGAGAAACCACTTTCCTAATCCCTTGGACCCTGTTATAGTGTTATTACATAAAGTTTCTCAAAAACGTGATAAAGAAAGAACAAGTCACAGAGAGGACATTCTTTGGGTCTGATAAAAGCATCTTGAGAAGTTTGGTTTTGCAATATGGCTTTTGGCTTTTCGCTTCTTGTCTATTTGATGAGATACAGAGGTAATTTCTAAGTCAAATGGGACTTTTTCACTATCATTTTTTTTCTTTCTTTCTAAAAGGCTCAAATGGAAGATTCCGCTTGGTGATGTTCGAGATTGCGTAAAATAATCTTCACAAAGATCTTAGCTTCACGAGGCGTTTTTGCAGCTGCTGCTGCAGAACGAAGAAATCTTGCTTCTCCCCCATTCTGCATAAGGCTTGCGTGATGCATTGCATGACGACCACCTGGTATTGTAAACTGTTTGACCAGAACGAACAACAAGAAACAAAAAATGCATCAGTTGGTTAACCAAAAACAGAGAGAACACGGCACAATGTTTTGTTTTCACATATTTTACATACCTGAAGAAGCGCAAACGCAGCACATGCTTTGAGTGTCGAATTAGGATTACGCAACATTGTTACAAATCTTCCAATTTCAGCCCCACTGCAAAGAAAACAATATATATTCAAAATTTCAAATCAGTTCTTGATCAAACCACAATGGCGATTGAGAGAGACAAAGATATTAAACCTGCATCTCAAGTGCCCAGCTTCTTGTATGCGAGCTCTCTCTGTCACTTGTGCCAACATTATAGGAGTAGATAAAACAGGAGCAGCTGCAAAGATTTGAGGGTCCATGAAAGTTTTAACAAAAGCTTCAATGTTTTTAAGAGCCATCGCTCTTGCCCCATCTAAGCTAATGCTTTTAGATGTGCTCTCTGATGAAGATGTTCCTATCATCAGGGCGTATTCATCCATCCTATTGCAGATTGATAATTCAGATCGAAAACATGTCAAAAACCGTAAGAATCGGATATAATATGGAATGTTTATTAGCTGAGTTATATTATAAATATACCTTCCATCAAACATGTATGCCAAAGCCAATGCAGCCATGAATCGAGCCATTTTTGAGACGGAAGACAAACACAAGTGAACAAGAGCTGGAACTCCTCCTTCCTCAACAATGCGGAGTGCATTACCAGGATTAAAAGCAAGATTCCATAGAGCTCCTGCTGCAGTTTCATGTACATCCTGAAGAAGACAAAAAGCAACACATTGAGGTTTCTTATTTATCAGATTATCCCTTTAATGGCTAGCTCAAAGCCACAAGACTTGAGAAAAAATGGCTTACCTCGGCTTCAGACCGTGCAAGTGCAATAAGTGGTGGAACCCCACCTTCACGCCCAATTGCGACACTGATAGAAATCGGAAAGAGCAATGAGAAGATTATTATCAAGGAAAATGACAGTAACAATAAGAAACTCCTTTAATACATATAAGCAACAGATAAAACTTAGATTCAGAAGTTTTTAGCACCTGTTTGCTTCTGACACAGATAATCCCCAAAGTGCACCAGCAGCTCTTTCTTGAAGACCTGTTGATGCATTTGAACAAGACTGCGCGAGAACCACCTAAAATAATCAACAAAAGTGATCAATTCCCATTACATATGCAGATGTAATGTAATCAAATTAAAACAAATTAGAAGCATACCAAAGCTTCAACGCCACCAACTGCAGCGATAGATTCTCGATTCTTATCATCAAACGACAAATTCCATAGCGCACCAGCAGCTTCTTGTCTAACACCTTCATGAGCCGATTGTGTAAGTTGGACAAGAGCTTCTAATGCACCTGCTTCTTGTCCAACCGCAGCATTATTATTGTTGCTATCTCCATGAGCAGCCAAATTAGCTAAAGCACGAGCAGCCTGGAAAATCAGAACACAGTTAGACCCCAAACTCAACTCACAAAGAAATTTTGTAAAACTTAAGAAACGGAATTTACCTGTTCTTGCACTCCCTCGTACTTGCAATTCCGAGCTAACATCACAAGAGCATGTACACCTCCCGCTGTTGCGACTTCCATGCTACATTTATCATCTGCTGCTAAGTTTGCTAATGCTCCTGCCGCTCGTTCCTAATCACATAAATTAAGGTAAATCCTCCATATAGAAAAGACGGTAAATATCCAAAAATGTCATCCTTCTAACTGAAGTATCATATTGTAGAAAGATTTTGTTTGATTTTGATAAAGAAACATTTTGTGGTACCAAATTCTGTTAACATAACTCCAAGAGTGTTGATTACGATTGTATATCTAGAAACAAAACAGAACGGGTGAAGCTTTAAGGTGGCGAAAGCGTACCAAGACTCCATCACAGCCATTTGGCCATCTAAATATAAGGTCGACCAGTGCCTTCACCCCTCCAGCCCGAGCAATAGCATTCTAATAGAGAAGAAAATAACATGAGTGGTGAAAAATCAAGAGTAACAACAAGATTCTTATAGATAATTGGGAGGCTTACCTTATGCTCTTCTCCGACAGAGAGATTCCATAGACCACCAGCAGCTTCCTCAGCCACAAGTCTGTTCATTGACTTTGCCAAACCAGCGAGTATTCTGATTCCTCCTTCTTCAGCAACAGACTTTGCAACATTAGCATTTACCGACAAATTTGCAATAGCCTAAGAAAATCAAATAAAGAGTTAGTGTGTCCAGTCAATAGTATCAAAATTCCAGTATGAAAAATGACAAGGCAAACAGAAGAAAGCAACCTTTGCAGCTTCTGACTGAAGCCCTTCTCGCCATGAGTTGGCCAGTTCTAGAAGAAGACGGATACCTCCATCTTTCATAACTGCTTCAGCTCTTCCACAGTCTATACTAGCATTCTCATCATCAATAACTACAAATGTTGCAAGTCCAGTAGCTGATCTCTCTTGGACATCTTCCTGTGAGCTTTGCATTAAAGTAAGCAGCAATGCGGCTCCTTGATTCAGCCAAAATTCATCCAATCCTTGTGGATTACACTCTGCAGTTCGTAGAAGCGTATGAGAGATAAACCATTCGCTCCAAAGCATAATGTCATCAACGGCTTTATCCTTGGTTGTTTTCATCGATTCTCTCCAATAGGAAAAGATCTCCTTCGGTTTCTTTGTATAACCGGCGAATATAGAAGCAAGTCCATCGAAAACGTTAGTGAACAGAGCAAGTATGACTTTTCCTTTGAATCTGTTGGAGCTGATGAAACTTGTATCCTCTTCGAGGACATGACAGTTTAAAGCACACAATACTTTTAAGCTCTGCGACGATGTCAAGAACCTTGAAACTGTGGAGGGACCAATGTCAGTCCTAGAAACATCTAAACAAGTTAGTTTCGGAAGTTTATCCCATTTATTCGATGCTATTGACCATTTTATGTTTGATGTCCCAGCAACAGAGAGGTACCGAACAGATACCACGTTTCCCAGAGCCTCCTCATCGATGTTAAGACAATCTAAGAACCCGATATCAGTGAGGTGTGGACAATGTTTGGCCAAAGCTTCAATGGCTTCAGAAGTAACATCTCTAATCCCGGAAAGGCGAAGCTTTTTAAGCTTTGGACAACAAAAGGCTACAGCTTTTATAGCATCACTAGTGATCTTCTCACAAAAGTCAGGTCCAAGTTGGAGACTCTCAAGTGCCTCATGACGTGCCACGATCATTGACAATGTAGCATCTGTAATCTTCCTGCAATAGTCGCCGCTTACTTCAAGTAAATTCCTTGCTTTGAGATGTATAAGGGAATCAGCTGACTCAATCCCACGAAACCTCAACTTATGAAGATTAACACACCTAGAAGCAAGAGAAGCCGCCATTGTAGCACCAAACTTGTGAGCACGAAGATCCAAAGAAGTCCACAAACAAGAAGAAGCACCAAGACCTCTCCACGTCTTACAAGTTGACGCCAAGCTAGCTCGATCTCGATAGTTCAAACAAGTAAACAACTGAATCACTGTGTCATAAGGCAGACTAGTCCAATCAACAAAACCATGAAGAAGAAGAATCTCAGGAGCTACTACTACTAAATCCTCATCGCTAGTCTCAGGATAACTTGGCAAAACAACCTTATCTTTCCCATTTCCCTCCTCCAATTTTCTCCTTACCCTACGGCTCATTGTCTTGAGATCAGATATAATCAAAACTCCCTCTCTCAAGCCTCAACCTTGAAGACGCTGATCACAAATACCTTAAAAGGGTACAGATCTTTCAATAGCAGCAACAAGAGAAACAGAAAAAGTCTAAAGCTTTTCCGCTTGGATGGCTCAGAGACTAATTCAAAACCCAGTTACCATATCGAAATCAATAACACATTACATGATACGATTAGATTAAAGATAACGAAATTTCAAGAGCTCAACAACGAAGACAAAAACCCTCGAATAGAAGAAGAAAGAGCAAAAAAAAATCTCTGACCTTTCTCTTCAACAGATTTGTATTGACATTAAACTCAAAAGATGAGAAGATCAATGGGAATTTCAAAGTAAAGAGAGAAAGAGAGAGTGAAGGTCAGAGACAATTCAGGCGAAACCCGAAAACTGTAAGAAACCAAAAAGACCTCTCTTCAAGTAAAGACCCCTTTTTTAATATTTATGTTGAGGCACAAAGAGAGAAGAAGAAGAAGAAGAAGAAGATGATGATGATGATGAATTGGAAAATTCCGGGTCGGGGCTTTGAGGGAGGAAGAGGGCTTCGTGTGATGAAAAAACACAGCTCATATACGAATATTGATAGAGAGAGACCATGAGAGAATTCACCTCCTTTGCCACGGTTTACTTTTTTTTTTTGTTATTGTATTAATTTTGTATTTACCTTTTTAATTACAATTTGATTTTCTGCATTTTATTGATTTTATTACATTATTTTAAATGGGTTTTTTATATATCTTTGAATAAATAGTTACATAAATTAGTCAATTTATATTTTTTGTTGACAATCTGGGGTTTGGACAACTTAAATAATAATAAACAGAATTGTTGTAGAATGAAGAAAATAAAGATTATTCTCTAATATAGAGTTTTTAAGAATATCCATTTTGATTTTTTTTTTTGTGTTCCAATTTCATGAATCAAAACTGATTTTCATTCTCTAAATCGTTTTAGTTCATGAACTTAGAACACAAAGTTGAGAATTTACATAATTTAGATTGATCAATTCTCTGTGTTTTAGTTCTGAAACCACTCATAAAACAAAAAAAAATTGTAGATTCTTTTAGGCTTTAGTTATGAAATCACTCATTTTGGATTCAAAATATATATTATAAATCATAAACATACATTTCTTTAGGAAAAAATAAATAAATTGTTATCCATACCATATCAAAGTATGCAACAAATCTTGTCTGATTTCCTTTTAGTTAGAAAAAATAATTATGCTAGTTAAACAATAATAATCATTAAGTAGTGAAACAAACAACAAACGAACAATGCCACATGTGAACATCACAGTGGATGAAATATTATTCCTTTTGTTAGTGTCTATTCAGTTTAATAAAAATATGTACTAAGTCTACCATATTGCTGCGTTTCCCACTGATCTCCACAGTAAAAACAAGAGCCAAAGGAGTCAAAGGAGTATTAATTATTACCATTGCAGTATTAGAAATTTAGAAATCAGAACTTGCAGTAAAAAACGGGAAAATTACTAGTATTACTTTTCGTAATCATAATAGTTCCCTAAATTTGTCGTGTATATCATTATTTGTGTTATTGGTTGAACTGAACATTAAGAGATCGGACTTTAATAAATCGAGGTTTGGTATTGTGAATCTATCATGGTAAGAAATTAGAAAGGTTACTCTTTTTGAAAGTACTAAATTTAGAAAGGAATGAGATATATGTTGAGTTGTTGGCCATATTGGTTATAGGAATCGGTATCTCTTAGTACAACTCTTTTCCTTTTTTATCGACTTCTTCGCAATACTTTTTATTTTACAGTTTTCGCCCCATACGAATGTACTTTGAGAGTTAGTTGAAATCATACTCAAAATATGTGGTAAAACTTATTGTGAGAGTTTAATTTTGACATTGTTGTCAGCATATGCAATATCATACCGTTTCCCTTCATTTATAGTTTGAAGGTGTCTTATAGTAAATTGAGAATTGTTGAGATGAGAGAGACTAAATTTTGAAAAATGTGGGGCAAACCAAAGAAGACAGAAAAGGAGGTGGCTCGAGACTAACCTCACGAGCCGCTGATTTGGACCCAAAACCGTGTAGGCCAAATAATTTTATTGATTAGGTGTAGGATTATGAATTACTTCTATATATTGATAATTGGTTTGTTAAGAGATTTATGTTCCAATTGGAACACACTTCTTTTGTTTCATTAAAACTGATGTTTGGAAATTCCTCACACAGAACTTTCTAAAAAAAGACACAAAGGTTTTTTACCAACAACATCACCAATATATATATATATATATATATATAATGGATTAGATAAATAATTAAATATGTAACAAACCATCGACCTAGTTCTAGGCGACATGGCACACAGTGTTAAGAGTATCAGACAAGAAATTATAAGTGATATATATATGAGATTATGAAGCCTTTCATCGTCATCTCGTTTTGGGCACGTCCCAAAAGAAAAACAACATACTGATCCGTTCTAAAGTGTCGGTTCTAAAACCCAACGAAAGAAAAAAAAAATGAACATCTATGCATAGCAAAATAACGCCGGCAAAAAGCCCACCATGATAAAAGAAAAGCAAAAAGTGTTGGTTTATCTTTATCTAAGCCCATCAAGTTTTATTATACAAATTTTTTTTTCTTTTGTTAATCTCTCTCAGAATTTTGGAGGTAAATAAACAAATACTAGCCAAAATTGAATTCTGAAAACGCTAATCCTTTTACAGGTCAGAATGAGAAAACCAATTCAGTTGTAACAACTCACTAGTTTCCCAAACGTTACTATACTCAGGAAAACTAATAAAACTACAACACACGTACTATAAGTATAAGTAAGTATAAGGGATCTTCGAATAAATGGAATCCTCTTTTTACGGTACAAAGGCCTTTATGCCTAAAAGGCTAAAAGAATGACATGTCGGGTACTTATTCCAGTTTCTCTCGTCTATAAACCATTTCCGTAAAAGCTAGGTAGTTGCAATTTTTCCCATATTGATCAAAGTCTTTTTTACAATGTTAAGAGTTAGAGCTTCAAACTGAACCTTTTTTTCGTTTCCATTTTCAACAGATTGAAGCTAATCTTTAAAATTTGCATTACTGTTATATCTTAATTCTAAGCTACAAACTACCGAAAATAAACATCCCTAGCGACCTGATCGTTGCACTTGCTGGAGAGAAATAGCAGTCCAAGGAGTCGATCGCTGCGGACTTGGCCGCCCAACCACCGTAGCAGGAGGAGGAGGAGGAGCGGCTGTCAAATTAGCGGAGGAGGAGGAGGAGGAGACACGTTCGCAAGAAGGGCACATGGTGAGAGTAGTAGGAGGAGTCATATGCATGTAGAGATGTGGAGACAACTTCAACGCCCTCAGCTCCGACACTTCTTTTTGCAACCGTCGATTCTCTTCCGTCAGATTATCGCAACATCTCTTCAAATACTCACAATCAACCTCCGTTTGTTTCAGCTTCGTCCTATGTTCAATTATATTCAAAAAATCATCTTAATTAGTGAAAAATAGACAGTTTTAAAAACTAAGCTTAATTAAGAAAACAGAAGAATCCAAAAAAAAAGGACAAAAGTGGAGTTAATATGTACGCATGCATGTGTCTTTAAGGCGCTGTAGTAAAAAAGTAAAAAAAAAAAAACTCCTCATGTGACAGTACAGAGGCAGAGATCTTATTAGGATTTTCTTTTAGGACAGGGGAACTGAAAATCACTTTATGGGTCATAAAAGGACAATTATATCCCCATCATAGCAATTACTAAGGTTTTTGTAATACTTAAATTCCCAGTAATACCCCTAGAAAACAGAGATAATTTCTTTACCTTGCCCTTCGGTTCTGAAACCACACTTCCACTTGTCTTGCCCTTAGATTCAACTGTTTTGCTAGAGCCAGCTTTTGTTTCTGCCCAATCCGATAATTCAAGGAAAGCAAGTTTAGTTTTTTTTTTTTAGAAAGAAGCCAATCAAAAGACGTCCATGCAATCTAAAGTCATAAATTACGAAAAATGCAACTATTAAATTACTAAAAATGTCACTAACCGGATTAAGAGTGCTATGTTCTTTAAAAGTCTCCTCGAGAACAAGAGCTTGTTCCTTTGATAACCGTAGCTTCTTCCTTGACCCGTCGCCGTTTCCGCAGTCTTCGTCGTCGCTTCCTCCGCCGTGTGAGCAAGAAGCTCTCTCCGCCTCGTGCTCTTCTCCTCCTCCTCTCGCCGCCGCAAGATCCCTCTTGTTCCCACTCAGACTCGATACGGTGCTGTTCGGAGACGAGACGACGGCAGCTTCTTCTTCCAAGTTCACTACCGCCATCACCGAAGACGCAGCTCTGTTCACGTCGAAACCTCTTAGAAAAGATCCGGCGTCGGAGTTTCTCTCTGCAGTTGTACGTTTAATTCCTACATTAATCGAAAAACGTTTTTAGCTACAATTTCGGAAATAATTAAAACTAATTATATCTTTATTTTTAAAAAGATTAAAAAAAAAAGATCGGATCTATGATATGAGACATATAGATCCGAAGATATGTCTAAGTCTACATGAACAGAACTTCAACACATTGAGATAGAAATATTACCAGAAGATTGAAACAGATGAGTCCAAGAGTTGTGATGAATCTTGTGGGGATGGCTATGATTAATCTGATTGTGCATGTGAGGAAACGAAGAAGAAGTAGAAGCAGTGAAAGGCATAAGATTCAACCTCAGAGATGGTTCTTTTTGTTGACTATTTCCCAAGCTTAGACTTAGACCTAACCCATCATCTCTTTCACCCATTTTTTTCTCAAAAGATTGTCTCGAATGTAGTAGTGCTGGTTAAAAAGATACGACTAGCAAATTTATATATACACAGAAGTTGAAATGTAAAGAGAGAGAGAAGGGGGTATGGTGGGGGGCTTGGGGTTTCAATGATGACTTGTGTCAGAGAGACCCTTGTAATTTCAATGATGATATATACTGTTACCTGCTCCTCTCTCTTCGAAAAAAAAAAGGAATTAACCAATGCTAGAAAAACAAAAAAACTCATTCAACTCCAATGCGTTTTCTTTTTCAATAATACGTTGAGCTTTTTAACAAATGAATTTTTGTTCCTAAAAGTCAATTACAGACGTTAGCATTTTAATACACCAAATCTCAGATATTTTATTGTGTTTGACAGTAATATTTGGTTTCGTAACTTTTGTTTTACGTTTTTTTAACTTTCATCTCTTAATAATCATTTATTTCTTAATTCTCTAAAATTAATTCATAATGCAAACTTGATACTTTTGGAAAGTAATGCACACGTACGCTTTGTATATCTACTAAAAATATTTAATATAACAAGATCTTTTGTTTTTGGTCAATGTTCGAATTGTTTTATTTCTTAAACCATGAGAAGGGTATTTTAAGAGGAAAAAGACAGATCACAGATGTAGAAGGTAAAAGTAGGGGTCGCTCGTGAACTACAAACGCGAGGTAGCCTTGCGTGGAGGTGGAGCGGAGAGACAATGGCGTTGGGCTCAAAATGGGTATGGTAGTCAGAAAAACGATATCGTATTGATAGGTTACACAGAGCCTAAACATAACACTGCATGGGGGTTCAGACTACCTGTGAACCCAACAACGTGCATTTGATTCTCTAATTAATCTTCAATTCATTTATTGTTCCCTCTTTCCAAAAACTCTCCCTTTGATTAGTAGTAGTACTAATTCTTCTGGTCAACTAATAAAAGCGAAATTCAAGTGTTTTTTCCATTGGATTATTATGGCCAAGTCAAATATAAAACGGACATTTGGAAAAGACTAGTGGTGGTATGGTATAGAGTTTACTACTACGGTCTACGGCTACTTCCTGTCATTGAAAGTTGAAACAATATTTTTTGCTGTTTTCAAAGTTGTTGATAATGCCATCATTATTACTACTTCAGTTTCTTTGAGAGTTACAGACAAGACAGGTCGTTTGTTAATTAATTAGTTTTAAAGTTATACTGTATAACGTTTTCAACCACAAATTAATAGTATGTGTTTTACTTCCAAAAATCTTTTCTTAATGTTAATCATGAATATGTATTGACTTATTATGTATCTTCAACAATGCGGTCATGCTTTTCATTGACTCTTAAAACTTGCTTTGACCCTTTCTTGTATACTTTTGTTTTTTGATTTGGAGCCTAATTGGTAACTGGTTGGTTGATTTTATAGTAAAAGTAGTCTGAAAATGATAGTTATACAAAATATTATAGTGTAATTTTCAAAAAATTCTACATTTAAAATACTAAACTCAAATCTCTTTTCATTGAATATAAATTATTAACTACTTATTAAATATAAATATCTATAAAACTAATTTTCTATCTAAAACTATTTTTAAAATAAACACTACTACGAAAGGTTATGTATATATAAATAGTATTGCTTTGAACTAATAACTAAAATAACATGGGTTTAGTTATGAATCGTAAAATGCTATATAAATATAAAGTTGGTGACAAAATTAATTAAGTTGTAATTTGAAATCAAATTAATCCATTTTTTGTTCTTTGATGATCAGTTGAATATGTCTCGCCAGGACTATAGATGATGTTAGAGTCCACATAGATTATCTATGTGAAATTATGGAATAAAGAGCGTGTGATGGATGGTGTGTGGAAGTGAAGCAAAAGAAAAATTAAAAGAACTCAGAAGCAGCGGTGGAGGTCACGTGGGAAACGGGAAGGGGTTCACGTGGGAAGTTTGCCAACGTGGCGGGCAGCACATGGTCCCCGCCAGTGACCACACTCGTGCGGCGTAATTTTTGTTCCTCCACGACCAGACATCCACTTCTCTGTAATCATTGGATACTCTCTCTCTCCGGCTCGGTGGTTCTTACTTAACATCCTTACTCTTCTCGCGTGTATATCACGCACTTATTTGTTCATGTTAAAAGCGTTGATGCGAGAATATAAATAGAGAAGAAACGTTTGAACTTTGAACAATACAAAAAATTTGAAATCAAAACGACAAAACTGCATTTCATTAAATAATCCTCCAACCACAATATTAGTATTGGACACAAAACCATTATGAGGCTCATATTCTTTTTGCAATACCTAACAAATACTACTAGTATCAAATTTTAACAAAACACAACTCAATATATTATATTCATATACGTAAATTTGATATAAATTATGATTATTTGTATAGTTACTTATTTTAAGTATATAACTTTAAAGAGTAATATATACTTATAGGTAAGAGACAGCTAAGAACATGATCCGATGAAAACCGACCAAAGCAACCAAAGCCCATGTTTCACCAATCACCAATAACGAGTTTCTTTAGGTAACCCAAGCATGAATATAAAATTATGAGATTTATGAAGTAATCAAGCATGAATATTAAAATATACTCCCTCTGTCTCACAAAGATTAAAGTTTTAGAGAATTTTATTTGTCTCAACAAGATTGATGTTTTGAATATTTTTAATAAATTTTTGTTTTAATGATTACTGATGCTGTGTAATGGATATAAAAGTGGAAAGGTGGGAAATAAAAGGAAAATAAATCATATTCTCTCCTTAATATGAGTGTAAAATTATAAACTTCAATTTATACAAGTGCTAGTATTTACTTATCATGAGTTCAATAATTTTCGACACATCTTTTATTCAAAAGAGGATACAAACTATGGTCCCACGTGTGTGTCCATAAGACCATAACCATGTGCAAAAGCTCTCTCCCAATGCATGTGTTCTCCTTTCATTTTTCCTAGATTCGGTTTGAGCTGAGATTTATCACCTTCTCGATATATAAATTAATTCAGATCTTAATTTTTTTGGTATATTTATTTTCTGCGGATTTATACAAGTGGGCTAGTTTTAGAAATCTAATTTCCTAAATTACACAATCAAAACAATCTATTAGCTAGATCCAATTTATAGGCACATGAATATATACGCGTGTTTTTTTCTGCCCGCTTGATAATTAAAACGTCTACATATATAATACTCCATATACAATTGTAACGTTAATTTATTATCTGTTTCTGAACATATTGTTTTTGATAAGTAACATTTATAGTCTGTTCCTCAAACATATTTTTTTTTTTACACAGATAAATTTACCATCAATAAGGTAAAAGTAATAAAATTATTCAGCCATAGTACAACTGTAGATAGTACTATATTATAATGTTGATCCAGCAATAATTGTTCGCTGAACGAATATAATCATTACAAAATAATTATTATATTTTTTCACGTACTTGTACCCCCATGGCTTGTACAGTTGTACCACATGATTGTAACGACGTATCTAACAATTTACTCGAAATCATTACACATGTCCACGTGGGAAGCCCGTCACTTATCTTGGTCCGGTCCAAGATTTGATTGATTCTCGAGTACTATATATTATGGGGGGGGGGGTGGTTTGAACAAAAAAAATACAGTATATAATTGGGGGGTATTCGTGCAATTTGTTTGTTAATAACATATGCTTACGCTGCGGAGAGAAAAAAAGAAAAGAAAATAAGGCTATGCTCTGGACATGATTGTAAGATTTTAGAATTTCGGAATAACAGCTGTTCACATGCATGCAGTGATGCAGAAATTAGATTTTTCTAAATAGAGAAATAAACACTAGTATATGTATTCCCAAATAGACAGATAGCATTGCGTAGGTGATCAAACACTAGATCGAATTCTATCAGAGCAAAATTTGTCGTTTAAAAAAACAAATCGACGAATTTTCAAGTGTTGTTATACCTCGGTAGAACATATAATTATTATTTTGATAAAATATACAACATAATTAATAAACCTATCTCAGAAGGATTTTGTAATAAAACTTTAGTATGGGTAAGTTTAAATGGTTGACGCTCACAAAGATGAATCGCATAGATATATTCCTCTGTTTTTTGATGTTTTGATATTTTTTTTGTCAAAAGATTGATGTTTTAGATTTCAAGTAATCATTGAAAATATTTAAGATCTTGAATTGTTATTGGTTTAAAATTAAATAATATTCATTTAATCAAAGAAAAATATATATTTAAATTCAGTAATCATTGTTTTCTTAAACTGTGTAAAAATTTAAAACTTCAATCTTTGTGAGACAGAGGGAGTAGTATTTTTTTTGGTAATTCACACATAACTTGTAACCATAAGAACCCTAATACTATTAAATAAGAATCAAAGACAAGAGAATCTAACGTATTTCTATTTCCGTTATAGCAATCTTTACGAAATCCTAAATAAATAAATAAAAAGGCTGAAAAGCATAGTAAAAGCTTCAAGATTCAAAAAAAAAAAAAAAAGACAGGGCGAGTGAGAGCCACGTGACTAAAGATGTGTAAAGAAAGATTGGGAGCGAGGAGCCACCAGAGACATTCACGTGGGAAGTCACGTGATGGAGCGACCACGTGTCGACTTCACAAGTGAAAATAATAGAGAAGGAGGAGGATACACACACACACTCATACACACATACTATTGTCATGTATCTTCGCACCAACCCGGCGCGTGTCTCGTTGTCTCTCACTCACCAGACACCAATCATTTGATGCGACACGAGCTTCCCAACCAGACGAGTTACATTTTCTGGCTCCTACTCTCATGATGTTTATGAATGATCACAACAGCCTCTAATCGATCCAATGCGTTTTGGATTGTGTGTGTACCACAACAGCCTATTTTACTTGACAACATATGTTGGGCCTAAATGGGCTTAATTAAAGCGGGCCTTTCTCTCACGTAAAGCTAACTTGTGTATTGCACAGGTCATATAATAATAATAAAACATATATTTTATCTACAAGGAGGAGAGAGTCGTTTTGGCTCATCCACTTAAAACAAACACATCAACGAAGAGAGAAACGAAAACAATGGTAGTTCTCAGCAACGTCTCGTTGTTCTCCTGCGGCAACATCTCTTCAAAACCATCTTCTCTCTCGTCACTCCCTACTTCTCTATCTTCTCGCAATTCTCATTGTCCCCTTCGTTACTCACAGGTAATCTCCAATTTTTTTTGCTTTGTCTCCAACTCTTTTGAAACGCTGTGTTGATTGAAATCGAGAAAAGAGTACCTAGAGAAAGAAAAAAAAGTCATTCCTTTTGCGGTGTTTTGTTATTTGGACAGGAAGGAAGAGAAGTGGTTAGTCCTTTGAAAAGTGTGGTTTTGTCATTAGGAGAAGAGGTTTCAAAAAGAAGTCTACTTGCACTTGTCTCTGTTTCTCTCTTCTTTGTTGATCCTGCTCTTGCTTTTAAGGTAACCCTTTTTTTTGTTCTTATCTCCTTTTTTAACTCTGTAATCTGTATAGAACCTTTAAGAAAAAGAGAAAGGACTTGTATATGTTGGTACACAATTGGTATAAATCCTAAAGCTTGGAACTTTATAGGCAATTGATGAGTAGATCACTATAGAGAAGTTGTTGTGAGGAGACGTTAATTGTTGTTATTTATGGGGGAATCTATCATTGAGTGTTAAGATTGGGCGATTTATTTGTTGGAAACTAATCAATGATAAGTTGAAACAGTCTTCCCTGTTGTTTCACTGGCATTGAATGATGTGGTATTTAGTTTACCATTTAAAATTGCCCTTTAAGTGTCTCTTGAATTATGTTATTTAGTCTCTTTGTGATTTAAGAAGCTATATGGATTTCATTCCAATGATGACTAAGATAACATAAGATGTTCTTTCTATGGGTTAACGTATATATTATTCTCGATTTGTATGAAATTCGAAGGGTGGAGGTCCTTATGGACAAGGAGTAACCAGGGGACAGGACTTGTCTGGTAAGGATTTTAGTGGCCAGACTCTCATCAGGCAGGACTTCAAGACGGTATACATTTATTCAGTTTTTAGACTGTTATCGTGAACAACATATCTTTCGTTTAATCATACTCTTTGTGATGACTTTTCTCCGCAGTCCATCTTAAGGCAAGCTAACTTCAAGGGTGCAAAGTTGTTAGGTGCTAGCTTCTTTGATGCAGATCTAACAGGTTTGTTCTCTATTCTTTTTATTGAGGTAGTAGAAGAACTGTGTAATAGAGATGACTTTTCATTCATGGATGTTAATTAATAACTGTTTATCATCTCGTAAGAGCAGGTGCTGATTTGTCTGAAGCTGATCTCCGAGGTGCAGATTTCTCTTTGGCAAACGTAACAAAGGTTGTATCCAATGTTACACATATGTGTCGATGTATATGTACCTAAATGTGTATAAAACTAGGGAAAACAAATAGATCTTTGACATTAAATGGTGAATAGTTAACAATATCTTTTTGCATGCAGGTGAACTTAACAAACGCTAACTTGGAAGGAGCGACTGCTACTGGAAACACATCATTCAAGGGATCAAACATTACAGGCGCAGGTAAAAAGAAGAAAAAAAACTTCCATAATAACACTAAGCACATCTCTTTGTTTACCTTTGAGCTTCACATAAATTTAAGTTTGATATCCTTTTGGTGTTTGTATTTGGTTTGGATTTAGACTTCACTGATGTCCCTCTAAGAGATGATCAACGAGAATACCTTTGCAAAATCGCGGATGGGTAAAAGGCTTCTACTCTCATCTCTTAAGGATCCATCTTACCTTTTGTCTTAAAACTCAGCAAAATGTGATTAAACTGTTTTTGTGTTTTGCTTTTTCTTTGACTCATTAGGATTAACGCGACCACTGGGAATGCAACGCGGGACACATTGCTCTGCAACTAAACTGTGAAAATGTAAAGCTTTGGATTGTGTGAGTCTTCTTCATCTGATTATTTTCAAGAGGTTTGACCATTGTTAAAGTGTTTTTTTTTTTTTTGCCGGTTGTTGTTATAGAGAATATATGTATATATCTATTTACTTAATCTCAAGCTTGTCTTTGAGATATATTATGTAATGCTTAAATTCCACATGCTCAGTCTCCGTGGAGGTGATTACTGGTTTTTGATTTACCTTTTATCTATTGGTGTGAATCACAAGTATTGGATTATGGGAGTCTTCTTCATCTGATTCTTCTTTAGAGGTTTGAACATTGTTAAAGCTTTTTTTGTGTGCATGTTGTTGCAGAGACTGTGTGTATTATATAGAACTAATCTCAAGCATAACCTTTGCGAGATTATGTATGTTACTTAACTTCCACATACATGTTCCGTCTCCGTGGAGGTGGTGATTACTGGTTTTTGTTTTATTTATTGATGTGAATCACAAGTATGACAACTTTTTCGGAACTTAATTTACTTGTAAATCTCATGAATTTTTATTTAACAAAATATAGTTTGTATAAATTACTAATGCACGTAAATAATCTTATTTGATTCCTTGAAATGAAGCCAACTTTCAATTGTTGTTTCTGATACGTTTAAATTTGCACAAATTTTTTTTTTTGAAAAAGAACTACAAATATTGTATGAATAACAAATATTGTATGAATATATACAGTATATAAAACTGAATACAACACTTATGTTTTCATAAAGATGAATCAGGATCTTACAGTATGTAGAAAATATATAAAATCAAATGATTTGACAAAACCGAGGAAATATATAAAAGGACAACAACAACAAAAGAATAAATAATAGGTGGAATAAGATAATTTACTAAGTACATGCATGCACTTACTGTAAATGAAAAAATTTATCATCTTTTTTGATAATATGCATTAAATAAAAAGGATATCATTCCTTACTTAAACCCCAAAGGCCCCAAACGTTGCATCCGGACGTATCAGGCTATATAAAAGCAAAACAAAGAACTTGTGTGGTGTTGTAAGGATAGGGAAGAAGAGAGAGAGAGAGAGATAGGGAAGCCGTCATGAGTACTTCGGCAGGATCTAGGATCATGTCATTAGGAGAGCCGTTTGTGCCGGCAAATGAACCCCGTTCTCTATTCCTCACGTTTTCCAATGGCTTTCCCCTCTCAGAAGACCAGATCTTCGAATTCTTCGACAGGCAAGTGAAACCCTATTCTATGAAATCTATAAATGGTTAATAGGTTTTGGTAGTTCGTCCAAATGATTGGTCACAAAACGATAACGTTACATTGCGTCATAGAAGGTTTGACTCATGTGTAGGGTAGACACACATCTACCAAGTCTTTAGATAGATGGATAACGATTTTGGTTTAGTTTGTTCAAAAGCTATATGTCTAATAGATCTCGATTTGCATCTCACAGTACATCATATACAAACAATTTGTTCAATTTTTTTTGGTAGTCTATTACATCTCTTACACGTACTTTTTAATTGGTTCACTGATGTGTGTATATATGTGATGATGATGATGATTATAGCTGGTTTCCAATGTGCGTGGAGGACGTGTTTGTGAACAGACCAGTGGCAGCAAGGAAGCTGGGTAAGAATGATTTGTTTGGGAAAGTGATCTTCAGGTATTTTCAGATACCAAACATTGTGCTGGGGCCTTATGAGAAGGTTGGCTTTTCCGTCTATGGGCGTCCTATGTACTGCAGAAGGTTTGAATACCGGAGGCCAAAAGCAGACAATGCATCAGCAGCCCACCGTGATCGTCGTGAGTGATCTGGGAGTTTGAAGGTCATGAAACCCTTTTGTTGTTGTATCAACGTAATAGGGTTTCTTGAATAAAGTTTCGTTGTTGTTTTTCTTTAATTTCATGAATAAGGGGGTGATCGTCCAGTCATGTGGAATGGATCATCACATGTTTTTCTCATTACAGAGATATTTTCTTGTTGTTGGCAAACCATTTTGAAGGATGTTTTATTTTATGTGGTTGAAATTTATCTGGTTATTATCATTTTAGGGCATTATAAGGAAAATGAGTCGGAGTATGACTCTGACTTTTGACTAATTAAATATGTAGTCAGTAGGGTTAGAATTATAAATTTAAAAATATAAACAAATATTATTACACATAAGGTTACAAGATTGCTTACCATACATAAAAATTAAAGCAAACAATTTCATTTTGAGTGTCCCTCTGCAGAATGAACGAAATTATATCGTAATTTTAATATTTGATAGTTTGTAAATAGTGAGATTATTGTTACTTGAAGAACGTAAGCCACCGTCCCAATCAAAGTCAAATCAAACCACCCCTAAATCGAATCTGTAAAATGGTAAATGGATAGAGAGACATCTACAATTAGCTATGTATATAAATTTTTTTTTATATTGAGTCATAATTAAACAAAGAGACATCTACAACTAGCTATGTATTCTTCACATCGTTTAGTTCTGAGCAAACAAAATTTTATTTTTATCAAGCAACCAAATACTTTATTATTAACTTGAAGATACACATAGTCAAACTGGAAGAATATATGTTAGACGTGAAAAGGATAAATAATATGAAAAGAAGCATTATTTGAGGAACCAAAGTCGAGCTAAAGAGAAGAAACAAATTAAACAAAGTTGTGTGGGAGAAAAGGAAAACCAAATATTATTTTGTTTCGTGTACGTAGTACAACAATAAACAATCTATGTTCCTCGGGACGGAGCTGGAGGCGGCGAAGATTTATCGTCCTTCTGCACCACTTGGAGAACGGAAGCCACCGTCCCAATCAAAGTCAACACAAGGATAACGACGGCGGCAACGGTGGCAGTTCCGGTCCAAAGATCTTTAAAGTAAACTCGCCGGAGTGTGGCGACGGATCTATTGAGTCGGCTCTCGTAGTGTTTGTTGAGTCTTTCGGCTATATTGTAATAGTGAGATCCAAAATCCACAAGCCCTAAACATAGCTTGTTCACCATTTCCGCCACCGACCCTTGATGTCCTAACCAGTTCTTTACAACTCCTGTTAACGAAAAAATGGAGAGCATGTGTTTCTCATAATTGAAAAAAAAAAGGAAATTTTCATAATTGAAAAAGTGTTTTACCTTTCTTGACGAGCAAGTCAACGTCTTGATCGGTGTCAATGAGAAAATCCAAGAAAGCGATGTAGTTACAAACATAAGCAGTGAGAGGGTAATGGCATTGCTCGAGTGCCATTAAGTTCCTCATAACCCTCTCGGTGTTGTCGTCCGCTAAGAAACAAGGTATTTTCAAGATTCCTCGTTCGAAAGTAATAACCAATGATAAATCGTTTCTCTTATCAGGATGCGCAAAATCTACTCCAGCACTGTCTAGTTTGTCTGCGTTGTGTAGACTCTTTATGCTCTCCGGTGGCTTAGCCTTTGCGCTTTTGATTTGTTCTTTTGTCAAACAAAGTGTTTCCACACGGACACGTCGAAACAAATCTGTGAAATGTCGGAAATTCATTCCTTCTTTGACCTCTCCTTCCAACCTAAAAGCTCGAAGGATAATGTCACGGAACGTTTCCCTGGTTTCAAGATTTGAGAAAAATTGTTCGGAGAGTTCCTCTAAAAGGGCATAAGGGAGTTGGTTCTCGAGCAAGATTAGGTCTTCTAAAATAGTGGTTATAAGACAAGGCTCCTGGAAAAGAATGTCTTCTTCATGGAAAAGAATTTCTTCTTTCTTGTTGATGTGTTGAGTAGTTCCGGTCTGAATGAAGAACCCTAGTATGAACACCGAGTCGAGGAGTAACATTTCCACGAACTCTTGGGATTTTATCCATTCCGTTGATTCGGCGTAGCTTTCTCTTATAAATCTTTCATTCGTTTTTATGATTGAACTCAAATCATCAACAATTTTCTTCCCATATTTATTTGCAATAGCATTAAGGTACTTCTTCTTGTGAAGCTCCATGTTCATATAGTCCAGATATCTGGAACAATCCAAACGCATTAGCATCATTATAAAGTACTTTTAAATAAACTGAAAAATCTGTATGTTTCAAAGACAGAAAATAGTATATTACTACTTCAAATTATGTTTACAAAGCCGAATTTGTTTTACTTACATGATATCTATTAGGAACAAAAAAGTTGTGTATTAAAAGAAAAACACTATAAAGCTATGATTTAGCATGTTATAAATGTAAACGTAACATACAAGCGCAACGACAAAATCAGAAATTAAACTAGCCTATATATTATCTGTTGTGGTTTATATATATACGCGTACCGCGTACGTACCTTAAATCGGTTTTGGAGAGCTCAAGGGCTTTAGCTTTCTTAGAATGTTGAAGTGGACCAATGAGAAGCATCTGAGGAGTGTATGCGTCCGGGTTCACTTTCCGTAGCCGGTTTGGCACTCTATAGATGCAACAGTACTCTTTGCTAAACAAAGAAGGCCATATACCTGAAATCTCCGCTGATTCAGAATCCGGTTTAGTCGGTTTAGTCTTGGACGAAACAACCTTTGCTTTCTCAGCTGTTCCGTGTTTAGGAACCCATTGATCATGAAATCCTTCACTCCATCTACCCACGTTACCAGTTCCAGCTTCATTCTCCTTGGCTAGTTGTATTCCTTGTTCTAGATCCCCCATATCAACGCTGACGAGATTTGGATTAAATGGCACGTTGGCTTCTTTGTATATATTTAATTGTGCATGGGCTGTTACAATACGAGGTTAATTAAAAGGTTTATATAAGATCACGAAAGGAGAATGACGTGAGTATGAAACTATCCAATTCAAGCATTTTTATATTGCTTCTGCCTTGGGGAAATTCATCCCAACTTTTTTCATTCCTTTATTTGTTTTTTTTTGTTTGTTTAAATTATTCTTCGGGCAAAGAATTATGCTGTCAGGAGTGAAAATAGAACGCGGAACACACTGGACCATCTGATCTTCCTCAGACAAGTTTCTTATGTTTTTTCTTACTAGAGCCCATTACAATACCATCCTATTGGGCATTGGACTTTTAAGTCTGCCCCTAAATTGTTTTCATTTGGATCGGGAGCTATACAATTTCGGCGCTTCTTTTATTCGTTCCAATCATAAGCAAATAGTTATTTCGTCATGTTATACTCCTGTTTTAAAAGTTTCCGCCTAACATCGATTACGCCCTACAAAATCGCTAAGTTCACCCTATCTGCTTCGATTAATGATTAATCCCCGCCTAGCATCGATTATCCAATTATACTTGTTTAATTTGATTATAACTCGTCTAATCTGATTATTTCCCGCTTGATTTTGTATATAATAATTATTATAGAGCCAAATATAAATCAAATATGTATTTTTATTATTATTTAGACACTTAAATTAAGAGCTTATGATGTTTTACAATAACTAATGTACAAACTTTTAACGAAAATCATAAATTTTCTTTTAAAATTACGTTTTTATTTGTTTACCATAATTTTAAAGACAATACTATAGTTTTATATTTTATTTGATATATTTCTTTTACCATAAACAGAATTATACATATACTTAATACTATATATTTTTATTTTATTATTAATTTAATAAAATAAACCCTAAATCTAATCTCTGATTAATCTCCGTTTAATCTCCGATTTTCTCGCTAGACGCTAGACCCATCCCAACTGCCCGACTAGCGCCAAGCAATTTCTAAAACAGAGATATACTAACAATGTTAATTGTTTATTTACGGTTTCGAATCCAATGAAATATTAAAGAGTTACTGGTTATTGGATTAGTTTTGTGGAAAAGAAATATCAACTTATCAAGACTTAGACCTACAAGATCTCATGACGGTATGGATGAATGACACATCATTGGCTATTTACAATATTTAATTTTCACTGACTATAAATATTAAATTTCATGTAAGAAAAGAACGCAAAAGTTACAAGAGCGAGCATATAATCTAAAATAAAGATGGAAATATAATAATGAAAAGTAAATAAAGAAGCAGAAACTTCAAGAATTATTCGTGGGTTGAAAAATAGGAGAGAAGAAAAGTAGATCATTATCAAATTTTGTCTCTTTAATGATACAATTTAATATGACAAAATAAAATTATGGAGACAAAGACAATTCGTAGGGCACCCACTAATAGATATACAAATGATGTGATGTAGATCTGTTTCTCTCTTAGTTTTGTTCTTCATCTATATTATATACCTTTTCCCTTGCATGATTGGATTTGGTTTTTTAAAATTAAGTCGTAATTTAGTTTTAACCATGAGAAAAGGTGTTCAAGAAAGGTCTATAGTCTCCGTTTTTTTTTTCGTAAAACTCTTAATCTTTATATTCGGAAATATTGATGTAGAGTAGCAACGTTATTAGTATTATTATGGGTTGCAATTCAATATAGAAAGTTTTATGGCTTTTATTATTAAGTTTGATGTCGCTTAGTCTTAGATTTATCACTTATGGGTTTCTTATCATTCACTTATGATCATTAAAGTCGTTTACATTTGTATTTTTGTAATTATAGAAAAGAAAAAATGTCTTATGGATTTATTTCATAATTGTGATTTTGTTTTAATGTTAGCAAAAAATGTGATTTCGTTTCACATGTAAACGCAGATGAATGCAAAAGAAAAAAATTAAAAAGCTTTTGGAAACAAGGAGTCCTTAGTTGTATTATATATAACACAAAGAGAAAATTTCAGTACATGCATGTTTTCATAAAGGCTTTGAAATTATAATGCGTTTTAATATATTAATTATTATAGCCGTGTTGTTATTAATACAAGTATAATGATATTTAGTCGGACCAAAAGCAAGATTTGGAAGATCTGAACTGGTGTGGCCCAAAGGGATGTTACCACTCAACGAACTTCCACAATTACCAAAAAAAACTGTGATAGATACGTTTATGATTTCAGTGGAAAATACAAAGAAGAAACATTTCCTTGGATTTCAGTCCTGTTTTTAGCTGACGAAACTTTGCCATCGTCAAGTTACTCAAGTAACATGGCTTTTGCAAAAATATTCTTGGAAATATTCCTAAAATAGTTTAACTTTTTTTTTGGGGTTGATTTCCATTTTATATTTTTTGAGCTTTTGAAATACAAAAACAAGACATTTTGACAATTTATATTTGAAAATACTATATTTGCTAATTATCTTGCCTAAACAATGTATTTAGAAAATATCGTATAATTCAATGTAGACAAAGGAGATTATAATTTTTTGTTGTTGCTAAATTGAACTCTACGTGAGTTCCTCACTCAAGGGGAAAGTAAACTACTTGCACACGGAATGATTATTACAATCTGAATACTACTAGTAATCTTTAATTTTTAAAAATAAAATAAATACTAGCTGGATTGACGAGAAAAGCAATAAGTCTCTCATGACTCTTGTCCATCGCCTAATGGAAAAAAACTCCATTTTCTTTTTATTTTATTTTTAATATTAGAATGGTTACCTCTTTTTGAGGGAAACAGAGAATTGAATGAACAAAAGAGTGAGAGGGAACATCATATTTAAAGTTTCTGAACCCCTCCCCCTTACCCCTTTGATACGTAGCGATGCATTATATGCACAAGTTTGTACTTTAATATATGTGTACGTTGCTATAATATTTACAATCCAATATGCATATAGTTTCAATATGTGAAAAAGAATACACAAATCATTTTTATCCACGAAACAGAATGCATTTAGATTGACGATCGTCTAGGACCACTTTTTTCCCTTACCGTGTGGTTACATTCAGAAATTTTTTACCTTTTATCAAATGTGTCTGTCAGTATCTTAAAAGGTTCTATAAATAAAACACCCTTACCTGGTTTGAGATCTGACCTCCACCGTTGATCACTTTATTATCAACCAGATGGCGACAATTTAATTGGAACTTTCTTTACTACATGTTTTGGTTGCATGCTGAGTCTCAAGGCTCCGAATGGTAAATGATATCTAGTGGATGAGCATTTTCCTTTTAACAAAATGTTTTTTTTTTCTTTGTAGAAAACTCATAACTAAATTTTGATATTTTAAATTTGTACAAATTAAAAATGAGTGGCATGTGCGCCATCCATGTGTGTCCATTGACTTATACTAAAAAAATGATCAAATCTCGCATCAATCATCGTATTTTGCTCGCAGATTTTTCCCCACAACCTCTGCTCGCCGTTTCTTTATAGTTTTAGACTTTTATTTTGTATCTATCTGCATAATTACAACTTACAATTGTATATGTGTAGAAAAGTATTTTTTTTTTTTTCTTTCTTTTGTTCTATCAAGCTCAATCACAGTTAACATTGTGTTTCTTATTTTATTTATTTCAAACCTACCGTCGTATATTTCCAAACTATATATATATATATATATATATAGAAATATACAATATTTCCTAAATGATTTCAACCCTACAAACCTACCATCGTATATTTTCAAACTATATATATAGAAATATACCGAATTTCCTAATTTATTTCAAACATACACCGACTATATGTATATAAGTCTTAATATTTCAGTTCATACTGAGCGATACTTTGAATTCCTAAATTATTTCTCTTACCAATTAATCTCTTATGGGGGAAAAAAAAAATACACACACGTTATCAACACTTTTATGAACTAATCGTCTATATACGATATAAAAGTCGGCCTTCGTTTTGAATATATACTTGGACATTTCCAGCTAATGTCCAAAATGCTAGGATCAAATACGAATATTAACATAAATCATTGATCAACTATGAATATTCCGGTTTTTCTACAACAATCAACTTGTGTCAATTTCGAACTAGAGCTAATATTTTGACGTTATTCACCTGCAGTACTATTGTCATCATTTTCATTTTCATTTTCATTTTCATTATTCTACTACTACTTACGTACCTACCATATAAAAACGTTTTTCAACATGTACAATGTTCATCATTTCATGATTTTACTACTACGTACCATCATCGCAGCTATCACACACCGTAATGTCAATTTATAATCATGAAGGATCGGATGTATAATAATGTAGTATAAAATAAAATTAGACTATATAATAGAACAAATGAGAACCTGCAGATCAGTGTGAGCTAATGGGGTCAATATTCCTCAATCAACTGAAAAGATTCTAAATTAACAATAGCCACACTTTCCTGAAGTGGACAGTACTAAGCTACTAGCTCCATGTATATATCATAACTATGAGTACATACATAGTAGAGAGAATCTATGTCTGCATGTGGATATGTATACAGTATACATATACGTGTGAATAATGTCGTTCATTGTTCAATGATTCTTGTATAATCACAGCTGGGGAATTCTTTTAACAAATTGAAGGAGTGTTTTATATTTATTGTGGTGGCCAATGACCATATATAATAAATATGAAATAAAGTGGTTTCGTAATTAAATTATCATGGCGCCGAATAGAATATGACGTACTAACAGTGTTACATTAATATACTCCAACGTTCTATATCGATATGTAGTTCTATACATATTCGTTTACATAAATTTGATATGGTACGTGTACGTATTATATTTAATCAGAATTTAATACCCTCGACCCATTCGTATTAATTAAAAATCTTATGACGTGGACAGCCATCTCAATTATGCTTCCATGCCTTTATATTTCCTCTCGAGAAGGAACCAAAAAGCTTAATGACATTTAATTATGAAAATTAATTGAAAGAGATGGCTTAATGCCTTGGTCAAGGAGGTATGAATCTTGTGTTGATTTTACTAATCGTACTCTACTTATTATCGGCACGTGTAATCAAATACCTCGGGCACTGGCAGACATAAAATTGGATTATTCGGACATAAATTAGTATTTACTACTATCGTAAGTCGTATTTTTAGGATTATTTACTCGAGAAAAAGTACGTTCTTTAAATACTCTTAAAAAAGACCTAACAAGTCTTTCATTTACTCAAAACCTACTACGTACCGCACAAAATAAGTTTTTCTTTAGAGTATATAGTTATATCGATCGATCGAGTAAGAATTATTTTTGTATAATTAATGTGTTTCTAAATTTGAGCACGAAAAAGTTCTAGCTACAGCTTAATCAACATTAATCACAAAATTACATAATTAAATTAAGTGATAGTATATGAATTAAATATATATATATATATATATATATCAATGGAAATGTCGAAACAACATTTCTGTACGGGGTTGCATCCGAGTCTTTGCCATCGTACTCCATTTCTTAATTTTACCAATCAAACATATTTGCGAAAAAAAATAAAAGTCTACGAGAAATAGAAAAGAATAGGTCCTAAATTTCAATATATGACGACGTGAGACTAACCACAATTTTGTTTGGACGAAATAAAAGTAGGAAGATGGGAAATTCATGTGTTGAGAGGTGACGCACATGCACGAGGGTCGGGCCATATTAGACGACGTGAATTTTAAAAATAAATAATAATTCAACGACTGCTATGCGAATTAAATTTTTGTTCCTTTGTTTCTAATAAAAAAATACATAATAATTTGTTTTTCCTTTTTTTTTTTTCTATCTGTAAGAAAAATACATAATAAATAAATAAAACCATGTCGTATGTATTAATTTTCACATGGAACAAAACTGGTTCGCTAAAACTGTGAATCTCAATAATATCTTTTTGTTCCATGGACCCCAATCCATACTGCCTCCTTCGATTTATTATTTATTATACTTAAAAGAAAAAAAAAACATTTAATTTATACATATTTATTTTTCTTTCTTTTTGCTTATTATATAGAAAAGCCAAAAAAAAAAAAAAAAAGAGATTGTGGAGGAATATTAATACAGCCCACTTCACATCTATTTTTGTGCAACCATCCATCTCTCTCTAAAGCTCTCATTACAATGGAAAGACAAATCAACATAGAGAAGAGTAGTAGTGTTTCTCAAGTAACCTTTGTCTCAGCCACGGCCTCATTGTCCTCTTCACCTACAACATCATCTTCTTCTTCATCATCATCTAACTTCCCTCAACATGAGGAAGACAACTCTACAAGAAAAGCATCTCGAAGATCATTAGCCTCGGTTGAAGACGATGATCATCAAACAGGAGGAAAAAAGCGAAAGATCAACGGCGGAGATAAGCATCCGACGTATAGAGGAGTAAGGATGAGGAGTTGGGGGAAATGGGTGTCGGAGATTAGAGAGCCGAGGAAGAAATCAAGAATCTGGCTCGGCACTTATCCAACGGCTGAGATGGCAGCTCGAGCTCACGACGTAGCGGCTTTAGCCATTAAAGGTACAACGGCTTACCTCAATTTTCCTGAGCTATCCGGTGAGCTTCCTCGCCCAGTCACCAATTCTCCTAAAGACATTCAAGCCGCCGCCTCTCTAGCCGCCGTCAATTGGCAAGATCCGGTCAACGAAGTGGAGGAAGTAGCTGAATTAGCTGAAGCCGAGCCGAGTCGAGCCGCGCCGGTGATTTCTTCCGACGCAAGCACCACCACCACTACACATAGTCAAGAGTCTTCGGAAGCTTCTTGTGCTTCGACGACGTCGTCGTGTACGGACAAAGACAATGACGAAGAGAAGCTGTTTGATTTGCCGGATTTGTTTACCGATGAGAATGAGATGATGATACGAAACGATGCGTTTTGTTATTACTCGTCCACGTGGCAACTCTGTGGAGCCGATGCTGGGTTTCGGCTTGAAGAGCCGTTTTTTCTGTCTGAATGACTAAATAAATTACCCTTTTCGAGAGGCTCCATCATCGCTAACACTTTGATTAGTTCACACCATTTTCTTCTTCTTTCTCAATTTCTCTATTTTTAAGTTTGATTTTTTTTTCCCAGCTTGATTGATATTGTTTTTTTTGTAAAGAAACGGGTTCATTTTGATTTTTCTAGAAAAAAGTGTGTTTGTGTAATATAAATGTGACGAGAGAGGATGTTAAGAAGTTGCAGAATGTTACTATAATTTAGTCTACGAAAAATGAACCAAAAGAACAAAAAATTGTAATAAAACCCAATTGTTTGTTTAACACTCTCGGTCATATTATCATTCTTTTTTTCTATACAGTCTTATATATAGCTAGAATTTGGAAATTTCCCGTTTTTTCTCGAGTTTTTTTGTGTAGTATAAAAGTCATGTATGTTTGTTATTATAACTTCTTAATCATATCCTCATCAACAAAATATACATTTACTTTAGTAAGTTTTTTCACTTATTTACCAAATATACATTATATTGTTCATTTATTACCAACAACATTTAACATGCATATTTGTAAAGGGTTTTCATTAATGATTAACGCAGTAACACGTAATCCACGTTCTTGGCCTAGCTAGTTTTTATAACCAACTTTTTCTTTTCGGATTAATATGTCATATATAGTGAGTGAGGTTTTGATGAGATGATGATTGTGAAAATTGACAGTGAAGAGGACAAACTTTTGATGAATTATTTACTGTTTAAAATAACTATTCTAGGTGTTGGAAAATAACATGAGTCACATGGTGATGATGTCTTTAAATCTTTTATATATAAGATTTTTTACATTTTTTATAGTGTTTTTACTTTGTTTTTTCTGTCCACTTCTTTAATATTTGTCAAAAGTGAAAGAATATAAACTGTAATAAGGTGATTGCTTTTGGCCAACACCTTACTTTGTTCACCACTATGTGGCAATTTAAGACTGTTATTGTTATTGATTCCCAAACATATTGGACCCTTAGATTTGAGAGTGACAAATAACTTTTGTTATATATAAAATATTTTTTTATTTGACAATACTTTTTTTTTTGTCATAACATATAACAGTAAATGGCAAAATATGTTAGTGAAAGACCCACAATTTTTAACGAGGTTCACAAAACGAATCTTCTTCTCACAATTACGTTAGTGTTCAATATTGGACTTACACAACCCTAAGATCTTCTCTTAGCTTGTTCCCAATCTATTCCCAACCCACTAAGAGATCCCTAAGATCAACACAAATGATCACACCTCTCACTTAGAAACATCACCCTTTTCTCAAAATAAAAGGCTTACAAGGTTTTTCGTTCTCAAGAGATAAGTTTCTAAGTCCAGACATATTTAAGGGATTTCGTGCTCTTCCATATCAACTTTCGAGGAAATATTCCATTTAACTTTATTCTTTGTTAAACGAATATTTCCTAATCCCACTAAATCTTCTAAATATCTTCAAGCTTCCTTTTCTTACCTCCAAGTAATATCCCAAAACGTGGAGTATATCTTCACAAATCTTCAAAACCGAGACATACGGACAAAATTCGATGCTCTTGTACGATGAGCATACATCGATATTGTATATATATAACTTCATCTTCAACTTGAGCTATATACACTTACAATCTTGAGTTTTATAACTCAAGCACAACACTTCATGGGAAATCCATAACACAACCCTTGAAGACTCCTCCAAAATCAAACAACATCTTGAAACTCCCCATAATCAAGAATTATATTCACACCATAGTGGTAAAACTCATTAAAAACTTTAAAAGCTCAAGTTTACCTTGCTCTTGAAATATCAACCATCAGTTTGATCGTAATTGTCTTTCTTCTTATTATTAGACGACATCTTGGCTCAACATCTCGTTAACGTTTTCCATTGATCTTGGAATTCCTCATGCACATGTCTTAGATGTTGTTTCTTGCTTTGAACACCTCTATTCCTTGAGTAGCTAATACAAACGTAATGTTTTGACAATATAAATCATGCTTCGATCCAAACTTGATTGAATCTTTGACCCTGTAATTTTTCTTCATGACTTGTGTTAAGGTTGTAGAAGCTTGATATGACCAACAATACCAACAACCAATCAAAAGTTGTCGTGTATAATGAAGATTTCAGTTGTTGTTTTGTGGATGATGGAGATATGAGACTTGAATCCACAAATGAAAAAGTTTCTCCTTTAACATTAAATCACCTCCATGGTAACCCAAACCCCATCGACATTACATGTTCTACCGATTGTCGAATCTTGTCAAGATCCTTTGTTCTAACATCTTGAAATTGATCTTCTAAACGTTTTTCTAAATCACAAGACTTTACTTTCTCCGAGCTAGAAGGAAATTTTGCTTAGTCATTCTAAGCCTCGATTTTCCTATGTATCGACCTTAGTGTTGATATGATCATCAATAAGTATCTGATCCGTACTTGTTCCATTATCGACTTTAGTTCCAACTTATCACAGCAAGTTTCATTGAGCCACAAAGAGCAACAAACTTTGACCTTAATCTTTGTTAGTGTAACAAGAGACACACAATTTTTAACGAGGTTCACAAATGCCTACGTCCTCAATCTAAATACAACACAATTACTGTGTTCAATCTTGATCTTGCTTGTTAATCTATTCCCAACCCACTAAGAGATTAAGATCAACACAAATGATCTACACCCAGACTTCATTATCACCCTTTTCTCTCAAAATGCCAAAAGACAAGGTTTGGAGATAAGTTTCTAAGTATATATTTAAGGGATTTCGAAGCTATCAACTAATATTCCATTTAACTTTATTCTTTGTTAAACGAATATTTCCTAATCCCATAAATCAAATATCTTCAAGCTTCACCTCCAAGTAGCAGTATATCTTCACAAATCTTCAAGAGACATACGGACAAAATCAACAAGTTGCTCTAACCACACATATATACAATATATTTAAGAATTAATTGACGATATATTACAAAATAAGTGAAACCCCACTCCACGAAACGATTTCCTCATACGTAAGTTACTACAAAAAAAACAAACTCCACATCAACCTCGTCGTTATACATGGTTTTTCAAAATAGATTTATCGTCCACACTCCACAGTCAAAGTCGGATTAACTCGTATATTTTTTATTTAGTGGGAAATTTTAGAACTCGTCCTTTCATATCGAATGTGAAGAGAGGTTAAGTTTAAAATTTCCCCTTGACAATGGTAATAATATTCGAATATACATGTATATATATATATATATATATATTGATTTGGTGAGACATAGGGATAGTTGAAGACAGGTCATTAAATAGAAACATAGTGGGTGTACAAGTGAGCTCACTATCATTATCTCAATACATAGTAATAATAATTAAATCTTGGGTTAATTTTCTATTTTTCTCATGATTTTAAGGTTTGAATGGTTATCTGCTCTATACTTCTAAGTAGACAATTACAACACATGCATACTGTCTCATGATTTTAAGGTTTGAATTGTATAAAAATAATAACAAAATTTTAAATGAGGTGTTGTTTTGTGATGTAATTGATTAGAAAAAGTTAACATTAAATGTTATTTAATATGTCAGAATAACTTCTAAAAAATCAATTTACAAAAAAATGAAGGGAGTATTTAAGTACTATGAATTATTATTATTATCTATATTGTGTACTTCTATACATATATACACGTTACTCGTTAGGTAACGAACTTCCACAATTCCTAATCTATCATCTGTGTCTCTTGTTTGGATATTTCTGATTGTTATTGGATTATGTATATTTTATATGTAAAAGACTTTGGTTATATATATATGAAGCATATAATATAATGTATTAAATTATATACACAGTCAGAGCAAAAAAACTGAAGCTAGTAAACGTTTCTAACCACACGTATATACAAATATTTAAGAATTAATTGACGAATATTAAGTCTAGTTTCTGTAAGATACAATATATCAAATGGTGACACAAAATTATAGAAGTGACAATATATATGTAGAATATTTCCTTATGAATAAAGAATATATATAATCACAATACGTATGTACCTGGATCGTTTGGACGATACTCTGACTGACAAATTACAAGAGGGTGAATTTGTTGTTTGGCATCTTGTGGCATGCAAACCTAACTATGTGTACAGACTATTGATTAGTTAAGTCCAATATATATTATGGTTCTGTATTATTGGACGCTACGACTACTCTATTATTTCTGTTTCGTTTTTTTTTTACTATTATTTATGTGTAAAATTACTAATATCATCTATTAATTTTTGAAAAATAATGAGAACCCTATGTACCAAGAGAAAGCAAATGATCTGGAATATATTAATTACTTCGAGTCTCTGATTTCTACATATTGTAAGAGCAATGAATCTGATTTGTTAATTTAGATTATAGTTACAAGATATACCCAATTAATGATTATTAAAAGGAAAAGATGGGTCTAGGTCTCTAGGATCAGCTTAATTCCCGTTTATTAAAAATTAAATAATTGAAGAAAATAGAACGCAAACTTATTTACAATTATTTGATCTGAAACAGATCTTGTCTCGTTAATAATCTTGGTAATGGTGATATCAATGTAATTTGGAGTCGACAATAAGATTACATTTTTTTTTTTTTTGAACTAAATCGACAATAAGATTACAAGATTTAAACATTGGCAAGATTCTTACATTGAAAATAGATAAAACAATGTATTTAACAAATAATGGAATAGAGAAAAATCTAGTCATCGAAGGATTACTGGCGCCGATCAGAGTGGTGGTGACTTCTTTAAAAGTTTCATCTTCTTCCGGACCTTCGTCGATTCCTTGGTCGATACCTAAATAGGAGAGCTTGTGGACTCTCTTATACACAACTTCAAAATTGCATCAATCCATATAAATTTTTAAGTTATGTAATATCTTATACAATACATTTTAAAAGAATATGCATTTACAAAATTAATGTCATGGATATTTAAAAATTAGACAAATACAGGTTGTGTAAATAATGTGTTTGAATAAAAAGCTTTGACAAATTTAGTTCAAGTACGACTTCTAAAATTATTTTGTACTGAACGTGTTTTTGACATATAAAAAACCTTTGGCAAATTCAAAAGTAAATATAAAAGCCTTTGTCACATTCAAATAATAATTAGTTTAGTCCAATATATTTATATCTGCCACTATATATAATGGTTCCGTATTATTGGACGGTACGACTACTCCAATTACTATTAATATGTAAATTAAAACTACTAATATGCCATCTAGTTTTGAAAAATAACGAGAACCCAATGTAGCAAGAGAGAGCAAATAACTAGTACGAGTCTCTCATATTCGCACATTTTGTTAGAGCAATAAATCTGATTTGTTGATTTAGATTATATATACACGATACCTAATTAGTGATTAATAAAAGAAAAGGATGGGTCGTATGTGCAGGATCAGCTTAATTCCCCTTGATTAATTAATAAATTGTAGAAAATAGAACAGAAACTTATTTACAATTATTTGATCTGAAACAGATCTTGTCTCGTGAATAATCTTGGTAATGGTGATATCAATGTTAATTTGGAGTCAACTAGTATGATAAGATTATAAGATCTAAACATTTTTACTTGCTGTATATAAAAAAAAAAAAAACATGATTAAAGGAAATGGAGTGCTTTAGGGAAAAGTCATTAGATACTAAGTGTATGGTTGGTTTCCTCTTTCGTCAATAATATGCTTTAAAAAGAGAAATGCAGGTTGACACAGTCTCTCTCTCAGTTATTTTCTGTAACCTTATTTTCATTCTTGTTGATTTAATCTTATTTTCTTACTCTTATTACACTTTTACATAAAAAAAAAACTCTGATGTATATAATTTACATATATGTTACGAAAACATATTGTAAAAAATACATGTTGGCTTTAAAACAATGTTTTCCGTTTTTAAATACTAGTATAATTTATGGACTAAGAATCAAATATATCGAGTACTCATTATATCTAATGGAAATCCTAATATATTTTCTATACGTGTGGAAAATCACATTTACATTTGAAACACGAATTAATTATCCTCAGACTTACATTCCTACTTTGTTCATGTATATACACGTATTATTAAGAATTTGTTTTACTTTTTATTTTCAGCCTTTTTTAACACAAACAAGAGAAACATATTCTAAACACAGACAAAATAAAAGAACATAACTCCTTTATTTTTCTTATACATTGTTTATCTAGTCGGGAGTTCCCTTGTATGAAAACGTTTTTTTCCTTCTCTTTATATTGCTATAATTAATTATCTTGTTCGTGACGCAACCATATTTCTACCTTTCAGCACTTAAGACTTTTTAAAATCTGATTAGTGATACATATATGTATGTATATATAGATCGAGAGATAGAACCAGAACTGAGCTAAAACATGTGATCTTTATCTTTGGGAATAAAGTGGCTTAAAAAAGAAAAAGCAAGCAATTAGAAAGACCAAACTGAAAGCAGTAGTAGAATAATAAGAAGAAAATAATTAAGAGCATATGTTTCAAATAATTTAACTCTTTCTTTTTCACCTCTCAGCCATTTTTTAAAGGAAGGAAAAGAGAAAAAGAACATGTGCGGCAATACCAATGATCATGTCTAAGGACAACAAGAAGAAAAAAAAAACAGTGAAAAGGAAAATACCATTCCAGATTAAGTGTTGGCTCTTTAATAGTTTTTATATTCTTAGTAAGAATTTTGTGTAGTCTTTTTTTATTTTTCTTTTATATAAAATCGACAATGAATGAAATTGTTCAAGTCTTTTTCTTTTGTATAATGTATAGTAGATAACTAGAGTATGCGGGCGCTTCCTACACACTTCACTACATGTTTTCAACAGTTTGTATCAGTTGTTGACCTATAGATTCATCCCAAATTGCACGGATGAGCCAAGATTTTTGCAACATCATGTTATCTAAATTGAGAATCGTAGAACATAACACACGATTGGATAATACAACTAAGGGGAAGAGAAAAAAAAGATTATTTAAAAATCAATTGCTGAAACCATGTTCCAACAAACAAAAAAGGAAGGATCATCATCACCAAGATATAAACCCTAAAAGAGTGTTAAGATTCTTACCTATTTCTCTATCACATGATCAAAATCTCACAATGTTATCTTCAAAAACTCTGATTTGCCATATCCCATTATTCTTCATGATTTTTCCCAATACAAAAACAAGAGTATTAATTACAGAGAGATCTAATGTTCTTATCTATATGAGAAAGAAGTCCCTGTGGTTCACAGTATCGTCCGTCAGAGCGTTTCGGTTCGGTCAGATGTAGATAGGTTTAATATCATTCGGTCCAAAACTGGCTGAGCATGTCGGACACTTTTTCTGTCGGGTTCCTGTGAGTTTTTGCACACATGGGTTGCAAAACAAGTGGTAGCATTTCGTGATCACCACCTAATTTATTAAGAACAAGATACCAAAACCAATCAGAACACACGCAGTTTTGATTCAAGATTCAAATAAAAATCAGAACATCAAGCATCTTGCTGAAATCTAAACAATGGAGAGTAGTGAGTCCCCTTACCTCTTTTGGGCGATCGTTGCAGGCCTTACACTTAAGAATTTCTTTGAATTCACCGAGTTCTTGACGGAGCTTTTGAATGGCCGATGATCCTTCTATGAGAGATCGAAGACGAGAAACTTTCTTTTTCGCGATTTCCATTTCCTCCTCTATCCTTCTTTTATTAAACCTGACATATGCAGAAGATAATGATAAGCTGCTCATCACCAACAACTGTTTTATGACGGAGTAGTGGGAGGGAACAATTGATTTACCTTTCAATTTCGAGTTCCAGCTCCAATGCCCCATAATCCACCCGACTTTGCTCAACTTTAGATTGTGACTCCTCCAGCCTTGACCTAGCTTGTTCCAAGCCATTCCCAATGTCTGCACGTTTCTTTTGCAGATTTTCATGAGTAACAGACTTTTGATATCTATCTTCCGCTAGTTTCTGAAACTGATCTGTGCAGAACCTCAACTGCAAGAAAAGGCACCTTCATGTCAAAGTCTCATAATAAGGAGACTTACAATTTGTGTATACAGGTACACACAAATATACCTGATCTTCAATTCTTGAGGATTTCTTGGATAAGAAACTAGCAGATGCACTGCCTTGCTGTATATCCTTATCCATAATATATTTATCAATAAGCAGCATACCTTGCATCTGCCTTGAAGTTATGCCTTCCAAGAAAAGCTGAAACAACAATGGGCGAGCAAAAAAAACTTCATCTCATAGTCGGATCCAAGTAACAAACCATCCTTATTTCATGATATTCTTGCATAACATATAAGGTTTACCACCAGAAATTGGCCCATGCCATTAACACAATCCATCAATCTCCAACTTATTGTAACACTAGTAGATATACGTGTAAGTGTAAAGTTGTAGAGGAACAAGAAGAGATTAGAATAAACACCTTGATGTTATAGTCATCTCTCTCTGTAACTTGAATCAAAAGCTGTTGGTTTTGTGGTACAATGTCTTCGTAGGCACTTCCAATTGTCTAAAAGAAGATAGTTACTGTAAATCGATACCCAACATCAAGGTTTTTAAAATATGTTATAAACAAAGAAACAAGAAATTTCATAAGCAAACCTGTATTTCAGAAAGGTATGTTCCATGTTCTTCATGTTTAGACTTCAAGATATCAGAATGCTTTGCGACATCCCTGAAACAAACAAGACCTATCCCTGTCAAGAAAACGGTCTCAAAGAATTCCTATGGAAGATCAATCCGCAGAACATGCAATGTCTTCTAAATAGCAGAGGAGAGTGTATATGCAGCATGAAACGAGTTTGAATTATTTACCGTTTACAATCATCCATCTTCTGCCTTAAATCAGCAATCTCAGCTTCGGCAGCAGCCAACATTTGTTGGGAAACTGCCTCCGCTTCATTTGCTGCCTTAACGCGCAACTCCAAATTTTGCTCATCAAGGGAGGATTTTAAACTTTGAACATGAGCCCAAGCCCTATACTCCCCTTCCTTAGCTTCAGCTATGTCCCTGCCACAAGCATAATATCCCAGTGATACTTAGGGCAATGCACCAAGCGCATAACAATAACGTGTGTTCAGCCAAGATACGAATATAAAAATATACTAACACCCAAAAGAGAATTTCATCTGATGGAAGTGTAGAAATGGATCAGATATTTGTGAAGAATAAATTAGCAAAGTGAACATAAGTTTCTTCAGAACGCAAGAAAAGTTAGCAGCAAATTTTCACCAAGATTGGATAGTTCGGTCTAAAGGCAAGATTGATAACACTACTATACTACATATATAGCAACAACGTAGGGGAAGGTAAGAAAACTTTTCTCTAACAATTAAAATCGTGGATAGCGACCACTGGATTTGTTATATATAGTTGTGCTTACCTCGGATCAGTGGACTCACGTTTATACATCTCCAGAAACAACTTCAACTCCTCATGACTGTTCTTCAAATCACGAACCTGCATGACAGACTCATATTACTTGAAAGTAAAGAACATATTACTTGAAAGTAAAGAACATAACAACTTTCTCTTTGCCAACCAAAAACTACTACAAAATTTAACAAATTTTACTTTGCTAATTGTCTTTTTCCAATTCTTTATCCAAGAAATGTATTTTTAAACAAGTTTGACATAATGCAAATAACGATAACCGATATCAATACCGTCGACACATAAGAGATGGGCAGTACACTGAAAAAGGTAAATATAATGCATCATACCGTAGCATTCAGGTCACCTAGCTGAGAAGCATAATCAGCTGATCTCAAATGCAATGCTTCACACTCTCTTGTCTGTTCACCAATTAGGCTTATTAAGTAAGAAAAACATCAACTGTAACAGCATACATCATTCACTGTTCAGCATATTTTTGGGTCAAAACACTGATCAAAATTGTTGCCCACCTTTCTACTTAGAACCCCAGAGAGGGACTGGACATCAGCCCGCAGAGAATGGATACCTCCAGCAGTCTCTTTATAATTGGCTAACTGACTTCGCATGGAACTCATTTCTTCTGGGAATGAAGAAATTAATGCCTTCATATCTGCAAAGATTTCTTTTCTACCTGACACATGAATCACTTAATCAGACTCCAAGTGAAACAGGGGCGGGTGTGACACACAGAATTGGAAGTCAAAGTAATCAATTTGTTACCTCGCTCTCTTGTTATATTTCCCAGCCTAGTCTTGATTCGATTTTTTTCATCCAGTTGTTTCTGTATCTCCACATCTAAAGTGGCCATTTTAGTATCAGTAACAGCAGAAGTCCTTCTAGAAACATCAACTAGTTCAGTTTTTATATTCATCTCCCTTTCCCTCCAGACTATACTATCTTTTTCAACCTGAAATTTTCGAATGGAGGAAAGCTTCACAACCAAATATACAACATAAATATTATAAAGATAGGTACAAAAATGAAAATCGTAATTCAGATACAACCTGCAGTTTCTCAAGTAAAGCCATAGATTTGAAAACTGCTGCTTTGGATTTTTCAAGCTGGTCTTTCAAAGAAAGACAGGCTTGAGAAGATGAGATGCACCTCACAGACTTTGACTTGTTCTGTTAGAAAACTCTTATATCAGTTTTAGCAATAGGAAGAAGCTACATTCCACAAGTTTTCATACATCAAAACTCTTGCAGAATTAAACTAGTATAAGTAAATACCGCAACTGGATCATACACTGACCTGTAAATTACTCATTTTTTCAAGCATTTTTGTCCTCTCCTCATGAAGATCTTTTAGCTCTTGTAGCCTGCCTGAAGCCAGGACCTACAAAATCCAGCCTGTTAGCAAACCAAAATTCAAAGCATTACCAATGAAAACACAAAACCAGAAAAACAAATATACCGTTAACTCCTTCAGAACTGTTTCCATGTCTTGCAGATCCCTTTGTTTATCCCTTTCCCTATCGCTGGTAGCAAGCTTATTTCCAAGGCTCAACACTGGGAAAAACGCCCCTGCTGTTGCATCCCTTTCTGCTCTCAATGCTGACAAGTCACCATTACACTGTTGAAGCTCCACGACCTCATCCTCTAGCTCCCCTTCGATAAGATCAAATAAAGGATAATGTCAGTTCATACGGCCCGTTGTCAATTTCATATCCCAAATGGTATAAATAAAGATAGAAACTTATGTCTCAGAAGGGTTTGTATAATTAGTTCACTATCGAGTACATCTTCTACAAGACCACAACTACATATCTTGTTAACAGCTGGCTCTACCAAGTAGTGATAGTAAATATTCAAATGAGAAGAGACAAAGTAGCTACCTCTAATTCGTTTGAGGTCTACTCTGACTTTAGCATCAGCATCACGATGACTCTGCAATTCTCTAGAAAGTGATCTGAACTTCACAAGCACATCATCTAGATCCACCCTGACACTTTTAATTTCTGGTTCCAATTCATTCAGCGCTTGCTGTCCGCACAAATCTATAAACGAAAGCAATTCCATATCAGACATGGGTTAACACAAATATGTTATAAAGGCCATTAAAAGAGCTGACAATCAATTGCAGTAGACGCATGCATACCTTTATCAAGACCAGTCCTGAGAGCTGAGGGATATAATTCATCCTTCAGACACCTCAAATCATCAGTCACGGCTACTAGGTTATACAAGGTTTGCGTCAACTGGCTTGACGTATTCACTTTACTTTCTTCAATCCCATTCGAGCAGATATTAGATGAGGAGCTCTCAGTCGCACCAGTTTCGAGTAGTCGGTTGATGAAATCATCTTTCACGGCCAGAGACGACCCATCTGTGAAACAAATTTAAGTTGCAAGTCATATTTTTAACATATAAAACCAAATTTTAGCTAGAGCTTAGTACTAACAGAACGAATAAGAGGTGGGCAAAGCTGTTCATACCCTCCTTGTTTACAAACCTATGAGCTCCGCTGCTTGAATCACTCACACGAACGGAGCATGATTCCACTGCAGCTGTAAGCTGCTACAAAAGCACTAATTAGATCTCTTCGAAAAAAGACCAGAATAGCAACTGAAATTGGTAATCACTTCTTCTTACTTTAAGATTTTGGTAGGAGGAGAGAAATCTAAAGCAAATTCAATGTTACCTTTTCCCAAGACTTATGGACAGTCTTCAAACTGGAAACGTATGGTAGTTGTTTTTCCTTGACCTGAGAAAGCTTATCTTCAAGAATAGAACACTCGGCCTGCTGAGCCTCTAATTTTTGTGACAGCTTCAGATTCTGGAACTGGAGAACGGCAGTATCAAGCTGTATCAAACGAAAACAAAAACCCTTAAGAGAGAGCCAGAATCTCAATTACAAACCGGCAACAATGATAAGTTCAACTGATAAAGCAAAACAGCATATATTGCTTTACAAATCCATAAATTCGTTACAGACACCAAATTCGAGGCATGGTCTAAGATGTTGGAAAGTTAAAGAATTGATTAGATCGACAACACATGTATCGAGTAAACTCAGGGTTAATATCTTCAAAGCAATAAAGACATTCAATGCTAAAAACGGTATATGAATCTGATAGCTAGAAATCTAATTTGATTGGATAAGTTAGAGAGAACAGAGGGACATAGATGTAAAGAGCATGCACAAGGGGAAGGGGGATGAAGAGAGGACCTTGTCTTCGGAAGAGGGCCAAAAGAAAGGCTGTTTCTTGACGGCGGCAGCCGCTTCTGTGGGTGATATCGAGCTAAAGTGACGCCTTTTACGGTCCGGCTCACCTGTGCTCGCCATTCATAAAAAAAACCCTAGAATCGCCAACAGGATTAAGCTTCTCTCACATCATCATCAGATTGAGTTGAGAGGAAGCTCGGATATCAAAACAAGTCTAATTAAAAAAACCCCCAAAAAAAAATTGGAAACTTTCACCTAATGAAAAAACCCTAAAACGATCTAAGCAGCTACGTGATTGCTTCAACCGAGGTGATTCAATTGCTCCCGTAAGCTTCCCCCAACCCGGAATTACAACGAAACCCTAATCTTACCGGTCTTCAAATTCGACCACACTCTCTAATCCTATCTCAAAACACACAGAGACCGTGTCTGATCCTCGTAAGATGATGTCACAAACGGTTAAGTCCCACCCCAAAGCACTCTCTCTCGCGAACACACAGCACTCAGAGAAAATTAAACAAAGAGTGAGAGAGACAGAAAGAAAGAGTTGAAGTAAATTCGAGTACAATGGCGTAATTTTGTGAACATCTGGAGGGTAATTTCGGAAATAAACAAGATATAACGCATCGGCCGTCCATAGACTCTCCAACCATCCGAACCGTACGATCTTAGTCCGTTGAGTGAATTTATAAATATTCCATTTTTATATAACCTCACAATGTTTTAACAATTTTATCAAATCATACAAGGTAGAAGAAAAGAAAAAAACGTAAGAGATACAAAGTCTACGGTTTGTATTCTTACCACTCTTGATAATAGTTAATATACGTACGAATCGTAGTAGATGATAAAGAAAAGAAACGAAAAAATACAGTACACAAATAAAACAATTTATAGTCGAAAAGTAGAAAGAACACAAATTTAGTTATAGGAGTTCTTTTATCAATCAATCTTCGTCGAGACTTTACGTTGCTTTTCTTCTTCAACTTGAACAAGCAAAGTCAAGAGAGCTTCACAAACTTGAGCAGCATCAGCTTCTAAAGGAACCTCGTTCAAGGAAGAGTAAACCATCCAGGCATGGTCTAGTTTACGTTTGGGTCTAACTACCACCGAACCAGGAACCTCTGCATCGCAACATGTAACGAGTCCATCACTCTTCTCACCGTATCTGACTTGAAGCAGCTGAGCGCAAGCAGCCATTGCAGCACCAAGCGGCATTACCACTGGGAGTTTTGCGGCTTGGTTTGTGAGAGGAAGTTCGGCGTGTGCAACGTGTGATAAAGTGGCTAGAACCGCTGGGCTAATGCTAGCTTCAGTGCGAAATGAAACTGTGGGAAGTTCTCGCGGAAGCGGATGATTCTTCAAGAACTCTTTTCTTCTCTCGTAGGTTAAATCTTCCAAAGCTTGAATATCACCCTTCACATTGTTCCAAGGAATTCATCAGCAAGATCAACAGGAATGTAACAATATAAGTTTATGTGAAATATCCAAATAATATGTACTTTTCAGATAAGTTATTGCAACCGTCACTACTATGTTCACACAAACTTAATTATATACCTTTTGAGTCTATTCGTTAGAAACGAAGTTTTAGATATAAATGTTTTGGTCATAAATCTCATGGTACTGCTAGTATATGATCTAAGTGCTATTTTTTTAGTTTATCCCTAGTTTCTCACCCCTATATTCGGTTCCACCTAACCTAAGGATTTTACCAGGGAATCACAAGAAGCCAATATAATGCAACTGAAATGACTGTTAGATCGCGAAGAGACTTGTTTACAAACCTTTATGACTTTGGAAATCAGAATCTCCATCATCTTTCTCAAGTTGACATAATCACCTAATTGTCCTTCACGGAGGATATCTGTAGCTATTGGGCTTCCACCATATGGACTCTGCGCCAATACCAACCCAGCGACCTTATCTTTTAGTTCAGGCCAATATAGTGATAAAGCAGCAGCTGCATCTATGCCTCCTTTGCTATGCCCAAGAAGTAGAACCCGTTTATTAGATCCCCAACAGAGTTCCTCTATGTATTCCTTAATCTCTCTTGCATTTTTCTCAACTGACGACTGATATATAAAACAATTTTTCCACATATTAGTATGCTATACACCAAACGTAACTGTAATTAAGTTCAATTAGTTATGATTACCTCGCTGTGAATCTTCGCAATATGACAGGCCAAACCCATCTTTGAGAATTTTGTTTTCGTATCCACAAAGTATAGAGGTCCATGATTGCTGAAAAGACCTGAAATTTTTGTTTCAACAAATACCGTGAGTCCTACAATATACAGTTATGTAGTCTTAAGTGGCTGGCAGCAAAGAATAAGAATTGCTACCTGGAACCAACAAGTAAACCACTGTATTTGGAAGCCTGTGTACACCATGCCTGGAACATAAGAACCGATCACCTCAGACATTCAGTAAAAACAGGATGTTAAACAGCATATTAAAAAGCCCAAGTACATATAACATGCAACAGCAACCAATCCATACCCGATGTCATCAAGAATTTTATTAAACCTATCAGTCCCATCTTCAACAGGAGGCATCTCTGGGTCACGCTGTAACCATCCTATGTCATCTGCTGAGCCACGGACAGTCCTTCGTGCCCGCTCAATGAGCCTGATTGGAAGAAAATAAATCAATCACCCAAAAGCTGAAAACTTGACAAGAAGTAGTGTATAAAGATTACAGTGTTGTTTAAGCTTCACATATTCATACGTATTAACATTTTTCATTTCTCTTAGTATGGAAAATTTGTATATACCCTTGGAACATCGAAACTCCATTTAAGTCAAACCGACTCGTTGTCACAATTGCATTTGTTGCCTGCGGCAGAGAGACTGTAGATTCCCTTGATGGGCTGTTGGCAGCAGATGTAGATGCATCTGACGAAGTAGAACACCTTTCACCAGGAGAAATGCATACGCTTACTGGAGAATTTCCGTCAACATCTGATGTTGATCGTATCAACTCATGGGGGTGGGAAATAGAATTACACGAATCCTTACCACCATATTCTACTGAAGAAAAACATTGGAAGAACAGAGTGAATTACTTTCCCCTAATGGCATACTGAGTACAATATCAACGGAGAGAAAGAAAAGAGTACCTGAATAGTCAGAAAAACAGCTGCCCAAGTAAGACGTTGCTTGGGTTATATACGAAGCAGCTTCATTGAGAGCTGGTAAAGAATTAAACACTTGTGGTGCAACCGCATTGTCCCCAGTTCCACCACCCTGTCCTCGGAAAAATTACTGATATTAGAATAGAAGTCTCATGCATACAGAACCAAACATTACTAATATCCTCATTAACCCCATCTGAATCAACTTAATTGTTTCTGTCAATATAAAAAGACCTTATTACCAAGAAAACGTAAAGTAGAAGACCCCAAAAAAGAATCCCATTAAGATGAGCATAAAGCAACTATAGGTCCTATAAGTTATAAAGCAAGTCATCAGGGCACAACACTTACAACTAGAGGCGTAGCAGATTCTCCGTCCCTCGATTGACCAGCTTCTCTCATTCTGATCAATTTCTAACAATATAAACAAAACACATAATCAAATCAAAGACACAAATATGTTCCTGCCAGTGAAAGGAATCGACAACAATTGAAGAACAATGACAAAGAAGTAAGCCTCTGATTGCTTTTCCAAACAATCAATTTCAAAATTAAACTTCGAAATCAGCCCTACATGTTTCTCTATAAACGAAAAGCAACAAAAACCAAGCAGCGAATTAAAATTGAGTAAACGAAGATAAGATATAAAATACCAGATTCAGACGAAATCATCAAAGAAATACGAAGACGTGAAAAAAAAAAAAAAAAAATTGAAATCCAGCGGGAAGAGTCTCGATTCCGGTTAAAAAAACGGGAAGCAACCTTAGAAAATTGAGAAACATGCAAGTGAAAACACAAAAGCACTCTATATATGGATGCCAAACCCTAGATTTTTACATCGGTTACAAATAAACAACGAATTTGATGACCGGATCCAAAAAATCGCCGACGAGTTTGCGAAGAACAGAAGTAATTATCAGAATCGAGGAAGCATGAAAAGGTACCTGGAGCTTTAGGAATGTGGGATCAAAACGAAACATACGCACAACGACGACGACGAGCCACCTTCAACGATTTGGATCATCTCCTAAGCCGCGGGGAATAGAAACCTGTCGAACAAATAATAAAAACGCGATTTCAATTTTAACGACCAACGTGGAAACCAGGGGCAGTGTGGACGCGACAGGTGTATATTGGCTCATAGATCAAGATGGATATACGATTAAGATATACTAATATAGTTATTACATATGGGCTGATTTAATGGGCCTAATATAGGCCTTAAAACATCAAACCGACATCGTATTACATGCACAACCAAAAGCAAGTTAATGTACAGTCTAAAAAACTCAGAAGACTCCAAACCAAACAGAGTGTATACCACGAGATCAAACATCAGGGAGATCGACGGTAATAGTACCTGCAAGAGAAGTAACAAAAGTGGTGGAGATGAGTTTGCTTTGGAGTCTGGAATAATCAAGAAAATGGCCAAAGAAAGATAAACGAATAAAACTTACACGAATATTTTGACGGCGAAGATGGAGGAGTATTTGCGAAGAAGACGCTCAACAGTGTACCATTGAGATCGGTCTGATCCGTCTTGGTAACCAATACGTGGCATGTGGAGTGAACCTTTTTGAGAGAGAACATTGCCATAATGAAAACAACAAACGTCAAGCTCTTTGTGAACACTTTTGTTTATAATTCCAAGTATGAAACTTTGAAGAAAGTAATGAAAGTTATATACCCGATTTCTGAGATGCAGAGAATGACGCTTTAGCCAAGCAACGTTCAAGGTCTGGAATTGAAATGCTACTACGTGGGACTTTACGCCTCGAGTTGTAAGATTGTGTAACTGCCAGTGCCACCCAAAGAGGTTTACTATCTTCTGTGTTTTGCTGGTCATCATTGTCTGCGCAACACAAAAATAGATGAGAACTCGATGATCTTAATTAGAAAATCCAAAAGGAAGATAGAAGTAATAAAAGTTGCAGACCATCAATATTTATGAGATGCAGGTCTCCAAGATGAAGGTCTTTGAATTCAGATGCTCGATGGTACGCATCAGGTACAGTATTAGAAAATTTTGACAGAGCATCAAACATTCCTCCACGTCCCCAATTTCCAGAGTCATCAACACAGCTGCCATAAATCAATTTTTGGAAGTTTTAGAGCTACTTGAGATTTGGTATTTTAGTAGAACAATTAAACAGAGTTTTACCTAAAAATGATTGCTGGCTCGTGAGAGACAGTGGATGGATTTGTACAGTCTCCATAAACAAAGTGAACAGATCCTGCATCTGAGCTAGAGTCGACATCATCAGGGAAAATAGGTTCTTCCACAGACAAAGATCGATAACCGTGTGCTTCCCAATTGGCTAACTTCTTCTCTTCTGCCTTTTTCCTTGCAGCCTCAACTCTCAGATGTCTCTCCTCAGATAAATTCTTTCTATCTCCTCCCAACTCCAGAATTTTTTCATCCTTGCTTGATCGTGAGGCTTCCTTCAATTTCTCAACCCATGAAAGGTAAGAAGCTTCATCAAGCTCGGAATCAAGACTTGCAGATGACGAACTTCCTCGCAAAGTGTCACTCGTATTAATTTCAAACTTTCTTGCTTCCTTATCTGGTTCGACGTTTTGACGTATTGCAACAACTTTCTCAGCAAGAGAACTTATTTCTAACATTTTCAGATTATCAGATTCTTCACTATGAATCTCCCCAGGATCAAACCTTTGTAAACCAAACACTAGAGACCGCAAATCACCACGATCTTCTTCTTTCTCTTCCATAGTATCTCCCATAACATTATGACTAAGCTGCAACTTTCTCTCTGCCCTCCTCAAAATAACCTGAAACATGCGCATTTAGATATGATATTACTTTTAGATAACTTTGTGATTGGAAATACTACGGCAGACCTCTTCCACAGTATGTTCAGTAACGAGGTTTATAGACAGAACATGACTGATTTGTCCAATCCTATGAGCTCGTTGCAAAGCTTGCTTATCCACCTGCGGATTCCAATCTTGTTCATAAAATATAACCTGCACATAAAAAAAACATTGAATAAGCACTGGAGAAAATCATATTTATCTTTCCATTTCCGCAAGAAATAATCAGGAAACCAAAAAAGCCAGAAATAACGAACAGTATCAGCAGCAACAAGATTCAAACCGACTCCCCCTGCTCTTGTTGAGATCATAAAAACAAATGCATTACTTGCATCAGCTTCAGAATCCAATCCTCTTTCTTTTTTCGTGCTGAAACTCTTTATTGCAGCAAAACGTTCTTCAGCCCGTACTGATCCATCAAGGCGCTCATAAGAATATCTACGAAGCTCCATAAAGTCCTGTATTTGGTACAAGCTACATTGTCAGTGTACTCTATGTTGCACCAACCTTTATAGAAAACAAAAAAGCTCTATAAAGAAACCTGTAAAATATCGAGTGTAGAAGTCATCTGGGAGAATAGGAGGACACGATGTCCAATATTATGGAGCCTCTTAAGAAGTTGATCCAAGACTAAAAGCTTACCACTCGCCTGACAGTACTTAATTGTTAATGAACAAAACTTTTATTCTACAGAAACATATAGGAGGACTGTTTGGATAGTAGTTAACATCTTGGATACCTGAACAAGGTGTTCGCCCTCTTGAAAAGGTTCCGGTTCGATACCTGGAAATAAGTAAGGGTGGCTACATGTTTTTCTTAGCTGTATCACCTGCTCAACGAAACAGATCGGAGATACATATAAATCGCATATCTTCACTAAATATAGCGAAAGCATTTTACGAAATAAATTGAGCCACGTGATATAGACATAAGAAACTAACTTACAATATTTTGCAAAGACGTATGATTGGTTCCTCCAGAAGACAGTGCGAGAAGACCTGTAAGCTCTTTCCTCAATATGGAAGTATATATCTCCTTTTGAAGACTGACGAGTGGAACCATTCTGTCATATAAATACAGAACAATAAGATAATCATACAATATAGATACTTTTACTGGAGACTGAAAAGGATTAGCTACATAAGGTCAAGAAACGTACACAGTCAGCTCTGTGAGAGGAGGCAACACCAGATTTCCAGACTCAATGAGCAAAGATTTTGTGCGCCTTAGCATAAAGGCACTTAAGATGAACTTCAGACTCTTATATGTTTCCTTGTCATTTGATACATCAAGACCTGATTTAACACAGAGGGCATGCACATGTTAGTTGATACTTTTTACAGCTTCAGAAATGAATCTCAAGACAAAAATGTCAAAGTGCGCAGGACACTATACGGCTACTGCGAGCGAACCTGATAAAGATTCCCCAGGCTCTTTGAATGCGAAGAGGAACTGATCCAGTGTCCCAAAAACTAGTGGCATGCAAAAATGCATCAGAGCCCAAAGTTCGGTAAGATTGTTCTGAATAGGTGTGCCAGTAATCAAAAGACGTCGTGGAATGAGAAAATGGTCAAGTAAGACATTGTAAAGAACCTGTGACATAGCCAAATTTTATCTTAGATGATTGCCCAAGAAAAAATGTTCATACAGTCAGGTCACGTACAAGTTACAACTTAAATACTAACCAAACAGGTTTTAACAACAGAAGCCTGAAGAGGGTGTCTAATCTATCATGGTACAATAAAACACTATGATATCTAGTGCACAAGTCAATGGATTGCATAGTTAGAAATAAATAAAGCATACGCTGTTGGGATTCTTAAGTCTTTGAGCTTCGTCAATTATAGCATACTGCCAAGGAATTTGAGAAAGAAAGTCCTGATCCACCAGTGCTATGTCATATGTTGTCAGCAACACATCAAATGGTAACAAACGTCCCTGAAAACATGATAAAACAAGGATATAAACAATACAGAACAACTTCCAAAACCAAAGTTCATAACAAGTACTCAAAAGAACAATACTTTTGACTATCACTTAACTTATCTCAACTACTCAGTTCAAAACTCACCTTAGAGCTCTTCTTGACATGATCATACATTGACTTACGCATATCCCGACGGGAATCCTTATCACCAACATATCTAACAAGTTCAAGATTTGGAGTGAACCTATTTATCTCTGATACCCAACCATCCGTTACACTTAAGGGACATAACACCACTGCCAACAAATCAACCCATATGACATCAGAATTTGTATAACTAACCAGAAAATGTGACAAACAGATCACATTGACTCACGAAATGGCCCAGGCAAGTCTTGATGAAACTTCAAATAACTCAGGAAAGAAATTGCCTGAAGAGTCTTTCCCAATCCCATCTGTTTCAGTCCTTTGATTAGACTAAACACATACCAATTAGAACAATACAACATTTCTAAAACGATGGCAGTACCTCGTCTCCTGCAATTAGAATCAAAAACGTTCGATTACTTTGATTTTTTTGCAGTTTCTTAGTCGAAGGATCTGTAATGGATTCGAAGACCTACCGAGAACGACATTGACGCCGAGTAGATATTTCCCTATAAGCCAAGAGATACCTTCGACTTGGTGAGGCTTTAGAGTCGCCGTGACCCCAAATTCTCTACAATCCGGAGGTGATTGCGCCTCCTTCTCGAGTATAGTTTTCGCCGCCGCTTCGAGTCGCCGTTCGTACTTCATCGTCGAAGGAAGGGACTTTTTGGCGGTGAACTCTCTCTTTTGACATTTTTTTTCTTTATCATATGCGGACCGGGACCGGTTTAACCGGGAATTGACTAAGAGACCGGAAAATTAATTTAGCTCTCAGACGACGTCGTTTTTATTTTACAGTGATATCTCCAAACCATGTTAACAAAATAACAAGTGTTAAGTATTTGATGGATAAGTGGATAACACTAACCTTATATCAATGGAAATAAGTTTAATTAAATCGTGGGTTTTTGATTGACCGAAAACTTTGTTGAATTTTTAAACAACCGACATGTATATTTTATTTGCTTTAAAATAATCAAAAGGATTCACAACTACCATTCATCTCATAATTGGACCTAATTTGTACAAACGCTAAATTGTTCATATATAAGAAGAATAAGCAAATGGTGAGACGGACGTAAAATTTGTGAGCCGCCGTTGATTTTTCGTAACAAAACTGCAAATTTCATATCCACATTATTGTATATATGTATACATATATCATTGTTACAAATTTTATATGTTTAATTAATTAAGTTATGCAAATTGAATATCGTTGGTACAAAGCAATCTCTATCACGTCGTGGTCTCTACTTGTATAATTGTATATCAATTGCAAAGTATGCATCCATGCTTTAGTCTTCTGGAGATATCAATTGCAAAGTATGCATCCATGCTTTAGTCTTCTGGGAATCTCAAATGCAAAGTAGACATCCAAGCTTGAGTTTTTTGGAGTCTATCTTTTGAACCTTTGGATACATTAACCATAGTTTGAAGTATGGTTTAAAAAAATTGAATTGAGGTTTTTCACATATGGATTTATGTGATCAATATGATACATTAACCATACACGTCTAATGTATTATTATATATGGACAATTATTTTTATATCTTAAGACAAATATATGTTTATATGTTAATATTATTATGAAAAACTTTAAAGTATAATAAATTTTTATTCGATTTAAAAAAACAAATAAAATGACATCATAGTGATATGTATATTGGTTGATAATTCATCATATGAAGTCCAGTCTATACTATTTACGTTTACTTACAACGACTTTAATCACATATATTCATTATCAACAATTTAATCTTAATAAATAAATTTAAATGAAGGAGAAGCAAAAGCATGGGGTGCAACAAATTTAAATCATGCTGGATCACCATTAGAAGCCGAAACAAAGAGTCTACTAATTGCTATGCAGCAAGCCTGGATAAGAGGTTATCAATCAGTCATTTTTGAAGGGGATTGTGAAGTCTTGATCAAATTGATTTCTGGACAAACATTAGATGTATCTTTATTTAATCTTCTCCATGACATAAGATCTTGGTCTTCCAAATTCCATCAAATATCATTTCACTACACTAAGAGAGAAAGTAATAGGACAACACATGTATTAGTTAGATTTTGATGTACTGATAAACAATATTACTCTAATTCTGTATTTGTGCCAGATTGACTACTTCAAACTCTCTGTAATGATTCCTCTTAATCAATATATGTATCATTTGTGGAAAAAAAAATTTTGGTTGTTTTCAAATGTTTCAGAAAATTAGTTTGAGATTTTATATGGAATTCTCTAGTTATTAGATTAAACTTTAAAATACGGTTGTAATTTTAGTGTTAGTGTTCCTCTTATATATAAAAATTTTACAACATGCATTATGCATTTGGTGAACAAGCAATCGTATCGGAGAACATTCTAAACAAAAATAAAATAAAAATCATATGGGGAAATACTAAGATAATTCTATGAAAGCCCAATTGGGGAAATAATCGCAAAGGCTTCCAAAATACAGACAAGTGTGTGTGTGAGTGAATGTTGTGACGTCAACAGATTCGGCATCGACGGCCTCAAAATCATGAGAAGAGACACATAGGACCTACGTCAATCACCTTTGATTCCATCGTTGGCAATATGGGGTCAGAATATTAAACATTTAATCAAACTTATAATCATCATAACTCTCTTAAAGTATTTAATATTTTGGTCGTCGCACTAACACAATGTATATTCTCCCACCATTACTCCTCCATTCACTCTGTCTTAAACTCCTCTCGAGTGCTTTATGGTAACAAGGATCCATCTCTATGTTTTCAACGCATATATATATCACACATAGATCCATTTTGTTGCTGTATCCCTTAAGTAAATTTTGCTCTTATATGGGTTACACATGATAAACTGGTCATGTAGTTACGTAACCCAACGAAAGACCTCAGTCACGGTATCTGAAATAATTGCATATATATCAACGTACGAATTTTTGTTTTAACAAGAAAACAACACATATTTTGTTATACGGTCAATATCTCATCGACTGATCGCACCAAACTGGTTTCGCGTGTACCCAAGAAATACGACTTTTTAAAAACATAATATAATTGGAGAAAGCTGTTTTGTTCATGCCATCTCGATGCATGATGTTGTTTTATTTAGAAGATACTAATTAACAGACATAATTTACAAGATTTTGTTAGCTATTTAGCGCCTTCCATCTAGCACATATAGATTTTGTTATCCTAAATAATTTTTATGATAATATGTTATCCTAAAGCAATGCGTTTCATGCTCTAATAATGAAAAACAGGATTGGCAATATGGGACTATGGGAGCTAATTAAATCTCCTAGTGTCAATTTGTTTTTTACGAAACACATCGCTTAAGGTATTATTTATTTTTTAGGCTCTAGCTATATCGAACCAGCTTGCATATGGTCTTACTAGAAAGTTAGATCGAACCCGGTTTGACTCACTTTTTGTTTAAATCGGCTTTGCGGAGCGCAGCTTGTATCGTAGGGACGTATTAGGAATATGTATCGTATCTAGCTAACTTTATCTACTAGAATCTTTAACCATTTTCTTTTATATATCTTGTATGAATAAATTCTTGCAAAATCCTATTTATATAAAGAATACGCTTTAACGGTTTACAACTATCAACTCCACATGTTTATCAAGTATAGCTGATTTCATAATGCTCAAAAGTAAAACATGTAAATTGATATTAATGGCGTATACTTATATAAATTACAAAATATGGGCGCCCTATGGTTTGACATGGTTTATTGAAGATCATTGTTCCGAAGACTTGTCTCTAAATGTTCTCCAAACTGAAGACATATGAATGAGGGTTCTATGATTTTAACGTTGAAACACAAAAACATAATGAGTTTCTTTTATAATTTAATAATGTATCAGTCTCTCAACTCTCAAAAGTATTTTATTATAATCGAAGTGGGTCGATTTGAAGCTTCATTAAAACAAAAAATATTAGTAGTTGATTTAACCAATGAGATTAATGCACAAAATAAATCGATATGTTAGTGGGCATTTTAATTATTAGTTGTCAAAAAAAAGGAACTCTTAATTAGTTTTAAAATTGATTACAACATAATTATCCACAAGACGCATACATACAACATAAAATGTCCAAATCTATCATTAGGATCAACTTGTGAAGTGTCGGTGATCACTTCTCGGTTCTTGTTGTCTGCTTCATTCTTCTATCTTGATGTACACGTATTTCTTGTAACCAAACAATTCAATACTATGACTGAATATTAACAATAATTTTGTTAGTTTCATGAGCAACAACTAAAAGTAATTTGATTAATGATCGGTACATGTGTCGTGTGACGCAATAATTTTCACTTCCAAGTTCTAATCACACTAAGTTAAAATTTTATATTAAACAAACATAAAGCAATGGCTTAGTATTATGTCTGCCATTTTCGATTCTTTTCTCCATGTCCAAATTTGCTCATGTCTTCCACAAAAATCACTCAACTTTTTTTACCCCACCATAGTATCTAAACATGCACACAGCCACGTATCCATTCAATTTTCTATATATAAAAAAAATTGGTGTAAAGTCTATATATAACATATGCTTTGCTTGTATGAAAGAAAACTATATACTATAATTTACTTACTACAAAAAATGTTGACCAAAATGTCTCTCCCTATCCCGCCGAAATTTCTCCCACCGTTAAATCCTCCATCGATTCATCATCACCAAGCTCCACCACCACTTTCCCCGCCACGCGCAGCCATATCAATATCCATACCAGAAACCGGTTTAGGACGTACCGGAACAGTCATCGACGAGTCCACGTCGTCAGCTTTCCGTGACTACCAATCTTTATTCGTGTCACAGCGTTCCGAGACAATCGAACCGGTCGTAATTAAAACAATCGAAGGTTCAATACCGGTTGATTTCCCTTCCGGTACATATTACTTAGCCGGTCCAGGACTATTCACTGACGACCATGGCTCAACCGTTCATCCTTTAGACGGTCACGGTTATCTCCGTGCGTTTCACATCGACGGAGACAAACGGAAAGCAACTTTCACGGCGAAGTACGTTCAAACTGAAGCTAAAGAAGAAGAGCACGATCCCGTGACTGACACGTGGAGGTTCACTCACAGAGGTCCTTTCTCGGTGTTAAAAGGTGGGAAGAGATTTGGAAACACGAAAGTGATGAAGAACGTGGCTAATACTAGCGTTTTGAAATGGGCTGGGCGGTTGCTTTGTTTATGGGAAGGTGGTGAGCCGTATGAAATCGAACCTGAATCGTTAGATACCGTCGGGAGATTTGACGTAGAGATCATCAACGGTTGTGATGATGATGATTCTTCCGACAGAGATTTTGCTGGTCATGATATATGGGACACAGCCGCAGATTTGTTGAAACCCATACTTCAAGGTAATGTTTTTATGTTACCTAATAAAGTAAAGTTTAGTTAAATTAAAAGCATGTAGTCCATTATTCAGACAGCGGCGTAAAATTAATTCATGTAACGTAAACTATATAGTACAGTAGTTAATTAAACTTTTATTTATATATATATATATATATATATATGTAGGTGTATTTAAGATGCCACCGAAACGGTTCTTGTCACATTACAAAGTCGACGGTCGAAGAGATAGACTTTTAACGGTCACTTGCAACGCTGAAGATATGCTTTTACCTCGAAGCAACTTCACATTTTGTGGTAAGTGACATTTTTGATTATTCTGAAACATTATAAAGAATAAAGTTACTATTATTATAATTAATGGCAAATTACTATTTGACAGAGTATGATTCGGAATTCAAGATGATACAAACGAGAGAATTCAAGATCGATGATCACATGATGATTCATGATTGGGCCTTCACGGATACTCACTACATACTCTTTGCCAACCGCGTCAAGCTTAATCCAATTGGTAAGATAAGCTAACTAACTACTTCTGTTACAAATCATTTATACAAGAAGAGTACTACTAATTATTGAGTTGGAAGAAACCTAATTACGTGGATAAATATATTGTCAGGTTCCATGGCGGCGATGTGTGGAGTATCACCGATGGTATCAGCGTTATCGTTGAATCCAAGCAACGAGAGTTCCCCAATTTATATCCTCCCAAGATTTTCAGACAAAACAATGGGAGATCATCGAGACTGGAGAGTTCCTGTAGAAGTGTCTTCTCAGTTATGGCTAATTCACTCCGGAAACGCTTATGAGACTAGAGAGGAAAACGGCGATTTAAAGATTCAAATACAAGCTTCCGCTTGCTCCTACCGCTGGTTCGATTTCCAAAAAATGTTTGGTACGTTAGTTCAGCTACACCATATTGAAACCGTAATTAACCCCTTTCACAAGTTAGGGCTTTTAAATGTTCAAAAGACTGTTATTAAACATTTATAAATAATAATAATAATCTTATAGGCTACAATTGGCAAAGCAACAAGCTAGATCCTTCTGTTATGAATCTAAATCGCGGCGACGACAAACTACTCCCTCATCTAGTTAAGGTGTCTATGACCTTGGACCGTGTCGGAAACTGCAAGAGTTGTGATGTAGAGCCTCTAAACGGCTGGAACAAGCCGTCAGATTTTCCGGTTATAAACTCATCATGGTCCGGGAAAAAGAACAAGTACATGTACTCTGCAGCCTCGTCAGGAACTCGAGGCGAACTTCCCCATTTCCCATTCGACATGGTCGTGAAGTTTGACTTAGACTCGAACCTCGTCCGTACGTGGTCGACCGGAGCTAGAAGATTCGTTGGTGAGCCCATGTTTGTCTCAAGAAACTCCAACGAGGAAGGACTAGAAGAGGACGATGGTTACATTGTTGTCGTCGAGGTACGTGTATAAACTAGTTTAATTTTCACTTCTTTCTTAATAAGGTGGTTTTTGTACTAATACATAATTAGTCATTTACTTCTTTTTTTTTAATAGTATGCGGTTTCGGTGGAGAGATGTTACCTTGTGATCTTGGACGCAAAGAAGATGGGTGAATCCGATGCGGTCGTGTCGAGATTAGAGGTTCCGAGGAATTTGACGTTTCCTATGGGGTTTCACGGTTTATGGGCTAGCGACTGAGCTTTGTGGATAATTATTTATTTGTAAATTTCTAAATTTGTAAAGAAAAAAAGGTGTTGAAATTGTTCAGCCATATATAGTTATTGTACTATAGTGTACACTGTATTTAACAAAAATGAAAGTCTATAGTGAATAGTATATACAAAGTGTATAGTGCAAAAAAAATGATTAAATCATTTGTGTTATACCTTAACCTTTGGCATTTTTCACAGGAATTGAAACTAAAAATAAATTATACACTTTTTCACAGATGATTCTTAACATTTTTCATACAGTATTTTTAATTAACGTTGAGTCTTTTTTGACCCAAGTTAAACATTTTTTTGACAAAAAGATGTGTAACTTTGCATAAAAATTTATTGTAGAAAATATTTATATATCAAGTATCAACCAATAAGGGAACACTATCTGCTTACGTGGACCCTTTGAACACTATAACTAAGTACACGTCATCATCATATCTAGTACACGTCATCATCATATTATTGGGCCGGGCCGAGAACATATTACTTGTCTCTTGTTTGACCATAATTCCGGTAGCGTTGACTCGACAAAGCCTCTTTGTTCGAAAGAGGGTTTCTGCAAAAACCCCTTAATTTGTTAATTCAAACGCCGGCGAAGAAGAGAGCGAACCAGTGAGTTAGAGAGAAGAAGAGAATCTCAGTAACCGTCATGTCGGGGTTTTCGTTTGGTCAATCCAATTCCGGTGGAGGTTTCTCATTCGGATCTTCTTCCGTAACTAATTCATCTTCCGCTGCATCCACCACTTCACCGTTATCTTTCTCCTTTAACCAATCTTCAAACCCTAGCTCCACCGGATTTGGTTTCGGATCCACAGCATCATCAACAACAACCCCTGCTTCCTCCACAACCCCATCCTTTGGATTTGGAGCTTCCTCAACTCCTTCGTTCGGATTCGGTTCATCTGCTTCATCTACTCCTTCGTTCGGATTCGGATCCTCTGCTTCATCTACCCCTGCTTCATCGACTCCTTCATTTGGATTTGGAGCCAATGCTTCTTCATCTGGTTCTGCGCCGTCTCTGTTTGGTTCATCTACCACCAATGCTGCTCCTGCTTCTTCTCCTTTCGGATTCGTAACTTCCTCCGCTTCTAAGCCTGGTTCTTCTCTGTTCGGAGCTCCGTCCTCCGCAGCTCCGTCTTCATCTCTTTTCGGTGCTGCTCCGGCTTCAGCGAGTAGTGGTTCATCATCTCTCTTTGGATCTTCCTCAGCCTCCGCCTCGAGTTCACCTCTCTTCGGAGGATCCTCATCCGCCGCTGCTTCAACATCTCCGCTTTTTGGCGCGCCTTCTTCAGCCACCGGTTCGTCACTTCCCTTCGGCGTCGCCTCATCAACCTCTGCCTCCTCATCATCCATCTTTGGAGCCACCGGCTCGACACCTTCCTTCAGTGTTGCCTCATCAGCCTCTGGCTCCTCACCTTCAATCTTTGGAGCCGCCGGTTCGTCACCGTCGATCTTTGGTTCGTCTTCGGCAGCGGGTTCAACTCCGTCTCTCTTTGGATCGTCCTCGTCAGGCGCAACAGCTTCTTCACCTTCCCCGTTTGGAGTATCAACTACAACCAATCCCTCGCCTGCCTCAGCTTCTCCTTTCTCCGCGTCTACCGGATTCTCTTTCTTGAAAAGCACAGCAAGTTCGACAACCACCACCACTGCTTCTGCTACTCCACAAACGGCTTCATCAGCTTCCTCTTCTTCTTCTTCTTCTTCTTCCTTCTCATTTGGTCCACCCGCAAGTTCAGGCTTTAACCTTTCAACCGGAAGCTCAGCAGCACCTGCCTCTAGCACACCCGGAGCATTGTTTTCTATTGCAACCACCACCACCACTACTACTACTTCTTCTTCGACTCCTGCTGCTACTAGTGCACCAGCTTCTTCAGCTGCAGCTTCTACAATGGGTTTCCCTTCTTTTAGTGTGAGTTCATCTGCCACCAACACCACTCCGGCTAGCTCTGCTGCTACATTCGGTACTACAGGATTTAGTTTGGCTAGCTCGACTCCTGCCGCTGGATCTACTAGCTCCTTTACTGCGTTTTCTGTACCCCCTACTTCAACACCTGCATCATCTTCACAACCACAAACCACTACTCCTACATTCTCATTCAGTAAGTTGTTTATGTATTGTCTCAGGATTTGTTTGTGATTTTGCGTATCCCATTTGTCTCTATGATTAGAATTAAGAGAATTATGGGAATCATTGATTAGGATTAGATATGTGTTCGATGTACTTAATCTACCTTACTCCTTATAATGCTTTGGTTTTGCCTTCTGCATATAGTCTATGACATGAATACATACCTGTCGAGTTGTTTTACGGATCAGAAGCTATAGTTCTTTTTTTCTTTCTGAAAGAAGTATTGTTGTTGTCCAGGTGTTCCATCTTCGACTTCTACTACTGCTCCTGCTACTAGTTCTGGTACTACAACACAGACATCTCTTGTTGTGGCTTCGAGTAGTGGGTATGCTCTTCTCATATTTTGACCAACAACACATTATGACCTAAACGGCTGTACATGTTCGACCTTCACCTCGATTATGTTGTAGTTGATGTTTACTTTGTTATATGTTTCTTGTTATTTATTAGGACGAGCACAGCTGTTGCTCCAGTGGCTGGTTCTCCAAAGTTGCCATCTGAAATAACTGGCAAAACTGTTGAGGAGGTAAATCTTTGCCTTCTTATTCAGTTCGACATTTATCTCTTTTTGCCATTTTATATACAGAATATTCAATTGTTGTTTTTTTTGACGTTTGTAGATTATCAAGGAGTGGAATACTGAGCTACAAGAACGCACAGGGAGATTCCGGAAACAGGCAAATGCAATAGCAGAGTGGGATAAGCGGATCTTGCAAAACCGTGATGTTCTTTTAAGACTTGAGGTGAAATTACTTTGTCATATTATGTAGTCTCTGTTAAAATTTCTTTCTGTGTTGAATCTTCAGAGACAATTGTTCTGAGCAGACCTTTGAGTTTGCATGTTTAGCTCATATAGGCCCCTATTGAATAATTAGCTCATTCTTTTTGTGTACTTCACCAACAAACAGATTGAAGTTGCAAAAGTGGTTGAAACCCAATCTAGCTTGGAACGTCAGCTGGAATTAATCGAGACTCATCAGCAAGAGGTATGCGATTGAAGTCTTATATCTCTATGCCAATCTGTAAATGAGGTCCTTAATTATAACATGCAGCGGCAAATTAAATTTCTCTTTTTCATAATCTCTTTCAGTCCCATACTGTCACACTCTTTTTTTAATATGAATTTCTCTGACATGGGATCGTCTACATTCTACCTCGCTTACTTCGAAATTGGGCATGTCAATACCAAAGCCACTGTGCTAATCATCTGAATTCTCTGTTTGTGTTTTAGGTTGACAAGGCTTTGCAAAGCATGGAGGAAGAGGCTGAGCGTATATATAATGACGAGCGGAAATCACTTCTTGACGATGAAGCAGCATCAACTAGAGATGCAATGTGAGTACTCTTTTAAGTCTTTCCACCATCATCACCTTGCTGCGTCATACTGTTCTGAAGAATAATGAAAGAAAAACCACAGACACGGAAACAAATATGATTTGATCTATGCTTAGAATTAGCTCTACCTTGCGCATCCTAGCCTGATTCTATCCTTTATGACAATATACTTTGTTTTTTTCATCCCAGGTATGAACAGTCTGAGCTTGTAGAAAGAGAATTGGAGCATATGACTGAACAAATTAGATCGATTATACAATCTGTAAATGCAAACCAGGTACATATACGTCGTAACTTCTCACATACTATTCCTTTTTCTTGTTGAACATACATCATAAAACCTTATCGTGTGAAATGAAATAGGGTGGAGAACTTGAAGCAATAGATGGGATGAGTCCACTGGATGTAGTTGTCAGAATCTTGAACAATCAACTCAGTTCCTTAATGTGGATTGATGAGAAAGTAAGTTTTATTAAAGAAGTAAATTAATTGTCTTGTGCTCATTGTTACAATAACTACAATTGTGTTAACTTAAAACCATTGTTGAAACACTGAACAGGCAGAAGAATTCTCTTCTCGGATTCAAAAAATCGCATCTCAAGGTTCTAGTGGAGATCGTGAATTGATGGCTCCAAAGCACTGGATGTCTTGATATTTTTTTTTTTACTTTCGTGTTATTTCTCTAGTCTCTATGCAAGAAGTGTCAGAGATTTTACAATTTGCACATGATGAATTTTTTACCATAAAGATTTGTATCATCATCATTTGAATAATTTGATTGACTGGTTGGTTTGTTGTTGTAATCCCAATTTTAATTACTCTTCATTAATAGTAAGACTCATAGCACAGAGCTTTTAATGTTCACCGCCTCAAAGATGGTTAAAACGACGACGTGGCATCTATATTTTGGATTTGTTACCTTTATTATTTTTTTTTGGATGATCAAAAGACTTTTCTCACATATACGAGTCACGACGTATCACGCGTATCGAAACAAAACGTTGTTAGAGAGAGTTTCTTCGATTCCGGCGACCTCATTGGTGGTGTGACACTACTTTTGTACCTTTCTCTTCGCTTTGAACTCCTCGACCGGTTTCGATGGCGGACGGAAACGCCGCTTCGCGTTACGTGAAATTGAGGAAAGAGCAGGCTCCTGTCGAAGAAGATATCACACCCGGCGAACTCAATCAACCAATTGATGTTCCTCAGGTACCTTTAGATCCTCTCTCTCTCTTCCTCTCTCTCTGCATTACTCTATCTCACGTTTCTAGACAACTCCGATCTCGCAATTTCTCCAGATCTGTTGATTTTATGGTTTTGATCATCTGTTCATGGTGGTAGAGTTCTAAGCTGATTCCGATTGTTGTCTGTGCTGATTCTAATTGTTGTTTGTGTCGATCTAGAACTCTCGATGAGGTCTATTAGATTGATTCGTTGTCCTATTTGATCGCGGATTAATGTAAACTAGTTTCTGTTGATTTGATTTCTTTGATCAATGTTGGATTTCTCCTGATTTGTCGTACATTAGATCCTTGTGATGTGATATATAGCAAAAGCTTTGTACATTAGCTACTGCTTCTTTTGAAGTTTTGGTATCAACACTGATTAGTCTCAAAATAAGGCCAGAGTTTAGTAGTGACGTTCCTTTGAAGCTTCGAATATGAGAATGTGTGATGGAATGGAGAAACTCGAGACTATCTTTATATTTTTGAATTTCTTATTGTATTATGGGAGTCATTGTGGTGTGGCATTTTATACGTCTGAGCTGAAACATTACAAATTTTACAATCACACTCTACTGCTTTTTTTTTTTTCTGTTTTAAATTGATTGCAGTTGAATGTCCGAAAGTGCCATGAATGTATGCAAGTTTTACCTGAGACATATGAACCCCCTTCTGATGAAAACTGGACCACCGGCATTTTTGGTTGTGCTGAAGATCCAGAAAGCTGTAAGCTCCCCTCTTTGTTTTTGTAACTGTCCAGATCACCTCTTGTTGTGTGCATGAGTTCCATATTACTTTTGGCGAAAATTTCTCAATTGTAGTTTGATATGCTTCTAGATTCTTTTCTTAATGGATGATAATCACTTCTAGAGGACATTTTTTTAACCAATTCTATTGTATGATTTTGCAGGCAGGACTGGTCTCTTTTGCCCGTGTGTACTGTTTGGGCGTAACGTTGAAGCAGTGAGGGACGAGATTCCTTGGAACCAAGCATGTGTATGCCATGCAATATGTGTCGAAGGAGGTATGGCACTTGCAGCAGTAACCGCACTCTTCAGTGGCTACATTGATCCTCAAACAACAGTCGTGATATGCGAAGGCCTCTTCTTTGCTTGGTGGATGTGTGGAATTTACTCAGGTTTGTTCCGCCAAGAACTCCAGAAGAAATATCATCTCAAGGTAAGCAAAAAAGTCCACACATAAGGTCATTCTCATAATATTTCAGATATGATCTCTGATTGAACTTTGTGATTTTTCTTTGCAGAATGCGCCTTGTGATCATTGCATGGTTCACTGTTGCCTGCACTGGTGTGCTTTGTGCCAGGAACACAGGGAGATGAAGAATCATCTTTCTGACACAGAAGCCTCATCATCAACTACAATGGATCCTCCCCCGGTTCAAGAGATGAACACCGAGGAGAAAAGAGACGCTTCATCTTCTTCGTCTTCGTCCCCATCATCTGCCAAAAGCCAACACAATGATCTCGAGATGGTCCCTCTATAGGAAACGTTCCATATATGCTCTAAAGCTGTTTTTTTCCGTGCAGAGAAGTTTTCGTACCAGATGATTCTATCTGCCCTTAGGTTTTACATATGCAAAAGTTTGTTCTAAGAGAACAATTGTCATTTTTCAGAACTTAATTCATAACTTCACTGAATCTCTTGTGAGAAGTAGAAACATCTCTCTCTGAACTATTTGGTGACAAAATGATTACGTCTTATGATAAAAACTGGTTTGTACTCACACCGATCATTATTTTGTTATTGAATAGTTACAAAAATGTTAAAGAGGATACCGTAGCACCCGTGGCCTAATGGATAAGGCGTTTGACTTCTAATCAAACGATTGTGGGTTCGAGTCCCACCGGGTGTGTTTTTGCTTGTAGTTTTCTAAATCGTAAAATCCAGGAAATAAATTACATTTTCCCGACTATTTTTTTTCTAAAATATTCTGTTATAAGTGTTATTGGTCATCACATCATGATCTAGATGAAGGTCTCTAGAGTTATAGAATGACTATTCCACACAAATGAAGACTAAACTGAAAACATTGATGATGTAACTTAGGAAAGCAAAATGAATCTGACTTTCAACTAATCCAAATACTTGTTTGTTTTGAAACCTTTGACGAGTTGACCTTACTAACAAGTAGGCCTCTTTTCTCAGGTCAGTCAGTAAACCAGGAAGGCGGAGGCCAGAACAGCTTGGCATATTCAGGGTGTTGGCGCACCAGCTTTATTTCCTGAGACAAAAAATCACACACTCCCACATCTTCATCATCTATGGTGTCCAAGTCTTCCCAATCAAAGACGTAACCGTGGAAGAAGACACTTCCACCATAGAGAGGTGAAAAATCAGAAGCTGAAGCGGAGAATGAGGAATCATCACCAAGGAACAACATTTTCTCCCCAAGATCCTTAACCTCAACCCAACTCTTGTCTCTTTCCACAAATTTAAAGATGTCAATATTTTGGGTTATATCATTATATTCAATGTCAGAAGCGTGACGCTGAATATCATCTTCCTCAAAGTTAAGAAGGTCATCTGATTCGAGTTTCCAGCTTATCAAATCAACCAACAACATATCACCAGAGGATTCAATCAGAAACTTCTTGTCACCGCCACCTTCAAACTCAGGATGACCTTCAAACACAGGATTTGCTGCCAATGTCAATCTCAGAGGAGAGTGATCTACAACGAAAGTCATCCCATCTATATCAACGGCAAAGAAGCATCCATTGAACAAAATCACATCGCAAAAATAACAACAAGAAGAAGGGATCATGTCGTCGTTGATCAGAGTCCACGCCTGATCCCAAGAAGTAAACACAAGTAACTTGCCAAGTAACTTGCCAGACTTGTGAACCGTAAGCAACACAAACTTAGACGACTCCACATCACCATCATCATCTAGATACTTGACAAGAGTTTTCCGACCGGTACTATTATGGTTTTCGACGTAACGGAGCTGGAACTCACGACCCAATTCGCGAACATTGAATTTAGTCATATCAAGAAGGCAGTTGAAATGTCGAGAAAAGACTATAGTGTCAGGTTCATCAGTAAGCGGATGGATGAGTTGCAACTTACGAGGACGATAAGGATCTTGCTCGACTTTGACCAGCCATCCACCAATTGAACCCTCTGCATGTTCATGTTCATGATGAGGCTTGATAAGTAAGATAATCCGCTGTGAGAGGCAGAAGCCTAAGGAGGAGAAGGAATCAGGGAAGACGCTTGGAAACTCATGTGTAGGGAGAAGGGGTTTGGGTTTGGCGGCGACTCGCCATGAAGAGCATACGGAACGGAATTGGAGGAGATGAAAAGAAGACTTTAGTTTTTTTGAAATCAGCTCCAACAGATCCTCGGGAAGCCTTGTCCAATCCACCACGCTCCTTTCCTTGTCGGAAACATGAACTAAGAGTAACTTGATATCTTCCAACATATCGGAAATGTTGTTGTGGATCGTCTGATTTTGCTGAGCTATAGTGCTTTCAAACGCCTCAGCTCTCACGAGCAAACGCTCCATTCGGCTTCTCAACTCTTCTTGATCAGTCTCCACGCTTGCTTCCCAAGCTACAGTTTCATGACAACTCCTTCTTTTCGCCATGCCTCGTTCGCCGGAGGTGATGATGGCCAGCAACGTTGGGGATCTGTTGAAGAACGGCGTACAAAGGACTGATTTATTCTCCAAAAGCTTTAGAGAAAATGTAAAGCTTTTTCGAAGAAGGGATGGCAAGTAGAAGGATTGAAGAGAAGAAGAAGAAAGAGCGTTAGGGTTTTGAAGAACAAAAAAATATATATATTGTAATAAGGCTGGGCCTTATTTTAACACGAATTGTTTTTTTAAAAGCCCTTTAAGAGCCCGAAAAACTTTTTGAACTCGGAAGTTTTTTTTGTTTCCATTAGTGGGTTATAATCGATTTGAATACAATTGCTTAGATTGCAGATTCTATTCTATAGACAAGCAGCGATTAAGTTGAGTGGTGTATGTCTGAAAAGGCTTATTCTATAGATGATTCAATAGTCTTCAAAACGTTATTTGGATAAAGTGAGTTTTCTTTTCAAGTCTTTTACTGAATCTGTGTTGGTGGTGATGGAGTTATATCGATTGATGCATGTGTCATGTGGGTGTGTTTTCAATGGAAATTTCAGGACTAAGCTTAATGTAAGATAATTGGCTAGCTGTTCAGTTTGGCTGCGTTAGGATAATTAAATCTTTGCAAAATGTGCTTTGCTCGTAAGTCCTCTTTTTTTTTCATTTGTGTTACTTGAATTTTTTGCATTTCGTATGTTTGTTGGTCATGTTTGCATTCTTAAACTCAACCAAATTGCTTATTTTTCTTTGTTGCTCTTTAGGTATAAGGACCGGTTTCTTGCATCACTACCAGCGTCGAGACGTGCAAATGCTGACTTTACTAGACCTGTATTTACAGCTGTTGCTTTTTATTTATGTGTTAAAAAAAAAGTAATACTTTGATTCCTTTAACAAAGGTTCTTTAGTGTATTTTAGTTGATAGGGTGAAAATAGAGAAATTTACATCTGTTGCTCTTTATTTATTTGTTAAAAAACATTCTGTAATACTTTGATTCCTTTCCGTTTTGACGGAATGTTCAGAATATTTATCTGTGTTACTGATTTTCACACAAATGAAAGGCTCGAAAACATTGATTGATGTTTTGGAACATCAGAGTCTGAATTTATCTGCGTAATGTTACATCCAGCATATTCTTTTTTTTTTTTTTTGAGTTTGTATGTGATAATGATAGCAGCAGTAACTATGTGATGTCGATAGCAGTAGTCATGAAGCCTTGAAGTTTTGTTTTGACCTTTGACAGGTTGATTCTCTTGATTGTTGAGTTTCCTAACTGGTGGTATGCTATCAGTAAACCAGGAAGGTGGAGGCCCAAACAGCTTGGCATATTCAGGGTGTTGGCACACTAGCTTTATTTCGCCAGACTTAAAATCACACACTCCCACATCTTCATCATCTATGGTGTCCAAAAATTCCCAATCAAAGACGTAACAGTGGAAGAAGACACTTCCTCCATAGAGAGGTGAAAAATCAGAAGCTGAAGCAGAGAATGAGAAACCATCACCAAGGAACAACATTTTATCCCCAAGATCCTTAACCTCAACCCAATTATTCTCTCTTTTCACAAATTTAAAGACTTCAATCTTGTGGGTTATATTATGATCTGTAATGTCAGAAGCGTGATCCTGGATATCATCTTCCTCGAAGTCCCAAAGGTCATGATGATATAAATCAAGTTGCCTGCTTATCATATCAACCAACAACAAATCACCAGAGGATTCAATCAGAAACTTCTTGTCACCGCCAAACACAGGATGTGCTGCCAATGTCAATCTCAGAGAAGAGTGATCTACAGCGAAAGTCCTCCCATTTTTCTCGACGGCAAAGAAGCATCCATTGAACAAAATCACATCGCAAAAATAACAACAAGGCATCATGTCGTCGTTGATCAGAGTCCATGCCTGATCCCAAGAAGTAAACACATGCAACTTGCCAGAATAGTGAATCGTAAGCAACACAAACTTACACTCCACGTCATCACTATCATCTAGATACTTGATGAGAGTTTTCTGAGGTTCTCTAAAGTCATCATCGACGCAATCGAGCACGAACTCACGACCCAATTCGCGAACATTGAATTTAGTTATATCAAGAAGGTAAGTGAAATCTTCAGTAAAGGAACTTGTGTCAGGATCATCATCAGTAAGCGGATGGATGAGAAGCAACTTACGAGGAACATAAGGATCTTGCTCGACTTTGACAAGCCATCCACCAATCGAATCCTCCTCCCGCTGTTCATGATGAGGCTTGATAAGTAAGATAATCCTCTGTGAGAAGCGGAAGCCTGAGGAGGAGGAATCAAGGAAGACGCTGTTGGGAAAGTCATGTGACGGGAGAAGGGGTTTGGGTTTCGCGGCGTTTCGCCATGAAGAGCATACGCAACGAAACTGGAAAAGATCAAAGGAAGATTTTAGAGATTTCGAAATCAGCTCTAACATATCCTTCGGCAGCGTTCTCCAATCGACTACCATCGTTGTATTGATGAAACCCTTGCGGCTTAAGCTAGGTCGCCAGAGAGAAAGACACAGATTAGGTCTAAACTTTTATGCCCTTTATAATACGTAATAAAGATTTGACCCGACCCGAATCTAATAACCAATCGGGTTTAGATAGATGTGGCTAAACCGAACGATAATATTATCAAACCGAAACCGAATCAAAAAATTGATATTTCATACAAGTCTCTCTCTGTCTCTCTCTCACTCAAACCCATTTTTCCTAAAACCCTCGTCTCTCTTCTTCATAGCCATGGCGAGGTTTCCGACTTCTCCGGCGCCTAACCTCCTCTTGAGACTCTTCTCCTCAAACAAACGGTCTTCATCTCCTACCGCCGCTCTTTTAACCGGAGATTTCCATCTGATTCGTCATTTCTCCGCCGGAACAGCTGCTCGTGCGGCCAAGGATGATAAGGAACCATGGTGGAAAGAATCGATGGACAAGCTTCGAAACATCGGGATCTCAGCTCACATAGACTCTGGGAAGACTACTTTGACTGAGCGTGTTCTTTTCTATACCGGTCGGATCCATGAGATCCACGAAGTTAGAGGTAGAGACGGCGTCGGAGCTAAAATGGACTCCATGGACTTAGAGCGAGAGAAAGGTATCACCATCCAATCAGCCGCTACTTACTGTACTTGGAAGGATTACAAGGTGATGAGATCTTTCTTACTGATTCTGTAATTCTCGATTTCTTATCAGATTCGTATAGTTTGGGAGATTAAATTTTGGATTTGCTAAATCGGAGTCTTAATCCTATTGATTGTTGTTTAGGTTAATATTATTGATACGCCTGGTCACGTTGACTTCACCATAGAAGTGGAGAGGGCACTACGTGTACTAGACGGGGCGATTCTAGTTCTGTGCAGTGTTGGTGGTGTACAGAGTCAGTCTATTACAGTTGATAGGCAAATGAGGAGATATGAAGTCCCTAGAGTTGCGTTTATCAACAAGCTTGATAGAATGGGAGCAGATCCATGGAAAGTCTTGAACCAAGTTCGTGTTTAAACCTAATGCTTTAATTATTGAATGAGTTTGATCAAGTATAGCTTTACTGGTTGTAAGTTGTAAATTATTTTTTTATCTTACTTTCACTAGGCAAGAGCTAAGCTCAGACATCATAGTGCAGCTGTGCAAGTGCCTATTGGTTTAGAAGAAAATTTCCAGGGTCTTATAGACCTTATTCATGTGAAAGCTTATTTCTACCACGGATCCAGCGGGTTTGTGTTATTTCTATTCATTTTTTAGAATTTCTTATGTTGTAGTTGGGGGACATGTATATGTTTATATGTTGTGACATTTTGATTTTTTTCTGTAAATTGCAGTGAGAATGTTGTGGCTGGTGATATTCCTGCTGATATGGAAGGTTTGGTTGCAGACAAGAGGCGAGAATTGATTGAGACTGTCTCTGAAGTTGATGATATACTCGCAGAGAAATTTCTAAACGATGAGCCTGTATCTGCTTCTGAGCTTGAGGTTTGTTCTTTTTCATGTTGTGGCACATATAATCTCGATGACATTCAGATTCTTTGCATGAAATAGTAGGAGGATGAGTCCCTAAATATAGATAGGTATTGTTGGCAACTTATGTTATTTAAATCGTTGATTTCACTTAAACAGATATCAATCCTGAGGGAATGTTGAATCATACGGGTCCTAACTTGCCTTAGGCATTGTCTTAATTTCATTGTGTTATCTTTCATTTCTATGGGCCATGAATTGCTGCGTTTGGTTGCTCTTTTACTTGCAGTTTTGTTATTGTAACTTTTTTGGCCTGCTGTATATGCAGGAAGCTATTCGTAGAGCTACCATAGCACAAAAGTTTGTTCCTGTATTCATGGGTAGTGCATTCAAAAACAAGGTAATTGAATATTCGAAAGATGATATTGCTCAAGTCTGGATTACATATCAGTTACGTTTCTCTTTGTGCTGTTGTGTTTGTATTTTTGTATTAAAAAGTTTTCAACATCTGCCGTGCTCCCTTAATTTTTGTCTGCAGGGAGTACAACCTCTACTAGATGGTGTTATAAGTTATCTCCCTTCTCCAAATGAAGTCAATAACTATGCTCTTGACCAGACAAATAATGAAGAGAGGGTACTCAACTTGTAATTTTATTTTTATAGGAGAAATATGTCGGTTCTAAAGGAATGATTTTCAGGTAACCTTGACTGGATCTCCAGATGGACCTCTTGTGGCGCTGGCTTTCAAACTAGAGGAGGGTCGTTTTGGTCAGCTGACATATTTGAGGTGCATGCTGAACTCCCTCTTGATTATATATATATAAATATGGGATGCTTTCTGAATATTAAAAGTATTTTCTGCCCTTCTGTTATGCATGAATTTGTGAATGCTAACTCATGTTTATTGTTTGTTGATGAAGAGTCTATGAAGGTGTGATTAAGAAGGGCGATTTTATCATAAATGTCAATACTGGAAAAAGAATTAAGGTTAGTTCTTGGATCTTAGTATTGCTTTGAGATTAAAGTCATGAAGTCCTTTGCATAAATTTATACCAAATTACACTGAAGAAGTAAAATTTTCTTGTCCCTGGCCTGACATGAATACAATTTTTCATCTGCTTCATGTAAACATAATCATAGATGCAATATATCTGAAGTTCAGACTACTTGTCATCTTTTTTTATCTTAACCCTTGCAAGTACTCCCTCCCTGTGATACTTGATTTTACCTAAAGGCTGTTTACTGTCTCTTGATCTAGGTTCCTCGCTTGGTCCGTATGCATTCGAATGATATGGAGGTTAGTTGAAGTTTATTTATGGTAGCTCCGTGGTGGCAGCTCTACTGCCATGTGACTGGATTCTAAATTCTTAATCTATTTTCAGGATATTCAAGAGGCACACGCTGGACAAATCGTAGCTGTGTTTGGTGTTGAGTGTGCGTCAGGTACAATAGAAAATTCTTCTTTGCTCCGGGGATGAAACTCTGATTTTGTGTTTCTTGTTGGGTCAATTTTCTAACCTCAGTACATAATCAGGTGATACATTTACGGATGGGTCAGTGAAGTACACAATGACATCGATGAGTGTTCCTGAACCTGTTATGTCATTAGCTGTTCAACCGGTTTCAAAAGATTCTGGGGGACAGGTAACTTCCGTGATTTTTTTTGTAACTAAAACAATTTACATGTTTCCTTTCATTTCTGGCCCTGAGAAATCTGCAATTGATATATATTTCATGTGTTAGTTTTCAAAAGCATTGAATCGATTCCAGAAAGAGGATCCTACTTTCCGAGTGGGATTGGACCCCGAGAGTGGCCAGGTATCATCATTTAAAGAACTCTGTTACTTCTCATCACCTCTCTCATATTTCACCTGTAGTATTCTACATTGCTGATTCTTCCATGTATCCTTTTGGGACAGACCATTATTTCTGGTATGGGGGAATTGCATTTGGACATCTATGTTGAACGCATCCGCAGAGAGTATAAGGTGCCTGACTTTAAGCCTACATTACGTTCTTACTTCATCTCTTCTCGTCACTCGTCAGAATCCCTTATTTCTGCACATTTCAAACAGGTTGATGCGACGGTGGGCAAACCCCGTGTCAATTTTAGGGAAACTATTACTCAGCGGGCTGAGTTCGATTATTTACACAAGAAGCAGAGTGGAGGAGCGGGTCAGTACGGTAGGGTTACAGGGTGAGTATCAAAAACTTATAGTGCCTAAATGATAGTAGTAATTTTGGATCCTTTCTAAACCAATTCACGTCTGGTTAAATTATTTACAATTTTTAGGTACGTGGAACCACTTCCACCAGGTTCTACAGAGAAGTTTGAATTCGAAAACATGATTGTTGGGCAAGCAATTCCGTCTGGTTTTATCCCAGCAATTGAGAAAGGTTTCAAAGAAGCTGCAAACTCGTGAGTGGTCTTTGTCTTTCTCAATTTTCCTTTCCCTCTTGTTTTGGTTGAGGAAATGTTGTAAGTGATTGTGAAACCCTCAATTCCATTGCAGGGGCTCGCTAATTGGTCACCCTGTAGAAAATCTCAGAATAGTATTGACAGATGGAGCAGCACACGCGGTCGATTCCAGTGAACTTGCGTTTAAAATGGCTGCAATATACGCATTCAGACTGTGTTACACAGCAGCGAGACCGGTGATTCTAGAGCCTGTGATGTTGGTCGAGTTGAAAGTACCAACAGAGTTTCAGGGTACTGTCGCTGGTGACATCAACAAGTAAGCTCCAAACCTTAAACCCTTTCACAATACCTTTTCTCCTTGTCCTATTTAATATAATAACTCAACTTCTTGTTTTTGTTTTCAGGAGGAAAGGTATAATCGTTGGAAACGATCAAGAGGGTGACGATTCAGTAATCACAGCCAATGTAAGAAACAAAAGCAAAATTTTCCCCACCAAGTTTTGAAATCGTAACTAAAAAGTGTAAATATTGTTGTGAATTTTAACAGGTGCCTTTGAACAACATGTTTGGTTATTCCACTTCTCTCCGGTCCATGACACAAGGAAAAGGAGAATTCACTATGGAATACAAAGAACATAGTGCTGTGTCCAACGAAGTCCAGGCTCAGCTCGTCAAGGCTTACAGCGCCAGCAAAGCTACTGAATAATCAAGCGCTCGATAGATAGGTTTGTTTTTTCATAATCTTGTTGAGAAGTCCCAACATTATTATTATTGTATACGGTTCACAGAACCAACAAAAAAAAACCACTCAGCATAAATTGCCTAATAGGCTTTGTCAGAAGCAAATCACTATGTTTATTGGGGCCATTAGGTAGGTCATATTTTTTGTTATCTTAATTTTTCCACCAGTCCCACTCATCACTTTGATAATTGTAAACCATCAAATATTTTTCACTGTTATACTTACTATCATTAATTCTCCATATATAATAAGATAGGTTCAAAAACAAGCCAACCAAAACAAAAATCGTTAGAGACAACAACAATAATTGAGATAGATAGAGTCGTATTCACGTCAACAAAGAGAAGAAGATGCAACGACAGTCTCTAACGAACGACGTCAGACTCTTTCTTTGTAACTTCATCTCAAAGCCACTCCTTTTATTTTCTTCTTCAACAGGAGTTGGTGACGTCGACATCTCATCTCCCTTGAAATTACCATTATACCCTTCGGTTTAGTTGTTGCTCTTACTCCTATTTCTAATTTTATCTTTTTTTTGGTCAACATACATCTAATATTTGCTTCCTTGAATAGTAGTATTTTGATCCCTTAACATATATGATGCTATAACCACTGAAGTCTACGACCTCTTCAAAGGATAATACTGTTATTTTGGTAATATAAATCAAATGTTATCTTTTTATATTCAACAGTCAACATCAATTCTTTTTTTCTTCTTTTTATTCAACAAGTCGAATCCAAATTTTGGTGTGTTTTGGTTTAGCTAATTAATAACTTACTACTAAACTAATCATAATCCAGTGTATCTAATATTTAGTAACCAAACTGTCCAACCCCCCATTAAAACCAAAATCTTTTTCATATTTATAACATAGCTTTTCCCTCCACGCAACTTCAACCAAATATCCAAAACAAAAAAAAGAACATCTCTTCACTTCACATCACACCATGCATCATCATCATCTTCCATGCAATCTCAAACCCTTCACAACCATCTTCTCCTTCTTCCTTCTCTACCTCAATCTCCACATCGAAGCACGAAACCCATCTCAGTTTACAACTACAAACCCATCCACTGACGTCTCTATTATACCGGAGATCAAACTTCACCTTCAACGGTACGGTTACCTCCCTCAAAACAACGACGTCGACGACGACGTTTCGTTCGAGCAAGCTCTCTCTCGTTACCAGAAAAATCTCGGTCTACCGATAACCGGGAAACCAGATTCCGACACGTTGTCACACATTCTATTACCAAGATGTGGATTCCCTGATGACGTGGTGGACCACAAAACGTCACCGTTTCACACAACAAAAAAATACGTGTACTTCCCCGGACGTCCCAGGTGGACAAAAGACGTCCCACTGAACCTGACCTACGCCTTCTCGCAGGATAACCTAACCCCTTACTTGACACCAACTGAGATACGGCGCGTGTTCAGACGCGCTTTCGCCAAGTGGGCTTCGGTGATCCCCGTAAGCTTCGTCGAAACAGAGGACTACGTCGACGCCGACATCAAGATCGGATTCTTCGCCGGAGATCACGGCGACGGAGAGCCGTTCGACGGTGTTTTAGGTGTTTTAGCACATACTTTCTCGCCGGAGAACGGTAGGCTTCATCTAGATAAAGCAGAGACGTGGGCCGTTGATTTCGATGAGGAGAAATCAAGTGTGGCCGTGGATTTGGAATCTGTGGCGGTGCACGAGATAGGTCACGTGCTTGGACTAGGACATAGCTCGGTGAAAGACGCGGCTATGTATCCAACGTTGAAACCAAGGAGCAAGAAAGTGAATTTGAACGTGGACGACGTCGTTGGAGTACAGTCTTTGTATGGAACAAACCCTAATTTTACGTTAAGTAGTTTACTTGCGTCAGAAACTTCGACCAACCTAGCTGATGGTTCGATGATGCGGCCGTCTCAAGGAATCATCTATTCGACTTTGACTACTGTTATGGCGGCTCTTTGTTTTCTTAATTGGTAGATAGGTTCGTAGACTAGATTAAAATTTCTTTATTAAAAGAAAGGAAAATGATTTAGTTCAAACAAATCTGAAACTGTGTAGAACTCACGTAGGAGAATGGTTATTTTTATGTTTATGTTTAGTATAAAATGTTAAAGACTGTTCCATTACCATATGCGAAAAAAAAGAAGAAAAACTATTCCATTTAACAACAAGGTCCATTATTGGGTTTGAGAAATCTATTGGCCCAATGGACTCCTAAACTGAGAACAAATTTTTGACTTTTGCGAGATATAACTTAAAAGTCCAGAGACCAGAGCTAACTACAATTAGTGGGATAGATTAAACGTAATGGTACTTGGAACAAGTTGTTAACTTTGGCCTACTGCTTTAAAATTTTCAGCTCACTTCGGTTACACCTATTTTTGTTGTTAGGAAGAGGTATAACCAAAAAACACATAGGAGGATTCTTTAAGCCCGGTTATTGTTTTTTTGGTTTGTTGATATCGTCAGAAAATATATAGATATATATATATATATATATAGATTATTTTTTTTCTCTCGAATTGAGAGTAAATTATATAAAAACGAAGAAAAAGAAGAAAAAAACTGAAGACATCCGACACATTTTCTTTGGATATCTCTATCCCCAATTGTCGTTGTCGCATTGAAAAGCAAAGTAGGCTCCATGGCCCATAATCATATTAACGGTACGGCCTGGTTTAATCGCTTTCTTCTTCTTCTCTCTATATCATTTTTGGGGGTTTGTTCGTATTCATCATTATTTGGGGGAATATTTTAAGTGCCTAACAAAGACTATTGCAATTTTCGTTTGAAACACACAAAAACATCAAACAAAAGAAAGTCTCACACAGTCACACTAGCCTTCGGTAACACATAATTGTTTGTATCGCTACGTACTTTGAGTTTTATTCGTTTTTTATGTACAATTTTAAAAGACTGTAAATATAGATTATCTAAGTTTTTGATGGATTTTACACTACTAATTTTGAATCCTGATGATTGTAAAAAAACAACATTCCGAAATTGTTTCTTGTGTATCGTAATTGATTTTTATTGGCTGAGACAATATATATTATCTATGTGCATTCTTCTAACTATAATTGATCATCTTCAACTTCATTGGTTCCCTATATTTGGGGCGGAATCTATAGTTCATTTGACAAATTATTGCTTAACAGCAATCTTTTGTTTTGTCACAAAGACACATCTCTTATACGTTATCTTGTTTTGTAATATGTACGCTATTATTTTTCTCTATGCATATAGATAAGTCGTAGGCTCATCAATTTTCATCGTTAGGTAGAATATTTAAGGTATGTAAGAGCAGGTAAGTCCCATAACCATTAATCCAAAATACATCAATTAGCATTATTTGGTTTTACATGAAAATGTGTAGTTAATTTAGTTAATATGTAAAGAAAAATGGTTGTAAACATATGAAAATTAGAAATAGTAAAGAAGGAGACAAGAGGGATAAAGGGAAAGAGCATATGGTCTATCATCTTTGCATGTTATTCGTCAGAAGAGATTATTTATCAAAAAACCAAAAACGTCTCCTTTTATTTTTCTCTATATATATATAAACTTCATATTCTTCTCTTAAAAATTGACTTAAAAAAAAAGATCGAGTGTTGTTGAGACAAAAAAAAACTTATAATAATATTCGGTGTCATTATGGGCACATGAGGCCGCACGTGTTCTTGCTGTTTACTTTGGGATCACCGTCCTCTGTCACGTCACGTGATTCAAGAAAACAAAAAAATCAAAAGAATAAACCAAAAAAAAAAAAAAGTTTAGTGGTATAGTATTAGTAATATCAATAATGACATATATATTCGTTTGCTAACATATAGTATAATAATGTCAATATATATATAGGAGTTACGAGCGTTCTTAGTGGTCACTTGCTTACTTCGCTACTAGAGTCACGAGACCACAACATTTGGGGAGTATCAAATCCATAAGTCGATTATAATAACTATACTACCATCTCTTTGGCAACAAAACTACAAAAAAGAAAAAAAAAAGTTTTCAAATAAGAAGACCATAACAAAGAGAGACTCTAATTGAACACGAGAGACCCTTTTTTTTTTTGGACAAAGAACGAGAGAGAGACTAAAGATAACTGTTTGTGCCACCGTACGTCAATGTACTTTCTTCCTATTATTTTTTTCTCGTTTTTTTTTTTCGGGGGTGTGAACCATATACATATAGTATCTTATTGCAACAAATAGCTAAATTTGCTTGGGTAAATTATGGTATAAATAGTAAAATATGAGTACATGAAATTTAGCGATAGTACGAAAGTGAACCTTCTGAGCCAAGAAGAAGGTGACAGCTGGAAAAGACACTGTCGGTTGTAAGTGCAAAAAAAATAATTATAAAAAAACAAATATCTCTCATATAAGTATATGGCTACCTCTCGTTCCGTGCCATCGTGTTTAGTTAATGCTGAATGTGCAGTGGGGTTGGTCCCTTGTGCGTAGTCACTTTGTTTGGTAACAAATTTTTATTTTATTTTAAAAATTGCATAACGATTTCACCGTAACACATACTAGTATAGTAGTATAGTTTTGTGTTATGTATAGAATTTTTAAAATTATCTCAATGTGATCAAAAACCCTAGCAAGCGTCACACGACACGGCCCGTTTCTTTCTCCCTTCTCTATTTTAATTAAAACTCATTTAGTTTTTGTGTACATTCTTAAAATAAGGGGAAGATATTTCAATTTTTTCGTGCAAAATCATTCAATAGTTATTAATTAATTTCTCAATTTTGGGAAAATTGCACGGTGTTGCACAACAAAATATTCAATTCAAACATATAAAAATTCATACTAGTATGACTTATTGACTTATATGATGTTCAGTTTGCAAAAAAAAATATTCGTTATACTCTTTTGTTACTTTTTTTTAATGCATCATCTTATTATTCTTCTTCTGCAATTTTATGGCCCCCACATGCAGCCACGTTGTTAAATTACCCTTTTCATTTTACTAATCGTTTATTTTATTTTTCGTAAAAGATGAAAATAAATTTATCTTTAGAACTTTGTGTGGATAGGTCAATAAACTAAAATTGTCGGCACGTACCATAAAGCATGTGTTATGCCCTATATATCTTTCGAACAAACAAAACAAAACAAAAATAAGTGAAAGAGGGTAAAATTTAGCTTAATCAATAATAGTTTATCCGCCGAACAACTTTTTTTTTACTCGTTTTAAAAATAAAATAATTCAGACAAATTGGCCCTCTTCAATTATTCGTCTGCAGCATATACGTGCGTTATTCGCTAATTAACCTTATTTTGATAACACTTTAAGTTTATTTTGTTTTCAGCTTAAAGCTCATATTAAGTATATGTATGGTACACACATTACTTCGACAATGAGGCAGGTTTTTATCGGCAGAAGAGCAATCCAAATTTGTCAATTCTGGCTTGATATATATGTACATAAATGAAACAACGAACAAAGTTTTATATACGGACATGCGTATGATTATATGAAAGAGAAAATGAGCACATAGGTATAGATAGGTAGAAAGATAGTCATAGACCCACTAAATAAGTAAATAATACGTACACAATATATAGTACAGAAGCAATGAAAGAGACGTATATATATGATGACTGAAAACATTTTTTGTAATTATAAGAAAAAACAAAATTTGAAGTTATACACTCATCACTCGCGGTCTGGTTCTATATCATGATTCTCTAGCTCAAATGCGGTGATATCACAAATGTTAAAAAGCGAAGTTAAATGTGGTAAATTTTTGTCCTATTTTTCTTAAATCGAATAATAGTAGTTTTTTGTTAATAAACTAGAAACTATTATATCAATGATGATCGTGTGTGATGTTAAGAGTATATAAAAGCTCTAACTTTATTTCCCACCTGATTGGATATGGATAACTGGAAATCATGCACAACTATATATTAGATTAAAAGTAAACGAGATCGAGTAAATTATATAACAATCCACTTGAATCACTGATCATATAGCTAATCTCAAAAACGTAACCATACATTTCGATCAGTCTACACCAAAAATAAGTTGCAGATGAAAAAACATTACTTATAAGTTACAAACGTATGTTGTTGGCTTAGTCAAAATTTATTTTAATAAAATCACTAGGGGAAAGGTGAAAATTTTTGACCAAAAAAGTAAAGAAAGAAAGGTGACATGTTAAAATCGAGTTTTCTTGTTCAATTTTTTTTTTTACTATATTGTTTCAAACTTTCAATCGTGGCTGGCTATTTCAAACTTAGGAAATTAGTTTCGATTTTGATCATCTATATATTATTTCACACTCATAAGTTATAACTATTAGCAAGTAAGTGCGTAGTTTTAACTTTTAACTCTCTTCTTTTTTTTTTCTTATAGATAAAGGTGGACAATTAAATAAAATTAAAGAAGCGAGAAGTGAATAAGGTCGAGTCGGTCACTCACGGTGCATGGTCACTCTCTCTGCACGTTCTCTTACCCTCTCTCTCTCTCTCTCTCATCATCTCCCCTATTAAAGACTCTTCTCTAACCAGTCACACAGAGAGTGAGAAAGACAGAGTCAGAGAGTCTTCTTCTGCAATAGCTCAAGAGCGAGAGAGAGAGAAAGATCATCATAAGATGGACGTGTATGGCTTATCTTCACCAGACTTACTTCGAATCGACGACCTTCTTGATTTCTCCAACGAAGACATCTTCTCCGCCTCTTCTAACTCCGGTGGTTCCACCGCCGCTACTTCCTCTTCTTCTTTCCCTCCTCCTCAAAACCCTAGTTATCACCACCATCATCTCCCTTCCTCCGCCGATCATCACTCCTTCCTCCACGACATTTGCGTTCCCGTACGTTTTATAAAACTCTCTCTCTCTCTCAAGATTTGACCAATTTCGAAATCGATGATCTTCTTGATTTTTAAAGATTGTGTGTATTTGGTTTTGTTCGCAGAGTGACGACGCAGCTCACCTCGAATGGCTCTCGCAGTTCGTCGACGACTCTTTCGCTGATTTCCCGGCGAATCCATTAGGAGGAACAATGACTTCATCAGTCAAAACCGAGACTTCGTTTCCAGGGAAACCAAGAAGCAAACGATCAAGAGCTCCAGCTCCTTTCGCCGGAACATGGTCACCTATGCCACAGGAATCCGAACAACAGCAGCTTCACAACGTCGCAAAATTCAAGCCGAAGAAAGAACAATCCAGCGGCGGAGGAGGAGGAGGAGGAGGAAGGCACCCGTCGTCGTCATCGGAGTCAGGGGAAGGAGGAGGGATGAGAAGATGTACTCACTGTGCATCAGAGAAGACGCCACAGTGGAGGACAGGACCACTCGGACCTAAAACGCTATGTAACGCTTGTGGAGTCCGGTTTAAATCCGGTAGACTTGTACCGGAATATAGACCGGCTTCTAGTCCTACTTTTGTTTTGACTCAGCATTCAAACTCTCACCGGAAAGTTATGGAGCTTCGACGGCAGAAAGAAGTTATGAGACAACCACAACAAGTTCAACTTCACCACCATCACCACCATCCGTTTTAGTAATCATCACTTCACTTCCCCTCGTCGTTACTTTTTTCTTCTTCCGGAGGTTTTTTTTTTTTTTTTTCTTTCTTTTTTGGTTTCTTGGGGTTGGGTTTTTGGGATAGTGTCACGTGATGATGACGTGTCGCGATCGTAGCGGCGTTAATCACGTGACCGACGACGATGGGAGCCTAAAAATTCTTTAGTGTTTACAAATCGAACGTTGCAAAATCAACCTCAATTTAATTGTTAATTACTACTATAATTTTTATATCTTTGCTTTGCCTTGCCTTTTCTCCTACGTTATTATTACTTCACCCTTCACTATTTTTTAAAAAATAATTTACTGAAGATGAATTAGAAAAAGCTACATTAATTTCCGCTTACACTAAACGTCGTCAGCGTTCATAATTGTTTAGTAGTACTCCCTTAATTATTGCGACTTCACGTTCCGACCAAATTTATTAGATACGAACCGGAAGACAACCAAGATCATAATAAAGTCCTATGGTTCCGGTTTACGAAAAATTGTGATTTAAAGCCTAAACTCGAATTCATTCGGCCGGGGTGCCAAAATATGAAACTCGTTGTTTTACTTTAGACTACGAAATTGATACATCATTGAAACTTTCAAATTAAAGAAGTACTTAAATTCGAATTTGGTACCAGAACAATACTGAGTATGTTAGAATTGATTTCAATTAAAATTCAAAGCGAAAACTGGATTTAAGAATACACCTTCATCGGAGATTTAATCATGACAACATCATCATGAACTTGTATCACTAACTATTGCCAAAGAGCTAAAGCCCTTGAAAACATGAGAGAGACAACAAGGGATTACATCTTTGACATTTGACACCAAACCAAACAAAAAACAAAAAGTTCGAATCATGTTGTAGACATTATTATTGTGTAATTTTGCTCAATCATCTAAGAACCCAAGAGTAAACAAATTTTGTAACTCGAAAATGGGGTTTAGTTTGCCTCATACGGAGATACCATAGTTGCTGATCTTGTTCACTTCCTTTGTCAAAGCGTTTCTCTCTTGCTTTAATTCAGAAGCACGGTTCGATATCTGAGGGTGATCAAACAAGATATATCCATTATTATACAATGTATATAACTGGTTGCTAATTTTTTCTAAACTAGGCCATCAGCTCCTATACTCTATCTTAGACTAGCATAGAGACTTAGAGACAAGTAAATCCTTACTTGAGTGCGGAATCGAGAAGCTTCTCTCGTTGGCAGTTCTTTCAGTACATCTTTCAAACCTGTACATACAAAATGATAGTTTTCCTCTTCTATTTATGGATGTTTTTAGTTTAACAAACTGTGGCATTATAACACAGAAGGGTATAAACATACCTGCTGCTTGCTTTTCAATCTTATAGGCTGAGTGGATTGCACCTCTGATCTGTTTGCCTGCTTGTCTGTGTAAGACAAGATGGAGAAAGTTAACATAATATTCATAGTTGATGCATATCCAATACACTGATCTTTTATTTTGTCTGGATCATAAACCTGAGTTTCATCCTTCCTCTAATCAATTCCTCTTCTGCCATAGTTGCAATTCTCTGAAACAATGAAATTGTTACGAATTCAAAAACCATATTCCAATAATACCTTCCAACAGACTATTAAATTTCTGAAACAACATTGACTAATAATCAAGGGTATATATATATTTTACAGATAGGAGTTAAGATAGAGATCTGTCGCATTCATGAGAAACCAACTTCTGTACACTGACGAGAAGAGTTAGACTAAAGAATACCCTTTCTCTATATTACTTCATCCCTGAATGAAACATAACCCTTTAAATTTCGATGCAACTAGAACCATTCAACCAAATGAATCTAAGGCAGAACCTAATAAAAGCTAAAAGAGTTCTCTGTACGATTCCTAAACAGCTAAACCCTTTCAATTTTTATACTACTCGACATACATTCTATTTCAAAGATTATCGGATGCTGAAGCAAACCCGAAAAAAAAAAAAAAAGAGTAATCTAGCTAACTAAATGTAAACCATAGGAAGTCTTCTCCAAAAACGTTAACCTCACCATCTTGAAAGTTTGAAAACGAACAACTCTTAAAGCAAAGAAAGGGCTTACCTCTAACTTTTCACTTTGAGCTGTAAGACGATCCATTGATTGTCGCAACTCTTTTACTTTAAGATCTGCTCTAGAAAGCAAAGCCTGAAAATCAAAATATAGGATCAAAGACTCAAGAACCAGCTTTAACCACAGTCAAACCAGTTTATACATTCAACAAATGCTGCACAACACTGACCTCTTCACTTACAAACATGCGTACAGTATTGTAATATACAAATCTTCTCGTCTCTGCAACCAAACAAGAACAATCACTAAAAGAATCCATAAACATAACATCTTAGAAGACTGAACTCTAGAGAGAAAACGTACTTTTCAGAGCAAAAATCCCAACTCCAAAAGCCAAGGTCCCTGATATAACCGGATGAGATGCAGCAACGTTCACACCATCTGCATACAAAAATTAACAAATCTATGAGCAGAGAGAAGAAAACATAGTCAACACGAAGTATCCAGGAAAGTGGAACAGAGACCTTTGATCTTCCCAAACACCATTTGTTCGTAAACGTTATACTCAGAAGCTATCTCACGAAGAGAATCCTATATCACAAAAACCTCGATTACATGTTTTCCAGATTCGTTTCGATTCCAATAAAATTAGGGGGTCGTAGTAAAAGCTTACGATGGTTTGGCTCGTGTGAGCAACAGAAGTGTCTCGAATTTGAGATAATCGAGCTTTAGAGGCGTCAATGGTAGAATCCACCGTCTTTGTGATCGTCTTCTGGTACACAAGCGCCTGACGCAGTGCATCGTCGATCCAGGAAGCCGCATTTTCCACCGTCGTTGTTGCGATCTTCTGATACTCCGGCGGATGAACTGGAGAAGATTGAGGAATCGCCGGCGGATTCGCGTCGTTCATCTCTGAGGATGATTCTCCCAAAGTTGTCATTAGAAAAGATCTCTCCAAAAACTGGGTTGCGACCTCTCTCTCCTTCCTTGGCACAAGTTCTGAAGAAAAACCCGGTGGATCAATTAATGACCCGAATATACTTAACCGGGCCCTGTTTCAAATTTTACAACTTAAGCCCCTGTAATTTCAATTTGTTCCCAACATTTCCCCTCTTATTTCTTAATTGTTCAATAAACTCTAGAGACTTTCTTTTTAGTTTTATTTACTTCTCACTATGATTAAACGCTAAACATCTTTAGTTAATCTCCTCAGAGTCGTGTTAAGCCCCAACTATTGCACTCTTTTAAATTTAGATCATGTTGATTAATACTTCAAATTGTGAAGTGTATAAGAAACTCTAGACTATAACTTTGTGTGAAGAATATTGAAAATTTGAATGTGAAGAAACTGGAATGGTTGAGATCGTTTATACTCAGGTAATAAACAACAAAATTAAAAACATTAACTTGAAACCACTGTCTAATACTTTGATCACTAGGATTTCACTTAGTAGGTGTCGTTTTTTTGATTCTTCAAACTATAATCTCTTTCTCATCACTTGACAAAGTAGAGCTTGCCCATGACATGAAGGACAGCAACGAAAGCAATGAAACCGATGCTCATGATAAGGACAACATTAGGGGAGATCTTGAGACCGGGTGCATCATCAGTGTAGAACTGAAGCATGGATCCAGCTGCACCACCAGAGGCTCCTCCTCCACTAGCACCGCCACCTGGCTTCCTCCTACGCATGCTTGCAGTTGCAGCTGCACTTCCTCTCTGTGGAGCTCCACTTCCCACCATTCTTGCTTCCTCTCCTTTACTATCTGAGATACAGTGTAAGAAACTTAGGAAATTAACAACTTTGTATATTACAATATTGAAAGCAAAATATTGATCTTAAATAGAAATGAGACATCTAAACACCATTAAGCTAAGATATGTTACGTTTTGTAGCCTTAAAATTTACATCCTACCCAAAAGAAACAACTAAGTTAACCAAATTTGCCAATTGTTCCATTCTCCGTTTAGCTAAAGACAGCACAAATTCGAGTTTAAACCTAATTCTATAAGCTCTGGCAATCATGTTAAGACTTTGGTACATGTATATTGAAATTGAAACACTCACAAAGCACATAGTATCGATTTCAACATCGGGTCTACAAAACCATTAGCATACAAAGATAGATTAGATGGAAACAATGCAAAATTCTCAACAAAGCGAGTCAAAATTCAAATATGGAGACATATATACAACAATGAACAAGCAAAATTCAATAAATTCACAGATGCGTAGGCAACATTTAGAATGAAAAAAGCAAAAAACCGAATCCAGATCGGAAAATCCTAAAACACATTCAACATCGAGATCTCATTATCAGATCTACGCACAACACTGATTTAAATAATAACCTATATAGATCTAGCAATCAGAGACATGGATCGTAAAACAACAACGATAATGAAAAAAAGAATCATACCTGATTCGGTTTCGAAATTCTGATGTCGACGACGAGAATGATACGAGACGGACAGAGAGAGAGATTTGAAGACCTTTGGAGTTGACCGCAAACTCTTTTTTAACAATTTTTATAGGAAGAGGAGAAATACTCGCCACGCACCTTTTAATGTTTTAGCCAATTACATATTGCCACCTCAGCGTAACTATCAAAGCGTAAGTGGGGGAGAGTTTGGATATAAATTGACTTAGAGCCCAATATTAAGGCCCAAAAAGCCCAAACGCATTACTTCCATGACTTTTTGCACGACAGAAAAATTTAAAGAATTAAAAAGAAATGTTTGCTGAATAGAATTAAATTTTAAGTAGGGACATATTTTTTTTTTATATTCAATCTAAAAGATTGATTGTGTAATCATTCACTTTATTTGTAGGTCATATGAGAAGTGATTTGATTCCCTAAATCAAAGGACAACAATCTAAGCCAGATAAACATAAAATCTGAATTAGCCCTACTTCAGTACAGATTGAAAATGTTCTTGTTTATTTTTTTTCAAAAGTTTTTTTCAATAGAAGAAAAAAAAAAGTCTCTTAAGAAGTTTATAGGTGATTTTAGTTCCTTCTTCTTAATATACTAAAAACAACTAATGGAGAAAATAAAACGGAGGTGGGAAAATGTGAATCATGAAAGAAGTTTCGTACGTGGGCAACGTACGTACGTACCAAAGTACGTAGACATTAAAAGCATATTCATCTATTTTTTCTTCTAATTAGATCTGGAAACACGAATCTCGAGATGGAGACAGATATGTGAATCAAAGAGAGAGAGAGTGTAATGATGCATATCTATCGGGGCATAAGGTTATGGAAGGAAGCCTGACATTTTTTTTGTGTACGGCCACAGACTCGACATATACTGTGCGACTGTTTTTTTACCTTCGTACGTATCGATCCATTCCAAAATCTTATTTCATTCATGTGTTCCAATCCCTCAATCAATGCTATATAGTATATATATTTACTATCGGAAAGCAGTGATGCTCTTGTTTTTGTCGAATTTATATACCATATGTACGTATATTACTCTCTCCAATTCGCTATAATGCTTGATAAAAGCTAAAAGAATAAAATGATGAAATTTTTATGACCAAAAAGAATTTTGAACATCGAATGGATCACATAATTATTTGATTTAGAAGATCAGTGTTCACACACTATACTGACAATGTTTGATCATTTTGATTTGACATCGAATGGATCACGACTTTTTGAACATCGAATGGATCACGTTCTCATATATACTAGTATTTGATTTAGAAGATCAATGTTCACACACTATACTAGCTCTTACTTTCAAAATGACAAGGATCTCTCATAAATGTGAACTTAAAATTATCGAAGATGTTATTATCGATCTAGTAGTATATAAATGAGGTGGGGAAGATACAAATAGAAATGAAAGAAGAAAAAAAATAATTGAATCAGGCAATGATGATGTAGTAAATTATTTTTTGACAGGACGATATTTTTTATTTGTGTGTGTGTAAGAAAAAAAATCAAAACGGGGTCCCTTTTTTTGGGCACATTTATTATCAAACGAATTCGTGCGGTGGCGGTGGTTATCTCAATTTATTACTTGTACTTTATTTTGTCCCTCCAACACTTTCAAGTTTCAATCTCTCTATTCTTTTTTTTTTTTTTTTAATAACTTGTAGTAGTATCAATTAATATTCACCACAGCCACAGGAAAATAAATAAAATGAATCATCAAGTTTACCAGGGTGTGCTTGTACCCGAAGATCAGAAACTTGTACTATTTCTTTAGTTTGAGTTGCAGTTGTCGAGCATAGATACCGTAAGGATGATAATTATGTATATGTATATATGAATAAATGAATAGTAACATATTTATTTCGTTTTGAATCGAGAAGAGAACAGCACGACGAAGATAGTGAAATCACACTGCTATTTATTAGCATTTGTAATCATGACGCCCCTTTTCAACCCATATATTAATAGTAATCAAATAGTTTATTTTAAGTTATTTTTGTTTTGTCTATTATCATAATAACATAAACACGTTTCGAAGTTGGTTTTGTAATTGTAAAGGAATAGTGTCTTTGAAAATTCATCATTATAGACCAAAAATTATGAATGTTTGCAAAATGGATTAATCCGCTTCGTCCACTGCAATATCATTAACCCCTTTATAGATAAAACTTACGTTTTAGATTTATTTTGTTTTTTTACAATTGGTATTGTGATGCTGCAATATACATATGGATGTACGTACGGCTGATTATAATTCATTGAAAAGAAAAGAAAAGAAATGTTTTAGTGTGTGTGTGTGTGTGCGTTGTCTTTGATAGGAACCTCCACCACGCGTGTGAGAGTGTCCTTTGTGGATCTTTCGAAAGCTCTCACAGTCACGACGCTCGACGTCAACGAAATTCACACGTGTGTCTAAACAGTGACACGCGTTAAAAACAAAAACCCCACTTCTTAATAAAATAATAATAAATATCATGAGCGAGTGAGTGAGTGAGTCTGTGAGCCCCTATCACCCTAAAACCCTACGGCTCCACCAGTGAGTCTCACCGATGTTGAGTTGACATCTCTCTCCTCTCTCTCTCTCTTCACCGTCTTCTATAGACTGTCGGCGGAGTCTTCTTACTTATATAATTTGGGTCTCAGATTCCCTTATTTAATTTAATTCTTCTAATTTTGGACTTGGTTCATTTGATTTAATATACATCTATCATGTGAATAATAAAATATGGGATATCTAACCAAAAGCTTAGCTGTTGCTCTTACACATTTTTTTTCTGGTTCAGTTTGAATAATAATAATAATTAATTACTTATTTTAGTAACTTCTCTACAGCTTCCATATGACTCCAAAAACCTATGTCGATTCTCTTTTTCGATAAAATTCCCATATTATAAAATTCTGTAGTAGTATTACTGTATCCTCTCACTCTTAATTAACGTATTTTTAAAATTACAATCGTCAACTACATTATTTCAATGGCCTAGTAGCAAATACTGTATCATGATTTTGGAAACGATGTTCATTTTGTCATTAAATCTACTATACAAGTTTGCGTTCCAAAGAGAGTAGAAAAGTCGAAAATGTTCGTCTTATCATGAACTGATAGATTCTATTGTCTAGATCAGAATATACTAATCTGAAATCGATGATAAACATAAATGTCGAGATTTCACTAAATATTTTAACGAGCTTTAGATTATGAATTTATGATAGTAATAGTTTTGACATTCACGTAAGAATCAAATCCAAATAAGAGTACCTTTTTTTACCACCAAGTCGCTACCGTTTGGTTTTTGTATTTAAAACCAACAAAAAGCTTTTAAAGAACAAACTTTTAAAACGTTTTTTTTTCTTTTCGTTTTTCTTATAGTAGGTGAAAATTAAATTGCTTTATCTAGACGAAAGAGAATCCAAATCTGGGATATTGTTACGTTTCAAAATAAAACCTGAACTTTCGTAGTTGCACGAGCTATGTTTTAATACTATTAAATAAATATTCAGTACACACAGTCACACACTACTACTATATAGTTACTTACTAACTTATAAACACATTAAAAATCAAATAATTTTTAAGAAAAAAAAAAAAGAAGAGGTGAGGAAGTTGCCCTACATCGGAAAGCTACTCTTCTCCATCTTCTTGACCATTCTGTTCTGTTTCTGTATATAAAAAGCCTCTCAAAACCTCTTCCCATTTTCATATTCAGTTTCATTTTCTTGAAAAAAAACCCCAATAAAGTTTCTCTATGGATTCTCTAGCGATTTCTCCTAGGAAGCTCCGATCAGACCTTTACTCATACTCTTACCAAGATGACTCCAACTCCAACACACCTCTCGTCATCTCTGTTCTCTCTTCTCTGATCGAGCGGACTTTAGCTAGGAACGAGAGAATCAGCCGGAGCTACGGTGGTTTTGGTAAGACACGTGTCTTTGATTGCCGGGAGATTCCTGATATGACTATTCAATCGTACCTTGAGAGGATTTTTCGGTACACCAAAGCCGGTCCATCGGTTTACGTCGTGGCTTATGTCTACATTGACCGGTTCTGTCAGAATAACCAAGGTTTCAGAATCAGTCTTACCAATGTACATCGTCTCCTCATCACAACTATCATGATCGCTTCCAAATACGTCGAAGATATGTAAGTTTATTATTACCTCTCCAATAACAAATTTTTGTATGAAAATCCTCTGTTTTTGTTTGTGAACTCATCTTGATTTGTCTTTGTTTCTTACAGGAATTACAGAAACTCATACTTTGCGAAAGTAGGAGGATTAGAGACAGAAGATTTGAACAATTTGGAGATAGAGTTCTTGTTCTTGATGGGATTTAAGTTGCATGTGAATGTGAGTGTGTTCGAGAGTTACTGTAGTCACCTTGAGAGAGAAGTTAGTATTGGAGGAGGTTATCAGATTGAGAAGGCATTACGTTGCGCTGAGGAAATCAAATCTATACAAACTGTTCAAGATCCTAAACACCATCAATTTTCTCGAATCTTGTTGTAGTCAAGAAATTACTCTGTTTCGTAAATCTTTTTTTTTTTGTCTTTTTGCTTTTGAGAAGGGCCTTTGACTTTTTGATTACCTTGTCGGTCGGGATGTTGTATGTATTTTGTGTATCAGCAATGTAGATTCTATGTATCTGTTGAATTTTAAGAAAAAATGGTTTTTATTTGCAAAAAAAATCTTTGTTAATCTGTTCTTTTGTCATCTACTACTTTCTTAGACATGTGAACTACTAAAACTGGTTTAGACAAAACAAAATCATTGGTTTATAGAGATACTCAAATCCATTGATTAAGATTTATGCCTGCGATTGTGAAACCTCAGAAAATTCTTGTCATGCAATAGATTTGTTAAGATTGTTGGTAATCTTTAGGGTCATGTTCAACTCATAATTAGTCATCCATCAAACAAATTGATTAATAAAGAAAAATATTATTTGCATGGAGTGACACTTTCGAAAATTTTGTTAGCAAAACAGGTATATATAATTTTATAAAAAAGACACTGATACTATTACTAACAAATAAGACACAAGAAGGCTCTCTCGTTAACTTGAGAGTTGAGACTTGAGATAATATTTTTATAAAACCATAAGCTTATTACAAATTCTTAAAATTTCTCCAAGATATTATAAAACTACTCATAAAGAAACTGAGCTTAATTAGCAACCCCCAGGACCTCCAAAGAAGACAGCAGTTGTCCAAGGTTCACCATCAGTACTCGTAAAATATTTTGCATTATAACATTTTGGTTGATCCGCGTAAACCTTCACACCGACTGGTTTGGTAAGTCTCCATAAACCATCCCTCACCTTAATGGCATTAACAAAAGCCGCTCTTTGGTACCCTTCTTGTGCAAACCTCCCACTTCCCATAGGTGGGCTCTTCTCACCAATTGGGCTATAGACTTCTCCTCCCCATGATGCATATGATGCTACCTGAGCTAAGCCTTGTGCTGTAAACAATTCTTTAGGCCAGTAACCGATTGCCTCTTTCTCGTAAAATAGCAACCAGTTTTGTGAACGTGGATCCTGTTTACAGTATTAATGTTAAATAAAAGCTTGATTTAGGACTGCTGAAAATATAACAAGATAATTAAGATGATGCCTTTTAAAAAAAAGAAAAACGTTATACCCGGCTTATCTTGACATCTATGTAATACTGCCTGTGATCTCGAAGAGAAAAGGCATCAACGTAAGTACCAAGTGGATTTGTTCGGCTAGTTTGGACAAAACCAGGACATTGCATATCGAAACATCCTCTCTTCTTGAAACCATCTGCCTGTACAATGTTCATATGAAAAGTGTTTGACAAAAAATCACTTTTCAAAACATATTTAACTAAACAAACCCAACAAATTTGAACAACCAACTTACTCACTTGGAACCTTGTTGATTTGCCGGTTGGAGTAAAACCGATTGGTCTTAAGTGGGTCTTCAAGCAAAAAAGGAATTCGGATGGAAGTATCAAAGGCCTGTAATATTGATGGAAGTATCAAAGGCCTGTAATATTGATAAAGGTATGTAACAATAATATGGTGGTATAGATTTCGAGGAAGTGTTCGCTTCAGTAGCTAGAATTAAGACCATACGACCACTTATCAACCTTGCAGCGTCTATTCTCTATGGTAAAATAAGTGAAACAGTGTTGTATGTGACACAACCAAAGTGTTTTGAGAAGAAAGTAAGTGAGAACAAGGTCTATAAATTAAACAAAGCTTTTATGGTATGCGACAAGCACCTAGAGCATGGAATAACAAGTTGGAATCACATTCTTATATAATTGCAGTTTATCAAGTGTTCTAAGGAACCATCTGTTTATCGAAAGGAGGAACAAGGAGGTCTTCTTGTTATAGTCGATGATTTATTTGCCAGGTTCAAAGAGGAGATGGTCCCAAAATTTGAGATGAGTGATCTCGCGTGGGAAGCTCACATACTATCTTGGAATTCAAGTAGACTAACAAAGTGCCTCCCGTGTGTTATACCCCCAAGGTTCACTGTTTCATCAACTAACAAACAAATGGAATATAAGAATTTTTCTACCGAACAATTCCATATATATATATGTAAATGGAATATAAGGATCATTCTACCGAACAATGAAATATATATATATATATATATATATATATTTCATTGAGTGTCAAAGAAGAAAACAAAGTTAATAAAATCAAAGAAAATTATATCAATGAAGTGAATTTCAGTCAAAAAAATCAAAACTAAAGAAAAAGGTCAAGTCAACAAAATCAATTTCAGCATTAATAATTTAATATATCAAAGATTTTTAAAACTATCAAATAAGGAAACAGAGTTTGTTAACGAAGAAAAAAGTATAATTTTACTTATTGATTAGTGGAGTATATACTAGACCAATATCTGCTTATACATGAGAGTTTTGTATCCGTACTTTTGTTTTATCACACTATTTTTCAAAAGTATTAATTAGCAACTATTATTATGTCATAGAATACATAAATGAAAATAAATGAAATATGTACTATGTTTTAGCTAATATTTTGCTTATGTTGTGCTTTCTTTTTGCTTATTTGTTGTGAACTTATGTTTTCATATCAAAAAGGTTTATTAGGTGTTTGATTAAATACAAATTTATGTTGGCATGTACCAGACAAAGTCCAAAACTTCACCAGTTTCGGTCCATCGGAATTGCTTCAAGAAGCCGTTGATGGTCAGACTTAATCTGGAGGAGATGTAAAAGCTGCTTCTGTTTGAGTATGTAGCCATCTTCTTGTTGTCCAATCGCATTTCTGGAACTCCGTCTCCATTCCAAAGAGGGCCACGGTATATTGGCGTTTCTCTGTAGTAAATTATAGCCTCAAGGAGGCCTCCTCCTCCTCCTCCTATAGATGAATCTTTAAGGTGAAGAGAGAAGGCGCCGTTGGATGGATCAACACGTCGTGTCCACGACCTCAAAGACCTGTTACCTCCTAACTGCATCCGAGGTAGAAGTGTATCATCGGAGTCTCTCTGTTAGCGACCCAAAAGAAAGTGGTCTTTGGTGTGCCTCTTGTCAACCAAATTCCCACGTAAAAACATTTGCCGAAGTTGAAGAAACCTAACTCGAATTCGCCTGAGTCAGAGAGAATGCTCTGGTTTGTCGTCGTTAGGCACTGGTTTGGCATTAGTTTTGACAAGGATGTGGTTGTTGGAACCAAGAAGAAGAGGAAGAAGAAGATCGAGAGTTTCATATTTTTTTTTTTTATCTCTCAAGAAACAAAGAAAGTAAGAAGAAGAAGAATTAAAAAATTGTATGCTCTGTTAAACCTCATCGCTTCGTCGTCTACAGTATAGAGTCTGAAGCTATGGAATTAATTATGATGATGATGATGGGGGAGCAATAGAGTAGATAGATTAGATTAGATACTAAAAACTTCAAAAAAACCAGAGTCAAAGGAGTAGTAGTAATTGGTTTAGTTTTTTTTTTTTTTGTGATTATAAGAGAGGTTCGCAAAGCTATTTTCTTATTCTCCTTCCGCCACCCATATCAACGAAACTAATTTCAGCATTAATATATCAAAGATTTTTAAAACTGTCAAATGAGGAAACATAGTTTGTTAACAAAGAAAAAAAAAATATAAATTTACTTATTGATTAGTGGAGTATACTAGACCAATATCTGCTTATACATGAGAGTTTTTGTATCCGTACTTTTGTTTTTATCACACTATTTTTCAAAAGTAATAATTAGCAACTATTTTATTATATTATAGAATACATGAAAATAAATGAAATATGTATTATGTTTTAGCAATATTTTGCTTTTGTTCTGCTTTGTTTTTGCTTAATTATTTGTTGTGAATTTATGTTTTCATATCAAAAAGGTTAATTAGGTGTTGATTAGATGCAAATTTATGTTGATGCAATGAGATGCTGCAACAACCCCTTGTGTTTTGTTTGTCTTCTCTCAACTAAGTCGAAATCAAAATCAAAATCCAATTATCCAAATATGGTAAATCTAAATCCAATTATCCAGTTATGCGCAAATATGGTAAATCCAGAGACATTAAATCATTTGATCTATAATCCTTCGAACTAGATATATAACTAAAGAATAGTGAAATCCATATTTCATATTGTTTTCCTCCTTTTTAATATAAGTAAATCGTCATGACGAGCCTGATTCAGTGATTCAGGCCAAGATTAACGTTACACATCTGCGATTATTTTTCAAATACATTGAAGAACTTTTTACATGCATATTTTGAACCGTGCGATTAAGATTCAACGACCAAGCCAACCACCATTAACGGCTACATTATCGTACAAATTTCACCATCAACATAATTCCAAATGACCTTGATTTAGGGGAAAAAGAATAATCAATATCGGAATACGACACCGTATGACTCAGCCTCGTGAACCATGGGTCTAACTGTTAACCGTCACATTGGACCCCTTACAAGTAAAACCAAAAAAAAAAATATAGGAAAGACTTCACGTGTCTTTATAGTTACTTACTTTTTAGACAAAGTGACACATGGATTAAAACAGTTGGGCGTAAATAGAGTCTTTCACGGGATTCGATCAATCTAATAATAATTACAATTACTAGTATAAGTACGTAGCACAAGTCATCCTCATTAGCTACTTATTATTATCATCGCAATGGCAGTTCTTGTCGTAGTACGATATTACATGATCGTGAACTTGCTCTTTGCTCTAACTTGTCTTCTCTTAAACTTAACTCATTGCTTTAGCCCCAAGAAACTCAATGTTTCAGCCGTCACGACCAGCAATTCTGATTGGTCTATCGCCGGAGCTACATGGTATGGCGACCCCAACGGATACGGAAGCGACGGTATATACACATGTTTGATGTCAATTACATATCTAGATAAACAAGCACGTAAACTAGCGATATATTTAATTAAATTACTAACCAAAGTATATTAATTATTATGAAGGTGGAGCTTGTGGTTATGGAACTGCTGTAGCACAACCTCCGTTTTCGAAAATGGTATCAGCCGGAGGTACTTCGTTATTCAAGTCAGGGAAAGGGTGTGGCGCATGTTACCAGGTTACGTACTAATTAGAATGAATTAAGCGGAAGAGATTTGAAATACATGCAAGATTAGCTTATATACTCATATCTGTACGTACAGATAAAATGCACTTCGAAATCGGAGTGCTCGAAGAATCCGGTTACGGTAGTGATTACAGACGAGTGTCCTGGATGCGTTACAGAGTCGGTCCATTTCGATTTGAGTGGTACAGCGTTTGGTGCCATGGCAGTTTCTGGTCAGAGTAGCCAGCTTCGCGGTGCCGGAGTTTTGGAGATTCTTTACAGAAAGTATGTATCAAAAGGATTTCACATTATTAACAAATTATTTTAAGAAAATTCTGTTTTATATGTAATAATTACTAAGATTTAAATATTTGATGCGTGTGTGTTCGTAGAGTTGAGTGCAACTATGTTGGGAAAACGGTGACGTTTCAAGTGGATGAAGGTTCAAACGCTAATTACTTCGCGGCTTTGGTTGAGTATGAAGACGGAGACGGCGAAATTGGCCGAGTCGAACTCAAACAAGCTCTAGATTCTGACACGTGGATATCCATGAGCCACTTATGGGGAGCCGTGTGGAAGCTGGACGTGTCGTCACCTTTGCGGGCACCGCTGTCTCTTCGAGTGACTTCGCTGGACTCCGGAGAGACTGTTGTGGCTACCGATGTCATTCCGGCCGGCTGGAAACCCGGTGCCAAGTACAAATCGAACGTGAACTTTCAAGTGTAGCCGCTGGAACTAAAATTACTTGTATATCTAGAGTATAAGTGATATATCTCTAAATAAATAATTAAAATGATATATCTCTTACTTGAATGTTCAATCCCGTATGTATGGACCGTATGGTGACACAATAATACCTTATTTTTAGTGGAAGATGTATGTTTATTTCATATTAGTATCAGATTTAACTTGTTTCAGTGTTTCAGACTTCTAATAGTATGAGATTTCTTGTTCTGATATGTACGACTGTATGAGGGTTTGTAGTTTACATTCATTCATATCATACAGTCAATAGTTAGATGAAAAAGGGTATATACAGTATTCGCTTTTTATGCATTAAGAGGTTACCAATCTTCAAAACATCATATACGTATTAATTTATTAGTTAGTTTTTTTATGAAATACTATGCCACAAAATCATTTGCTGAATATGACTTAAGAAAATAATATATATTTTGTAAGATCTATTCTAGTAGATCAAGATTTTTACCACGGCATACAGCGAGTTAAGCTGTGTGATAATTTTTGTTTGTTAATTTTATTTGATTTGTTTAGTGTTTAAAATTGTATATTGTATTTTGATTGTTAATTCTATGACTTAACCATAGTATACCGCATATTAATTTTAGGACTAAATATGTAACGCATGTTTGTCAAAGTCATCTTGACCGAGAAAGCATACCCCAAAAATATATTTAAAACTTTAATTTAATCCGATAAATCATATTTCTTGAACTTTTAACTCATGCTCTAGCAAGAAATCATATTTCTTAAAATTCTTTCATATTATGGTGACTTATTATTGACCCGTGCTGTAACAAATCCAATTAAAATGTTTATAATTTGTAAATTTTTGATCTGTCATATATTAATGATATTCTTAAAAATATCAAATTAAACTAATTTAAAATATTTCAAATTAAATTATTTAAAAATTTATTATAGTATATAAAATTATACAATTCAAAAAAAATAAATATATGAAATTGAATTTAAATATTCACATTTTGACCCGTTACTCAGTCAAAATTTAATTGAATAGATATTTTTAAAAAATAATATTACTAAAACTTGAATATTCAGTCAAACTTGAATATTACTAAAACTTGAATATTTTATATTTTTTCCAAACTTTTTTTTTTATGTATGAATATGGTGTATTTCGGTGAATGGAGATGCCAATAATTTATACTAAAAGTTTGGAAATGTGTTAAGTAAGATCTTATTTTGTTTGCTTAATTAGAAATCATCCTTAAGCATGATTAATTTTCGAGAATTTATTATATATATTTTTAATTGTCTAACAATATATATGGCTAACAGTATATGGTTGTTAAAGATTTTATTTCCTTAATTTTTATTATTCTTTGGGATATTCTATTTATGTGTATCTCGGTATAATTAAGAAAGTCAATGCATATAACATATTTTCTAACCAACTAATGAATCAAATAATAATTATAACTATTATATAGTCTACCAAAAAGAAGTTGTATACTTTCAAAATATTGAATAGGGGATACATTATTTTTGTAAGCTTAATTATATATTTATTATATACCAAAACTTTTAGTCAACTGTCAGACACTCAAACTTAATAAAATACTTCATATATATATCAGTTTTAGAAAATTGACATATATAACCAATGTAATTATAATTTATATGAGGATTTATTTATTTGTGGACCCAAAATATGATGTTATTTATTTACCAAAAAATCTATAAGAAGTTAATAAATTATATTCAATTTCTATGACATAGATTATAATTTGAACTTGACCGCCAAATTTTCCTTAACATAAGTTTTTTCTTCAATGCATATCTTACTCTCTTCATTTCAAATTTACTCTCCCTTAAATTAGAGAGCTTGACTTCCATATATACCAAGATTCACTTATAACTATCTTGCCACTATATATACAATTCCCTTAAACATTAAACGTACTTGTGAGCGTATTGCACAAAACCCAATACAAAAATCTTCGTCATCTGATTCACTTATACTATATTTTGTTTATACAAAACAAAGTAGCTGGATCAATGGCATCATCACATAAATATTTCGCTCTGGCTCTTTTCGCAGTCTCAATAAAGCTTTGTTATTGCCAAAATGAGACTTTAGATGTTGGTGGATGGGGGACCGCCGGTGTTACTTGGTACGGTGAACCTGAAGGCGCCGGTAGTACCGGTACGTTATAATATTATATATATATATATATATCATAATCTTTCATATTTTTTAAAGCGCTAAATACATAATTTTTTAGAGTAGTAATTCCTTCGAACATGATGCTTATATATATATATATATGTAGGAGGAGCTTGTGGGTACGGTTCCGCGGTTGCTAATCCACCGTTATACGCGATGATTTCAGCCGGAGGCCCTTCACTGTTCAACAGTGGATCAGGATGTGGAGCATGTTATCGGGTTCGTATGAATATATATAGGACAAGATCAATAGTAATGTATGTAACATAGAATTAATGTCTTTTCTTGCCCAAGAAAAAAATAAAAAGAATTAGTGTCTTTCTTGCTGGCTGAATTAATATTTTTAAGGTAACTTATAAGTCTAGAATGAACATTAAGTTATTTGGTTGTGGTCAGGTTGCATTTGTTTAGGAAAAAAAGAAAATTATATATGAAAGTCTGGTTACAACAAGATTTTATCTTTTAACAACTATACTAGATTAGGACCCGTGCTAAAGCACGGGTTGAATCCTTTTATTTATATTATAATTTTAGAATAAAATACGATTTCGAAGATCACGATTGATGCTAGATTAGGACCTTAAAAGCTTTTAAAATCAATCATATAAATTATATTTCATTCTAAAATTATAATATAAAAAGAATTTCAACCCGTGCTCTAGCACGGTCCTAATCTAGCATTAAAGTTTAATTTTTAATTTCTGAATACGATCCCGAAGATCACGATTAATCTTGTTAAATAAGCGAGATTTGATTCATTTTTAATGATTAAGAGTATATTTTTATCCGTTTAATAAATTTTTTATTGATGTGGTTTATCAATAAAATCTGTGGAAAATATATTGGTAATATTGTGATTCTAGATATTTGGAACTATGTACGTGATCTTCCGAAAATAAAGTTTGGAATATCCATGAACTATCAATTTGGAATAACCCGTTTAAGATTTTCTGTTACAATTAAAGTTTTATTTGTTACAATTAATATATGGATTAATTTATAATCTATGTATAACCTATTTGTAACAATTTATTAAAATTATAAAGTCTACCAAAACAATGTTGTGTAATTCCGTTTTATTCTAAAGGGGATTGTTAATGTCAACATTTTCTTTATTATATAGATTGTGTGCAGCGCCAGAGGGAATCCAGCATGCTCGGGGAGACCAATAACGGTGACGATAACCGACGAGTGTCCCGGTTGCACCTCCGAAGCAGTCCACTTTGATCTTAGCGGCAGAGCCATGGGTGCCTTAGCCAAACCTGGCCAAGCCTATCAACTTCGATCCGCTGGTGTTCTACGTGTTTACTACAGACGGTACTTACATACTCATTGAAAATTATATATAATTTTTTTGTCTTGAAAAACAATTGTATTAAAAATTATTGATTTAACAAGAAAAAACTCATAAATCAACAATAACTAGTTTTAACGTTTATTGTTATTTTAAACAAAAATTTATTCAATTAAAATATTTCTCATATCTAAGTAATTTGTTATTACTTCTTACCAATACAAATTGTGATTTTTTGTTTTCTTAATTATCAGCACGAAGTGTTTATATCGAGGAACTAACATAGCTTTCCGAATGGACGCTGGGGCAAATCCATACTACATTGCATTTGTTGTTGAGTATGAAGATGGCGATGGAGATTTGGCCTACGTTGAGATTCAACCGGCCGGGGGAAACTTCATGCCCATGCAAGAAATGAGGTCTGCTGTATGGAAGATCAACTCCGGAAGTGCTCTAAGTGGTCCATTCAACATCAGACTTACCTCTCGTGAGTCTCATAAAGTAGTCGTTGCTTATAATGTTATTCCGGCATATTGGAAGCCCGACGAAACCTACCGTTCAATTGTTAACTTTCATTAGAATTTTCTTTTTGTCATTTTGTAGTTCAACACTTTTTTCTAGTCAGAAAACAATATGGAAAACTTATAATATAAAGTAATGGATAATAAAAAGATATTTGACTTATCAATATCAGACCATAATATGTTACCTGCCTTTGAATAATTATGCTGGTATTTTTTAAAGAGTAATTATCAAAGTTGGTTAAGAGGTAGTTACGAAGACCAAATCCATCAACTTATCTCTGCATAGTGCATACTGAAAAAGCATGAATGCAAAACTAGAATTGATTTGTTCCAAATTCCAAATAATCTCAAGATTATATATCCCAATTTGAATCCTATTCTACATTAGAAAAAAAACACAAGTAAATAAATTGATACACGTTAGACCCTTTGCCATTAAAATGATAAGGAATTGGTATTGTATATAGACTAGATATAAATCCAACCTCTGCCAGACTTCATTTCCCATATACAAACAGATATATCAGTTCGAATCAAACAATGATAAAATTTTAAGAGATTAGCCTATTCAATTTAAGTGATCAAAGTCGTATAATGGGCCTATATATCAAAGGACTTTTCTTATGCAAGTTGAAAAGCAGCGAATGTAACCAACAAAAGAAATAAATTTCAAACGAATGTTGTAAATTAAACTCGTAATAACGTATTTGGATGACAAAAAAAATACTCGTATAACATCGAATGCTCACGCCGCTTTTCAGGCGATTTGGAGAACCGGCCATACTTGTCACTCCATTGACAACTTTAATTTTTTTTTTTTTTCCATTTTAGTTGACTTATATCTTCACTCAATTAAATATTTATGAAAATAATAAAATAACAACATATGAGCATACGTAATCTCTATATTGCAATTATGTTTAAAGTAAAATTTAAGCCTCTTGTTAGTAGTTGACTTCATGAAGAGTATTGCTTAGTTCAATTTATTCATCGACCAAATTGATAAACCTATATGTATAAAAAAGGAAGAAGCTACCACCATCTAAGGATGTAAGATGCTGACAATAATAAGTAACACATATGCTTGCATATACTACTTCCTAGTTAACAAGAAAATATTAATTTGAAGGTCTAACGAGACGAGTCAACGGGAGGAATTAAAGGAGTTGTGAGTTTTTTTTGGCCCTTTAAGAGAGAGAGTGGCGTAAGTGGTTTGGCACCACCATTAAGTCATGCCATTGAAGAATAATCCTAACTTTACACTTTGCGTAGACGAATTGCTTCCACAAATTTGGTTTCCAAATTTTAGTGAGGAAAAAATAAAAAGTCTTTGTGTGTTGTTAAATTACCTTCCTACGTAAGTTCTTTGAATGCATATTTGTAACCGACAAAATTGTGGAACGTTGAACTTTTAATTAATTTGTTGATCCGACTTATCACTTAATTGTTGTTATAACTATAAGTAAGACTCAAACTCCTATTGCAGTAATGGATGATTGAATCTAGGAATGATCAGGTTCGATGAATTGACAAAATATCACATGATCCTCGTTGTGCGTTGTTGATCACGTTTAATACAGTGTTACGAAAGAAGAAGAAATTAAAAGTGCGATGATGGTTAGGTTCGTATTAAACTTAGAGACATCAATATATTAGTGTGGGTCCAAAGTTAGATGTGTTTGTAGCTTAACAATTAAACCCTTTTTTTTTTTGGTTACTCGTATAGTATACAAACACTAAGTAAAAAAGAAAAAGAAAAAAGAAAATTAAGCTCATATCTATCGTCTAATCAAAACCGTGTAATCTTCAACTTATTATGTCTATCTTAAACAAGAACGTGTGGCAGTGTTATATACTGATAAACGGAATTTATGGACTCTCTTGACTTTTTCTTATTGTTTAACTTGGAAAGATCCAAAATCAAAGGAGAAAATCCACTAAACACATTTTTGTTTGTTGCATTCTCCATCAATCGTATTATTCGAGTGATTAATGGACTTCTTAAACTAAGATTAGAGATAAATCAAATGTTGTTAAGTAAGCCGGCTTCTTTTTTAAACTTAGCTGAGGAGATGATACCGTCACACTGACAGTTGGCGAAACCTCAACATTTTTTTTTTAGTAGTATTTTTGTTTTAGAGAGAGATAAAGTTACTGATGGGTGATGGATGAGTCATGAAACCGTCGTTTTGAAATAACTACGTGGCTGTCACAAACTGAATCCAAAAACAAACAAAAATGTTAACATTCTCATATTTTGGGCAACGCTTTGTAGTTTGTTCTTTGTTCTCCGACTCGTCGTTACAACCAAAAAACAAAAAAGAAGAAAGGAATGACGATAATACCCTACGTAGAGGTTAAGGTAAAGTAATTATTTTTAATTATTTTTGGCGCATTGGAAGTTAAAAGCACCTCCCAAAATAGATAAAACTAAGCTGCGTTGCTTCTGATATTTCGTTTCGGAGGTGTTTAAAATAGAACTTTTTGCTATTTTTAATCCTATTGATCAGAAGGGTATTTTCGGAATTTCCAAGTCCTTTTTTTCCCTGTAGTTAGCAAGAAACGGGCAAAGCTCGCATGTTACATTGTCCTTTCCTCTCTTTTCACCCCTTTCATGGCAAAACGCTTTAATTAGAAGATTATTATTTTCAAACAAAGAAACAAATATTTACTCTTTCCGTTTCAATAGAATTTTATAAATATAGCAGAGAGAGATAAAGAATTAAATAAAACGAATTTAAGTTTTAATAGTTTTATATCTTTTTGTGCTCTGTTCGTCTTCTTCTTTCTTTAGTTCGTTTGGTTGCATTGCAGAAGAAGAATGCTTTTTGTCACCTACTACTCTCTCTTTTTGTAGTCTCTCTCTACTCTTTTTGTTCTTTGAGATATAATAAACCCACAAAACAGCTCTCTCTCTCTCTCTCTCTCTCTCTCTCTCTCTTTGTCTCTCTCTTGTGTTGAAGATGGAGAGATACAAGTGTAGATTTTGCTTTAAGAGCTTTATCAATGGAAGAGCTTTAGGTGGTCATATGAGATCTCACATGCTTACTCTTTCTGAAAAACCTCAACTTTACGAGTTAACTGGTGAGCAGGAGCGGCCGAGTCAACTCAGTGACGATACAGAGTCGGATGATGCTTCTTCTTCGTCTGATGAGTTCGATCATTTAAAGAGGAATCGTACTACTCACGATGAACTAGAGTTTGATTTTGCGGAAGACGACGACGACGTTGAAAGCGAAACCGAGTCGTCGAGGATTAATAACCCAACTCGGCGACGATCTAAGCGGACTCGGAAACTTGGATCGTTCGATTTCAACGACTTTAAGAAGCTTGAAATGAACCAACCCGGTGAGTTAGTAGTAGTGACGGAGACAGAGCATCACAATCACAGCTCAGCTTCTGACACAACGACAGAGGAAGATCTCGCCTTTTGTCTCATTATGCTATCAAGAGACAAATGGAAGCAACAACACAATAACAAGACGACAAAGACACGTGTAGAAGAAGAAGATGATGAGTCAGATCATGAATGCGAAGAAGATTACAAATCGAGCAAGAACAGAGGTAGATTCAAGTGTGAGACTTGTGGTAAAGAGTTTAAATCGTATCAAGCATTAGGAGGACACAGAGCAAGCCACAAGAAGAACAAATTAGCATGCACGACGAAAACAGAGCAAGTGAAAACAGAGTACGTTCATGGAGTTGGAGTCACGGTCACGGAGAAGAAGAGAGTTCATGAATGTCCGATCTGTTTTAGGGTTTTCACTTCAGGACAAGCACTTGGAGGTCATAAGAGATCTCACGGAAGCAGTATTGGAGCAGGAGGAAGATTGAATGTAAATCAAACTGTTCGAATCCATAAACAAGAAGAAGAAGAAGTAACGATGAAACAGGGGACCATTGATCTTAATCTTCCTGCAACTAATGAAGAAGATGAAACCTCTTTGGTGTTTGATGAATGGTGAAAAAAAAAAGTAACAGAGTTTGCGTGATTCCGATTTATAATTATTATTCTTTGTTGTTTTGTTTTGTTTTTTTTTTTGAGGGGTTTGATCAAAGGAGGCTACTTTTACATGTTCTAACGCCAAGTTGTTTCCAGTGCTAGTAGCCTCCTCACGTCGTGTTGGCCCTAAATCAGAGAGAGCATTGAATTTTCTTTAGTTGATTTGTGAAGTTTTTTTCTTTTAAGGTAATCTAATCGCATTGTATCAAATTTAGGTTATTACTGTTTAATTTTAGAAGCTAGAAGAGAACTAAAAAGAGAGTGCCCACTTCGTCTTATCTCTTTCGCCTACTATTATTAGGGTAAAAAAAAAAGAAAGTCAAATCTAAAAAAGAGAAGAAAATCAAATTTTCACTGTAGAATCAAATTTGGCCCCTTTGGTTTTGGGTTTATGTGAGCTACCACACCTACTTAGAATTATTCTTCACGTATACTTTTATTCTTTTCTTATGATTGGAAACAAACTCAATGACTAATGTTTTCATCATAATCACCACTCGAGCTAGAATCAATAGATTATCAACAAAGTTTGTGATTCGAGTTGTTGTTGTTGTGATAGTTCAACTAGTCTTATATCACGCAATTTGCTGCTGGGCTTATTGCCAAAAATAAACTAATTTAAGACCATTTATTAGTTTGGCAACAAAAAAGAACAATATAGAAATCATTATGGGTCTGTTTGTAAAATAAGGCCCAATATAGAAATCATTGGCCCAATAATTAGGCGTTTTTACTCTTATAAAGAAAAAAAAAAACTGCTCATTAAAATACCAAGTAAAAAAAAAGAGAGTTACAAATAAATATTACGATAAATGCCATTTTCCCGTATAATTAAGAGAGCTGATTATACTTTTTTGTGTTCTAAATTAAGATGACTTGAGTGAGTAGAACAATAACTAGCTTAGCTAGCATTACATCATCAAGGAATAGGTATGGGAGAAGAGAGGTGAACAGAACGGAGAACAAGATCAGAGTCGGAAAGATTTAGCGGCGGGAGTGAGAATGCACTATAAGTCGAACTTCCTCTTCTCATCTCTCTCATTGTCAACAACGCCGCAACCGTATTCCTAAATATACCTTCTCCCGCCGCTGCTGAAGTCACAGCCGCAGATCTTTCGTGCCTTTCCGCCTCTGCCTCAGCCACCGTCGCGGGAAACACCGAGTCCATCGTCGTCTCCCACTCTCTCACTAGTCTTGAAACAAGATCAGTCTTGAAAAAAGGCTGATGAAGAACCTTTTGAATAAACGGCGATCTTATTCCTCCTCCTCTTCTCTTGTCGTACTTCTTTAATATCTTTGCTAATCCTATATAGAGAAAACATGTTTCTCTCCGATCATCAAGTTTTTGAACATTTCTTTTTTTTGAAAGATTTGGTATAAGTCACTCACCAGTGTAATTGATGTTACTATAGTTGACAAGAAGAACCATTTCTCCATGGAAATTGACAATATCTTTTCTGATCTCACCAATCTCCAATCTAAACATTTCTTCATTGTCTCCACATTTCTCAACCAATCTCTGTATCCTATATTGCAATTCCTACACATATTGTATAGTATTTCATATTATAAGATTGAGTTCACATGTATTGTTATAATATGTAAAGAAACTTCCACAAAAATACATTTAAAAATTCACCAGATAACACATAATAATCCAAGTTTCTGTAGTATTAGAGACAAAAACAAATAAACAAATCTAGTAGGTGGATGATTTCTATATGTCTCACTTTTATAAAATAAATCATCCTCAGATCGATTAATTTTCACATTTTATAGTAATTATAATATATACCAACCAATAAAAAATAATAAGATTTATTTTCTCCTACATTTTTTTGAAACACTATATGTAGTTAGATCAGTTGACTCGGTAAGCAAATCTGTATTTACCTTGTGGTGGATGATGAAATCTTCTTCTTGTTCCACAAAGAAGGCATTAAACTTGTCGATCTCTGCGTTCAACAAACCAACGAATATAGATTCAGCCGGAGCAGGAGATGAGATCAGGTTCTTGAGTTCCTTGTAACGGAGAAACTTGTCTCGCCACTCAGGCAACGACTCTTGTATCTGTTCTTTAATCCTCTTTCCAAACTTCATCAAAAGTTCTTATTATATTTTCTTTTAGTTTGGTTAGGGAGGGAATTAATAAGATAATGAGATAGGAGGAAGAAGGAAGAGGGGTAGTATAGAGATATATAAATAGTGGGTTGTGTAAAAGAATATGAAAGAGGATATGCTTAGCTTTGGCGTGACGATGTGTTGTGTGAATGTGGCATGTAATAAAGAGAGATGAATAAAAATTAAAAAGGTTATGGATTTATTGTTTGTTGTTGTTTGATCATGTAGAAAAAAAAAAAAAAAAAGAAGATTAAAAATCCTTTGGTATATTCGGTCTCTAAACTTCTTCTCTCTTTGAGTCTTATGTTTGAATTTTTTAAAATTTTATTTTTGACCGGACCTTTTATGGTATGTTTGGTATATTACATGTGTTTTGTTGATTTCATGCTATCTTTTTATTTTATTTCTCAAGGTATAAACTATAGAATTTTAAGTTGATTCCTCGATCAACTATTTTTATTAGTTGTTGGGAAATGCATGCTGCTGATGTGACTGTGAGAGAGCCGCGTACTCTCGAGAGACCGTCGTGCATAAAGACAGGAGGAAATTGCCGGGACGTTTTGTGAGATCAGAGACGAAAGTGACCAAAAATGACCTGGACCCGTGACCAGAATTCAGGGGTAAAAGGGTAAAATAATAAGATCTTCGTGGAGTTAAAAAAAAGTCAATAGACAAAAAGAGAATTCAAAGATTCCAAGAGAATCAATCAAGCATCTGTTGTTTGTTTGGTTTTTGTAGCAACGAAAAGGTTTGGTAATACAATTCTCATTAAGATGGACTCGTTGTTTCAAGGCCCAAATACAAACAAATCCATCACTAGATAAGTCCATAAAAACTCTAATGAAGTATATATAAGCTTCTATATTTGGGCCTTGAAACAACGGAGTAATAAAACAAAACATTGAAATTGCAAGTATTGAAATATTATGATATACTAAGTCGATGGAATATATATAAGCTTCATATTTTTGGAGACAATGATTTGCAACAAACCATACCGAAATGCATGACAAAGTGTCAAAGTCCGGTTCGTTAATTTTGAAAGAGTAAGAATATAAAATTTGCTTTACCTTTTCTTTCATCAATAATTTTTTTGCACAAAAAACGAATATATTCAAACAAATAACCAAAAAAACTGAATTAAATCTTCTGTCTATAATTTTCTAATGGTCACATGGTATCTCAGCTAAAAAGTTGCTAATATCAATTTTATAGGTTTAAAACAAATGCAAATTTCAATATATTCATGTAATATATTGTTGCATTTATTAAAAAAAATTGTAATATATTATTGTATTTATAAGAAATTCAAACGATTAATATAATGGTAAAATATGATATACATTTTAAAATAATTAGATATATATTTTAATTACTGATATCAATCACTATATCGTGAACACCAGTCGATTAGGGTATTCCATATCTATTTTCACTAACCTACAAATATATTTATATATATAAATTTTATAATAACAAAACGAAACAAATTTAATTTATTATTTAAATGATTGAACTATACCAGTGGGTTGTGATGACCGTGAAGAGCTCATGATAAATCTCAGTATCGTATCAGAGAGCTCCAAGCTAGTGAAACCCCAAAAATTTAAAGAACTTTGTATAAAAAACATTATATTTAAGAACATTATATTATTTTTTATTTAACGAAAAAATCATTATACATATTTTTAAAAAATCATTATACCACAGCACGACTTGGTCATTTTCCTTGATCTTTATGGCTATGTTTTTTGGATCTTTGTTTGCTTTTTCTTTTGTTGAATCTTAAACTTAATCACGTTTTTTTTTGTTTTGACAAGGCTTATGGATATTATTCTTATAATCATGGGATATTATTTAAGTTTTGTGCAAATCGTAAAAATAATACTCCTAAAAGAGACTAGAGGGAAAAGCCAAAATAAATGTTTTTTATTTATTTTAAATATACGAACAAAACGAAAGTCGTGGTTTTTCGCTGGTCAAAAATTAGAAAAAGAATTCGGGTTAATGACAGTTATACCCATGATCACGCTCCTTGAGAAGACGAACGAATAAGGGCATAATGATAATATCAAAGTGAGTCGTTCCTCCGGTCTTAAATTATTTTAAGGAGACGGCAAAGAGATAGACAGAAGACATACGTTGCTGTCCCACGTTGTTCTTCTTCTTTCTTTTGTCTACGTGTTTTACTCTCTCTCTCTCTCTCTCTTGTTTGACGACCACCGGAAGAGAACAGAGTCACCGCACCAAATATTCATTTTGCCTTCTTAAAGATTCGTTTTTTATTTTCTTTATTAGAAAATTGAATCGAGAATAAAACATCTCATCGGAAATGAGTAACGAGCTTCTCACCATCGATCCTGTCGACCTTCAATTCCCTTGTAAGCTTTTTTTCCTAATTCTTTCAATCATTCTCGTATGTCTTATTAGAGATCTAACTCTGTTTTCCTCAAATTACTCTAGTTTAATGATTTTGTGAATCTTTTTTGGTTGATGTATATAGTTGAATTGAAGAAGCAGATCTCTTGTTCTCTCTATCTTGGTAACAAGACTGACAATTATGTCGCCTTCAAGGTTCAATTTTTGAATTCTATTTTTTCAAAGTTTCTCTTTTTATCTTGGAGATATGTTTTTGGTGTGTATCTTAATGTTTTCATGTGTCAAATTTGTATAAAAAAAGGTTAAGACGACGAATCCAAAGAAGTATTGCGTTAGGCCTAATACTGGTGTTGTTCATCCCAGATCCTCTTCTGAAGTCTTAGGTTTGTCTCTCGTTCTTTATATAATTGATCTCAATTGGAAAACAATAGCAGAAGATTAGGATCATGGGGTTGAATTGTTTTTTGTCTTGGTAAATTAGTGACCATGCAAGCTCAAAAGGAAGCTCCTGCTGATATGCAGTGTAAAGACAAGTTCTTGCTTCAATGTGTTGTGGCTAGTCCCGGAGCCACCCCCAAGGATGTTACTCATGAGATGGTATTCTTCATTCTCATTATTATCCTCTGACCACTTTCTGATTTCGGAGTATATGATGAAATTATTTGTTTTTCTTATAGCTCTGTGTGTTTATCTTGTGTAATAATAAATGAACATTGCAGTTTAGCAGAGAGGCAGGGCATCGAGTTGAGGAGACTAAATTGAAAGTTGTCTATGTTGCTCCACCACGACCACCATCACCCGTTCGTGAAGGATCTGAAGAGGGCTCTTCACCTAGGGCTTCTGTCTCTGATAATGGCAATGCTTCTGACTTTACTGCTGTAAGTTTACATCTCTTCTTATATATATATATATATATATATATAGCCAATTATGAAATATAAAATCTTTAACTAAGAAGAGATATCGTACATGTTCTTCTACTTGGTGTTGATTTCCTTGCGTTATCCTTTTTAATTTTAGGCTCCAAGATTTAGCGCGGACAGGTTTGATGCTCAGGATAACTCATCTGAGGTAATTTAATAACCCACCTGATACACTTTCATGATATTGAGCTACCTTGGCATGATAAGAATGCATGAGTTTTATACCATTAGTTTACTATTCAAACCTATGAAGTTCTCTTTACTATCAGGTCTTTTAGAGCAGTTTGCTTAAGTTCAGATCATTCCAGTTTATGATTTAACTGCTTGGCGTGAAATTCTCAGACTTACTATGCCAATTATCTTAATCTTTCTGTTTATAAGTGTTGAGTACCTCGATAGTGTGGTCTAGATGAATATGGTTTCCTCTGCTGTAGTTTTAGGATTTTTTACTAATCAGTTTATGCATGCAATTGTATAATTCTAAGCTGCAACAAACCTACTTCAATAGCTATCAATAGGCACAATTTTACCATTGAAGTTAAGAGACCTGAGTCATTCTATTACATGTGACATCTGTCGATTTGTCTGATATCAGGCAAGAGCACTCGTCACAAGACTGACCGAGGAAAAGAACTCTGCGGTTCAACTGAACAACAGGCTTCAACAAGAATTGGTAAGCAACTTTCACCCGATCCTTGTTGTATCCTTTGTAACTATTCCTCCCGGTTGTTGTTTTAAGAATCAAATAAGATATTTGTCTGCGATGGGTAATTGATGATTAGTAACATGACAAGCACTTTCATTACTAGCTTACATGGGTCTAGAGAAGTAGCCATGTTCTTGTTATCTGAGTAGTTAGGTTTAAGCTCAATTAAGTCTACATACCATAAGCTTCTGCTTCTTGTTTGGCGAAACAAGAACCTCTCTGATAACAAAAAGATTTAAAATTGCAGGATCAGTTGCAGCGCGAAAGCAAGAGAAGTCAGAGTGGGGGAATCCCATTAATGTACGTTCTTCTGGTCGGACTAATCGGTCTAATCTTGGGATACATCATGAAGAGTACATGATCTGATGATCCGCTTCAAAAAACCCCCCACAAGTCTCAAAGTGCTTAAAAGCATCGACATAGAAAGAAAAGAAAAAAGTCAAATCAAAATGTGTGAGGAGGGAGGACACATCATCTTCTCTTCTGTCTTTATCGTCGTCTTCACATAAAAAATCTCAACTTAGAACGTTTAGAGGATTTTATTTACGTTTTCGTTAAAGACTTAGAATTTTTTACACATCCTCCTTTTGTTTACCTCTTTTTTTCTTCTTTGTAAACCCAAAAACTTTTGTTTGTTTGTTGTCTTCTCTCCACTAACTCCTTTCTCTAGTCTCATCTTTGTAATGTTTTTTCCTTAAAACAAATAAATAAATGTTACTGTGTTTACGACCAAGGAAACAGCACACTTGTGATTTCATAAGCACATAAAAAAAACACTCACTTCATCTTTCCTCTATTTCTTTCTATATCAGATGGGTTTTAATATTGGGGTCATATGATTTCAATGGCGTCTTTTGCTGAACCGGTTTTATCGATTTCTCTCTGTACATGCCCTTGCCGTAGAAAACCCCTAATTCTTCCCCTTTCCTCGGAATATTCTAGTCTACGTCTCGTCAGTGATGATACCAAACCATTGCTTCGTTCAGGCCTTGGTCGAGTTTCAGTTAAACGGCGTTTCCTCACAGCCGTTGCTCGAGCTGAATCAGACCAGTTTGGTGATGATGACAACTCAAAGGTAATAACTTTATGCTCTGTTCTCCTCGAATCTGTAACTTTAGATGAAGCAAGTCGACATTGACCGAGATAGAGAGAGATTTAAAGACTCAATTTTTAAGCTTAAATTGAGAAGTAAGTGACTTGATAGTGTTTAGGGATGTGAATCTGCTTAATTGTTGATCATGGTCAAGTGAGTGAGACCTCAATTGTTCATTCTTTTTTAGGGAATTGATAGAATCCATCATGACTTGCACAATGTGGAAGATAAGCAGAAGAAAGCAAGCCAGTTTAAGAAAAGAGTAGTCTTTGGTATTGGTATTGGATTACCTGTTGGATGTGTTGTGTTAGCTGGAGGATGGGTTTTCACAGTAGCTTTAGCAGCTTCTGTTTTTATTGGTTCCCGTGAATATTTCGAGCTCGTTAGAAGTAGTGGCATGGCTAAAGGAATGACACCTCCTCCACGATATGTATCTCGAGTTTGCTCAGTTATATGTGCCCTTATGCCATTACTTACTCTGTGAGTTTAGCTTAAACACTCTCTACTTCGAAGCTTATCTTGTTATGACTTATCTTTAACAGATTTTATGAAAATCTTTTTTAGGTACTTTGGTAACATTGATATATTGGTGACATCCGCAGCATTTGTTGTTGCAATAGCATTGTTAGTACAGAGAGGTTCCCCGCGTTTTGCTCAGCTGAGTAGTACAATGTTTGGTCTATTTTACTGTGGTTATCTCCCATGTTTCTGGGTTAAGCTTCGCTGTGGTTTAGCTGCTCCTGCTCTCAACACTGGCAAGCTCTCGTCTTTGCTCCTCCTTTATTGAGGCAACGATCACTGCTTACTCTTACTTCGTATGTCCTTTTTGACCAGTTTTGTTTCTTTCCATTCTATAGGTTTCGGAAGGACATGGCCAATTCTACTTGGTGGTCAAGCTCATTGGACAGTTGGACTTGTGGCAACATTGATTTCATTCAGCGGTGTAATTGCGACAGACACATTTGCTTTTCTCGGTGGCAAGGTAACACCAATTATGATGTCTCTTTTTATAACTCTATAACCACTTTGAAGTTGGTTTTAAACTAGAAAAAGTGCAGGCTTTTGGTAGGACACCTCTTACTAGTATCAGTCCAAAGAAGACATGGGAAGGGACTTTTGTAGGACTTGTTGGTTGTATAGCCATTACCATATTACTCTCTAAATCTCTCAGTTGGCCTCAATCTCTGTTCAGGTACTCAGAGATTATTTCATTCTGGTCTATCGAAACTCGGTTTCTCGTTATATCTCTCTCTGTTTCTGAATTGTTTCATTTGTTTTTTGGTTTCCTCAGCTCAATAGCTTTTGGGTTTCTCAACTTCTTTGGGTCAGTCTTTGGTGATCTTACTGAATCAATGATCAAGCGTGATGCGGGTGTCAAAGACTCTGGTTCACTCATCCCAGGACATGGTAAAGTCACCCTCAATTCATACATAAGTCAACCCCATTCTTCTCACTCCCGCTACTTTTAATTTCCTTTCACTCCATGCTTGCAGGTGGGATACTAGATAGAGTTGATAGCTACATTTTCACCGGCGCACTAGCTTATTCATTCATCAAAACATCCTTAAGACTTTATGGAGTTTGATTGATCTACCGGAAAACACCATAGCTTCAAGAAACCTACAAGCATTTCCAAGGCAGTGTTGTAGCTGTGAAACAAATGGTGCAGTGTTTCAGTGTTGTTGCCTTCGAGAGATCCAGAGGACTACTTGTAGGAGGTGAAAGCAGAGCCTGGTAGTTGCAGCCGGTAGGTTGCTTCTTGCCTTGGTACGATGTAACAACCGGTTTGCATTTGGTTTATGTTTGATATAGTTGACCCAAAAGGGCGGTCTTTAGGGGTGCATAATTTGGTAATCAGTCATACAAAGTTTTATCATATTCATGTTTTAAACATTTAGATAAACTGTAAAGCTTATTAGGGAACTCTTTATATTTATGAAAAATGTATAGAGTTTGACTTTGTTAAAACTACCATAAACATGATTAATGCTAAATTGCAATTATTTTGATGGTAATTGACTGATAGGTCTACCTACCATCACCCCATTGACGCTGCTCAATCCAAAGTACTTGCCCAATATATGTTTTTTTTTTTAATGGATATCTATTATCCATAATTTTGAGATCTATTTCTACAATATAAAATATTTTTTTTTTTTTTTTGTTGTTGGTTTTTTATGTTTTGTTTATTTTTGTCTTCTTACGTAGAAAATGGATAAAAACTAAAAAGAGGTCATGAGAAAAAGAACTTAAAAAGATGACTAAAAAATGATGTGGGGTTGATAGAGAATGCGTTGTTCCCAAGCAGACTTTTTTTATAAATCGAGTTGAGAATAAAAAAGGTAAATTAATTTATTTTTAAAGAAACAAAATAAAAAAAGAAGAAAAAATGATTGGGAAGACGAAGACATTGGTGGAGCGAGCATCAGCCTAAGATTTTGTATCTATCAAAGTTTATTCCTTTCTTATGAATTGTCACAAAGAAAAAAAAAATATTTTGTAATAAAATTTCTACTATAGTATAAAGAAAAAAGAAAATAAATAGATGTAATAATATGTAAGCAAGCACGTAGGTGTGTGCATGAACCGGTGTTTCTCTTAATTAATGTCTAAAAGTAAATAAAATTATGAAGCTTTCTTTGGCAGTCATGGAGACAAAAGTGTCTGTTGTCGGTTTGGCTTCATGTTTTTAATTCACGTTATTATATTTCTTAAGTTTCAAATTATCATAGTACAGTATGTATCTTATTGATGACGTATATGTCTTTTTTTTGTTTTAGTTTTTTAAAGTTATAAGTTAAAGCTGATTGCTTTTTTTATATTGTCAAAAAGCTGATAATTTCGAAATTAGGCAACCAAAACAAAAAACATTTCATACAAAGTAACATGCAAACCTCGATCCGCTACTAGAGGAGGAGGTGTCACAACCAAAACTTTTTTAATATTAATAAATTTGTTTTCTTCGTTTCTGTTTACCTTTTCTTTTTTTCCAATTTAAAAAGAATTTTAAACATGACTTTGGAAAGGTCTTTCAAGATTTCAATATATAAGCCGAAAGTAGAATAAAAACCAGAACAAAATTTTACAATGTGTTTCTCTTATAATATTAACCGCACCCAAAAAAAAACAAAAAACTTTATCGAATGTTTTAATAGTTAGGTAAGAAGATGCTAGTGGATTAGATATATACTCCAGATCTTAGTAAAATAAAGAAGACAATAATTGATATAAACAGACATTAATCTGTTTTAGTTTTTAATCCAGCCAATCTATAAAATTACACGTTTTTTAGCTACTACGGGGTTATGATCATGATTAAACAATATACTCTGACGTCATTAAACTATATTGATATTAGTTAAATGAAGCGGTTGGTCACAGATCAAGACCGTCCAATTTAATTATAACATACTATAATCAAAACTGAGAGAGATGCACCAATGACTTTAGGACCATGTGATTTCACGAACAAAAGTCGTATTACAATAATGCATTTGTATATTTTAAAAGCTAAAAAAGCTTAGGAATACATTTAATCCCCTACACATCTAAATAGAAAACATTGTACGCAAATTAAAGTGCTAACCTTTTTATGACAGAAGAAAAAAATAAACTTTTTCATGGCCATAACTGAGGGAAAGAAGAAAAAAAAATCCGTTAGGGACCCGAGACGATTAAACAAAACATTCAACCTTGGAAGCTCCAAAAACCCAAATGATAAAATTCAATTAGCTTTCACTTTTTGGTTCTTAATGTCCATGTACCGTGGGGGTATTCACTAATTCTACATTACAATATTATAATAACAAGATAAAATTGTTTCTTAATGCAAAGTTGATGTATGATCCTTTCATATGACCTCAACCTTAACAATGGAATAGGCTCTTTAATCTAGTTTAGTCCAAAGTAGAATGTTTATATGCATAACCTCGAGTAACGTAGACTATGAAGATCCTGATAACAAATACTAATCCAACTGATTTGAATTAAGCATACCTCTTTGCGTATTTCTATTTTTGGATAAGAGATTTATATGCATAAACTCTGAAAGAGCAATAACAAAAGGAGACTTTTTGATTATATATCCTTACTTCCTTAAAATGTTAAAACACCACCACAAGTCTGAAACTAAGAACACCCACCATTGAACAAACACATAACAACATTTTTAAAAATCTGAGAAAATTAAAAAGAAGAAAAAACAGAGAAATTAGCTTGAATGGTTTCATTTCATTGTTCTAACATTTCCAAGCAGAGACAGTAACAAGTTCTTTCCTTTGCCAACACATAACAAGTGATGACTGTCTCTTCTCAACGTGAAACCCTCTAACCGGATTCCTCTGAAGCAAACACTCCGCTTGAGCCTCCGCCGTCTGACTCAAACCCGCCGGAGAAAACCCACATTGCGTAAACAAGCTTCTCCACGGTGGAGATCTTTCAATCCAACGTTGACGTTTCATCAACAGCTTCTCAATCGAAGGTTGCACCCAAAACCTCTCTACACTCGAACCGTCTTGGTTCTGATTAGCGTCAAGAGACTCGAGCAGAGTTGTGTGATACTGAAGCGCATGGATCACTGCGTTTGGAAACGGCGCGTCGTTACGGTCACAACCTCTGTCCGAGCAAACGACGACGTTTGGTGAGATTTGTTTCAAGAAACGGAGGATCAACGGAAGGTAACCGGTGACGACGGAGTTTATCGGGAGGTTCACCGCAATTGCTTCTTTTTCCGATGAACGGAGAGAGAGAGGCCAGTAAGCCGGGTTTAGAAGAAGCTCTATGCTTAGCAACTCGATTTCAAACGGAACTTTAACTTCTCCGGCGAAAGTTTTGAGATTTTCCTCTGTGAAACGAAGCTCGAACTCGTCGGAGACTGTTGAAGGAGGAGGAGCAAAGACTGTTAATTTAAGAGACGATGCTCTGTTTCTTCTTCTTCCACCTCCTCCTCCGGGAGCGAGTTCTTGCATTAGAGACGACCACTGTCCTCCGTAACCAACATCGAAATCTATAATGTGGATCCGATCAAACCCTGAATCGTTGTTGTTACAACACGACTCTTCAAGAATCGATTGATTCGCTGTGAAGTTAACGAACTGAAGAAACGGCGACGTTTCGGAGAAGGATCTGTAAGCGGCGATACGAAGAATCAGATTCTCCGGCGTGATTAACGATGAAGAGTCGTTGTGGTGGATGAGTGAGAGGAGAGCTTCGGAGATGTGAGAAGCCGCTCTCTGAAACGGAGACTTGTGGTTTTGGTGGTTACTAGTGTTGAGATGGTGATTGAGCCGCGCCAATATCCCTTGCGCGAGAACGGTGTGGTCGCCGTTGTTGTTGTTGTTGTTTCCGTTGGTTCCGATAAGCTCCGCCGCGTTGAACAGCTGCTCGATGATGACTGATTGGTCATCGCCGGCCATTCCTTGAGACGGTACCGGAACCGGAACCATAGTAGCCACCGCCGCCGAAGAAGAAGACGGTATTTGTTGTTGATGTTGATGAAACTGAAACGGAAACTGAAACTGGTGCTGACGACGAACCGGGTCGTGACCCGGATCCGGATCCGAGAAAGGGAAAACGGGTTGATGATGATGAGATCCGGAATTAAACCGTTTCGCCGGTGGAGACAACGGAGGGTTAGAAGAGAACAAAGCTTCTGACGGATTCGTAACATCCTGAAACGGGAAGCTGCTGCACAGAGGATTGGAATTATTATCATCAGTGACGGGGCCAGAAGAAGCAGACCCGAATCCAAAACCGGGTCGAAAACAGACCCGAAAGCAGAACCCGGGTCCATGATAAGTCTCAGGATACTCTGTTCTTGACTAGGAGAAGAAGCAGAGAGAACACCATCAAGATCATCCAAACCCATCTGATGACTACATTTATTATTGTTATCATCAACGGCGGTGGCGGTGGCGACGGTGACGGTGGTACCACCGCCGTGAGAGGAAGACAGCGTGGTGGTGGTTGAAGAATGAGAAGCGAGAGGACTAGGACTTCTTAAAGCGTCGAGGACAGACGTCGGCTCCGGTATAAAAGAACCGACAACATAACCGATAAGATCTTCTTCTTGTTTAGCTTCTTCTCTGATTCCGGTTTTGTCTTCTTGATTGTTAAACCAGATTTTATTAGAATCTGGATAGAAAGATGAAGAAGATAAACCAAACACCCCCTCCCCTTGAAATCTTTCAAAGGATAAGGGCATCGCCTCCTCTCAACACACACAGTAACCCAAATTAAAAAAAAAAAGAACCCTAGAGAGAAAGAGAGAGAGAGATCTCAGAACAGAAAGACAACAAAAGAAGAGAGAGAGAGAGAGAGAGAGAGAGAGAGAGATGTTAAATGTACGGAAGAAAGAAACACATGCAAAGCTCAAAACTTGTAATTGGCGCCCCAACTTTTTTTTTTTTTTTTTTTTCTTTCTGTATAAAATCACTTCTTCTTTATTTCTCTCTCTCTGATGCTGTAGCTGTTATATGGATGCGTGCAATATATAAAAAGTGGTCTTCATCAATGCTCTCTCTCTCTCTCTCTTTTATTTTTATTTTACATTTACAGTCTCTCTTTTTATTTAAATCTTTTGGTTTTTGTAACAATGGAATTTTCATTTTTATTTTTATTATTTTGTTGTGTGTTTTTTTTTGGGTTGCTTCTTCGTCTCCTCTATGTGTGGCTTGTGTTGTGTCTGTAGATGTACTTATCTACATATGTACCGTGTTCTTGTGCCATCATTGTCGAGTCCTCTCTTCGCAATATGCCTGCGCGTGACACTACTCTCCATATCTCCCCCCTATTTGCAATTTGTCTTACTCTCTTCAATTTTTTGGCCTTAATAAAGCTTTCAAAATCCTTTGTTTTCTAAAAAAATAAAAATTTTAGAATGTTACTTCTATCAATCGTACGATTATTCTAGGGGTTTATGTACTAGATTGTTTACTAGCTAAATTTGATCTTATACGAATTAGTAGAGTTTTCTGTAAGATATCTAATGGAGTACAAAATATCACATGATTTTTTTTTTCCCAACATTTTTTTTTTCAAACATACAAACAAAAAATACTAATTTCGGAAGAAAAAAAAAGAAAAAAACCCACCCCTCAATTCAAATGTTTTTCCCCTTTTTTTTTTACGTACTTTATTTTTCGAATTACTTTTTCCAAGATATAAAAAAAAAAAGAAAAAAAAGGAAGAAGTCATTTGATCTGAACTGAAACAGTGTTTTAAAAAAAAAATTAAAGAAAATCTTACATATGCCGAGGAAACAGAGCAAAAAGACGAAACTGACGCAGATGGTTCATTACTAATTATCAATGTAATTCCCAATTGTACCCTTAGGTTCGAGGAAGAGGACTACGAAAAGAGATAGGGATGATATGGTAATTGTAGGGGAAACAGCAATGGCAGGTGGCTTTGGGGCCTGGTTTTCGAAACTGAATCTGACGGACCGGTGCTCTATTTGAGTGTCTCCCTCCCTCCTCCTCCTCTGTGTTGGCTTTTTGAAGATTTTATTGTAAACATCGAGACAATAGTATCTTTCAACGGCTGAGATGTTTTGTTTTTGTCTCTCCCTAAAAGATCCTCCCCATCATCGCCTCTATATCTATCTAACTTAACTTCTGTTGGATTGGAACTATTTCTCTTTTAATTAACTACAAAATCTAAGATGGTGGTGGTGGTGTTATCGATTACTTTAACTCGTGATTAAAAAAAAAAAACTTAAACTCCTTTTATCCTTTTTTTTTTTGGCAATGAACTCAAAAGTTGTTACTCATTAACATGTGTTAGTTAAAATAACTAACCTATTTTATTCGAACCTTACTTTTATTCATTATTATATATTTCGAAAATTAAATTTTAAAATTGAAACCATTTTTTTTTTTTGTCAACTGGAATTATATTAGAAGATTGTAACTTTTTACAAAACAAAAAACCCCGTCCAAACCATTGGACATCTTCTATTTCTAAGCCCCAAGTCTAATATGACCTGGTCTATACAAAAAACTCAAACCCTTGAGCCCCTTTAGCAAAAACTTAAATTCAAACAGCTGACACAACTCTTTCTCCTGCAAAAAGACCATCAAGCCAAGAAGGATATCCCCTTGCAACGTAAGAGTGCAGTCGACCCTCATCTGTGACACTTTTAGCAATCATCAAAGCTCCTCTGTTTGAAGATAAGTTTTCCAAAAAGAATTTGCAGTCCTCAAAATAACCTCTCAACCTACTCACCTCCATAGATTGGTATCTAAAAGAAGGCCATGATAGAGGTTTGTTAAGAATATTAACCAAACACTCATCCTGCATCGCAAAAATCACTTTCACCACCCTGTGACTTCTCATGCTTTGTATCGCCCAAATAAGTCCTTGAAACTGAGCCTCGAACTTATTTTCCATTCTTGTGAGAGCAGTCCTGCTATGTAGCAAGACCTGACCTCTGTGATCTCTTAAAACCCATGCACAACCCGCTAGACTGTTTCTACGGGACCATGAGACACCAATGTTACACTTCAGCCAATTCAGGGGTGGGGGCTGCCAAGCCCTACGGTTTGTTACCTGCTCTTCCCTACCCTGTGAAACCCCTCCCGTTTCTGATGTTGTGGTAACCTCCGTTTCATCATTTTGTTGAGCTTCAATCCATTCCAAAAGATCATCCTTACTCCTCTGAATCAGTTCCTCCGGCGCTCCCATTTTACCATCGAAGGATAGAGAATTTCTATTTTTCCAGATCCTCCATAAGATCCAGGGGAATACTTTCCTTAACTCCTGAGGCCAAGCTTGGTTTTTCAAGTTCAACATCAGATAGTGCATATTAGAATAAACAGAACCCCCATGAAACCCTCTATATGGCGACGTATCCCTGATACAGCCCAAATTTGTCTTGCAAAAGAACAAGTGAAAAGGATATGGTTGATTGATTCACCCTCTTGACCACAAATCTGGCAAACATCAATCACACTCATACCCCTGCGATTCAAAGCCATTGAGACAGGTAGGGCTCCCGAGAGTATTTTCCACATAAACACTCTGATTTTTGGATCAGTTTGCAGTAACCACACTTCAGCTTTCAAAGGATTAACAGAAGGTAGTTGATTAGCCTCCTGAGTTACCTGAACGTTGTGGGTTTGTGATACTAACCAGTAGGCTGATTTGACTGAGAAATCCCCGCTCTTATTGAATTTCCAGGAAAAGAAATCATTTATCTCTGTGACCGGTTTGATCTTCATAATTCTGTTGATATCCGCCGGGAAGAAATGGTAAATTAAAGCTTCCATATCCCAACCCCTATTAACAGTATCAATTAATGCATCCACTCGCAAATCCGGATTAAACATATCATTCATTCTCCATGGAGCTCTAAAACCCTCATCAACGATCCATTCGTCAATCCAAACTCTAGTAGACTTTCCATTACCAATATTTTTAACCAAACCTTGCCTCAGAAGATCCCTCCCATGGAGAATGCTCCTCCATGCATACGAAGGACGTGGACCTAGTGTAGCTGATAAGAAGTCATCTTCAGGAAAATAGCGACTCTTCATGGTTTGTGAAAAAATGCAATTCGGGTATTGGATGATGCGCCAGGCCTGTTTTGCTAGAAGAGCTTGATTAAAGGAAGCAATGTCCCTAAATCCTAATCCCCCTTGTTCTTTAGGAAGGCATAACTTTTCCCAACTTTGCCAATGTACACCTTTTGTATGCTCAGCGTTGCTCCACCAGAAGTCCGCCATTGCACTGGCAAGGTTCGTACAGGTAGTTTTTGGTAATTTGAAACAAGATATGACAAAAACCGGCATAGCCATTGCAACAGACTTCAAGAGAACTTCCTTTCCTCCTTGTGAGAGAAACCGACCATACCAACCAGAAAGTTTCGCTTTGACACTGTCTTTTAGGTAAGATAACAGTTCCACTTTTGAACCACTAAAGCTTTCTGGGATTCCTAAGTATGCAGCTGTACCTCCCTCTCTGTATATCCCCAACCGGTTCTGAATTTCTGTTTTTATTACCAAGTTCACTTTGGACCCGAAAGTTATAGAAGACTTGGATAAGTTGATCGATTGCCCGGTAGCTGCTCCATACTTTATTAAGGCATTCTGGAGGAAGGATACTTGATCTATATCAGCTTTGCACATAAATAAACTATCATCAGCAAAAAGGATATGATGAACTTCGGGCCCTTCCTCAGAATACTTGATGCCTTGAAGCTTCCCTTCCTCTTGTCCTTGATTTAGCAAGAAAGTAAGACCCTCCGTGCAGAGAACAAAGAGAAACGGAGAAAGAGGATCTCCTTGTCTCAGTCCTCTCTGAGGGATGATCATGCCGAAAGGTTGATCATTAATGAGCACAGAGAAAGAAACTGTAGATATACACTTCATGATCCATTCAACCCATCGAATGTGAAAACCTAAGGCCACAAGTAAGGATCTTATATAGCTCCACTCGACACGGTCGTATGCTTTGGACATGTCGGTCTTAACAGCTAGAAACTGAGAGGATATGTCTTTGTGAGAGTTAAGGCTGTGAACCGCTTCATGTGCAACCAGTATGTTATCCGTAATCAATCTCTCTGCTACAAAGGCTGACTGGTTAGGCGAAACTAAGAGTGGAAGAATGTTTTGCATCCTGTTGACTAAAATCTTCGATATAGCTTTATACAGAACTGAACACAGACTGATTGGGCGCAAATCACTCATCTCTGAAGGATGGTGAATTTTTGGTAACAAACAAAGGTGCGTGTAATTCCAATCCACCGGAAAGACCCCGTCTTTAAAAAAAGCCTGAACTTCATTGATAACTTGAGTCCCCACAACTTCCCAGTAACTTTGAAAGAACAATGCCGTCATGCCGTCAGGACCAGGAGCACTCGATGGATCAATAGAGAAGATCGCATCTTTGATCTCTGCGGGAGAGATTTCTTCTAGTAATGAATTGTTCATGTCCTCAGTAACTTTAACTGGAAAACCGGCGAACCACTGATGGAAGGGTTGAGGGTTGGAGGATTTGAACAGATTATTAAAATAATCTATTGCTACCTCACCCTTAGCTGCCTCAGACTTCTTTATGACGCCATTCACATCTTTCAGCTGTTCAATTCGTTTCCTCGCTCTGTTACCCTTGACTGCACTGTGGAAGAACTTTGAATTTCTGTTCCCTGATCGCAACCATCTCTTTCTACTTCTTTGTCTCCAATAAATTTCTTCTTTGTGATACTCACGGGCCAACTCTTTTTTCAACACATGAACCTGTTTCAAGTCAGGCCATCTCTACGACTGAACTCGTTCTAGAACCCTTTCCAACTGATGAATTTTATTCTTTGAGTTCATTTGTGTCTTATTTTTCCAAGAACTCAAAGCTTTGCGACAGTCTCTTAGTCTCTGGGAGACCGAATAACCACCATGAGATATACCAGGTTTCCAAGCTTTTCTAATGGCCTTCTTTATGTCCGGTTGGGTGAGAAACCTTTTGTCAAAACGAAATTGGCCCCTGTATGAGTCCTGCGAAGACATGAGTGATATCAACACTGGCCTATGATCTGATCCTCGCATTTCAAGAAAAGCTTGATTCGATGCGGGGAAGGCTTCATACCAATCTTTGTTTCCGAAAGCTCTGTCCAGTCTACATTGAATCCAATGTTCTCCTCTTCTACCAGCCCAGGTAAACTTATTTCCACTGCTAGATAGCTCCAACAAACCACAATTAGATAACATATCCGAGAAGGACTGAAACACAGAGTCAGGTTTTCTAGGACCACCAATCTTTTCCCCATTATGAAGTATGGCATTAAAATCTCCCACCATACACCATCTATCTTTTCTTCCTACTCCAAATCTTGAAAGTCTTTCCCAAACCACATTCCTCTGACTAAAATCCGGATCCCCATAAACGCATGTGAGAAAGAAATTAGAGGCTCCAAACTGCACCTGAACATCGATCACATTCTTATCTTCAAAGAGGAAATCTAACTGTACACTATTTTTCCAAAAGAGCGCTAAACCACCACATTTTCCAACTGGATCTACTGTACGCATCCGGTCATAACCCAAAAGACACTGAATATCAAACAACCTATCTCTACTGTGCATAGTCTCCATTAGGAACAATATCTCAGGGAAATACTTTTTACGCATTTCCTTGAGACGGGGAATTACCAAGTCATGAGACCGTCCCAATCCTTGGCAATTCCAGCTAATGATGCTCATTAACCATTGGGCGATCCCTCCCTTGGGATCACCTGAGATGGATTTAGCTTTAAACTTTTGGCAGTGCTTGTTCCAACATTTTCTGCTTTTCTTTTCTCCTTGGGTGCTCTGGTAAGATCAAATTGTACCATTTGGTTTGCTATCGTTTTCTTGGTCCCCTTAGTATTAGCTTTCCGGATTCGCGAGGGGGCTCTCTTTCGTCCAGGAGGTTTTTTCGGGATAGAGCCGGAAGGTCCAGCTTCATAGAAGCCAGGCCTAAAACCCGTAACTCTATCCTGAAAAGGTTGCGACAGAGCTAAGAAGTCCCCAAAGTCTTGCACTCCTTCAGACTGAAAAGAATTCCTTAACGTACTCCATATCAACTCCTGGACCAGCGGGTTGTTTCTCGAGGTTTATACCTGACTGAAAGCTTTGATGAATCTCTTCGAACCCAAAAACCAACCCTTTATCCTTGTTCACATCACGGTGAATGATCGGAGCAGATTCCATCCTGAGAACAGTTTTTTGAGTAATCGGGTCCTTCTCAGCTTCAAGAACTGATTTCTTAATCCTCTCTGCTTTGATTGCCCTGTCTTCATTGTTATTCGCTAATAGATAATGTCTCATGCCCTCTAAAACTTCAGCTGCTATTCGCTGTCGACCTGTCAAAGGATCCACTCCTACTTGGTCTTCTCTCAGTATGCCAAAGAGTGGATCAGATTCCTTCAGGAACAGTGACTTAACCGTTTTGGGTAAAGTTAACCCAGACCTTCGCGCATCAGCTGCATCTTGTCTCTGCTTAACCAAAATCGGACACAGATCCTTCTCATGTGTTAGCCTTTGACAATTGTAACATCTTTTTTGAATTCTTTCATACTGAAACCTCACAGTCGTCAATCCACCATTGTGCTTTACCTCTTTAGACCTCCTTAATGGTCTTGAAACGTCGAACAGAACTTTCACTCTTACAAACTCTTGGATTTGGGGTTTATCTGGATCAAAAGCCACTTCTTTAACTTCGCCAATTAACTCCCCCAAAGCTGTAATTGCTTCCTTAGTATAATAGTTAACCGGTAGATTCCATATCTGAACCCAAATAGGAATGAGTTGAAGATAGTTCGGTGGAGGGTGTTCATACCATCTATCAACCGCCAAAGACCAGTCATTAAAAGTATGTGTTCCCTTGGCTAAGACTTCCAACAGATCGTGCTCCGAGTTGAAAATAAACTGAAATCTTTCATTGGACAGAGCAATCCCCCTCATCCTCCCTGGTTTTTGCCATTTGCGAGGCATGTTCTTTATGAGACTCATCATCGGTTGGCACGGCGGGTTAAGGGTCCTCCCAATAAGACTTAAGGCATTTCTTTCCACCGACAAGTACTCCGGCAGATCTGGCATCTCGAAAGGGATCTCTTCTTCTTCATCTAGTGACATCGCCATCAGGGCTTTATCCATGGCCGAAGACATGATGCAAAAGAGCTTCTACTAAGAACTATCACTCTAAAAACTTATCTGGCTTAAGAGAAATCAAGCAGAATAGGTTGAAAATGATAGTAAACAGGGTATTGCGGCTACAGAATTTCGTGTTTTTCAGTCTGAACAGTTCTCTCTACAACCTAATCAAAGACACTAGGTGAAGAAGAAGGTCTTAAGCCCAAAAGAGGGTGGTCAGTGTTTGAAGCGAATTTTTTGTGCGAAAGCAATGAAGCATGTTGAAGTATATCCACTGTTTTGTTTAAAATGATAATTTGTAGTAGTATATTCATTTTTGGTCAATGAAAATGACAGTGCTAAACTTCAAAATTTCCACTCTACTTAATTGTGTTTAAATATAACTAAAAAGTGGTTAATCGACTTTTTTTTTTGTCCAATCTTAATCAACTCTTCACATTAGGTGTACGATATTAAAACACTAGTTGTAGTAGTAAACAAATGTATGGGAAACCAAACTTTTATTTTAAAACTACTATAAAATAAAACAGTGTTTTTCTTGCCAACACAAATCAAATTAATCGCAGGGTCCCAATATGTTGTTCACAATTTTAAGAAAATTCGTGGTAATGAAACACCTCGATGACATAACATGGATCACGCTAACATATTGTTTATTCCGTATCTAACAAAATAGCATTACCAATAAATCAAGTGGTCATTTACATATACATACAAATAAAACAAGTGATTAAAAAACATTAAAAAGTGGAGTAAATGAAAATCAAAACAAGGAGATGTGCAGCTGGATTTCCAAGACAAGATTGAAATTTTTGGTTGCTTGTGTATGAATGTAAAGTAGACATGCTTATTATGTTATTATTGTGTATCAGTGTTGTTGCCTTGATGATTTAACCATAAATTTTATGTTTTGAACCAGAAAATATATAATTCAGATTATTATTATAAAAATACATACTTATATTATTATCTGAGCATTGTCATTATGAGAGACATGGTTTATTTCCCAAGACAAATCACAAACCTCCATGTGAGTTTCCACCACTACTAATTGTAACTCTGTCTTAAAAACAAAACAAAATGTGTATAGCATTAAATTATTTTTTCGTGCCTTTTTGTTATTTTTAGAATACAAATTACCAACTTGCGTATTCAATCTTGGAGGTGATGACTAGCTAAAGAAGGGACACCACTAACGTGCCACTTGTGTTCATATTAATTATTTAAATTATAATATCTATTTTAATTAATTTTTTAACTTGTTATACATTTCTCATACACGCAGGCTTCAGACCTTTAATTAGGAACATTTTGTGCAGAGTTTACTAGTATTATCGACCACTTAGAAAAATAAATAGGAAAGGTGTATCGATAATGGGGCTCTTGTTGTAAAGTATCGTAATGAAATTTAAGAAAAACTAAATAAAGATGAACATGCATATGTACATAGTTGGAGCGATGTTTATGTTTGGATTTATATGATTATGGCAGAAAATACAATAATGCTGCTAAATGGTTATAATATATGGTCTAATTTTTGTTAAGACAACGACCAACACAACAAATAATCATCGATTAATACATTATAAGAAAACTTAATTATTATTGCTAAAATCTAGGGATAGAGTTGAATTATAAAACTATACGATGGAGTATGCACAATTACATACATTCTCCATTAATTATAAGGCAATGATCAAGTGCTACTATTATATATAGTTATATACCTCTGATTGTCTCATTGTTTTATGTCCCTTGACATTTCTAATACTATTAAATTTTTATTATGTTTTTGGAGTCTTGATAACTCTTTCGTTAGACTTTGGTAATAACTCGATTAAGCTGTATTTAATCGGTAAGACAATGAAATTATGTTTTCAATTTCTTCGTTATTATATAAATAAGATGAATGCCCATGAATTGAACCAAATGCACACGATTACTATTATTACGTGATAAAAAGATTGCAAATTTTCAATAAAATAAAATAAAATAAATTGAAATGTAATCAAGATTAATTGCGGGGGGAAGATGGTGGCTCTGTCAGTTGCAGCTGAATCGCAGATGATTTGACAATGAGTCATATAGATAAAATGAAACAAATCAAAAATAGAAAAGAATCATTAAATTGGAAATTTATCTGATGTTCGTTGTAAAGCATAGACAATAGATAAATTTAAGCAACGGAGAAAGACCACAAAGAGATATGTGGCTCTTGTGCTTGCAACATAGTTTATGATTAGAAGAAATCTAAAAGATAAATTGAATAAATCGCAAATGGAAAATAATCATCAAATTGAAAATTTATCATTTGATCATTGCAAAATATAAACTAGAAATAAATTTAAGCAATGAAGAGAGACGGTAGAAAGATGGTGGCTTCTACAATTGCATAAATGAGATGAATCAACATGAATTGAACCAAATGCATAAAAACGATTTTGTATCATTGAGTTGATAAAAAGATTGAAAATTTTTCAAAAAGAGAAAAGAAAATAAAATTATTGACTAACATAAATATATTGGGCATGTGCCTTATTGAGTCTCACCGAACATTGTATTCATCACAAAACTATAATAGGCCCACTTATTAATAATTGATTTGGCCCATTAAAGCTTGGTTATCTTATTATTCGATTTCGTGTATCCGAGCCAAAAAAAAGTGGAAACCAAATCTCCACACAGACGTGCCCTCCACTAGAAAGGAAAAGTCTGAGAAAGAAACTGTACAATGAAATTTAAATATACGTATAAAACATTGCGTAATATTATTAGAACTAGTCAAAGATAAAAAGTTATAGAAATTGAACTAAAAAAATTATCGCTCAGGGCATCTTTATAGGCAAAACAGTTTTTGGTGTTCTTAGGTTTAATATATTAGGAAAATAATCTAAGATCAGTAGTTAAGAACTTTTGTTAAAAAGATAGTTATAGGGAGAACACTTAAGATCTTAAGATTTAATAATATAATATTCTTAAACCTAAAACAATTATAAAATCTAATAAATTTGGTATGTAATATTAGAATTAAACAATTATAATACTCTTTTGAAATAGAGAGATTTATATAGAAAAATATAACCAATGTTTATCAAAAATCCACTTCGTAGAAACCACAACCATAGAGACAAACCACAACCATAGAGACAAACCACAAGTAGAAACCACAACCATAGAGACAAACACCATCTTCGTAGTAAAATATGTCAAAACACAATCAAAGAGCAACTGACACAATGAAGTTTTGAATTCTGTTCCACAGTTCTGCTTTCACGGAATCTGGAACTGAAGCTGCACACATACCCAAAGAACATCCATAGAAACAAAATTCATAGGTGCAGAACATATAGCTGCGCGAAAACCTGTCACAAACATACAAAAGTTACCTGAAACACTCTCTTGCAGGAGCAGCTCATCGGTTTTCCGGAAACCTGATAGCAAAGTTGCTTTAACAGTTCAGAATCTGTGGATCTCAATAGCCAAAACGGAATAACTAAAAAGTTTGAAAAAACTTATGAAGTGAACTTATATACCTTCAAGAATAGCCTTTTTAGCAACTTTGACATCCAGCTGAAGGCAGCAATCCAACATTTTGACAGAAAAGAAGGTTAAGTAAGACCGACTGAGTAAACATCAAAACAGTCCTGCTTTGTGACAAAGACGTTAATAATCTGAACCAAGTTAAACAGACCAACTCACGTGGTAACCTAGCTGAAAGAACGTTAAGGTGAAGATGCTTCTTAGCAAACTCTGCTGCTAAACGACCTCCATGCCCATCATAAATGGCAAAATGTGCACACCTTCATAAGAAGCAAATCATTACAGCAGAGTCTAGTTTTTGTGTTGAAACGAAACCCACAAGCGGAAACAAATGATTTATGCCAACCAAATCAAATCCATCAACTTTGCAACACAATAAGACCAGGATCAATTCCAAGTCCCACAGACAGAACTGGCTTGATGTGTCCTATTAATAGATTCAACTGAAAGATTGTATTTTTTTTGGGGTTACCTTAGTTTCCCTGGGAAATCCAAAGAAGCGTCAGGCAAAACCACCGAAACATCTTCCATTGTATGTCTAGCTCCTTTGTCTTCGGAAACATCAGCTTCAACAATAAATTCCTTCTTCTCTTCAGCTACACAGCTGGTGCTATTAGAAAGGGCGGCTACAGCTTCTCCTCCGCCGGAAATCTCCAGCTTCTCATCCGATGTATCACATCCGGTGTCCTCTGACTTCTTCGCCTTCTTCACCGGTGACACCAAATCCTCGCTGGAAAACGAATCCGCCGCGTGTCCTCTGACTTCTTCGTCAAAGCTTTCGCCGTTTTCTCTCTTTCTCGAAGAGGAAGAGAAATAAAAATTATCTCGATTGCAAAAAATTCTCAACCATTCGTGTGAAGCCACGTAAACAAAGAACTAAGCGTAAAACTGTTCTTATTCAAGAACTAAAAATCTGTTCTTAAGGGCATCTGCAATGGGAGAACAGCTGTGGATGTTCTTAGTGTTAAAAAATTATTAAGATAATGTAAGAACATGAGTTAAGATCTTTTCTTTAATTAGTTGGTTAATGGGAGAACATGGTTAAGAACATGATGATTCAAATCCTTGCTGATTCACCTGATTACTCTTCTTTCAACAGCTACCTTACTCAGACGAAGCTCGCCGACGAGATCAACAGCCGCACGACCATCACAGTCCTAGTCCTCAACAATGGCGCTATGTCTTCACTCGCCGGAAAACATCCACTCTCCGTCATCAAAAGCGCTCTAAGCCTCCTCGTACTCCTCGATTACTACGATCCTCTCAAACTCCACGGCCTCTCTAAAGGCACAACTCTCTCCACCACACTCTACCAAACCACCGGAAACGCTCCCGGAAACCTAGGATTCGTCAACATCACCGATCTCAAACATCACCAAACTCGATTCTTCTTACACCAAATCAGTAAAATAGATCCCTTACAACATCTCCATCCTCGAGATCGATGCTCCGATCATCGCTCCGGGAGTTTTAACCGCTCCTGCTCCTTCCGCCGCCGTGTCGAACATCACCGGATTACTCGAGAAACCACCTCAACCTCCGGCGACGAAGTTATCCTCCACACCGGCGTTGCTCCGTCGAGACTCGCCGACACTGTGCTAGACGCGACTCCCGTTGTGAGCAGATGCACCAACTCCGGCGGAAGGACCTTCACCAACCGCGGCAAAAAACGTGTCCAATCACACACTGACACGTCACACTAGAACATGAGTTAAATCAGTTCTACAATAAGATCAAAAAATATGATCTAAGCCCATTTATCTAATATTTCCAATTTAAAATTGGCTAAGAACATAGGGGGAGATGGCCCGTTGCGGATGGCCTAAGCCACTGCTCAATTTATTAAACATATTTTTAGGCTAAGAACACCTGAAGTGTTAGACCATTTTTAACGCCAGAACAGATCATATGTTCTTGGGCTTTTTAAATTCAAAAATAAGGAATAGTGGGCTTAACACACCAAAAACTGTTCTTATTTCAGAACAGTTTTGAGCGTGTTCTTGTGCAACGTGGGGAAATTTTATTGGCCAATTATTTTGGTCGGTGGAGAGATATCGAAACACTTCGGTATTGTCGACATAAAAAAATTTTCTTCTCTCCCGACTGCGAAACGGCGATCTCTCCGTCCTCTGTCTCATCGGCGATCATCTACGCTGTCTCCGTCGTACGCTGTCAACCGTTCCGGCTTCACGGCCTCAATCCTCTTCTTCTCCTCCGTCCCGCCACAGTTTCCCTCTCGCATAATTCTCTGAATTGCAATCCCATTGATCTCCAGACTGTAAGTTCGTTTAATTTGTCGTCAATTTCTTCTGGATATCTCTCCTTCAAAATCATCGAGTTTCTTCGTGTTTTAGGTTTTGTACGATTTTGATTTCTATACTCTGTCGTTCTTTTGTTAATTTTTTGTGCTGATTTAGATTCCTAACTCCGTGGATCCAAGCTTTCACATATAATCCCATTGAGCGTCCTTTGTTTATGTTTCGTGCTTATGTGATATAGTAGTTTCGTGCTTATGTGATATAGTAGTGCCTTTTGTTGGCTATATGTTGTCTCATTAAGATTTTAGCTATTGAGAATCGATTTGGGGAAGTAACTCTTTTCTTTTCCTGGTGAAATTACTAATGATGCAAAAAAAGCTTGAATCTAAATCCTTGTATTATTTTGATGCTGCAGAAACAGATAGCTAATATATAAATTCAGTTTGGGGTTACTCGCAAGTGCAAAATATGTCTGTCACAGCGGGGTGAGTAGTGATGCTGCTATTGCTGTTAGAGAGAAACTACGAGGTGGTATTGGACAGACTAGAGTGAGAAGGTATTGGCCTGGAAAAGCTCCGGAGTGGGCTGAGGAAGCTAAAAAGACTTACGAAGCATATAAACATATAAGACAGGGTATGAACGAAAAAATAAGCAAGCACTAGAATTTCACGATTATTGATATTCGAACTTGTCTTATTCATGAGGTAATGTAGAAGAGGCTGCCTGTATCAATCCAGAATCAGCTATACTCACAGTTCAAACAGAGCAACTCAATATTGCGGCAAGAAATACTTTGTCATATATCTCACTCATTGAAGGTCCAGATATATGATGGTGTTTCTCTTCCTCGTGCATTGCTCTCTTGAACACCGAAGGATGCCCGTCTCTTCTATAAAAGACTACTGAATTTGGATGTGGGAAACAACATGATCACGAAACTCTCTGGTTTAGAGGTAAAAGTACATAGGCTGGAGCTTAGTAGCTTTTGGGATTGTTTGTGATGTGTGGAGAGACATGCGTTCTTGCTGTTCTTGTGGAGCTTAACTGAATGAATCAAGACTTGAATGAATCACCAAAAAAATTTATTTATAATGTTTTGTTGTTTCATAAAAATTTGGTATTGTATTATAAATTTTAGTAAAAGTTTATAAGTTTTAAAATTTAAATGTTCTTTTATAATTTTAATAATTTATAAGTTTATAAGTTTAAGAATATGATTAAGAATATTATATAATTGTAATAAGTTTAATTCTAATATTACATACCAAATTTATTAGATTTTGTAATTGTTTTATTTTTAAGAATATTATATTATTAAATCTTAAGATCTTAAGTGTTCTCCCTATAACTATCTTTTTAACAAAAGATCTTAACTACTGATCTTAGATTATTTTACTAATATATTTAATCTAAGAACACCCAAAACTGTTTTACCTATAAAGATGCCCTTATGGCGTTAAATATGGTCTCAGTTTAATGTGTTTTTTATTTATTAATAATAAAAGATATTTATGTAAGTACAAATAATAGAATGATTTTAGTTTGGAGAACAAGCTAAGTTGACGTGTCTAATTACTAAACACGTCACCAGGCAAAGGTGTATATAAATAAAATATACAGGTGTAATAATCATTCATTGCACTTAACGTTATCCAATCATAGACGAAAACAAAAAAAAGGTTTGCTTTTTTGACTTTGTTTGTTGTATCTTCTTGTTCAAGAGTTCAATCCTTATCCGTTTTCCCTCAAGTTCTATCTCTGTAAAGTTTTCTTTTTGATATCTCTATCTCTCTGTTAAGTCTCGTTTCAATTGCTTCGATATTAGTATACAAAGTTTCTGAAAAAGACGCTGCTTTTTTGGATTTGGGTGTTTGAAACAAAATTAGGGTTTTTCGTATATTTTCCTGAGTTTATAAAAATATTGTTCTGTTTGTATAGATTTTTCCAGAAGCAAAGATGAATAAAGGCAGCAGCTTTAAGATGGACAACGATTTCGGTTAGTCTTTTTTTTTCTTTACTTGATTCGATTTTTTTGTCATCTTAGCTTTGGTTTTAGTATATAAAAATCAGCGTTACATATATGTTTATATCTGAGATTGTTAAGAGTTTTTTTTTTTTTTTTTTTTTTTTTGGGGTACAGAAAAGAGGAAGGCTGAAGCTGGAAGGATCAGGGAGAAGTACCCTGACCGGATTCCGGTTAGTTCTTTGCTTTGATTTTGTCAGATTTTGTTCTGTTCTTGTGGTGATGGATCTGTGTTTGCGTGTGTTTGTTTCATTGTTTGGATTGGAATCATGACCAGCTAAGAATTATTACAGAACATTAGCTAGTTTGTTTGATAATCCAATACTGTTAAAAGTCTTTGTTTTTCGGTTGATTTGATCAGTTTTGTTCTGTTCTTGAAAGGTTTACTTGTGTTTGCGTATGTATATATGGTGAATTCAATTGCGCAAACAAAGAACATGAATCTTTGTGGTGCAATTCGTAGTTTAGCTTGTATTAATGTTCCTTTTCGATTGGAATTCATAATTTGCAAAGAAACTGTTACATAACATTAGCTTGTTTGTTTTAAGAATCCAATACTATTTGTTTGTTTCTTCAAGTTTCTGATCACTATTTTACTGGTTGCAGGTGATTGTGGAAAAGGCTGAGAAAAGTGAAGTCCCGAACATAGACAAGAAAAAGTAAGGATCTTTGATCTTGTTAACTTTGTTATGTTTCAATGTTGAACACTACTTGTATGGAGTTTTGAATTAACTTTTGGTTTTTTTGATAAATGTAGGTACCTTGTGCCATCAGACCTAACAGTTGGTCAGTTTGTGTATGTGATTCGGAAGAGAATCAAACTAAGCGCTGAGAAAGCTATCTTCATATTCGTAGACAATGTTCTTCCTCCTACTGGAGAGCTAATGTCAAGCGTCTACGAAGATAAGAAGGACGAAGATGGCTTCCTTTACATCACTTACAGTGGCGAGAACACATTTGGTGCTTCTCCAATCTAATAATAATCCCTTTGACCTGAGAAACGGCCACTTTTTATTTGCTTCCCATCTTTCAAATTTGTATGTATAGTTTATCTTATCATTCCTCAAAACAATTTGTGATTTACCATCTTCTTTTACTTCTTAAAATGTACATAGACTAATCTTTTAAAATATCCTCTTCTTTGGTATTATCATCTTGCAATTCTTCTTTGTTGCTTAGAGTTCATTAGACTGGTATCATTTGATGATGCTGCATGAATCTTTTCTGGATACCTCTCTAGAATATGTATCTACAAGTTGGGATAATACTACTAGACCAGATCAATTTAACCCACATGTTGGAAAAGTGTAATGATGAGACTTTTTGGATTTTGTTTTTGGGATTATATTGTCCAGTTGAATGTGGAATTTAATCCATTGATGCTGATCTTTTAGTTCATATATAAAATCTGAAGGAATGGGGACTAATGCAATGCAAAAATAGTGTCTTATCAAACAACGTATAATCTACACCGAAACTGATGCATCCCTCCCAGAGAGACAGACACTCTGGCTCAACAAAGTTTGTGGAGCCTTTTACATTCACAAACAAACAAGAGAAAGAAAAAAAACTTGTCTTTTCCCTATTTATGATAGAAAAATATACAATTCCTAAAATTAGTCTAATCAATCCCATGGGCTCAAGTTGCAAAAGCCAACTAGCTGGATAGTTTTGTTTTTACTCAAATTTTCTTCAGTCACTCACATGCTTTACTATTTATCTCTCTGTATATGTAATAACTTGTTCTATATAAACCATGTTCTCTATCTCTCCTTCCTTCACATTTCATCTCAAAACATTAACTAAAAGTTTCTATGGCTTCTAAGGCTCTTGCAGTTACAGCTCTTCTTCTCACACTTAATCTTCTTTTCTTCACTTTTGTAACCTCGACAAAATGTCCACCAACTACTCCTAAACCCCCAAAGTCTCCAAAGAAGGACCCGCCGGTTAAACCCACTTGTCCTACCGACACACTTAAGCTTGGTGTTTGCGCAGACTTATTGGGTTTAGTTAACGTTCTTGTTGGTTCTCCACCTAAGACTCCTTGTTGTTCACTTCTTCAAGGTCTTGCTAATCTCGAAGCTGCGGTTTGTCTCTGCACCGCTCTTAAAGCCAATGTCTTGGGGATTAATCTCAATGTTCCAATTAATCTAAGCTTGCTCTTGAACTATTGTGGCAAGAAACTTCCTTACGGTTTCCAATGTGATTGAAGATTTGAGATTTTAAAAGATAAATCTCTTTGGTTTGCTATGTTTGTTTCTACTGTTATTATCTATTGTTTTTAAGTTTGATGTAATCTTTGAGCTTGTTAATGAAATCTTTTAATGTATCTCTTTTATTAATACTAAAGTTCTCTTAGATTTTGACTCCAGTGCTCTTGCTTCAATCAAAGCCTCTATTCGATTTAGAAGGTCTCTTCGTGGTCTCTCATTGGTTAATTATTATCCAACCCAGTATAGGCCCATATGACCCAATAAGTCCAGATTGACATGGACCATATTAGAAAGCGATAGTGTAAAAAAACCGGTATAATGTACAATACTTAGAAATTGGATGGTATTGGTCCGGTATAGAAGTAACGAAACGTTGCGTGTATTTTTTTTTTTTGGATTCTTCTTTTGGAACTCTTGTCTTCGAGAAGTGTATAATACGGTGATCAGACAATGAAATACAGATCAGTGGATAAAAAAAGTTCTAAGAAGCAGTTTCCGTTGGCAGATTTCGCTTATGAGAGATTGATAGGGATGCTGATCAATTTATCATCATCGGTTCTTGATCACCATGTATTAATTGTCTACCAATTATAGCTAAGGAAATCTCGACACTAACTTTAATGGGCCGACTAATAAGTAGGCCTATTTACATAGAGTCAATTGACCCATTTACTATATTTATCTTCTTTTTTTCTTTTTCTTTCATGAACCTACACAACGACTACACAACGACTAACACATATTTAATATACTGTTTCATTTAATTGTTTATTTAAAACCATTGGACCAATAAGACCATCTCAAGAGAGTCAGATTTTGGATGGAGAAATTTAGATAAATTCACATGGTTACATGTTTCCGGGGAGCAAATTTAGATATTTCCTTCCGGAAGTTAAGTTTCCGATGATATGAAATGAAGAAAAAGTGAAGCTAGCTTTTAGATTAAGTGACAGTTATAATTTCCTTTGAGTTTTCTTTTAAATGTGGTGATCGCTCGATGGTGTAAAAATGAATAGAGACATTTTTGTATAAAATAATAATTTTAAAATTCGGCTCTGAGTCAAATAATAAAACATTGTGGTAAATTAAACAACTACAGATGAAATGTAACATAAGAACAGCGCCCCATTAATTAGCAAGATTTTGATTACAACAACAGAAAAAAAAAAAAAGACACATGCATGCATATATTAATTTATATAAGTTCAAGAAAGAAAAAGAAACCCAACTTTTGAACATCATAAGCCTTATGAAATTGGATTTCAATTTCCCAAACACTTGTCGATTATATTTATCTTTTTTTAGTAAGGAGTCACGCCAACGTTAGCCGCAGGAGCATAGAACCCATCTTTCATCACCATGTTATCCTCTCCCTCCTATATATACACATATACACCATGTTTAAGATATGATCAAACTCAATTGGAATTATTGTAGCTAGATATCTTACACAAACATATAAAAAGATGTAAGGTGTATGTCGACAGATTAGGGTTTACCTGTTGGGGCATGTTGGTTTTCTTCACGGGTTGATTGTCTGGCACGAGCCCGAAGTGTATGTGGGGGAAGTGGGCCCACTGCATTTCACATAAACAACATACGTACAAGACACATATCAACTTGTGTTATAACCCGACAAAAGCTCTTTACTCCTAATCTCAGCTATACCTACATATGACTTTATTATCTATATATACAATCAGATATATTTCTATAGGCATACATTAAACCTAACCCTAGTTTCCGCTCAATCTAACCAAGTTGTGATGTTAGTTGTATCAATCGTTTAATTTATCTTGTAAAGGGAAACAAAAAAAAAAAAGCCTTAGAAATGGATATTTTAGCGTTTTAAAAAAAATTGTTGAACTTGTGTATATGTCAAGGGGTTTCTTACATTCTTGGCAGCAGCACTAAAGGCTTCTCTGTGGCTTATATCAGGATTACCAGCTTTGATGCGTTGGATCTCCTCCCTAAAAACAAAGAAGTGACAAGGCATATATAAATGTTGGGGGTACAATTACGAATTAGAATATACGAATGATTGTAAAAGAAAATTAAATAAAGTAAGACTCACTTGATGAATCGGTTATATGCGGATGGGACTCTCTGTCTTTTCTCTGGAGCTGGCAATGGCGAAATTCAACGGCAAAGACAAAGCGAAAAAACAAAAACTCAGACAGAAAGAGACAAACACTCATTAAAACTACTTTCATTGTCTTCTTTTTTTTTTTCTATCTCACAAAACAACACTTTCTCTCTCTAACCTATCATCACTTCATCATGCTTTTTTTTTTTTGAAAGACAAACCCATCTTCTAACATATTACTTAGATTCTTTCTCTTTAGCTAGATTTCCGGGGGATCCATGAACCTATCTCGTCACTTTTCTATTTATCATCACTTTAATATGTTTATAGACGCTAAAAGCCATCCCGGATGTGTAGACAAAGCAACACATACAAAAAGGCCATGGGTCGTCGATGAATATTTTAAATCTAGAGAAACTATCTCTTAGCTAGGTGATCTCCTCCTATATATGCATAATTCAATGATTTTTAGGGTTTGAACAAGATCCGGTGTCGGTTAATAGAAAGAAGAAAAGTTATGCATGTCTAAATGGTGATTCATCATCACAATTCACAACCAAGTTATAAATAAGGTTAGCAAAGAAGTTGAAAAATCCTAAAAAGTGAGAGTAAATAGTATCTTACGGCGGTTAACGGGTGGTGCTTTAGGAATCTCATGTTGTTGATGAAGATCCATGAAAGATGGTATGTCATTCATGTTAGGATGTTGATTCATCATCATCATATTCATGTTAGACGGTGCATCTCTTAGCTCCTCCTACAATAACATATATATATCCTTGAGGCTTTGAGACACATATATACTTCCAACAAGCTAGATGAGATCGACTTCTATAAGATTATGTATTTAAATGTTGTTATGTACCATAATGTTCTGGGAATTGAAGTAAGAGTGAGGACCGAGCTGGAGCTGGAGCTGGTTAGAAGCTGGGAGGACAAGTCTCATGTTCACAGAGAGGAGAGTGGTACAGCAACCACATCGAACAGTGACGGTCTTGAACAAGCTTGTGTAAGGAACACTAACCTATAAACACATACAAGAAACGGTGAATAAAAAAAAGACCCCTAATTAGATGTAGATGAAGAAGATGAGAAGATGGAGGAGAGAAAATGAAGAGAGAAATTATTGAAGTGGGGTTAGTATTTACCGCAAGAATGGTGTCGCAAAAGTTGCATTGGACATAGCAGAGATGGTCGGAAGGAGAGAGGTGGTCCGGTGAGAAAACAGCTGAGGAAGGGGAAGACATAGAAGACATAGACATCTTTTTTGTTAAGAAGAGGAAAAAATTAGAAGCTGATCTTTTTTTGGGAGTGTTTGGGGATTTGATTGATTGATGGGTATTTGACTGATCAGAGGATTCTTGATAAGGAGAAAATAAAAAACCCCACCATGATCTGATCTTCTTGATTGTTGGGTTGCTGTGTATTATATACCACAAAGGAAGATATAGAGAGAGAGAGAGAGAAGAGGTGAAAGGAGAGAGAAGGGAATACGAGATATTAATATATTTAGTGGTAAAAAAACAACCAAAGGCTCTAGTTGTAGCTAGCCTCTAGGTCGTCTACTAATAATGTTTTTGGTTAAGCTAATTATTCAATCCATTACTTTAATTATTAGAGCTGGGAAATCTTGTGTATTAAAATTCTATTATTGTATACAATTCTATTGAGTTGAGAAATTCTCCATTTTCTTGGGATGAATATAGAATTTATTCAGCCCAAAAAAAACATTTTGGACACACTATATGCAACTTAAAGTAGGATCGAAAGCTGAAATGAGAATGGACAAAAATTTGAAAGTTTAAAAACTGAGTTTAGAAATTCTCCTTGGGTAAAATAAAATATACTGTACATAGCTTAGGTTTTGAATGAACGGAATACAAATCGATAAATGGTCATTAGTACATCGATAATACAAATCGAATAAATTTAAATGGCATTTGTAATAAATGCGACCGTGAAAAAAATGTGTATACTGTATAAAATTTTGTTTTTTTTAGTTAATTAAAAGCTGGTATGTTTTTCTGTTATGGAAATTTACCATAAGATTAATCAAAAGTTGGTCTACTTTTTTATATTTTACTTTAAATTTAATTATAACAACAAACTCTTAACTGAGTTCATAGCAACATACTATACTCTTAATTAGTCAAAGGATGCGAGTTGAGGTTAGAGAGCTAGATCACTAAATATATGTTGTCAACATCTTATATCGGATTTTGTTTCCGATAATGCCTTTATTAGAAACTCGGTTGACCATGCGGTCTCCCCTTACTAGAAAACGTAGACATTTAATCATACAATTCCGTTGTACCACTAAGATGACCTTGTGGTCACAAGGAGACAAGACTAATGACAAAATAGTTTTAAGGATAATACCGCTTAATGACGGACTCTTTTCCATCTGATCTCAAACAATTACAAACTGAAATTTGCAATGAACTAAAAAGAGAATGTGCCAATACATGAAAATGTTGTTTATAATATTTGAAATTGGCATTCATGTGTTTCTATATAATAAAACAAACATTCTTGTAACTAAAAATTAAAATCTATAGATGCCAATATACCCATACATAAATTACGACAAAAGTATGAGATTCGATCAATATAGCGATTATCACTAAACTACAAAACTCTACATGATCTTTTTCACAATTTGAATTATAAGGAGTAAGATGTAGTATGAACGAGGGACGATTGGGGCATAATATTAGAAGATTCGCGAGCTTAGGCTTTGGGGTTGGCGTTGCACGTGATGACACATGTAATGTACGTTGTAAGTAAGTTTAGAAACGACGAAGCTAAAAAATAAGTATTTAAGAGAAAGAGTTTTAATGCTTTGACAATAGAATTCGCAGTTCCCAATGGAAGAAGAGAGAGGAGAGGAGAGAGGGAGGGCGGCAGAGGTGGGGGGAAGAAAGGGACGTGTGCATGGGAGTGATTAAGCGTCGCCTCATTCACCCGTTGTTGTCATTCCTTAATTACCACTGCCATTGCTTTTTTTGTTTCTCGTTTCTCTATACAATTCCTTTTCTATTTTCCATTTTATTAAATTTCAATTTTGTGTCCTATCAAACACACTAAGAAACATTTTCTGTTTGTATGTATCATATATGTATGTATATGTAGAGATAAACATGATGCTCCATTTTTATTGATTGGTTATCATTAGCCTTTTTAGTCAATTATATGATTGTTTTTTCTCCTTATTTGAAGTATTTGGAATCATCCAAGTCTAGACTTTCCGTGATAGCGAAAGTAAATTAATTAAAACTTTCTAGTAAACCGGATGCTGGTTAATCGAGATTTTTGTTTTAATATATATATATATAACTCAATTACGCACTCTATCAGATTTTTGAATCCAGATTATAACAGAACATCATCATACTAATATAAATTCTGTGAAATTAACCAATAATTAAGAAAATGAAACAACAAATATATATTAATGTATTGTTTCTCAATGATAGTTTTAAAAGCGCCAAATAAATGTACGTATATATAGAAACGCCATATTGGTGAAAGCCACGAACAAAACTCCACACGTAATTAATTTCAAACCTACATATATTTTTAGAAAATATTCCATTCTCATTTCAAGTATAGTTGTCTGAGAAAATATCTAATGCATCTACTTGCGAAATGATGCTATGTAATTTGTATCTATGTTTGTCCAACCATAATTCCTTGCATGTCAATGAGAGTAATATTTGGCTATTTTCTAGGAATCCAAACAATCAAAGGAGATGAAAGGTATATCACATGTTTATATTTTAACGGTATTCATCAAGTTTAATTTGATACAACTAGTCCTTCAATATTTTACATTTATTTTCCAAAAATTTTATCCAGTTCAATTTATTTATTCTCCTAATAATTATTTTGTTTTCTGTTAATATACCAGTCAAGCTCATGGAATTAGATTATGTAAAATCAATCGTGTTATTGCCAATAGTATACTATTTCAATAGTATACTATTTCCAAAACTATGTAGTTTTTGCCTAAGAAAACACTTAAGAGTTTAATTTGTTTGATATTGCTTAAATTTTACGAGCAAATTAATTTGGTTTGTAACCCATAACATCCGGTAACCGCAAAGCACATTATTATATAAAACTTAAAACATTATGGATAATCAAGCCGTGAAATTAAAGGCTGAAATATAGCAACTGGTATTATTTATATATATAGGTAAGGTCGACCAAAGACGCAATTATAATTAAGGCGGAATTTTGAGTATAGGCGTGCATAATTAATTAATTGGTTGTAATGAAGGTAAAGTTGAAAATGTTGGTCATGCTTCACTAGAAACGTATATAATGTTAGGGTTAGCCCACACTTTTGTCGCAATTTGGGCGATGGGAGTTCTAGAGATCGTACACACATGTAGGTGTGTATATAGATGTATTGGAATTTATATGTGTATATACATGCATATGCATGCATGTGTGTACTGAGATCATAGGTGACATTGACATTTCCCTATTCTTTTATTTTCTGATTGGTTTAGAAAAGCTTTTGCCATAAACCCCCAATCTATTTGTACATCTAATGATAAAGTACTTACAATTTAATGGAAGCTATAATTATTCTATTCTCATATAGATATATATGTATATGCAATGATGATTATGAAATAATTCCCTTGAGTTTTTTTACTTTTCTAAAAAGTAACTAACTTGCCAATGATGTTATGTATGATCAGTTCATTCATATGCGCTGATTAAAATGAACTTAATTCTTCAAATGGTGTGTACATAATAGATTGTCTGGGGACTTTCTCCCTTTTAGAATAATAGTAGTAGCATATTATCTTTTACTTAATAGTATATTATAATTTTGTTTTTTCACAAACATCCAAATTGTAAAGGTATAACTGAACCCCACATGTTTGAGGGTGAAGCTTGGTGTCAATGTAAGTCAACCATCATTTGTCTTTAGAGATCAATAGAGACTAATCAAGTTCACAACAAAAAAAATTAGACACAGCCCATCACTACATAATAAGTAGCAACATATGTTGAAAATTTTAATATATCATCTCACACATCCACTCACAAATTGTACCTAACTCAATTTAGCTACTACAGACTATGAGAAAAGACTACTTCTATGATCAGTTAAATATACAGTATTTTATGAACCATTCTAGTTACGGATTAAAAGTGTACGCATCTAAAATCAGAAACTCGGTTGTTTATAAAAATTAAACTAAAAAATGTGCCTACGCTTGCTACTTACCAGGGATGAGTTAGAAATGGGCTGTTACGCAGAACAAAGAATAATGGCTATTCAAAGTATAATATTTGAATTGGATATTAATATTTCTGTATACACACATTCCTATATCCATACATAAATGTGTGTGAATAAAGCATTTACTTATTCTGTGCTTCAAAAAGGTCGCAGATATGAAGACTATAGGGTTTCTCCAGTTCTATTTCTATCTTCTTTTCATACAAAACTACGATTCTGAAAATCTCATAAAACTATTAAAAGCAAACGGGTTTTTGTAAGATTCTGCTTTCTACATAATTCTTATATAATTGGCCTCAGTAAATTATGGAGTAACAAATTCTCGGATATCAAGGAAAGCGACAGTGTGGGTAAAACAAAAAAATTTACGACTGGATTCAACCTCTAAAAGTGAGTAACTGAGAACGATGTTCACATGTATTATTGTTTTGATAACAATATGAATTATTTGAATATAATTTTGGAATGTTTACACTTTGACAATACTATATATATGTAGATGTTTCATGTATCCATATCTTGTAAAACGATGGTATTGATCAAATCCATATTATCTCCAACTACGAAAAATCAGTTGTTTGAACTTTGAACTCATATCTTGATATCGTGCAACTACAATGAAAACTACTAGAATACAAAATTCAATTATATATATAATTAAAATGAAGAGAATATTATTTTGTGTATGAATTCAATTCTATTTAGAAAAAAGTTTAAATGAAAAAGAAAATTAAATCCGTGCGTGCCCCTTTAGTACCTAGCCTATGTGTGTACGAATGTTTTATTTGTTTTTTTTAAAACTCAAGGATGTATGGATGTGTATTTAAAAATTGTCTACAGTAATTTTACTGCAACGAGTGGAAAAGTAAATTAAAGAAGAGTACGGAGTGGAGAGCTAGAGAGAGAGTAGGTAGGTAATAGCTCATAGGATAGAGTCATGTAGGCTAATAGGTTAAGCATGTTTATGGACCGTCCAGGCTCATCGGCTCCGACCCTATGGTCCGTCTCTTTGTCGTTATGTCGCAGGCTTCTCTCTGCCACGTACATTATTTTCTCTCCTCACATTTCCTTGTTAGGGCACAGCAACATGCCATATTAAAGCCTCTCTCTCCCTCCATATTTATTAGTTTTTAATATATGTTTAATAGATATACATATTAGTTATGTTATTTAATTTTTTATGCTTAGTCCTACATTTCAGCGAAGCCTAATCAAGGCAAGAATGCAAAATATGACTAGATGAGTCCCGATTTCATCTCTGATCAATGAACATTGAAGTACTGCACTTCCTTGTTTTGATAAATGATCATCAAGGAGTGGATCCCCTCGTCAATCAATCATATATAAATCATTAGTTTATGTTCAATAGAATAAATCTTCAAATATTAGTTATTTTAAATTTACCATTTAATGGTTTGACTATACTATTTCAACCATACTAATGTGTTTATTGCATTGACGACATTAACGATAACTTGCTTTTCTTTTGCTGGCATTTATATATGTGTTTACCTCTAGTAGTATAATATTTCTGTTTTGTTGCATTAAAGACACATTCAGTCTTTGACGTACCGTCGTTTGCAAATCGTAAACTCAAACGTGATTATATATATTTATATATACTCTCTGTATCAGAAAGTATGATTTTTTTTCAGGTTTTTCACATAATAAGAAAAAATTAATATTTAGTCATAAATATATTTTTATAATATAATAATATATTTCTCATATTATTAACCAATGATAATTCGTTAAAAATTTTAAATTCTCAATTAATGAAAATCTTAAGATCTATACTTTCATAGCATTAATTAATAAAATATACATAAATATCAATCTTTGTGATACAAGATTAATTTCTAAAACATCATCTATTCTAATACAAAGGGAGTATATACAAACGAAAAATGTACCATTAATGTTCTGAGTTGGCAGTTACAATCTACAAAAAAAAAAAAACAATTTGTTATAAAAAAAATTAAGAATGTTGTGCATTTAACAATCCAAGTCAATATATATTAACCAGTATGAATCTCATATTTAAAAGTCTCTGTACACTTTATTTGAACAAAATTATGAGTCTTAATAAAGATAGAAGAAGAGAGTTGTTATATATATGAGTTCCATATGTCGGATTCTTCCTAATTGTTTGTATCCCGGATCCATGAGTAATCGAATAAGGTGATGGTTCAATGGTTGATTAGTAACTTAGTACTATACTATAGACACCATATATCAACTGTATTTACAAAAATTATAATCATTATTTTTTTTTTCACTTTTAACCAAAAAGAGGAACTGAACCTCCTCTGATCCTTTCGAGTGTTTTATTGTCTGAAAATTCGTAAGAAACGGTCTCCCATTGGGAAGCGTAGAATCTAACAAGCTTTAATTTTTAAAAAAGAGCCTCTGATTCCTAGTCCTATGTCCAGCCAATGTAAAGCAAAAAGCCAAAAGCTAAATTTCAATCTCCACCCCTTCAAAAACAATATATTCAAACTATAATTAGTATTAGTTAACGAATCATGCGTAGGAGTAACTCTTGGTTACTTTCCTCGTTTAGCCTATATATATCATATCTTTCACGTACGAGACTATACGTTATAACTATTTGTCGATTATTTATCTATTCATAGATTGAATTATAGATATGTGTTATAATGGACTAACCGTTTTCATCCAGTTTTCTTTTTGATAGGTCCACGTTTGACCATATCTTCAAGGGACGAAAACTTATAATGGCTAGGTCAAGTTGATTTTTGTTTTTCTTTGAACAAAGCTAGGTCAAGTTGATATAGTGGGCTTTGCCCCACCACAAAATCTCTAAACCGGTACGAAGTTACGAACCACATTGATTAGCACTTGTTAAAACTATACGTAGGACATATAGGAAGGAGTGAAATAAATACAAGGACTGGATCATCATTACTGAAGTGTATCCCCACCCAAAAATTAATAGAGCGAGGCCTTTAGATATTTTAACCTGAGTGGATGTATATGGGTAAGCTGAAAGATGGATTTATGAGTTGGATTACTTTTTCGTACACTTGTTGTGGTCGAGAGGACCAAACTAAAGTATTGAGAGTAATAAAAAATCTAGCATAACAAAACAGAGCATAGTGTGTATTGGACCACATTGTATGTTGGACCATATTGAAGTATTTAAGCGTGCGGTAAAAAAAAGCAAGTACCTGAATGATGTCACATGGATTGTTGACCTTCTATGTTGTGAAAATTGAGTTTTCGAATTTTACTCTACTTTTGTTTTATAATTCAGGGTGTATAATATTTGTCCTACAAACAGATAACCGAACAAAATGGCAAAAACACAACAGCAAGAAGAAAAAAAAAAACTTGGAAAAATTCGATCTAGAGATGCCGAGGCAAAGTCATTTTTATAGTTTAGGTGTATGAACATACTGTTTATTTCGAGAGCCAGTAGATGATAAGAAACAACGTACAAGCAGCGATAACAGCAGAGAGGATAAGTGTGTCCCGAGAACGTCTCCTTTTAATTGAACCTATTAAATCGAAAAAAGTAAAAGTTGCTCAAGGATTATATAGAAGGTTAATGAGAATAACTGAAGCTATATCATGTAGAGGTCGATGGAGATACCAAGTAAGCCACGAATCACTGGGAATTTGTCTCCGAGATTTTTTACTTTTCCTTGAACGTCTGAAAACAGAGATCGTTGAGAGCCAAGAACTGATCTTGTTGCCTGAGCTTGACCAATGACTTCATCAATCTGCAGCCAAATTCTCCATAAAACTCATTATAAGAATTACATTATAAAGAGGGCTATTAATAGAGAGTATAACACTCAGATTATAAAAGCCATGACTACACCAAAGTATCTTACATGGTTTATACTTCCATGGATTGAAGCTCGCTCTCTTAGCACCTGCACACCTGGTGACATACTACCAGAAGCCTGCAGAAGCAAAAGTAGAACCCAACTTTCAATCAAATTGTGAGCATAGAAGGAATGCGTATCTCCAATCATAAGAAAATGCTTTAGGAGACTCATTACCTTATATTCACTTATGTCATCCCTGACAGAACTTAAAAGCTCAGCATGCTCTCTCATCGAGTTTATATTTCCTTTTATTCTTCGAAACTCCTAGAAAGTATACATTATAGGAGGGAGTACATGTCAGATAATACATATAGCGTCATGATACTACAGGAACATAACTATCACTAAACAAAAGCCATACTGGTGCTAAGGTTTTTTTTGCCTTTTACAAGAAAATGGGACTGCAATTACTCATCTTGTATCACTAAATCTCGGATGCATGGTACCAAAACAGTGGATGCAAAGACATCTATTAACTTAACTACCCTATGCATATACTACAAAGGGTATTGAGCTGAAAATTGTCGCATTAGTAGTAGCATTGAGATCAGAATTGACAAGTTTGAGATGCCGGATCTATTCATTGCAGTTACTCCAGAATTCACTAAAAACTATGAAAAAGACAAAAGAAATCCAGGTGAAGGGGGCTAGCTATTAGAAAACTTGGAAAACCTGGGTATATTCATGAAGTATATCCCTGTGTCTTGCAAGCTTTTGGGTAACCGACGTTGTGGGTGCAGCAGATGCAGCACATCTACTCATGGAATCATTAATGTCCAACAACTTCTCAAGCAACGATTGAATCTCCATCTCCATGGACTTCCATGATCTTCCAGATCCAACGGTTGGAGATCCAGCGTCGACATACCCTGAAACCAAAACATATGAACTCTCGTAAAAAGAAAGGCACCTGAACTTTGCATTTCAACACTTTGCTAATGATCCACTACAGAAATAGTGCCTCCCTATCACTTGCAGCACTACTTCACCTTAATTATGACAAATCCACTGAGAACACTATACAATCACATTCGGATTTATCCATTCTACGGCAAAGATATGAATAAGCATTGGGGAACCATTAACATATAGAATGAGAGACAATCAAAGAAGAGATCATATCGAAAATTCATTCACCGATCCGTATCACATTACAAAGCTACTAACACAGAGAGAGCATGATCAAAAGCTGAGAGGAAGAAGAAACGAACCGCCTTGGGTAAACCTGGCGCCGAGCTTAGCGTAAGAAGAGAGCTTAACGTCTAGATCGCCTTCGATTTTACGAGCTTCCCGTCGAAGTTCCTCCCAACCAGATTCCTGCAGATCCAGACTCGATTCTGTCATTTTTCCGATCTTCAACAATTCAGATCAGTGACCTCTCCGTTCTCAGGTAAACTCGCCAGCTCCGCCTTGAACCAATGCCGGAGCAGCGACGATCTGATTGTAACTGAAACTGATGGGATCAATTTAGCAGTCAGCTACGACGAACGAGACTCAGAGAGAGGATCGCTCTCTTCCCTCCTCCGCTCCGCTTCTTCTTCGCTCGACTGAGTTATGGGCCTTTCTATCCATGTAATAATGGGCTTACTTCTTCACTCGACTAGTTGTGGGCCTTTCTATTCATACAGTTTTAATAATGGGCTTACGGAGGCCCATTTTTGGTAAGCCTTAATTTGACTCTCGACTTGGTGACCAGTGAGTGACACGTTCGTGTACGTGAGACCAAACTGTACGGAGACACGACGCTGATGAGTTGGGGATATATAAAGGGAAAGATTCTTACTCTATACGATCACGATCGAGATAAGTGTTGTGTTTGGAACAAACTTCTTTCAGATTCTCATTATTATCGAAAGGTCCAAAACAATTTTTTTTTTTTTTGTGATCCGCAAATTGTGCTAAACTTTATATAATCAAATCAGAAAACTGTAGATTAACACACATAACCAATTGTGAAATTTAACTGTAACGACCAATATACAAATATACATTTAAATATGGCCATATGGGTTTATGGGAAACACAGTGATGGGCAAAAAGAAAAATATGATTCACGAACAAACGAATATATTCTCCAGCTGGTAATATCTAATTATGAACGTTTAAACGTCTTTTAGCTAGGATACGGACTTGCAACAAATATATGATTCAAAAAACTTGTCGGTTGAAAACATAGATTGATCCTAAAGGAATATTGGATTTTTGTGTATGTATTGTCGGGGTTCTTTTTTTTTTGTTTTCGCTTTGCTTGTAATTAATAAGGTAGTGTGTATCGTGTAAGTACAATTAATATGTCAACTAGATTAGGACCCGTGCTAGAGCACGGGTTAAAATTCTTTTTATTTATATCGTAATTTTTTTATAACATATCATTTATGTGATTGTGTTTAAAATTTTTTTTTGATAAAATATTATGCAATAAAATCATATGCTAAATATGATGGCTTAAAAAAAGACACATATCTGGTAAGTTATATATTGTTAATGATTCTAGCACGGATTAAAATTCTTTTTATTTATATTATAATTTTAGAATAAAATACGATCCTGAAGATCACGATTAATGCTAGATTAGAAACTTAAAAGCTTTTAAAATCAATCATATAAATTATATTTTATTCTAAAATTATAATATAAATAAAAAGAATTTCAACCCGTGTTCTAGCACGGGTCTTAATATAGCATTAAAGTTTAATTTTTAATTTCTGAATACGATCCCAAAGATCACTATTAATATTGTTAAATTAGCGAGATTTGATATTTTTTATGATTGAAAATAAAATTTTATCTCTTTAATAACTTTTTTATTGATGTGGTTTATCAATAAAATCTGTGGAAAATAAATTTGTAATATTGTGATTCTAGATATTTGGACCCATATACATGTGATATTCCGAAAATAAAGTTTGGAATATCCATGAACTATAAATTTAGAATATCCCGTTTAAGATTTTTGGTTACAATTAAGATTTTATTTGTTATAATTAACATATGAATTAATTTATAACTTATGTATAACCTATTTGTAACCATTTATTAAAATTATAAAGTCTACCAAAACAATGTTGTGTACTTCCCTTTTATTATAAAGGGGATATTACACTGACTGAATAAAAGATTTTTTGATATATAATTTGATTAGCTAATATGGCATTAGAGTGCAATACTGATCTATCATGTGCTTTTTTCTTTTGGTTGATAATTTTTGGGTTTTTTTTTTCTTTCCAGTTTTGTTTTGATTTCTTTGAACTTCAACGGATCTTTTGGATACAGCAAACACACGATCTTAAATTACAAAAATGAACGTGTAAAGTAGATCAAAATATGGAGAAAATTATTCGTGGGACATTCACTATTTCAGCACCAAAACGTTTAGTGAATCTCCCCCAATTACTCAAAACTAGATCTATCTTTATTCGCTTTTGCTTAAAAGTTTGTTTGTCCTGATATGATTTTATATACTAACCATTATAAACGTACGCAAGTAACGCAACAAGAGGACGCACCGTACACATTTTGTTTTCGATCGTATTTTTATATTTATGCATATTTTAACAAAATCACTGGCCAAGTAGATGATCACTGGGGCACTCACCCTGATTAAAAGAAGAAAAAAAAAAAAACACTAGATGATCACTAACAAATAAATAAACGAGATGGTGGGGATTTTGATCTCGTGAAAGTGTTATCGAATAGGTTAGAGAAAAAATTGTCCCACTTGGCCAGCACACGTGTGGTGGCATAGATTTGTCTTCATCTTCAAAGTTTAAACAGTATAATGAAGCTCCGACAAAACATTTCCAAATTAATCAATGTTATTTTTAGGCCTTGGTTTACTAATGTATTCTGTCAGATTCAAACTCAACCTTGAGTAAATATATGTGTAATTAATGCTTTTATACGCTATACTACTTACTTTTTTTGTTTTGTTTTTGTGATTGATATAACCCCATACCAAAACGTTCATAGATGACGATAAACCTAGGCTAACGGTTAAATGAGACGTGTCACATTTAATGTAAGATTCTTCGGGTTTGGACTTTGGACTATATTTGCCAAGCAATGTATAAAACAAATGTGGCAGTTTTAATTAGCTTTTAATCCAACGGTCAAAAGTCTCAAGTCTTCATCTAACCGCTCATTTATTTAGACTTCATAAATAAACTTCTTTAAAATCCTCTGTCTTTCACTCACTCATCTCTTGACTTCTTCTTCTTTAACGTTTACAAACTACAAAGCATTTCTCCTTTTCCGTTCACATCATTCTTGCCGTCGATTTATCCCATAGGTTACTCCGCTTTTTGTTCATATATTTTTTACAAAGGAAATCACTAGAAATGTAAAAGTGATTGATAATTTTGTTTTCTTTGTCGTCCAAATGAATCACTACTCTTTATTTGAATCGTTACTTCTTGTCTCGTTTCACTCTCTTTACCTCCGGTATGTTTCAGATCTTTCAAAGAGTATAGCTTTGTGACAATACTGTTTTTAAAGTTAGCTATATATAAGAAGATGAGGAAGAAGATCATAGGGTTTAGAATCGGGAGACGAGTCTCTAGATGGATCCTTCGGAATACCCGGATCCGACGTTCCGGTTACAACCGAGTACACTCGACTAGACAAGCTTGCAAGCTGAGACCACTCGCAAAACTCAAAAGCTGGGGACAACGTCTCAAGCAAGGTTTCAGACATTTCAGGTCTACGAGAAGATCCGAATACATACCGGACCCGGTTCCAAAGGGGCACCTAGCGATCTACGTGGGTCAAAAAGACGGCGACTGTCACAGAGTTTTGGTACCCATCGTTTACTTTAACCATCCTCTTTTCGGTGAGTTGCTCAAAGAATCCGAAAAAGAGTATGGATTCTGCCACGAAGGTGGTATCACTATTCCTTGTTTGTATTCTGACTTCGAACGGGTCAAGACCCGAATCGCATCCGGATCAAGTTCTCGGATATTTCCATGGAATCGTCTTTGCCGCAATTGAAGACAATTATGGAAAATGTTCTTAGGATTTTCAACCTTTTTTTAGTAGATATTGTTCCCTTTAATTTACCATTTTCCTATCTTGTTACTTTTTGTCACTTTAATCTTTTCTTGTGATATATAGTCAATCATACAGTAAGATGATAATGTAAATAATTATTGAGTCTAATCGTGATTATTGATAAATGATGTGATTAGCATGGGGACACTTTGTGGTATATTTTTATTATCTTTCGACATTGATATAAAGATCAAATGGAATTGGTGATGAACAGCAAAGGAAAAGTGTAACACGATTCTATTCTCTCTCTCTCTCTCTCTATGGTCTACTCAAAAAAATTTTAGCTATCAACCGCAAGGATTTGTTTGTTGCTTGCTTATTATTCCCACTAACTTGATTCTAAATCTTTATCGAATAGTAGTACTTCTACCAAAAGAAATATATTTCGAATACTATTTAAGTGTGGCTAGGTTAGACGACAAAACAATTTGGCTTTTGTGGTTGCCTTGTCTGATTTGGATACGAAACACTTTGACGTGAAAGATGTTCAAATCTAAAACGAGCGTCGGGATGCGATTGATATCCGAAAGAACAACTAATTCATTTATATATTTTTGACTTCTGGTTACATATATCTCTAATGTTCACACATATATACAATAAATTGTTTAAATTTATACTATGAAAAATATTATTAGTACAAACCACTTTAACTAAAACTTACATGTTCCAAGTGACTTTTTGGTTACAAATATTCGGTTTGTCTAAACGTTCAAATAATGATGAATGCATGAAAACTATATTTGGGATACTCGTGATCAAATGAATTATGAGAGAATACTAAATTGATATTTCAATTTCATATGTCATATACTGACGATTCGTCCATAAGTAGAGTACTAGAGTGCGACACCGATGTTAAGTGTTTATATTTAAAATTATAATGACAAATATATATAGCACGAAATTGATATACGAATCTAGCTCGTTTATATATTTGACTTTACGTTATCTGCTTTTCATCACTTATATTTGAGGAACATTATTAACCAAAATTTCAGCTAAAAAGTCAAATACGATGGTTGGAAGAAAACAGTCCACGTTAAGGTATCTGTGGTCATATGCATATGAAGATATCGATGCCATGTATATGTATTCATTAGCAGTTAGTTATTGTGAAAAAGAAGACAGAAGAATGTTTTGAACTTGTTAGTTGTCATTTGTCAATAAGTATTCTCCTTCAACCTATATATCTCTACATAACGTATAGTAGTCTTGAGATGAAGAAAGAGGCAGCCGTGTTTTACCAAAAAATGGCTGACGTAGTGAGAATCTATGCACTTTACGCAGTACATGTTATCACAATTAATCTCAAAGACGAATCAAAAATGTTAACAAAAATAATAATCCGTACACTCACATCTCACATGCATATTTACTAATAGGGTAAACTGGTACTCTTGTGTTGAAAAGTTACAATCAATCATGCACGATGCATGTATGATTGTAAGGAAAAAAAAAACGACGTGCGGGTTCGGGCACTGCTTGAATACAATGAAATAAGTGTAAATTGATGATACTAAATTGTGGAAACAATACATGCCACGGTTCTCGGAATAACTTTCTCCACTTGACCATATGTATATATATCTATTGGTGGCTTGGTGCGATATTTCCTTTTCAGGTGTATTAGTCGAAGATCTGTAACGAGACAATTTTCATCATAGGTTGAGTTATAGATAGGTCCAATATTAAGATTTATCAATTGAAGTTATCAAAAAAAAAAAACAAAGATTTATCTATTGAGTTGACATTAATTTGCATGTGTGGTCGTAACCATTAGCTGTTTTGGTCCATACAAAGAAAATAAACCCAACTTGTACTTACACGAGACAAATAGTTAGTGAGAATTTGTTTTATTTAATTGATTAAGCTTATAAATTAAGTTACATCCTTATAAGAAATAGCAAAAAAGATCTCTCATCTCTGTATATATCGTTATAATTAAACAGTTATAATGTATATATATATATATATATGTTTCATCATATTAACCAAAAAAACCGTTTCAAATTTTTTTGAACGAATCAAGCTTAGCTAGTATTTGAAACACTGGGTCATAGAGAAGTTTGTTTTTTAATGGGCCTTATAAAGAAAATGAAATTACATACATGAAATAGCTAATAAGACTTCTTACAATGAAACAAGCAATATTTATTCTTTATAATAGACGAATCAACTGTGTCGTATATACAGCTTAATTTGCATCATATACATTAATTCTTTAGAGACCAGAGGTAAACGGTACGCTGGACGGAATCCAAGAGCTACCAGCGAGGAAAGTACCAACAGTAAACTTAGAAGCCTCCGAAGCAGAACGAAGGACCCGGAACCCAGGCCATGTGACCCGAGCGGAGGTTGAAGCTCCCGGACCCGTGTTCTGAAACTCAGCGTAAAACAAAGTCCTCAAAGCGAAGTTACCATCCCACTCGAGCCAGCCACGTGGGTCGATCAAACTATCAAGAGAAGTCTTCATGAAGACCGTCCTAGAATACTGTCTCCAAGGTCGACCTAGATAAGTCTTGGTGGATCCCAAAACGGGTCGAAGATCAGAAGCTGCGGTGACCCGGGAGTTGTGGATAATAATACCCGTGTTTTGATTCGGGTCGGATCTTCCTTGAGCAGTGATTGTGTTGGTCTTGCTACGTGGGCGACGTGCAAAGATGTTGCAGTTCTGGAGAACCGCGGCTGCGTTTCCGAAGATGAAATCGACGGTTCCGTAAACGTCGCAATCGCGGTAAAACTGACGGTTGGAGTGGACGTAGAGTGTGTCTTGGTAACCTTCGAAACTGCATTGGTAAAAAACGGATAGATCCGACCCGGACCTTAGAGCTACCGCTTGTGCGTTGTTTGCACCCGCCGTGTTTCGAAACGTGATCCCACGTGCGATGAAACCGTCTCCGACCGCCGCTGTAATTATGTGAGACAACCTATTAATTAACTCTTGTTTTACATTTTAATTGAATGTTAACGTTATATAAATCTAATAGATTATCATAAAGTATCTCTCTATTGCAACTTTACTTTGGTAGAATTTTGTAATTTAAAACGTCAAATTTAAAATGAACTATCAATAATTTTACAAAATGTGATTTTATATAATTTTGTTAAGGAAGACAATAACAACGTACGAATTTGTGAAAATATTATGTCATTTCAGTGATTATCTAACAGATTTGATTTTTTCATGTTAATGATATTGTAAATTATTGAGTAATAATGGAGGATTGCGTACATATCAAAATATCCAATGAATCATTATTGAAAAAAAAAAAACTAGGTTGACTTATGTCTATCATAAGATTGTAAAGCATTTTTATGAAAAAACATCTAGACCTACGGCTATGATTGTAGAAAATTCAAGACGAAATTCAAAATCTTGAACCTATAAAATATAAGACGCAGTGACGTGTTTTTTTTAATTTATATCATTTTCAATTTCGCTATCTTGTTTGGTGTGTTCATGCACGTAACAATTCAAATGCTGACACACTAAACCTTATTATATCTCACGAAAAAAGCAAAGTTAATCATTTGTTGTTTTGTAACTTTACGTACCGACAGTAGCTGAATTAAACGTTGTCGTTCCTCCTCCAACACTTCGGCTTCCGGTAATAATCGTCCTTCCTTTACCGTCACCTCTCAACATAACATTCTTTTTTCGAATCTCAAGATTCTCACTGTAAACGCCTTGCTTCACATATATCACGAACCTACCACTTCCGGAAGCAGCGTTAATCGCGTCTTTTATCGTCTTGAAATTACCAGACCCGTCTTTCGCAACCACCGCGTTATCTCTTGGCGTCGAGGTTTGCAAAAGTTTCCTGTCACCGGGTTTGACCCACGAAGGGAACCCGTCTTTCTCCGGTGGGGTGTAGTTGAAAGGAACTTTGTTGATGGCGAGTGTATTGCATAAAAGACTTGAGACATTGTTTGACATCAAAGGAAGGACGATATCGGTAACACCGAGATCTACGAACCCGGCTCGACACGTGTCAAGATTGGTTAGAGCCGTGCTGAGCCATGTTTGCGCGTCGGTTTTCGAGCACTTCACGTTTGGATCCATTGTCTCGTTGATATTAGAGATGGTGTAGTCGTAGAGTTTGATACAATCTACCCAAGCTGCTTTTTCGCGGGTGTCGCGGCACTTTGGTCCTAGTGTAGACGTGTGGGTTTTCGCAAGGATGGCTCGGTCTAATGCGAGTTTCATTGAGATTTTGAGGAACTCAGATTCAGACTTTATGGGTTTGTTGTCTAAGTTATGGGTTAAGAAATACTCGCAAGGTTTAGGGTTTGGAGTTTGGCTACACCACGCTTTCACGTCTTTCCGGTTGTACCCGGAAACGGTCGATGCCACGAGAATGCATAAGAGCACAAAGGTAGTAATATAAGCTCGAAAAGCCATTATAAGACCAAATGTTTTGCGAAAACAGAAGTTTGTGTTTGAAGGTATTGGATTGATGAGATTTATGTATTGAATCGATGTGGTTATATAGATGCGGGGTGATACTTGCTTTTTCCTATTTAAACAAATAAATAAATTTATTAATATGTGATTTCATTATAGTTTATCAACAAATGGAGTGGTAACGATCATGCCGTCATAGATTCTCTTTTGTTGAATTTTTTTTTTCTGAGCTATCTTTTTTGACGTGTGTAATACGCTGTGATTCAACTACGATACAAATTGAAGTGACTTTGAATAATAGTCTGAAAAAAAGATACTCGACAACCGATTTTTGTACACAGATTAAATGTGATCGCAAGTAAATAAATAATAGGTACGGTTTACGAATGAACTAGAAGACGTAACTAGTTAATGCTACTTTATATATCAAGTAATAATGTTTTCTACTAGTTAATTAGATTGTATTCAGTTCTAAAATTCAATAACATAACTGGCATAAACGCACTAGAAGAATTTGATTATATAGCCACGCTTTTTTGCTACACAAAAGTTAATAACAAATATTAACTACACAAAGTTACGAATTAGTGACAAATTATTAGATAATAAGTTTTGTTGCAAATTAGTTACTAAATGTAGCTAAATTATGACAAATAGATACCAAGATAATTTTGTAATAAACTTGCTACAAATTTAGGGATAAAATATGTTGTAACCATAGTGTATACAAGAGAAATTGTCACGAATTGTAGTAAAATAATGTATTGTCCTCCACTCTGTAACCAAAAAATTGATATAAACTTAAAATTAATTAAAATAAAAAATAAGAAAACCCTAGATTTCTCCGTCTCTCTCCTTGCCTATCTATCAAAGTTTGAGACTTTAGGAATCTAAAGCTCCAAATTTTGAGTTGTTGTTCTGGAGGAATCGAATTATGTACAAAGAACCTAGTGGAGGAGGAGGTGGTGGTGGTGGGTCGTCAAGATCGAAAATCCTTGGTGGAGCTATTGATCGCAAACGAATCAACGATGTATCAATAAGAAACTAGAGAAGTCTTCAGCTTCCACCATATTTGGGGTTCTCACTTCTAAAGACAAAGATCTCTTTTCATTCACATCTACCTCCACTGCTAAATCTCAGCTTCCCGATGGTTTGTCGTTTCCTTCATTCTTTCATATCTATGGTTTTTGTTTTCGTAGTTTAATTTTAATTGCATTTTTCTTGAGTGGATCGGAAGGTGATGATTCATCGTGGATCTCTTGGTTCTGTAATTTGAGAGGCAATGATTTCTTCTGTGAAGTCGATGAAGATTATATTCAAGATAATTTCAATCTTTGTGGATTAATTAAGTGGTCAAGTTCCTTACTATGATAATGTTCTTAATCTCATTTTAGATGCCGAATCTTCCAACAGTAAGTGTGACCCCTCTTCCTTTTGTTAAACTACATTCTAAAAGTTAGAAACTTTTGGCCTGAGTATCTTATTCTTTTGGGGGATTTAGGTGAGATGTTTACAAAAGAACAGAATGAAATGGTGGAATCAGCTGCTGAGATGCTTTATGGTCTTATTCATGTTCGTTACATTTTGACAACTAAAGGAATGGCTGCAATGGTTTTTGTTTCTTTTTACTCTTGTGTTTAGGTTTTGGTGCTTTTAAACTACCTTGTTTGCTTTACGACATTAAGGATGGTTATCTTTGAACAGGTATCTCTAAAATTTAGACACTAGAAGCGGATTCCTGGTGAACATGTATCTCTAAAGTTTCTCAAATTTGACTTAGTGATCTTTGAAATTCGTATGCATTTCTAGTTATCGTTGACAGCTTGGGAACATTTGAGAATCATCTTCTAGTGTCTAAATGTGCAATTCAAAGCCTTTGACTCTTAATTACAGGTTATCATTTAACAGTGATCTGAGTTATTATGATGGTGTCTTGTCTAGTAGTAGTTCCTGTTTTCTGCTAAGTTTCAGTTTTCTCTGTATTTAAATAAATTTGTGTTTGAGTGTGTAATAATTTATTTTAATGGTGTTTGCAGGTAACATTATTAATTGGAGAAACTGGTTCAGGGATGAGCACTCAGTTGGTTCAGGCCTGGATGGATTCTCTCGATCAGGACTGGCTTCAGTCTGTGCTGAACAGGGTGATTGACTTCTTCCTTCTCATATACATATAGTCTACCTTTGCAAATCGGAATTGAGAATTAATTTTCTGTTATCGCTAGGGGATTTTTATTTTGTTTTATTTTAATTATTGATTGATTTGTTTCTTAACTAGAACATCTTTATACAATTTATAACAGCCAGAGCCGAAGTTGACTCTTATTTATTATCCTAGAAAGAAAAAGACTACCACTGCCATGGGTTCGTCGACATCAACGTATACATTCATTTTCTTTTTATAATCGATGACATGTGTATAGTAGATAGCTTTTATTGTCGATGGTAATGGTTGTTGCTGCTCCTATGCAGGTTGGCCTCTCAGCAGTTGCTGGAAGCTTGTTCTACCTGTATGGAAAAACTTGACTTGAATGAGGGATCTGATCAGTATCGACCACTCGTGACTCGATATATTTGATACTCAGGTTATATAATTTTCCTTCTTTTCATATATAACCTTTTGCAATTGGAAAAAGATCTGTCATCATCTTTAGTCTCTTACAACCCAACTTGTATATATGTTATCATTTAACAGTGATCTGAGTTATTATGATGGTGTCTTGTCTAGTAGCAGTTCTGTTTTCTGCTAAGTTTCACTTTTCTCTGTATTTAAATGAATCTGTGTTTGAGTGTGTAATAATTCATTTAATGGTGTTTGCAGATAAACTGGTTCAGGGAAGAGCACTCAGTTGGTTCAGTTCTTTGATGATTCTAGAGTTGCTGCTATTGAGTCGATTGTTTGTACACAACCACGGAAAATTGCTGATTCTAGAGTTGCTGCTACTTTTAGATATTCTTTACTTTTCTCAAAGGTTTGAACTTTGAACTTTGAACTTTTAGTATTAGATTTTTACTTTCTAATGATATTTTGTACCATTGTTTTATATAAATTTAATAAAATTTTGGTATTTTTTGTTTAATTTGTCAAATTATCCAAAAACTACTCCTTAGGAACTGTTACTATTAAGCCACAAACATATCATTTCAATTTGTAACAAGTTTATGACAAGTCACTGTGTAGATTGTTGTGTTACAAATGTTTGCCGAAAGTATCTGTAACAAATTAGCTATGTAAGGGTGTGGCTTTCTGTAACTACTTGATACGGAATTTCCCATCTCAATGTGTAACTAATTAGCTACAGATTTTTGTCACAACCAGTAGCTAGTTGCTACTAATCAACTCGTAACAAATTTGTAACAAATTATTACAATTAGTGACGAAGGAAAAATTTGCTACGACCAAATAATTACTAAATTTTTTTGTAGCTAGATAGTAACAGATATTTTTTTGCTACGAAAATTGTGTAATACCTACAAATAAAATGGTAACTATACACAACTATTCTTCTAGTGACGCGTCTTTGTAAGTTAATCGAATTCTCAAAAGTCTATTAAAAATAGGAGACTAAAAAAGTTCAAAGTCATGCCACTATAATTAATTTAGTTTGTAGCGACGTACAATAATTAAAATTATTATTTGTATGTAATTAAGGCAGAGACTGTGTAATCGCTATCCACAAAGACTAATCAACCGTTAACGTTAACTTCGAAGTTTCACTGGTTTTATCGTTTTATCAATAAACGACTCCTTTGCCGTAGCCATTTGCACAAGTCTATTAAAAATCAAGCAAATTCTCCTTTTTTAAATTAAATATTTAAGTTAAAGTAGACCATAATGGCGAAAAAGACAGTAGAAAAAGATACTTTTTTTTGTTGTACGTTTAGTCTTATCACGGGTTACATGTTGTTACTAGGTGATATGTGAGTAATTTGAAATTGACGATCTTTGTTTTCGGGTAGTTTCGTGTACATAATCAGATTACTAAAGAAGATTATTCTAAAAGGTTTTCTAGCTGTATAATATTAATATTTTTGTCATACGTAAAAAACTACCCAAAAAAATAAAGTTTTTCCACCTTTAGGCTTAATAATCTTTTTGTTTTGTTTGGGTATGAATATTAAGTTAAACTTAATAATCTTCTTGAGTCTGAAACCTATAATTGGTAAGATATATGTAAATCTTTTTTTTCAGTTGAAACTTTGAACTCGCGATCGGATGCAAGAACCTCAACCTTCCAAAGACAAATTAAAACTTTAATTGTTTACAAAGTGAACGAGCCGCGCAGAAGTATCCATTAACATTATTACGACAAATACAATTAGTATGTAATTCTAGATGAAGTCAATGAAAGTAAGGTGTTTAAGTAAAGATGGGAAAACATACACATATTAATACGTCCAACTAACTACAGAATCATCATATCTAACAAAATCCGGTTAGAGTTCATGTTTGAATAGATAGATTTATATGGCATTTTGGTGGTTAGAATGGAACAATGATCGTCTGGAAAACATTTTTTTAAACGTCTGTCAACTGTGCTTAAACTAATTAAGTTGTTAAGGAAACATATTTGTAATAGATTCAACCATTTAATTAGTATGTGTTTTGTTTTCTTTTAAAAGTAAACAAATCGAGGATACGTAAGACTATGTCGATGGTAGGTTGGCCATCTAATATTTAAAAGCAAAAAAAAAAAAGATACTAATGATCTTATCCATCCAAATCTTATTTGTTAAGTTGCATGTTGAAGAATTGGTTACATGCAATGCACACCTAGTTACACCAAAATGTGATTTTTTCTTTTGTGCTCACACTTAATTAGTTAGACTCTCTCTTTTTTGTTTATGGTTAATATCAAACTTCAAAAAAGAATTGTGTTGTATACATAGATTAGAATATGGATTTGGGAAACGTCCTCGTTCAAAGCAAGTGTGCGTTACACGAAACGTCGACGGAAGAAACGAAGGTTTCAAAAACTAGCAGAAACCGTAGAGAGGTCTCAATCCATGAGTAGATTACCAACACTATCATTTGGTCTATGTTGACTTTTTAAGCACGACCACAAAACACTAACACGTTCCTTTTATTATTGGTAAACGAAATTAATTGTTTTTGAATAAAATAATTGCGGATGAAGTAACGCTATGATTTGACTCTGGACGTTAATTAGTCTTCTCATGGATTATCCATAGAAATTTCTTATTTTAGACACAACAAGAATAAAAATCAAATGCTGAAGAGGTTATCACCAATTTGAGTACTATCATAATCTACTCTTTTGACAAAATTACATCATGAATATACTTGCAAAACATTTAATAACAACTGGTTGACGACATTTCTCACCTCTACGGGGAATTTTTCTTTTTGTTGACATTCCTATAAAGACACATTATGATGCTTTACCATGCATCGCAGATACAACATTTTTGATTAAATTTAAAAGATTAATTAGAGTAGACAAATTTGTTCAAAAAAAAAAAAAAATGAGTAGACAAATAAAAAATCAAAGTTATAAAATGAAAAAAAAAAATTATAATCTGTACGTAATCTTGAAGCAAACTTTCCTTGAATGAACCGATTTTTTAGAATTTTCAAAAACAATCCAAGCCAATTTAGATATAATCTGTACATGAAGAGGAGTCATGTTAGTTAAGACCTATTTTAAGCAATCAAGACCAGATTTTAAATTGTAGGCGGCAGTGCATATATGTGCTAAAATACATCTAATATAATATAACATATGTGTTAATCATATCTATTATATAAAATGAAGACATTAGTATTTAAAATTTTCACGCAAAAGAAAAGAGGTACAGAGAAGTAGGTGTAGCAATAATAGATAGACTTTAATTAAGATCGTTAAAACCTCGTTATCGAAAGGACGTACAAATATTAAATTGAAACTTTCTCGTTTTAACTAATGAATTGGAATATTCGGGTTTCCAGAATAGTTTAGTATAAAGACTATTAAGGTACTGATTACTTATAATCCAAGTTTCCGTTCGAGTCCCGCAAAGACTTTGTTTGGCTGTCTTCGTTTTCGTCTTTGATTGTAATCATTTCAGGATCAATCTCTTTATTCACAACTAGGTGTTGCGATTTGCCAACGCCATTCGCATGAACTGTTCTTTACAAATATTTGTTGTTGTCCGAGTACTTAAACCGTGTGTAAGCACAATACACTATCTAATAATTTTAGGTATCATTTAAAATATAAAACATAAAACTGATTTGTATATATACGCTATATATATTGCAAATTCTTTAGCTTGACACGACGAGACTAATACTTTCCATATAATTTATTTTAGCTAAAGCCTAATAAACTTTGATAGCTTATCGTGATTTTCAAGTAATCATGTCTACTTTTTTTTATTCCAGGTGAATCTACTTTAATTCTTATTTACAAAAATGGAAACTGTTTCAATTATCGGAATTTAACATCCAAAAAAATCAAGATAATTTTATTTTCTAGATGGTTTCAAGTTGTAAGAGATAAATCAACTTCACATGATTGAAATTTGATTACATGTACGAGACAAGTCCGCATGCATGAGAATATGAGATGAGAATCATGAGACAATACATATGTGTACTTATTTCTAATCGATTGTTTTTACACTAGTTAAATATCGATTTAGATGGTCAATTAATCTTCTGTTTACTAGTAGTGTGTATTGGAGATGCAGGCCATGGACTTGGGCCCTAAAACCCTGGTTTTAAAGTTAAATGGGCCACCCAGGAAAACTTCAATGTTGTTGTAGGATACATAAATTATTATTGCATTCTGTATATAACTTATGTGTAAGCAATTGATGTAAATGTTGTTCTGAAATATGTACTTGATTATACAAAATCGAATGCAACGGCCGTAAATATTGGAAAAATGCTGTTTTATTTTAAGGTTTGGTTAAAAAAAATTGGAAAAATAACTAGTATGAGTCTCCCATTAATTGAGTATTAATTAAAGAGTAAATAAACAATACCTAGGCAAGATTTTTACATTAAAAATAGAAAACAATGTATTTAACATAACGTTGGAAAAAAAAATTTGAAAAAATGTATTTAACATAACGATGGAGTAGATAGAGTAGATATAGCAGATTTCATTGATGACTATATTCATACCATCACTAGTGGCATGGATCGGGGGTAGTAGCTTGTGCTCTCTTGTTCATAGCTTCAAAATTGCATCAATCCATATAAACTTTTAATTGATATGATATCTTATACAATTCATTTTAAAAGAATATGCATTTATAAAATAATGTCATAGATATTTTATACATTAGACAAATGCAGGTTGTGTAAATAATGTTTTTTTTAAAAGCTTTGACAAATTTAGATCCAATACGACTTCTAAGATTATTTTGTACTGGATGTGTTTTTGGCATATAAAAAACCTTTGGCACATTAAAAAGTATATAAGTAAATAAAAAGCCTTTGTCACATTCAAATAATACATTAAAACCTCTATAAATTAATAATATTGGGACCATGGCATTTTATTAATTTCTAGTAATATTAATTTATAGATATATTTTCTAATTGTTTAAATTTTTAGAAATTATGAATTGATACAATTTTATAAGAATAAAATTAGACTTTCGGATGTTATAAATTTTTATGGTTTTGGAATTGAATTTTTAATATTTAGAAAACATTATTGACAGTAAATTACAAATAAAATAGATAAATTCACTTATGTATCACATACATAATTTAAAGTTTATGAATAATAATATCAGTTGGCGTAATAACTATCAAAATGAAAATGATCCATATCTAGAAACTGATTTTTTTAAAAAATAGTTATTTTTATGACATGTTATATAGTATTTTATATCATTATAGTTTAGCAATATAATGTAACAATTGTTTTATATATACTAGGTTTTGAACCCACGCTACGCGTGGGTTTATTTGATATATTTTGGTGAAAATTATATATGATTGATGACAGTTATGAAATATTATCTTATAGAAATATTTGAATTACTATTAAGACCAAACTTTTATTTACGATACATCAAAATTTTAAAAAATATAAAAATCAGTTGTGCTAAAAAATCTAATCTGATCAAAAAAATCATGGATTTAACTGGACGTCCAGAGAGACAGATCGAACATTCGAAATGGTGACCTTGCATATACTAAACCATTTTTTTACGGCCGAACAAACAAAACACTTTTGAATCATGAATTAATCTTGTTTTCTCATATTTAATTAATAGCCACCATCTATGTTTTCGTGTTTTTATCTATTGTTTTCTTACTTTTCATATTCTTTCTCGTCATTTTTATTGTCAAATTTTCATTATTATTTTTACCGTCTGATTCTTCGTTATACTCTTCTTCTTCCTCTTCGTAATCTGCTTTCTCACATTCTTCCACTTAATAACTTGTTAACCCGTTAAACTCCAAGACCAAAAACATTGCTTATTTTCTCATAAAATTTCATGGATCAACATAGTCACCACATGCACTCAATTATTGATATTTTCACCTGTATACTTATTCATTTTAAGATCCACATGTAATGAAACTTCTTGAACCAAAATCTTAATACTATAAAATTGCAAATTACTTGCAAAGAAAGTAATATGAACACATATATAGCTAATAAAAAGTGTGTTTGTCATATTAGTCTTATTTATAGTAGTTCTCAGCAAGATAAAAACATTATTATAAATGAGAAAGAATGACATTATTTTGTTTATAACATTATTATAATAATATTAGTCTTTTTTTATCTATATTATTTATTTATGTGGGAATTTTTATTGTATTAGTCTTATTTGTTATATAGTTTATTTGCAGAGGTGGTGCTGTAACCATTTGACTAAAGACACTTCCCAATAATTATAATATTTTAAATTTTACAAATTTTAAACTTGGACGTCTGGTAAATCAAGCTTCATGCTCATTCATAGTTGAAAGCATATTAGTCTTATTTATAATGGTTCTCAGCCATTGTCTAAAAGATTTTTAGCCGATGTGGGATGTTGTAAATAGTTCTTTTATTTCCATAAATTTAAAATTCTGGAAACTTAGAAATGTTAATAAATGACATGTCAAATCCTGATAGGTTCTTTAAAACAATTCTTAATATAGGAAATTCTGGAAATTTAAAAAATTGTTAATTACTGAAATGGCTAATCCTTATTGGTTGTTTAAAATCCTATGTGGACACATTAAGAAGCTTATAGCTCCTACTTTTATTTAGTAAAATTTTAAACTTTTAAAATTTAAAAATTATAATATTTAAAAACTTTTAAAAAGCTAAGAGCTTTTAAAATTTTCAATATTTATAATATTTAAAATTTTTAAAAAATTAAATATTATAATATTATAATATTTTTTTGAAACTTTTTAAAGTTTTAGTTTGATCAAATAAAAAAAGGGATCTAACCGAATAAAACTTTTAAACTTGACGCCCGATAAATCAAGCTTGCTCATTCGTTATTGGAAGCATATTAATCTTATTTATATTGGTTTGAACCATTGTCTAAAAAATTTCTAGCCAATGTGGGATACTGTACATAGTTTTTTTATTTCCATAAATTTAAAATTTTCCTTTTTCTAAAAAATTCTGATAATTTAGAAAATGTTAATGAATGACATGTTTCCATAAATTTAAAATTTTCATTTTTCTAAAAAATTCTGGAAATTTAGAAAATGTTAATGAATGACATGTTAAATCCTGATAGTTGTTTAAAATAATTCTTAATATATAAAATTTTGCAAATTTCTAAAAATGTTAATTAGTGACATGTTGAATCCCTATTGGTTGTTTTAAAGCTTAGGTGGACACCCTTAGAAGCTTATAGCTCCTACTTTTATTTAGTATAATTAGCTCTAGGAGAATTTTTTTTATTTAAACATATATTATTAGATCAATATATATATATATATATATAGTCCAATAGAAAGAATTTTTTATTTTTTTTTGTTTGTGACATCAGAAGGGAAAAAAAAAATTTGGTTAGGTTGGCTGACAATTTGGTTTTATGTAGGGTCATCAACCAGTAAACCAGTTAGACAGAGAACATATTTTTTAAAAAACGACGTCGTTTTGGGGATATGTTAATTTTTTCGAAACATCATCAAGTCTTCGATAAACCCTAGAGAGTAGAGAGTCTCTCTCGTCTTCTCTTTTCTGTTTCTCTCTCTCTCCAAAATTCAGACCGGCGATTTTGGAGGTGGTCCTCTAATTGAACTGTTGAGGCTTTAGATACGACGATCAAGGAAATTGAATGGCCGGTGAATCAGATGCATCGACCATTGCGACTCTTTCCTGTGCTCGCTGCCAGAAGCCTGCCCATCTTCAGTACGTAATTACCCTTTCTTCCTTTCTATTTGACTTGCATAGTTTGTATCAAAGTTTCGATTTTTTTTTCGAGAACTGTTGCTTTTTAGCTAGGTTAGGTGATGGAATGCTGATGCCCACTTCGATTTCAGATGTTATTGATATCGTGTTTGGGCATAGTTTCATGTTTGTGTTTGTTGGCTCTTGATTTGGAATGAACTGTTTGTTTATGTTGGCAGGTGTCCTAAATGCATAGACTTGAAGCTTCCTCGTGAAGAAGCCTCTTTCTGGTATATATATGTCTGGCTTTAACCTTTTTTAATTTACTTGGCGAGTCTATATTTATTTCCAAAGTTTTGATTTTTATCTTTCCATTTCTTATGGTTACAGCACTCAAGAATGTTTCAAGGCAGCTTGGAGCTCGCACAAATCAGTACATGTGAAAGCTCAGCTGTCTTCACTTGCCAAATCCCTTCCCGGTGATCAGAACTCTGATCTGATTTCTCAAGGTTGGCTCTATTGCGTGAAGAAAGGCCAAGCTAGAACACCTAAGCTTCCTCACTTTGATTGGACTGGGTTTGTAACCAATATTTCCCAGTGTTGTTTCTTGATTAGTTTTTGTGTAATGTTACTTCTTCCTGATTTTGGACTTCTTATATCTTCTTCTTGCGTTGTGTAGTCCCCTAAAGCAATATCCTATATCTACCAAGCGTGTTGTGCCTGCTGGGATTGATAAGCCTGACTGGGCTATTGATGTAAGTGCCCACCATTTTGTGATCTGGATTTATTTTTCTGCTGCACCAGTACTCTACTACTAGCAACGTTGAACTCGAGTTAATTCGATGTTGATAGTGTAGTGATTATTTAGCTAATAATGGCTTCGTCTCAAGACTTGTACTTTTTTACTTGAGTTGTTATAAAACAGTTCCCTGTACTATGTCTGTGTAGATTTTACTTTGTCTTGCTATGAGTTTATAGATTCTAATATTCCATGTTATACTTTCTACCTTCAGGGGACTCCTAAAATTGAGCCGAATAGTGATCTACAACATGTTGTTGAGGTTAGTGATGCTTTAATACATTAGCTTTTGTTCATTCAATTGTCCTGAATGCGGAGCCATGAACACAAATATTTTATCTCATGGTCACTAACAATGTTTTTTGGTTGTCTTGTAGATAAAAACGCCTGAACAAATCCAGAGATTGCGTGAAACCTGTAAAGTTAGTAGTGCTATTTTCTTTATTTCATGTAATTACATTGGATTCCCACTGATCATTTTACAACATCTTCTGTTATCAGATTGCCAGAGAGGTCTTGGATGCAGCCGCTAGGGTGATTCGCCCCGGTGTGACTACTGATGAGATTGATCGAGTAGTTCATGAAGCAACTATTGCAGCAGGTTTGTGTCTTCTAGGATTTACTGTTACTTTGAATCTTTTATTTTTTTATCTTATCCTTTTTGAAAGTCAATCACTCAAGTTCATCACAAAAACACTATAACTATTGTATAATCTTATGTTCTGGCAGGAGGATATCCATCTCCCCTCAACTACTATTTCTTTCCCAAATCTTGCTGCACGTAGGTACTTCTTTTGTGTCTACATTATTACCTCTACCATGTTTTCCCTCTACTTCTAAAGTCTATGTTCTGAATATTCCCTGTCAGATCTGTTAATGAAGTAATTTGTCATGGAATTCCTGATGCGAGGTATGCTTTTTATCTAGACCTTCTTGAACCTTTCTAACAACATAGCTAAAAGGACTTGGGAAATATTATGCTAATCACTCATGCTTTAATTGCTTCAGGAAACTTGAAGATGGTGATATAGTAAATGTTGATGTAACAGTTTATTATAAAGGTTGCCATGGTAAGATTGTTTCCTGCAAAAAAACTTGATAGTTTTTCTTATTTTTGTTACTTGTTGAGATATGTATTCTCATGGAATGATGTTTGGGTAGGTGACCTTAATGACACATACTTTGTTGGAAACGTTGACGAAGCATCACGTCAACTGGTTAAGTGCACATATGAGTGCCTGGAGAGAGCCATAGCAATTGGTAGGTGCTAAGTTACTCCTGTTCTAAGCTTTAATGGTTTGACTGTAATCTATGTCAAAAAAATTGAGAAGAGATGCTGATGCTTTCTATGATTTGTCTCTTTCAGTTAAACCTGGAGTAAGATTTCGTGAAATCGGAGAGATAGTCAACCGCCATGCTACAATGTCTGGGTTTTCAGTGGTAAAGTCTTGGTTTTTCTATCTTGGCTGTTTATGATCATCACAGCATCTGTCTGCCTAATTAAAAAACTTACTTCTTACCTGTGGTTAAACAGGTGAGATCCTATTGTGGTCATGGTATTGGAGATCTCTTCCATTGTGCCCCAAACATTCCTCACTATGCAAGTATCCTTTGTTATTTTAGAATTTCGTGACATTGTATGTTGTTGTCATGTTAGTCTATTATTCTATTCCATTGTAAATGTCCTTAACCTCAAAATCAGGAAACAAAGCAGTTGGAGTGATGAAAGCAGGTCAGACTTTCACAATTGAGCCAATGATCAACGCAGGTGAGTTTTTTTTCTTTTTTTTTTTCCATTCCTTCAATGTTTAAACTTGTTACTCCATTTACTTAACATAAGGACATTTTCATGATAGGGGGATGGCGGGATCGAACATGGCCTGATGGATGGACTGCAGTTACAGCAGATGGAAAACGCAGCGCTCAGTTTGAGCATACCCTCTTAGTAACGGAGACAGGTGTTGAGGTTTTAACGGCTAGGCTTCCTTCATCGCCAGATGTATATCCTTGGCTTACCTAGTGATTTAAGGGCATGGGTTTGATTCGTTGTGACATTGTACACCCTATTTCTTTTTGTGATACACTGGGTTTGATTCGTAAACTTTGGAATATTAGTGTCATCTTTTAGCCATTCAAGACCATTTGATATCTGACCTTGTTGTCTTGGTTTATGTAATTTTATTATTACTTTCATTTTGATTGAAATGTAAGAAACCTGTTTTTACTGTTTTCATTTTTTCCTTATATTATCATGAGGACAACTTTTTAAGGCTAAAAATCAGACCTTGAGATTCTGAACAAACAACAAATCGATATAATATCCAAGCGACCAGGTGTAATTAAGACGTCAAAAAAGAAAAATACAAACACTAAGGATGTACTCAATCAAGCATTTCAATTGATTTTTGTTAAATAATAAATTATATGTTATTTTATTATATATTAAAAAACATCCGATGAAAATTTAATGTTATTAAATTAATAATTTTATAAGCTCTATGCTATTAAAAACATTTAAGGATTTAATTTGTAATGACTTTAATAGATTTTAATGGATTTTCTTAATTAAAACTACAACATTAATTTTAATTCACATGGTTTTAACTAGATTTTGAGAGGATTTCACAATAATCATAACAACTTCCATAAATTCACCAAATTGATCATATGTAAAGATGCACACATTACACACATCTTCATCCAACTATACCAAATACTATGAAGGAAAATCGATATTGATCACATATCAATAATACATTTGTGTACTCAAATATATTTAACATCAAAAGATTAAAGGATGAATGTAATGAACAAAATTCCAGATAGAAAAATATGTTTACAAAGATATTAAACATCAAAATTTCAAAGTTACAAATCAATAATATCTTTGTATCAACATATCATCTCATCTAGCACACATTTCAAATACTTGATCATGTGTTTTTCTTGTCCACTTGCCATAAAAACTCAAGTGTACATTCATCAATTGTGAGTAATTATTATTTTGCTTTATGAAGTTTCTTTTTCATTAAAAGGTCTTATGCAACAATTGACTATGATTTTTTTTTCTTTCATATCTACAATTAAATACAAAAAATACAACAACAAATCTCATTGAAAGTACTTGAGCATCATATACCTTAAATGATATTGTAGTATTTCAGACGCCGCTGTGGAAGGGAGGTGCCGTCGAAGAAATTTTAGGTTTTATAGATTTTAAAAAGCTTTGGAATACGGTCTTTAAGAAAGAGGTTTTAGGTCCCAATACATAATATCTCTTCTTGTAGTTCTTATACAAATAGTGCTTAATCATCAATAAAATCCTTAGAATTATTGATCGGTTGGAAAGAAAATGAACATGTAATAAGCAAAATAAGAAATTACATTAGAATTGTATACAACAATAACATGTTTTTCAAAGATATTATGTATAACATATTATTAAAACTATATAAAAATCAGATATTATGATTAACAAAATGATTTAATGTTTAGGTAAAAAGGCCAATTGGATCCATTATCTTGTCTACCAAATTTCAGTATGACAGTGCTTTCATTATGTGTAAAAATTGTTGTCTTGCATTATCCCAATAAGAATTTTGCAAGACACAAAACTGACCAACATCATCTCTTCCATGATAGTCTCTTAGCAAATCATCACTTGTACAACTATGTTAAATATATGAATTATTTAAAAATAATGAAACAAAATTATAAATAATTGATATTAAAATTAAGTTTCCTTTTTGTTTAATCATTTATTTATAATATATATTCTAAGAGAAAAAAACATAAACGACAACTAAACTAGATATCTTACAAAAGCGGCAACTACGGTTTGTGGAAACATCTCGTCGGATAACTACGGTTTCTTTAGTTTGTGCTTATCTATTTTAGATTCTGTTTAACTCAAGGGTGATACGGATTTTGTGATGGTGTTCGTTAGAGAGAAAGATGAGCCACGATGAACTATATGATGAACCAAAAAATAAGTTGCGGATGTTAAATCACAGACTCGAAGATAACAACTTTGTTTTTTTTTTTTGGATAATAGATGATACAGGGTAGGCTTGCTGAGAATATAATAATTATAACAAAGATGAGATAAAAATTGCACACCAAAGTGACAGTTCCTTCACTCAAGGACCTTCACACCTGAAACATAAACTCGGCTTTGAATCACACTGCCACCAATCCAAAACCCAGGCATAACCATTAAACCAACTCTTGGGTTCTCTTCTTTATCATCCACAACTATGTTCTTCACAACACTCTCCATGTATGAATCAGAGAACTCACTACCCTTCTTCACTTGGAAGATCTTTGCAGCTGGATCAAAAGAGTACGCAAGCCTGTGCAAGATCCATATCGACTTTGCAAGTTTCAAGAAGGCCTGGTAAAACGCGGTCCTAGGGTGCCCACCTCCTGTCACGTAGTCACGCTGGTCTAGATTTCCAAAGAAAGAAGCTTCCATCTTTGGGTGGACCAAGATAAGATACTTGCTCCTACAGAATACACCAAAGTTGGAATCAGGGTTAGTACCTAGAGCATCTAGTGGATCCATGTCCTTCAGAGCAAGAAATTGGCGGAAGAAGGTGTCAGTGTCGTCATCAGCCATAACCGTAGTACTCTCTGAGTTAACTGAGAAATTCTTCTGCTGAAACCCACTGAACATCCTTTGGCAAATGTATGACTCAAATGCATATTTCTTGTGAGGCCTCTTGGCGTAAGCAACGTCAGGTTCAATGGAATTGGCTGCAGAATCAAGATCCCATCCCGCAGCTTTCATCATGTTGATCAGCGGCTTGGAGAAATCATGCACAGCTTTAGCAGCAGTTTCGTAAGTAGATATGAAGAGCTCAGTGGTTAAGTCAGGAAACTGCAAATTCCCATTATCTCCACCAGAACCTTCGTTTGTAGACATACCCCTTAACTTGAGATTCTTCTCAAGCTTAAGTCGTTTCTGGTTAGCTTCTTCAATCTTCTGAAGCATCTGAGTGATCTCAGAATCCTTGTTCTGAATCTCAGACTGAAACTTCTTCACCATAACCTCATAAGTCTTCAAGAGACTCTGCTGTTCTTGAATCTCTGCAGCTAAACGAGAGTCTTGTGGAGAGACACAAACAGGTTTGGGGTTATTCTCTCTGTAAAAATGCTTCAGCTCTGAAAGATTCTTGAGTTCAGAAATGACAACTTTATCAGCTGCCTGAATCTTCTCAGGATCGTAAGGTGTATGAGCACTTTGAAGCTCGATGTAAGCAGATTTCAAAGAAGAGATGTTTCCAAAGAGATTGGAAATAAGTGCTTCCATAGCTTCTGGATTCTGATTGATAGACTCTTCCATCATTGGTTGAGGATGGACCTTTTGGTTGTTGTTGTTGTTGTTGTTGCTCTCACGGAGTTGGGTTTCTTTCAACCCACTTGGTAGCATACTTAAATCCACCAAACCAAAATGTATTCTCTCTCTAATCCCAAATTTTGTCCTGCAAACAACTCAAAATCATCAAACTTGTGTTCATAGGAGACTCAATTTGATATAACCACAAAACGAAACTAGTACACAAAAGCAAATCTCTCGTTAAGCGTTTTACTACAGATCTCTAAGTGAAAAATGTGAAATTTATCAAAACCCTAAAGATCTTTCTAATACTGTACATTCCTAGATAATGTTCTTTACACAAATTTTAGCAATTGACAAAGAAGTACATCTGAATCGAGAGAGAAGAGATCGGAAACAAAAGAGGTCACCTGGATTTGTTTCGTGTTCAGACAAACGAAAGAAGTTTCGCGAGACAAGAGTCAGCTAAGGTTTTGATCAGCTTTCACGCCAAATAAGTAGAGGAGAACGAAACATCAAGCTCACGGTCGGATCCTTCGCCGGAGATTTAGCCGGAGGTGAAGGAAATATACAGAGAAAGGTATTATACTTTTTAGGAAGTGAGCGAATTGGTAAAGTATCTCTCTCATTCATTATTTCTTCTACTTGCTTTTAAAACCTCTAAACCAGTCAGAGGGTTCCCGGTAGCAGTGGTGGTCCAGCTAAAACCGGCAATTCAAATCGGCTCGAATATAAACCGGATTGGGAAGCAAGAATTTTCTCAAATCCGAATTGTAATTTCTATTTGGTCTTTTCATTCTCTTTATCGTTCATTAGGTAAAGATCAGTCCTTTTCTTTACTAGATTAGCTAGTATGGTACTAGATTCTTTGGAAAGTGCATTTATTTGTCTTTCTTCTTTCTCTTCTTTTTTTATCCTAAATGTGGAAGGAGACTGTGATTTTTAAGTGATATGTTTCTGTTTAGGATTGGTTACTTCACTGAATTTGTTAAGGCATTAACAGTTTACTAAAATCCTCTTTTTGATCCTTGTTTATGTAGAGAACCGTAGCATCTCCATCTTCAGCTTCAGTTTCCTTCACTGAGTTTTAGACTAGCATGTTGTAAGTTGTATTTGAGAAGGAAGTGCTCCCTGAATCATGATCGTTCATGATAAACATGTTGTCACTTGGAGGTCTGAATATGTGTTTTAATACATCAGAATTCATTATACAGTTTGATGATTTGGTGATTGTCATTGGTATAGATATGAAAAGAGTTTTTTCGAGGTGTTCTTGAAAGTGTTCTGGTAGATTCAAGTGCTTGTCCTTGGGATTGCACAGAGATGGAGTCCTCCTTCGACATGAAGTGTAAGCATTCTCTTGTAACACACATTGCTCTTCTCATCAGCCAATTTGAAGCGAAAGAAGTGCAGAAGAGCCATTGATACTATCTTCATTTGCCGGTATGCAAAATCTTTGCCAAGAGAGATTCTTGGACCAGCCTACATACACAGCCAAGAAAGAAAACATCTCAGGTACTATTAGAAAATAAAGCCTTACTCTAGGCCACATAGTTTGTCAGCAAGAGAGTGTACAAACATGAAAGGTTATGAATTTGAATGGTGATTCTGGTTGGAACACGCCGTCCTTGAGCCATCTCTCTGGCTTGAATTCCTCAGCATCTTGACCCCAAATGTAAGTCATTCTCCCCATTGCATAGGCTAAATAGTAAATATTATCCCCTTTCCTCACTCTATATCCGTCTGGAAGAACGTCGTCAATTTCTGCACACCTCATGTCCTTTGCGGAAGGACCAAAAGATAGATTAAGAAAATCTTATAATGATCAATCACAGAAGAATGTTTTTGAAGGACTTGTTTATTTTACCACAGGCAGAGGAGGGTAAAGCCGCAAGGTCTCAGACAAGGCTGCATGGAGATAGTGCATTTGATCAAGAGCCTCTTCGTTTATACTTTCAACGAAACCATCTACATCGGTTGTTTTCTCGTGACTTGATGTCACATCTCTTATTTCTTGAACGACTTTCTCCTGAACAAGTGGGTTTATGCAGAGCAAGTACAAGAACCAAGAGAGTGATGCAGCGCTTGTGTCCTTCCCAGCAATCATGAAGCTCAGAATTATATCCCTCAGGTACTTATCATTCATGTTCTCCGGATCTTTCTCACTCTCCACAAGAAATCTCGATAGTATGTCCTCTCTAACAGCCTAAGGGATCGACAAGCAAACCATTTTTTTCAAAAGGTTTAAAAATGGTAAATGCAATCTTTAATTAAGAGACGTAAACTTAAGAGATAACTCACAGTGTTCTGTTCCTTTGCAAGCTCTTTCCTTTTAGTGGTAATTAGACTGTAGACAAATCTATCTATAGTAGCAATGCTCTTCTTGAGCTTAGACTGTGATCCAATGTTGAGAAACCATTTCAGCTTCCAAAGTGGATCAATGTATCTTAAACTAGTTGCAACGTTACTTTCATCAAAAGCTTCCATAAACTCTTCCCCTTCTTTGCTAACCCCATCCAAACATTGTAACTCCACACCAAAACCAACTTTAAAGATGGCGTCCAGTGTACATCTCATCAACATATCCTACAAAAACAAAATGGCATCCTTGAGTTTTTTGGAAATAATGAGTTTTGTCTGGTTAGCTTTGATTCTAAACTTACTTGAGCATCAAAAGCTTCTCCAGAGAGAGCAAACTCCGTGACAAAACCAACAAGCTTAGATGCACTTCTCCTAAAAACAGAGCAGCTAAAGTCTCTTAAAACCCTAGTAGAGAACTCAAAGCTGGCAAGCTTCCTCTGTTGTTTCCATTTATCACCATCAACAGCAAAGATACCATGTCCCAAAAGATCCGCAAGATTTTCACGAGTACTTGGTCCTTTACTGTAGTAATGGAATCTTGTCTTGAGAATATGCTCCACGTTCCGAGGATCTGCAGTTAATATCTCGCTCTGTCCCGGACTCAAGAACCTGAAAGTAGGCTTTGTCCTCGCGATATTTGTCTCGTAATCATACAACTCGTGGCTGTGGAAGAAAAGATCGAAGACCGTGGCGTGTACCGGAGCATATCTCTTGTCGTTTCGTGATTTCCCGGTAAAGATTCTGATCGTGAGATAGATAGTGAAAGAAAGAAGTATGAAGATGGTTGTTACTAGTGTAACAGCTATGCTCCTAAAAATCTCCATTTGCTTCCACGTCAACGACAACGGCTACTGTACCAAGAGATAACAGAGATAGACAAAGAAGATATAACAATTTTGGGTATTTTAATGGGTGATAATAGTTTATTATGAAGATGATCTATGCCACGCGTGTGTATAACTCTCTGTGGTGGATACAATTTGGTCGGCTGTTTTCTCTTATAAATTTGAAAAAGAAACTTAAAAGAACTAAACGACAACGTTTTAGTAAGTCACAAACTCACAATATACGTTAGTGGAGTAGTGTAAGTCCAGCCCATTACACATACTTACATCTTCTTTCTCTTCTTTCTTTATCCTAAATGCTTGGAAGGTGACAGTGATGTTGGTAGAAAATGATGTGTGGTATCTTCAAATTATGACTTATCTTTGTATTTACTTTGACCCCTTGTCTTTGTCCAGTTTTTCATGCAAACAAAGGCCGTATGCCCTTCGGATGCACTTGTTGCAGATCATAAGAAAGAGTTTTTTTTTTGTTGCTTTTTGTTATTTCAGGTTGTTGGATGGTATGATTTTATGAGATCAGAGAGAGGATCTTATAAGCTTAAGCACTTATTCAGGCTTGGCTTACACTTACCATTTGCAGGTACTTGAATGTACTTTCAATCACCTGTCATTTCTTTGAAACAATACTAACATTGATCATCACATTTTTTCCATTTCCATCTCATTTTTGCCTAGGGAATTTCTCAGCTGGCCATCTCATACTGTGGTATATACTGCTTTTTTTATTGGTTTTCTTCTCTGTCAGATGGTGAGCTATACATGTTTCATTTTCTCTGGATGGGCTTTCTGCAGTGTTGTCTCCACCATGTGTGGTTTTGGTCTCTGATATTAGGAGGTCCCTTGAGTAGTCCCCCGAACAGCTCTCCTGCATCATAGTAAATCTCTGTTCTGAGAGATTCATCAATTAACCTGTAGAGAACCTCTAGAAGTAAGTGAATCCTGATGCTAGCAGTGCACAGCCTCTGTCAGTTCCGATAAAAATCCATTGGATAAAAGACATGATGAGTTGAGAAGAAAAGTGAGTAGTGTCTAAAAAGGCAAACATGGATAGATACTACTTAACCTGAGAGACAAAAATCTTGAGAAGTTCACAGCTGAGCCTTTAAAGCATTTGCTTTGGCTACAAGAAAACCAATAACCATATAACCATGTCTCATCATCTCCCAATTTACATGAGAAAAGAAGTATGAAACCAGAAGCAAGTCAGGTCTTCTTGGTTGTCCCAGGAGTAACTTTCACTAAATGCAATGCCTAATTTATCATCACAAAAATGAAATCTGCTGCACAAGAATATCGAAGATCGTAGCAGTCTTTGTCACAGGATCAACCTCAGACAACAGCAGTATCTAGAGTTAAGAAATTACGACAATGGGTTGGGTTCTAATATTGTGACCTGAAATAGAGAGAATACCCTCAGCTCCCCTCTCCCTTTGTGTGTATCGAGCAGAGAGAATTAAGCCAAAACCGAAATTGATTTCCAATTGCAGTGGTTCAGCCAAAACCGAAATTGAAATCGGTTTAAATTTTCGGTTCGGATTTAAACCGGGATTGGGCATATGTATTATCGTCAGATTTAGTTGTTTGATGCTTATATGATTTTAAATTTCTAATCATCCAAGAGCAGTGGAAGAGTAATGTTCTTAAGAATCTGGCTGCAAGCAGAATGTACAATATATGTTTTTTTTAAAACAGATTTATAACGACATTAATCGAATGTTGAAGTGGGTTAACACTTGGTCTCAGGAAAATAGGCTTTTATGTTACCAAAACATGCATTTACAAAGTCGTACTACTAAACTAAGTGAGCTTTGATCTCAAATGGTAAACAAGAACTAACTTAAACCCGCTAATGAGCACTAAACAGTGGAAATTAAATGATGTGATTAACAAAAACCAGAGGATGAGATATGTTTAGCCTTTGAACAATTGCCTATGAATTAACTTAAACCCGTTTTGGTGCACCGTGGACTTATACATATAGCATACCCGTATAATTCTTGCTACTGATTTAATACGGTTTTATTTTATTATCTATTTTTTTACAATTAAATGGTTCATGATTTTTTTTTTTTTTGAAAAGGAAACAATTACAGTAAAACTTCTATAAATTAATAATCTATAAATTAATAAATTTTGTTGGTTCCAAGTCGGACCGGTGTAAAAAATAGTAAAATTTGATAAGATAATAAGATAATATTTCTTTTTGAATTTTTCTTGTAAAATGTAGTCCCAATAATATCATAAATTAATAATTATGTAATTTTCATATATATATATATATATATGTCTGCTGATATAAATATATGTTTTATAATTTTGATTTTTTCCAAGAGTTCATATATAAATAATTCTTATGTTGTATTTTTAAACTATATTGAAATAAAATACTATATAATATTTCATAAAAATAGTTAAATTTTTAAAAATCTTCAAAATTCTAGAAATGCATCTTTTTCATTTTGATAGTTTTATAGGCTATTAAAATACGATAAATAATATTATTTGTGATAAATTTAAATTAATGTATATCATGTGTATAATCTATATTGTTTATAATATTTGTAATTTATGGTCAATAATATTTTCTATAATTTATAAATTTAATTCTATTAATATAAAATTTATAACATCTGAATGTCTAATCTTCTTTTGCTAAAATTTTCTCAACTAATAATTTTTAAGAATTTAAACATTTAAAATATATATCTATAAATTATTAATTATTAATTTATAATATAAAATAATAGATATTAATTTATATAAATTAATAAAATTTTATGGTCCCAACATTATTAATTTATAGAGATTTTACTGTATATTAGGATTCATAACGATAGATATAAATATAGTAGATTCATCCCATTAATGAATCTTTCGTTGATTCTTTTTCGGCAAAAATTTTAAAGATTTCAGCAAACTTCTCATTAGGGCATCATCTTCTTTAGATCACATCGTCTCTGTCTCGCCCATATCTCTAATAGCGAAAAAACGATACACTATATTATTTATGTTGTAAGCTAACCATTGTTGAAATAGTGATTAAATTTTTTTTTTCTATATTTATTTTCTCATAGGTTACACAACCTTATTTATTTGTGTTACCACCTTATACCTCATCTAATCACATCATAGAACCAGTCTCGTTTATGATATCAATTGATCATAGTCAAAGTGAAAACTTTGTACATAGAATTAAGCCAAAACCGAAATTGATTTCCAATTGCAGTGGTTCAGCCAAAACCGAAATTGAAATCGGTTTAAATTTCCGGTTCGAATTTAAACCGGGATTGGGCAGCAGCCTACTCGCAACCCACACGCCTGTTGTTGTAAAACTCATCTTCTCCGCACAGCTCAAGTTAAGTTCCCCGTCTCTCTTTCTTTGGGCTCGCAGTTGAAATGGTTCGCCTTTTTTTCACACTTTCTCCGACGATTTATCGATTCAGTGTATATCCTGGAATCTCCGTATTAGCAGCAGCGACTAATCCTTCTCTCAGATTACGGAGTCAACACCATCAATTCAAAACCAAAACCCCGACTTTACCGTTAGCTTCTCCATCATCATCTTCACCCAATTTTAAAAGGACGCGTTTTTATGCTACCGGAGCAAGAAATTTCTCAAATCCGAATTTTGGTGATAATTTGGTCGTTCTGGGCATTGAAACAAGCTGCGACGACACTGCTGCCGCTATCGTAAGTCCATCACCATTTCTTCTTTTCTTCTCCTTTATCTTTTACACTTATGTTAAACTTATATTATTAGTTCATTGCTTGAATTTTGTGTGTGGGGGGTTTTAGGTGAGAGGTAATGGTGAAGTTCTTAGTCAAGTCATTTCTTCTCAGGTAAAAAGATCAGTCCTTTTGCCTTTCACTTCTTTTTAACTCTCTCTTTGGAATTCAAAGTTTATTTCCTTTATACTGTGTAACTCGTCAAGTTTTCACATGTTCTGATCTTGGAATTGGCGACATAAGGCAGACCTGCTTGCCCAATATGGAGGCGTCGCTCCTAAACAGGCTGAAGAAGCACACTCCCGGGTTATTGATAAGGTTATATACACTTTCTTTTTCCTCATTCAACAGCATTGCAAGTCTACACTCAATAATGGTCCAGCTGTTTCTGTCCACACCCTAAGATATTGCATAAATTTCAGCATTCGGACAAAAATGATGATATATTGGTTGCAGGTTGTGCAAGACGCGCTTGATAAAGCCAATTTGACCGAGAAGGATCTCTCTGCTGTTGCTGTTACCATTGGACCTGGTTTGAGCCTCTGTCTACGTGGTAAGTAAGTTGGAGAAACAAGTATTCACTCTTGTACCGTTTGAGTTCTAATTAGGGTTCAAGTGTTCCTTTCTGAGTCATGCAGTTGGTGTACGGAAGGCTCGAAAAGTTGCTGGTGAATTCAATCTCCCCATGGTTGGGGTGCATCACATGGAGGCTCATGCCCTTGTAGCTAGGTATTGCTTAGTATGCTCGCTTTTTGTTTTTGCTCGCATTTTGAGTTTTGTGAATTTCTCATCAGCTTTTGATTTGTCTCTGTAGATTAGTGGAACAGGAATTAAGCTTTCCTTTCATGGCATTGCTTATATCAGGTACGTTGCTTATTGTGTTTTCTTTTTTCTAAAGCAGAAACAGTTTCGCAATGCTATGTAGGTTTTGTCTAAACAGTGCTGCCCCTTTTTCTGTCTAGGAGGGCATAATCTTCTTGTTCTTGCTCATAAGCTGGGTCAGTACACACAACTTGGAACTACGGTAGATGATGCTATCGGTGAAGCATTTGACAAGACAGCAAAATGGCTCGGCCTTGATATGCGTAGAAGTGGCGGACCAGCTGTTGAAGAACTTGCCCTGGAGGGTGATGCCAAATCTGTTAAGTTTAATGTAAGTGAAACTAGTTTACTGGTTACTTAAACAACTTATTAATTCTTGTTCTACTTAAAGTCAGAATCATTTATGTTACCTTACGATGTTTATCAGGTTCCAATGAAAAATCATAAAGATTGCAACTTTTCTTATGCTGGTTTGAAGACACAAGTGAGGCTAGCCATTGAAGCCAAAGAAATGTAATAGTTTTAAATAGTTTGATCTTATAGTCAGCTTAGGAAGTTGTTTCTCTGAGTTATGTTGCATATGAGGAAGCTTTGTGTTAACAAAATAATGGTCTTTTGCTGGATGTGCAGCGATTGTAAATGTCCCCTCTCTTCTACAACAAACGAAGACAGAAGAAACCGTGCTGACATTGCCGCTTCTTTCCAGGTACAACAAATCAATCAGTGTTTTTGATGTTCTTATGAAATGCTGAACTCTAATCATGTTCAGTTTATATGAACCAGCGAGTAGCTGTCTTGCATCTTGAGGAAAAGTGTGAGCGAGCAATAGACTGGGCATTAGAACTAGAGCCTTCTATAAAACATATGGTGAGGGCTAGAATGAGAAAAAAGAAATCTCATTTTTGCTTTAAACAAACGCTTCTAGACTAATATTGACTAAATCTTCAGGTAGTCTCTGGTGGTGTTGCTTCAAACAAGTATGTACGACTTCGACTTAATAACATTGTTGAAAACAAAAAACTGAAACTTGTTTGCCCTCCTCCTAGCCTTTGCACAGACAATGGTAAACAGAGCGTGAGATTCTCCTGTCTGATCGAATTAGATATACAGAGAACAGAAATTAACAAATTCAATAATCTCTCCAGGAGTAATGGTGGCTTGGACTGGTCTTGAGCATTTTCGTGTAGGAAGATACGATCCACCTCCACCTGCAATTGAACCTGATGATTACGTGGTATGTCTTTTAAACAAAACTCTGTGATACTACTTTTAAAGATTCTGTTGCTTAGAAAGATAAAAAGTTTCTAACTTTGTGATTGATGTAATGAATTTTAGTATGATCTTCGACCGAGGTGGCCTCTCGGAGAGGAGTTCGCAAAAGGAAGAAGTGAAGCTCGTTCTATGAGAACTGCGAGGATTCATCCGTCACTTACTTCAATCATCCGAGCTGATGATTCTCTTCAACAACAAACACAAAACGTAGCAAGAAACATAGTGTCATCATAAATTCCAAACCTTGTAGCTTTATTCGTCTCTCAATGTGTATAAATGTAACCGAGTAACAAACGCTATTTCCGGTTAATTTGTTGAATCAATTTCGTTCAATTATTTGTCCCGGTTAACCTAAACCGTGTCCGGTTCATTTTACCTTTTATTTATTTTCGTTGGCGCCAACACACACACTCAATTGGGCGGCGCAACTCGCCGGCGAAAGCGACTACAGTCAATGGAGGCATGGAGGTTGCCGTTGTCGTCTTCGATTAGAGGAAAGCTTATATCGGCCGGTTACACTAGTCTGTCTTCGATTTCTTCCGTCTCTTCTTCTGATCTCGCTCGAGGTGAATTTCTAAATCTGTTCTTCGTATAGGGTTTTTAATTTTTGGGGAATTGAAGGAGATCTCGAATCGTTTCATGATTAATCGCAATCGATTACTCCTGGGTTGATGATGTCTAGGGTTTATATACACCTTTTTATGGGTTTATGAGCAGATGCAAATATCACAGAAGATGAAGCATTTGAGATTTTGAAGTTGGCTAATCAATCCTCTGGATCCAGCTCTTACAATGGAAACAGTTCTCTCATAAATGGTAAGTTTGATGAACTCTTTTGGAACTCTGTTGGGGTTTTCTTCTTCTTCTTATGATGATGATGGATGATTTCACTTAAGGATACGTTTTTGTTATCTCTATAAACAAAGGAGCAAAGAACGCTTGGGATATGCTACACGAAGAGGAGTCTTTGCCACGCATTACTACATCTTGTTCTGATCTTGATAACATCTTGGGTGGTGGGATTAGCTGTAGGGATGTTACAGAGATTGGTAACAAGAAGTGTGATCTTGATAACATCTTGATTGTTTCTTGTATTTTGGCAACAAGAAGTGTGATTCTTTCTATTCTTTCTCCAGGTGGGGTACCTGGGATTGGCAAGACTCAGATTGGGTAAATATTGTCCGCTTTCACTGGCTTCCTCTTACTTTCTCATGGGTTGTTAACTTCGATTTTGATTATTTTTAGGATCCAGCTCTCTGTGAATGTTCAGATTCCTCGTGAGTTTGGTGGTCTTGGAGGGAAAGCTATATATATTGGTATGTTTTCTTTTAGTTAAACCGAGGATGAATGACTTGGTTGATTACTTTTTTTTGGTTGTTGATGCCTGGGGATGTTACAGATACAGAAGGTAGCTTCATGGTGGAACGTGCTTTACAGATAGCAGAAGCTTGTGTAGAGGATATGGAAGAATACACAGGATACATGCATAAACATTTTAAAGCAAATCAAGTTCAAATGAAACCTAAAGATATCTTAGACAACATATTCTACTTCCGTGTCTGCAGTTACACCGAGCAAATCGCTTTGGTTAATCATCTTGACAAGTTCATTTCTGAAAATAAAGATGTAGGTATATATACGAATATTAGTTCAACTCTGACCATCCGTTGATCTTGCTGCTACAAGTATATTGTAACATTATTCGACGATCACTAAGACTCTGTTTTGATCTTTTATGATTGCAGGTTAAAGTGGTAATCGTTGACAGTATCACGTTTCATTTCCGTCAAGACTTTGATGACTTGGTCCAGAGGACTCGAGTGCTCAGCGAAATGGCTCTTAAATTCATGAAGCTTGCCAAAAAGTTCTCACTTGCGGTAAGAATGTCTGCAAGAAATGATCTAATTCACAAACACATCCTGAACTAACTTAACTGGAGGAGGTTCCATGATAAACTCTTTATAATCCAATCTCAGGTTGTGTTACTAAACCAGGTGACCACAAAGTACACTGAAGGCTCGTTTCAGCTAGCTCTTGCATTAGGTGAACCAAACTCAAATCTACAGTCTCTAGGTTGCTATATAATCATCAGCACTCATTTTGTAATGATTCTTAAATGTTCAATCTTGTGCTGTTTTCAGGCGATAGCTGGTCTCATTCGTGCACCAACCGAGTCATTCTGTATTGGAACGGTGATGAGCGTTACGCGTATATTGATAAGTCCCCTTCACTGCCTTCAGCCTCGGCTTCATACACAGTAACTAGTAGAGGTCTGAGAAACTCAGCCTCAAGCAGCAAAAGAGTCAAGATGATGTAATAACACACAACACAGTCACAAAGTACATGAGTAAGCTTTTCTCCGGTTTAGTTTTGGTTCGGTTCTTGATTCGGTTGAAGTGCATGATTTAGACTGGTCAATACCGGACTAAATAAATAATTGCAACCTTCAAATCTAAAGCAATTATGTTCTTCACCAACCCTTTTGCTTGTAATACCGACCATGGCTTATTGACTTTTTCGACTTGGAAAATTGAACCAAAAAAAAAAGTTATGTTCGATAAATTGTTAGAGCCATAGAGGATCACAGCCGTCAAAGTTTGTGTCCTTTCTGAATCCAACGGTCAGATTTTCTTTAGCTTGACGACTGACGAGATCTAACTGGTTGATTCATAACCTCTCCTTAAATGAGTTTTTTTTATTCATTACTCATGGGCTAAGGTGGGTAAATGTGGGAATTGAATTGGTTAAATTAATAACTGATTCATTTAAATAGGTAAATTTTCAACATCAACCAAAAAAATAAATGCTAACGTAAATCCATTTTTCTCCATGTAATAAAAGTTATGCATATAGCCGTTTGATGCCTAGCTAGATGGTAAATGAATGATGGTTACAATATTAACTGTTCCATTTACTCTAAGCTGATATATATATATATATATATATATATATATATAAGTAATTCGTAAGTGCAATCAATACACCAAGAATTTAAATATAGCCGTTATTAGTTATAACAATTTTTGTTGTTGGTCCATCCACTTTAATATCCTCCATAAAGCTGAATTTCTCTCATTCATTCATGTTGCTGTGCTGTTAACAACTACGACATTCAAACTTGTGTATTTTGCAAGGGATATGACTATATACATACAAGAAACGAGATAATGCATTTTTATATTATTTTATTTTGTGTGCACCACTTATAAAGTCTGTATATAAAGCATATGAATTTCTAGACAAAATCTGAGATCTTTTACCACTAAAGAGCATACTATAAAATAAAACATATACACGCATTTTTGTATTAATTTTTTTCCCTTGTCCTTCTTCAATGTCTCATCAAGTGGTCATTAGTTTGTTTTGTACATACCTCGTACGTGATCTTCACTCTCAAAAAGTCTTTTATCTAATTCGTAGTCTAATTGATTGTTGTGTTCATGTGTGTGAGATGTATTATTAGGAAAATGTATATTTTCAGTATAAAAAGTATACTTTTTAATTGTGAAATTTTATGAAAAATAATTAAAGAGTAATTCCCTTTAATTTATTGTCAATATGTTAAATTTTCAAGAGCTTTCACATTATTTTCTCTAATCAACATATATATTAAGTGATACAACTATAATAATAAATAATACACAATTATGTTATTTAATGACAACTGCTAATATTCTTGAAAACGATAAGTAACATTTAGGGGTATATTGTACATACGTATAGCCAATGAAGTTATTACATGAAGGTAAAGCCAATGGTGTTGATTGGGATGATGGGGCTTATGATGAAGGTGTGAAAAAACTTTGGGTTGGAGAAAGTGACGGCCATGTGAGCTACATCAAGTTCGAATATTGCAATGCAGACGTCTGGGTACCATCAGTCTTGCAAGTTGGTGGATTTGAGTGCATCAAGAATTTGATAACTCATTCCCATGGAGAGGAGCCACTAGAAGAACCAAAGGAGGTATATATATGGTTCATTTCTTGATTCATAAGGTTTTTCTTTCTTTCTTCTACTTCTACTTGTAGTTTGCGATGCTCGATGATGTTGAATACATTACATCCGTAGAGGGAACTTACCATGATTATCATGTTTTCTCAAATTTGAGAACGGTGACCTCTTTCAAATTCAAAACATCATCTCAGAGAGTCACCGCTATTTGGTAAAGAGGAGGGTGAAAAGTTCATCATTAAAGGGGAGGGCTTTCCCACTAGACTTGTCGGCTTCAGAGGATTATCAAACCTCGATTGTCTAGCTGCTCTTGAAGTCTATTTCACCGTGGCACTTTGATTAATAACAAAATTAACGAATACAATAAATAAGCCGATCAAAAATATTTGCATATATTTGAAAGTTCATGCATGTATAGCACAGTGACACTTTCCAATTTGGCAATTTTTGTAGGGAAATAAAAAGATGACATTTTTAAGAATATACCAAATTTTAAAAAGAAATTTGAATAATATTATAGTTATTTGAAAACTACACATTTTCAAATAAAAATAGACAAAATACCCTTATTATTAAACTATTTTAACAATTAAATAAAAATAATAAAAACTAAACTTATATTTAAAAATAATTAAAATTTTTAAATAAATTACTTTTGAAAATTGTTAAATTCGGAATAAATTATTTAATAAATTAAAATTATAACGAAAACATATTTATTGTATTCTAAATAATTATTACATGAATCAATTTTGATCTTAAATTTTTGAATTAAAAAAAAAAAAGAATTTAAATATTTTGTTGATATTATTTAGATTTAAATTTATTTAAAAAAGTAATTCAAGATTGTACAATTTATAATATATATCAATATTTTAGACTTATTTTAATCAATGTTAATTTATTTCTAATATCGACTTTTTGAACAATCGTTTTGTTTTTGTTTTTGACTTCTATTGACTTAATTATCTTTTTCATCGACTTATATTACAACAGTTGACTTATATTATTGCTAGTGGATTTACAACATAGTCGATTTTTTAACAGTTGACTTATTTTTGTTCATCGATTTCTATTTGTTTTCTGTTGATTTGTTTATTTATTGTTGACATATTACATTCTACATTGATTTATTAATAAGGTCGATATTTTGAATGGTTGACTTATGTTTAATTATTGTCGACTTATTTATTTTTCCCTCGATTTATTTTAAACTGTCGAATTTTTTTTTGCTTGATTGTTTTTACATAGTCGACTTTTGATGATGTTGACTTATTTATTTTGTTTGTTGACTTATATTTTTTTCCGTCGATTTGTTTGGTCTTAGTAGATTTATTTCATTTTAAGTTTACTTATGGAAAAATTAGAATACATACCTTAAACTTAATAGGAAATTTGAAATATATACTAAATTTTTTATGTCTTTGATATATACCTTCTGTATTGAACTAAATGACTATTTTGTCTTCAATTTCAAACTAATTAAAACTAAATACAATATAATTAAATTAATTCATTTGAAAAAAATATTTAGTAATTTAATTTTAAATAAATAAATGATTCACTAATAATTATTTAGTAATTTAATTTTAAAAATATATTATATAAAAACTAAACTAAAATTAATTAAAATTATTTTTTCCATTTATCATTAGTAAATCTTTTAGATAATATTAGTTTTGAATAAATATAATTCACTAATAATTCTTCAAAAAATTTCATCTAATAAAAAAGTTTTGAAAAATTATATATTTTGAAAATTGTTAGGTTTAATAAAATAATAAAATTGTGATTTTTTAGAAAAAAAAAACCAACAGTTCAAAATAATCGACTAGGTAAGAAATCAATAATAAAAAAAATAAATCAACTTTTTAATATAAGTCAACAAAGAAAAATAATAAATCAGAAGAAATAAAATATAAGTAGACAGTTCAAAAAGTTAATCATATTAATAAGTCAACTTAAAATGAAATAAGTCTACTAAGACCAAACAAATCGATGGTAAAAAATATAAGTCAACAAACAAAACAAATAAGTCAACATCTTCAAAAGTCGACTATGTAAAAAAAACAATCAAACAAAAAAAAAGTCGATAGTTTTAAAATAAATGGATGGAAAAATAAATAAGTCGACAAAAATTAAACTTAAATCAACCATTCAAAATATCGACTTTATTAATCAATCAATGTAGAATGTTATAAGTCAACAATAAATAAACAAATCAACAGAAAACAAATATATATCAATGAACAAAAAAATAAGTCAATTGTTAAAAAAATCGATTATGTTATAAATCCACTAGTCATAACATAAGTCAACTGTTTTCATATAAGTCGATGACCAAGATAATTAAGTCAACATATGTCAAAAACAAAACGATTGTTCAAAATGTCAACATTATAACTAAATCAACATTGATTAAAATAAGTCTAAAAGATTGATAATATATATATAATATATATATCTTATAAGTTGTAATCTTGAATTATTTATTTTTAAATAAATTTCAATCTAAATAATATCAGCAAAAATATTTCATTTTTTTAATTCAAAAATTTAAGATCAAAAATTGATTAATGTAATTATTAGTTAAAATACAATAAATACATTTTCGTTATAATTTTTATTGATTAAATAATTTATTTCCGAATTTAACAATATTTAAAAGTAATTATTTTTAAAGTTGAATTATTTTAAATATAAATTAAGTTTTATTATTTTATTTAATTGTTAAAATTATTTAATAATAAGTGTATTTCTGTCCATTTTCATTTTAAAATGTGTAGTTCTCAAATAACTATAATATTAAGTGTAATTTTCAAATTTCTTATAAGATTTGGTGTATTTATAAAAATCTCCCTTTACTTATTCATATGATTGACTTTTTGAACTATCGACTTATATTTTATTCCTCATCATTTATGTTTTTTCTTTGTTGACTTATATTTAAAAAGTTGATTAATTTTTTTACTTATTGATTTGTTACATAGTCGATATTTTTTATTATTTTATTAAACTTAATAATTTTCAAAATATATAAAAATATATAATTATTTTTCAAAACTTTTTATTAATGAAAACTTTGAAAAATTATTAGTGAATTATCTATATATTTAAAACTAATATAGTTTAAAACATTTACTAAACATAGATGGAAAAAGAATAATTCTAATTAATTTTATTTTACTTTTTATATAATAATGATTTTGTCTAAACTCTGATTTTGTCTTTTTGTAATGTTTATGTTTTATAAACCTACCTTTATATTTCTCTATTTTTTTATCTTAATTTTTTATTGATTAATATTTTCCATAATAAACTTCTTCATCATTATCTAATTTTTTTCAATATCTAATTTATAAACAGTGACTTTTAAAAATATATTTCTAACATAAATTAATTTAATTATTTTGTGTTTTTTAACTTTAATTAATTATTAATTAAGGGAATGTTTATTTATTTTATCTTAATTTAATATTGTAGTCATTGATTAATATTATATATAATAAATTAATTCATTATTTTTTAAAAAATTAGAAAAATTCCAAATAATTATTTTAAAAATAATTTTTTCAATTGAATTTATTTAATTATATTGTATTTATTTTTATTTAATTTGCAATTGAGGACAAAATAGTTATTTACTTCAATATATATAAGGTACATTTCAAAGATTTAAAAGTTTAGTATAGATTTCAAATTTTCTATTAAGTTTAAGGTATCTATTCAAAAGTTTCCAGAAAAAAAAAAAAGTAAACAAAAATTAAAACTAAAAAGAAAAAAGAAAAAAAAAGACCGATCACCAATTGGAAACTTTCCATTTTCTAATTAAGAAAGAAAACGCCACAAAGAAATCTTTCCATTTCTAATCACGTCTTCTAATTAGAAAACTTTCCATTTTTCTAATTAAGAAAGAAGTGAAAAATGCCTTGTGTTATATATATATATATATATATATATATATATATGGGATTTTATGTTTCTAGGGCAATCACTACCACGCCGCAATGCAAGATTTACAACCGTGTACATCACTTAACCTAGACCATGCTGGAAACTCCATGACAACCTTTCCCCTTAAGCTCACCTTCGAGATACTATTGAGGCTTCCGGCTAAATCTGTCTTGAGGTTCCGATCTGTGTCGAAGCTGTGGCTCTCTACCATCAGTAGTAAAGATTTCGGCGACGCCTTTTTTATTCAGCCAAGGGCTCGGCCCCTTCTAACCTTTAGAGACTTGGATCCCGTGAAGCTTTTCATCTTCCCAGCCCCTGAATACGACGACAAATCCTCCGCAAGACACGACATGACGATCTCGGATTTCGGCTACGACGTTAAAAGATGTGCCCCCTACGGGCCCTACTACATCACATGTCCCCCCAATAACAGATGTGTTGCACAAGTGGCTCATCAATCGCTGTTTGTAATCCCACCACGAGACAGTCAATGACACTGCCCCGTGTCAAAGCCAACGGAAGAGTCGCGCACGCACGTCTGGGGTACGATCCGGTGGAAGATGATCTACAAGGTGTTGTGTGTGATGAGTGGGAACAAGAACATCAATGTTTAAGTGTTTTTAACAGTACTGGGAACAAGAACATCAATGTTTAAGTGTTTTTAACTACAAATTTGAACTTTATCATCATTATCATTAATCTTTTTGTTATCATCTTTCACAATTCTTAGTATTTGATTCAAAAAGTCTATAAATTTTTATTTTAACACAAATTTTAGATGATATATTGTTAGTTAAGTTTTCTAAAATTTTACATTACAAAATTTCGCCCCAAGCCTCTCGAGCACCAGCGAAAGACGATATCAAAAGTTGGAATTCTTTTATAAATCACCAAGGAGAATTAGGAGGAATAGAGTGTGATTACTTGTATAATGAGATGCGTGTGTGGATTCAAGAGAAAGAGGAGTTGTGGAATAACATGGTTTGCGCTGTGCCTTGTGAGTGGGGAACTTTACTTAGGGAGAAGAGACCATCTTGTCCGGGAGAGATTCATACCGGAGAAGTTATGTTGGTCTCAAACCGGTTAGAATCATCTAAACCTTTCTCTGTTTTCTATTGCGATGTGATCCAAGAGAGGTTCAGAAGTGCGCAAGTCGAAGGGATCGCCGATGATGGGTTTAGAAGCTTCCATGGAATTGGGAACCAAGATCGTGATACTTTGTGTTTTCCAGGTTACATTGAGAATACCATGTTCTTGAATCCTTGATATCTGAACAAACGCTCGATCTCCATAGTGTTCACTTCACTATTTAGGGTCTAAATATTTGACTATATAATAACTTTTTGAAGATTTCGCTTTGGTTATCATCTACACACTACAAACCCGTCCCTACACACTTCCTTTTAGGTCACGTATTATTAACAAAAACGGACGCCATATATCATAACTTCTTGGTAGTCTACTGATATATGTTTCTCTTTGGAAGAGATCTTCATAATCCCATCTTTTACTCTGTTTTTCATATATATTATATTCGTAAATTGATAAGTCCCCTACACTTCCTTCAGCTTCATACACTGTAACTAGCACTAGTTGACGTCTGAGAAATTCATTCTCAAGCAGCAAACGAGTCAAGATATTGTGATGATATTGATACATCAGACATGAGTAAGCTCTCTCCGGTTAAGTTTTGGTTCGGTTAATTTATTCAATCGAACTGCCTGATCCAGACTGGTCAATAACGGAGTTGGTGAATTAGTATTCTTAAACCTGACGCAATTATGTCCTTCACCAACCCTTGCCATGACCATGGCTTTTGCTTTACACACCAACCATGCTGCCCTGTCAAATCTTATTCTCTTATTGACTATTAAATACTTAAATAAATAATAAAGCGTAAAATTCAATGATTAGTTGAAAATTAAACCAAAAAAAATAGGTTTGTTAAATTGTTAAAGCCGTAGAGAGAGGATCACAGCCGTCAAGATTGTATCCTTTCTGAACCCAAACAGAGAGCATCAATGGCTTCTACGTCTTCTCTAGCACTCTCTCAAGCTCTCCTAACCCGAACCATCTCTCAGAATGGCTCTGAAAACCGTGTCTCTGCACCATCTTTCTCTGGTCTTAAACCCACTTCCCCACGCACCATCATTGCAACCGTGCGACGCAGCCGTAGAGGCGATCGAGACAACCACTGATTCGTCTCTGGTTGATAAATCAGTGAACACGATCAGGTTTCTAGCAATAGATGCGGTTGAGAAAGCCAAATCAGGTCATCCAGGTCTTCCTATGGGTTGTGCTCCAATGTCTCATATATTGTACGATGAGTTCATGAGGTATAACCCCAAGAACCCTTACTGGTTTAACCGTGATCGCTTCGTTCTCTCTGCTGGTCATGGATGCATGTTGCACTACGCTTTGCTTCACCTTGCTGGCTACGACAGCGTTAGGGTTTGTTTTTTCATCTCTTCCTCTGCTTATTCTCTACTGATCAACTTCCTCAGCCTCATATACATAATTAGGATTGATGAATTGTTTATTAGGAGGAAGATTTGAAGAGCTTTCGTCAATGGGGAAGTAAGACTCCTGGTCACCCGGAGAACTTCGAGACTCCTGGTGTTGAAGTCACTACTGGTTAGTTTTTTTACGGTTTCATGACGATTCAAGAAGCTTCTCTTCTCCTTCAATCTTTGTAATTAATGCATTGTTTGCTTTTGCGTACATGTAGGTCCTCTTGGACAAGGTATTGCAAATGCTGTTGGTTTAGCTCTTGCTGAGAAGCATCTAGCTGCTAGATTCAACAAACCTGACAATGAGATTGTTGACCACTACACGTAAGATTTTTTGGATCTTTTTTGCTTAATTTGTTATCTTTCTCTGCTTTTGAGTTTGATATATATATGTTGCTATTTTTGGGTTAGATATTCGATTCTTGGAGATGGTTGTCAGATGGAAGGGATTTCAAATGAAGTTTGCTCTCTGGCTGGCCACTGGGGACTTGGAAAGCTCATTGCTTTCTATGACGACAATCACATTTCCATTGATGGAGACACAGATATTGCTTTTACCGAGAGCGTGGACAAACGTTTTGAAGCTCTTGGATGGCATGTTATTTGGGTAAAGAATGGAAACAATGGTTATGATGAGATCCGTGCTGCCATTAGGGAAGCTAAAGCTGTAAAAGACAAGCCCACTTTGATTAAGGTACCATCGCAATTTTGGTTAGCCATTATTATTAACTCATTAAGCAATGTTTGATTGATCTTCAAGGCCTTTAATGTTCTGTTTTGTGGCATGTATGGTTTAGGTCACTACTACAATTGGTTATGGTTCTCCCAACAAGGCAAACTCATACAGTGTCCATGGAGCTGCGCTTGGGGAGAAGGAAGTTGAGGCTACCAGAAATAACCTTAGATGGCCATATGAGCCGTTCCAAGTACCTGAGGATGTCAAAAGGTAAGTAGAAACCTAACCACACTTCTGTTTCTGCACCCTGCTTTCATAAATTACTATAATTGTTATGTTTTCTAGCCATTGGAGCCGTCACACGAAAGAAGGGGCTGCTCTTGAAGCTGATTGGAGTGCCAAGTTTGCAGCTTATGAGAAGAAATACCCAGAGGAAGCTGCAGAGTTGACATCTATAATCTCGGGTGAATTGCCTGCCGGTTGGGAGAAGGCACTTCCTGTAAGTATAACTTGTAACTTGTAATTGGTATTATTGCATTGTTACTCAATGGAACTTTATTTGTATCTTTCAGACATATACACCAGAATCTCCAGGTGATGCCACCAGAAACCTGTCTCAGCAATGTCTTAACGCACTTGCCAAAGTCATGCCTGGTTTCCTCGGTGGGAGTGCTGACCTTGCATCTTCCAACATGACATTGCTTAAAGCATTTGGAAACTTTCAAAAAGCTACACCTGGAGAAAGAAACCTTAGGTTTGGCGTGAGGGAACACGGAATGGGAGCTATCTGCAATGGCATTGCCCTTCACAGCCCCGGTTTCATCCCTTACTGTGCAACTTTCTTTGTGTTCACTGACTACATGAGAGCTGCAATGAGAATCTCAGCTTTGTCTGAAGCTGGTGTTATATACGTTATGACACATGACTCCATTGGTCTTGGAGAAGATGGACCAACCCACCAACCCATCGAACACTTGTCCAGTTTCCGTGCCATGCCTAACATCATGATGTTCCGTCCCGCTGATGGGAACGAAACAGCCGGTGCATACAAAATCGCTGTCACAAAACGTAAGACACCTTCTGTCTTAGCCTTATCTAGACAAAAGCTGCCTCAGCTTCCAGGAACATCAATAGAAAACGTCGAGAAAGGTGGATACACCATTTCTGACAACTCAACGGGTAACAAACCCGATGTGATCTTGATTGGAACTGGATCAGAGCTAGAGATAGCTGCTCAAGCTGCAGATAAGTTAAGGAAAGAAGGCAAAACAGCGAGAGTGGTTTCGTTTGTGTGTTGGGAGCTATTCGACGAACAATCAGATGCTTACAAGGAAAGTGTTTTGCCGTCTGATGTATCAGCTAGAGTAAGTATCGAAGCTGGATCGACTTTTGGATGGGGAAAGATCGTTGGAGGGAAAGGGAAATCTATTGGAATTGATACGTTTGGTGCAAGTGCACCAGCAGGGAAGCTTTATAATGAGTTTGGTATCACCGTTGAAGCTATGGTTGATGCAGCTAAGTCGCTTCTCTAAACAGAGTCTCATATCTTCTTTTTACAGCCAAATAAAGAAATTTCAAAATATGCTTATGTTTTCTTGTATTGATTTATTTCAAAATCCATTTGGTAATTTGATATTTTGTATGGTCGAATTTTTCCTTTTCGCAAAAACATGTCTTTCCATGTTTGGTTGTCAAAATTTTCCTAATTCACATTTTTCTTACATCAATTTCCTAATCAACTTATAGTCAACCAAACCAAATATCATGGGTTTCTATTATAAAAGCCCTTTAACTTTCTTAAGGCCCAATAGAAATAACATTTTTCTCTCACCTACCAAAGAACAAAAGAGCCTCTCTCTCTCACCACTTGCTTTCTCGACTAGTTGACGTGAACACCTACCTAACACGTGTCATGTCATGATTGGGTATGATCAATGCTCTCCAAACCAGACCAGAGTCGTAAGAGTTGGGTTGGTGAAAGATTTTGATGGATGCCTTCTCCTCTCCTCTCACCAACTCCCCCCCAAACCCCCTAAAAAAAAGTGTAAAGCCGCCAATACAACACACAAGTTTATAAATTTCATTTTCTGTAATCAGAGATTTATTACCAACAAATTTCTGCGTAATTAGACCAAAGCAGAGTTAAGAAAGATCAAATCTTTCTAACAACAAGTGTGTTCTCCAATGGCACAAGCTAGCAGAATCTGCAATGGTGTACAAAACCCATTTTTTATCTCCAATCTTTCAAAATCCAATCAACACCACAAATCGCCCTTATCAGTCTCGTTGAAGACGCAACAGCAGACTCGTGCTTATCCGATTTCGTCCTTGGGTTTGAAGAAGACTGGGATGATGATGCTGGATAGTTCTAAGATTCGTCCTGTTAAGGTTATGGCTTCTGTTTCCACGGCTGAGAAAGCTTCGGAGATTGTGCTTCAGCCCATTAGAGAAATCTCGGGTCTGATTAAGTTACCTGGCTCCAAGTCTCTATCAAATCGTATTCTGCTTCTCGCCGCTCTCTCTGAGGTATATATGTCTCGGATTTGTTTTTTTCGAGTTTGAGGATGAAAGATAGAGACTTTACCATTTTGGCTGTTATGTTTTAGGGAACTACTGTAGTGGACAACTTGTTGAACAGTGATGACATCAATTACATGCTTGATGCGTTGAAGAAACTAGGGCTTAATGTGGAAACTGACAGTGATAACAATCGTTCGGTAGTTGAAGGATGTGGTGGGACATTCCCAGCTTCCATAGATGCAAAGAGTGATATCGAACTTTACCTTGGAAATGCAGGAACTGCTATGCGTCCACTTACCGCTGCAGTTACTGCTGCAGGTGGCAATGCAAGGTAGGTTAAAGGAGTTGATGATGCTTCTGAGTGAGTTTTTTGATGTTTAAAGAGTGGAGCTTTGTGTTGATATATTTATTATTTTTTGGATCGGTTTATTCTAGTTATGTGCTTGATGGGGTGCCTCGGATGAGAGAAAGACCTATTGGAGATTTGGTTGTTGGTCTTAAGCAGCTTGGTGCTGATGTTGAATGTACTCTTGGAACTAACTGCCCTCCTGTTCGTGTTAATGCTAATGGTGGCCTTCCTGGTGGAAAGGTGTGATCTTTTACAAATGGCATGTGTGATTTTGAATCTCTCGATACTTACTTTATGAACACTTGCAGCAATGTGTTTTCATCGTAGGCTTAGCTTGTCAAAATTTCATTTATTAGTTTTTTGGTGTGAAATTGATTTCTCTAATAGAGATTACTTCTTCTCTTTCTCAGTTACCTTTCTTTCTTGTATGGTTTCTTGATTGACACATCGGACATATATTGCATTTGCAGGTGAAGCTCTCGGGATCAATTAGTAGTCAGTACTTGACTGCTCTGCTCATGGCAGCTCCCTTAGCTCTTGGAGATGTCGAGATTGAGATAGTCGATAAATTGATTTCTGTTCCATATGTTGAAATGACACTGAAGTTGATGGAACGTTATGGGGTTAGTGCCGAGCATAGTGATAGCTGGGATCGTTTCTTTGTCAAGGGCGGGCAAAAATACAAGTAAGAGTTATTCTTTTCTTCCTTTTCTGAAATCACAAACCTTAGATTGACAATATAATGTAAAATGGTGAAATTATTCAGGTCTCCCGGTAATTCGTACGTAGAAGGTGATGCTTCTAGTGCTAGTTATTTCTTGGCTGGTGCTGCCATTACTGGTGAGACTGTCACTGTTGAAGGTTGTGGAACAACCAGCTTGCAGGTAATATCTCTACTCTGAATGACCAGTGATGATACTAAGTTTATAATGCACTTCGATCAGCTCCAACTTTTGTCTCTCTAAGGCTTTGTCAAGTTGTGTGAACTTATTTTGAAGAATCTAAACTCAAATTTTTGTGATGTCTCTCAAGGGAGATGTGAAATTCGCAGAGGTTCTTGAGAAAATGGGATGTAAAGTGTCCTGGACAGAGAACAGTGTGACTGTGACAGGACCACCTAGAGATGCTTTTGGAATGAGACACTTGCGCGCTATTGATGTCAACATGAACAAAATGCCTGATGTAGCCATGACTCTTGCCGTCGTTGCTCTCTTTGCCGATGGTCCAACCACCATTAGAGATGGTAAGTTAAAAAAACACCCTCTCTTTTCTCAATATTTCATGGTCACTTAATAATAGTTCATTCTATTTGGTCAATAAAGTGGCTAGCTGGAGGGTAAAGGAGACAGAAAGGATGATTGCCATTTGCACAGAGCTTAGAAAGGTAAGATTTCCCCTCGTTCTAGGTTTATAATGCTCGTTCTAAGTAAAAATCGCTGCATAAATTTTGCTCTTTTTGTGTTCAGCTGGGAGCTACAGTTGAAGAAGGTTCAGATTATTGTGTGATAACTCCACCAAAAAAGCTGAAACCAGCGGAGATTGATACATATGATGATCACAGAATGGCAATGGCATTCTCTCTTGCAGCTTGTGCTGATGTTCCAGTCACCATCAAAGATCCTGGTTGCACAAGAAAAACTTTCCCTGACTACTTCCAAGTCCTTGAAAGAATCACAAAGCACTAAACAATCTAAAGACCACCACTGTCTTTACTTTTTCGATCCAATGCTTGCTTATCTGTTTTCCATGTTTCTTGCCTCTGTAACAGTATTAGAAACCGAGAGTATTTGTTTGTGTGTGTACTGGAACTGAGTGAGATGCAATCATTGAATCAGTTTTTGCTCTTTATATACACTTGTATTTAGTATTGTTTTGATGGGCTGACCAAGCCCATTCTGTTCTAGCCAGATATCCTTATTACACGTTTGGACAATCGCATACAAAATACGCATCACTCGAGAACCACATCTCTAACACATTCAAATCGCTATCACAGTCGAATCACATTGCCTGATAATCAAGAAGAAGGAGCTAAATGGGTATAGTATTGTATTGTCTTGGAATTATAACAGCAATGAGAAAGAGACAAGAGAGTAGATCTTGGAGTAGATACATCTGAAAAGAGGGACAAAGGCACGGGGACATGTTATGCCAATTCATAAAGGAGAAAAAGAGGACATGTTCTTGTCTTATGTAATCAAAATCCTCACATGGGGGTCCTTGAGTGCCATTATAGCCTTTTTATTCACTTGTTCCTTTTTCTAATAATAAAAAGAAAAAGAAAAAAAACATCTTGTGATTCCAACAACCTTTTTTTTGTTTAGCCATTTTTAAAAAAGTTGGTTTATAAACACACTACTAAACCATGATTTTTAACCCTACACACCTTTGGCGATCACCTAATTGGCTTTGTTGTACAAAAGAGCCATATTTAGAGAATTGGTTTCTTGGAAATGTATAGTAATTTATAGAGGAAAGCACTAAAACCAAAGTTTGAAGAGCCCAAAATATCTTCTTACAGCACCATTCAAGGAAAACGAATAAACATAGGATTTAGGGTCATCTAACAACCTACCTTTCTGTTCAAATTTAGAGTCCATTTTTGCTTATTTAACAACTATCCCCGCATAACAAACCTATTAACCAAAAAGTTAAAAACTTTTGGTTCAAATTCAAAAACCTTTTTGGGATCAGAGGCTTCCCGAAAATCTTGGAGTATTATTATTCACCAATCACAAAAAAATTTCAAGTGGCTGTAGAAGATTCAAACAACTTTTTACAGTCAAAAATTTATCAATTATTAACAGAAATCTCCATCTTTTTTTAATTTAAATTCAAGTCAAACAGATCAAAATACCTGTTTTTTTGACTCTCTTCTTCTTCTTCTTCTTCTTCTTCTCCCTTGGTTTGAATCTCTAAAATCTTCAATCCCCATGTTCTAATTTTTTAAAAATTTACAACAGTCTCTTTTTTATTATCACACACACAAACTTTGATCCTCGAATATAAAAATATAAAATAAAATAAAAAAAAAAGATAATATTCGTGTTTCTCATTTTGGAGTCATAATAAAGAAACCTTCCATTTTAATTTAATCCACCTCCAAGAAACCTGAAGATTCTAATAAGAAGAAGCTGCCATTAAAAAGAGAAGAAGAAGGAGAAGAAGAAGAAGAGGAGAAACAAAAAAAAAAAAATGTCGCGTCTAGATGAGATGATGATACCTTCAAGCCCAGGCAAGTTCAAGATGGAGAAATCATCATACTTGAATCGTCTCAGATTCCAATCATCACTCACAAAGTTTGCATTTTTCTCCTTCTTCCTCCTCTGTCTCATCTCTCTACTCTTCCTCCGATCTCCACCTTCCTCCGTCAACCCTTCCCCTTCCTCCTACTCAGATCCATCTCGCCGCTCACTCCGTACCAACACCTACGGAGGACCCGCTTGGGAAAAACGTATCAGATCCTCTGCTCGTATCCGAACCTCAACAACAAACGGAATCACAGTTCTAGTAACCGGAGCAGCTGGTTTCGTCGGCACACACGTCTCCGCCGCATTAAAACGACGAGGAGACGGCGTAATAGGCCTAGACAACTTCAACGACTACTACGATCCTTCCTTAAAACGAGCTAGACAAGCTTTACTAGAGAGAAGCGGTATCTTCATAGTAGAAGGAGACATAAACGACGTCGAATTGCTTCGTAAGCTATTCAAGATCGTCACCTTCACTCACGTTATGCATCTAGCAGCTCAAGCTGGTGTACGTTACGCAATGGAGAACCCTAGCTCTTATGTACACAGCAACATCGCCGGATTCGTTAATCTCCTCGAGATCTGCAAATCCGCGAATCCTCAGCCAGCTATAGTCTGGGCTAGTTCTAGCTCCGTTTACGGACTCAACAACAAAGTCCCCTTCTCTGAGAAAGATAGAACAGATCAACCGGCGAGTTTATACGCCGCGACTAAAAAAGCCGGCGAAGAGATCGCTCACACCTACAACCACATCTACGGGTTATCACTAACCGGATTGAGGTTTTTCACGGTTTACGGACCTTGGGGAAGACCTGACATGGCTTACTTCTTCTTCACTAAAGATATACTAAAAGGCAAATCGATTTCGATATTTGAATCGGTGAATCACGGAACGGTGGCTAGGGATTTTACTTACATTGATGATATAGTGAAAGGATGTTTAGCGTCGCTTGATACGGCGGAGAAGAGTACGGGAACAGGAGGGAAGAAGAGAGGTCCGGCGATGTTGAGAGTGTTTAACTTAGGGAACACGTCGCCGGTGCCGGTTTCAGATCTGGTGAGGATATTGGAGAGGCAGTTGAAAGTGAAGGCGAAGAAGAATTTGATTAAGATGCCACGAAACGGTGACGTTCCGTTTACTCATGCTAATATTAGTTTAGCTCAACGTGAGCTTGGTTATAAACCCACCACTGATCTACAGACCGGTTTGAAGAAGTTTGTCAGATGGTATTTGAGTTATTACTCCTCCTCCTCCGGTCAGTCTAAAGCCGCCGCTAGATGATGATCTTTTGATTTCTTTGTGTTTTTTTTCTTCTGTTTGAGTAATTTTGGGGGATTGTTGTTGTAACAGAGTGAGAGAACAGAGACAGACCCATTCGGTGATTTTTAATTTAATTTATTTATTTTACTTCTCCGGTACGTAACTGTTGTAGTGGTTGTTTTGATTTAATAAAAGAGAAATAAAAAAAAAAGAACAGTCTATTTTCTTCGACAACAGTTAAGATTAGAAATCGTATTTAGTTCTTCCACTACCTAGAACAAGACATAACATATCTGGAATGTTTGAAGTAGATTTGTAGAAGTTCCATGCCTCGAGCATTAGCCGTTTCCTTGATCCTTTGAAATGAACGATCTGTGTTTTTTAAGAGTAGTGAGAATATGTTCGTAATGATATTTTAAAGGTAGATTTAGACTTTTAAAGTGTACCTTGACATCTAATGGCATGCCATGAAACTGACCAGCACCTTCAGGAGGTGTCCAGTTGTATAGAGCGCATGGTAAAAACAGCACTGAAGCTCCAGCTATTTCTTGTGTGAATGCTTGTGGTTTTGTAAATCGTTTTGCGTCAAAGGAAGGGTGAGATTTTACAACCCATACTAGAGCCAATTGATCACCAAGCATGCGCGAAGCTTTCATGTATTTGGTTTTGTATGCTTTTAGGACTTCTTCTAGAAAAACTTTAGCCCTGCATTTGAATCACATGAAGACAAAGTCATCAGTATGCTGAGTATATAAGTTTCAGTAGAGAGATACAATCAGCTTGTTGTGATCATCTACGCTGATTTTCATACCAGATTTAGATACTGATTCCAAAGAAACGAGTATTTCTTTACCTAGCATAAGAGATTCTATTTCAATTAAACAAGAAGAGAAAAGGATAGATGCAAACCTTAGGATCCCTTCACGTGTACCTCTCACTGCTATAAATCCTGAATTCAGCGGCTGATCTTTATTGTTCCTGAACGTGAGTGCTAAATGGAAGCTTGGATGCTTGTCAAATATATCCCCGATGTCGTCAACCACAGCTATATCAGAATCAGTGAATATATAGTGGTTTATCCCACCCTCATTCTTCTCAAGCTTCATCTCAAGAAAGGCCTGCAGAATCAAATTTCTAACAAGAATCAGTGACCCAATGAGCATTTGTTTACTCTCAATAACTCAGGTACTTTACTAAATACTTTCTTACGAAAGAATAAAAAAGGAAACATAGGTTGGGTCTTAAGATATGGATGCCATATAAATAGATAGATAGGTAGGCAAAAGCAACAAATTTATTCTACCTAGGTATCAGTGCGATTTTGCTCTTACAATGTAAGACCTGATTCTTTGAAGCATCAGGTTCCCCCGTGAATAATCACCCGGAACAGGCTGTACCACCACATTGCTTTGTTGGATGGAGAGATCAGAAGCTGGATCAGTCAATATGACAACATTGCTCTTGGGCATAGTCACCTAAAAACCAGATTTATATTAGATAACAGACGCTGAAGCTAAGAAACACCAATTTTTTTTTCAAAATTTAGAGGAAAACTCAGCAAGTTAGTTACCTGAATGAAGTTGGCAAATGCATTTAAAACTGCCATTGACCTCCGTGGCTTGCTGTAGGTAACATTCCCAACAACAGAAACCATATTGGAGGATTTCACATTATCTACCGTAGTATTATAAATAGTAAACACTGTGACAAAAGAAACACCATTTCCAGCACTAGACACATGAGAAGCTGAAGTGTGAGTCTTGTTCAGAGCCTTGGTGCCTAAACAAAAGACAATTTACAACACTGTCATCCCAAACTACAGTTCCTAAACAATGAGATATTCCAAAAGAATGAAAACAATGATCGATCCAACGTTTATGAAGCAAACCAAAACAAACTCAAGTGTATAACATCTCATTCAAATGGTGATTCAGATCTGTGCCTAGACTAAAATAGTGCTTAATTGCGAACTTAGCAATTATAGGTAGTGAGCTTATAAGCAAACCTAAAAATAGGAGTATACGCAAAAAAAACTCTAACCTCGGCAATGTAATCGATCCGGCAAGCCTTGACCAGCTACAGGACCGAGCACAATGTGATTCAATTTCTTACTACGAACGGTTTGCGAATCGTTCCTCACCGAATCGGAAGAAAAATTAACAAGCGACGAGAGATGAGGAAGAACAAAGAGCACCGGAATAAGTAAGAGGAATCGACGCCATCCGCTACAAGATCTCATGCTCCGATAATCTCTCCGTGAAGCCATTGATTTCGTCGTATAAACAAACCCTTCAATTGCAATCGCTGATCGGAGAAGGAGGATCCAAACTACGTGACGTTTTTTATTTAACATCTAATTAAAAGAAACGACGCGATTTTCTCTTGTATTTTAAACTAATGTTACTGGGCCAGAAAACGAAAGGCCCAATAGATGTTTGTTGATTTAAACCGAACTCACACGATTATGAACCGGTTTTAATCGGTGATTATGGTATCAATGTACCACACTGGTCGGTTCTTGCGTCGTCTTCAACCTCTGACCTTGAGCAGGAGTGCTTGTATCTTCCCCAATTTGTCTCCTGCTTCTTCTTCTGCTTTCATGGATGCTTCACTCCCAAATTCTTCTAGAAAACCTAATTTCTCTTCCTTCGCTCAATCTAGCCGAAGGTGAATCGATATTCGAAAACTCTCAACATCTCTTTTGATTTTGCCTCATCGATTCATGTGATGTTTAGTTTTCTGTCTTTTGATGGATGTAGCGGCGGTAAAGGATCATCAAGCTATGAGAGAGAGAACGATCGACGCAGACCTCAGGGCCGCGGCGTTGGCGGTGGCGGTGGCGGAAAAGATAATATTGATGCGCTTGGAAGACTTTTGTAAGTTGCGATCATTACTGATTCGAGATATATTGATGCGCTTGATTGTGACTCTAGTTTGGATTGATACTTAGGACACGAATCTTGCGGCATATGGCTATTGAGCTGAGATTGAACATGAGAGGTGATGGTTTTGTTAAAGTTGAAGATTTACTTAAGCTTAATTTGAAAACGTCTGCTAATGTTCAATTGAAGTCACACACGATTGATGAAATCAGAGAGGTCAGTTTCATTATCTTCAGTTAACGAGCAAGTTCGATTGTAGTTCGTTTGAATTGAGTGTTTTGGAATGGTTTTGTGTAACTTTGCAGGCTGTGAGAAGAGACAATAAACAACGTTTTAGCCTCTTAGAAGAGAATGGTGAGCTCTTGATCCGAGCTAACCAAGGCCACTCCATCACGGTAATTGAACTGTAAAACATTCCTTTGCATTTAGCTGTTTTCATCTTCATCTTTTGTGTTGGAAAGTTAAGACCTTTCTATTTATTTTTGGGTCTTTGTGTGCAGACGGTGGAGTCAGAAAAGTTACTTAAACCAATACTGTCACCTGAAGAAGCTCCAGGTACTAACAACTAGTAGGACACATACTTGTGACTTCTGTTATATGTATGGCTTGCATTGTTGCTCTTGTGTTAATTAGAAATTTCTGTAATGGCAGTGTGTGTACATGGAACTTATAAGAAGAATTTGGAATCCATCTTAGCATCGGGGTTAAAGCGTATGAATAGAATGCATGTTCACTTCTCTTGTGGCTTACCAACAGATGGTGAAGTGATTAGTGGTAAGTTTTTTTTATCCTATTGTTGTTTGTTCTGCATTATATTGCACATTTATCTGATTCCAAATCTTTACATGATTTTGGCGAAGGCATGAGAAGGAATGTTAATGTTTTGATCTTCCTCGACATGAAGAAAGCTCTTGAAGGTATTATTACTTTAGCATAAGACCTTTTTAATTCACTGTCTTAAAAATATGTGTTTTGTCCATCAAAGATCTAACAATCTGTATGAATATATATTCAGATGGGATTGCGTTCTACGTCTCAGACAACAAAGTAATTTTGACTGAAGGCATTGATGGTGTAGTGCCTGTCGATTACTTCCAGAAGATCGAGTCTTGGCCTGATCGGCAATCCATTCCTTTCTGATCCATACGACTCAACGTCATGCTAAGATTCTTGTGGACCTCGATTATGTAATGTCTCAATGTTTTTTAATTGCACATATGACACAGTTTACCGGAACAATTGAGATTATGGTGTTCACTGTTTCCGCTGTCGAAAGACCTATATGCGTGCAAAAAGAAACAAACTATTAGAAGCCTTTGGAAACGTTGGAGAGAGAATTCAAGGCCCAATACGAAAGAAATATTTATGAACAAATGAAAGATCTTTTTTTCTTTTTGCAAGTTTGGTGTCTGAAAAGTTGTAATTATGCATATGCTTAAAGCTGGATTTAGTCTTTTAAGCTGCAGTTATCAAATACTTCAAGTCTTTAATGTATCATTAGTCTTTGATTGTATCATAATGTCAGAGTCTTTTTTTTTTTTTTAAAGCATGGTACAACACATCATGAATTGTTTTTCAAAAAGGTTTAGAGAAACGCAAGAATATAAAAGTGTGAGAACCGTGAAAGCAAAAAGAGAAATTAGAATTCGTAAAAGATATGTATTGTCGACGAGATTACTCTGTTAATATTATAAACTATTTAAAGTGAACATTTGTCTTGAGGTCACGTGATATACTATCTTCTTCTTTGTAAAAACAGCAGTAGGAAATTGGACTCTTCAGTTATTAGCAGAGAATGAATATAATATCCATTAATTTAAAAAAATTAGTGTATGCTTTTGAAACATTATACTTGAATCTTGTCTTCGACTTGCTTGTTTTTTTGTGGTCTCCAACAAAAAACTCGATGTCCGTGATGCAGACCTTTCATATCATATTTTTTTCCTTATGTACTGTTTCCTAGTCAATATAATAATTAAGTACCTGACAGAAACCTTGTAAAATTTTTCTCTAATATACTGACAAATTAAATGTGTTTTGAACTAATTTTATTAGGCTTCTACATCATTTTGATCAGTTTAACTAGTCTATCATTACGAACTATGCAGATTTATATGTCATACAGTTGTCAACTCTATGAACAAAAATATTTGCCCAAAGCTGAGAGTTGAAACTATTTTACACAAATAATCAAACGTATTTTCCATAATTATACTACTCTACCTATATGATATCTGTTTGACATTCCATATAAATATTCTCACGAAAGAAGTTGATTGTTTATGTCATTCGCATATTACTGTATATATACAGTATGATATTTTTTTGTAATCATGGAGCTTATATACCTGTCTTTCTGTGTTCTATCATGGACACTACTTCGTTTTGTCTTCCCGTGTTAGGTGAGATAGAAGAAACTTTTTAATATTTGAATTCTCTGAATTTGAAATGTGATTTTTGTTTTTTCCAGCTTGTGGAACTTTTTGTAGTGGAGCTTATCTTTTTATGAATATGACTAAAAAAAAGTCTTATTTACTGTAATTATAAATAGTTTTAACTATTTAACGCAAATGAGAACATATATATGTGATGAAACTACGTTAATTAACTAACCAGTATATTAATCTTATAATTAAAGAAAATGGTTTAGTTTTGATGCATTTGATAACACATGATAATTAATTGGCACGCCTATACAACATATAGCGTTTGGACCAATTTTATAGATATAAATAAATTAAAGAACACATCGAACTCATATATGTTTCGGTTTTCAACGTCTAAATATACGAGAAGGACAAAAAAAAAACAGTATTTTTTAAATATAGAAAAAATGGTAATTGTTCCACTCAAAAATAGACACGATATATAACAAAACAAAATTCATAGTTTTGCTCAAAAACAAAACAAGGATTGATATATCAGTAGAATGCGGTGCCTACCAAGTACCAACATATGATTATTCATAAATAAAAATATAGTATTTGATGTTATTCAATTTGTAACGAAATATGAAACATCGACCTCATACATCCAAACAAAATGGGACAGGCTGGGTTAAAGATAACGTGTGAGGGTTTTCTCTGGAGACGATCCAAATCTAAGGCGTGACTTTTAAATCATATCGATCACACTACTGTTTGTTTGTTTTTGTTGTCCAAGGGTTTTATCACACCACTGTTTCTTATATATCAAATACTATAAGGAGTATATTTAATTCTATAGTAGATGTATGTCAGCTAGTTTTGTCATAAAATATTTCTTTCAAGTGTGTGTTTACGTATTATCTTAGTTTTATAAGTGAAGTAATATATCATATTGCTTAGCAAAAGAAAATAAAATCATAATTAATTAATTTAGGAACTCAACTATGGTCTAACACTATCATCATATAGAGAATTGACTGCACTAATTAAGTTATCATCATGCACACATTATTTTTGATAACACTCGATGATTTAATTCCATATATATAGTATTATATATATATATATATAGGTGTAGCTAGATATCATCCACCACCTCACCATAAAAATCACCCACCACTACCCACGAAGTAAGAAGACTACAGAGAAAATGGAATATTTATCTTAAGTGTAGCCTTATAGCCTTTTTGCTTTATTCTCTTGCTTTATGTCTTTCTTGTTCCTGTAAATTCACATGTTATACTTAGAGGAGAGCGAGGTGTTTGGTCTATTTTACCTTTTGCCATGACCAGATCAAGAAGATAGCAAAAACATTAACTCAATCAGGAGTTCACATGTTTTAAAAATTTTAACTTAAAAAAAAATAAATGTTTTAGAAAATTTGAGTAAAAAATCTTCACATGTTGCTTCTCTATTGACTTGCCTCCATCACCTTCTTTGTCCCATTTGATGTACTCTTAGCCCCATGCCTCTTGGATGCCCTTTTTTCTCTTTTTATTCTATTTTATTAATATATATAATAGAATATAAGCTATTCTTTGTTTTATTCATGTAACAATTATTTGCATTCAAATATAGGAATTTAATGGAATAATCACAAGAAATCCCATTTATCTTTGTACCTTATTCTCTATGTGAACATATAAAGCTGGCTATCAGGTTCTTGTACAAGTCATACCTTAGGGTATTTTACAGATGATGATCTGACAAAGTCGAGGTTTAATTTAGTTAAGTATAGGAATCCTAGTCACACAGTTTTTTTTTAAATTTATTTTCAGTTATTTTCATTATCTATTTGAATAATGACATAAATTTATTATCAATTTATGAATTCACTTATAAAGATAAATTTATAAGAAAACATATATCCAACTATTTTGGTTTAGACTAAGTAATGGTAGCATATAACTTTAATGGACATATGAAAAGTTAAAACAATGATATAAAAAAGTACGATTTTATATAGCTGGTGCACTGAAAAAGAAACAACTTTTCTTACCATTAAATCTAGAGAGAGTGGTATCATTTTCAATTTTGAAAAAAAAAGAAAGAAAGCTAAAGATTCGCCTAACTATAATTGTTTTTCTCTGAAAAGTCTTTTAAAAGTAGTCTTTACCGTATAGAGTACTGAAAATGAAATGAACTCACTCGTGGACTTCAATATTTTCAATTTTTGTGACTCCTCTTTTGTTTCCCTTCAATTCCAAATATACTTATATTTACTATAAAATATAATATATATATATATTATAAGGTTTGATAAATTAAGAATGTAAATGTAGAATACTTGATGTAACATAAACAATCAATCAAAATATTGTAGTAAAAAAACTGTTAGTAAAGCTCAATCTAATAACTAATAAGTATATAATACTATAATTCTTAAGCATTTTCGAACCAAAAAATAAATAAAATGTTTTTGAGATATTTTAACGAGCAAAGTAAAAATTTGAATATTAATTTTACATTTTCGTTGTTGAACTAACTTTTTTATTATTGTTTTTACGATATCTACACTTTTGTGGTTTACGCTTTTTTCAGTATTAACAATCAAGACATGATAGTATTTTACTAATACAATAGACAAACAAAAAATTTTGCTTCAAAACCACAAGAGAGAAAGTCATTTTCTTCCTCATCACACTCTCTCTCTCTCTTCTCTCCAACCAAACATGGCCTCTCCTCCACTCTCACTCTTTCTCATCCTCTTCTTCTTCTTCCTTCATCCTTCACTGTCTTCCTCCTCCGAGCTTGACATTCTCCTCGACATCAAATCCTCTCTTGACCCTCAAAAACGTTTCCTCACTTCATGGACTCCCGACGCCGACCCTTGCTCTCCCGGTTCATTCGACGGTGTCGCTTGCGACGGAAACCACCGTGTTGCTAACATATCTCTTCAAGGAATGGGTCTCACCGGAACTATCCCTCCTTCAATCGGTCTTCTCACTAGCTTAACCGGTTTATACCTTCACTTCAACTCCTTGACCGGTCAGATTCCTAAGGCTATCTCAACTTTGCCTCTCCTCACAGATTTATACCTCAACGTCAACAACCTTTCCGGTGAAATCCCTCCTCAAATCGGAAACTTAGACAATCTTCAAGGTAAACTATATATAGTAGGTCTTTTTATATATATGCATGTGTTTTTAATTAAACTCATTCACTAATAATTCATTTGTTGCAGCCAAAAGACCTTAAATGGGTCAAGTTTGGTTTATTAGATAAGCTAAAATGAGTTTATTTAGTTTTAAATGGGTGTTATAGATTTTAGAATAATTTTTTTTCTATAAAAAACTCATCTAATCATCCAATCAAGTTTTTAGAACATTGGTAAAATAACTTTTGTCTCAAGTTTGAATTTGTTTGATTCTCCTAGAAACTAGGGAAACTCTTTTTTCTTTGTAGACCTTCACTCTTTTTTATGCAAACCCCCAAAAAGTATTTTATTGGGGATTTTTGATCATAGATTAAGAAAAAAAAAACTAAAAACCAAAACTCAAGAAAAAAATAAATTGAATCTACACATAACTATGTTTTGTTGGGTGTACTATTTTTGTTGCAGTTGTTCAGTTATGTTACAACAAGTTAAGTGGGAGCATACCGACGCAGTTAGGTTCTCTCAAGAAGGTAACTGTCTTGGCTTTACAGTATAACCAACTCTCCGGTGCCATTCCCGCGAGTTTAGGTGATATTAATACGTTAACTAGGCTTGATTTGAGCTTCAACCATCTCTTTGGTCCTGTCCCGGTGAAACTCGCCGGTGCTCCTTTGCTTGAAGTTCTCGACATCCGCAATAACTCTTTCTCCGGCTTCGTTCCCTCCGGTAATTATAAATTTCTGTTAATTTAGGCCATTAATTGATTCTTTAAGAGTACTTAAAGATTAGGGATAACCAATCCGGTTTAGCTGAATTGATAACCAATTAAAAAAATCTGTACCAAACCGAAATTGGATTTTACAACCACATTGAAAGATGTTTTGTTCACTTGTTTCTTGATTTTTTTTTTGGATTTTATAAGCTTTGAAGAGGCTAAACAATGGATTCCAGTATTCAAACAATAACGGTTTATGCGGAGAAGGGTTCACGGATTTGAAAGCATGCACCGGTTTAAACGGTCCGAACCTTGACCGGCCAGACCCAACAAACCCAAAGAATTTCACAACCGTTGACGTCAAACCAGAGTCTGCAGATTTACAACGAAGCAATTGCAGTAACAACAACAATGGCGGGTGTTCATCAAAAGCCTCAAAGTCTTCACCTTTCGGTATCGTCATGGGACTCATTGGTTCAATCCTCGCAGTTGCAATCTTTGGTGGTTCGACATTCACATGGTACAGACGAAGGAAACAGAAGATTGGAAGCAGTCTTGATGCTATGGACGGTAGGATTAGCATTGAGTACAACTTCAAAGAAGCTTCCAGAAGAAAAAGCTCTTCTCCATTGATCAGCTTAGAGTACGCGAGTGGTTGGGATCCGTTAGGACGAGGACAGAACAGTAACAACAACAGTGCATTGTCTCAAGAAGTCTTTGAGAGCTTTATGTTCAACCTTGAGGAGATTGAGAGAGCTACTCAGAGCTTCTCTGAGGTTAACTTGTTGGGGAAGAGTAATGTCTCCTCTGTTTATAAAGGTATCCTTAGAGATGGTTCTGTTGCAGCTGTAAAATGTATAGCTAAATCGAGCTGTAAATCCGATGAAACTGAGTTTCTCAAAGGGTTGAAGATGCTGACATTGTTGAAGCATGAGAACTTAGTGAGGTTGAGAGGTTTTTGCTGCTCCAAAGGACGCGGAGAATGTTTCCTTATTTATGAGTTTGTCCCCAACGGTAACCTTTTGCAGTATCTTGATGTCAAGGATGAGACTGGTGAGGTTCTTGAATGGACTACTCGAGTTTCCATCATAAATGGAATAGCCAGAGGTTAGATTCTACGATTCCTTCTTTCTCAAGCTAAAACTCTGTTTTTTGTTTTTTGTATGTGTAACCTGATGTCTTCTTTTGTTATCTTTCTTTCAGGGATTGTTTACTTACATGGAGAAAATGGGAACAAGCCTGCAATAGTTCACCAGAATCTATCTGCAGAGAAGATTCTCATTGATCATTGGTACAATCCTTCTCTTGCGGATTCAGGTCTTCACAAGCTTTTCACGGATGATATCGTTTTCTCCAAGCTTAAAGCAAGTGCTGCAATGGGATACTTAGCTCCTGAGTACATAACAACAGGAAGGTTCACTGATAAGAGTGATGTCTACGCCTTTGGTATGATTCTGTTGCAGATACTAAGTGGTAAAAGCAAAATCAGCCATTTGATGATCTTGCAAGCTGTAGAGTCAGGAAGACTGAATGAAGATTTCATGGATCTAAATCTTCGAAGGAACTTTCCGGAAGCAGAAGCGGCTCTGATCGCTAGACTTGGTCTTCTCTGCACTCATGAATCCTCAAACCAAAGGCCATCCATGGAAGATGTTATGCAAGAACTCAATAAACTCGCGGCGAATTATTAGTTTTTTTTCCGTTTAACCAAGATTCTTGCTTTTGATTGTCCAAGAATTAGCACACCAAGGTTTCAGACAATCACCGGTCCCCTGATGTTAACTCTGTTTTAGGTTCAGTGATGTAACAATCTTATCTCCTTGTAACTGTAGCTGATGTACTATAGGCTGTAAAAACAAGCACTTTTCAGACATTTTAGGTGATCTTGTGGGAAGTTTCTTTTTTTTCAGACATATCTTAGCTGCACAAAACCAACCAACATGCGGATATGTTGTGACATTGTCTTCATGTATGGCAATGGCAAGGCATTTTAGAAGAAAATTATGGAAAACCTATGCATGATATGGAAAGATTAAGCCCAGAAAAAAAAACTAATATAAGTGGGTATGTGCTAACATAACATTTAAGGTCCAAAATATCTAAGGCCCATTAAAAAAGGCTGGATCGGATTTGTATTTGGCGACCAAAAAAAGAAAAAGCTCTCCTCTGGGTCCTTCCCGCGACGTCTCAACTCAACTGGTTTGCTTCAGTCTCTGTCAGTTCCCCTTCCTCGACCTTAAGCTAGTAGCCGAACCGTCACGGGAATAACCCTAAATTTTGAGCTACCGCACCACGAAAAATCCCTAATTCCTCGATGGACAGTGGAAAAGGGCACAAAAGGGCTTTGACAAACCCTAGTTCGAGAGTGAAAGACTCAAAGAGGTAGTTTTCTCCTCTCAAATTACTCATAAATTCGTCTCAAATAGTGTTCGTATAGGTTGATTTTGTAAGAAACTTGATGACTCGAACTTGATTTGTTTCCTATGGATGCGATTCTCTCTTTATCTTTGTATGTATCTTTGTTCAATTCAGGGAAATAATGGGAGATTTGATAAGCCAATTGCCCGATGCGTTGCTGCAACATATACTGTTGAATCTTACCACGCGTGAGTCTGTTAGGACCAGTGTGTTATCGACCAGATGGAGAAATCTCTGGCAACATGTTCCTGGATTGCACTTGATTTATGGGCGTTGGGATCGTGGTGTCAAGGATTGTGTCAACCGATTCTTAAATTTGCATCAGGGATCGCCCATATACCAGTTTACCTTTTATTGTAATGCAGTTAAAGATGATGATGATGGCACTGTTTATTTACCCTTGAGGCTGTTGATTGATAGAGTGGTTGCCAGTGGAGTTCAGTGTTTTGCAATTGATTGTATTACGTATTATTTAATGAACTTTAAGAGCTTTGAGCTGCCCCTAACCATTCACATGTGTCAGTGTGAGACATTGGTACACTTGGTGCTGCATTATCTCAAGCTGGGTGATTTTGATGATTGTGAGTTTTTCCATCTACCTCGCCTCAAGACTATGCATATAGAGAGTGTTGATTTCCCGAGCGATCTGGTTCTAGAGATGCTTATCTCTTGCTCACCAGTTCTCCAAGACTTGAGCATTAGTTATATTACGGTGGGGCTTCTCAAAGTACGATCTCAGACACTGAAGAACTTGAGTACAAACATAATTCTGTGTCTGCGACAAAGTCGCAACTGGGACAATGATGAAGAAGAATCTGGACTTGTTGTGATTGACACTCCTAGCTTAGAGTTTCTGTGTATCAGAAAAAATCCTTTGGAAAACTTCAGAGTGGAGAGTGTGAGTTCCTCTATCAAGGTCTGTATTGATATCATCTTTGACCGAGAAGATGACTTGTCGAAGATGCAAACATTGCACAAGTTTTTTGCAGGGATCTCGGAGGTCACACACCTTAGCATCTCTGCCAATACTCTGGATGTATGTATATGTATATGTATAGGTATTTCAGCGTAATATCTTTCATAGACTCATCCTTTTTTGTTCTAACCAAGTGTTTGGTTCTTGACAGGGAATCTATCCTTACTCTAAACTGCAACAGTTGCCTCAGTTCCAGAACTTGACCCATTTGCACGCTATTTTCTGTTCTAGCTTTTCAGAGATGTTCCCTTTATATCTCTCGAGTTGTCCCAACCTAAAATCTATTGACTTGGTAAAAGGTTCATTCTCTCTTGGTATTGCGAAGAGTGACTGTGTGTTATATACGTTCTCAATCTCATGGTGCTTTTGCTTTGTAGGAGCTTGATGGTCATCCAAACATGGAGGAAATAGCAAGCTCACCTGTGCCTCAATGTCTCCAAACATCTATAGAGTATGTCAAGATAAAAATGATTCATCATCAGGCTGGAGAAGAGAGAAACCCAAAAGCTGCAACCGAGTTTGCTAAATACATATTAGAGAATGCAATTGTTCTTCAGGAGCTTAGTATATGGTTAGATGAAGAAGAGGATGTGTGTAGCAGCGTCCTTAGGGAAATTCTCACGTTTCGAAAGTGTGCTTTAATAAAAGTGAAGATGAATCGAGTACCAGCTAAATTTAAGGTAAGTTGTAAATTTGAATCTAAGCCATTCCATGACTGGATGCCTTCATTTGCGAGATTTTTCTATAACAGTGATTGATCCCTTCATTTGCGGGTTTTTCATATTCCTAAGTACTCTTTTTGTATCTCTTGTTCGTTCATGTATCAGTTTACTCTCTAAAAACAAATCCAAATCCTCTTTAATTATTATGTCCGAATCATTTTTACACGCTCTAATAAAATACTACTACTATATGACTATAATTCTTCTCCTCATGTTTTCCGATAATTGTTTTCGATCTATTGACATCGGTTTATGATGAAACAATCTTATCTCCTTGTTACTGTAGCTGATGTACTTTTTTGGTCAAACAAGCACTTTTCAGACATTTTGATCTTGTTGGAAGTTTTTTTTTAGACATATCTTAGCTGCACCAAACCAACCAACGAACATGCACATATGTTGTGACATTGTCTTCATGTATGGCAATGTCAAGGAATTGCAGAATAAGATTAAGCCCTTGAACAATCGTTTATCTACAATGTATTGGAAACTTCAATGCTATCTACAAAGAACTCATGGACTCTTCCATCAAGCTCAATCCAACTACATCCAGGAACTTTCTCAATCTGTCTTTCCTTCATCATCGTTCTAATTCTACGAACATCCTTCCACTTTCCAAAACTAGCATACATGTTAGAGAGGAGCACATATGAGCTCGGGTTATAGCCAGCCTGCAAAATAAGGTGTTCTCCGACAAGCTCTCCCGTTTCAAACTCCATGTGGTGATTACAAGCGGTGAGAAACGTTCTCCATATGACATCATTTGGCTCAATTGGCATTTCCTCTATTAAGTTTTTGGCTAACTCTATACCTCCGGACCTCGACAGTATGTCAACCATACACCCATAGTGTTGCAACCTTGGTTCTATCTTGTGTTTCCTCCTCATGAGCTCAAAGCAGAGAATACCTTCCTTCACTAACCCAGAGTGGCTGCAAGCATTTAAAACTCCAACAAAGGTGATATCGTCTGGTTTTATGGAGCGTCTCTCGATCTGCAAGAGCAAATCAAATGCAGATTCTCCAAGACCATGAATAGCTAACCCACCAATCATGGCATTCCAGTGATCAATGCTTTTGTTTTCAATCCCTTCGAAAACCAACATGGCGTGTTGTATGCTTCCACATTTCGAATACATATCAATGAGAGCAACGCCTAGTTTCCCACCTAGAAAGAATTGTTTCTCCACAATGTACAAATGCATATCCATAGCTTTGGATAATCTACCAAGTTGAGCAATAGCTGAAAGAACTATCACCAACGTCGTTTCATCGGGTGACAAGTGACTCTCTTTTTCCATGTCACTAAATATCTCAAGAGCTTCCATGTGATACATGTTTTGAACATAACCAGCCATCATGGAGTTATATGACACAACATCTCTATGAGGCATTTGGTCGAACAGAGTCTTAGCCTGATGAACAAAACCTAACTTTGCATACCCATCAATCATGGTAGCCCAAGTAACCACATCTCTTCTCTTCATCACATCAAATAAACCTTTAGCATCTTCGATTCTTCCGTGTTTTACATATCCATCGATCATCGAGTTCCAAGAAATCAAATCCTTCTCAGGCATTTCAGAAAACATCTTTGACGCTATATCAACTCCATCTGATGTCTGAGCATATCCACTGATCATAGAGTTCCAAGATATCAAATTCTTCAACTCCCTTGGCATCAAATCGAACAGTTCACGCGCGGATTCAATCAAACCACATTTGACATATCCGTCAATCATTGAATTATAAGAAACCGAGTCTCTCTGCAGCATTCTATCAAACACCTGGCGGGCAAAACCCAAACATCCACATTTCAAATACAAACTAATCAGACAATTCTGTAGAAACAAATCCGACCAAAGTCCAGTTTTTTTCAAAAACCCATGAATCTGCATTCCTTCTTTTACAAAACCTAACCTCGAACACGCTTTCAGAACAAGTGACATTGAGAATTTGTCCACGGTAACACCATTCTCGAGCATCAAACAGAACAAAAACAGAGCTTGTTTTGGTTCTGTTCCATGAGAGTGAGACTTTATCACAGCGTTCCATAAAAAAGGATCCTCCCCCTCTCCTCCTTGTGAATATGAACATACGTGATGCTCGTGGAAGATACGACGAGCAAACTCGGCGAGATACGGGTACCGAGAAGCGGCGAAGGCGAGAACGATCCTTGTAGTGAGATTAGAGTTTTTGATGAATCCGGTAGTAATCAATCCCGCGTGGAGTTTGCTAACATCTTTCGAATTTTCGCAGCATCCGAGGAGTTGAACAGTGGTTGAAATCGAACTCCATGGATGATGAGAACTCGCGGAAACAAGCATCACCAGTTCCTCTGTTGATGATAAACCCAATCCGGTTTATCATCTTTTTAACGGCTATCTGTAGTCTCTCTACAGAAATCAATTAGACGACGTCGCTTTAAATTTTGTTTATCAGTGGGCTCACAGAGTAAGGCCCAACAATATATTAGTAGACTTATCGAAAAGCCCAATATCTGCTAAAGGAAATTAGGTTTTTGTCGTATTCTGTATGTTTTAATTGTTTTAATTTGGGGTTTAATTATTAAATGATACGTACTAACAGAGACATTAAAGATAATAAACTAAGATAAAAATAAAGAAATTTGAATTTGAAGGATATTCCTATACCTAAACGTGAATTGGATTGGAACGTAGAGTTTGAGTTGATTATATAAATATGTCCACCAACAAATTGGTACGAAATAATATATTAAGTATAGAAAATAGAAAAATGATAGTAGATATCAATTGATAAGCAAGCAGTGCGATAAGCATTGACTTCTTGCATAAGTCATAGTCAGGATGGAGTGGTACGATATATCGTACATTTTTTCCCCTTTATCAAATTAGTTTTGTATATTCATATCATATTATCATATGATTTCAATGCATAGTTGCAGTTTTTAAATATCGTGCGTACGTCTTTTATTATTTAAACTAAAGCGCTATTTTGTCGTCTACTTGATCGTTAATACTTAATATTAAGTGAAATCATGTCAACTTGAGTTGCTGATTTAATTTAATAATTAAGCTTAAGAGAGTTTGAATTGTTCTGGTTGTTCGTACTAATTCAGGGGACATGGTACAGGCATGTCTCGACCACAAATAGTATACTAACAAGCTTTAAGTTGCTATAGTTATGCAAATTAAGTTCGTAAATCGTACTCATGGGCTTCAGTTTCTTGCGCATTTTGGCACACATGCATGCACATGTACACTTATTGTATTTGTAATTCCAGCGATTTTACCGGCTTAGTTAAATCGTATAGTTTTATAAATGAACTGATGCCTAGTATTTGTTAATATGAGATATTTATTGGCTTAATTAATTATTTTCACCTATAAGTGGAATACAAAGTGATTGTAAGACTCTGATTGGCGGATGATCATTTTTGATAAATCAAGCCATGGATTTTATAGTTTTGCTTCATTTTTTTTTTTGACCTAAGACCAAGACAAATTTTCTACTATACAGAAGTCTTTTCTTATATAATTAACTTAAATTAATAATTTATAGATATCTTCAACGAATATCTTATATATATATATGTAATTTATAGATATCTTTGTCGCATACCCGTTAGCTTATGTGGTACGTGCATAATAAACCAAACTAGCCGGCGATAAATTACGTTTATATATATGTTTAATTCTACTTACATAACCTTTTATTATACATTCGTTGGGTAGCACAATGAAAGCGAATGCAAAGGAAAATAGCTATATGAACCGTCATTATGTTGAAACAAGAAAGGCTAAAAATCAAAGATTGAAAATTTAGAGATAAAAGAAAGAAAAAAATCAAAGAAAGTAGCTGACCATCTCATGTAATTATTCAAGTTATCTCATTAAGTCCACAATATCAGCAATCAAAAGTTATCCTTTGATCTACTACGTGTTTTTTTCACACTCTACGTACCATTTTGACGACAATGAAATAAGTCTCAAAAAAGAAGCATTCAACCAGATCGCATAATTATAACAAAACCAGTGATTGCAAAAAAAAAAAAAAAAAAAAAAACCACTGATTAAATTACTATCAGTTATGTAATTCATGTCTAGATAGATATTTGTTTACAATACAGTTTGTCAAAGAGTGGGCTAACGCAATCGACGACATAAATTCTCGATATTTGCATAGAATGGGAGTTAAAATAAAAATAAAAATAAAAATAGAGTTATTGATTGACGAAATAACCAGTAACCGATTTTTGTATATTAAAAAAAAGGATGGTAGGATAAATAAGGAGTAATAAATAGGAGCAATGAGACCAATTGACACGTTGTTATTAGTGTTATAGTGTAAGTAAATGTCAACGCTTCGTTTGTCCATTTATAAAACCTAACCACTTCGTCTTCTTTCCTAAATCATCAAACTCCATTTCACTTTCACTATGAAGCTTGTCTGGTCGCCTGAAACTGCTTCTGACGCCTACATCGACACCGTCAAATCGGTATGTGATATTTTGTAGTCTATGTGTTTGTATGTACATGCTTAGTTATATGATTTTGTCTTTATATATAGTTTTGCATGTCTAATAATAATATAACATGTGTTGTGTAGTGTAAGAGCTACAAGGAATCAGGCGTGGCGGAGTTTTTATCAGCTACAGCGGCTGGATGGAACGCGAGACTCATCGTTGAGACATGGTCACGCGGCGATCCTATCGCGACTAGCGTTGGACTCGCGGTCGCTGCAGCTCACACGTGCGGAAGACACGTTTGTATAGTACCCGACGAGCAATCTAAACTTGAGTACGTGCTAGCCATGAGAGGAGTCGTTTCGACGGAGTCTACGGAGGTTGTGGTGGTCGGAGACGACTCAGTGGAAAACGCGGTGGAGGAGTTTCACGGCGTGGATTTCATGGTGGTGGACTCGAAGCGGCGAGAATTCGTTAAAACGCTGAGGTTTGCGAAGCTGAGCAGCAAAGGTGCCGTTTTGGTCTGCAAAAACGCCACACAGAGAGCGATCTCTAGGTTTAAATGGCACGATGTGTTGAAAAGAGGGACACGTGTGGTGAGATCCGTGATTTTGCCGGTTGGTAGAGGGTTGGATATCGCACACGTGGGTGCTACTGGTGGCCACCAGCGTGGTGACTCAAGGAAGGTTCCTAGCCGTTGGATTAGACACGTGGATCATCAATCGGGAGAAGAGCATTTATTCAGACGCTAATTTTGAATTTCCTCTTCTACTGTTTCTGCACCCCTTCATTTTGTAGAGTCTTAAATGATGTATATACGTTACACAAAACTTTGAATAATAATTTTCCATAATTCCTCGAATGTATCAAAGATCATCTACAACATTATTTGATTACAAATATAGATTTTGATACATGTTTTTTTCTGATGATTCTATCATTCAATGTTGATTCGAACAACTTTCTTAGCTCTTGGTGCAGAGGTGCTTGCACCGGTCCTAGTTTGGTCTGTTTGGCGACGAGTTTGGTCCAGAGATGGGAGAAGCCACCCTCCAAAACTTTGATCAAAGCCTGCAACATAGTAGTATAGTACAGAGAACAAAAACAATTCAGTAAAAAATGGACTGATACGGAATGAGATCAAAGATTAGTGATGAGATAAAGGGTTTGCTAACCACTGGATTCATGCTTGGCAAGAGATGAATTGCCTTTCCATGCTTCTTCAAAGCCACTTAGTTCTTCTGGTACAAGAAACAAGAAACAAAAAAACAAAGAAACTTCTTTAGCTGCTTGCAATTTTCCTTCAAAGAGCTTAACTTACTGATTAGGCTGTGTAGATTCCTGCAGACCTTCTTCGAGGTTGTGAAGAGTCTGTGTCGACTCAACGCCACCACTTGAGTTAAGCTTCCTAGTAACCGAATGACCCTGAATACACTCACAAACCAACAGACTCAGACACATGTAAAAATTTAACTTTGGTCGAACCAAGAAGTGATGTAGCAAAACGTCAATCACCTTATCATTGATTCCTCTGGAGATCCTATGAGTGGCTTCACCTGTAGTCTTATCGGCTTCTTTGCTTTCTTCTACCACCATCTAGAAACAGATTACAATCAGTACGCACCATCTATAAACTTCCATTAAAAGAAAGGATCGAAGAAAAGAGAAACAAACTTACTCCATCACTGCCTTTTCTTCTGGTTCTAGTAGATGTATAGTAAGCACCATCTATGCCACCATATGTAACCTTAGAGGTGTGATGTCTGAATGTGTTAACTCGAGACTGCGTACCCTCTCTTCGATTGAAATCACTCCTTTGATTCACACTCCGAATCTTCCTCTCAGCTACAACAACCACCAAACAAATCACATAAGCTGTAATTAGATACAATCCCGTAAACAAAGTTATCAAATCACTATTAGTAGTTACCATCAGAATCATCTTCAGGGTGCTCAACAGATGGTTGATCCACTGAACTAATATGTTCTTCTTCATCACTCCTAAAACCTTTCCTTTCTTCTAATTCTTCTTCATCAGATGGTAATTCTTCAATTGTTAACCCTCCTCCTCTTCCACCATTGTTCTTCTGTGCATTATTACTAAAGGAAGCACCGGAACTAAAACTATTGGGTGGTTGGAGCAGATCCTCAAATGGTCGAGAGAAGAAAGGATCATCAAAAGGATCTCTCCCTCCAAACAAGCTACCTCTAAATCCTCCAAAATTTCCAAACCTTCCACCAAATGGATCTCCCATTTCCCCAAATTTCCCTTTCTTCTTCTTTCTCTGCAGTCCTTTTGTAGAAAACAAGTTAGGCACTAGACATGATCTCAGAAACTCTTCTCTGTACTGTACCCATCAATGAAATTTTACAAATTTTCACTAAGCAAATCTCAATGAACAATTGTTTTTACTAAATCTCTAATAAAGAAAACAAAGTTCTATAAGATAATCGAAGAGTTCGAACAAAGACATCAGCAAAGAGGGTACCTTATCGAGAGAATTTGAGAACATGCGAAGAGAATCCGAGAAGAGCCTAGAGACAGAGCACCTTTAAATCACTCTGTTGTTTTATATTTATAACCTCATATTTACCAGAAAAGAAACGTTTGAGACTGAGACACGTGTCTATACAACCTAGAAGCTTCTTCATCATTCTTCATCCTTGTGAATTTTTATTACCACAAAAATCCAATGGCAAGCATTGAAACTAAACAAAAGGAATACAAAAGAGGTTGTAACAAAAGGAATAGACTTTTAAGAAAAATAAATCAGTAACTTAACCAGAGGGAGGATTCTATTCAACGTGCTCTACATTGTTAACTATAATCAATATTCACATGGAAATTACAAAATATCATCTGATATTTGCCCTTAGTCTCACTATTTTCTTCTATCCGTGGGAAGGTACGACAAACCGTGTAAGCTGGAAGCTGAGTCTTTTTAAGGTAAAGAGTAGGTTTTACTCCTCCAAAGTCATTTTCATGGTCTTTCTTTCTCAGTCTCTGTCACTGTCATCTCTAAGGGGTATTGTTACAGTAAAGAAAGTATTCTTACTTCAGAAATCTTGGGAATCAAAGTCCGGTTTGGAAGGGTATTCGAGCCCTTGAAGTTCCGGCATTCGTCTTAAATCTTCTTCTGAGTATGCTGGAATCAACCAGTATCTTTTATCCGTACCAAATACCTAAACAAAAAGAGATTACAACATGAGAGAGAGAAATAAAGAACTTGACAAGTACAAAACTTGACACCAAATCCAATTCTACACTTACTTGTTCGAAGTTTTTCTTTCGACCGAGGTCATATGGCCATTTTGGACTTGTTTTCTTCTCATATGCCTGTTCACAAAGTCAATAAAATACACCAAATATATCTTAACCATGTGATGCACCAAACTGTTAAGAGAAAAGTGATAAAAATGACAAGAAAACATATATACCTCTATAGTTGTGGTATTGCCGGAAACCAGGGAGATGTGCATGATCAAGAAACCCATAACGCTCAAAGCAAATGCCAAGTTTAAAACTGCAGTAACGACGATCAAACGTTGTGAGATGGATTGATAAGTGGAACCGAGAAAATCGATTAAACATAGTAACACTAGAAACAGGAAACGTACCAAATGTAAGAAAAGTAGTAGCAAGTGTGCCTGGGGTTCCAGGTATCTCTTCATCACTAAAGAATGCTATGAAGTGAGGCATGAGAAGTAAAGTCACAAGAGTTGTTTCCAAAAAGGTGTAAAGCTGCATTTTGAAACACACAAAACTTAGTTATGACACAAAGAGGAATAATTTCAATCATATGGTTGCATAAACACACATGAATCTATCCTATGCCAAAAACAAATTTTCTAATTTTGGTAAACAACATTCTCTAAGCACAAATTCAACTCTAGAATCAGGAGCTAACTAAAAAGTTTGAACCTTTCTATGGGGAAGAGCAAAGCAAAGAGATCACAACATAAAAGGGAAACTGACTAAATAGATCAAAGTAGACTTACCAAGAAAAGAAGGAAATACTTATAATTAAGTGCCCCGACACAGTTAACAACCCAAACACAATGATGGTCCATTTTCAACACACATCGACCACCTAGATTTTATGTAAAACACAATCAGCTTCCTGCTCCTTCAACAAATGCTATAAAGATATATATATACAGAGATAGTGTGACCGAGTGATCTTACAAACAGAGCAGTGATGGCAACGAGGAGGTTTAGGTTGACTGCATTTTCTACAAAACCGACTTCTTTGGTTGGAAGAATCCGGATGTAACCCGCCAAACTCCAAACTGTTTAACGGGTCAGACTCGCAACCTCGTTGTTCCTCGTCTGAAGCTAACCTCCAGTTAGGAGGCACAACACCAGGATCAGTAAACACAACAGAGAAGTAACTCCACAAAAGCATTGCTAACTGCATCAATAACACAAACACACACACAAGTACACAACATTATCACTAACTCAAAGTAGGAAGATTAAGAATGAAACTAACAAAAGGGTTTACCAAGAAATGGAAAAGGATTATAGTAGCAAGAGCAGCAAGAGAATCGAGCCCTCCAGCTGATAGTGCAGGTCCGTAATTGGTCCAAACGACGGCGTAATAGGTTACACCAACAACACCTAAGACCAGAAGGATCATGATCGAACCGAGCCCTCGTAGAGCTGTACAGAATTTGAAGACGTTCCACGCCATTGTAGTGCCAGATCTATGCATATTCAAAATCAGCGATCCCTTGAAACCAAAAACAAAAAAAAAAAAAAAAATCTAATCTTTTCCGGTTTGGTTGCTAATGGGGAATTGAATTCGAACGAAGAATCTAAGATTCTGTCTGAAATCAAAAGAGAGGGGATGATGATTCAAAAGGGTTTATCGAGACAAATGTTAGTAAGATATGTCAGATCAACAAGGGCGAAGCTTTCAAAACCTGACGAATTTTTTGTTTTTTTTTTCCCTTCCCAGAGCTAAGCTAACAATAATTATAAAAAAAAATAAGGAAAATGTGAAGTAACACGTAGAACGGCGGACTCGAACTTAAGACCCAAGGACTAATAAAGCGCTGAGGAACCAGCCGGTTAAGCTAAACATTCTTTGTGCAACAAACATGATTCTTATCATACATATCAAAGCTTTATATTTTGTTACAAAACCTTAATAAAAATTCAATTGAAAATGTAAAAGAAACTCTAAAAATGTAAATTACAACATTCAACATACTGTATATGTATATAGAATAAAATTTATTCTACCAAAAAAAAATAGAATAAAATTGAAAAACAAATTCTTTCCACCATAATGTCTCAAATATTTTTGCTTGTAAGAAAATCAAAACAAAGTATATATTTAAATGTTGGAATATGGTGATGGAAGATGAGTGAATTATTATTTATAGAGTGAAAGGTGAAGGGAATTAAACTATCAAAATAATATATCATGATTATTTTTACATGATAATACATGACTAATCGAGTACGTTTGCATTCCAACTTTACTCTTAGTGCATACTTATTTCAACATATTTGTGTGTGATCGACGAAATCTTTCATTCCGTTAGTACCATATTAAAGGGCTCATAATCAATTTTTTCTATTACTACTAAGACTTATTGATTCTTATCCTCGACCGGATCTATGATATATTTCTCTTTACAGGTCTTTTGATGTAAATCTCTTTATCTAATGATATATCAAAATAAATGTGAGAATTTGATTATTGTATCATTTTTAATGATTAGTTTAAACTTTACAGAGTTTATTAATTTTTCATGAGTTTGAAAATGACATGCTTTCTGCTGGTAGCTAGCGATTTCATAAATCAGGCCGGCTCAATAGTTATATGGACCCAGATAAATTTTTTTTATATACAAAATTTAAACACTAAATTTTAACTAAAAAATCTAAAAAAATTAATAGACCATATGCATATGCACACCCAACACATGCATAGAGCCGATATATATATATTATGGATATGACTCTACCTTCGGAAAACAGAATCTCTATATTATTGTTTGAGAAAGCCTGATAGAGAGATTAACCATTAATTTTATACTAACATCTTCCAATACGATCATTCACAAATTGTAGAAAACAAAACAAAGAGGTTATATATTTATCATACGGAAGAATAAACAACAAGCCCGTCTAGCTCAGTTGGTAGAGCGCAAGGCTCTTAACCTTGTGGTCGTGGGTTCGAGCCCCACGGTGGGCGTTATTATTATTTTTAAACACATTATGTATGTGGTGTTTAGCATTTTTCTTTCCGTCTACTAAACGGAAATGGCCAATATAGGGGGGAAAAAAATATATATTTTCAATTCATATACAAATTTAAAATTTTAACACAAATTAGATCACCCAAGAATTTTTAAAGAAAGCCTCTGGCTTCGCAGCTCCTTATAGCTCCACTGAAGATTTCCTCGGCTCCATACTTGAACTCGAACCCTGCACTTCTCAGCTTCTTCGTCGAGAGACTCATCCTCTTCTCTACTTTGTAATTCTTCAAACTTTACGTACCCACATATAACACATAATAAATCAAAAAATCTCTAGAGAAATTAACAACATATGCTCACGTCTTGGAGTTAATATTAATACTTGTGAAAGTTTTACTTACTCAATGAAAGGTAACTGAAACTGAGGATATTTTGTTGACAAGAACTCATACACCTCATCTATCCTCATATCCACCGACGAACATATATATCTCCCTTTCGCGATTGGCTTTTCTAATAAATATATCATCGCTCTTGCCACATCATCTATATGCACCATATTGTAAGTATCGAACAGATACTTCTCCTTGTAATTTCCTTCGTACAAGAAAAAGGGTAAATTGTTATTGTGAATAGTGTGATTACTACTCAAAACACTATTCGTGAAAACACATATATATTTGTATATTATTAATAGTTAAACTACTTGTTTACTCATATTGTAACAAGTTCTATTAGTTTATAAGTAGAATTTTATTTCCTCAATTTTTTCGTATAGAAATTATATATTTTGATTAAAGTTATAAAACTTGTTACATTTTCAATAGTCACAATATCCAAACATAAATATATAATAGTCTACAAATTAAGTAGCAGGCAGTTCAAACATAAGTATTATAAATGATAAAATTCGAGCTATGGTCTCTCACGATACATGGTGAACCATTTAAGTACTAATCTAGCTAGCCAGCTATAGTACTATGAATTTACTTTATTTGATAAACAAAAAGTCTATAGTATTAGGTTTTAATAATTATAATACCTTTACCTACATTATATTACGTATAATCAAAGTAGTTAAACTTTTTATTGTTAGATATTTTATAATCAGCTCTAGACTAATCATGGAGAAAAAAAAGATATATTTTGTTTCTATTGGTTATAAGAATTAAGTACCAAAGAGCATGGCGAGAGAGATGAAGACGGAGGAAGGCAACGACGGAGATATAAAAGGTCCGACGACAAGAGGGATAACGAGAGTCACAACCTCCAATCCATTCTTATTGCCGAACTCAAGCGCCGCCGTCTCCGCCGCCAATTTCGACACAACGTAAGAGCTGCTCACTCTCTTTTCTTTCTGATTCCTAAACACCTCCGCGTCGCTCCAAACGCTCTCGTCCACTTCTCCTCCTCCATCTCCGTTCCCACCGCTGTAGAAAACGGTTACGGCGCTTGACGTGTAGAAGAACCGTTTCACGGTTTTAGCGTCCAAACACGACTTGAGTATCCCCATGAGACCTTGAACGGTGCGTTTCGTAACGGTCTCTTCGGTTTCGTTGCTGCTCGGGTCCATAGGATGAGCCACATGAAATACGGCTTTGCATCCTTCGATCGCCGGTTTAAAGCTCTCCGGTTCGTTGAGGTCAGCGGTGAATATTTGAAGCCTCTCCGATGCAAATGGTAGTTCGGTTAGGTAGCTTGTATCTTTCTTATTCCCTTCTGTAATATGCATAAAATACAATAGATATATAAACAAAACAAATTATGAAATATCAACTTACATTTATATCGTATGGTTGGTTATTATTAGTTATTGATTATAGAACAATATGGTTGACTTTGTATAGAAGATGCATGTAACATGACATAGCTATGGAGCTTCAAGATCCTACAAACTGACAGATAATTCCAGCCGAGTACAATAAATTCCTCACATCCATAAAAATATATATTTTAAATTGTCGATCCAAAAATCAACTTTAAAATGTTATATCTATATATATATTTTAAAAAACTATAATCAATCTTTCTATTTATGTACTTTATATATGTTAAAACGGACCAATCAGCTATATATATAAGACAAGAACAATTTTATTCGCATTTTGGCAAATTAATGATGATGATTTAATAAAGAGGAATACGAACCTGGATTGGTTCGAACAGTGGCTCGAACGGAGTAGCCACGTTGGAGGAGACGCATGATGAGCCAAGAAGCAACGAAACCAGTACCTCCCGTAACACAAACCAACCCTGTCCCGTCCAACAACAAGGACGGGACCGTTTCATCTGCCACGAGCTTTGTTCCCTCTCGTCTTCCTCCGTTGTCATCTTCTTCTTCATCTCTCCCCATCTCTCTCTATCTCTCTCTTCTGGTGTGTGGGAACCTCTCTAGAAGGGGGTTCTTAAATAACGGAACCTACGTCATTTACTCTCTCACACCTATCCGCGTGACATGTTCCCCGTTTTGCCCTCTTCTCTCTTTATTACAATTTTTTTGTTTTACTATATTAATATATATATCCGTTATAATCGAATGCTACATTTTTTACAGAACATTTATATAAATAAATTCACATTCTATGTCCGTTTATTACAAACATTGTTATTGGATTCCGTTATTTTTCATTCTTTCATCCTCGCTCTTTGTACGAATCATCATGAGCTTCTTCTTTTTTTTACTACTAGTATAGTTTTTGGCTTCTAGTGGTGCGATCGAATGAAATGTATTAAATTTATAATATTATGCATGTTCTAGGCATAGATTAAGGGATATTATTAGCAGGATTGTGATTACATATATATAGTTAATTAATATGAATGAGAAAGAAAGAAAGAAATAAAACGCGTGAATGAGATGGAATGGAATAGAAAGCGTAGGCGTGGCACATGATCCTGCAACTATCTCTCTCTCTTTTTTTTTTGTGTGTGTGTGTCTCCACAAAGCTACCGTTATTTTCGGGATGTTGCTTTGTCGATGTTGCGAACTCTCTTCCTTTTCTCGTTGTCTTCCTTTGTATAATTTGACTTTAACCCTTTTGGATCGGCCATTCATTTTAGACATTTTTAGAATTAATTATAATTAAATTGCTAATCTAGGAAATTCCAGCTTCCATAGATGTTTTTGTTCCAAGTCCAAAAAGTATGCATATATAAATAGTATGAAATTAAATTTCATATGAGAGATACCAAACAAAAACTCGTTTTCATTACATTATATAATTTTTGTAAGACTAAAATAGTTAAGAGTTCAACTTCCAACAACCACAACAAAAAAAAAAAAAGTAACAAATGAAAAAGAAAGAAAAAAAAAATCAAGAAAAACTCTAATCAATTATATGATTTGATAGTTTTCGTTTTTTCGCCTGTATAGCAAAAACAAATAAGCAGAGGGGAACACTTTGTTTTTTTTTTCTTGTAATCCGTTAAAAACTTATCCGGAACAGTATTTGAATGTTCGTTCGTTCGTTCACTCTTCCAAGGATCTGGATCACTGGATGTTTTATTACAACGTTAAACGAAAAAAAATGTTGTATTACGTAAGATGTTCAAGTTTCGGATCCGAATTTTCACGTTTTAAAATAAAAGCATAATCTTTAGGAAAAAAGGAGAAAACATTTCTTGTTGACATTGGTGATCTGAGGCTTCGATATTTCTATATTTTTGTAATATATTTGTCTAATTATAAAACACCCTCTATGACTATACAACAGTAACAGTACTATAGTTTTAGGGGGATCGATGATCCCTACGTGCCGAAGTCTATATCGTAGATGGCTATTCTAAACCTTACAAGTATAGTAGTACCCCCTAATTCAATTTAAATCGATTACAGCTATATATTAGTATATGAGACCCCAAAAAAAAAAAATATATCGATCACAGCTATCTATATTTATATATATACACTACACAGACGTTATTACTTTATTAGTGAATGCGCGTGACGTATGACAAATTAAATATTTCTTTTGGGTTTGGTTCACAATTCACATCACGGTCCATAAAACAATATTAGACGAATATGAACTCAAGATTATATTATTAATTCGAGTATTATATTGTTGACGGCCTAACACTACAAGAAAACATGTTGATTTCAGACGTAATTTCTGACGGACAAATACCGTAGGAAATTTCTGACAGTTTTCCAAGAGGTTTTAGACAAATTTCCGAGGAAATTCTGAGGAAAACACATCTCTCGGAAACCTCTCAGAAATTTGTTAATCCGTCGGTAATTTCTTGGAAATTTCTGACGAAAATATGGTCGTCGGAAAATCCTCGAAATTTTTTCAATAATTCCGACGGTTTTCCGGGAGGTCAATGACCGTTGGTATATTCTAAGCGATTTCCGACGGATTACTGAGAACTTTGTCATTATATCCGTTGTAATTATATCCGTTACGATTATAACCGTTGTGATATAGCCGTTGCGATTATATCCGTTGAATGTGACCGTTGCTATTTAAAAATCCCTCTGAAATCCGTTGGAAATCTCTTGGAAAGTTTGTGTATATATATTCAAGTTATGATTTACTTGTTTGGTAAACGAAAATATACACAATACCAACAATAATGTCTTCTTCAGATCCTTATGCTTATTTTCGTTCATGGATGGATAAACCTAGATACAATGAAGAGACGGGCAAACTTACGGAAGAGTTCAAGGAAGGTCTTAGACAATTCATGTTATTCGCGTCAAACCAGAGCATAACGCGAGAAACAGGTACTATGTCTTGTCCTTGTCCAAAATGTCGGAATTACAAAAATCTGGAGGTATCGTTAGTAAAGAAGCATTTGTTTAGGGATGGATTTATGCCGGGTTATAAGATATGGTTTTTGCATGGAGAAAGTGAATCAATGGTAGATTATGGTAGTACTAGTCAACATTATATTCCGGATAGTGTAGAAGAACCACCGATAGAAGTAGACGTAGGTACATTTCAGATGGTGAACGATGCGTTTAGGGAAAATGCGCCCTCATTAATTCAGGATGGAGATAGAGTAGAACAGCCGAATTTAGAAGCCCGGAGATTCTTTGATATGTTAGATGCGGCAAATATGTCATTGTACGATGGTTGTAAGAAGGGTCATTCACCATTATCAGCTGCAACTAGGTTGATGGGCATAAAGACGGATTGGAATTTATCAGAGGGTTGTGTGGATGCGATTACTGATTTTGTGAAAGAAATTTTGCCAGAGAATAATCTTTCACCAGCTTCGTACTATGATTTTGATTTGTGATTCTTAGTTTTGTTTGTTAGAATTAGGTTTTTGAATACATTTAATTAGATCTTGATTGGATTTGTTGATGAATTAGGGGTTTGATATGGATTTAGATTTTTAATTTTAGAAAGAATTTCTTTGTGTAGAAAGAATTTAATTTAGAATTAATTGGGCTTTTGCAAACAATTTATTTATTTGTTGATTACTAATTTAGAATTAATTTTAGAAAGAATTTATTTTAGAATTTATTTGATGATTACTATATATTTTGAGATTTAGAGAATAGTTTTATAAAAAATTCTGTTTATTTATTTGTTGATTACTAATTTAGAATTAATTTTAGAAAGAATTTATTTTAGAATTTATTTGATGATTACTATATATTTTGAGATTTAGAATAGTTTTATAAAAAATTCTGTTTATTTATTTGTTGATTACTAATTTAGAATTAATTTTAGAAAGAATTTATTTTAGAATTTATTTGATGATTACTATATATTTTGAGAGTTAGAGAATAGTTTTATAAAAAATTCTGTTTATTTATTTGTTGATTACTAATTTAGAATTAATTTTAGAAAGAATTTATTTTAGAATTTATTTGATGATTACTATATATTTTGAGAGTTAGAGAATAGTTTTATAAAAAACTCTGTTTATTTATTTGTTGATTACTAATTTAGAATTAATTTTAGAAAGAATTTATTTTAGAATTTATTTGATGATTACTATATATTTTGAGATTTAGAATAGTTTTATAAAAAATTCTGTTTATTTATTTGTTGATTACTACTTTATAAAATTGTGTAGGTCTTATGGAGAATTTAATGCTTCGTCATCTAACCGTTTCCCGATCCGGCAATCACAAAGTGGCTCACCATCTCAAAGTCCTTCTAGTGTCCCTGAGACAAGGAACTCAGCTCCTCCATCGGTTATGAGCATTGAAGAGTTTGTTAGTCAACCAGGCCGACAACATATACAGAGACTCCACCCGGAAGAAGAAAACGGAGCTACATGGTAATTAACTTCACTTTATCTAATTATTTAAAATTGATTAATTGATCCTTAACTAATTAGTATTAAAAACATGTTTTTCAGGTTTGGTTTAGATAATGGAATAACAAAGTCTATACTTAATATTTTCAAGACACAGTTGGATAAACCATGGGAAACTTACGAACATGTGGACGAAGAAACCAAAAAGATTTGGTTTAAGACTTTTGCTGTAAGTTAACAGTTATTTCTTTTTTTCATAAGTTTTAATATTTAATGTTTAGATTTATTTTAATTATTATTTTTTCACTGATTGTAGCAAGATTATAATTGGGAAAGCGGTCATTGTCATAAAGTGCGAAAAGCTTTTGATATTCAAGCCAACAGATCTTATGGAAATCACTTGTATTCTTGGAAGCAAAAGTGGAAGCAAGGCAAAAAAATGCCTAAGTGTCTAAAACCTGATGTTTGGAATGGGTTTATCGATATTGGAGTATGGATGAGACGCAAGCTACTTCAACACAAAAGTCGATTAACCGTAGGAGCACACGTGGTGGAAAGGGACCAGCTACCCACAATGGAGGTTCTATAACCTTTAAAAAACATGAGAGAAAAATGGTAAGTTTTCTAATATAATCACTTTTACTTTTTAAAAATTTATAAGTTGTTTAGATTTAATATGTTATGTTTTTCTTTAAATGTAGACAATAGAGGCTGGAGGGGTTGCACCTGATTGGTTAGACGTTATGGAAGCCACCCACACAAGCAAGAAAACTGGACAAATTCAAGATATGGTTGTCGCAGAACGGATTGAGAAGATTAAGCTCCGGAAGATGGAACGGCTTACACAACTCTCTGAGGATGGCTCACCCATAGTTGATATACCTCGTACAGAAGTCAACCAAATGTGTCTTGAGGTATATTTGAATATATTGTTTTTGTCTTTTTATTTATTTCCAATCATTAATTAATTATTATTTTTTTATTTAGGAAATTCCTTTAACCAAGGGTCGGAGACCCGGTTTAGGAAATCTTGCGTCAAGAGGTGGGAATGTCTCTTCGGTTTTTCCTCGGGACAATGAACTTGTTCAACAAGTTCAAGATCTTAACCGGCTCTTAAAAGAAAAGACGCGACGGTCGAAGAACTGAAGCAAGAAAACATCCAGATTAAGGAACAATTTAGCCAGAACCAAACAGCACTTTTCCAACTTCAAAGTTTTATTTCCTCCCAATTTCCTGGACAATTCCCTCCTCCTAATTCTAGCTAATTTTTTTTTTCTAAACTATTTTAATTTTATGAAAAATGTTATTTAGTTGGATAATTATGTATTTGGGATGTATATATTTTGTATTAGGATATTTTATTTATTTTCAGCTTTTTGATATGTATAATATTTTATTTATTATTAAAGAATTTCTATTTTTATTTTATATTTTTGTTTTTATTTTTGTTTTTATTTTTATTTTTTATTTTTGTTTTCATTTTTATTCCCAAGCCCTCGAAAGTTCTTGGCAACTCCGTCATCGTCAGAAATTCCTCGGAAACGTGACCCTCGAAAATCCCTTGGAAAATTTGTCTCTTGGAAATTCCTCAGAAACCTAACGCCCTTGGAATTCTCTCGAAAGGCATTTGTCCTTGGAAAACTGTCGCAAACCAGGACTCTCGGAAATACGTCGGAAAGTTTTGTCCTTGGAATTCCGTTGGAAAACTAGTCCTTGGAAAACCGTCGCAAAACAGGCCTCTCGGAAATACCTCGGAAAGTTTTGTCCTTGGAATTCCGTTGGAAAACTAGTCCCCTTGAAAATTCATCGGTAATTTGGAATCCTTGGAAATCCCTTGGAAATTATACACCCTTGGAAATCCGTCGGAAATTTTCGACGGATTTCAGACGATTACTAATTTCCGACAAGCGATTTCCGAGGACTCTTTTTTCTCGATAACTCGTCAGAAAAGGCTGTTTCCGACGGTCTACCGACGATTCTCTCCCTCGAAAACTGGCTGTTTTCTTGTAGTGTAATAATATTTACAGACAAACTAATTACCGAGTATCTGTTTTTTAACTGATTACTTTAAGACTTAAGATTTCTATTGTAAAGTTACTAAATTAGTCTAAATCTTGAATTAAGACTGCCGATAAAATCTACATGCCTTGGTGGAAGTGGAGTTTAATGATACGATTGAAGTATAGAATTAACACCTTTCAGGTTTAATATTAATTGGACTCGTGACCTCTTTCGTAGAGGTTAAGGCGTACGTCTTTGTAACTCTTAACTTCGCACATGATCGGCATTCGGCGATGATAGCGTTGCAAGTGCATACGATGTGGTGAGAATCGCAATCGGTCACGTCGTTGCAGGCAACCAGGGAGCGTGCTTTGCCGCCATGTCCATGCAAACAATCAGCAAGCTTGTCTTTTGCACGTATATAGTCATAAACTTTTCCACTTCTAAGAAACCTCATTACTCAAAATTTATTCCACCACACCGCTGCATTGAAGAGATCTACCTTTTCGGAGCGGACCCGTAGAATGAGATGGGATCATAAGTTCGGTTTGTAAATACTTTATAGTTTGAACATTTTTTTTATATTAATTTAAAGATTTTTTTGTTTAAAACGAATTATTAAAAAATAGTTGAAAAAACTTAAGTGTTAAATTTAAAATAAGTATTTTCTACATGTTGAACTTATATCTTGTTTACGGATCCGATATGTCAAGATGCTAAGTCAGGTTTGTTTTCAACGTATTTAAAATTTGATACTTTAATTAGTTTAAATATATTTTTAAACAATTATTATTAAAAAAAGTTGAAAATCATATAAATTTAGTTTTAAAAATCAAAATCATTATTCTTAAATTATTTTTAAGAAAAAAAGGGAATAAAGGGAGTATACCTGTATGTTGTGATATCTCAAGAAAAAAGAGGATGGACCTCTGTCACCTCTCGACCTTTTGTGTCTGCATCCAATCTGAAGCCACTAAACTGAAAACAAAAAATAAGGAATGATACATAGTAATTAAAAAAATTAAAAAAAGCAAGAGAGATAGAGATATACATGACCTGAGAGCATCGTCGCGACTCGGTGATGACTCTCGCAAAGCCCAATGCTTACAACGCCGTCGTTTTCATATAAGTCTTCTTTTTACCGGACCGAGGCGACCGACGATCCAATTTTATCAATGATGATTAGCGCTATTAAGAAACCTCCTCTCTTCGGATGGACGATGGAGATCATTGCAGAGATCGATCGATCATCATCGGCTTTTTTCAACGATGTCTACTCTGGATTGGATGGAGAAAGAAGTATTGTCATCCATCAGAATTCACAGACTCTCTGACTGTATTTCTAAAGAAAATAGACGGAGAATTACAACAAACAACTTCATCATCGATCATCATATACATACTCTTACAAAAATATAGGGTTTTGAAGAAGAAGAAGAAGAAGAATGAAGAAGAGAGAAACAGAGAGTTTTGATTTCTCTCTCTCTCAAGGAAGGACGATTGAAGAAGGAAGCGTTAATCACACGTAGGGTTCTCTCAACGGTTCAAAAGAAAAAAAGGAAACTTATAATCACAAAGGTCATATATTGATTAATAAGGAAATTATTTAAGAGATGTGTCTTTTTTTTTTTTTTAACAAATTAAGAGATGTGTCTTTGTTTGTTTAATTTCCTTTTTAATAATATATATATATCAATTATCACAACGGTAACAAACAAAATATTACGTTGGGACTGGGCTAGCATCATCTTCCGTGCAGAGCATCATGGCTAGCTGGCTTGGAACAAGATGAATATCTAACATGTTAGTATAAAGTCTTGCATCTTATTTAGAGTCTTTGTGTTTGGTTCTGTTGATCTGTGTTAGTCGGAGACAGAGTAGGTAATAAGGCATCAGACACATCGCAGAAGATAAAGAAAAAGGCATAAGCTTTAACCATAGGGAGTTAGGTAAATCATTATTTTAAAAAGATTTGAGAACCAAAGTAAGGTTAGTAGTATTTGCACCTAAATTACTTTTAGAATCAAATGAATAAAGACAACAAATAAACGCTTTTACCTGAGAGCTATGCATGTGTGATACTGTGAATAACCTTCAAAAGAAGTTCTTTCTCTCTTGTAACGTATCTTTAGTCTGGTTGGAACTGTTTGAAGCATCACTACTATAGTACTATTCCGGCAACTAAAATTGTTTCCACTTGAAAACCAATCAGTTTGGACCATTGAAACTCCGAAATCTTTGGTTTAGTAGTCCCCTCATCGTTTGTGAGAGAGAGGACTAAAATATGTTTAAACCAATTAAACTCGACTAATATATGTTTATCTCTGAATCCTACTGATGCTTTAAACTAGGATTATATGAAATTGTTGTCATTATAGTGTTTCATTGCATCTTGGATACCTATCTGGTGGCTCTACAGTTACTGAATCTTAATTGGTACGCATAAGCTCTTATCTTTGCTATTCTTTTTTTCTTAAAACGAGTTTGCTCTGTTACCAGATTTATCGAAGAAACACTCCATGCAAGAACCAATTTGAACTCTTAACAGGCATACATAATTTTAGGCTTTTAGCTAATATATCTCTTAAGATGGGCCTATTGGCATAGTAATGATCTTAAGTGGAATGGTCAACTATTCGGAACAGAGACTCGTCCCTTTTTTTTTCCTACTCTCCATTGCTATGATACATAAGGCTGACTTGTAGTTTGACCTAAGTGCCAGCCGGAAGTTTGACCGCTGGTAAGTACCTTGAGATGTACTGCATCGCCAGTTCTTGGAATTCCCCATCTTCAATTCCACCTTGAGGTAAATGATCTTCTTCCCACGCACTATCCAAGTTACTCGGTTGTTCCATCGGATATTCATTGTTATGCGCAAGATCGAAAGGCGACAGCTGTGGCGACTGTAGAGGAAAGCGCTGAAATGTTGAAAGACGAGCTTGAACATGAGCTAGCTCTGCTTGTAGATTCATCACCTAAATGCACACAGTCTTGCTTGTCAGTTTCTATAGATATAATCAGTTGTGTGTTCTACAAAAGATGTTTTAATGAAGAACCTGGTGCTGAAGAGAGAAGAGATGGCCAACAGAGCCATAAACAGGATCACGAAGCCTAGCCATGGCCTCGTAACAGAGCGTGACCACTGCGTCAAACCGCTTGTGCAAAGGCAATCTCAGTAACATTTTAGAGGCATTGCTGGCTCCAAACACTTTGTGAACCGCTGCAAACCTCGCCGTGCCTTGCTCTGCATCGAAATATGGAGCGAAAACGCACCCTTTCACACACTTCCTCCTCAAGAACTTGCACGCCCCGCACGGTCCTTCTCCTCCTCCTCTTCCACCGCCGTTCAAGTTGCCGGTCATCATCTTCAAAAGTAAAGAGAGATAGAAAGAGGGGGAGATCAGTAGAGATAGAGAGAGAGAAGGAGATGATGGGTTGTTTTTATTTACATCAAGGCAACTCGATGAACTAATTTCAACATTTATATAAATAAATGAAAAGTGTTTGGGTTTTGACTGTCAATGTAAGTTTCTGTATACTATTGAATGATCGGCCGCTTATTTATTTCATTTCACATCTTTTTTATTTCTTGGTCTTTACGTGAATACTACTCATCATTTGTACATAATTCTAATATATCTTCGTATGAACAATTAATATGGGTTCCAAAATTCGATGTTATAAATGATCTTCTGCTAACATGTTCTAGATATTTAGTGTAAAAGTTAAACCAAAGAAAGCCTAGCAAAGACAATTATTCACAAGATTGTATGTATACGCAACTGAACTAGTATACTGTTATGAAGACATATATATACGCAATGATGAAGATGGATGTCAAAGAGCACAAATGTCCATAACCCTAAAAACCCTTTGCATTTTCAAAAATTACGTACATATATGCTAGCCCTAGCGGCCCCTCCCCATGCACATTTCTTTTCATACTATCACATCTCCTGTCACACTCACTCTCTTTCTTTACGTATGTAGACGGACTTGAGTGTATACATGTATAGATATCCCCACATGAACTCATAGACATTGGAAATGTATATAGGAAGGAGAGATCTTGAAATGTCTGATTCATAATTTCATACCATAACCCTATATATAACAGCACATCATCACCCTGCGAGGGTTGGTTTAGATAAACAAGAGACTGCGACAAAACGTTGCACAATTGACACTGAAACACACACAAACACAAAAACCATGCAAAAGTAGTCAATAAGTATAGCATTTGTAAAGTAAGTAAGACAAGACAGGTTAATAATATCTCTCTTTCCCATTCTCCACTATCACAATCACGGTCACGATCACAGTCAAAGCGATTATCATACGTGCAGAGAGATTTGAAAAACCAATATCTTGACCTCTTTATTGCCTCTCCTTCCTTTTTGTTTCTGTTCCACCCGACATAACTCACTTTCGATCTAGACTTCTCTTTTCACTGCTTTTATTTATTTTACGAATGAAAAATTAAATTTTAGTCTAAGAAAAGAATGTATAACAATTTATCCAAGAAAAGTCTTTTAAAAGGTTAATCAAGAAATCATGTTTGTAATCCATTTCTATCAACCATATGAAAAATAAAAATAAAAATTGTAGAAGGAGACACACTACACTGATAAGCACGCGCTTAAATGCGGCGAGTGAGGATCTAAAAAAGTTCCAGTCAAAGAGGCAAAGAGAATCGACGGTTGAGATCGATAGAGCAACCCGCTAGGTACGTTTTGCTTCTCAGATCACACAACACTAAAACAAAGCCACGTCGTAAAATCTAGACACGTGGGCCAAGCAAGACTCGCTTCCTCTCTCTATGACTTCACTGTCCCACGGACGGACCTAAGTGATCAGTACCACTTACCTGACCTCACCATCCCTTCTCTAATAGTGAGCCTATAACCAAACCCCTTTTATTGCATCTATGGTCTAACATTTGTAATGCATTGATCACAATTGTGTACTTATGTTTCGTCCAATATTTGCCAACCAGACATTTTTTATTTTTTTTTGCAAAACCAGTTACCAATCCCGTAAAAGTATATAAAAATCACGTCATCCATAGTTCTTTTAGTTTAAAATTCATATTTATGTACTGCGAAAATACATTATGATCTGTTTTAAATAGAATTCCTAAAAATAAAGATGGACTGAATTCAACGTAACGAAGATGAATTTTTGAAAACAATAATTATAATAATCTTCAGCATCCATAATATATATATATATTGGGTAAGCTTGAATTTAATTAAGAGTAAGTAGGAAACGAGAGCGTTGGAGACGAGAATCGCGCCGTTCGGTTTCTTGTCTGCTAATCTAATCCATGAGAGACTCTCTCACAGTGTCACTCTTTACACTCTATTTTACATCATTAGCTTCCAGCCCCTTAACTTTCGAATGTTTTAGTTTAACCTTCCAAAAGAGCTTCTCACTTCAAACTTGCACCATTTCCTTCTTCTTTATTAAAACATTAAAACACAATATATTTTATATTATTTATTCGATCAGTAGTACAATTTACTTAATTAAAGGATTGCTTGAAATCTTTCTGTTGTACACATTTTTATTTTTATATATTATCATATAAAGCCCCATAAATTTTGATGATGTGCTTCGAAACGAATAATGAAGAATTTTGAGATTTGACCACAATATTGTCGAATTTGAAATTGCGACCAGAACTATAGATCGAAAACGGTCTTACGTCTGATATACAACCACTGTCTGAAAATTATCCGACCAGGGGTCAATTATTATATCAAACAAAATACTCCTAGTTTTTATTTTATGATTTTGAGAAAGAAGCTCTATGAATTATATATACACATAATTTTCTTGCTAGTTAGTTAGTCATTTATTATTTTATATCAATTGGACTTTAAAAGGAACTCATATGTATGCGTGTGCGTGTGCGTGTGTTTTTGTGTTTGTGGTTACATAAACAAGTTACAAGAATTTTGGGATTGTGTTTATATAATTTATAAATTTAGTTTAAGCATATATTAATCTTTTAATATACAAATTTAATCTAAGGCAACATTTCTACATTTAAGGAATCATTTGTCAGTTTATGAAATACGGAGACAAACCACTCACTGACTAAAGTCGTTGGACCTTAATTACGTAACGTGTGACATTGGAAACTTTTAACAGTTCATTCCGCGTAGTATTAGGCTTAGCTAGCTAGATTTTCTGTTACTGATGAGCAAAAGCTTCCTTGTAACTAGGCCTGGGCAAATAAACCGAATCCGAGAAACCGACCCGACCCCGACCTGCAAAAACCCGACCCGACCCCGACCCGTTTCTGTATAAATAACCATTCGGTTTTCGTTTCTAAATACCCACGGGTATCGGGTATTACCCGAACCGAACCCGAGGAACCGATGATATCTGTTTGAACCCGAGAACACATTTATACATACATGATATCATATATATTGCCATATTTCCATTGGCCTTAATCTCCTCTCTTTGAATCCTTGTGAATCTTCTTTACTTTGCATAAGTATGTCGAAGTTGCCAATTTTTGTCCGATTTCAAGAATCTTTGGCTTATGTAAACCAAAACTCTCAAATTGGATCTCCAAAACCTAATTCCGCTGTTAGTCTCATCTTTGGGTTCTCCGTTCATAGCAGCTAGACATGCTTTTGCGAGACATGCTTTTCTTTGTTGGGATGTTTAAGTTTCGTTTGCTTTGTTGGGATGTTTAAGATTTTAAGACATGCTTTTCTTTGTTGGGATGCTTATTTTGCAAGACATGGTATGTGTTTGAATTGTTTTGCGAGACATGGTATGCTCAGTTTCATTTGTTTAAGATTTCATGTTATGCAGTTTATTTGTTTTTCGGGTTATTCGGGTTTTCTGGGTACATTTCAGGTTTTTGTGGGTACTTTGGATATGCTCGAGTAGGTACTATCCATAACCGAATATATTTTGGATACATTACAGGTTTCTTAAAGTCAATACCCAAATAACCCGAACCCGAGAGGAACCGAACCTGACCCCGACCCGAAATTATATGAACACCTGCTCGGATCCTATATTCGTAAACCCGAAAAACCCGAACCCGAATTACCCGAACCTGACCCCGACCCGAACACCCAAATGCCCAGGCCTACTTGTAACCCATATATATATTTGGTTGAACCGAAATCTACAGCTAATTAAGTACTCCGATACATATACTTTACTGATAAATTCTTACAGATAATTTAGCACACGCAAAAAAAAAAAAACAGTTTGTTAGTTACTACGAGTAAGTGACCAACCGAGTCAAATTACCGTAGCTAGATTGTACTGATGATCATTTTGTTAAAATATTAAGCATATTTAATTGAAGATTAGTAGTATATCTGTGTCATCAGCTCCCACTTAAACTCTTATAACAAATCGTGTTGCCTTGTTTTTAGGCGACACATGATAATTTTAAAATATTATTTTGAGTAGATTTTGACTGGTGGATTTTAGAGTTCAAAGGAATAATAGTCTTAGGATGGTAGGATCAACCCACAATATGAATATGAGTTAAATAACGCATGTGTGTAATTACATCTATTAAAATGTAAGACAGATCATATACATATATAATATATATCCCTTACCAAATTCGACGAGAATGTTAAGATAAGCGAATTAGGGCGTGACTGCACGAGTGGAAGAAAAAGTTTCATTAACAAAAGCTAAGTGATTAATGATAATTTGATATATAGTATGTATTTAAAAACATAATGAGCTATAAAGAAAGAAACAACCTATGAGACAAAATATACTGAATTAAAATAATTTGTGTTTGATCGAAAATGTTCGACTCTTTTTGTACATCCCCAATATTTGAGGTACCATGTCACTTCCACCTTCTGTACCTATATCTCATTAGTATAATTTATTACGCTATTACATATAACTCGACGATGTTTATGACGAGTAATCAATCACTAACAAAAAAAGAATGAAATTTATGGTAGCAATTAAGAATAGTCTTTTGACTCATGCATTCATGCCCAAAGCAAAATTTTGTGGTCGACCATCTTTTTACTACAAACTGAAATATATATATGAAACTCTCAAAGTTCAAGAGCAAGCTTTACATTTTTGTTGTTAAGATAACTATTGAACTGATTAATCATCGTTGATTATTAGCATTTCCTCATGGAAACATCCTTAACAATTATCAACGTCCTTCATTTTTTTATAACTTTAAACGCCCTTAATTTAACTTTATTTTTGTTTTCTTAATTACAACAAATTTCATTATTTTTAACTTATAAAACGAATTATACTGTAATTTATATACACATTTTGAAGATTAAAAAATGATTTAAAAAAAAAAAACAACAGACGCGTGGGGAAGCAAAAGGAGCGTTACTAACTTTCTAAGGGAACGGCGCGTGGGACCTACGTGACGAATGACGTCATTCGTTTTATTTCACTCGCTTTAGGCAGTTACGATCACTATCGCCATGTGTACTTCTGCTATTGGCACACGTAGCTATGCTTTTTTTGTTTCCTTTCAAACCGAGAGATTTTAGACATTTTGACTCCCGGTTACTTCGGTTCACTCGGATCTCGTTACTAAACCGAAAAATCGAATCCATTAACCTTCATTTTCACATTTTACGGTAATTATTGATAGGGAACGTGAAGTTAAAATATGGGTATGGATGAGTTAACAATGCTCCTAATTTAACTACTTCGTAAGCTAATAGTGATTTTGTTTTCTTATCCATTTACTTGAGAAGGTCTTTCATCAGTTACGTACGCTTTTGCATTATTATTCCGATTATACAAATTTTGGAAAATCGAATCATTAAAGAAAATAACTAAGACCTAGCATTTCTTTATGCACTATGGCTATTATTAAATTTGGTTTAAATAGTACTATCTTTTAATGGCATGCATTTTGTAAAAATACTTATTTTTGATGGCCTAATTTAATTAGACGTCAAGTCATAATTTGATAACTTATTTAATGATATAAAATTTTATTTATCCATCTAGTACGTAGTTCATATAATTAATTAAAGTCGTGAGATGTCTCCAAGAATTAGAATTCACATGTAAATTCACAGTAAATAAAGAGAAAGCAAGAACTTTATTTTTCTTGGAAAATAAAATTTTATCACGAGATGTTCCAAAGGGAAATAGATAATCAAACGATTTTTCCCTTTTTATGTCTCTTTTGATTTATAAATGATATAATTGTGTTATTAAAGGTTATATAACTTATGATAAATAATAATAGAAGAGGCTTATCCCATGTTTGCTTCACGCAAACAACTAAATATGAGATAGCTAGAAAGAGAAAAGAGAGAGAGAGATCGTTTTTTTTTTTTTTTTTTGGTTAGCTTTGTCCTCGCGTGGCTTTAAAGGCTTTCTTCTCTATACTCTCCTCTTACCAAACCCTAATTCTCCTCTCTTGATTCCCTTTTCTCAAATCTTCATCTCTTCTTCAAACAATACCAAACTTAAATCTCAATATTTTTTTTCTCAACACCCTAATTAAAAGAGAGAAAGAGAGCAACAACTCGTTTAATTGTGTGGGGGGGGTGATCATGAGCGGTGGTGGGAACACAATCACTGCCGTGGGAGGCGGAGGTGGTGGAGGAGGCAGCAGCGGGGGTGGAGGAAGTAGTAGTGGCAGTGGGGGTGGCGGCCCATGTGGTGCTTGTAAGTTTCTAAGGAGAAAGTGTGTGCCGGGATGTATATTTGCACCCTACTTCGACTCCGAGCAAGGCTCGGCTTATTTTGCAGCGGTGCATAAAGTGTTCGGAGCCAGTAACGTCTCGAAGCTTCTTTTGCATATACCAGTTCATCGAAGGTCCGATGCTGTCGTAACTATTTGCTATGAAGCTCAGGCTCGTATAAGGGACCCTATCTATGGTTGCGTCGCTCACATCTTTGCTCTTCAGCAACAGGTAATTAATTAACCCTTTTTCTGTAAAGAATTATTAAAATGCGTTGGAAATCACTATATGTGAAAACATACTTGTTGAATTAAAACTAACCAAAAATTATTTTGATGACAGTTACGTTTTTCTTTTCCAAAGTAGCAAACTTCAGTTTCGTTTGGGAATATATATGTATTTTTATAGTCATGTAAATTAGGTTAAAGATTAACAATTTTTCGGGTGCATGAAATGAAATCGTCTTGAGTTTTTAGAGAGTTTGTCACTTTCTTGAGTTTTCTTGGTTATCTAATCTTCTACTTTGAGTATAAAGGAAAAAAGGCATGGTTGTCTGGTTAATTACTTATGAAATCTCTTAAAATAATGAACTATGCAATTATATAAAAATGATACGGTCGTGACAAGTCCCATTGCAAAATTATGGAGTTTTTGTTTCTTTGCTGGTTTTCGGGAATTGGTCGGGCTACAATTTTCTGTGTTAATACGTAGATATACCAATTTTTGTATTTTCCACTATATATCGATCTTTTTCTTTCGTACTATGAATATAAAATAGTAGTATTTATTTTGTGTATAAACATTATTTTGTTTCTTCGCATTTAATTAGTTTCATTAACTGTTACTGTATCTGCATGTCCATATTCCATGTGATAATGGGATGAATCTATACGATGCGTGTCATTTAAAATTATTACTCTCTATGTTAGAATACCTTACATAAATTGTGGCTTAACAACCTTAACTATCGAAAATACATTAATTCGATTTCTGAATGAAAGTAAATCAAGCTGAATAGAAGGGTAATTAATTAAACTTTTAGATAAGTAATCAATTACATGAAATCAGAAGTTTTAACATTTAACACGTATAAACCAGTTTTAGGATAGTTAAAACTATCACGTACGTTAAACGTATAAAAAAAACTAAGAGATAGAGATTTCACTTATCAAACTAACCGTTTTATGTTGGCAAGAAATTGCAAGGCATAAATTAGTCGCATCCTCACGTAATGTCCTGAAAGTTACATAGTATCATTTTATATATTTTTTTCTAACTCGTAAAATGTATACATAGGTGGTGAATCTACAAGCAGAAGTTTCTTACTTACAAGCCCATTTGGCATCACTAGAGTTACCTCAACCACAAACACGTCCACCGCCTCTATCGCAGCAGCAACCGCTCTATTTCGCACCTCCTCCGCCTTTCTCCATAACCGATTTACCTGCATCAGTCTCACCCTTACCCTCGACCTATGATCTTGCCTCCATCTTCGATCAAACTACACCGTCTTCGGCGTGGGCCACACAACAACGAAGGTTCGTTGATCCACGCCAGCAATACGGTGTATCATCGTCATCTTCGGCCGCTGCCACCATAGGCCTCGGTGGTGAAAACAGTGACCTTCAAGCATTAGCACATGAACTCCTCCATAGACAAGGATCTCCTCCGCCAGCAGCCACCGACGATTCGCCGTCTCGGTCTATGTCTAGATGAGTTGGTTTTGAATCTTTTGATCGTTACATCTACCTGTTTGTTATTAGGAAAATTAAATTACTACTCAATAAAATTTAATTTTCTTTGAATATTATAATGTTGATTATAATTTGTCTAACATTTACATTGTATTACGACTGTATTTTACAAACTAGTTTTGGTGACACTCTTACGTTTTGCCAAATAGTTAAACGATATCTTCATACTTTTTGCCTTGGGGGATTTTCACGCAAGGCCCTTTGTTATCGTGGGCCTTAAACCTTCACTTTATTGGTGTCAAGCTCTTTTTTAACCCCTCACAGTCTCACTATTAAACTTATAGCATTACGAAAATTAAACTAAGAATCATCCAGATATCAAACAACCAATAGACTAATAATTCAAAAAAAGTGGATTTACACTAACTGTTTCAACAAAAGGTCTTATTCGCTAACTGACTTACGAGTATGTTATTGTTTTTTTCTTCATAGAAGAGAATTTAACGGAATGGGATTTACAATTTCGATTTTATAGTTGTGTTGTTTTGTTGTTGGTGCTGCTACTACATACATTCTTACTCGTCCTACATTCTATTGGGCCTTGACCTAGGTTTAGGTCCGTTTTAATACTCTCGCAATGGATTTGGTTGAGCTTGATAAGGTCGTAAACTTTCAAAACTTTCATTTGGTTGAGCTTGATGGTTTAAGCTCTCTAGATGGGGAATTTAATTTCGGTTTTTTTTTGTTCTTTTCGAAATTCGATAACGTAGACGTATTTTAGTATTTTTAGTTCAATGTTGTACAGTACACATATACATGACGGGAATTTTCATGTAATTATATAAAAGAGCTCGTGTACTGAGACCAGTGGCGGAGGCACATACACGGTTATGGATGCAACTGACACCAACAAAATTTTAAAATTCTTCTAATTTACACCATTTTTTCCAATATAAATCAGTTTGAACCCAACTAATTATGAGTTTAAATTCATTTTGAACCCATCAACAATTTTTCTAGATCCGCCACTGCGTGAGACTTCTTAATAAATCTATATCACTATATCTATATGAATAAGCCAAGGGAAAAGTGAACTGTCTTTTTTTCTTCTTTAATTCGTATAATTATAGTACTACTGTATATAGAAAGCTAGTTATTAGTTAACTTCGTCTATATATATCTTATTGTTAGTTTCGTTATCGAACTCACTTTTTATTTCTTCTTATTTCGTCTCATGCACAATATTTAATATTAAGCGACATCAAACGCAATCATTTTGTTGAATGTTGCAAGATTAGAATAACAAAGCTTGCACTTCCTTACATGTCGGAGCTCTCTCCTGTAAAATATTTGCATCTATAAATCTTGATATAACTATTAAATTGTACCTTTATCTCCCATATTTGCTTATATATTGAATTTTATTATATAACTTTTTGACTCTTTGTCTCTCTCTGTTATTTGCTACCTATGTTCCTTGTTATTCTGATAGTCAGATTTGCTGATAACAAAATTTTCAATCGATGTTTGTTAGAATTTTATTTTTCATAATATCTACGAAATTATACTGAAATTTAGTGTATTTCTTTTTTTCTTTCAAATAATATAATAATTATGTAAATTTTTAAAGACAGCCATTTACGAATACACATATCACTCTTTTTGGTTAATTTTCAACCTTCATCTCTGAATATTGTTTGTTTGTCATTATGTACAAAATATTCGAATAAATAATCATAAATTTGAATATAATGTCGTAGGAGAACAGATGAAAGTTTCTACGGTCGATTTAAATAAGTAACTAAGAACCATAATCAACGCCCCACAATATAAACAAAAATTAATGAGAGGATTATGATTGTAATTACATTTAATTAAATAATCCAAATGCGTCGTGCTTTGATGCTTAAGTTGATGTTAAGAGAATCGTTGACATTTTGGCACCGAGTTCTCGAGGCATATGTTCGTTTCAAAAGAAGATCAAAGATAATTAATAATTCCAAGTAAATCGCTGTCCATCACATGACAACCTCGGCTGTGGTCCATTCTTTTTAATCTCTTTTTTTTTTCATTTTTTTTTCTGTTTTCAGTATAAAGATTACTCGGGGTGGATCGCATAATAATTTTTTTTTTAAAACGACGGTTCGTAATCATATCTTGATTTCAGTGGTTAAATTGTTTCGTAGATAGGAAAAACAAAAAAAAAAACTTTCAATAGAGTTAAGTCGCGGGTGAATATGGAATGGTATGCAAGATTTAGACGAATGATGTTATTTTTTTGTTAAGGTGATGATAAACACCCACTTGATTGATTAGGTCAGAAAATGACATTTGGTAATATCTTGTAATAGTATAATTTGAATAGATGACATATTTTGTCTTTCTTCAACATTTAGCCATAAAGAACTTGTCCATTGCGAGTTATATGTCCTTAAGCTTGAGTGCCTTTTCATATATATATATTACACACATAAGGTCACATATCCAAAAAAGCAAAGCATATATGACAAATTCCGATGTGGAGTTACGTAATAATAGATTAAAAAGTTATTGGGTGCCAAAAAAATGAATCGAGCTATGTTTTGTTTTTGTCTATATTACACGTCCGTCCTTATCTCTCACTTTAATCAAACCATTAGCTTTTAATTTCTACTTACCGATATTTTCATATTCCATAGTTTGAGAATCTGATTGAGAAAGTTACATCTTTTCTACAAGATTCATAAATTTTCTGGAAACAGAGTTTCTAAAATATCCTACCAACAATATAATTATTTATCAAAGACTGCATGTCAATGCTTATGTGTTGTTCTTTCGTTTTCTTACAAAATTGTTTTCATATTTATAGCGATAACATAGGTTACGTTATAGTTATGTTGAGTGACTTTAAATAACCGATAACATAGTGAATTATATTCATGGATATTTTGAAGATATAAGCCCAACGAAAATTTCTTTTCTAATTAAAAAAAGTAAAAAACAAATGCCTCTTAAATTGTTTATCAATGTAATCTTATACGTATAAATGGATATATACTTAATATAGCAATTTGGAAATACAAATTTCCTCTTTTTATATTATCACATACAATTATGCTGTCTCGATTTAGTATAACACTGAGAGCTAAGAGATAATACACACAATAGTCCATAGCTTTTCGATAAATATTAACTGGTTAATTATGTCTTACATTCCAAATGAATTACTTATATGGATTAAAATTCGATTTTATAGTAAAAATAATGTGATTATCATCGATTATCGTCAGCTATCTCAATTCGATTAAAATAATTTTTATACACAGGATATGAAAAAGGTAAGATGTGAACATTAATGAGCATATGCAATTCACTGAGCTAAGAGATTATACACACACAACAGTCCAAATGTCTAGTTATTCCTTTAACCAAAAGAAAAAAAGATTTAGTTATTCTCAAAATTTCTTGATAACTACGAAATGGGGGTTTACATAACATGTTAATTAGGCTTTAGTGAGTAATGATCCAAGTGGTATTAATGGTTGCAGATTTTGGTTTTTTCAAAAAGCAATTAGTTTAGAATATCTTAACATGGGTTTCAGAGCCACATGGCCCATCCTAATTGGATTTCAAGTGAAGACAAGAAACGTGAGATGCGAGTGGTTAGTCCGATGTCCACCCACCCGGATCGGTTCGGGTCGGGTGTCAGCGGGATCCGCGGGGGATGGGTGAGAATCACGCCCACACGTCCTGGTTTCAGATTCAACCTACATCTCTCTCTTCTTCCCATGCGGTCAACACACATTTTACTCTCTCTCTCTCTCTCTCTCTTCGTGATTAATTACACGAGCAGTATACGTATTCGTGTTCTGTATTCACTATGATATGACTTTCTTTTTGTTAAAGTTCACTATGATATGATTTACGACACCATATAAATAGAATGGCAAAAAAAAATTTGAATTTACTAATGGCTGATCGCCGAAAGACCCTAAATGACATGTTTATGAACGTTGTCATAAGAAAAAAAAATGTGAACCATGGTACACAAACTATATGTAATTAAACATAACAAACACATAGCCCACACATTTATTTATTTTATATAGTTGTAATGGTGTTATATACTATTTAGACTGAGGAAATTCCTCAAGGTTGTTCCCCAATCATCATATCTCTATAAAGAATACCTTTGTTTTTCTTATATTGGTTGAATATTGTTTCATATATCATGTACTCCATATAATATGGAATCAAGAAGAAAACAAAAGCTAAGGACCTTTTGGTAGACATTATGAAACTTGTAAGGGATCATGTGTATAGTATTATTTTTTTTTTTGGTAAAATGTGTATAGTATTATTTATGTATACATAACTTTATATGTAGACGCCGTATTATTAATAAATAATCCGACATAATTAATGAATCACACATAAAAATAGTTATTCTTGATAGATATACATTTAAAACAAGATTTAATCAAGAGATCACAATTTTTAATGCCGGTCTATCTGTCCAACGTTTAACAAGCTTCAAACTTTCAGTATCCAACATTAATTTCGTAGTACTATCTTTGGTAATGAAAACTAAATATGATTAAACCTTTTTTAAAGCATACTATGTAACAGCGATTTCTAAAGCTTATGTTATCTTCGTATATATAATTGAGATTCTTTCTTATCGTAACATTCATCATTTATATTTTTTGTAGTTATTCGTGATTCTAACTGTTTGTTTAAAAAGTTTGTCCAAAAAAAAACAATTTGTTAAAACAGAAAGAAAAAAACATGTATATAAAAATAGAATGACAAATAAAGTGGAAAACAAGAAAGTAATGAGAAGTGGCACTGTCAAACACTTTTTGAGATGTCTTGTCCGGAGAGAATGTTACATTGGTGGTGGGGTGAGAAGAAGTACAAGAAGAACTGAAGAAGCTTTACATATTTTGGGAAATTTGACAATTTTGACATATTTTAAGGTAAGTTATTCGAATGTATTTTTGTGAAAACTCACCCGTTGGTGACCTAAAATATTCCCCCGCATCGTGACGTGAAAGCCACCCTTCTGAATCTGATCTTTTTCAGGCACATCCTGAAACTGAGTCAATGTTTTCAAAAGTAAAATTAGTTACCACAATTAAATGAAGGCCTTCACGCGTGTCAGTCAGCGGCTGCACGTGCGAGTGTGAGCTGGTCCTCGCTGGCTGGTTTTGTTACGTGAAGGCATCGCAACCGACGGGGACAAACATCCAACGGCGTCTGACGCGCCTGTCATCCTCTCTTTCCTCCACTTCCCTGTCTCTTTAGTCTTTCCCCAAGCTTACGCGATTTACGAGCTTGAATCTGCCTGCCTTATCGACCCAACATAATTAATCTCTGAATACATTATAATACTACTATACTATGTAGTGGTAATTAGTAACTTGCTTTATGCTAATAAAATGAATTTAAATTCAGTTTTACTTGATTTGACTAATTGGTTACTAATATCAAAGTGGTGCAACAATATCCAGAACTACATAAATTTTACGGAGTTAAAATACACAATATTCATTTTGTTGAATTAGACAACGAATTAAATTCAAGCTGATGTTAAACGTGTATATATTACTATTAGTATTAGTTAACGACCAGTTGATGTTGTGTAAACCAAACAAATGACTGGTATATAGTAGTATAATTTTGACTTTGATGAATAATATCGTGTGATAATATAATAAAAGAAAAAACTCTGATTACTAAAACATAAAGTTAAGTACACAGATATTAATTTAAAAATTTATGAAATAAAATAGGAGTATCCATATTTTTCAGAATTGTATAATTCAAGGAACAGTATGTAAATACACTATACAATTAAGTGGTTCTGCTAGATTTTATGTGAAATATTTTAAACAGTTTCTGTCATCATCCAACTACAATAACGTCTAGCTCTTCTTCACATTTTTCATCTTCTTTTCTCCAATTCAACTCTTAATTATTTGTCACTAACTTTCATGCACTTTAATTAATCTTAACGTACGTATATATGCGGACACATGTATCTTTTAAAATTATTTTTTTGTTAACAAGAAAAACAAATCAGTAATGTGAAAACAAAGAAAAAAAACCATATGCAATACTGTATTATGCAATGGAGTCTTTCTTATTCCTTAATGGTTGTTTTTAAAATTGTCCTATCAAGGCAAACCGAAGTTTCTCATACATAAACACAAAATTAAAACTGACAAATGCATCATCGTACAATTTTCTTTTATTTATATATGTGTAGGAAAATATCTATAAATAAGCTTATCACCTTATTGTATACAAAATATACTGAAGATTATAATTTTCTCCGTTCTCTGTATAATAGTTTGAATGTGTGTGTGTGTATAAAATTGTTGTTATTTTCTTTTAAATCTTCTACCGTTACATCGAGAAACATAGTACTGGTATAAAAGAAAAGACTCGTGATTGTTAGCAAGAAAAAGAAAGAAAAAAAGACTCGTGAATTGAAAAAAATGTAGTTAAAGACCGTACATTAAGGCATGTACCACCTACAAAATCATGCATATATGCATCAGTTTTATCATCAGCTTAATTAAAAACAAAAATTAAAAATAATGTCTGATTCAATATATAGACTCGTGCGCTTCAATTTGTGTGTCCACCATTATAATGTTTGATATAATCTCACGCATCCATGGACTAGTAAACCTAATCCAATATTTTCACGAATTAACAATAAATTAAAATCTTTGTATTAATTTTTTTACAATTAAAGGGAGACAAACACACAACTGAAAATTATTACACAAACAAGAGAAACTAAAAAAGAAAAGTAGAGCCCACAAAGTGACACAGTAGGTAGGACCCACACACCGCCCATGCGGCACGCTGTCTATCTAAACCAAAACTAAACCCATTATTCATCATCTTTCATCTGAATACTCTCTTAACCCTTAACCTCTTCTTCTTCTCAGACCTAACCCTAAACCCATCTCTCTCTCCTCTCTCCCTCTTCTTCTTACAAAGCTTCATCTTCATGTATTATTAACTAGTCCAGCTACAGTTTCATTTTTCATGTACATGACTTTGTTGTTCCTCTCTTCCTTTCGTTAACCTCTCTCTTCTCTAAAACTTTTCAATATTTTTTTCCCTTAATTAATTGAATTGAGCTCTATTTTGTACATCATCGTCAAGCTAAGCTATTGGTTTTGATTCGAGTGGAAGAGAAGAGAGGGGACTTATCAATTAATTAGGGTTTTCAATTGTTTGCTTTTCAATCAAGAAATAATGGATCAGGTCTCTCGCTCGCTTCCTCCACCTTTTCTCTCAAGAGATCTCCATCTTCACCCGCACCATCAATTCCAACATCAGCAGCAGCAGCAGCAACAGAACCACGGCCACGAGATCGACCAGCACCGAATCGGCGGTCTTAAACGTGACAGAGACGCTGAGATCGATCCCAACGAGCACTCTTCAGCCGGGAAAGATCAAAACACTCCCGGCTCAGGCGGAGAAAGCGGCGGAGGCGGAGGAGGTGATAATCATATCACGAGAAGACCACGTGGCAGACCAGCGGGGTCCAAGAACAAACCAAAACCACCAATCATCATCACTCGAGACAGCGCGAACGCTCTCAAATCTCATGTCATGGAAGTTGCAAACGGATGTGACGTCATGGAGAGCGTCACCGTCTTCGCTCGCCGTCGCCAACGTGGCATCTGCGTTCTTAGCGGAAACGGCGCCGTTACGAACGTCACCATAAGACAACCGGCTTCAGTACCCGGTGGTGGCTCATCAGTCGTTAACTTACACGGACGTTTCGAGATTCTTTCTCTCTCGGGATCTTTCCTTCCTCCACCGGCGCCACCAGCTGCGTCGGGTCTAACGATTTACTTAGCCGGTGGTCAAGGACAGGTCGTTGGAGGAAGCGTGGTTGGTCCACTCATGGCTTCAGGACCTGTGGTGATTATGGCAGCTTCGTTTGGGAACGCTGCGTATGAGAGGTTGCCGTTAGAGGAAGATGATCAAGAAGAGCAAACGGCTGGAGCGGTTGCTAATAATATCGATGGAAACGCAGCGATGGGTGGTGGGACGCAAACGCCAACGCAGACTCAGAATCAGACACAGCAGCAGCAGCAGCAGCAACAACAGTTGATGCAAGATCCGACGTCGTTTATACAAGGGTTGCCTCCTAATCTTATGAATTCTGTTCAGTTGCCAGCTGAAGCTTATTGGGGAACTCCACGACCATCTTTCTAAATCGTCAAAAACAAACAAGTACTTAGATACGTTCCTTGTTTTAAATTTATAATCTCTCTTCTGTCAAATTTTAATTTCCTTTTTTTTTTTCTTTCTTCTTCTTTGTTTTCTAAAGATAATTGTAGTCTTTGACGAAGATTCGTGGTACGTATGAATCGAAGAGAATCGTTTTGGTCATGGTATTGATCGATTTTTAGGTTTGGGAGGAGGGTTGTGTGTTTGCGTTGACTAGGAGATTATAAATTGTTGATTTATGAGTTTTTATATTCATGTGTTGGTGATTATTAGCTTTACGTCTATGTTGAATTATAGATCATAAGCTATGATTTCATTGAAAGGTTAAACAGGCTACTAACAATGTTAAGCTGTTATTTTTCTTCCGTTACTCTTTTGGTAAGAGATCAAATAATGAATTTTTCCTTATAAACTCAATCATATTTTGGCTGTATATTTTTGCGTTCAAAGATTTTACAACGGTTATTTTTATAAAGTTAAACGGCTATAGAAATATTTATCATTTTAAGCTGGAAAATAATAAGAAAAAAAAAAAGAGAGATGATTGTTCCGAGGTTGGTAAGAAGATGGTGAGGCAAGAAGCATAATGACAAGAACAAGACTTGGGAACAAGGTGATTGCATTTGGCTTATACTTATATTTTTCACATTTACACGGAAATTTTTGTACTATATGATATCCTAATATTAAAATTCAAAATATTTTTAATATTCATTTTTCGGTTACATACAATATACAACAAGAGGAAAATCAAAGTGTCGAAGTAAAATAGATTCTAGAATTTGGAACAAGAAAACGATGATTACATACATCGACGACTACAACTTGAGAGATGAGAAAGGGGCAATTAAGAGAAGAGCATTGGGTGATGCACCGACGCACGTGCGTGTCTCTGAGAGAGAAAGAAGAAAAGTTCCTTTACGAGGCGATGAGTGAAAGTGTGTGAGAAGAAAGAGAGAGTTCCTTACTTCCAAAGCCACCTCCCTCCCACTTTGCCCATCATTCATTCCCTCTCACTCTCTCTTTTTTTGCATTTATAACCACACACACTCTACCCTTTATTTTTATATAACCTATGATTATATGAATCTCATTTTTATTTTCCTAATTTAACTATTATCAATCAGAAGGATATTGATCCAAACAACAGATGATCAAAATTTTGAAAAATGAAAATATTCTGTTAAAACCATTTTTCTTACTTTTATGTGGCTCAATGAGACTATGAGAGTATATGTATAGTGAATGACATTGATGTCTATATTTCCTTCCTGTCACTATGTCAAGTATGGATATGAATTTGTTTTATTTATATAAACGTGGAAAGGAACCTCCAAGTATTTTATGCTAATGTTTGATCTTCCTCCATCTTTCATGGTTCTTCCTTTTGAATCTTGCTGGTTTGCGACAAGCATATAATATAACTACGTACCAATTAGTTCATTGGGATATATATCAAATTAACCCAACATATTTTGGTCGATCATTCTGATTAGGTCCAAAAATAGTTAATCCTTTCAGTACTGGGGATGTTTGGGCCTATAGTGGTCTTCAGAGTGCTCGTCGTTTGGTCAAACGCTGTCGAATTTGGGCCTATAATGGGCTCAAAAGGGAGAGTTTTAGTATTCATTAAGCTTATAATATAGTTTAGTACTATTTTGGTTATTCAAAAAAAAACATATAAGAGCAGTCACAATTGACCGTGTATGAAACACGAACGTGCCTTGCATGAATTAATATAAAATATGCTCGATCCTCGCTTTACCCTACTAATATGGAAAGATTAAAATCCGAATGGAGCCCTTAATCCATCATATTAAACCATTGTTTTGAGCTAAAAAAAAAAAGTCTTCCAGAAGGATTTTATGAATCAAATCACTAATCCACGTGGCAATATCTGAGGAGATAGAGAGAGACAAAACAAAACAAAAACCCTAAAGGGCGGCTTTGTAAATAATATTTTGCTTCCTCCGTCTCCAGAGCTCCTTCGCCGCTCTCTTCTTCCTTGTTACACAAAAATCCACACTGCCTCGCTCTTATTATCTTATCGTAATCTTTCCTCATTATGCTCATTCACCATTGTTACCAAAGCTCGATTGTTTCTCTTCTCTGTTCAACTATCATCGGAACTATTCTCATTCTTAGCATCATCATCCTCGCCAACTGATTTTTTTTTTTTTTTATTTACACCACCTCTCTCTCTGTTGACGTTTTGATCATAGGAGTCGCTGGGTTTGTTGTGAGTTGACGTTTTGATCTCAAAGATGGCTGCTTTGAAAGGTTATGGCTTTTGTTCTATGGACTCTGCTCTACAATTCCCCTGCCCAAAGCGGTTCAATGGCTACAAAAGGTTCTTCTCCTCCTTGTAATCTTGCCTGCAGATATGTAAACGTTCTTCAGAGTTTTTGCTGAAAAGCTTTTGTCTTTTTTACTTATCTTGATATATCTGGAATTGGCTTTTATGATCACTGAGAAATTGTCCTGCATATTGATTTGAGTCAAATCTAATGTCTTAATAACCACAGAAGGAGCTCCAAATGGGTCTCTCCAACAGCAGCTGTTGTTCCCAATTTTCATCTCCCTATGCGCAGCTTGGAGGTTAAAAACAGGTTTGTGTGCTGGTCCCTATGTATATACATACTCTCTGTTTTGGAAGTTGATTCCATACCCCGGACTTGTTTTGGTTCTGTGCTTGTCAGGACAAATACAGACGACATAAAAGCTCTACGTGTGATCACAGCTATCAAAACACCTTATCTACCTGATGGAAGATTCGATCTTGAAGCCTATGATGACTTAGTGAACATTCAGATACAAAACGGCGCTGAAGGTGTTATTGTTGGTGGTACTACCGGTGAAGGACAGTTGATGAGCTGGGACGAACACATTATGCTTATAGGCCATACTGTTAACTGTTTTGGTGGAAGCATCAAAGTCATTGGAAACACTGGAAGCAATTCTACAAGAGAAGCTATCCACGCTACTGAACAAGGGTTCGCTGTTGGAATGCACGCCGCTCTTCATATTAACCCTTACTATGGAAAGACTTCGATCGAGGGTCTAATAGCACATTTCCAATCAGTTCTTCATATGGGACCGACGATTATATACAATGTTCCTGGTCGAACAGGGCAGGATATACCTCCTCGTGCTATCTTCAAACTTTCTCAGAATCCTAACTTGGCTGGTGTGAAGGAATGTGTTGGGAACAAACGGGTTGAAGAGTACACTGAGAATGGTGTTGTTGTGTGGAGTGGGAATGATGATGAGTGTCATGATTCAAGATGGGACTATGGAGCAACCGGGGTTATATCTGTTACTAGTAACTTAGTTCCGGGTTTGATGAGGAAACTGATGTTTGAAGGAAGGAACTCGTCTTTGAACTCGAAGCTTCTACCTTTAATGTCTTGGCTATTCCATGAGCCAAACCCGATTGGAGTGAACACTGCTTTGGCTCAGCTTGGAGTGTCGAGGCCTGTTTTCAGGTTACCGTACGTCCCATTGCCTTTGTCGAAGAGGCTTGAGTTTGTGAAACTGGTGAAGGAGATTGGACGAGAGCATTTTGTTGGTGAGAAAGATGTGCAGGCTCTTGATGATGATGATTTTATCCTTATCGGTCGATATTAGCATACTTTTACTTTTTTTTTCGGATCTTTGTTTTACTATCATTTGGTTTTTATATAGCTGATGAATGAAACTTATGGAATGATTTCATCATATTTCTGATCTTGTTTTTGGTCTCTCATTCGTTATGTTCTGCTGATATGCTCTGTTTCAAGTGTTTTGGAAGGAGGACGTTTCCTTGTGATAGAAACGGCATGCATGTTTGGAATATATTGAGTTGAAACGGCATGGCTTTGCCCATCTTGGAACTGTCACAGCAGCGCCATGTGAAAATCATAAATTTTGGTTGGATACTCAAAAATCCAAAATTTAATACTAAGGTGATTCTCTACGTTGATTGGGGTACCCACGTCACGTGAGATGTTCGTACCCAGCTGTGTAAATTTCTCCTTCGATTGAGAGATTTTAAAAAGAAAATAATAGTTATATGTTATCCAAACAAAGGAAGACAACAATTATGGATCTGTTGAGTAGTAGCAAATATAGAAAAAAATAGATTAACCATTAACAAAAGAACTCAGGTACAAAGAGAGATTACATGAGAAATTAAACTAGAAAAAGAACATGTAAATTAGACGTATACCCACTTAACCCAGTAAATAATGAACTAAACCCTTGATTATAAACCCCACTTAGATAGAAGACTAGTTTAAATAACCAAAATTTTATGGTTTGTTTTTTCTATTTCTTGGAGCTCTCAGATCTTATTATTATTACTAATTCAGTAAAGAAAGAAGAATATGATCTTAGTGATTGGTGATGGATGGTCTAAGGTTTTGTTTATGGAACAGAGCAGAGTTTTTTGGTCTGAAGCAAAGAGAAGAGAGCTTTGTTTTCTTGGTGAAGAAGAAGAGCTTTCTTCCTAAGTTTCTCGTTTTCTCTTATGATGTTTTGATTCTCCATGTAAAGCTTTAGGTTGATCATTTCCATCTCCTTTTCTTCCCGCCACATCCTTCTCCTCCTGAAATAATTATTATACAAGAAAAGAAAAAAACAGAACATTAACTCATCATAGTGACTAAGAACATACAAATTACAAAAGTCGATTATAATCTCCTAGATGTGTATATATGTGTGATGATGGGGAGCGATTGAAACCTGGAGAGACGAGGGATACGAACGTGACTTTGTGTTTTAAGGTACAAAACTAATCTCGTGGGTGTGTCTGGAAATGGTTCTGAAGAACTCAAACACATCTTTGGAGCTTTGAAGAAGAGAAAGAGATAGAGAGAACAAGTAGTGAGACGTTTTTGTTGAGTTGGGGGGGAGAGATATAGACGCGTTATATAGATGAAAGTTTGTGTTTGCATTATTCTTTTAGAGAGAAAAAAGAGAGAGAGAGAGAGAGAGAGAGACTCCTTTAGAAGGTAATGATGGCGAAAGAAGAATCATGATTACAAAGGGACAGGGAAAAATGTGATGAGGGAGAGAAGATGAAGTTGAAATTTTTTGAGGATGAAGAAGAGAAGACGAAGTATAACAAAGTCCTTTTCTCTCTCTCTATATATATCTCTATCAGTCTATCTTATTGTGTTATTTTTGTGACTGATTGATTAGTTAAACGAAGTATTTAGAAGATAATTTTAAGAGGTTTCCCTTAAAAGCACAACTCAACGTTAAAAGGTACACAACGCACGACATAACAAACAATTCAATTTTGGTTTGTAACTTGAATTGAATAGTTTTGACGGTGGCATGGAAAGCTTAAATCAAGGTGACAGTTAGTCAAATCTGCGTAACATTTGGCTACATGATAATAATACACTAGACTTTACAAATATATATACATATTGACCGAATAAATTACTATTACAAGCTTTTTAAGATATAAAATGAAATTTTATGGATCTTTGACCTAACTCAACTCAGATTCGGAAACCAGGCTTGTTAAACTTTAGCTATGTCTCTATCCTTGCTCAACCAAATATGTTCATACATTATATTTTACCGTTACACACACTAACACACATACATGTATAAATAATCTTCCCTTTACTTCAATACCGTTACAATAACAATAAATGGTCATTTTTTACACCAAAAAAGTAGAAAGTAATTTTATAGTCTATGTGACGATATTAATCTATGAAATCATATACATAAAAAGAAAGGTTTTGGTCTTTTCTTATTGGTTGATTTTTATTTAATATTTTTTAATTTTTTAATTTTTATTTGATTTTTTATGATTTAATTGATTTAACCAATATTTAAGATCCAATTAACATAATACATTTAATTCACAAATTAAAAAAAAATATATAACTAAAAATAAAATAAATTATGCATTATTCATATTCCACCACTCAATTTTATTTAAATACAATAAATTATAATTGTAACTTCCACTTTCTAAATGTAATTTTCATCAATTTTTATCATTCTCTCAAATTGACATTCTTTTACTTTCTCATTTTCACATTCTCTCATTCTCTTCCACTTCCCTCAGTCTCTTTCACAATAACTCAAATCAATTTTTGGTTTTTTTTTTTTGCTTTCAATTTTAAAATATCATTGTGAAATTTTTGTGCTAAATTTTAATTTTAGATACTACATTATATATTTTATATTGTTCTTATTCTTAAAATTCATTTCCATTATCTATATTGGACAATGTTATCACTCGCACAACATTTTCAAATTTTATTCTCGCAGCAAACACGCTCTCACGCAGTTCTCTATCTCTCAAGACAACCACACAGAGAAAACCCTAAAAATAAACAGTTGCTTGTTTAATAATGGGCCTCGTCTATAAATTCCTTTTTTTATTTTGTATAAATTATCTTAAAAAAAGACACATATCTCACTATAACTCATTAACCTTCATGACCTCATATTTTATATCTCACATAATTTTATAAATTCTACGATATCATTATTTTTTCTTTGATTTAACCATTGATATCTTAACTTAATAAAAGTTTCAGTTTATTTGAATATGATATACATGTAATATATGATATATAGTTTAATTTTATTATATTTTATTCGAAAATATATACTTTGTTGTTTGTTACTTTCAATTGTAGTCACTTTTTTTTTTTTGTATTAGTATATAAATATAATTTCAAAGTAATTTTCTTTTTCTGTATTTGTATATAAATATAATTTTTAATGAATTTTAAATTTCTTTTTACCTCATAATTTTTAATCGTAGTTTTTAAAATAACATTAATTAAACGACTTTATATTATGATTTGTTTGTAGTGATTCAATGTATATGTGATGAATTATTATAAAAAAAAATCGCTAATTACAAATTCATATCCTACTATATTAATTGGGAAGTACAAATATGAAACTAACCTTAAATGTGTAAAAAATTACATTCAATTGCCATTAAAAAAACTTAATTAAGATTAATAAACTAATTAAATAAATATAATTAACTAAAAACCAAAAATTAGGGATACATTAAATAGAATAAATTGTAGAAAAATAAAAAAAATCTATTAAGTTTTTCATATTATTTCGAGTCATAGATGGAAAATCTATTAAGTTTTTCATATTATTTAAAATAAATTGTAGAAAAGTAAAAAAAAAAATCTATTAGAATCAAAACTAATACATACTTAAAAAAATTAACAGATAAAAACCAAATCGAATAAAATATACAGCTACAAATTTTATCAAAAAAAAATTTTACCACAAATTAAAATTATTACAGACAAAAAGAGAAAGCCACAGAAAAAACAATGAATGTTGTTTTTAAAAAGACTTTTTAAAACTTTTATTAGCTATATTTAGTTTCTTTTTTTTGCATGTTAGTAAGGATTGTGTTTAGTTGACAAAGGTTTAAACAATTTTATTCATTACATACAGGGCCTGCCCTATGTTGAAAGTGGCCTAAAGCGTTTTCAAAACGTAAAGGAAAAAGAAAAAAAAACTCATGAAGTACCAAATTAAGATTTGAATCTAAGATATTAAACAAAACAAAGGACTACTGAGCCATCAGACCAAAGAGATTATTTTATAATTTTTGCCTTTCAATTTTTTTTAACGGATGTGGCCTAAAGCAAGTGCTTTACTTGCCTTATGGACGGGCCAGTTCTGATTACATGCAAATATTTTATTGACAGGTTTTCAATAAACATTTTAAAAATACAAAAATTATAATATAAGCAAACCAAATTTTTAATCACAAACTATTATAAATAACCTAATAATAAAATAAATTATTGCAATTTTTTATTAAAAAAATGTTCAACCCGCGATTCTCCGCGGATTAGTACCTAGTTTTATATTATTTAATTAAACGTTTAATTGATTTCAAACTTTTTTCTCTCTATATATCTTTATCAGTCTATCTTATTGTTTTTTTTTGTGACTGATTGATTAGTTAAACGAAGTATTTAGAAGATAATTTTAAGAGGTTTCCCTAAAAAGCACAACTCACCGTTAAAAGGTACACAACACACGACATAACAAACTATTCAATTTTGGTTTATAACTTATATTTGTTTGTCAACTTAATTACATGTTGACGGTGGCATGGAAAGCTTAAATCAAGGTGACAGTTAGTCAAATCTGCGTAACATTTGGCTACATAATAATAATAAGAGACTAGACTTTACAAATATATATCTATATATTGACCAAACAAAATTACTATTACAAGCTTTTTAAGATATAAAATGAAATTTATGGATCTTTGATCTAACTCAACTCAAATTCGGAAACCAGGCTTGTTAACTCTAGCTATGTCTCTATCCTTGCTCAACCAAATATGTTCATACATTATATTTTACCGTTACACATACTGACACACACATACATGTATAAATAATCTTCCCTTTACTTCAATACCGTTACAATAACAATAAATGGTTCTTTTTTTACACCAAAAAGTAAGAAAAGTAATTTTATATCGTCTATGTGACGAGGTTAAAAATTAATTACTTCAACAAAGAGATTCATTATCTGGAGGTTTATGAATCGATTTGGCAGATTTCTTTGACTGCCAAAAGGTCAAATCATGATTATTAAGGAGCCAAAGAAGTCAAAAAAGGTTAGAAGAGTACGTCAAAACCTCGATCTTCTTAACAAGTACAAGTAGTGTTTCTCTTAACTTTTTTTATAATCACCCACAAGTCTTTGTCTTTTTTTTTTTTTTCTTTTTTCTTTCTTTGGTTTAATATTTGCTTTTCTCAAACCTAATCCCAATTTTACCCTTCTTTTTTTTTCAAAAGGGAAAAAGAAGATTACGTACCCAAGCATCCAAGGTATAGAGTGTGTAAATCCATAATCTTCAAATCGTTGAAGTCATATCTAATGATGGTTAATCATTCCGTTAAATACATATCACAACCACGACTTAAGTTCTAAAGTTGATTTCATTTTCTTACACCAATGTGTGTTGTCGTCGTTCCCCGTCCAATAGTTTTTTTTTCTACATATCAATCTTAAGATTTTTAACTAATAGCACTTTCTTTTTCTTTTCTTTTATGTGGGCAGCAGTCTAAACACATTACGTTTGATTGATAATACACATTATAATGAAATCATACCCAACAAAAAAAAAATTAATTCCGGTTAATTTTATAAACTAAACATATATGAAACGCAACACACATGTAGAACTATGTAACTGTAGTTCGTATATACATGTTTAACTTATAATCTCTTATAACCTACATATTGATATAACGCCAATCCTAAAGTCAATTCTCTAGTATGTTTCATCCTCCAACCCGTTCTAAAAAGGGGTAGTTTTGATATTAAACAGTAAACACCAATCCATATGATTATGAATTATGATTTTAGTATATAAAATGAAAATATTTCGGGGGGAAGTCCGTAAGAGAATCAGGTGAAAAAAGTACCAAAAGCAAATCATGGCTCGTGATGGATCACGTGAGGCAGCGTAGGTTGGGCGTTGGGGTTTAGGGAATGGTTCTGAATTACTTGGAAGGAAGAGGCAAAAAAGTGTGAAATGGATACAACCGAATCGGGTGCAGTGACTTTTTTTTTAGCAATATTATTATACATGTATGACAGTATGAGTATATGTATGTAGTAGTGGAAAAAGTCATGGAGTACTCGAGTAGGAGTAGAAGCAAAAGCCAAAGCACATTTAATTTGGAAAACGAAACCACCGATTTGGCTTCTTCTTCCCACAATCATCATACCCATTTGCCATAATAACCCCATTCCCCCCACTCGACGACGATGGATTCTTCATCATTATCATCAACCATCATCATGCATTATGAATTTTTGTGGGCTATTTTTCTATTTTTTTCTTCTTCTCCTCAATGCTCAAAACCCACATGCACATGCCCAATCCCGTTTCTTCTTCTTCTCGTATAGCCCAATCAGTAACACTCCATATTACTAAAAATTTATTTTTGTACCAACCTCTCGTAACAATAATTTTACTAGTATATTTATTAGATTTATGAAAAAAGAACACTTTAAAGTAGTTTCTGTGGAACATTTATATAAATTTAAATTTCACAACCATTCAATAAAAATATCAAGCCATTCATTGACAAAAACAAATTATACTCATTACATGTATTGATGATATTATATGGAGAAAAAAAGAATAAATTGATGAGGGCAAGGACTAGGACCACTATAAACTCTACTCATTTCATGTATTGATATTTTCATAGAAACTAAACTGCAAAGACAAACTAGTAATAAGAGGCATCAATGGAATTGGAGATGATAGTCAACACTAAAATGAAACCCCCCATCCACGCTTCTCTAAAAAGTGTTCAATACTTGTAATTATTTTGTTACAACTCTATTATTATATCTAGTATCTACTACTATTTATTTATAGCCATCCTTTTCAGTATCTCCATAGACAACAATGGATCTTCTCAAAGAGTTTTCACCACTAAAGCTATAAGAGATACGCCAAGATATTGATGAGAGTTTTTGGAGGGTAAAGTTTTGGAGTTGTTACTGTTTCTATAATGATGAAACGGTAGTAAAAGTAGCCTCTCTTCGTCCTCTCGAGTTGTTACTGTTTTCATAATGATGAAATGGTTGTAAAAGGAGCTTCTCTTCGTCCTCTCACTATCAAAGTCTCTCTTTTAATTTCAGATTAACCATTGATGATTCCTCTGACTAACTCTTTTCGCTGTCTATTTTTTAGCCCCATCTCTTTAGCTTAGCCCCTTCCTTCCCCCCCCTCTTCATTTCTACGGTTCTACCTTTGCTATCATTGCATCACACGATGGAGCGACTTTGTTGTGACGTAGACACATCCTAAACTTTCAATTCTTTTAATCACTTACTTTAGCTTTGCATTCCACGTAAATTACAACCTCACCATTATCCGTGCGTTACCTACACCTTACTTCTAAATCAAACGAAAAAATAAGCCCAGTGTGTACGAAAACAAAACAAGATGGATTTGGAAAGAGTACTGAGAATGAGATCTTGAGAAGGGATTCTTGCTAAGTAGCTTTATCGTCTTCGTCCATTGGGTCTACTTGTTTCAGATCCCCGTCAGCTTCATGGCTTCTTTCTGAATCAGGCTCTGAAGAGTGTGATCCCTTATCATCATTGACATCGGAACCCTCTGTATCAGAATCAAAGACAGGACTGTGTTTTTCCTTCTCAAGATCATCATCAGATTCAGAACAACTCTCTGTCTCAGAGTCCGAACCAGTAGCATGTTTTGTTTTCGATTGATCAATGATCCCAATTGGCTCGTTAACAACTCCACGCTCAACATCATCCTCCCTAGTGACCATGATCCCTGAACTTGTCGGTTTAGTTTGGCTTTCGCCTACCTGACCAGCAGAATCGTGTACTACAGTCACTTCCTTGATTCTTTGAGTCTGACTCTCTTCATCCTCTCTACCTCTTTCGGTTTCGTTTTCTCCATGTACAGAAGGAGCTGTGCTATGAGCCCAACTCCCAGCAATTTCAGAAGCTAGAAGATCTGACGTCCTTATAGTGCCTACGCCTTCTGTGTCTTGGGTATCCCTTCGATCGTTTGGGTTCCTTAACAAGATAACAGCTCCATCATCCTGATTCTGAACACTTTCAAGTGCTTGAGTTTCACAATCTATTTGCATTGTATCACTAGCCAAAATGATTGAATTCCTCAGACGATCACTTCTCTCATTATCATTTCCTGGACTTTGAGTTTCATTAACTTGCTCTGTTCCTACAGGGTCTGTTCCCAAAATGGGTGCTGTGCCAACACCTTCTATATCTGAGCCAAAGACACCCTTCACGACTTTTTCAGAGCTTGTACACTCCGCTTCTTGGGTGTTTTGACCTTCCTGACTCATAATTTCACAATCATGCTTCTGAGTAGCATCTGCATCTTCACAAGACGTGTCCAAAACTTCATTTCTGGTAGACCTTTGCCCTGAAGTGGACGAGCTTGTCCTGGCAGCACAATTTGAATGGTAAGTTGCTCTTCTATCTTCCTGAGTATTAGCTCTGTTGGGACTTCTGGTTATTGGATTAAGATCAATATCTAGTGAAGTATTGTCACAAGTATCCTCATCTTCCAGAGTTCTCTGCATAGTCTTGAGCTGTTCCTGCTGCTTTGCAAAGAGAGCCGAGATCTCCTCAGTCGTAGAATAAAATGCCCGCATCTGAGTTTCACTGCATAAAGATTCATTGTCCTCAATTAGTTAGACCAATCAAACTTGCGTGAAGTGCATCTTAACGCAACACTGTCAACAAGAAACTAACTTCCAACCAGGAAACCTAGACAGCAAAAGAACTGTATAGAGGCACTAATCACAAACTTAAACGAGGAAAAAGAAAATGCATGTGTTAAAATTTTCACCATCAAACAGAAAGTATGTTAGCAAACCACCATGTACTCTAGAAATAGCAGCCTAACGTTCTTGTACGATACATGTAACTGTTCTTACCGGAGCATGATTCTTTCCCTTGCACCACGGTGTCTCTGTCTTTCAACGTCAAGGTCTCGAACAGCAGCACTTATCTCTAGTTCTAAAGCAGAAACTTTAGCCCATGCTTCTTCTCGAGCTGCCTGCTAACATAACAAAGACAGTCTCAGCTTAAAAATATACTGGAGACGGAGACCCCGCAAAAAAAAAGTCTTAGCTACAAGTCCACAATCTTTAAAACATGTTATCATAATTCTGTAGCCGAAATCAGAGGTAGGAAACAGAAGCATGTCATTAATGTAAAACTGTGAAAACAGTATAAGGCACACAAATTGTTTCCATTCTTACCTTTTCACTGTCCAGATCCTTTTGGAGTCTTTTTATTTCAAGGTCAAGTTCTTCTATTTTCTGTAAGATGTAAAAAAATGAACCCGTTAGTACAGCAATAAAAGAGAGAAAAGAACCATGCAATATAAGACAGAAATTGCATTCAGGTCAAGTACTTTTTGTGCATTAGCAGAAGCAAGCTGCTCCTCCGAAACTTGAGCTTCTAGCTGACGGTTTCTATTGTCAGAGTAGACCAACTTCTGCCTCGTATCTTCCTATAAAACACCACTAAACTTCTTAAATGACAACAAAATGAAAAAAACACAGGAGTACAAATTTGTGTGATCAAGAGGCTAATTATGAAAAACGTTACAAGAACATACCAATTTTGACATCAAAGTTTCCACTTGCACTGATCTTTCCTTCTCTGTATCCTAAAATATTTGTCAAGTAAACTGTCTTATTCGAAGGACATAATGATGAAAAGAATGAAGAGTTAATTTAAACACAGCTAATTCTTTTCATACCTTCATTCTGTTGATTACTTCTTGTTGTTCCCTCTCGTGTCTCATAGCAGCATCAGAAAATCTTTTCAATTCTTCCTGAGCTTCAATTTGGCATCTATGTATCGCAGCTTTAAGTTCAGCAGTGGCAGTTTCTCTTTCCTGTCTTCTTTGATCTCTTTCTTCATCCAACCCTGTCTTCAGTTCAGCTATAGAAGCCTTTTGACTGAAAGCAATATGTCGTTTTTACTTAGGGTTACGTATTTGTAATATTTAGGCTATAAAAGCAAAGCCATATAAGATATTCCAGAAAGGTCAATAACTAAATTACGAAGAAAATTCTCTGAACATGAAACGCTCACAGACCAACTGACAACCAAAAGAATCAGTGTATATACATGTTGAAGCTATAAAACAAGACCAAAGTAACATTCCGAAGTGTCTGCTGCCTCACTTTTTCACCCTCAGAGATGCCTACCTCTAACTTTTATACTTTGAGGGCGGACTCAACGTAGAGATGTTTGAAGCAGATAATTTCTCGGGACAGGTAAATTAAAGTTTTCACAATACTTGCATAAAATATGGTCTTAAGAAATAAGAATAACAATCAACAAGGGAAAAGTATTTCTTTACCTTTTAACTATTTCATTTGCTTCACTGAGAGATTGCAAAGAAGCGTTTACTCTCTCACCAAGTTCATCTATGGAATTCTTTTGTTCAGCTGATAATTTGTTGACCTGCGCCAGTTCTTTCTGCTTAGCATCTAATAGATCACGCAGCTCAATCAGTTCATTATGAAATGATTTTGCAGTGGATTCTTTAATCTGTTTTATTTCCTGCAAATGCAAAGATATATCAGTAAGGATACTCATATATTCACCAATTACTCAAACATGATTACTGTTATTATTTAACAGAACTTTTAATAACAAAACCAACAAGCGCCACAACAAAGATTCAAAGACAAAAACTCAACATACATTTTCATGGTGCTCCACAATTGAGCGGGATTCATTACGTAGAGTGTCAATGGTAAGCACCTGTGCTTCTAATTGATTCCTCAGTTCCTGCATAGAACATTGATTTACACAAAAGTTGAGTTAGAATAACATCAAGATTGATACAATCACTTACATGTTATAATGGAAACCAAAACAGATGACGAACATACTGTGTTCGAACGCTGAAGGCTCTTAAAATCATCCAGAGATATTGGATTGGGACCACCAATGCCTATGCCCTTCTGCCTCTTCATTTCACAGGTAGAATCCTCTTCAAAAGAGCAAAGCACAGAACAGAAGTGAATAAAGTTAACACACATGCCATTCCTTAGTTCTATATACACGGAAAGTTAGAAGAAGAAAAATATGTTCGTGACTTATACCTGCTTTTCTTTTTCTGTTCATGCAGGAAGGTGCAGCATTATTACCAAGTATTTCCCGGTAAACAAATGCAAAAGCCTTTTCTGAAACAAAAATGCAGAGGTATAGTGTTAATCGATGGAAAAGTGGCATAAAATTGGAATCATTAACAAATAAAGCAAAACTTAATTACCATGATCTGGAGGAACAGCAAGTGATATAATATCACCGTGTTGAACCCTGGCTGCAGGGCCATTCTTTTTTAATCTCTCCCAATTGAGAAATGTACCATTTGTGCTGAATCAAACAAGAGGGCATAAGCTTAAGTTTTATAAACTGCATAGAAAATGAAATCACACCATTGGAAACAGAAGAGAGGTTCACTAACCTTGTGTCTTCCACAAAGACATCAGAGCTAGAAGTATTATCCCCATCACCACCTGGCTTACGGTATATCTTACAATGGTTCCCACTAATTGCAGTTGATTCCACCTGATAACTGGCGTGACATGGTAGCCGTCCTAAGCGATGCTCATCAGAACTCAACAGTATATTTATTCCCTATAAGCCATTAATCAGGAATCAAAATCAAACTATTTAACCGAGAATTACACAATAAGGCAAGTTCCAGAAAACCAAAAACGGTGAGAAAGGAAACGAACCTGTCGGCGTTTGCGAGCATTGCTTGAAATTGCGGTGAGGACGCCCCAGACGTTTAAATCGTAGTTCTGTAAAGGCTGAGAAGCAACTTTAGCAGCCACGGAGACTATGAAATCCTTCGAATTGAGCGAGGGAGATGGAGAAGCGTCGCTTTGGCTATTGATTCGAGACGCAACAGCCGCTTTGATGTCCGGGTTCGGGTTTGATGTTACCGGCGCAATTTTCCTCTCGACTTGTTCAGCCGCCGTAGACGCCGCCATTAACGCTCCGATTCTAAAAAATTGGCGGGGATTTTGAAACCCTAACTATATTAATATTCAGTGAGCTTGAGGAAGAATGAGTATCTCTCTCTGCACTTTTCTACTCAGTGAAGCTTCTCGAGGAATCCTCGACTGACACTTAAACGCTATGTCGTTCGGTAAAAGGAAACAAACAATGGTCGTCGTTTTAGAGTATTGAGAAACGGTAGGGTTTGTGTTCTCAGAATATATAAACGTTTGTTTCATTGTTGAAAACTTGAAAGAAGTGTCGGTGTCAAGAGAATGATGAAAAAAAAGAAATCGGGCCTTTTCGCTCTCATTAATAAATATAACTGGGCCACCTTTTTTCCAACCCTCGACAGTCCGTGTGTAATGTAGACCCATTCATTGGTTTAATTGATTTGTATATGATTATTAAACGGTATCGTTTACTGTAACCCACTAATTTGGAATATTCTCATTTTTTGTTAATGTCTAAAAGTGGAAATGTTGCTTTGTTCGTTGCTTCCCGGGAAAACATTACAGCGTTTAAGCCGGCCAAGGTAAAAAATAAGGAAGGTATCAATTTGCTTTTGCTTTCTAAAATCTAAACATACAAAAAAGTCTGATTTCTATAATAAGAACTTGGGCCCAATTCAATTTTTAGAGCATCTTTTGAATATCAATCACTTCACGAGAGAACGAACACATCAAAATTCTAAACCTTAATATTTTGATGTTATAAAACTTTAAACTCCATAGGTTAAAAACTTCTAGTAGTTTGCTGCATTATTTGTCGGTACAAAAATTATTATAATAATATATGAAAGGCTATATCCAAAAATGGAAAACAAGTTAAATACATAACTTGGGAGGCCAAAGATCTCAACAGGATATATAATCAGATCAAACACTGAAAGCAATAATGCAAAATGTGATTAACAAAAAGATTAATAAAAGTAAAAAACCTCACTCACTCACTAATCCCAACTCAACAACACAGAACCACAAAAATAGAAGAAAATTAAATAAAACAAAAGGAGGGAGTGGCAGACTGCGTAATTAATTACGGAGAATTCGAAAAGGGTTTCAAAACCTCAGCGACACGGAGACGGTTACGGCGGCGAACGTGACCAATAAGGTGAACAACGACGGTGAGCTCACCCCAACCGCCGCGTTAGTCGACTTACTCTTTGCTGAACCTGCAGGTGAGTCTGAAGGAGCACTATCCGGTGCATCGTCAGTCGGAGGTGCCGGTGGTGAAGCAGCGGTTGGTGAAGGTCCTTCAGCCGGAGATGGTGCATCTGCTGTTTCCGGTGCAGGCGCCGGTGCCGGAGAAAGCGATTTAGATTTTCCGAATAGCTCAGCAGGGAGGAGGACGTTATCCACGGTGAAAATCACAACGGGAGTCGCGTCGAGCACAGTGTCGGCGAGTCTCGACGGAGCAACGCCGGTGTGGAGAATAACTTCGTCGCCGGAGGTTGAGGTGGTTAGATCGAATTTGCCGACGCCGCTAGTGGCCAATGTGGTGATGTTGTTTTTGTTAGTTTTGAGTGAGCCTTTAGGTTTGTACTCAGCGAGGGCGTGATACTCTAAGAGCGAGACCACCTCAGCTTGTGTGAGCTTCGTCAGATCTGGTACACCTTCAGCTTTAAAAGCTTCATCGGACGGTGCAAAAACCGTCAAGCCTTTATCAACGGCGGATTCGTAAGTCTTGAGTACTCCGCTGGAAACGAGCAAATCGGCGAAGGTTTTGCAGCCGGCTTTCTCGAGTAATCCGGTGATGTTCGACACGGCGGCGGAAGGAGCAGGAGCGGTTAAAACTCCCGGAGCGATGATCGGAGCATCGATCTCGAGGATGGAGATGTTGTAAGGGATCTGTTTGATTGATTTGGTGTAAGAAGAGTCGAGTTTGGAGCCTGAAGCGGCGGAGCCGAATCCGACTTTGCCACCTTTGAGATCGGTGATGTTGACGAATCCTAGGTTTCCGGGAGCGTTTCCGGTGGTTTGGTAGAGTGTGGTGGAGAGAGTTGTGCCTTTAGAGAGACCGTGGAGTTTGAGAGGATCGTAGTAATCGAGGAGGACGAGGAGGCTTAGAGCGCTTTTGATGACGGAGAGTGGATGTTTTCCGGCGAGTGAAGACATAGCGCCATTGTTGAGGACGAGGACTGTGATTGTCGTGCGGCTGTTGATCTCGTCGGCGAGCTTCGTCTGAGTAAGGTAGCTGTTGAAGGAAGAGTAATCGGGAGAGTCAGCTAGGATTTGAGTGATGTTGTGGCTACTCACGGTTGAAGCGAAGGCGAGGATGGAGAAAGTGAATAAGGCGAGAAGTGACTGTGACGCCGCCATGATGAGACGGTTTGAGTTTTTTTAAGTGTGGAGCAGAGGAAGTGGAGAAGACAGAGTTGAGAGATGAGAAGTTTTAATAAAGGAAAGAGAAGGATCATTGTTAACCATGGTTAACATTATTAACCACGGTTAGGTTAGTTTTGCCTTATTTTAATTTTTGAAATGTGTGTTGTTTATAAGAGAGAGTGAGAGTTGGGTTGGATTGGGGGCCATGTGTTCTTTTTCGGACATAGCTGTAAGAGAAGAAAGAGTCCATTCCATTTAATTGTCTTGTTCTTTAATTTCCCAATTTTGAGATATTTGTGGGCTTCTTTTTCTACTTAAACCAGATATTTATTTGGCCTAAATAAAACATTTTAGATTCTCGTTTTTTTTTTTAATCTAAAATCCCATGAAAGGGGAAGTACACAACATTATTTTGGTAGACTTTATAATTTTAATAAATAATTATAAATAGGTTATAAATAAGTTATAAATAAATCTATATATTAATTGTAACAAATAAAACTTTAATTATAACAAATAAAGATTTAATTGTAACCGAAAATCTTAACCGCGTTATTTCAAATTGATAGTTTAGAGATATTTCAAACTTTATTTTCGGAAGATCACGTATATGGTTCCAAATATCTAGAATCACAATATTACCAATTTATTTTCCACAGATTTTATTGATAAACTACATCAATCAAAAAGTTATTAAAGGGATTAAAATATACTCTCAATCATAAAAAAAAAAAAGAATCAAATCTCGCTAATTTAACAAGATTAATTGTGATCTTCGGGATCATATTCAAAAATTAAACCGTAATGCTAGATTAGGACCTGTGCTAGAGCACGAATTGAAATTCCTTTTATTTATATTATAATTTTATAATAAAATATAATTTATCTGATTGATTTTAAAAGTTTTTAAGGTTCTAATCTAGCATTAATCATGATTTTCGGAATCGAATTTTATTCTAAAATTATAATACTCCCTCTGTATCACAATACTTGATGTTCTAAGATTTTTACATGGATTAAGAAAAACATTTAATGTCTAGCAATAAGTGTATTATTTATTTAAAATAACATATTTTTATTAATATTAACCAATAGTATTTCATCAAACTTTTAAATTTTCATTTAATGATTCTTGAAATTTGCAATTTCTAAGTATTAATTGATAAAAGTATACAGAAAATCATCCTTTGTGATACAAGAAAAAATCCTAAAACATCAAGTATTCTGAAACAGAGGGAGTATAAATTAAGTAATTTCAATCCGTACTCTAGCACGGATACTAATCTAGTTAATTTATTATCGATCGATTTGTGATTAGAATGTGATAGTCAGTAACGTTATTAATGACTTTTTTTGTATGAACTCTAATGGTTTGTGTGAGTATTGTTATTATGGAATATATCTGAATTTAATTATGTATGATTCGAATTAAATTTCTTGTGATACATAATGATGTTTATACAAATTAATTTGTATAAAAATAATAATATACATGTTTTGTAATATTTATTTTTGGCTGCCGACGTTTATGTTTTAAATATAAAATAGATTATCCACAGCTCGGGTGAGGAGGACCAATATTGAATCACGGCATCTCACAATCATACGAAAAATTTTGAGCTGTTAAAGCATTACTTTCCACGTGTGGACAATATTTAGAGAAACCACTAGTGAGTGAGTATATGATACTAGTAAACCATTACATACAAACTCTTTTTGGTATACTACAATAAATAAAGTAGTATTTTTTTGCATTGTGACAAAGATGAAATATAGATTTTATTATTGTTATTACAAATGTGACCAAGAATGTAAAGGCATGAGGGTGGAAACAGAATGTTATAATTAAAGCCAATCAGAGAACCAACAAATTTTGAATAACTAAAGCAAGAAAAAAAGAAAAGAAAAGAGTAGAGCCCAACTTAATGGAGGAGTAATAGTGGGCCTTTTATGATAAGATGGGCCCATATCATAGAGGAATATGAACGTGGAGATGTAGTGGAGCAGAGCTGGGCAGAGAGAAAGAGTTATCACACTATGTGTGTGTCTGTGTGGCATCGAGAGGGAAACTCAACTTTTTTTTAATGTCCGAAAAGTATTCAAAAAAGTCTGAAAGACGCTGACGCATTTGTCAGAAACCTGACAACTGCCTTTAATATCTCTTCACACCCTCACCTCTTCCTCTGTTTCTCTCTCTCTCATTGTGTTAAAACAGTGAAGAACAGAGAAGAGATTTTATTAGTATCTGGTTTGGTTTGCTTGTGTTAAAGCTTTTTTTCTTCTTGGGAGGTGGGTCATTTTTTTTTGGCTTCTCTTTGTCGCTAGTTTCGAAAGCTGTCTCCTTTTTTTTTTTCAAGAATTGAAATTATCTTTCCTAGAAATAAAAAAAAACATTTTTTTTTTTTGTTTTTGAAGATGCAGAGCCCTAAAATGGAGCAGGATGAGGAGTTAGAGGAGAGAAGGAGGAGGTTGTTGCCGTGGATGAAGGCGGCGCAGTTTGTGGAGTTTCAGATGCAAACTTTGGTGTATAGATACATAGAGGCTGGTCTTCGTGTGCCTCATCACCTTGTGGTGTCTATTTGGAACAGTCTTGCTCTCTCTTCCTCCTCCAATTACAACTCTCACTCTTCTTCTCGTAAGTAACTTGAAATTATAGTCTTTTCAGGATTGTTTTTGAGCTAGCAGGATAACCTAGAACATAATTTAGAAGATTTGTTCACATACACTTACTGTAGCAAGTCTTGGACCTTAGAATCTAGAGAGGTTTTTGTTCTAATTCAACAGTCATACACAACAGTCTTTATTTACCTCTGAGTATGTTAGAGTCTTTTGTTCTGTTTTTACAGTTGAACTGATTCTTGTCTGTATTTTATTTTTGTGGGTTATTGGGGATTGAGTTGCAGTGTTGAGTAGTGATAAAGGATTGAACCATATCCACACAGTGGAACCTGAACCCACAAGGTGCAGGAGAACAGATGGGAAGAAATGGCGGTGTAGTAACAAGGTCCTTTTGTATGAGAAGTACTGTGAACGGCACATGCATAGAGGCCGTAAACGTTCAAGAAAGCTTGTGGAATCATCTTATAAGGTTGCTTCGTCGTCTGCTTCATTAACAAGACACGACAACACTTATGGTTTGAACATCAATAACGACAGTGAGAGTGTTCTTCTTCATGAGACAATGTCGGGTTCTAGTAATGCCCAGGTAGTTACCATTGCTTCACTGCCTAGTCCCAGAGCCTGTGATAATGTCATTCGTCCGTCTTTAGTGATCTCCGAGTCCACAAAAGAAAGTATGAGTCACGGTGACAGGAGCAGAAGGAACATGGAGATGAGTTATGATGACTTAATCAGTAAAAGAGAGTCGAGTATGTGTGTTAGTGTTGTTCCCCTTCAAGGTATTATGATATCAGAAAAATATCTATAGAACTCGTTTCTTCACTGTTCCATTGATTGACCAGGTTCCATTTTTTCGTTACTAGGTGATGAGAGCTTACCTTCTGTTCAAAAGTTCTTCCCCGAGGTATCTGATAGTTCCTTACAAGCTGCACAATTCTCAGGCAACAGGAAGAATGAAATAATTGCAAGAAGCAGAGAATGGAAGAATATGAATGTTGTTAATGGTGGCTTGTTTCATAGTATCCACTTTTCTCAAGACACTGTTCTTCAAGGTAATACCTTTGAAACCTCGTCTTACCATCATTTTCAATGTATATTCATGACCCATTTTTGGTCTTCTATCTTGTTTCTCCGTTGTAGATCGTGGTGGGCTTCGTTTACAAAGAGTTGAAACAGACAAAGAACCAGGAAGGTGCCGAAGGACAGATGGGAAGAGGTGGAGATGCAGCAGAGCTGTTTTGTCTGATCAGAAATACTGCGATAAACACATGCATAGAGGTATCAAGAAGAAGCACCCAGTGGATACTACTACTATCGCACATGAGAAGGCCGGCTTTAACCCGTTAACTGTGAAAACAGCTGCTAGATCTGTGTCTTGCAAAGATGGAGATGACCAGAAGCTCTCTCTTTTAGTCATGGGTATTCCACTGTCCCGAGTTTCTGATGAGAAGACCACTAGTAGTTGCAGTACCGACACCACTATTACTGACATAGCTTTAAGAGGTGAAGAAGACAGTGAGGAGATATTGTCATTATTTTCTTCAGGTGTCTAGAAGCATAGAACTATTGTTAAGATTCTAATGTTTTTTCGTTTGTCTATCTATGGATCTTTCAGTGTTAGATGTTAGAAGAAGTCAAATCACAGAGACACAAGTTTTACTTAGATTATATTATGCTGAAATGAGATAATATATAACATGGTGGAATGTACTTTCTCTGAACTACTTAAGACATTCTTCTCATAACATTCGATTACATAGAAAGCCTACTTTGTCTGAGATTGGGAAGAATAGCATCAACTGAGGCACACACCTTTAGGATCTGCGTTCTTGACGATCCACGGATGTTGCATGATCTTATCAATGGAGAGTCGTTTCGAGGGATCCTTAACAAGAAGCTGCAAAAGATTTTAAACAACCACATGTTAATACTTAATAACTAACTAGTCAAGCAAGAGAGTCGTTGTTCGTGTACCTGACTGATAAGATTTTTGGCTTCTGCTGAAACATTTGGTGCAGTAGGAAAAGTCAGATCGATCTTGAGAATTCTGCATACCAATTAATTAGACAACTTCATCAAGAGCTGAGGTTTAAGTTTCTTCTGTCATTTCCAACAAAGATAAGAAAAGTCTAGTCGTCTCCTAACCTCTTGAATGTATCTTTTTGACTCTCGGCTTCAAACGGAGGATGGCCATAGAGAAACTCGTAACACAAAACACCTAAAGTCCAGTTATCAACAGCATAATCATGATCTCTATTCTCGACCATCTCAGGTGCCAAGTAGTCTAAGGTTCCACACATAGTTTTCCTCTTGTTACTTGACTGAACTGACCACCCAAAGTCAGCAATTTTCAATCTCCCCTGCGTATATATAATTGAAATTACTAATGATGAACACATCCTCATGATCAAATATACACAAAAATAACATACCTCATGATCGAGCAACAAGTTTTCAGGTTTGATGTCTCTGTGAATCACACATTTTCCATGACAATAGGCTAGTGCCTGACTAAGACTTGCAATGTACTGAAATCGTTTTAAGAGAAAACAAGCAATTCAGAAGCAACAAAAATGATAAAGATGGCTTTAAAGAGGAGGAGGAGAGACTCACAGTAGCGGCTTGCTTTTCAGAGAGATGACCGTTCTTTTTGAGGAGGCCATAGAGCTCACCACCATCAGCATACTCGAGAATCAAGAAGATGCGCTCATCGTCATGGAACCAACCGTAAAGACCGAGAATGTTCGGGTGGCTTAGGCTCGTTTGGATCTCCATCTCCCTACGAAGCTGATGATGAATTTTGTACTTCTCGATCTGCGCCTTGAATATCACTTTCAACGCCACTATGAACTTACTCTATAATTCCCAAAATTCGCAACAGCCAATTAGGGTTTCGGAAAGCTCAAATTGACATAAACCTCTACCTTAATCTCACAATGACAAGACGAAATTTGAAACAAAATCGAATCGAAGGGAAACGAGAGAGAGAGAGAGTTACCTTAACTTCTCGAGCGAGATAGACTCTGCCAAATTTACCCTTTCCCAGTGGTCTCCCGATCTGGAAATCTGCCAGGGTCCATGGCTTCTCACTATCGTCAGTGTCAGATTCTCGCGATTTCTTACTCATTTTTTTTCCGAACTCAGAAGAGAGAAGAGAGAGAGAGAGATGAAGAGCGGAGAAACTAATTTTGAATTTCAAAATTCTTCTCTTCACTACAGAGACCGTTTCGTAAGTTTTTATTTATTTATTTTTTTCCAACCATTTGGCCACAACTAATCGGCCCATTAGCCAAATTCTTATCCAAGACTCATCCCGAGTGCAATGGTGCCTTCTAACCGTTTCGTAAGTTTTTTAAAATAAAACAGTCTATGTTGCATAGAACATGATTCGTTGTAAGTTTGATATTCTCAAATATGTGAATTAATGGATTGGAAATTAATAAAAAGAAAATTCATTACTAATTGGAGTGAATAGGAAATTATTAGCAGAGAGAATATTTTATTGTATTTGATTGAGAGAAGTAAGAAAATATTATGTTTTGATATTCGTATTGTAGAAGAAGACATATAATGTTTTAAGCAAGTTAGGAGGAGCCTACACATGGGCAATGAAAGGACTTTACATTTTTAGAATCATTCGGTATTACTACTACTACCCTTTCTTTCCTGCATCTACTGCACTTTACCCACAACTTACGGCCTTGCCTCTGTTTTGATGAATCATCCCTAGACGCATACTGACTACTACTTGCTTTCTCCCTCTGTTGTTGGTTTGATGCTCTATGAATATGAGTGCATGCTTCTCTCGACTTCCTCCTTTGATCATAAGAAGTTCTACTAACCTTATCAGATAACAAACACCAAGCTTCTAAAACCAGCTTAAAGGCGCCTTCCGCACCATCAAGCTTGTTCTTGTCCGGATGAAGCAAAAGAGCTAACTGCTTGTAAGTTTTCTTCACTGCTTCTTCATCCGCTAAAGGATCGACGCCGAGAATCTTGTACCAATCAGCCTCTCCTCCTCTGTTTGATGCATAGATATTATAAACATTGATCATCTTTGAAACTTGCTTTAAACCATCAAGATTTGGATACAACAGCTGAGCCTTGTTAATGAAGTTCTTCGCACCATCGTAATCATTCTCCGAGAGTTTCTTCTCAGCAATCTCCATTGCTTTTCTAGCTTCTTCTTCCATCTTCTCTTCAGATATAAAAACAGAACCAGTCCAGAGGGTAACTAACACAGAGAGATCCGAAGAAAAAAACGATTAGAGATTTTGCAGTAACTTAGTGGACGATAATAACAAAAGCCGTGAAAAGGTCTCTCTGATCAACTTTAACCCTAGAAGTGTTACAGTACAAACAAGAGCGCTTTGGTATAAGTAATTTATATATACAGTGTTTTTTCCAATTTCCAAAAAAGAAGATTGATTTCCTTTTTTCTTAGGGGATTATTAAAGGGAAAATTACAAATTAATTGAGTACACAAAAAGGAAAATATTACATTACATCATCAAAAACATATTACGATGGGTAAATTACGAAATGACGATTTTACCCTCAGCACTCTCTCGTGTGCGGATTAAGCATATTACCCATCTTAATATCAGTTTTTTTTTTTTTTTTTTTTTTTTTTTTTTTTTTTTTTTTTCTCTTAATATCAGTTTTCTTCTACTTTGAAGAGTAAAAAACATATTTGATTTTTTTTTTTTTTTTTTGGTTCTGTTTCTTATAGCTTTACAACCATACCTCAAAATTTACAAACAGTAAACAAACAATCCAAGAAGAAAAATTTAATTAGAACCAAATTCTGAGTTCCAACGTTCAAGCTCTTCCCATTTGCTTTTACTCAAGCTGGGTCTGATCACTGCCATCGATTTCCGAAAATCATCATATCGTAGCGGTCTCACCTGTTACATTTTTACACATTTATTGATCAAACCTTTCCAACTCAAAACTGATTTATGAGAGACTTATTTAATAAGAGGTTTTATAATTACTTTATTTGCTTGGATGGTAAGAATATCTGCACCGAGTTCTCTGATTGGCATCATTGCAGCTTCTTCACACAGTGCTTGAAGATCGCTTCCTGAGTATCCTGTAACATAAAGGAAGCTTTATTAGTTACTTGACTCAGAAACTGTAATACGTCTTAGTGGTAATAAACTACTCTGTGTTTCTTATACAAAAATCTCTAGAGCTTCTTGCCTTCGGTTTCTCTGACGATTTTTTCAATGTCGCTACCGGATAAAGAGTGAGGCTGACTCTTCAGTTTAGTTTTAAATAGTAGTGTTCTGACTTTTGAATCTGGCAATGGTACATATATTCTCTTCACCTAACAAAGTGATAAAATGCATATAATGAGATACTTTCCTTAGCAATTGATAGATATGCAAATCATGGTGACAGACAGATAATGTTCTTACCAATCTCCTAAGCACTGCATCATCCAACTCCTGTGGCTTGTTAGTAGCTCCTGCAAAACATTACAGCCAAGACTCCAAGTATATGAGGGCAAGCAAAACCAGAAGATATATATGCCAACAGAGTGAAAGATTGGATTTGATAAAGAGTAGATTAGCAGGAATCATACCAATGACAATCACCAAATCATCAGGATTAGAAGTCACACCATCAAACTGGATAAGGAATTCTGATTTCAACCTTCTGCTTGCTTCATTCTCACTGATCGACCTTGTAGACATTATACTATCTATCTGAGAACCAGAGTAAAACATATTCAGACCTTCAAGTGACAACATGTTTATCATGAACTATCATGGTTCAGGGAGCACTTCCGTCTCAAATACAACTTATATGGTATTGACTAGAACTCAGGTAAGAAGAGTACGTTCTCGGCCTAATAAACTTGTAAGAAAGAAAAGGGAAAAAGTACATACTTCATCCATAAATATCACAGAAGGTTGCCTTGATATTGCAACTTGAAATAGCGTTTTAACTAGCTTTTCAGCCTCACCCACCTGAATCAGTACAGCAAAATTAGTTAGTCTATTTGAATTGTAAAAGTAATTTCAAAAAAAAGCCTTAAGAGTACAATGACAGAAGCACACACCCATTTTGAAGTCAAAGAAGATGCTGAGACATTGAAAAAAGTTGCCTGTGACTCAGAAGCGACTGCCTTGGCAAGCATTGTTTTTCCATTGCCAGGTGGCCCAAAGAGAAGCAAACCTGAAATGAAGAAATTTTACCAAAGATGGCACTGGAGAAGATTAAGAAGAAACAAAACAAGCAAATTTTACCTCTCGCTGGTCTCCGGAGACCAGTAAACAAATCTCTTCGTTTTGATGGTAAAATTACCATCTCCAACAAAGCTTGTTTAGCTCCATCGAGTCCAGCTGCAATAATTAAGCATAATTATGTTTTCCACATATTGCCACGAAAAGGAAAAACAAGAAGAAGAGCATAACACTGCTACTCACCAACATCATCCCATTGCACAGATGGGCTTCTATCTACTATTGTTGTGTTTATCATCTCTACTAACTTATCATCCTGGACATTTCCAGATTCTTTCACAGGTTTTGGGCTTGCAGCAGCAGCACCTTTAGTGTTCCTTGCCATTGCAATGCCACCTCTGGGAACTGGAGTCTTTTGTGATGGATTTCTTCTATACCTTGACGCTGTAGAGGAAACTGAAGCTGAAGAGGGAGATGCTACGGTTCTCTACATAATCAAGGATCAAAAAGAGGAATTTAGCATAACATTAACGCCTTAACAAATTCAGTGAAGCAATCAATCCTAATACAGAATCATATCACTCAAAAATCTATCAACATCACAGTCTCATAAAGAAGAGAAAGAAGCAAGACAAATACCTTATTCTCAGACATTCCAACACCTAAAATATGAAACGCCATTGATGCCAAAAACAAGCAAAACAAACAACCATCAATGTGAATTCACTTGTCCTTCTTCATATATCTCTACATGTAATAAAAATATCAAAAATCAAAAATTTTATCACCTGTACGCTTACCCAAAGCTTGCAATCTCTCAGATACTTGATTTTGCCATTTAGAAATCTTCTCTCGGTACGATCTCACCTTCTCCTTTTCACTACCATATAAATCAACAAAACAATCAATCACACTAAAAAAATCTCTTTTTCAACCTAACATATATAAGTAAATCAAACTAACCTCAAACTAATATAAGAAGGAGAAGGAGTAGAACTAGCTTCATTCATAATCCTCTGAGCGTTTCTGTAATGAAGAAGAGCATCATCATGTAAACCCCACTCTTCTGCTCTAACACCTTTAGCAATCTCCTCTTTCCCCAAATCGAAATATCCTTTAAGCTTATACGCAACCCTTTCGTTAGTAACCGGAACTCCATCGATACCATTCATGGAGCCAGACGAACTCGACGATGATGATGATGATACGTTCTTAGTTTCTTCGTTGAGTATCGAGCTAAACGAATCAATTATACCTCTGAGAAAACTCATATCTAAAGCAAAACAACGACAACGAAATCGATCATCACTTCCCAAGTATAAAAATCAAACAATACGACGATGAAATTGATCTCACTCACCATGTTTTGATCGGAGATCGAATTCATATCCGAGAAGAATCGAATCAAAAATTGAAATTTGATGAACTCGAATTGAAAACCCCAACTGGAAACGATGAAGAAGACACACGGCAGAAAGTCTAAAAACCCTCTAACTAAGAAAGAAGGTACTGCGCACATGTTTAATGAGTGATGGGCCTATTTGGTAGGCCTTTTTTATTTTTAATAAGCCCAACAAAGGAGCCCAAAAAAAAGAGAGCCGCCAAAATAGAATGATCGCATTCCAGCACAGAGAGAGTTACACGCGTCGCATGAAGGATACTTTTTTGTTTTCATATAGATCATTCTACGTACATAGTACGTACTGTAACAGTGTAACACCCCCATTATTAAATATTGTCGATGTTGACTTGGAAGAAAAAAATAAAAAGGAAATGGAGATTTTGACGAGCGTAGCTATTACAGTAGTAACAACGATCTTCGTGGTTTTGTCTTTCGCTATCTACCTCACGATCAGAATCTTTACCGGGAAATCAAGAAACGACGAGAGGTATGTTCCGGTACACGCCACGGTCTTCGATCTTCTCTTCCACAGCGACGATTTGTACGATTACGAGACAGAGATCGCTAAGGAAAAGCCAACTTACAGGTTCTTGAGTCCAGGACAGAGCGAGATATTAACTGCAGATCCTCGTAACGTGGAGCATATTCTCAAGACAAGATTCGATAAGTATAGTAAAGGGCATATCAGTAGAGAGAATCTGACGGATCTTTTAGGGCATGGTATCTTTGCTGTTGATGGTGATAAATGGAAACAGCAGAGGAAGCTTGCGAGCTTTGAGTTCTCTACTAGGGTTTTAAGAGACTTTAGCTGTTCTGTTTTTAGGAAGAATGCATCTAAGCTTGTCGGTTTTGTCACGGAGTTTGCTCTCTCTGGAAAAGCTTTTGATGCTCAAGTAAGTAGTTTCGAATCAAAGTTAACAGACCAAAACTCATTATTTATCACGGAGTTTTGTTTTTGTAGGATATGTTGATGAGATTTACACTGGACTCCATCTTTAAAGTTGGGTTTGGTGTGGAGTTAAAATGTTTGGAGGGGTTTAGCAAAGAAGGGGAAGAGTTTATGGAAGCTTTTGATGAAAGTAACGTTGCAACTAGTTCCAGATTCATTGACCCGCTTTGGAAGCTGAAGTGGTTTCTTAACATTGGATCACAATCTAAGCTTAAGAAGAGCATTGCTACTATAGATAGATTTGTCTATAGTCTAATTACCACTAAAAGGAAAGATCTTGCTAAGGAACAGAACACTGTAAGTTCTCTCTTAGGATTACCCTCTTAATTAAATATTGCATTTACCATTTTTAAACCTTTTGAAAAAAATGGTTTGCTTGTCGATCCTTTAGGCTGTTAGAGAGGACATACTATCGAGATTTCTTGTGGAGAGTGAGAGAGATCCCGAGAACATGAATGATAAGTACCTTAGGGATATAATTTTGAATTTTATGATTGCTGGTAAGGACACAACCGCTGCATCTCTTTCTTGGTTCTTGTACATGCTCTGCAAAAACCCACTCGTTCAGGAGAAAGTCGTACAAGAAATAAGAGATGTGACATCAAGCCACGAGAAAACAACTGATGTAGATGGTTTCGTTGAAAGTATAAACGAAGAGGCTCTTGATCAAATGCAGTATCTCCATGCAGCTTTGTCTGAGACGTTGAGGCTTTACCCTTCTGTGCCTGTGGTACAATAAACAAGTCCTTCAAATATTAAAGATTTTTCTGTGATTGATCATTATAAGATTTTCTTATTCTATCTTTGGTCCTTCCGCAAAGGACATGAGGTGTGCAGAAATTGATGACGTTCTTCCAGATGGATATAGAGTGAGTAAAGGGGATAATGTCTACTACATAGCCTATGCAATGGGGAGGATGACTTACATTTGGGGTCAAGATGCTGAGGAATTCAAGCCAGAGAGATGGCTTAAGGACGGCGTGTTCCAACCCGAATCTCCATTCAAATTCATAAGCTTTCATGTCTTTACACTCTCTTTTTGACAAACTATGTGGCCTAGAGTAAGTCATTATTTTCTAATGCCTGAGGTGTTTTCTTTTTTTTGACTATGTATGTAGGCTGGTCCAAGAATCTGTCTTGGCAAAGATTTCGCTTACCGGCAAATGAAGATAGTATCAATGGCACTTCTTCACTTCTTTCGCTTCAAACTGGCTGATGAGAAGAGCAATGTGTGTTACAAGAGAATGCTTACACTTCATGTCGAAGGAGGACTCCATCTATGCGCAATCCCAAGGACAAGTACTTGAATCTACCAGAACACTTGCTAGAACAACTCGGAAAAACTCTTTCGTATCTATACTGTATTGTAGTATACTCAGTTAAAGAAAACTATTATATCTATACTGTATTATAGTACACTAGTATACTCAGTTAAAACAAACTCTTTCGTATCTATACTGTTTTGCCTTTTGTAATATTTGGTTTCGTGCTACTAAAGAAAGTTGAGGCCCTAATTCATACAGTATGATCTTTGTTATTGTTACATGAGCAAACATCAACACGACCAAATCAGTTTCACTCATCTATGGCCCTATTCTTTGTTATTGGATGTCGAATTCATCATGCTCGAGAGAAATACAAATCGAATCAAATCAAGAAGAACTGAATGAAGAATAGGTTGACTTCTTGTGTTATTGCGACCGTTAAAATATTATATCTCTGTATCTATCTTCTTTCTCTTTCTTCTTTAGCTAATGTAGTTGACTTCCAAAGAAACAAAAAAAAAGGAATGGAGATTATAAGGAGCATAGCTATTACAGTACTAGCAGCGACCATCATCGTTCTTTCTTTCACAATTTATCTCACGATCAAAATATTCACCGGAAAATCAAGAAACGACAAGAGATATGCTCCCGTACATGCCACGGTCTTCGATCTTTTCTTCCACAGCCACGAGTTATATGATTACGAGACAAAGATCGCGAGGACAAAGCCTACTTTCAGGTTCTTGAGTCCGGGACAGAGCGAGATATTTACTGCAGATCCTCGGAACGTGGAGCATATTCTCAAGACACGATTTGGTAACTATAGTAAAGGACCAAGTACTAATGAAAATCTTGCGGATCTTTTGGGACATGGGATATTTGCTGTTGATGGTGAGAAATGGAAACAACAGAGGAAGCTTGCGAGCTTTGAGTTCTCTACTAGGGTTTTAAGAGACTTTAGCTGCTCTGTTTTTAGGAGAAATGCGTCAAAGCTTGTTGGTTTTGTCACGGAGTTTGCTCACTCTGGAGAAGCTTTTGATGCTCAAGTAAGTTTTGAATCAAACTTAACAGACAAAACTCGGGATTATTTCCAAAAACTCAGGGATGCTTATTTGTTTTGTAGGATATGTTGATGAGATGTACACTGGATTCCATCTTTAAAGTTGGGTTTGGTGTTGAGCTAAGATGCTTAGATGGGTTAAGCAAAGAGGGGGAAGAGTTCATGAAAGCTTTTGATGAAGGTAATGTTGCAACCAGTTCCAGATTCACCGATCCGCTTTGGAAGCTGAAACGTTTTTTCAACACTGGATCGCAATCTAGACTCAAGAAGAGCATTGCTACAGTAGACAAGTTTGTCTACAGTCTCATTACCACAAAAAGGAAAGAGCTTGCAAAGGAACAGAGTACTGTAAGTTCTCTAAAGTTTTACCCTCTCTTTTTTGTTGTAGTTTTTAACTTTCTACTTGGCTTGTCCTTAGGCTGTTAGAGAGGACATACTATCGAGATTTCTTGTGGAGAGTGAGAAAGATCCGGAGAACATGAATGATAAGTACCTGAGGGATATAATTCTGAGCTTCATGATTGCTGGGAAGGACACAACCGCTGCATCACTCTCATGGTTCTTGTACATGCTCTGCCAAAACCCACTTATCCAGGAGAAAATCGTACAAGAAATCAAAGATGTGTTATCGACTCACGAGAAAGCATTCGATATAAATGTTTTCATTGAAAGTATAACTGACGAGGCTCTTGACCAGATGCACTATCTTCATGCAACCTTATCGGAGACCCTGAGGCTTTACCCTTCTGTGCCTGTGGTAAAATAACCTGACCCTAAAAGATTCTTCTGTGATCGAACATTTTAGGAGCTAAAGGAACCAAATAATGGGGATTAAAGATTTTCTTAATCTTTCTTGGTCTATTTTTAAGGACATGAAGTGTGCAGATAGTGATGACATTCTTCCAGATGGCCATAGAGTGAACAAAGGGGATAATATCTACTACATAGCCTATGCGATGGGTAGGATGACTTACATTTGGGGTCAAGATGCTGAGGAATTCAAGCCAGAGAGATGGCTTAAGGACGGCGTGTTTCAACCCGAATCACCATTCAAATTCATAAGCTTTCATGTTTGTACACTCTCTTGCAGACGAGCAACGTGGTGAAGAGTAAGAACTTTGTTCCTTATACCTGAGATGTTTTCTTTCTTTACTGGTGTATGTAGGCTGGTCCAAGAATCTGTCTTGGCAAGGATTTCGCTTACAGGCAAATGAAGATAGTATCAATGGCCCTTCTTCACTTCTTTCGCTTCAAAATGGCTGATGAGATGAGCAATGTACGTTACAAGAGAATGCTTACACTTCATATCAAAGGAGGACTCCATCTCTGTGCAATCCCGAGGACAAGCATTTGATATATAACCAGAGAACTTGCCAATAATGTCTGGTTCATGTAACCTCAAAACTTAATGTGTAAAAATTTGAGCCAGGCCTCCACGAAGTTGGTCAAAGACTCAAAGATCCTCGACAAAAATGGAATCAGACACCCAAAAGTTTCCTTGAGCTAAATAAGCCTCTTTTAAAGATATTTGAATGACTCAACTATCATATTAGAATCCGTAGAAAAGGACACAATATCGTATAATTTTACATCCAGAAGCTAGTACAAAAAGAAGTAGATAAGTTGGACTACAAAAATGAGTTCATGGGACATCTTATTGCATGACCACGGCAGGAATCTGAGTACCTGGTCTTTCAGTCCATCCCTTGCGAGATCTGTAAGCATCAATAGCCTCTAATCGCTGCCTCTCCTGCGAAGCACTTAGAGTAGACTTTCTTGCCTGCAAAAAGTAACACACATATAATCATTTGAACCAATAGCAAAACCTATTTTCCTGAAATTTTCTTACAATTAGAAACAATATAGCAAGACTATTATTATACCTTTGGAACAACAGCCAACTTTGGTGGAGCTTGCACCACATCACCAAATCTGATCTGCTCATGCTTAGGGAAGTTTTCTCGAAGGGTATCTTCAGTCTTGACTTGATTCTTCTTTTGCTTCTTAGCCTCCCAATACCTGCATTTTAAAAAAGGTAGAACATTTCGATTCCATAGTCAATAAAACTCAAAACACACATAGCAAACAAAGGATTTGGCCATTAAAGCTTACTTCTTCTTGCGTTCTTTCCTTTTAGACTGACCATCTAACTCAGCAAGCTCCTTTTCGAAACGAAGGTCACTCATTTGATTCCTCTTCCTCTTCTTCTTCTTCTTCTTCTCATCTCCCTTCATCACCATTGTATCATCTCCATCACTCTCCTAATCAGATGAGGTTTCACATTCTAATTATACTCTAATTGTTCCCTAATTGATATCTCTAATTGTTCCCTAAACTACAAAAGCGAAGTAAAGAAGACTATACCGTTGCAGTAGCAGTAACAGTAGCATCGACTTCGGGTTTCGTATTCTTCAATTTCTTCTCTACAACAACTTGTTTAGTCGAATCTGAAGGAGGACGACAAACACAAAACAGTCACAGAGAAGAAATCACAACAACACAAAAATTAGACTCAAATCGTTGTTAATTTTACCGTGGGGAGAAGGTGAGGTGTAGTTCATGAGAATACGGAGCTTAGAAGGAAGAGCATCTTGTTTCGAACGATCAGGCGGCGGCGGGAGTCTCGCCGGTCCGCCGTGTGCAGCTAAGTAGTTTTTCTCTCTCCTCTTCTTCCCTTTCCCTCCCATCTCTCTCTCTCTCTCTCTAAAACAAATCGAAGACGCAGACCTAACTTTGTTGTATTCATTAAGCTTTCTGGAGAAGACGAATCTCGGCCCAGGCCCATATATTTAGCCCAATAACTTTGTTGTATTCATTAAGCTTAGAGGAGAAGATGAAGGTCGGTTTAAGCCCATATATGTAGCCCAATAACATTTATTTTATAACTAACTAAACTATCAATTATCAAAAGACAAAACAGAGAGAGATAAGAAGAATAAAGAAACATAACTTAAGTCAAATAAAGTTGAATCTCTGTCTTTTTTTGTCATCTTGGTCCCATAACATAGTGCCAAATCTCAATCTGTGTGAGTTGTGAATCGTATGAGTTCCTAGGGTTTGTGGAATTGAGAGAGAGAGAGAGAGGGGGAATAAGGGATTTGAGATGCATAATAGCTCCTCCAGCTCCGGTGGTGACCTTGAAAAGCAGCAGCAGGAGGACAAGGATGACCAGAAGCAGAGCGAGTCGATCAATGAAGCGAAGAGCCTCACAATCGTTGTCTGCAATGGAGATTCAAGTGGGACAGAATTGGCTCAGATCCAGAAAAAGGTTAGCTTGTCTAGGAGTAGTAGCAGCAGCTCTCACGAGCAGTGCAGGGTTTGTCAACAAGAGAAAGAAGAGGCTTTGATTGAACTTGGGTGTCATTGTCGTGGTGGTCTTGCTAAAGCTCATAGGTCTTGTATTGATGCTTGGTTTCGCACTAAAGGCTCTAACCAGTGTGAGATCTGTCAAGTTGTGGCTGTCAACGTTACACCTCCGGAGACACAACCAACTACAAATTACTGGGTTTGGAGGATTGATCCTAGCTATAGACAAGAAGAGCGTGAGAGAGGATGTTTTAGTCCGCTTTGGGTTGCGTTCTCAATTCTCATTGGTGGTTTAATGCTTGATGTGTTAATATCAATTACACTTGGGGTCTCTGCGCTTCCGGTTAACATCATTATTGGAGTCATAGTGGTGCTTGGTCTAGGAACTGCGCTAAGGCTGACTTTGGAGTTCTGTTATGAATGGAGCTTGAGAAGAGCGGTTCAGAGGGCGGTGCAGAGGGCGGAAGCAAACAACTTTAATAATAATATTGCGTATCCACCTGCTCTGTAGGGGGAGAAACTATGTCAAAGTTAAAAACTCGTGTGTATGTTAAAGTTGTATGAGACGTGTAGAATTACAATGCTAAATTTGTTGGGGAGAACACAAAGATGACAAGTTTTTAAGTTTCTCTTTTTAAGGCATATTAGAAAAAAAATGAAGTAAAACTTCGAAACATGAGATGAGAGAGGTTCAATTGTTTTTTTTACTATAAAAGTCTAACGAAGTTTTTTTGGCTTGTATCTCAAAATAAATGCACGAGGAATAAATTTGCTCTGTATAAATGAATATATATTAAAATCATCAGTAAAGAGGCCATTTATCACAGACATAAACCAACAAACAAACTCAATGGGGAAGCTTCGGTGTGTATACCTCGCCAATCTCAAATTCTCAACAAGCCTTCGATCTCTCTATAAACCATCTCCACAAAAAAAATCTATTGACCGAAGAAATCAGAACAAAATAATGACACGGGACACAGATGAAACGGAATCACTTTACTGGGACTAACCATACTTACATATGTTACAGACGAACAAAACATGTTCACAATTTGAGTTTAAGATTTCTACGGCTTGCTACTTTACCTCGGACTTCCGAGTATTCAAACCTGTGATTTTCCGACAATTTTTTCTAGCCGTTTGTATAAATGAGGTCTGATTCTATACTTTCATTCCCACCCGAGCTTCAGCATCTGATCCACCACCTTTAAGCTTAACTGCAGGGATACATCTTTTTATCATAAACTATGTACAATCATAGAAACTTTAGTGTATTGACAAACTGACGTAGAACCCATCAAGGATGCTGATTGTTATGGAGACTTATCTAAACCTAAACACTCTCAAAATGATTAAAACTTACAGCTGGATCAGTGAAGATTATCAACTGTTTATCTTCCGTGGATACTAATAGGTTTGTGTTGTCAACGTTCAGAGTCAGTGCGCTTATATCCTGGCCTTGACCAAGCTTAAGCACATGGAATACCTACAAGACAAGCATAACAGGTTGTTTAGACCAGAAAATTAGCGCCCGTGAATTAGTTTAAGGAGTGTTCATATTATACCTTTAGTGTGTATAAGTTGAGGAAGCAAATTGAAGGAGATGGAACATCCAGTCTTTCAATTTCGTTGCCATCTTTTGATGTATCGTTACTGCTCGACAAGTCCATGCTGGAACATGAGTTCATCCCAATCAACGCATTTTGACCATCCATAGATATTTCCATGCAACTTATGCTACAAGAGAAAGGAAGTTTTGCTTTTGCGATCAGAACTCCGTTAATGGTGAACACGCTAATAGAACCTTCCAAACTCATCCATGCCATTATGACCCCATCAGATGAAATGCAGAGAGAATCAGCGGTCACACCAACTAATCGTCTGATCAGCCGTCCTTTTCTAATGGAATGCAATAGAACATCTGAGGACTCAGAAGACGAAACAACGACTCCTTGATCTGAGCTGACACAACAACAAATTATTTCTCTTCGATGGCCACGGAGCACTTGTATCGGCCCTTCAATACGACACTTTTTGCCTTTGTTTGCCAATGAGTTGGCCAGATTCGTGTTGCTGGCGGAGGAGGGCGCACTGGAGCCAGTTGATGGCTCAGACACGCTTGTTCGAGAAGTAAAGGCCTTGTGAATTCTCCACAGCAAAACAGTACTGTCTCGTGAACCCGTCACAAGGAAGTTGTTGTCTGGAGACAGAGCCAGACATGTAACAGGGGCACAGTGCCCAAAAGCTGTTTCCAGAGTTTTTGCTCCATCAGATGAGACCAGCTTGATACTGTTATCCGCATGTCCACCTATTATCAAACACATGATTTCCGTAAATACATTACCATCAAACTTAGGACCGTATAAATGCTTGCTTATTACCTGTGATTATTTCCCCGTCGCTTGTAATAACAACAACGGAGGAACTTCTGATTCCTGATGCAGCAAATGCCTGTGCCTGAGGAAATTGCCAGTCACCAGTTCCAGCACTAGCTGGACCCTTGAACATGCGCATCAATGATCCACTAGTTGAAGTCGCTGTCGCCTTCCCATGATGAAAGAGAAAAGGAGTACCTTGGCCATCAGGGGTGTTTGGTTGCCACTTGTGCTGTGCAACACGAGCTGCTGGCACATTCATGTCCACAACCACAACACTATCTGAAGATGCCTGAATAGCTGAGGCTGGTAAGTTGCAGCGTTCCGGAGCTTGGACAGCATACGGTTTTATTTCTTTTGGATTTCGAAAAATAGTCTGACAAAAATTCAAAACAACTGTCATGTACACGTCGTGAATTTAACATAAAGAAAATAAAGTACAGACTACGTAAGACTTTTCTTGGTCTTAATTTCCCCCTGAATCCCCCATTCTCACACATAGCATGCAGTAGACAGAGAAAACTCTATCTTAAACCTGATGACGCGGATTCCTATAATAAAACCCTATTTATTTTGATAAAAGGTTGTAAGGAACCTATCGACCTTGAATATAGCTCAGTTGTAAGGAACCTATCGACCTTGAATATAGCTCACCCTCAAAGAAATGGTGTTTAAAAGAAGTATTTACTAAATTGCAAAACCAAATTGACACTAGCAGTTACCTGCATATGTAGCACATCTTTCAACGGCATCCTCTTCATGTGAGGAACAGTCAATAGCTGGGATGGTGTTTGCCCAAAATAAGCTATCTGGTCTTGTGTAGCACGTTGTTGTACCTTCATCAAACATAGACAGGCAAGTCATGTCAACACCTCAATACTTAAACTGAGCAAACTACAACAGTATAGCAAAAATTGCCTTACCGGGTCCGTGATCTTGTCAATATCAACAGTCCCCTCATAAGTAATGTAGAAGAAAACGTTATTTGCCAATATAGCTTCTTTGCCACGTTGTTTAAATCTGAACGAATAAGTTAAATAAAAGTAGAACAATTTAATGGCTTACAAAGAAACTTTGTTGTGATTATTTTGCTGGAGGAAACAAAGTTATGGAAAAATGTGCTGGCAGTATATCATCAGTTCAAGGGAGAAGACCTACCCAAATATGAGATCAATCCATTCATGTAAATGTGCAGATACATGCTCGCTCTCAAGAGCCCTTCGTTGCTTGTGTACAAAATCCACTGGGTTTTTGGCCCAAGGAGGAAGTTTTACAGCATCTGATAGATGAAACAAACCGCATCAGATAACACAATATTTATTATGCCAGGCATAAATTTTGGCTATGAAAAGGAAGGAAACCACAATACCAAGCTTTTCTCCCAACTGTGTTGTACCAAAGTCAATCGAATTTTCGTTTGTCAGCACCTCAGGGAGGTAGAACAACTCTGGAACCTGTAAATTTAGTGGCTCAATAAGGGTAGGTTCTTGAATTGTTAAGGCATTTGATGCTTTAGGTAAACCAATACGTACCAATTCTTTCACATCACTCATGTCTTCTAGAACTCCATTCCAAGTGCCTGGAATGTCTGAAAACATGCGGTCTGCATGATCAAACTTTCCACCTTGAAGTTGAATTGACAGAGTTGTGAACGGTTCAACTCTGGCCAGATAATACAACACCTGCACACATTAAATAAATGATAAAAGTGTACAAACTCCATCCAGTTGCATCAAAAATAATATCCACTGTCTTCTCTCCAAGATTCAGAGGTGCACAAACTTTAAACTGCGAATGGCAGTAATAGTGGTAGGATATTATAGAGAAGATAACTTACTGCTCCAGCACTTGAGTAATGTGAGCCATAGTGGAATTTGGGAATAACTGGATCTTCAAAGCTAGAATATCGCTCTTGAAATTTTTTGAGACGCTCTGGGTTCAATGCACCAATTGGCTGAACATATCCAGACCCACATCAAAACAAGATTCTCTAGGTTTATGAATCATCATATGCAGGCTAAGAACGTAAAATTGGAAACAAACTGCAAAGAATACCACCTTCGAAAGATCTCTGAAGGTAGATGGATTTGAAAGGTCTAGACTTTCTGAACTGTTGTCAGAAATAATCCACGGAAAAACAGGATACTGCAAAGAATAAGAAATCTATCAAGGAAAAACGGACATTGACATTCACCAGGAATATGCTAAAGAGCACAAGATCTACCTGAGTAATGTCATTATAACTACGGCCAGCCAACGTGTTAAGCTGCATCAAGTATTCAAAATTGCTAATCTGCAGATATTATCCAGATGGAAATCTTTCTGTATCAGATGTTATTCTTGGATACGGATATAAAAATGTATGACAAGTCTGAGTGTGCAGTTTATTGGTACCTCCCATCTAGCCCATCGCTCCATTAACTGAGTTCTTCTCAAAAGCTGTTCAGGCCTCTGAAAAGGTAACAAATATATGTAAATTTGCAGCACAGAACGAAAAGTGACTCAGCCTAGTCATATGCTTTATCAATTTCCCATAGAAGAATAATATGGACCAAGAGTAATTCAAAAGCTACACAAAAGAAGTTGGCAAGGGAAAAATAGAAACCTGAGTTGCTAGGTAAACATTGTTCAAGTGAGGAGGCCTTGCTTGAACGATAGCTCGATATGCATTTCTTCTTCCCTCAGTATTCTGTGATGTTAAACAAGCAAAATGGGAAAAGTAATTGGTTACAGCATGCAGAGACCTGAGATTGGCAAGGTCAGAAAGATAAATATATCGTATGTAGAAAAGGTTTTAGATGCAGTACCCCAAAATCAAAAAATAAGTTTGAACGGTCAACCATAAAGAGTTCCAAGGCGCTCCTTCTCAGGAGATATCTGAGAAAAAAATAAACAAAAGAAAAGATCATCAGTTATATGCTAATCCTGAGAGATCAAAAAGGAATCTCTACTCATACAGAAAAGAGGAAAACTTCCCGAAAAGTAAAATCAGGTAACTATGAAAAAGATCGATTAACTCCACGGGTAAGAGAAAGGTAATACTACAAAAATATTAGATATTCTGCCCGTCTAAACCATTCCAGAAGTTCTTTGGATGAATCTTAATTAAATAAACATAAAAGTTCTAAATTCTAAGCAAAAGATCATCTGAATATTAAATGAAGTAATGAACAGGAATACATGAGCTAAACAGAATTTTAATGATGAAGCTTTACCTCCGGCTATAAATCTGATGAAGAGAAGACATTGGCCAACTACGATCCTTTTCTTGGTCACGTGATTGGGATCCATATGAGTGATCAGTCAAATTCTGGCTTTCTCTGTTGTCAACAATAAAATTTATCTTCCGTGTTGTTATCTGAGAAGGCACAGCAGTTTGATCAGCAACCAGAAATCCATACAAGAAAAGCATATATGGGAATTATGAGCCAATTCAGATTTATATAATGTCTACATGCCAAAATTCTTGAATTCACTTGATCCAAGTACTCTAGTTGATTCTTATCCAATTTATTAACTAGTTTCGAGTTAGCTACTTGTTGAGAATCCAAAACATTCAAGTCGGTCGAACATACTTGAAAGGTTCCTTTCACAACCCTTAGTGGCCGGACCATTGATGTGGGAAACTCAAGAAGGATCCTTTCATCAACTTCACTGGGAACAAAGCCAGGTGCTACTGCTGAAGAATCTCGGACCATTTCAAGGTCATTTGAAGTTCGAGGATCACTAGTCCCTGCTGAATTTCTGGATGCATGCTCATGTGAACCAGATATTCTCTCATCATTTCCCCTTCTATGTTCTTCAGCATGGCCTTTGATATCAAGATGATCACCCTCTCCATGTTCATCATCTTCATACGCTATTTCCATTGATATAACTTCAGCAGCAAGAACAGGAGGATTCGATGCAGAACCCTTGCTACCATTATCACTTTTTGTGTCTGTCTGATCGTCATAGTTTGCTGCTGCCCCGAGATGATCAGTCCCAGAATAATCCCTCCTTATACACTGTCTCATCCTTGAAAAGCTTTCCATAGAATCAAGTTTCCAAAAAACCTGCATGTTTAAAGATATCACGTTACTGAGAAACTTCTTAACATGTTCCAGATTTCTTAGAAAGAAACACGGCTTACGCGTTCAGGACTGCATATTTCATCTCCAAAAGGCCCAAAAAAGCATCTCATTTCTGCCAAGTAACGAATTAATTTGCGCCAACCACGGCTTCCCAAGCATAGGCGATTTGCCGCAATGATATCATCTTGCATACGCCTATCAATCTGGTGAGAAGTTGAACCAAAAAGTGAGAGTCAAGAGTATGCACCCTTCAAAAACTATGAAGTGTGCCAAGGTGGAAATCAAACCTCTGATCTTTGCATGTTACGTGCTAAAGCAAAACTTGCCACCAGTACAGCAATAAATTTGTACGACAAAGCATTGAAATCTTTTCCATAAACTGATTTTGTATCCATTGGTTGGAGACATTCCATCCATGCCACTCCCATAGCTTCGGAAGTGTTCCATCTCTGTAAACGCTCCATGTCACCGATATTCCTCCGCTGCGCAGAAGTAGCCATTGCAACAGCACTCAGACCTCTTCCTGAACCAATCTTTGCATTCCGTTCAAGATCTCGTGCAGCTGCCAAAGCTGCCGCTTTTGCAGCAGCTTTATCCCTTGGTCGAGGTGGTGCATTGTTGTTTATAGGCTCCAGTGGTTTCTGGAAGCTTGAAAAGGTCTGAAGTTTGGCAGTCTTACGCTCAAGCATAGAAGAGTCTCGCCTAAAATGTGAAGCTGTAGGAGGTGGCGGGGCTTCCCAGCCAGCTGCCCCTGCAGCTATCATTGCTAGAGCCATTGCAGCAGGCGGTGAAGCAAAAGCAGCAGCCCACTCCGGAGTAACCATAGAAAGAGCACCCTAAACAGACAAATTTGGATAACTCAATTTAGTAAATCAAGTATCAAAATTCTAAACCTAATACAAAACTTTGGTAAAGTAAGCAATTTTGTAAGCGCTGAAATGGCATCTCAGCAACTAGAAATAAACAGTAATCATTATAGAAACATAGAACCATGATAGCAACTGAGTAATGTAAACAGCTTTAAGCTACCTCAACGGGAAGCGCATCAGCAGCCAAGGCACGATCATCAACGACAAGGGGATTCATACCATCGGCAGTGGCAAGTTCATGGATGCCAGCCAAAAGAGGTCGCCATCTCCGGAGGACTGCAACAAATGGTGGTAAAATAGCCTCTATATACTGCTTACGAAGTGGTCTTCTGTCTCTGCTGATAGCATGCCATACCTACACATATTTGTGCTGGAATCAGAAAGTGAAGAAAGGAAAAGAAAAAAAACACAAGGCCCTGGACAGTGAACAGCATCAGATTTTTAACCAAAACACTAAGAACAGCATCAGAAGTGTAATAGGGGAAGATGACAACTTTCCAATCGCTGCATGGAGATTTGAGACCAGAATATCATTAAGCATGCCAATCTGTTAAGGGAAGAACTAACCTCAGAATAGAGAACACATGCAGTAACCAGTACTCTCTGCCTCTTTGAATCGGATATTGGCATGTTTAGGATAGGAGAGAGCACACTGTGAGATAAGAAAAAAAAAGAGTCAAACTTTACCAGGGTGCAAAATTGCTGACACAGTATGTAAGCAGATGGATATCTAATTGGCAATGAAGAGATCAACAAAATATGTCATTGAGTTTACCTCCACAATAAAGCTGATCGGGATTGTCGCATAGACATTAGAGAACCGCTATCTAATGTACCTGAATTCCCGGAAGAACGTTCAGAACTTAGATTTCTCATTAGCATATTATCTTCACCATAGTCTTCTTCCCTCATAGACAGAAGCACCATTCGAAGCATGCATAAGAAAGGCTGATCACTGTCCAGCAACTGGTAGAGGGCTGTCATCCCTCCCATCCCAGTACCAGATCCTCCACCTATTCCAAGGCCACCTCCGAGTCCGGACTCATCTAACAGCAAAGCTTGAAGCATGGATACAGATTTTTTAACTAAGGGAAGTTCAATCCAGTTTCCATGAGTATCTTTTTCTAAAGTAGATTTCCAAGAGTCTGAACCACTGCCACCACCACCAAACGAACTAGTTTTAGGGGGAAAGCCAACACCATACCACAATCGACTCCTATACTTCCAACCCTCAGCCAAATCCATGGCACAGCTACCATATGAAACAAAAGCACAGGAAACAGATTCATAAGGTTCAGCTGCAGAGGCAGCAGTAAGGCGCTCCATTGCGACTGCAGAAATCTGCCCACTTGAATCAGCCATTGAAGCGAGTATCTGAAAAAAGAAAAGTAAAAAGTTATAATATATATGTTTAAGAGAATCCCAAATAACAATATTGAAGCATGCTCGTAAAAGATACAACAATGAAAGAAAAAGAAAAAAAAAAAATAGGTATTGACCCAACCAACAAGGAGACGAATTGATCATGAACATAAGAGAAGCATGAACAGATTAACATCATATGAAAATATAATGAAATGTATGAGCGTGGTTTCTTGAAAAGCACTTGATTATACAAGAAAACGTGAGAAACAAAATATTGAAAGTCCATATTAGAGAAATTAGGTGTTTTGAGAATGTTTTCCACTTACATCCAAAGGGACCTTCCCTGAATCACTTGACAGTGAAGCGCGACTGCTAGAAATCTCTGACGATTCTCCGATCGCTGTCAGTGTGCTTGTACGATTTTTAAGAGAAACAAGAGAAAGAGGAGACGGAGAAGCATCAACTGCATTTGTTGTACAAGTTTGTTTGCTTTGTAACCTCAAATGATCTTCGACGAGCATCAAAATCACGATTGCATTTTCCACCAGAAAGACAGAAAGCTGAGCAGCATTTTCTGCTCCAGCCTTTGCATCTTTTGGTGCTAGACCCTCTGCAGCAACACCAGCAGCTGCTGCAGCAATAACTTGAGTCTGTTGAGGGGAAAAAAAGATTGTGTAGATAAAAATCTAGTTCTATCCCAATAGACGGGTGAACACACACACATGCATGAAAGAATAATATGAGAGCACTAAGCTTTACAGCATTGTTTCTTGCAAGCAAACTCCCTGGAAAATATACATTGTGCATTTGTAAAAACAAACTCTACATTTCCTTTATCAAAGACTTATATAGCCATTAAACAGATCAATGAAAAAAGGTATTTCAAGGGATGGAAGGAGTTGGTTATATGTGGAACTATGGAAGGTATAAAAGAATATTAATTTTGGTTTATCGTTATAAATAAGATTTGAAAAAGAAAAAAAAAACGCAGGAAAAGTGGAGTTACCTGAGCCTGCAGTTCTCTGGCAGCAAAGTCTAGCAAACCACCAAAAAGTCTTCTTTTGAAAATTGGTAATGACTCCTCACGCCTTCAAAGAGTAGAAGATCAAAAAAAAAAATGACAGGATGCTAGAGATAATGACTCAAAACTACCATACCAATCTTCAGAAAACCGAAATAGAAACCGTACATAAGGCTTGAAATATGTGAAATACACAAGTGCCTCAGGAAAAGTGAAGTCATTCAAATTAAGCGTGCAAAGGTGATAAAGAGTTACATGGAAATACCTAATTCTTTGCTCTCCAGTGCTAGAACCACCAACGATAGAAAGCCACTCTGCACAATGAATTGTAGCCTCGATATCCTGTAAGAAGGAAATATATGACAGAAGTAATAATACTTAAAAACAATGGAGCTAAGGTGTAAGCCAATAGAAAGTAAAAACAAATATCTACCTTCCAACCATCTTTTTGGCGCATTGAATGTTCCAACATTATGATCAAGAAGTTGTGAATTAGATCTTCTACCTCAGAAGAACCCGCTGAAGCAGACTGTTTCCCAGCATCTTTCTGTGTACACACAAAAGTCAGCAAAATTTGGCAGAGCTGTTGACACTTTGTCTACAACTTACCAGCTAACATAGTTGATTATATACTCTCTTAAGAGTTGCACGCATAAGTGGGCTCACTGACAATACAAAATTGTGATAGAAATGTTTTAGGTTCTAGAGTTGGATGAGTACCTCATAATTCGAGATCAAAATCTCCAAGATCCACTCAGGCCATTCTTCCATTTTTGTCAGACTGCTTCTATTTTCCGGATGACTACAAGCCAAAAAAAGAAGATCCTGAAAAAAGAAAGAGGGAGTTCAGAAAGTGATCGAATGAGTAGAACAATGGAAGTGAACGCTTTTTAAGAAAGTCCGCAGAATAAAAGTTCCAGAAAAATCTTAAGTTTTATCAGATTTCATGACAGATTGACAGCTATTTGGAACAAAATGCTCATACTGTTTCCTAGTACACTTATACTAACCCAAGGTCCAGAATATCACAAGCACCTTTACAACGACATTTATTCCTTGACAGTCATGACATATACCTGAAGTGCTCGGCTTTGTAGAGCCATGGACGCAGATGGTAGAGACCGCAGGAGGACTAACAAAAGTTGGGAGTGTTCAAAGCGATGACCTGAATCATAAAAGTTAAGGCCATCTTCTGTTGATGAAGCATTGATCTGCAAGAAAGCACACGTGATCGCTATAAGTTTAACCTCACACCAAAATCTTAAAGACTAATCATGATAGACAATGCTGGCGTATGAATGTGAACCACACATCACAACAGCCATAGAAAATCATGATAGACAATATATGGTACCACAGAGCATTTTAGGGAGCCAGATTTAAAACCAACTTTCATCAAGTTTCACACCTTCGTGTAACAATACAAATAAGACAAGTACAAAGTTGACGTGAAAGAACCATGCAGAAACACACCAACACTATTTTATAATAAGAAACGCTATATGCTCCCTCTTTTTTCCACCCAAGTCATAGAAAGTAATACCATGGCAATCAGAAAAGATACCCTATATACTTTTCAATCACTTTGTTCATAAAATGATTAAACAAAATGGGTATCAAGAGCATGCCATACCGAGGCTCCAAGCAAAGTTGTATAGACGTTGTCAGTCATCAGCCTGTTTGGAGCAGATTGAAATGCTTTCAGCAAAGCAAATAGGAGCAATGCGACTTTATCATCAAACATTGTTCCTCCATTTTCATGGAGTCCACTACCCAGGATGTTACTTGTCAAATCAGAACGGGCAACCGAATCAAATGTTAGGTGCCCACTAGAAATTAAAGCACCAATCAATCTAATGATCCCAACGACAACAGCATCACTATTGTCAACATTGTACACGTTATTTCTTGCACTATCAGCACTAATCGAAAGACTTATACCACCAATTTCAGAAACAGACAATATTCTCTCAGTATCTATGGAATTGGTAATGGAAATCGAGTCACTATCACAAATGACAGATGAAAATACATGCTCATTTTCTTGTGGATCTGATGCTGGTTCATTCGGAGACCCTACATTATCATCCTCAACAGAATTTCCATCAGGACCAGAAGGGTCAACACCGGAATCCAACTTTTTTACAGAATCAGACCCGTTGTTCTGACTCTTTTCACTTTGATCAGTTGATGACCTTGTTCCACTCTTACCCATAGCTAAAACATTATCCTCACCAGTTTTAGCTTCTCGCTGCAGCAGAACAAGAAGTGTTTCTATCCCACCTGATGTTATAAATACCTCTGCAAACATCTGAGCTCTTGCAGCATTCGGCTGTACAACTAACCTATACATAAGGTGTAATACCCTCGCAACCTAAAAATATGAAAAATGTTAAATAGTGTCAGACAGCACGTATTTGTCATATAATTTGATTCATTGCCATTCTTCTAATTACCAACAGAAAGGAATGCAATCTGTTATATATCTCGAACTGACCCACATTTTACCATGCAAACTATTATAAGATGGTTTTCCAGAATTCAAGTATACATATTCTGACTGCTATCACGCAGACTGGAAATGGCGCTAAGATGCAAGGACTGGACGGCATAACTAAAAGATGGCGAAAAATGAATTGAATTGGCATTGAATATGCAATTAACCTAAGATAATACAGGTGAAACACACATATTCATCGCTAGAGATAATTTCCATCCAAGACAAACAGTAATGAAATAGGGAGTATACTAAAATTGGAAAAAGAAACTTTCAGGGCAACTAATTATTATATATAATAGTTGAATGGCATATACTCCCTCTGTTCTTTTATAAATGATCTTTTTTTAAGCTAATGGTAGAAAATTTTTACTTCCCCATTTTGGTTGTCAAATGGTGTTAATGGAAAAAAATAACACTAAGGAAACGTATTACCTGATTTGGCTGTGGACTGTCAATTATGAAACCAAGTAACTGACGGAGGTCATCAGCAGCTAAAGAAGGAGATGCTGCTCCCATTAGAAGTTCAATAATCACCAGAAGTTCATCAATCAGAGCATTAAGTTCCCCCATTTGACGCGTATTCCCGTCAAGAGGAAAAGTGGTCTCCGAATCCTTCTCAGAAATCATCCAATAGCATCTTCGACAGCCATCTAGAAGCAGCTGAATAGCTTCGGCATTCCTCATGGCTGTTGCTTCAGTGAAAACCATATCTTGAAGGGATGACAATAGCTTCTTCTGGAGTCCATAATTGCATAGGCTCCATATCTTTAAATCTAATAGAAGTGTGCGAAAGAGCTGCACTTTAAGAACATGATTGATCTTCTGAGATTGGCAAAGAGAAACAATGGCCGCAACCAGTTCCTCTTCTTCTACTCCGCCATGCTTCCTGTCGAGGGATGCAAGTGAGTGTAGAAGATAACTCAGAATTCTAGCAAGAATCTCGGGTCCCTGATTACGACACAACTCTTCATTGTTCCCAGGATGTTGAATAGCAACTGATAGGATTCTAAATACAGGAGCAGCAAGAGTTACTGTGGACAAAGACAATGGAAGATTTCCAGGACATGGCTCCAAGCTATCTTTCTGCACATTGCTTACGGTCAAAGGAAGCAGGGACATGGGTCCTCCATAAGCTAGGGCCCAGAAGGACTCCACTGGCTTTATTCTCGTTGCAACATGGACTTGTCCAAGAACCTCAGCTGGTCGCCTTAGAGTGCCTTAACCAAGATAAAAATACATAGTAAAAAATTTTGGTCTAACTACAGCAAGAAAATGAAAATGATTGTTTAGTGTTATCAGATTTAAAGAGCATTTGAGCTAAAATTGTAATAAAAATGGAGTATAAATATAGGCACCTGCTGCTCCCGAAAATGAAGCATCTGGGCAAAACCGCCCACTTAGCAGACAAGGGTGGTAAAGCAGGTGAGTATATCCTCCAATGTCTGCATCCAAATTACTATTTTCCTCTGCCCTATTACGTACATAGTCATTTGTAGCTAGCCAAGGAAGGCCTGCCCCATTCCCAAAACAAGGCAAAACATCCCCACCTCTAGAAGCCAAGCGCGCCATTCTCTCAGGACCAATTGGTTCCTTAAATATATAAACTGGTCCCATCTCTGCAAACAAAGGACATTGACGACGACGACGTTGTAGACCAGCCATAGTAGGAGGAGGATTTGTGCCAATGCAACAGAAAGAGAGGGGCTTGGATATACGAGGGAAATCAAAAGGACGACTTTCGTACAAGGATCCATCAATATAAAGCCGTAATTCACTCTCGGCTTTCCCCAGAAGCCCCTGCTTGCAGCTATGCTCGAGACCAATAAAATACCAACATTGAGGCTTAAATGCATGAGTAAAATGCAGCGAAGACTTTCTTCCTTTCCCGCTACCACTCTCAACCACCAGAAATTGAGCATGGAAATATGCTTCTATTCCCTGATTATCAGCGGACAAAAAGCTGAACAAACGTGGCATATGAGCAGTACCCTCACCAGCGAGGGCACTCGCAGCCGCTGCAGCTGACATGGCGGATGTTTTCCCTGACTTGGCTGCTGCGGCAGCAGCAATTGCAGCTGCCGCAGTTGCAGCATTTAATGTGTCAGCAAATGATTCAATATAGATCCATGTTGCAAATGCGTAGCCATTGGTAAAGGGCCAACGACTTTCACCGGGACCAAGTAAGCCAGAGCTTTCACCATCAAATTCAAAAGTACAAGCAGGTCCCCTTGATTCCTTTCCACTCATTGTCTTCTCCAAAGCAAGCATCAACGGGCTTGACCACGCTGTTGTAATCGCTGTTTTTATAACCTGAAGCCACCTGTGTAAATCATCGACACTAAGAGAGTGTCCAGCTAAATGTTGGATGCATAGTAACAGAACAGAAGCAGCACCCCATTTCATATCAACATCCTTGAAAACTATCTCTTCCACTGATCGCAACAAAACCCCCAATAAACCTGCCGTGGAACACATAGCTCTGTTTCTCGTGCATGAACGTAAAATAACCAGCAAACCCCGAACCATGCGAGTCCTTGGGGACATAAAATTAACGGTATCACCTAAACCAGGAAGCCAAGGAATAAGTTCACCAGAAACAATTGCAGCACGGGAATTTAACATGACACTAGGAGGGTTGCTATCTTCATCCTCTTCAAAACTCTCAACTCCACCCATGGTGGCAATAAGTGAATCGACAACAAGGAAAGCAGTGGCCTCTGACTCTTCTCCAGCGCCAAAACTCTCAATACCGCTGACAACATTCTTTAGTTTGTCCAAGCTTTCAGGTTTCCCCATAATGGCTGAATCCACTAGATGCAGTAGCTCTGGAGAAACATTTGGAACTGTAGCCTTTGGCTTGGGTTTCTGCGGGGAATGAACTGGGGAATACCCAGATTCTGGATGGTGGAAAGAATCCAGACTAGTTTCAGACAGGGACTGCTGATGCATAGGATCAGGTGCCTCTCTCTCAGGTCCAGGGCTAGAAAGTCGGTCACTTTGCACATCATCCATGGGCATCAAATCATACATCTCCTGACTCCCGGACAAGTGACTAGTAACTCCTTCAGTGCCACCAAATGAAGACCTCCCAAGATCAGAATTTGAAGTGCTTCCAGGTTCCTTAAGTTCACCATGTGATTCATTCACAGCTTTTTCCTGATCTCCTCCCAGAGACACTTGTTCAAAATCATCATCCTTGAAAACTCTATCAGCTGAACTAATCCCTTGCAATGCCGTATCATCCTTGGCAGAATCCCCAATATCAAATGCCTCAATCCTATTCTGCAAAGGATTAGCTATATCAGGGTTATCAGTAACATCAGCTTCTTCTGCGAGCTTTCTATCATCATCTTCTTCCATTCTATCAACTTATAAAGAGTACACTCATTCACACCGTTCTCGAAGCCTCCACCTGTTTAAACATCCAATTAAGTTAAAATAGTTAAACCTCGTGAGTCGAATACATCGACACTGATGGAGTTGAGAACAAAGGCACTGCGATTGAACCAAAGAAACAGACTATTTACGATATACTCACTTGGATCTACTAAGAGTTACATATAAACCATGAGAAAAAATACAAAAACCCGTGCAAATCACAGAACAATGCACAGCAAAGACTCAATTAGAAGATCAGATCTTAGCGAGGATCGATTAGGAAAAATTTTGAAATTCGTATTAAAAATTTTCATTCCGCGAGTATCATCCAGAACTGTGAAAGAATAAAATGCTAATAGAAATCAATGCGGAAAGAGAATACGCACGGATCGGACCGGAGAGATGTACGGATATGATGAATCGGGAGCAGTCGAGCGAATCTGGATAGAGAATCTATCCTCCGGCGGCGGAACGAAAGCTTTGGTAGATGGAGAATGAGAAAGATTGAGAGGACGACGAAAGTAAAAGAGAGGTGGAGACGACGATCGGAGAAAGAGTAGCGAAGGGAGGCGACTTGGGCGCGCGGGAGAGAGAGAAGAAGAAGAGACGAGAAGAAGAGAGAGAGATTTGTGTTTTTTTTACTGATTTTGGGATTTAGCATTTAAGTATTTTTGTTAACACTAATTACTGTATTTTTTTTTTACTACTACTAATATTATCATTATGATATGATATAATATCATCTGCTACATGTGGATACTTTTTTTTTTTTTTGGGTCAAAGTAATTAACTTTCTAAATCTACCTTTCAAAGTCTTTCAACAAGTGTTATTTTAGGGCATTGGAAACAAAAAAAAAAAAAAACAAACATTTATTATAATTTTGACATAATATTTGTTTAGGTGGAAGTCATCATTGTGTGTTGGTTACACTTGCACACCAATCAACAAATCCTCTACTTTTTTTTTTTTTAACACATCATAAAACCCCCTTTCAACCCAGCTTAATTTATATTTACAGTACCATTAGTGAAATTTACAAACTCAGTAGTTTGATCGATGTAAGGAATCATATATGGGCTTTATATCAGATAAAGATATAACGTAGGCCCAATAGAAATATTGATACCTTTGACTTCTTCAACCCTAGTCAATTCATTAGAATAGAGATCTGCAAACTTATTAAACAACCGAGACAAAACACCTTCGTGATGATCTTTCTTCTTTTATTTTTAAACTCATAGGATCATTAGTTATTATATATGTTTTACAACTCTTAAACAAACAGAAGAAAGTATGGCTAATTGATAGTGCGTTTCTTGACGGGAATGGCATGTAACGGTTTGGTCTTATGTAATGTGATACCAAAGGTCGTCTCGTCCATGTCCAACTCCTCAGGAAAGATTCCGTTTGGAAGCTTCCATTCAAAGGAATAAAGAAGCGAAGCAAGCATGAGAGGCACGGTCTTCACGGCCAAAGGCAATCCCGGACATATTCTACGTCCCGCACCAAACGGTGTTAGCTCATAATCTCTACCTTTCACGTCAATCTCTTTCCCTATAAACCTCTCAGGCTCGAACTGTGTCGGGTTCTCCCACACATTTGGGTCCCGTCCTATGGCCCAAACGTTCACCAAAACCTGAGCATCTTTAGGCACCATGAATCCAAGAATCTCCACATCCGTCTCTGCTTCCCGCGGGAGGAGAAGGGGAAGAGCTGGGTGCAAACGGAAAGTTTCTTTCACAACCGCTTGTAAATAGGGCAACTCTGAGATATCTGACTCTTCAACGACACCGTTTTCTCCTATCACACGGTCTATCTCGGCCTGAGCTTTCGCCATCGTTTTAGGGTTTTTTAGTAACTCTGCCATTGCCCACTCTACGTTAGTAGAGCTTGTATCCGTGCCTGCTGCAAACATATCCTGACATATTTAATCACATATCAGTAACGGCGACATTTCAGAAGGCTTTACATATAAGTATATATATAAGTTATATAACAATTCATCTCAAAACTTCAGTAAACAGAACTTCTTCTTTCTTAACAAACAGAACATATATAGATTCTTGTAAATGCAATGAATATGTTATTAAATAATCAAATCGTACCCTCGAAGTTTCCGTCTTAAGATTTGTTGGAATATTAGTAATTACGATTGATGACATCACAAAACTAGTGGATTCAGTTGCTAGCTAGTAGGACTTACAAAGAGAAGGTGTTCAATATCGCTATTGTCGAGCTCAGGTTCAACTCCTTGTGTGAGGGCAAGAAGCGAATCCAAGAAATCTATGTCGACAACATCATCTGTAGATTCATTCCGCAATGCTATTTTCGCATCCATTAACCCACGAAAAAGCCTAAACAACCTCTCAGTGCAACCCTTCATATTCTTTCTATTACTTTGCAGATCAAGGAACCCCAAAAATGGAAAAAAGTTGGCAAGGTCTGGTTTCCCGATAGCTACCATGACAGCAGCCACCGTTTCCTGGAACCCATTCGAAATTTTCGAGTCGTAGCTACCGAGATCAACGGAAAACAAAATGTTCGATATGATATTAAGAGCTGTGGTGAAAGATGCACGAGAAATATCAACTGCTTCTTCCCTCTCGCTGCTTTCACTCACGAATTTCACAAGCTCTTGCACCTTCTTCTTTCGCAGAGCTTTAGTGGTTTCGATACGCTGCGGGGAGAACATGAGACTCGCAGACAATTTTCTCAACAACCTGACAAAACAGAACAAAAATTTATGATCCGTTTTCAGGTCTTTGCTGCGTTTTTAAATTTTTTACATTTAATGATTATAACACGCAAGATTTTGGGAGTACATATATACTACTATAATCATTTGAAAATTGTTAAGGCAAATTCAAGGGACCAAAATAAATAGGTCTGCGTTTACAATTTTCATCTAGTACATAGTTGTGTACTTGTATTTATTGTTTAATTCTCATTTATTATGTTAATAACTACTACATTACTGTGTTTTTTTTTTCATCTTTAACTGTTTTGTTGTTGTCTGTTTGTTCTGTAGATTTTGGTATTTTTTTCTGCTACTTGTATTCCTTGTAACTTCTGTCACAGAATCAAAAATGGTATAAAACTTAACCTTTTACCAAAAAAGAAAAAAATATATCGATATACACTATATAGTTTAATTAGCTGTAAAAGAGTAGGTTTTTTTTGCATTTGAAACAATGGAATCTCTAATTAACCACAAAAGTATAATCATGAGAAAATAATAGTACCATAGGAGAAAAAAATGTTAGGTATTGGTTAAAAAAAAAAATGTTAGGTACTAATTATACCTACAGCGAGCCGAAGACGATGGAAGCCAGGCTACGGAAACCTCGTGGTGATTGATGGACCGTATAGAGTTAGTTGATTTACGGCTAGACAAGATTTGGTCATGTGTTCTTAGTACTTCCCTTGCAGCTTCTGGTGAAGCTATGACCACTGAGTTTAAACGTCCGAGCTTAAGACTCATGATTGGCCCATAAGTCTTTGAGAGGTCGGCAAATGAGCGGTGAGGGCTTTGACCGACTTGGTGAATGTTTCCGATTATCGGCAATCGTGGAGGTCCAGGAGGTAGCGTGGCGGATCGGTAAGAGCTTCGTCGGAATCTTGTGGTGGTGGTGAAGATAAGGAAACATGATGAGAGAAAGCAAAGGAGCAAGAACATAACATTTTCTGAGATTATTTCCATCTGTGTTATAAAATTATTTGGTTTAGTTGACTCATATTTATAATGTTTAGGTACCAACCCGTAGTAACACGACCAAATCTTGGCTGGCCGTAAATCAGATAAAATTAAACCAGATACAATTATTTGGTTTCGTTCATTTACGGCATAAGATTCTCTTCCAAATCCACGATGGATCCGATTTTCTACTACTAGAAGTAGTAAATAGCGAATCCCACGATAGATGTTTTTTCAAGGACGCAGCGTTTGCAAAAGTCTACGAATGAATTTTGCAATTAAAAGATACGCAGAGGTAGCATGATTAATTAAGATATTAAAGCATTATGTTATTTTTAATAATAAAGAAACTGTAAAAGTAAAAGGTGAGATTTGGGAACATCCCGAGTTCAGAGTACAAATATATATTTTTCGTAGTTGACAAAAATAATTATGTATCAAAATTTTTATAAATGAGCAAAATTTCCAAATTTTATCAAAAATTATTATATATCATTCTTTTTTTAGGAGAATTCATAATGTTTAGGCCCAAAAACATAGTAACAGCTCTGTTTTCCTAATTCAGTGGGTTCTACTTTGTTACAAAAGTTATAGATTCAGAGTTTAGTTAGAGCATCTTAAATTATACTCCCTCTGTGAGTGATCATTAAGAAAATTTGAAAATCTCAGTAGTCATTGGTTTATAAAGATATAATTCTTTTCTAATAGGAAAACAATCATTATTTCTTAATTTGTGTGAAATACCTCAAACATCAATCTTCAAGGGATAGAGGGAGTATATATCTTTTAAAAATAAGAATTTTTAGAAAGTTAATTAAAATTATCTTACTCCAATGGTAAAACTTTCATTGGGATTCTTATTTTTGAAAAATATTATTTTCAAAATAAAAATATTTTAAATATAACATAATTAGTTTAACTGTTTACACATGAAATCATATGAATTTATATCTTTTGTGTGCGTTAGAAGGAGAAGGTAATGAGGTCTGCTTTTCCTTTGAAAGGTAATGAGGTCTGCTTTTCCTTTGAAGAGGAAGGCTTTTTATTAATCAGGTTTAGGGGGTGTAGGTTAGGTTTAAAACGTTTTGGTTTGCGTTGTTATTAGGCTGTTAACAATCAATGTCAAAGTAAAGTATTTACCTAAACTAAAAACCCCAATCATTGAACAGAAATACTATAAACACTAAACATGGAACAATAAGTATGGTGTCGACACTCCTAAGCAACATCTAAAAAGCATTTGCCACAACCAACAAACACAAACTCAATCAATACAAATACAAGACTCAACACTTACCTAATCTAACAGAAAAACCAATGCAATAGAAGAAGATAAATTGCCTTTCTTCAATGGTGAGAACGAGATACATACCAAGTCACCTTGCTAAGCTGCAAAGGAGATTATGTTGTTCGTGTTAAAGAGGTAATATGTGTTTGGAATATAAATTTTTGAACATTGTTCGGTTCATAATATATGATGTCGTATAATGTTTGTTGTCTAATTTGATCTCACATCAAGTATCTTCGATTTTGTTCTTATTTTTTTTTTCAACTTTGTGATATATGTTTTATATTTTCGAATTATGTAATCTTTTTTTAAAAAATGTAATATAACTAATTGAAATAATTGTTTTTATTTTGGCTTATTAAATAATTTTACTAAAATTTGATAAAAAATAAATAATTGTTTGAAAATTGTTATTTTAATGATTAAGCAACTTTGCTAGAGGTTTTCTAGTGGAAGAATGATTTTGTTTAAAGTTTAAGTGGGTTGCTTTAATTATTTTAATATTAATTATATGATTAATTTAATTATGAGCAACTCATCTATGGTTTTAGACACTTGTCTATAGTAAATTAGCTCAATTATTATATTAAATGAAAGTTTAATTATATAACTAAAATGTATTATAGTATTAGTATTTTTGGGTTTAAATATTCATTTAAATATTTTAATGGATATATGTTTTACCTGGAACACATCATATTAGCTCAAATCCTCGATGTCTGTCCATATCAGACATTAATAAAATAAGTAGTTCAAATAAAAAGAATCGAGTTCAGAGTACAAATATATATTTTTCGTAGTTGACAAAAATACTTGTGTATCAAAAATTTTACAAATGCGCAAAATTTTCAATTTTATAAATTTCCAAATTTTATTAAAAATTATTGTATACTCCGTCCGTTTCAAAATATAGGATGTTTTGGCTAATGCACGCATATTAAGAAATAGTTACTTTTAAAAAGTTTAACCAATCATACACAAGACTACATAATATAAAATATAAAATTAATCTAAAAGTTGCCTAGAAAGTTGGATACATACTATATTATGAAACAAAAATAACTCTCTAAATATCCTATATTTTGAAACGGAGGGAATATCATTTTTTGTTTAGGGGAATTCATAATGTTTAGGCCCAAAAACATAGTAACAGCTCTGTTTTCCTAATTCAGTAGTACCTTTGAGTGTATGGCGATGCAGGGCCGGTCCTGAGAATCGAACCCATGACCATGATCATATTCTCGAACAGCATAACCAACTTATCTAAGAACTAGTTTTGTTAACTTACACAAATCATTTCAATATATTATGTGGCCTAAAGCAGATGCTTTAGCTGCTTTAGGGGTGGGCCGGGCCTGTGGCGATGGCGACTCTTCTTGGGTATCTGTCAATGTCATAGCATGTTCAACAACTTTCTAGTATATATGAAAATACAAAAATTGCCCCAATTTAAATTTGAGAAAAGGAAAAAAAAAATATGGAACAAACATTTTAAATTGAATATTGTAATTTTTTTTGGACTAACGTAGTTATGTAGAGCACATTGTAGTTACTTATAGAGAGATATGAGGCAATAAAAGAAATGTAGGAAGAAGAGAATGATATTTAATTACTTTGAATAGGATGAGAGCTTTGTAGAACTCAGTAATTTATGGGATTCGGTCGATTTAAAGGGAGAAAAGTATAAGAAGTAATTTATGGGCCTTGTATTAGCTAAACACCTTCGATCGATTCGTGATGATCGTCTTTTATTTTTAAACTCATAGGATCATTAGTTACAACTCTTAAATTAAACAAACAGAAGAAAGTATGGCTAATTGATAGTGCGTTTCTTGACGGGAATGGCATGTAACGGTTTGGTCTTATGTAATGTGATACCAAAGGTCTCGTCCATGTCCAAGTCCTCAGGGGAGATGCCGTTCGGAAGCTTCCATTCAAAGGAATAAAGAAGCGAAGCAAGCATGAGAGACACGATTTTCACAGCCAAAGGCAATCCCGGACATATTCTACGTCCGGCCCCAAACGGTGTTAGCTCATAATCTCTACCTTTCACGTCAATCTCTTTCCCTAAAAACCTCTCTGGCTCGAACTGTGTAGGGTTCTCCCACACATTCGGGTCCCGTCCTATGGCCCAAACGTTCACCAAAACCTGAGAATCTTTAGGCACCATGAACCCAAGAATCTCCACATCCGTCTCTGCTTCCCGCGGGAGGAGAAGGGGAAGAGCTGGGTGCAAACGGAAAGTTTCTTTTACAGCCGCTTGTAAATAGGGCAACTCTGAGATATCTGACTCTTCAACGACACCGTTTTCTCCAATCACTCGGTCTATCTCGGCCTGAGCTTTCGCCATCTTTTTAGGGTTTTTTAGTAACTCTGCCAGTGCCCACTCTACGTTAGTAGAGTTTGTATCCGTGCCTGCTGCAAACATATCCTGACATATATATATAATCACATATCAGTAACGGCAACATTTCATAAGGCTTTATATATAAGTATATATTCATCTCAAAATTTCAGTAAACAGAAAACTTCTTCTTTTTTAATAAACAAAACATATACAATGTTTTTAAATGATCAAATCGTACCCTCGAAGTTTCCGTCTTAAGATATGTTGGAATATTAATGACATCACAAAACTAGTGGATTCAATGCTGGTAGGACTTACCAAGAGAAGGTGTTCAATATCGCTACTGTCGAGCTCAGGTTCATCTCCTTGTGTGAGGGCAAGAAGCGAATCCAAGAAATCTATGTTGGAAACATCTGTAGATTCATTCCGCAATGCTATTTTCGCATCCACGAACCCACGAAAAAGCCTAAACAACCTCTCAGTGGAACCCTTCATATTCTTTCTATTACTTTGCAGATCAAGGAAACCCAAAAATGGAAAAAAGTTGGCAAGGTCTGGTTTCCCGACAGCTACCATGACAGCAGTCACCGTTTCCTGGAACCCATTCGAAATTTTCGAGTCGTAGCTACCGAGATCAACGGAAAACAAAATGTTCGATATGATATTAAGAGCTGTGGTGAAAGCTGCACGAGAAATATCAACTGCTTCTTCTCTCTTGCTACTTTCACTCAGGAATTTCACAAGCTCTTGCACCTTCTTCATTCGCAGAGCTTTAGTGGTTTCGATACGCTGCGGGGTGAACATGAGACTCACAGACAATTTTCTCAACAACCTGACAAAACATAAGAAAAATTAATTATCCCTTTTTTAGGTCTTAATTTGTTACGTTTTTTTTAAATTGACATTTAATGATTATAGGTTTAAGTTAAAAACACACAAAATTTTGGTAGTACATAAATACATAATACATATGTATACTACTATAATCATGTGAAAATTGTAAAGGCAAACTCAAGTGAACAAAATAAATAGGTCTGCGTTTACAATTTTCATCTAGTACATTATACTGCAGTAAACACCAATAATACAATTAGAAACAATCTAGCTAGTATAACTTGTGTTTATTGTTTATTTCTCATATTATATTAATAACTAGGGTCTATTGTGTTTTTTTTAGTAGAAAAATATCGATATACAGTATATAGTTTAGCTGTAAAAGAGTAAGTTTTTGTTTGCATTTGAAACAATGGAATCTCTAATTAACCACACAAAAAAATAATCATGAGTTATAATAGTACCATAGGAAAAAAAAAAAAAAAAAAAAGTTAGGTGCTAATTATACCTCCACCGACCCGAAGACGATGGAAGCCAGGCTACGGAAAGCTCGTGGTGATTGATGGACCGTATAGAGTTAGTTGATTTACGGCTTGACAAGATTTGGTCGTGTGTTCTTAGTACTTCTCTTGCAGCTTCTGGTGAAGCTATGACCACTGAGTTTAAACGTCCAAGCTTAAGACTCATGATTGGCCCATAAGTCTTTGAGAGGTCGGCGAATGAGCGATGAGGGCTTTGACCGACTTGGTGAATGTTTCCGATTATCGGCAATCGTGGAGGTCCAGGAGGTAGCGTGGCGGATCGGTAAGAGCTCCGTCGGAATCTTGCGGTGGTGAAAATAATAAGGAAACATGACGAGAGAAAGCAAAAGAGCAAGAACATAACATTTTCTGAGATTATTTCCATCTGTGTTATAAAATTATTTGGTTTAGTTAACTCATATTTATAATGTTTAGGTGCCAATCCCAAATCCACGATGGATCTCATTTTCTACTACTAGTAGTAAATAGCGAATCCCACTTGTCATACAATAGTTTTTTCAAGGACCCTACAGCGTTTACAAAAGTCAACGAATGATTTTTTTTTTTTTTTTTTCAACTAAAAGATACGCAGAGGTGGCATGATTAAGAAATTAAAGCATTATATGTTAATTTTTATAAGAAATATATTTGGTTACACTTACAAGCGATGTTTTAGAGTCGCAACGTTTACGTTTTGGTTGGTGTCCTTTCATCCAATAATCACAAGTACAAACAGATATAACTCATTATGGTGTACTGTCTGTTTTGTTATCTATATAAATCAATTTTGTCGTTAATGTAAATAACAAGTTTCAGGTAAATAAAGTTCAATTCGGTTCTTGTCTACTTTGAGAGACTTGCTCGGTTTCTTCTTTCTCTAGCTCCTCAATATTCAGGGATTCAAACATTGGTTACACTTACACCAAACAACAAATCATCTACTTTATTTTATAACATATCATAAAAAAAAAAACTTTTAAACCCATTTTAGTCATATATACCATTAGTGGAATTCAAAAACTCAGTAATTTATGGGATTTGATCGATGTAAATGGAAAAAGGTATAATTAAGAAGTCATTTTATTTATTGGCATTGTATTAGCTAAAGATATAACGCAGGCCCAATAGCAATATTGATACCTTTGATTTCTTCAACCCTAGTCAATTCACTAGAAGAGAGTAGAGATCTGCAATCTTAAACAACCGAGACAAACACCTTCGTGATGATTTTCTTTTACTTTTAAATGTTATATGTTTTACAACTCGTAAACAAACAGAAGAGAGTATGGCTAATTGATAGTGCGTTTCTTGACGGGAATGGCATGTAACGGTTTGGTCTTATGTAATGTGATACCAAAGGTCTCGTCCATGTCCAAGTCCTCAGGAAAGATGCCGTTTGGAAGCTTCCATTCAAAGGAATAAAGAAGCGAAGCAAGCATGAGAGACACGATTTTCACAGCCAAAGGCAATCCCGGACATATTCTACGTCCCGCCCCAAACGGTGTAAGCTCATAATCTCTACCTTTCACGTCAATCTCTTTCCCCAAAAACCTCTCTGGCTCGAACTGACTAGGATTCTCCCACACATTCGGGTCTCGTCCTATGGCCCAAACGTTCACCATGACCTGAGCATCTTTGGGCACCATGAATCCAAGAATCTCCACATCCGTTTCTGCTTCCCGCGGGAGGAGAAGGGGAACTGCTGGGTGCAAACGGAAAGTTTCTTTTACAACCGCTTGTAAATAGGGCAATTCTGAGATATCTGACTCTTCAACGACTCTGTTTTGGCCTATCAGACGATCTATCTCGGCCTGAGCTTTCGCCATCGTTTTAGGGTTTTTAAGTAACTCTGCCATTGCCCACTCTACGGTACCAGAGTTTGTATCGGTACCAGCTGAAAGCATATCCTGACACATATAAACACATATCCGTCATGAGGGCGACATTTCTTAACGCTATAATATATATTCACAGAATATATACAATATACATGTAAAGCATTGTAAATGTCTTTATACTTGAAAGTGTCACATAATTTGGATATGCCCCAATCGTCTAGTGGTTCATGAATCATGACATCTGTCTTTCAAGGAGGCAGCGGGGATTCGACTTCACCTCGGGGCAGGGTACTAGGATATGGGATTTGGTACGAAAAATCTAATACTACGACGGGTTTATTCTCTTTAATGTTGATGTACATATTTAGGATAACATTAATGGTCTTTGATGTGCATGTATGCACTAATAAATATTTATTGGTTGCAAATGCATGAGACCCCACTACTAAAGAAATCATCACTAGATCTAATTTTTTTAGGAAAAAAAATAATAATTAACCTATAGTGGCAAATCATACTTTCGACATTTCCATCTTAAGATTTGTTGGAATATTACGATTGATGACATCACAAAACTACTGGACAAAAAAAAATGATTATTTCAATTAATGCTGGTAGGACTTACCAAGAGAAGGTGTTCAATGTCGTGATTGTCTAGCTCAGCTTCATCTCCTTGGGTGAGGGCAAGAAGCGAATCCAAGAAATCTATGTTGGAAACATCATTTGTAGATTCATTCCGCAATGCTATTTTTGCGTCCATGAACCCACGGAAAACCCTCAACAACCTCTCTGTGCAACACTTTATATTCTTTCTATTACTTTGCAGATCAAGGAAACCCAAAAATGGAAAAAAGTTGGCAACGTCTGGTTTCCCAACAGCTACCATGACAGCAATCACCGTTTCCTGGAACTTATTCGAATTTTTAGAGTCATAGCTACCGAGATCGACGGAAAACAAAATGTTCGATATAATATTAAGAACTGTGGTGAAAGATGCACGAGAAATATCAACGGCTTCTTCTCTCTCGCTGCTCTCACTCACGAATTTCACAAGCTCTTGCACCTTCTTCGTTCGCATAGCCTTAGTGGCTTCGACACGCTGCGGGGAGAACATGAGACTCGCAGACAATTTCCTCAATAACCTGACAAATCATAACAACAATTAATGATCCGCTTTTATAGGTCTTTGTTGCGTTTTTTTTTTCTACATTTAATTATTATAGGTTTAAACACCCAAGATGTTGGTAGTACACATATACAATCATTTGAAAAGCTAGCTAGAAACAATCTAGTCTAATTTGTGTTTATTGTTTATGACTAGTGAATAATAGTAATTATTGTGTTATTTATTAGAAAATATATGTATATATACTTAAGTTGTTGAAGAGTAGTAAGTTTTTGTGCATTTGAAATAATGGAATCTCTAATTAACCACAAAAAAGTAATCATGAGAAAATAATAGTACTATAGGATAAAAAAAAAGGTAGGTACTAGTTATACCTCCAACGAGCCGAAGACGATGGAAGCCAGGCTACGGAAACCTCCTGGTGATTGACGGCCCGTATAGAGTTAGTTGATTTACGGGCAGACAAGAATTGGTCGTGTGTTTTTAGTACTTCTCTTGCAGCTTCTGGTGAAGTTATGATCACTGAGTTTAAACGTCCAAGCTTAAGACTCATGATTGGCCCATAAGTTTTTGACAGGTCGGCGAATGAGCGGTGAGGGTTTGTACCGAATTGGTGAATGTTTCCGATAATCGGCAATCGTGGAGGTCCAGGAGGCAGTGTGGCGGATTGGTGAGAAGAGCTCCGTCGGAATCTTGTGGTGGACGTGAAGATAAGTAAACAACATGATGAGAGAAAGCAAAAGAGCAAGAACATTACATTTTCTGAAATTATTTCCATCTTTAGATTCCCCCAATGATATGAGTGATGATGGATCCGATTTCTACTAGTGAAATCCCACTTGTCATCAAATACACGATGTTTTTTCAAGGACCCTACAGCATCAGAAAAGTCAAAAAAAAAAGTTTTTTGATTTTTCAATTAAAAAGAGATACGATCTATATAAAAGACACGTAAACGTGGCCAATTAATTAATGCTCATAAAGCTAGATTTGTACCCCAAATGATTAGCATTATGTTAAATTTAGTAGTAATAAAGAAAAATAGATATGTTTTGGACCAAAATAGGAAAGGAAAAAACATTTAAACCCTTTAACTAGTCCAGTCATCTGCATTGGTTTGGAGAAACTTCGTTGTTTTCTCCGAAACATCTTCGTTTCCTTGCAAGCTGATACCGAGGCCTAATATCATCAGTATGGATACTTTTGACTTGTTCAAGCTCTAGCCATCTCAAGAGCGAAATGATTTTTTTTTGAAAAAAAACAGAGGGTTTTTTTGGGTAAACAGAGCTTTTGAGATTATTTTTTTGTTTTAAAAACTATAAGGACATACACAACATGTATTAAGTAATGACGCGTTTCTTGACGGGAACAGCATGTAACGGGTTTGTCTTATGTAATGTGATACCGAAGGTCTCGTCCATGTCCAAATCCTCAAAAACGACGCCGTTTGGTAGCTTCCAATCAAATGAATAGAGAAGAGAAGCAAGCATAAGAGACACTGTTTTCACAGCCAAAGGCAATCCCGGGCAAATTCTACGTCCAGCTCCAAATGGTGTAAACTCATAATCTCTACCTCTCAAATCGATTTCTTTCCCCAAAAACCTCTCTGGCTCAAACCGGGTAGGATTCTCCCACACGCTCGGGTCTCTTCCTATACCCCACACGTTTACTAGAACCTGAGTATCTTTAAGCACCATGAACCCAAGAATCTCCACATCGGATTCGGCTTTTCTCGGGACAAGAAACGGAGCACCCGGATGTAGCCGGAAAGTTTCCTTCACAACTGCTTGTAAATACGACAGTTCTGAGATATCTGAGTCTTCAACCATACCGTTTTGGCCTATCACACGATCTATCTCGGCCTGAGCTTTCACCATCGTTTTAGGGTTTCTAAGTAACTCTGCCATTGCCCACTCTAGGGTACTAGAGCTTGTATCCGACCCTGCTGTGAACATATCCTGACCATATTATTAAATCACATGTCAGTGAGGTCTACCTTATATAAATTCATGAGATTCCATATCATAACATTTTAGTGAGGTCTACCTTATATACATTTAAAAATATTTCATCCAATTGTCAAAAATTGATTATTCTATTATCTAATAATAAACATGATTATTTGCAGTAAGGTAAGACTTACCAAGACAAGGTGTTCAATATCGCTAATGTTGATTTCTGCTTCATCTCCCTTGTAATTGAGAAGGTTGTCTACGAAATCGTTTTTTGAAACATCTTTAGGGTTACTCTGCGATGATTTTTCCGCAATCTTAGCATCAATGAAGCCACGGAAAACCCTGAACAACCTCTCTATGCAAGCTTTCATAGTCTTCCTATTACCTTGCAGGTCAAGAAACCTCAGTAATGGAAAATAATTAGCAGCGTCTGGTTTTCCGACAACCTCCATAACACTAATCACCGTGTCTTGAACCCCGTTAACAGAATCTTTCGTGTTGTAGGTACCGAGATTGGCGGAAAACAGAATGTTCGATATGATATTAAGAGTTGTGATGAAGGATGCACGAGAAATATCAACAGATTCTTCTCTATCACTGCTTTCACTTATGAAGCTTATAAGTTCCTTTACCTTGTTCGCCCTCATGGCTTTCGTGGCTTCGAGACGTTGTGGTGAGAATAGCTGAGTCACCGACAGTCTTCTATACAGCCTAAAACAGAACATAGCAACGTTACTGTTTCAAGGTCATTCTTAATTGCTTTCTAACCAAAATTAAAAGAACTCTCTTGTTGCAAATCTTGTAAGAAACAAAATCGTATGAAAATAAAAAAAGTCGATATTAAAAATTATACCTCCAACGAGCCGACGACGCAGGAAGCCAGACAAGGGAAGCATCTTGGTGATTGATGGACCGTATCGAGTTAGTGGGGCTACGACAAGACAAAACCTGGTCATGTGTTCTTAAAACCTCTCTCGCAGCTTGTGGTGAAGCTATAACCACTGTATTTAAACTTCCAAGCTTAAGACTCATGACTGGTCCATAAGTTTTTGAGAGGTCGGCGAATGAACGATGTGGATGTTTCCCGACGAGGTGAATATTTCCGATGATCGGTAACCGTGGAGGTCCTGGAGGTAGCGCGGTGGCCTTGCGAGAGGTCTGTCGAGATCGTGTGGTGGTGAAGATAAGAAAACATGATAAGATAAAGCAACAGAGGAGGAACAGAGCTTGTCCTGAGATTATGTCCATCTGTGTATCTTTAGGCTCTCAAATAATAATAGGAAACTGTTATCCAAATATATAATTTGAAATTAACCTGTGTCTCACATATAATGTATTATGTATATATTTCGTTTATATTAAGATATTTACTATAGAGAATCTGAGGACTAGCCAGAAATATCACAGATGCTATTATGCCAAGGTCCATGTAAATAATGCATTGATCGGTTCCATGTTTCCTACAACTACAAGTCGGTGTTAGCTTTGCCAGCTGGGTTACATTTTGATATTTTGTTCTAAAAAAATATAAATATCTACAATATTGTCAAGTTTGCCAGCTATTGAATTTTCGTTTCGTCTGAGCAAACAAAGTGGCACGGATGCACAGCGATCATTGTTATAAAAAAACAAAAAAAATTGTCAAATCATTTTTTTTTTTTTTTTTAATAAGACCACTTCCATTGAAGATAATATGGATATCTTAGAATTCAAAAAAAAAGTTATAATAAAGAAAAAAACTCTAAAAGATTCTAATAAATCTTGAACCACTTGTTCTCTTATGAATGGTTTAATTTTATATTTAAAAATATTATTTTATGTCAAAATATTATTTTTAAATGGACGGGAATACTCTTCAGGTTTTTTGTTTACCAACAAACTAAAAAATGAAAGAAAATAATAAAACTAAATAATCTAGCAAAACCTTAAACTAAAATGGCACTAAAAAGAAAAAAAATAAACCCATTGATAAAAGCTTGAGTTTGACTAAATATCCAATAGTATTGTCAACTGAATAAAAAGTAGTCCATTCTATAATCTTATAGATACATTTAAAAGTATTTTCCTACTTAATGATTCTGTCATTCTGTTCAGCCAAACTTTTTCTTTTCTTTTGATTTACTGTTTGATAATATTACAATATTAGACTAAAAACGCCTGTAAAAAGATAGAAACAATGTCTTTAAATTATTATTATTCGAATCATAAGGTGATTGGTTATTCATATCGTTTGTGAAACCATTACACTCTAACAAAAAAAAAACGTATTATTAATCTATAGCTCTTTTTTTGAGTGGCACGGCATGTAACGGGTTGGTCTTGTGCAATGTGAGACCAAAGGTCTCGTCCATGTCCAAATATGCTGAACCGACGCCGTCTGGAAGCTTCCAGTCAAATGAATAGAGAAGAGAAGCAAGCATGAGAGGCACTGTTTTCACAGCCAAAGGCATTCCCGGACAAATTCTACGTCCGGCCCCAAACGGTGTAAGCTCATAATCTTTACCTTTCACGTCCATTTCCTTACCTAGAAACCTCTCTGGCTCGAACCTGTTTGGGTTTTCCCATACATTTGGGTCTCTTCCTATGGCCCACACGTTCACCAGAACCTGAGTGTTTTTAGGCACAAGGAAACCAAGAATATCCACGTCCGTTTCCGCTTTCCGTGGGAGGAGAAGTGGAGCAGCCGGGTGTAATCGAAAAGTTTCTTTAACTACCGCTTGTAAATATGGCAATTCTGAAATATCAGACTCTTGAATGACACCATTGTGGCCTATCACACGATTGATCTCATCTTGAGCTTTTTTCATTGTTTTGGGGGATCGAAGTAATTCTGCCATTGCCCATTCCACGGTACTAGAGTTTGTGTCTGTGCCCGCTATAAACAGGTCCTGGCACATACAAGCCCATATTATTTATATACCTGTTCTTTAGCAAATTAATATAAGATCATGTTATGCAATACGCTAAGACTTACAAAAAGTAGGTGTTCAATCTCGTTAATGTTGATTTCAGGTTGATCTCCTTGGTGTAGATCGATAAGTGCATCCATGAAGTCGTTGCTCGAAGCATCTTTCTCGTTTGTCCGAGATGATTTTTCCACAATCCGAGCATTGTAAATCTCTCGAAAAATCTGAAACAACTTCTCCGAGCAGTCCTTCATCTTCTTACTATTACCTTGCAAGTCAAGAAACCTCATAAATGGGAAGAAGTTTGCAAGGTCTGGGTTTCCGACAGCTTCCATGACACCAATCATCAACTCTTGAAACACACTGGAATCTTTCGAATCGTAGCTACCAAGATTGACTGAAAACAAAATGTTCGATATGATATTGAGAGCTGTGACGAATAATGCTCGAGAAATATCAACAGCTTCTTCTCTCTCACTGCTTTCCCTTACGAAGTTGACAAGCTCTTGCGCCCTCTTCATCCTAATAGGTTTGGTGGCTTCGATACGTTGTGGTGAAAACATTTGAGTCACGGATAGTTTCTGTTGGATATTTAAGTGTAAAACAAACGGTTGCTTTATGAACCAAAGCAACTGTTCGGGTTATGGTTATATTATAACGTACGGTTGCAAACGTACGAACACAACTTTATGAAACCTATATAATTCTGTTCCTCCGCCCAAAAACATAGTAAGAAATCGAGAAAAACAGAGAGGAGAGAAGAGATTCACAACATCAAAGACAAAACACAAAAACAAAACACTGAAACTCTATTTGTTTCTCTTGTATCTCAGCCTAGAACAAGAGAGAAACTTTGATTGTCTTATCCTGCGAGAGATTTTGTGTAACCCAAGGCTTTTGATAAGGGTCAAAATACTCTTTAAGGAAAGTGCTCTTGTGCGCGATTCATTCATTATCCAAGTTCACCGTACGTTACGATCGTGGGTCACACCGAAGTTACAACATTCTTAAAGAGTATTTCTGGTGAACATGACGAGTGCATCGGTGCGTGAGATGACTTCAAAGTTTGGGAAGTTGGATAAGTTTGAGGGAGTAGACTTTCGAAGATGGCAGAAGAAGATGCATTTCCTTCTCACAACACTCAATGTGGTGTATGTTCTAAGCATGCCAATGCCTACCGTGACGGAGGGTGCGGAGGAGTCCGTGGAGGAGACAAGGAAGCAACTTAAGTGGGAGAACGATGACTACATATGCCGTGGCCACATTCTTAACGGTATGTCTGATCCTCTCTTTGATGTCTATCAAAATGTCGAATCCGCAAAGGAACTTTGGGATGCGTTGGAATCAAAGTACATGGCTGAGGATGCTTCTAGTAAGAAGTTCCTTGTTAGTAATTTTAACAATTACAAGATGTCTGATTCAAGGCCTGTTATGGAGCAATACAATGAGTTGCTTCGCATCCTAGGGCAATTCGCTCAACACAACATGAAGATGGATGAATCCATCTCAGTGTCGAGTATCATCGACAAGTTGCCGCCTTCATGGAAGGATTTTAGGCGCATGTTAAAACACAAGAAGGAAGAGTTGTCTCTTGTACAACTTGGTAGCCATTTGCGCATAGAGGAATCTCTAAGGGTGCAAGAGGGTGGAAAACCCAAAGATGCTGAACCTTCTTCAATCAATATGATGGAGGAAGGTGGGAGTTCTAAGATGAAAAATAAGGGGAAGAAACGTCCCTTTAATGACAACACTTACGGTGGACCTAACAAAAAGCTTAAGAGCGTTTGTTGGTTCTGTAACAAGCCGGGTCACTTTAGACGTGATTGTCGAGCTGCAAAGGATAAGAACAGAATGGGACAAAACCATTCAGGGCAAGGGTCTAAGGACCAAGGCCAAACCACTCATCAAGGTCAGAATCTTGTAAATGATTCACATTCACATGTGTATTATGTATCAAACATTTCGAGGCATTTTATATGCAGGATGATGGAGTGACGTGGTGGATTGACTCGGGTGCAACTACACATGTTTGCAATGATCGTGGCTGGTTCAAGACATATGAACTAGTTCAAGATGGTTCTGTACTACATATGGGCAATGAGTCAACCGCTCCTATCCTAGGCCGTGGAAAAGTGGTGTTGGAGTTTAGTTCCGGAAATCTATTGATCTCAATAATGTACTTCATGTACCTGGAATTAGAAAGAACTTAGTCTCTGGTAGTGTTTTAAATAAGTGTGGTTATAAACAAGTGTATGAGTCGGATAAGTATGTTTTATCTAAAGCTGGAGTCTTTGTTGGATTTGGATACTTTTGTAATGGCATGTTTATGCTTAATATTAATAAAGTTGTGAGTTCTATTTACATGGCATGTTCTAGCAAAAATGATTCTTCTCTATGGCATTTAAGATTAGGTCATGTACACTATAAAAGAATGATTGATATGTCAAAAGAAGGATTAATTCCTAATTTTGACATGAATTTAGAGAAGTGTAGTACTTGTATGTTGACTAAGATAGTTAGAAAACCTTTTAAGAGTATTGAAAGGAATTCTAAGGTGCTAGAACTTGTACATAGTGATCTATGTGATTTGCATGCTACACCATCTTTAGGGAACAAAAAGTATTTCATCACATTCATAGATGATCATACTCGGTTCTGTTATGTTTATTTATTACATGCTAAAGATGAAGCCCTAGATAAATTCAAGGTTTATAAAACCGAGGTTGAATTACAACATAGTGACTTGATTAAGAAGTTACGCACCGATAGAGGTGGAGAGTATTATGATCCTGTTTATTTTCAGTCTGTGGGAATTATACATGAGACTACAGCTCCATATACACCACAACAAAATGGTGTATCTGAGAGGAAAAATAGAGTCCTAAAAGAAATGGTTAATTCCATGTTATCTTACTCGGGATTAAGTGACGGATTTTGGGGTGAAGCCATGCTAACGGCTTGCTATTTATTAAATAGGGTTCCTAACAAAAGGAACAAGATTACCCCATATGAACTTTGGTACAAAAAGAAACCAAACTTGAACTACCTTCGAGTTTGGGGCTGTAGGGCGGTTGTTAGACTACCCCAACCAAAGATTAAAACTTTGGGAGAAAGAGGTATTGATTGCATCTTTATTGGATATGCTGAGCATTCTAAGGCTTATCGGTTCTATGTGATAGAACCCAACGATTCTGTATCGGTTAACACCGTGATTGAGTCAAGAGATGCAATATTTGATGAGGCACGTTTTTCATCAATACCTAGACCAAAGGATCTTGTTCCTAGTTCAAGTGGAACAAAGGAAGGAGATGACACACTCATTCCTTCTAATGTGTCACCTGTGCTCCGCAAGAGCAAGCGAGGAAGAATTGAAAAATCTTTCGGTCCCGATTTTCAGCTTTATTTAGTTGAGGGATCAAGAGATGAGGTTGAATATCAATATTTATATTGTTATCATGTTGATGAGGACCCTAGAACGTTTGATGAGGCTATGAAGTCTCAAGACGTTGCGTTTTGGAAAGAAGCGGTAAACGATGAGATAGACTCCATCGTAGAGAATAATACATGGATTTTAACAGATCTCCCACCTGGTTGCAAGCCTTTAGGCTGCAAGTGGATCTTCAAAAGAAGATGAAAGTCGATGGAACCATTGACAAGTTTAAAGCTAGATTGGTTATCCAAGGCTTTAGACAAAAGGAAGGTATCGATTACTTTGATACCTATGCTCCTGTTGCTAGAATATCTTCTATAAGATTGTTAATTGCTTTGGCTGCTATTAACGATCTTGTGATCCACCAAATGGATGTTAAGACAGCGTTTTTGAACGGTGTTTTGGAAGAAGAAGTCTATATGAAGCAACCTGAAGGGTTTGTTATGCCCGGAAATGAGCATAAGGTGTGTAAGTTAATTAAGTCATTGTATGGGCTGAAGCAAGCACCTAAACAGTGGCATCAAAGATTTGATGAGGCTATCTTATCAAATGGATTCAAGTTGAATCAAGCAGACAAGTGCTTATATAGCAAATTTGATGATTCCGGTAATGGAGTAATTATTTGCTTATATGTTGATGACATGTTGATCTTTGGTACTGACTTAAGACAAGTAGAACTTGCAAAAGAGTTCTTGTCATCAAATTTTGCCATGAAAGACATGGGGGAGGCGGATGTGATTCTTGGAATTCGAATCAAGCGTGAGAACAAAGGCCTATGTTTATCTCAATCTCATTACATTGAAAAGGTGCTTAAGAGGTTCAATTATGAGAAATGTTCTCCTGTGAGCACTCCCATGGATGCGAGTGTGAAGCTTATGCCTAATACAGAAAAGCGATTTCACAACTCGAATACTCACAACTGATTGGCTGTTTAATGTATGCCATGACAAGTACTAGACCGGATATAGCTTATGCGGTAGGAAAGTTGAGTAGATATACTAGTAACCCTAGTACTCACCATTGGCAAGCTATAAGACGGGTGCTTAAGTACTTGAAAGGAACCATAAATTATGGTTTGTCTTATGTTGGATTTCCTTCGGTCTTAGAAGGATATTCCGATGCAAGTTGGAACTCCAGCTTAGAAAGTAACTCTTCTACAAGTGGTTGGGTGTTCTTGCTTGGAGGAGGTGCCATTTCATGGGCTTCTAGGAAACAAACTTGTATTACAAGTTCGACTATGGAATCAGAGTTCATAGCATTAGCGGCTGCTAGCAAAGAGGCAGATTGGCTAAGAAACTTAGTCTATGAGATTCCATTGTGGCCAAGACCGGTATCACCAATTTGTATACATTGTGATAGTAAAGCCACTTTGGCTAGAGCTTATAGCCAAGTGTACAATGGTAAGTCACGACACCTGGGTGTTAGACATAGCATGATACGTGAGCTGATCACTCATGGGGCTATTACCATACAGTTTATTCGGTCTGAGCAAAATCTAGCTGATCACTTGACTAAAGGGTTAGCTAGAGACTTGGTGATCAAGTCGGCTAGAGGGATGGGTTTAAAGTCCATTTGAAATTTTTTGTTGTGAGATACCCAATTCCCCTCTAATACAACGTTAGAGGCTGAATTCAATGTGGAAAGCTTACAGTTAAAGATTGAAGCACTTGTTGTATCATCCCAAAGTAAGTGCTTGAACCTGCAAGAAAGGATTAGGTTGAAGTTCTCTTCTTAATAGATTTTTTGAAAAATTGCATTTGCAGGTGCAAGATTAAAAGATCTACCTATATGAGTATGAAGTGGAGCCGCTTCAAGAAGCTTGGACTTAGCTTCCTATATGCTCATGAATGGATAGGGACACATGGCTTATAATAGTGTCAAGTATAAACACTTAGAGTAGTGAAGAAATTTGTGTGTATATTATCTTCATGTACCCAAATGAGTTGAAAGGATTCAATCCATTGGACATCCTGATTCTCGGGTATTTGGAATGTGTAATATTACTAAGATGTAAATTCAATCGTTACGATATTTACATTTATGCATGAGTTTGATTTATCTGTGTTGTTAAAGTTGTGAATCAAAGATTACACTTAAATGGGGGAGGAATGTTGGATATTTAAGTGTAAAACAAACGGTTGCTTTATGAACCAAAGCAACTGTTCGGGTTATGGTTATATTATAACGTACGGTTGCAAACGTACGAACACAACTTTATGAAACCTATATAACTCTGTTCCTCCGCCCAAAAACATAGTAAGAAATCGAGAAAAACAGAGAGGAGAGAAGAGATTCACAACATCAAAGACAAAACACAAAAACAAAACACTGAAACTCTATTTGTTTCTCTTGTATCTCAGCCTAGAACAAGAGAGAAACTTTGATTGTCTTATCCTGCGAGAGATTTTGTGTAACCCAAGGCTTTTGATAAGGGTCAAAATACTCTTTAAGGAAAGTGCTCTTGTGCGCGATTCATTCATTATCCAAGTTCACCGTACGTTACGATCGTGGGTCACACCGAAGTTACAACAGTTTCCTCAACATTCTGAAAAGTATTACATAATAAAAAGCTCAAGCGCTTTTAGCTTAAACCACTTTAAAATATGTTTTTTTTTAAAGCTATAGAATTTTACTATTTGTGGACCTACTTCAACTATAATTTAGATTCAGGATTCCAAAGATCATCATGTTTACAGATCTGGAACTTCCTATTTTCTAAAAAGAGAAATCATAGAAGAAAAAAGAATCAAATATTAATTTAGTTACCTCCAACGAGTAGACGTAGGATGAACCCACGCAACGGAGAGCTCATGATGATTGTTGGATTGTACCGCTGCATTTACGTACCGGCCAGACAAGATTTGATCATGTGTTCTTAGTACTTCTCTCGCAGCGTCCCGTGAAGCTATGACCACTGAGTTTAAAAATCCAAGCTTAAGACTCATGACTGGTCCATATTTTTTTGAGAGATCTGCGAATGAGCGATGTGGGTGCTTTCCGACAAGATGAATGTTTCCGATGAATGAAAACCGTGGAGGCCCCCGAGGTGCTGCCGATACTTGACGAAGTTTTGGTCGGGATCTTGAGGTGATGAAGATAAGAAAACATGATAAGATGAAGCAAAAGAGGAGAGTAAGCGTTTGTTCAGAGATGATGTCCATTTGTGTTTCTTAAGTGATAAAGAAAAACTAAATGTCTATTTAATGGTATAAGTATATATATATATATATATATATATATATATAAGGATAGTTGAAGTCGACAAAAAAAAATTAATAATATTTTCAATTATTTTGCAGCTCCAATTTTTTATCCATGCTTCTAATTATTGCCGGTAGACATCAACTTGTCACGGGAAAAAAAAAAAAAAATCAAAGGTACAACATGTACGTGAATAAGGACGCGAACAGTCGTGACGAAGTCGTATACGTTTTTTCTGCTAAGTGCTAAGTAACAAAACTAATGATAATTATAGACTTTGTATTCCGTTTCTTGTATGATGACATAAAAATTAGATGTTGTCTATATATTCGTATCTCTTTAGGCTTTAGACACGAAAATACAAATATTATTTTATATTTACGTAAATAAAACTTTATGTCACACATGGTTTATTAAGATTGAACGAGGGCATAAAGGCGGTTAGTCTATGTTTTGGACAAAGCCGTATTATAATTTTCTTATCTTCATTTCCTGCTAATAAATTATGTTCCCATTAGATACAAACCGACAGATGAATCCATGCTCAATTCGTGTTGTGTCATATTCAGGCAATCTTATCTTCTTGGAATTATTATTGGATACGGTGGTCCGGTGGAGAAGAAAGCCAATTACAAAAATTTCAACAAAATTCCTGTCCTTTTCGCGAAATCTCATGCATGTACAGCTCATCTGCTTCCTTGTTATTTTCCTCATTTGATCCCAACTGGTTATTCTTTCTTTCTTTCTTTTTCTGGCTTATATCCTAAGTGCTAATTACTGCTTTCCACACGTTTGTTTTCTTATTATTATTGGAAGTTTGGAACTCGTAGTTGGATAAAGAACCCTAAACCTATGCATGTTTCTTATATATTTCTGGCATTCTTCTTCGTCCTCTTTCCATAAAGTCTTCATAATTGATTAACAAGTAATTCTTGACCTTCCCACACCCAAACTCGCTGAATCAATTTCTCTCATTGCGGTTGTCTTCTTCCAAGTCTTTGATTTTCGAATCACATTTGATATGTTTCTTATTCTAAATCAGGTAAATAATTGTATTTTTTTGTGAAACTTTAATTCGTACGTTTAAAAAAAAAAAAAAAAAAACTAAATGTCTAATTAATGGCGCGTTTCTTGACGGGAATGGCATGCAACGGTTTGGTCTTATGTAAAGTGAGACCGAAGGTCTCGTCCATGTCCAAATCCTCAGAAGCGACGTCGTTTGGAAGCTTCCAATCAAAGGAGTAGAGAAGAGAAGCAAGCATAAGAGGCACTGTTTTCACAGCCAAAGGCAACCCCGGGCAAATTCTCCTTCCGGCTCCGAATGGTGTAAGCTCATAATCTCTACCTCTCACGTCCGTTTCTTTCCCCAAAAATCTCTCTGGCTCAAACCTGGTCGGATTCTCCCACACGCTCGGGTCTCTTCCCATAGCCCACACGTTAACCAAAACCTGAGTGTCTTTACGTACGAGGAATCCAAGAACCTCCACATCTGATTCTGCTTTTCGTGGGACGAGAAGCGGAACAGCCGGATGTAACCGGAATGTTTCCTTCACAACTGCTTGTAAATAGGGCAGTTCCGAGATATCAGACTCTTCAACACTACCTTTTTGACCGATCACATGGTCAATCTCAGACTGAGCTTTTGCCATTGTTTCAGGGTTTCGAAGTAACTCTGCCATAGCCCATTCCACGGTACTAGAGTTTGTGTCTGTGCCCGCTCCAAACAGGTCCTGATACATACGTACAGTTTAAAGACTTGGTAATGTCTTACGTATTAATTCACATGAATTCAAATATATCTACAAATTAAATGGCAAGACTTACCAAGAGAAAGTGTTCAATATCGTTAGTGTTGAGCTCTGCTTCATCTCCTTCTGTAAGTTCGAGAAGCGTATCCAAGAAATCTCTGTCCGAGACATCTCTAGGGTTATTCCGCAATGATCTTTCCTCTATCTTAGCATTGATTAACCCACGGAAAACTCTAAACAACCTCTCCGAGCAAGCCTTCATAGTCTCTTTATTACCTTGCAGATCAAGAAACCCCAAAAATGGGAAGTAGTTAGAAGCGTCTGGATTCCCGATAGCTTCCATGACACCAATCACCGCGTCCTGAAACCCATTGGATTTTTTCGAGTCGTAGCTACAGAGATCGACAGAAAACAGAATGTTTGATATGATATTAAGAGCTGTGATGAAGGTTGCACGAGAAATATCAACAGCTTTTTCTCCCTCACTGCTTTCACTCATGAAGCTAACAAGCTCCTTCACCTTGTTCACCCTCAACGTTTTCGTGGCTTCGATACGCTGGGGCGAGAAAAGTTGCGTTGCCGATAGTTTTCTCAATAGTCTAAATGAAACAAAACATAAACGTCAGCACACATTTTAGTCAACATTAACAAACATACGTAATGTGAAAAAATTGCCATGTGGAATTGAATCACGGAATTCATTAAGTGTACAAATTTGACTATGAATAATGAAACAGTGCAACAAGTTTACGCAAGAAAAAGCGGAATAATATTAATTTCCTTATTTTTGGTCATTAAATTTAAACATAATTGCAAAATTTCTACATGCACACACAGTATATTTATATACATAGAGAATCAGAGATCCCATATAATCATGTGATTGATATATTTACTTATGATTTATCTGTGAGATGGAAAAGCTCATGCATATAATATAAAAAAGAAAACTAAAAATCGATGTTAAATTATACCTCCAACGAGACGACGATGGTGGAAGCCAGACAACGGAAACATCGTGGTGGTTAATGGACCGTATCGAGTTAGGGGGGCTACGGACAGAGAAGATTTGGTCGTGTGTTCTTAGAACCTCTCTTGCAGCTTCTGGTGAAGTTACAACCACAGTGTTTAAACTTCCAAATTTAAGGCTCATGATTGGTCCATATGTTTTTGAGAGGTCGGCGAATGAACGGTGTGGGTTTTTACCGACAATATGAATGTTTCCAATGATGGGCAGTCGCGGAGGTCCTGGAGGCGGTGGAGCAACCTTACGAGAGCTCCGGGATCTTGATGTGGTGAAGATAAGGAACCATGATAAGATAATGCAAAATATGAGAAACAGAGCTTGTCCGGAGATAATATCCATCATTTTTTTCTTTAACCAAGTAATACTTTCTTTGAAATGCGTGAATTTTCAAAGCTTCGAAAGCCATTTATATACTTTTAAATGTTCGTATAAAAAACAAATACCTCAACCAAAAAAAAAATACTAATTAAGGTCCAAATACATCCTATCCTACCAGTGGTATGGTCAAGAAATTGATACCAGTAGGCGCCACTTGTCACTTAAAGCCAACCAATGAAGTTGAAATAAAAAAAAATTACCAACCAATCACAAGAGACACGTACCCGTGAATGAGTTATAACCATTTCGTTATGATAACGAAATTGTTTTTTTCTTTCTACCTAATCTCGGAGACGATAACTCCATTTCTAACCCCACTTATGTTTTCCCTTTCGACATCATTTCGCCGATCTAGTTTTAATTTCTATTAAATCTCGCACTAGTGCTCAAATTTTAGTTTTGCGTTAAGCTCCATGTCAATTATTTCAGCAGTTGATCAAAAGTTTCATGATTGTACATTGAATTGGTCGATAAATGCTCAAGATTAGATGATATTACCTCTACAGAAAAAAAAAAAAAAAAAAAAAAAAAAACAATTTATGGTTTACAAAATGTTTGTGGTTTTTCCTTGTATGAACGAAAATAGAGTCAATGATTTCGGTAAAAATTGAGTCATATGATATTATCAAAATATTAAGAATCTATTCAAAAATATTAAAAATTGAGTCAATGAATATGTTTTCAAACACACGTAGAATTATTAATGGGGCATTCTCAAAAATGCCCCTTTTTCCATATCTCTTTTTAAAAATACCCCTTCATGTTGACCATTTTTAAAACTACCCCTCTTTATATACAAAATGACTAAATTACCCTTTTTTTAGTGACAGCAAGAATGTACAGTCATCAAAATCGAAAATATTTTCCCGCCAAAAAAATTTCCCGCCAAAATTTTTTTTCCCGCCAAAATCGAAAATTTTTCCCGAAAAAATTATTTTTTCCCGCCAAAAAAAAAATTTTTCTCGCCAAAATCGAAAAATTTTCCCGCCAAAAATATTGAAATTTATACCTTTTAAAAACCTTGTAAATGCTTTTAAAACACTTTTAAAAGCATTTACAAGGTTTTTAAAAGGTTTTTAAACACATTGTAAACGCTTTTAAAAACCTTGTAAATGCTTTTAAAAAGCTTGTAAATGCTTTAAAAGGTTTTTAAACACCTTGTAAGTGCTTTTAAAAAGTTTTTAAAAGCATTTACAAGGTGTTTAAAAACCTTTTAAAACCCTTTTAAAAATCTTATAAAAATTTTTACAAGGTTTTTAAAAACATTGTAAAAGCGTTTAGAAGGTGTTTAAAAACCTTTTAAAAATCCTTTTAAAACCATTTGAAAACCTTTTAAAAACCTTTTAAAATCTTTTAAAAACCTTTTAAAATCTTTTAAAAACCTTTTAAAAATCTTGTAAAAGCGTTTACAAGTTGTTTAAAAAACATTTTAAAACTCTTTAAAAAATCTTGTAAAAGCCTTTACAAGGTGTTTATAAGGCTTTTATAAGGTAGAAACCTTATAAAACCTTTTAAAAACCTTGTAAATTTTTTTGGCGGGAAAAATTTTGGCGGGAAATTTTTTTTTCGAAATTTTTTATCAAAATTTTTTCGACAAAAAAAATTTTGGCGGGAAAATTTTTTCGAAAAATTTTTGGCGGGAAAATATGTCGGAAATTTTTTGGCGGGAAAATTTTGTTTTTCTTTTTATTGAATAAAATAATTTTCATCTAAGGGTAAAATGGTCATTAAAAATTAAAAGAGGGCATAAATAAAAATGGCCAGAAAAGAGGGTATTTTTGAAAAGGGGTATATCAAAAGGGGCATTTTTAACAAATTCTCATTATTAATACACATATTTATTAGTTTAGAACCGCCCGTCGGTTCCAATCTAAGCGACGTCGGATAGAGTACAGAGCCATACAAAAGGAGTTTTGATAGGAGTATATGTTTTGAAAGGAGTTTGTAGAGAGCCATACAAGGAATCTATAGATAACAACTATTGGTACAATTTTTTAAAAATATGAAAATCACATAGACATAGTTTTCTTGATTGGTACGGCACAAAGAGGTTTGGCCTTGTGTAAGGTAAGACCAAAGGCCTCGCTCATGTCCATGTTTTCAGGGATGACACCATTTTGAAGCTTCCAGTCAAAGGAATAGAGAAGAGAGGCAAGCACCATATACATTGTCCTAAGAGACATCGAGATTCCGGGACACATCCTTCGTCCTGATCCAAACGGTATCAGCTCGAAGTCTTTGCCTTTTAGATCGGTTTCTCGTAAAAAAAACCTCTCTGGCTCAAACTTCACTGGATTTTCCCACACACTCGAGTCATGTCCTATCGCCCATAAATTCACCAAAACCTAGAATAACAGAGAAGGAACTTTTTAACCAAACCAAAAAATAAATAAAAATAAATAAATAAAAAATCCAATTGGTTCTTTGTATACATCAAGTGATCAAACCAAACAAACAACCCAAATTAAAACCTATGTTTGATTTTTTTTTTATATGCAAGAAACATATGTTTGATCAACATTTCAATTTAAAAATAAAATTTTAAAAAATCTTTGATTACGTTTTTAATACAAATTTCCGTACTTTATTTTGTTTTTATATGTTCTAGTTCAAACCGAAAAAACCAAATAAAGTTGGGTTTCTAATTGTTATCTTGAACCGAACAATTCAAACTGACACAACCAAAACGAAAATAATCATATATATACCATAAAGCTATGACTCCACTAACGTGCATCCCAGGTTACTAAAAAGGTTATAAACGTTGGCATGATTAAAAAAAAAAAAAAAGAAGAATGTATGAAATAAACCTGAGTGTTCTCAGGAATGAGGAACCCCATAATGTGAACATCAGATTCTGATTTTCTAGGGATCACAGGTAATGGAGGATGCAAGCGAAGAGTCTCTTTCACAATTGCTTGTAAGTAAGGCAGACTCGGGATATCAGATTCCTTAACGACACCGTTTTCACCAATCACTTGCCGTATCTCACTCTGAGCTTTTACCATCTTCTCCGGGCTTCGGACTAACTCACTCATCGCCCACTCCATTGTGCTAGAGCTTGTATCTGTGCCCGCAACAAACATATCCTATCACAACAACAAAAAAAAAGAGATTAACTGCATACCTATAATATTTTAATCTTGCCATGTGTGTTAGTGGAAGACTTACGAGAAGCAGGTGTTTAATATCATTGATGGTTAATTCAGCTTCGTTTTGCTGTGTGAGATTAAGAAGGGAGTCTAACATATCAATACTCGAAGCCTCTTCAAGCTCTGTATCTGTGTGAGACAATCTTTTGGCCAATCGAGCATCGATGAACTCTTGGATTACACTAAACAATCTCTCTGTGCAGTCCACTGCTTCTTTTCGAGTACCGTGCAAATCAAGAAACCTCAAATACCCGAAATAGTCCCCTACGTTGGGTTTACCGGAGACCTTCATCAGCTTGACCACCGCGTGGTAGAATTCACAAGGAGTCGAGTTCGAGTCATAGGTAGCCAAATCTACAGAAAACAGAGCATTTGAGATGATATTGAAAGCTGTGACGAAGGAAGCACGAGCCACGTCAATAGCTTCTCCTCTCTTGCTAAATTGGTTTGCTAAGCTCACTAGTTCCTCCACCTTTCTCACCCTTAAAGATTCAATAGCGTCTAGGTTTGATAACAAATATTTCGATATTGTTTTCTTCAGAAACCTGAAGATGCATACAACAGCGTATAACTCGTTTTAATCAAATTATGTACAGATGATTTCAAATACAAAAAGAGTTAAAAAGAAACAAAATCTTAGATAGAGTTCGTACCTCCAACGAGGCGAGGGAGGAATCCAGACAACGGAATGTTTATGGTGATCAACAGCTCGAACGGGGTCGTTAAAGGATCGAGAGGATATGACACTGTCGTGTGTTCTAAGTGCCTCTTTAGCTGCTTCTGGTGAAGATATAACCACTGCGGTTACCCTTCCAAGCTTCAAACTCATTATAGGTCCGTAGGTTTTTGAAAAATCAGCAAGTGAACGGTGACGATTGGGTCCGAGTTGGAATATGTTTCCGACCAATGGTAATGTCGGAGGACCAGGCGGAAGCTTGTTGCCGTGGCTAGAGCTCCTCCGCGTTTTTGAGGCGGCAATAAATAAGAAAATGAAGACTGTTAATAGAAAATAGAGAGGCAGAGACATGCCTTGATTTAGTGAGAGGTCCATTGGACGACCGTTTTTTTCTAGTCTTTTAGTATAAAGAAACTGGAGAGTGCCTAGAAAATATAACTCAGTCATGGACTTTTATATTCATCAAATTTTAAAGATCTTATCTAATATGGAGAAGCAAGTTCTCATGCAAAACACCCTGAATCGGTATTAATTGCCTGTTGTATATGTTTTTATATATAACACTTACCTAAATTGCTGGCATACATGGAAAATATTCGAAACATATTAATTATTAATTTTGATAGTTTAAATGAAGAGAAGATAACATCTAATGTAGTGCATTGTATATTGGACGTTGATTTGTCATTATTTATTCGGTTTTAAAACATACTAGTATATTAGACCCGTACTTCGTACGGGAAAAACATAATTTTAAAGATTAAGATGTAACTAAAATTAAACATAAAATATCCACACTACAGACATATACTATAAATGTACAATTTTCTCATTGTTCTTAGATGTAAACATTTCCCAAATTATAAATATTCGAGATGCAAAGTTGTAAACTATATTAGGTTATTCAAGAACATATGCAAAGTTGCTCTTAGATGCAAACACTTCTCAAACTATATTAGTTTATTTACCTTGTCATCCACCACTATTAAATCAAGTCCATCCACATTTTTCTCCAGTTTATTATGATTCAATAATCTTCTCAACTTAAAGCAGGTGGCAAACTCAAAAAATGACATCAGAATTAATAGATCAACAAACATTCGGTTAATAAAAACAAATACTAAAAAATCAAAGAAGAGAAAGACAAAATCTAGAAAACTAACTACCAGATCTTCCAAATAAATAGATAAATTCATAATTAATGAGTTCAAAAGAAAATGAATGAATATAAACAAAGTTTAAGTATTCACTTTCCTGAGAATTGTAACTGTAGGTTTATATGGCAATCAGAAGAAGAAAAAAAAAAGTGGAGAGGAAAAACAGAGAAAATCGTAGTAAGCAGAAAAATGTATAAAAAAATTTGGTGTTAAATAGAAGATTAGTTCAGTTATTAAATCTTGATGGTGGAGGTGTTAGTGGGAGTAATATTAGGGATATAGTTTCTTCACTTTTTGTTTATAAAAATCCTAGGAAAAGAAACGATGAAGAAAAGGATAATTAAAGTATTTGTTTTAATTTTTTTTGTACTTTTTTTTTTCTTTCCACGATCTCTTGTTTTTTTTTCTTTTAATACATATTTGTTTTTAATTAAAATATAAAATAGAAAATCTATGTGATTTAACTTGTCCAAAGAAAATCTATGGGTTTGTAAATAAAAAACCCAAAGAATTTTTAGTTTTATTTTTTTGGATCAAGTTGGTTATGGTTTAACTTTTTCCGAAAAACATGTTATGTTTTTTGTTTTTCGAAATGTTTTTTTGTTTTCCCCAATCGTATCTAATTATTTTTGGTTTTGTTTTTTTCTTAAAGTTAAAAAGTTAAAATATTCTGATGTGGCTTAATATGATTGGTCAGGTGACTTGTGAATTATAAGATAAAGGATGCAAAAACTATATGACACATGGGACACACCGAGACATAGAAACCAGCCTGCCAAATTTGTATGCAGCCATATTGCTGTAATACGGCTGAGATTATTGTTCATCTGTTGAACCCCACATCACATCAACTGGTATTTGGTAGCTTTAGGTGTACGTTACTCTCTTTTATCTACTGTTAGGTGTATTTGTTTTGATGTTAGATTAAGCTGCTCAATCTATCTGGTTTTTGCCCCTCTGATGTGTTTCTCTTGATATTTTTGTCAATTAATGTGTGAGACAACTCAAACTTTATCTTCTTAACTGCAAAAAAGGCAAAATCTTAAATTAATTGGTTTATTTATTTATCTGATTTTGTGCTCGTTTAAAGCTACTGTCATTTCATCAAATAAAAAGGTCAAAGTCACTAGTAAAGTTAAAAAGAAAAGCTTGAATCAAATGGGTTTTTACTACTAATCAAGTATCACGTGTTAGTACTAAATCTTGGATGGTCGTGTGTTTTGAAACTTAGTTTAGCTCATACTTGGTCTCTGTATGAGATGTGGGATCACCCTCCTGCTGAGATGTGGCTGCAGCTCCCTCATTTGGTACTTGGTTCAGGTAAGGCTTCGCTTGCTTCCTTGTATCACCAGAACCTCTCTTGCAGCTTCTGGTGAAGTTATGACCACAGTGTTTAAACTTCCAAATTTAAGGCTCATGATTGGTCCATATGTTTTTGAGAGGTCGGCGAATGAACGGTGTGGGATTCTACCGACAAGGTGAATGTTTCCAATGATGGGCAGTCGCGGAGGTCCTGGAGGCGGTGGAGCAACCTTACGAGAGCTCCGGGATCTTGATGTGGTGAAGCTAAGGCAACATGATAAAATAAAGCAAAAGAGGAGAAACAGAGCTTGCCCGGAGATAATGTCCATCATTTTTTTTTCTCCAAGTAATATTTTCTTTGCAATGCGTGTAAATTTTAAAATATTTCTTTGCAAGCTTCGAAAAAGCCATTTAAATATTTTAAAATTCGTGTAAAAATCAAATACCTCAACCAAATGAAAAATACTACTTACGGTCCCAAATACATCCTACCGGGTGATATGGTCACTTAAAGCCGACCAATGGTTGAAATTAAAGAAACTACCAACCAATCACAATTCACAAGAGACACGTACCCGTGAATGAGTTCAAACATTTCGTTATCAAATCGAAAATGTTTTTCTCTTTCTACCTAAGCAACTCCATGTCAGAGACGATAACTCCATTTCTAATCCCATTATGTGTCCCTTTCCACATCATTTTCGCCGATTTAGTTTTTTAATTTCCAATATAATCTCACACTAGTGCTAAAAAAATAAGTTTTGCGGTAAGCTCCATATTATGTTTATTGTAAATTGTAAAAATAATTTTTGCGTTAAGCTCCATATTATGTTTATTGTAAATTGTAAATACCATTTAGTCAATTATTTTAGCAGTTGATCAAAAGTTTCATGATTGTACATTGAATTGGTCGATAAATGCTCAAGATTATATGATATTATCTCTACAAAAAAAAACAATTTATGGTTTGCAAAATGTTTGTGGTTTTTCCTAGTATGAACGAACATTGAGTCAATGATTCCGGTAAAATTTGAGTCAATGATATTATCAAAATATCAAGTATCTATTCAGATATGTATTTGGTGACAAAAATTTTAAAAATATATAAGTATGTTTTCAAACACACGTAAAATTAACACATATTTATTATTTAGAATTAGAACCGTCGTCCCAATCTAAGCGACGGATAGAGTACAGAGTCATACGAAAGGGTCCATAAAAATGTGTATGTTTTGATAGGAGTTAGCTCCACAAGAATTCTATAAATAACAATTATTGGTACAATTTTTAAAAATATGAAAATCACATTGACATAGTTTTCTTGATGGGTACGGCACAAAGAGGGTTGGCCTTGTGTAAGGTAAGACCAAAGGCCTCGCTCATGTCCATGTTTTCAGGGACGACACCGTTTTGAAGCTTCCAGTCAAAGGAATAGAGAAGAGAGGCAAGCACCATATACATTGTCCCAAGAGACATCGAGATTCCGGGACACATCCTTCGTCCTGATCCAAACGGTATCAGCTCGAAGTCTTTGCCTTTTAGATCGGTTTCTCGTAACAAAAACCTCTCTGGCTCAAACTTCATTGGATTTTCCCACACACTCGAGTCATGTCCTATCGCCCATACGTTCACCAAAACCTAAAATAACAGAGAAGGAACTTTTTAACCAAATAAAAAAATTCATATTAATTGGTAATTCTATGAATCAAACCAAACAAACAACCACGTTTGATATATATTTTCTTTTTGTGTGTGAAAAAAAAAAACCTTTGTTTTATTAACATTATCAATTTTTTAAACAAAATCTTACATAATGAATGATTAGAATACAATTTTTTCCACTTTATTCTCTGTAAAAAACCTAAAAACTAAACAAAATCGAACAAATTTTCAACTTTCAAACCGAAAACAAACCAAATAGCTAGTGTTGGGTCTTGAACCGAACAATTCAAACTGAAACAACGAAAACGAAAAAATAAAGCTATGACTCTAGTAACGTGCATCCCAGGTTACTAAAAGGGTGTGTAATAAACCTGGGTGTTCTCAGGAATGACGAAACCCAAAATTGGAACATCAGATTCTGATTTTCTAGGGATCAAAGCTGCTGGAGGATGCAATCGAAGAGTCTCTTTCACAACTGCTTGTAAGTAAGGCAAACTCGGGATATCAGATTCTTTAACGACACCGTTTTCACCAATTACTTGCCGTATCTCACTCTGAGCTTTTACCATCTTCTCCGGGCTTCGGACTAACTCCGTCATCGCCCACTCCATTGTACTAGAGGTTGTATCTGTACCCGCAACAAACACATCCTATCACACACAAAAAAAGAAGAAGAAGTGATTAACTGATGTTACTGCGTTCCAATAATATCTTAATCTTGCCATAGGTGTGTTAGTAGAAGACTTACGAGAAGCAAGTGTTTGATATCATTGATGGTTAATTCTGCTTCGTTTTGCTGTGTGAGATCAAGAAGGGAATCTAGCATATCAATACTCGAAGCCTCTGTATCTGTGTGAGACAATCTTTTGGCCAACCGGGCATCGATGAATTCTTGGATAACCCTAAACAATATCTCTATGCAGAGCACTGCTTCTTTTCGAGTACCTTGCAAATCAAGAAACCTCATATACCGGAAATAGTCTCCTACGTTGGGTTTACCGGAGATCTTCAACAGGTGGACCACCGCGTCGTAGAAATCGTAAGGAGATGAGCTCGAGTCATAAGTCGCCAAATCTACAGAAAACAGAGCATTTGAGATGATATTGAAAGCTGTGACGAAGGAAGCACGAGCCAAGTCAATAGCTTCTCCTCTCTCGCTAAATTGGTTTGCTAAGCTCACTAGTTCCTCCACCTTTCTCTTCCTTAAAGATTGAATAGCGTCTAGGTTTTGTGGTGATAACAAATATTTCGATATTGTTTTCTTCAGAAACCTGAAGATGCATGCAACAGCGTATTTTTAATCACATTAAAGTCGAGTATACAGATGATTAAATAGATAGTACCTCCAACGAGGCGAGGGAGGAATCCAGACAATGGAATGTTTATGGTGATCAAAGGCTCGCATCGGGTCGTTAAAGGTTCGAGCGGACATGACATTGTCGTGTGTTCTAAGTGCCTCTTTAGCTGCTTCTGGTGAAGATATAACCACTGCGGTTAATCTTCCAAGCTTCAAACTCATTATAGGTCCGTAGGTTTTTGAAAACTCAGCAAGTGAACGGTGAGGATTGGGTCCGAGTTGGAATATGTTTCCGACCAATGGTAAAGTCGGAGGACCAGGCGGAAGCTTGTTGCCGTGGCTAGAGCTCCTCCGCGTTTTTGAGGTGGCTATAAATAAGAAAAAGAAGAATGTTAATAGAAAATAGAGGGGCAGAGACATGCCTTGATTTAGTGAGAAGTCCATTGGATCGGACGACCGTTTTTTTCTAGTCTTTTAGGTTAAGGAAACTGGAGAGTGCCTAGAAAATATAACTCAATCATGGACTTTATATTCATCAATTTAAGTTTCATTAATGAATTTGTGACAAATTCAAAGATATTATCTAATATGGAGAAGCAAGTTCGCATGCAAATCCCTCAATCGGTATTAGTTGCCTGTTGTATATAAGTATATAACACTTGCCTAAAATGCTGGCATACATGGAAAATATTTGATACAAATTAATTATTAACTCTGATAGCTTAAATGAAGAGAAGATAACATTTATTAGTCTAGTGTATTGTATATATTGGACGTTGATTTGTCATTAATTATTCGGATTTAAAACATATGCAAAAAGTATATGATTCATGGGAGACTTAGAAACCAGCCTGCCAAATTTGCATGCAGCCATATTGCTATAATACGGCTGAGATTATAGTTCATCTGTTGAACCCCACATCACATTAACTGGTATTTGGCAGCTAAACCATGTAATTAGGTGTACGTTACTCTCTTTTATCTACTGTTAGCTGTATTTTGTTTTAATGTTAGGTTAAGCTGATCAATCTGGTTTTTGCCCCTCTTTATGTGTATCTCTTGATATTTTTGTTAATTAATGAGTGTGAGACAACTCAAACTTTTATCTTCTTCTTAACTGCAAAAAGGCAAAATATTAAATTAATTGGTTTATTTATCTAATTTTGTGCTCGTTTAATGCTACTGTCATTTATCAAATAAATGGTCAAAGTTGGTAGTATAGTAAAAAGAAAAAGCTTGAATCAAATGGGTTTTTTACTACTACTTATCAAGTATCAACTGTTAGTATTATTTAGTACTAAATCTTGGATTGGAACACAACAAAATATTTTAGGTATAAAAAACAAAAGAACATTAGTATAGTTTTTGTTTATGTAACGGTGGTGGAAAGTTGGGGACCACGGTCACAGGCTCCGACAAGAGTTGGCTATAACGTTCGGGCTAGTAAACAGTAGTGTTTTAATGATAACTATTGTTTGTAGTTTGTTTTTCTTTTTTTTTTTTTTTTGTCGATCAAACCCCATACACTAGTTTATCGGATATGACTTTCTTCGAGAGAGAGCCAATTAGGAACTGATGAACTTACATGGGAAAAACAGAACCCTCGCATTCTTGCACATTTCGCAAGCTTATCAGCCCGGGTATTTTCCTTCCGAGGAATATATCTAATACTAAAATCTAGAAAACCATCTCTAAAGAGTCTAAAATTCGTCAACTCGAAGTAAAATTAGGCCAATCCTCTTCAGATGTCGTCATTGAGATTAGATCCATGCAATCCGTGACAAACAAAGCTTTCTTCATATCCAAGGCGAGCAAGCACTCCATTGCCCAAGTAAGGGTATCCAGCTCTGCATGTAGTGGGGAGAGGCTTCTGCGCGATCCCTTCAGTCCCAAATGCATCAACTTGTTCCCGGTAAATACAATCCAACCATGTCCACTCCGATCGTCCTTCGGGTGCCATGAGCCATCTATAAAACACACAAGAGATTCTTGTGGAATAGGGAGCTTGTACGCTATTTTCTTCAGTGGGTGTACTAGGTCGATTATTAGCTAACCTCCAAGCTTCCTCTTCCTGGCATGCTTTCTCAAGAGTATCATATGGAGATTCCGAAAAATTCTCATATACCTTTTTATTTCGTGCTTTCCAAATGTACCACATCACCCAAGGAAAATTCTCGATTTTGCTCCGAGTGCACCAAATTCTTTCCCTGAACCATACAGAAAATCCAAATTACTGTATATGGATGATGATGGGAATACCATTTGAGGATGGTATTGGCGATAGGGCCCAAACTTGTCGAGCTGGGGACATTCGAAAGAGATGATTGATAGATTCCTCCTCCGCTCCACATCTGGGACAATCTTTATCTCTACCAATATGGCGATAGTGAAGTCGTTGACAGGTTGCCAGGCATCCAGTCAAAGTTTGCCACACGAAATGCTTAAGCTTTCGTGAAGTTTTTAATTTCCATACTTGTGCCTTTAGTGTCGTGACACTAGGCCCCTGAAAAGGGTGGTCGCAAGTTGGACGAGAGAGAGCTCTCGCGGCTTCGTAACCAGATTTAACAGTGTAGTTACCGGACTTTGTAAAAGTCCAAGAATATCCATCTCTCGATGCTCTAAGGCTCGGTTTTATCCCTAATATGAGGGTAATTTCTTACTGGGGAAAAGTTCCTTGAGATGATCTAACTTCCATTTCTCGGTATTAAAGTCAATCAAAGTATTGACACATACCAATGGGTTTCTTTCATCAGATAGCCCTTTAGGTGGGCGTGCAGGGGAATCAGGGATCCAAGGCTCCGTCCATATACACGTATTGAAGCCCGAGTTTATAGTTTTACGAATACCATAATTTAGCACATGTTTTGCCGCTAATAAACTCCGCCAGCCATAAGAGGGCCGATTTGACACTTGAATTTCAAGAGGGCTACTATATCGAAAATATCTTCCTTTAAGTACTCGACAAAGGAGAGAATCAGGGAATCGAAGTAGTCTCCACAATTGTTTTGCAAGAAGCGCCAAATTAAAATCTTCTAAATTCCTGAATCCTAGACCTCCGTCCGATAGTGGGGAACAAACCTCCTCCCACGACACCCAGTGTAATCCTTTACTCTCCGCTTTGTTGCTCCACCAAAAGTTGGCAATCGCACTAGTTAGCTTGGAGGTAATGGCTTTGGGTAGAAGGTAGCACGACATAACATATGTCGGAAGGGCTTCTTACCGATTTGATCATTACTTCTTTACCACCCTTTGAGAGGAGCCTAGAGGACCATAGGTTCACTCTCTTATGCTGCCTATCTCTCACGAATGCGAACACTTGCGCTTTTGATCCATGAATTTTCTCTGGAAGTCCTAGATAGGTCCCCATTCCTCCCTCTTGAGAAATCCCTATAATGGCTTTAATCTCTTGTCGTACTTGATGAGTTACTTCATTCCCAAACATGATAGAAGACTTGGAGAAATTAATTACTTGCCCTGATACCTCACCATAAGAGCGGATTATGTCTATAATCTCCTTGCTTTGATTGGCATCTGCTTTACAGAAAAACAGACTGTCATCAGCAAAGAGTAAATGGGAGACTCTGGGACTTGCGTTTGAGATGCGAAGGCCCTGAAGCTTCCCCTCTTCCTCAGCGTTTCTAATTTGAGAAATAAGGGCTTCCGTACATAGGATAAATAGGTACGGAGAAATTGGGTCTCCCTGACGAATCCCCCGAGATGGTTTGACCCGACCTTTGGGGGTTCCATTAATTAAGATCCTATAGGAAACAGAGGTAATACAATGCATTACCCACCCCACCCAGCGTTGGTCAAAACCCATCTTTTCCATCAAGCTTTTGAGAAAGTTCCATTCCACTCTATCGTAGGCTTTACTCATATCTGTTTTAATCGCCATGAACTTCTTCCGGTTCATCTGGTTAGATCGAAGTGCATGAAAATTTTCCTGAGCGATGAGGATATTGTCTGTGATTAGTCTTCCAGCCACAAAGGATATTGTCTGTGCATGTATTACTATTGCATTGTTGTGTCTGCAAAGATCTCCGGTTAAGAGGCCAACGATGAGAGAGATTGTTCAGATGCTTTCTGGTGCGTCTGAGCCTCCGCATTTGCCGTTTGAGTTTTCTCCCTCGCCTCCTATGGGGTTTCCGTTTAAGTCAAGGAAGAAAGCACGGTGACATTGGTGTTTGGTTTTGAGCTCAGTCATCAAGTGTAGATTTTCCCGGTTCAAAACACTAAACCAATTGCGAGTTGTAGGAACTTTTTAATTCCATAAGATTAGCTTTTTTGTAAATATTTATGAAGATCTAGTTGCTTAACATTTTTAGTTTAGACAATAAAGAATTTCCAATTGACATTAAAAAGATGATCATGATAAGAGTTCATCAATTGCCTTTTCCTATTGCTGAATTCTATGCAAAAAACTACAAAATGTCAAAATGGGACCAAGTTTAAAAATGTTTGCCATACCTGTCTCTCCCACTGTATGAAAAAGGGGTATGGAGCAAATCTACTCTCTTTATTTCTGTACAGTCACTTTGTAGTGCTCTGAATATTTTCAATTTTTCATGGTAATGGACCATTGGTATTCCACATTTAAAGGTTATGACTTGGGAGACAGAATATACTTGTGCAAATGTTCTCATGGTTCAAATTCAAAAATTAAAATGTCGTATTGGACCAATGGTATTTCACATTTAAAGGTTATGACTTTAGGAGACAGAAGACAGAATATACTTGCGCAAATTTTCTCATAATCCCATGGTTCAAATTCAAAAATTTAAATGCATTCATTTCAAAAATTCTCGTACCGATTACAGATTTAACCAAAACAACCCTTAGATATATGTCAAAGCGGTCAACTGCCTATGATGTGCCGGGCTTACGAGAATTTTGTTCATATTGACAAAAGAAAACAAAAGCACTTAAACTACGTTGTCTATAGTCTATACTCTGTACATGGGACAACATAACAGTTATGCATTCATTTGATATGGGAAAGGAGTTATGATTTTTTTGTTAAATGCACATTAACTATTTGGTCGATTATTATGGTACACAATATATAGTAGCCGTTATATTAGGTTGTTGTAAACAACTAGTCTCAAATCTCAATCGTAATCGGATAGTAGTAGAGTAGTCTTAATCAAAACCACTAATAATAGAGAGAGAGAGATACATGCAAATTTCGCACGATTCTTTAGGCAAATCCAACTACAGCTTTGAATGAAAAAAGTGTCCTAATCTGTAATGAAAACGTTGATCTTTTCAACCACTCATATACTTTAGTTCACCTAATTCATCTTCATAATCACACATTTCTCACCTCAAAAAAAAAAAAAAACATCTAACTCTCTCTCTATCTTTGAAGCACCCATGGAAGCTCCTCCACCTTCAAGCGATCCATACAAGTTCCTCAACATTACACTAAACTCAGATGGATCACTCACCAGACACCGTGAGTTCCCCAAACTGCCACCAACGGAGCAGTCCAAAGACATCCCACTAAACCAAACCAACAACACCTTCATCCGAATCTTCAAGCCCCGGAATATTCCGCCGGAGTCCAAACTCCCCATCCTCGTTTACTACCACGGCGGCGGATTCCTCTTCTACAGCGCCGCCTCCGCTCCGTTCCATGAGTCTTGCACCAAAATGGCTGATCGTCTTCAAACCGTTATCCTCTCCGTCGAATACCGTTTATCTCCTGAACACCGTCTCCCGGCCGCGTACGAAGACGCCGTCGAAGCAGTCTTATGGCTACGTGATCAAGCTCGTGGCGCAACCAACGGTGGTGATTGCGACACGTGGTTAAAAGACGATGTGGATTTCTCGAAATGCTTCGTCATGGGTTCGAGCTCAGGAGGAAACATCGTCTACAACGTGGCGTTGCGTGTAGTGGATATAGATCTCTCTCCTGTTAAGATCCAAGGGCTGATAATGAACCAAGCTTTCTTCGGCGGTGTTGAGCCGTCGGATTCTGAGTCACGGCTTATAGACGATAAGATCTGTCCGTTACCAGCGACTCATCTGCTGTGGTCGCTTTGTTTACCCGACGGTGCGGATCGTGACCACGTGTACAGCAATCCCGTTAAGAGCAGTGGGCCTCAGGAAAAAGATAAGATGGGACGTTTCCCGTCGACTCTCATTAACGGTTACGGTGGAGATCCGTTAGTGGATCGTCAGAGACAAGTGGCGGATATGCTGAAGGCACGTGGGGTGCACGTGCAGACGAGGTTTGATGAAGATGGGTTTCATGCTTGCGAGTTGTTTGATGCGAACAAAGCCAAGGCCTTATACGAAACCGTTGAGGCCTTTATCAAGAGTTGTTGTTCTTCAACTGGTCCATCCTCCAACATATAGTAGCACGATCTTTATTTTTATTTTGTATTTTCCGATGTTTTAACTCTGTGAGTGAAGTTCTAAATATTTCAGTTTATGATGTGTGGGGGGGAATTGAACTATGTACTGCATGTTGCTATCCAAATATGTATGTATACCCGAGGCGAGAAATAATAATACTGGACGTATCTTATCAGTTTATACTAGTATATTTTGAAGTTCAAAATGTTTTTAGACATTTGGGTGCTGATTTCACTTATTATTTCTCTACGTTATATACATTCACCGACAAAACCATACATCTTAATAGGTCACATAGTGGTATGACGACCAGCAATCTACATATATTGTTTTGGAAATTGCATTAAGAACAATGTTAGATGTACAACTCATGCAACTATACAGAGATTAGATTGTCAGATTTTAAAAATTTTAGGTTTCTTAGCTATTTGAATTGATTATTTTCATGTATACAATGAAATATGCTACCATCTAATTTTTGAAAATATAATTTCCATCTAAATTAGTTTGAAGGGATGTTTTACTCATTCAAATACACAAGGAAATGTAAAACATTGATTCCTCATTTAGACAAAATTTTCAAAACATTCTTGGTTTTGGTCAAATATTAAAGTGCGTGAAATCATAACCACAAACAATCCGTGCATTCATCCTAATCACAGATTAAGCTCCATTAAACATAGAACACACACACATAAAAGAAGAATAGGAACATAAAAACTCACAAAATAAGAGAATAGGAACATATTCATCTTAATTAATCAAAGTTTTACCTCTAGTTAACCTCTTATTAATCACACAATTTAAAAAAAACCAAAACCATGTCTCAGGAGTCTCGTCAAGCATTTGATCCATACAAACACCTCAACATCACAATTAACCCCAACGGCTCTTGCACCCGCCACTTCGTCTGGCCGATAGTTAAACCCGACACAGATCCCTCACCAGGCAAGCTCGCCGCCTCCAAAGACGTCACCATCAACCAAGAAACCGGTGTAGCTATACGTATATTCCGACCAACCAATCTACCATCCAATGATAACGCCGTGGCTCGTCTCCCAATCATCCTCCATTTCCACGCCTCCGGTTGGGTCCTTTACCCGGCCGATTCCGCCGCCAATAACCGTTGCTGCTCTCAAATGGCCAGTGAGCTAACGGTGATCATTGTCTCCGTAAACTATCGTCTAGCTCCTGAGCATAGACTCCCAGCTCAATACGACGACGCGCTTGACGCTATGCTTTGGGTCAAAAAACAAGCCGTTGACTCAGCCAACGGCGAGCCTTGGCTTAGAGACTACGCCGATTTCTCGAGGTGCTACATCTGCGGTTCGAGCAACGGCGCCAACATCGCTTTCCAACTAGCACTCAGGTCCTTAGACCGCGACTTAACACCGTTGAAAATCGACGGTTGCGTGTTCTACCAACCGCTTTTTGGCGGCAAAACGAGGACGAAGTCAGAGCTCAAGAACTTCGCCGATCCGGTAATGCCGGTGCCAGCCTTTGACGCAATGTGGGAACTATCTTTACCGGTAGGTGTCGATCGGGATCATAGGTACTGTAATCCGAAAGGTTACTTGCCGCAGAAGGAGAAAGTTGGACGTCTTGGACGGTGTTTGGTGATCGGTTACGGTGGAGACACGTCATTGGATAGGCAACAAGATTTCTTGAATCTGTTGGTTTCAGCTGGAGTTAGAGTCGAAGCAAGGTTTGACGACGCTGGTTTCCATGGCATTGAGCTAGTTGATCCAAGACGAGCCGTCGCTCTTCTTAATATGATCAGAGATTTTATCAATTAATAATTCTTTGCGAGTTTTTCATCTAACCATTATTTTCCTTTATACAAATATATGATGACCATTACAGGATATTGGTTACACTATGTATTGGTTATACTTCTATCAATTGTAAAATTGAATACATTAAACATTTATACCATATAATTAAATTGTAACAAAAAGAACGTAAATTTGAGGGCTGAGCAAAATAACCGGTAATCAAATAACCGATCAAACTGAACCGAAAAAATCAAACTAAAACCGAACCAAAATTTCTCAAATAACCGAATAGTTAGTAAAATCTTATTCTCTATCTGTCTCACAAAGATTGATGTTTTAGGATATTACACATTTTAAGAAAACAATGATTACTGAGTTCAAATTTATTTTTTTCTTTGATTAAAAAGATATTATTTAATTTTAAACCAATAACAATTCAAAATTTTAAATATTTTCAATGATTACTTCTTGAAGTTTACAAAACATCAATCTTTGTGGGACAAAAAACTATCCCAAAACATCAATCTTTGTGACGTATTACAAAATATTTACTTTGACTATAGTGTGTACTTGGACGGTATTAAAATTTTAACTATTTTCTTCCTGACAGTCCATTATTCCTAGATGTTCTCTATGCGTGTAAACTGGTTGCTGATGCTAAGGAGGGATTGTCGCAATTTAAATCCATGCATCAAGGCTATGGGATTTATCCCACCGTCCAGCACTATGCAAACTTGATAGAATTTTGTGCTTTTCTTGGCCACTTAGTTGAAACACGTGAAGTTGTCAAGAGTATCCCTGTGGAAAGCGTTGAGGCTTGGCATGAGAAAATTAGATGTCTTGGACAAAATGGATCAGGGAAAGGAGCTCTTGAGATGTTTGGTTGGTTCAAAAAAGATGGAATCAAACCTGACAGTCCATTATTCCTAGATGTTCTCTATGCGTGTAAACGGTTTGCTGATGCTAAGGAGAGATTGTCGCAATTTAAATCCATGCATCAAGGCTATGAGATTTATCCCACCGTCCAGCACTATGCAAGCTTGATAGAACTTTTTGAAATTTCTTTTGTAAAATATAGTCACAATAATATCATAAATTAATAATCATATAATTTTACATATATATATATATATATGCTGATATAATAATTTATACTTTAAACTTTTGATTTTAGTCCAAAAACTCATATCTATAAAACAATTATTTTGTTATATTTTCAAATTATAATGATATAAAATACTAAATAACAAGACATAAAAATATCTATTTTTTTAAAAAAATCAAATATCTAGATATCCATCATTTTTATTTTTGATAGTTTTATAAGCGATTAAAATATAAAAATTGATATTATTATCCATAAATTTAAATTTATGTATATTTTGTATAAGTGATATTTTTTATAGTATGTGTAATTTATGGTCAATTATGTTTTATAAATATTAGAAATTCAATTTTAAAACCATAAAATTTATAACATCCAAAAGTCTAATCTTCTTTTGCTAAAATTATCTCAACTAATAATTTTTAAGAATTTAAACAATTTAAATATATATCTAGTTATTAATTTGTAGATAAATTAATATCACTATAAATTTAAATTTATGTATATCATTTGTATAAGTGATATTGTTTATATAATTTATGTTAGTTATGGTTACCTCCTCAACTAACTGAACCGAAGTTTCTAAAATATCCAAATAATTATTATATTACTATATTTAAATTAACCGAAACTAAATACAACCGAACCGAAACCGAATGGTTAACCGAATGCCCAGACCTAGTAAATTTCAAAACAAATTACATGGAATCATAAATAATAGTATTGTTCACTCATTCAATATTTCACAGATAAAAAAAATATTGATCAAGTTTATAAAAAAAGTAAAAAATCCTAGACATATAATCTTGACCGTCCGATGTAGGATTTTATTTATTTTATTAACCTGATAAATAAAAATAAAAAGAGGCGAGATCCGTTAAACCTTGGAGAGAGAGAGAGAGAGATCTGGGGGAGAGTGCTCATTGAAAACTGAAAGGTCTTCTTCGACTTTGGCAAAAAAAAGTGTTTTCAGTTTCGCCGTAAAAAGAAGTGTCTAACTCCATGGCGGACGGTGGTGGGGCTGACTCAGCAGCTCCACCTTCGGATAACGTCGGAGATTTTATTCTATCACTTCTGCAACAGAAGAACACAAGACCTTCGCCGTCACAACATCAACAACAAGGTGGTCCTCAGCATCTCGATCCGGCCATTGCAGCCGTTGGTCCTACCGTGAATCCTTTTCCTCCTTCGATTTGGCAATCTTCTTCTAACAACGGTCCCGGTGGTAATTCTTCTTGGCCACTCGCCTTCTCACCTCCTCCTCCTCATAATCTTTCCCCTAATTTGTTAGGGTTTCCTCAATTCACTCATAACCCTTTCCCTACGAACCAATTCGATGGTAATCAAAGGCTATCTCCCGAAGATGCTTACAGATTAGGGTTTCAGTCGATGATTCAGCAACAGCAGCAGCAGCAGCTACCGCCACCACCGCCGCCGCAGTCAGAGAATCGTCAGCTTGTTTTTGGTTCTTTCTCCGGAGATGCTACTCAAAGCCTTAATGGGTTACGTAATGGGAACTTGATGTTTGATTCTAAGCACCATGAACACCTTATGAGGAATCCTAACGCGGATCCAAACTTGTCTCATCATCGGAGTCACGATCTCAATGAACTCAGAGGAGGAGGTCACAGTGGAAGAGGTAACTGGGGTCCTATTGGGAACAACGTCAGGGGTTTCAAGTCTACTCCTCCTCCTCCTGGCTTTTCGAGTAACCAAAGAGGGTGGGATATGAATTTAGCAAGTAAAGGTGATGATAGTTTCCAGAGGAATCATCATGATAAAGCAATGTGGGAGCATTCTAGTTTTAATGCTGAAGCTGATAGGTTAAGGGGATTATCTATTCAGAATGAGAGCAAGTTCAATCTTAGTCAACAGATAGATCATCCTGGACCACCTAAGGGTACAAGTCTACACTCTGTATCAACAGCTGATGCTGCTAATTCCTTTTCGATGTTGAACAAGGAAGCTCGTGGTGGAATAGAACGTAAAGAGGAACTTGGGCAGCTCAATAAGGGGAAGAAGGAAGGTAATGGAAACTCTGGCCCTGGTGTTGACGAGGTTGACGATTTTGGAGAAGATATTGTTGAGTCTTTATTGCTTGAAGCTGAAACCGACGATAAGGACGCCAAAGATGACAAGAAGAATAGCAAGACTTCTCGTGAGAAGGTACGTTTCAGTAATTGTGTAGGCTTGTGATATAGGATATAGCTAAAATCAACAGTTTTTATATACTACTAATGGCTTGTTGGGAACATTCAGTGATGGTATTTAGCTCGTGTATTCTATTCTTGAATTAGAAAGGACGCTTTTTTTTGGTTGGGAAGATTATTGAAATTGGGTTTTTGTTATCAGGAATCGAGAGTGGACAATCGGGGTCGGTGGCTGCTTTCCCAAAGGTTAAGAGAGAGAAAAATGTATATGGCATGTCGAAATGACATCCACAGGCATGATGCTCCTTTCATTGCAGTGTACAAGTCCCTGATTCCTGCAGAAGAAGAGCTGGAAAAGCAGAGACAACTAATGGCACAGCTAGAGAATCTGGTTGCCAAAGAATGGCCTCATGCAAAGTTGTATCTTTACGGGTCATGTGCTAACTCTTTTGGTTTTCCAAAGAGCGACATTGATGTTTGCCTTGCAATCGATGATGAAGATATCAACAAATCTGACATGTTGTTAAAGCTGGCGGATATTTTGGAATCAGATAATCTCCAAAATGTGCAGGTAAAGTAAATGCTTTTACTTATGTAAAAAATGGACCTTCTTTGGCTGTATAAAACTGGTGCCTATATATATGAAACATGTTTCCTGTGTAGGCACTAACAAGAGCTAGGGTACCAATAGTAAAACTTATGGATCCGGTTACTGGGATATCTTGTGACATCTGCATAAACAATGTGTTGGCTGTTGTAAACACAAAGCTCCTGCGAGATTATTCACGGATAGATGTGCGTTTAAGGCAGTTGGCATTCATTGTGAAACATTGGGCAAAGTCGAGAAGGGTTAATGAAACTTATCAAGGAACACTTTCCAGCTACGCGTAAGTTTTCCACCATAGATTTGAATGAAGTTGTTTCGATTACACACAAAACACACTTGCAGGTGATAACTTTCAGTTACTTTTAAATTTTGCAGGTACGTTCTGATGTGTATCCATTTCTTGCAGCTGCGTAGGCCGCCAATTCTTCCTTGCTTACAGGTGTGTAGAGTAACAATACCCTCTTTATGTAATGTAATGAAATGAAATTGTCTTCTTTTTATTTAAACTATGAATTACTTGCTGCAGGAAATGAAGCCTACATACTCAGTTCGGATAGATAATATCCGGTGTTCATACTTTGATGATGTTGATAGACTGGAGAACTTTGGATCAAGTAACAGGGAGACCATAGCTGAGCTGGTCTGGGGATTCTTCAACTACTGGGCTTATGCTCACGACTATGCGAATACGGTTGTGTCAGTCCGCACCGGATCCATACTTGGGTAAACATTTTCAAAAAAACTCAAGTATACTTACTTAAACATCTGTGATGCAACAATCTCAGATGAAATGAATATATATGTGTTGCAGGAAGCGAGAGAAGGACTGGACGAGAAGGGTTGGGAATGATAGGCATTTGATATGCATAGAGGATCCGTTTGAGACGAGCCATGATCTGGGCAGGGTCGTGGACAAGTTCAGTATCAGAGTGTTGAGAGAAGAGTTCGAACGAGCTGCAGAGATTATGCATCAAGATCGTAACCCATGTGCCAAGCTTTTCGAACCATATCTTCCTGAAGATCATAATAATGGACATGGCCACAACTAAAACCTTTAAAAAACATTGAATCGGATTCGTCTGGCTTGTATGTATATATATATATTTTATGGGTTAGAAAGATCAACACTCTCTTTTTTGGTTTTGTTGGTTTGATTTGGATTCTTGCTTTGTGCCTTAGCTCCCCCAAAAAAAAAAAAAAGGTCTTCTTTGATTATAAAGCTTGTCTTTGTATTTGTATTTGTAACTTTGAAAAACTTTACGATGACGACGAGCTCTATCACCCAGGTTCTGCCACGTGTCCTGATCGTAAAACGTCCCGGCGCCATGAGAGTGTTGGGCGATAGTTTCGTCGCCTCCACCAAGTTCGAGATTCTGAAAGCCTTCGAGTCTCCGCTTCCTCTTCCTGAGTTCTTGGCCGATCAATCATCTCACTCCGTCTCCGCTATTATAGCTCCTGTTGCTGTTCCCGTCACAGCCGATCTGATTCGCCTCCTCCCGAATCTTCGATTGGTTGTTACTACCAGCACCGGCGTTGACCACGTTGACTTAGATGAGTGTCGTCGTCGAGGCATCTCCGTCGCCAACGCTGGCTCAAGCTACTCGGAAGATGTCGCTGATACTGCCGTCGGTTTACTCATTGACGTTTTCCGGCGTATCTCCGCCGCTAATCGGTTCGTTAAGCAACGGTTGTGGCCACTCAAAGGGGACTACTATCCCCTCGGTTCCAAGGTTTTGATTAGTTTGTTAATCTCTAATTTGATTAGTTTGTTAATTAGATTTGTTAATCTCTAAATTTAACTGTTTAGTTGGGGAGAAAGCGAATTGGAATAGTGGGACTTGGAAGCATTGGTTCGATGGTAGCTACAAGGCTCGAGGCCTTTGGTTGCCAAATTTCATACAGTTCAAGAAACATAAAACCATCTGTTCCGTATCATTATTACACGGACGTACTGGAGATGGCAGCTAACAGTGATGCACTCATAATCTGCTGTGAATTGAATGATAAGACATTGCGTTTGATCAATAGAGATGTTTTTGCTGCTCTGGGGAAGCAAGGAGTGATTGTTAATGTTGCTCGTGGGGGTATAGTCGATGAGGGTGAGATGGTGAGATGCTTGAGAGAAGGTGAGATTGGTGGTGCTGGTTTGGATGTTTTTGAAGATGAGCCTAATGTGCCTAAGGAGCTTTTTGAATTGGATAATGTTGTTTTGTCTCCACATTGTGCTTATACGTCTCTGGAAGGTCTTGAACAACTTGGGAAAGTTTTGGTAGGGAATATTGAAGCTTTCTTCTCTAGTAAACCTCTTTTAACTCCTGTTCTTTGATGGGTCATTGTCGTCAAAAGCTGAGAAAGTTTGAGTCTGTCGATGTTTTTGGGTCGATCGATTTGTATGGTGGAACCTTTGTGATTTGTCGTCAAGACTGTGATTTTTTCAAGTTTCAACTAGCATTTTTGGCTTTCTATTGGCAATTTTTGACTTGGCGCATCTGATTGACGAGAGAGTATTTCAAGTTTTTGTTTGTTGTGTTTTAGTATTTTAATTGTTCTTTTGTGTTTTAATTATCCTTTTGAGTGTTTCGACTCATGTAAGTCTGATTTCGGCAATTTAAATCGTATTTATAGTGTGTGTTTCGAGCGATGTTCGGACTTTTTTTATTATGTCTTTTGAGACAACTTTTTTTGCATCGTCGTTTGGGTGTTTTCGACTAGCATCGGCGTCCTTTAAACGATTTTGGACTTTGCGATTTGGATGTTTGTTTTTTTGTAGCTTGTGCGTAGTTTTTGTTCGCGTTGGTCATTTTTGTCCCACTACGCTCATTTAACTTTCGTTTTACGCTCACATACACGCGCATATATTCATCTATGCTATACCATTCCACTCTAACATTCATCATCTTATACCATTCCCACCCTAACATTCATCTACATATCATTCACGCCCTATATTCATCTATGCCTTCCATCTATATATCATTCACACCCCAACATTCATCTATGCTTATCTTTCATCATCTATATACCATTCACACCCTAACAATCATCTATGCCTTCATCTATATATCATTCACACCCTAACATTCATCTATGCCTAACATTCATCTATATATCATTCACACATCCTATACATGAATCTATGCCTAACATTCATCTATATATCATTCACACCCTAACATTCATCTATGCTTAACATTCATCTATACCATTTACACCCTAACACATTCATCTATACCATTCACACCCTAACATTTTCTCATCTATACCACCTAACATTCATCTATACAGTCCACAGACATTGCATCTTTATCAGGAAAGAAAGAGAAAAAGAAAATACAAATTTTGCTACATGAACAGTCTAGTCAACTTCCAACCAAGTCTGGCAAAGTTTGATGGAAAAACGCCAAACAGTCCCAAGGCATTGTTCTCCGTCTTCAAACCCTCTGCAAAATTAATTAACCAAAATCAATCTTCATTTCAATTGTTTTTTTTCAAACATGCATATTTTACATAAAAATGAAAGCATTTTAAAAGTCAAAAGTTAACCTCATTCTACGTTTTCTTAGACAGAACATATCTACATATATCTAACTAAAAATTCCAGTATATGAGACAGATTATATGGCTAAAATTCACTTTATTTTCCACATCGTTAAAGTTAAGACAGCAATATATACACATACAAAATGGAATTAAAAGAGAGCCTTCAAATTTAACGTTCAACTGCATATATACAAGATGATTAAAAGATGAAGAACAGGTAAACAATCTAACATTTCATGGTAAAAAAGCTAGAGGAAATAGACCAGAGTATTTTTTACCTTGTAAGAAGATGACGCTTTATGTTTGTCTCTCTCGGCTGATGAGAAATATAGATAGTTTGAGTGAGGACACCAGGTGGAAGAACAGAACTAAAGAGATAAAAACAGATAGATAGTTTGAGTGATGACTCCAGGTGGAAGAACAGAACTAAAGAGATAAAAAAACAGATTGTAGTACTCGACATTTGTAAGAAAGATTGATTGAACTCGACATTTGTAAAAATATGAAACCAAGTAAGAGAAGGAGGATTCAGATTTCTGACCCAAGAAAGGTGTATTTATAGAGAGTCACCATCTGAAAGTTTTGTAATAAAAATTATTAGATTCAAACGGTTAAAAATGTTACCGTTTCACTCAACGTTCATATTTTTCTGCTCTGACGTCAAATCAAACCGAACGTTGGAAACAATACGGGGAAGCGTAAACGCACTTCGAAGTCTATTTCATTCATTTTTATTTTGCTATTATTAAACTTTTGTATAATCCAAGTAGATCGTTATTCCTAAGAATGTTTAAAGTAACTCTATTTTAAATGCATCCAGGATTTATCGCTTTATCATAAAATAGATTTATTGCTTTATACTCTGTTCCATACTCTAGTCTCTAGGTCCAGTGATTAGTGTTGGCTAAATCCCTCTTCTTTTTTACTTCTCAGATGTTTATACGAGCATTAGTATTACTAATAAAAATGTAAAATTCGGTTGAAATCCAAACCTATTTTTTGTATATAATAAACCAGCTGATTTTTTCCATCTTTCAATTTTTTTTTTTTGGGTTCTTTAGGACAGGAAAAATCATTAACAAAAAAGGATAGGCATATTATACTAAACCATTAGACATCACAGACCAGATTCGAAGATACAAAACATATATCTAAACGAAGTTTGAAATGGTACAACCATGAATGTGTTCTTCTCTCTAACTCCCACTTAACGAGAAACAGAATCCTCCTAGTAAATTGCAACATCCAGATAATCTCCAATCTGCAGATAGATTGATCCACAGCAGTGTTAATACTTGGGCACATATAATTTGAAAATCAATTATATATACTATCAAGTCTCATCCAAAGACGATCTGTGTATTTTAACATACCTCAAACCTAAGTTCGGAAAGCGTTTTACTGTCATCTGGTTGTTTACGGTTTGGATAAGACATTGTCTGCCCAACCTGTATCCACATTAACAAATACAACCACAAGATCAGTCTCTTCCTCATGGGTTCTATATGTAAACATCAAAGAGAACCAAGTAGAGCCATAACGATTGAATCTGAAAGCTCCCCATTCAATCAACTTTATGCATTCTGTAGTAACTATAGTGATCTGGTCACTAAAGTTTCAAAACTCAATAAGCATGAGAAGATGGAGTCGTCAATGCAAATAATCTTACCATGCTTAGTATAACAAAAGACATGTTCAAGATATTACAGAAACATTCTAGATAAAAGTTCTGAATGCAGGAAAAACACAGAAACTCTAGAATGCATCAAAGATCATGTGTGTGTGTGTGGCTACTGGTTACATCCTATCTGATCAAGACTCTGAAAGAAAAAAAGTAATCTAACCTCTTTGACAATAAAGCGACCGTGCGAGTCAGGATAAACAAACGCAAAAGACAATCTTGCATTCCTTCTCCTAGCTGCTACAGATACTTCTTTCACCTGCAATCAAGTTTTTACTTTTATGAGAAACATCCCCCAAAAAAAAGACATCTTTAAGCAAGCACTGATACTACTCTTCTCTTGAGCACCTAATCTAAATCTTAAAGGTACAAGACGACATACCAAATCAGTTAACTCGCGAAGAGTAGCATCTTTCCAAGTGTAGATTTGAACTTCATCCTTTGGTTCTTTGCCTCTCACAGCATAATCTTCCTGAGTATGATGACCACCACTCTGCAAAATCAAACTTCCCAATTAATTGCACTCTTTAATTCAGAATCCAACATCATTAGCTAATTCTCAAGTGATTAAGTTTGCAAATTATGTCATTAGAGCAATCGTAAGAATCAGAAAGAGTTGGCGAAACGAACCTTGGTGAAAACACGAAGAAGCAAGGGACATGTCTGCGATTCAAAGGTTACAAGATAAAGAAATCAGTAACTGCAGATTACAAAATAAAACCCTAAAAAGAAACCCTAGGATGTTTCAGCGATTCGCGAATATGAAATCGAAGACAAACCTTTTCACGATCGACAGGTTCAGGTTTAGGGCGAGGAGGTTGTTGGTTAACGCCTCTCGGAGGTGGCGGTAACGGTCTCCCTCCACCTTGTCTTCTCGCTGTTTCAGCCATCTCTCTCTCTCTCTCTTTCTCGAAGGATCTGACCGACGAAGAAGAAGAAGAGGGTTACTAATGGAAATTGCACAGAGATTAATCGGACTGCTTTAGGCCCACATCTATTTTACCCTAATGGGCCTTTTGGTACAAAATTTTGGGCCTGACTCTTTTTAATGGCCCTCTTACATTATTGAAAAATGATTAGAAAAAAAGGAGAGAAAGTAAAGCAAATTAATCTCATATTCAATGCAAAGTGCCCTACTAGGAAGGATCCCACTAAAAAAGAATCATATGCTGTTCTTTGCCTATTCCTTTTGTATCATTCTTGTTATAGTAAAATGGTAAAAGGAAATTAATAAGAAGAGAAAGAAAAAATGAAAAAAAAATGAAAAAGAACAAAAATGGGGTCATTGAATGTTTTGATGTGTCAAGAGGGTTTTTAACATTTTTTTCCAGACGATAAGGTGCAAATGACCCTACACCTCACATGAAGCTGCAGTGCCCATTTCCAAAAAGAGTTTAATTTGAACAAAGAGAAATTGGTGAGGAAATTTAAGAAAAAGGGATGATAAAAAGGAAAGATTACTATAAAGTGCAAAGTATGAAATTATGAAGACTACCCGATTCTTCTTTGTTTAGCTTTCCGTATTTGGCATGCCCCTAACCACCACCACCACCACCACTTGCTTCGCATCTTTTGTAGATTAACAAAACAATATACAGTCACTGTGAACTACTGATACACATTTTTTTTACGTGGCTTGTTTTTATAAAAAAGGGAAAAAATACTAAATAGTGTAGTAGTACTATAATTTTTGTCCACCATGTTCTATGAAACTCGTCCAAACATAAAAGGGTTTTATGTCATCAACTCTTACGACTTTTTCTTCTTTTATATTTCTTCGATTGGACACAACGAGAACGGTTTGGTCAGTGTCCGATCTACTTATTGATTTTTCTTTTCTTTGCTTGTATTTAGTCTGCTATTTTTTTTACGTCTCCGCACTACTAAAGATTACAATTCCTTTAATGGTTGATTTATGCTTAGTAGATACATGTATCATCAATTTATGTGTTTGCTTAAGAGAGATTTACCATTTTTTGTTGTTGTTCCATATATTATTGTGATAATTTTCTGTTTTTTTTTGGGTAAAGTTATGTGTTGTTTCTCTAGCAAACGAGGATATATATATTTTAACGTTGGTCAAAAAATTACATTCAATTTACAACATTTAATAGTCGAAGCACATGAAATATATATATGTATAAATTGATTATTTTTATAATTAATTTATTAATTAGATTTTGATTAAGAACCACGGACAAATAAACGATACTAATATGGTAGCTAATATGTAAGAATGTGGAGGTAGGTTTGAATATTATTTTTCTAAGACCACAAAGACACTGACACGCCTACTGATTGATAAAAAAAACGCAAGGGCTATAATACAAAAGAGAGGATGCCTTAACATATGTATGAGTCATGCATGTGATCATATGATCTGATAATTCATTCCATTGAGCTTCTATGTCTCATTAGCCGAAAATTAAACTTGAGGTTTTTAACTGAACTGGCGAAAAAACTAGTTGAGGTGTCAAGTGTCCATTCTCTAACTTACAAAGTTTAAAATCTTTCAATATGTACGAACTGGATACATTTCTACATAGTTACATAGGAAAAATATTTCAATTTTCAAGGGTAAACCACGCTGGTTTTGTTTTATTTAAGGACAATTTTATCTAACATCTTACTAGCAGTGGCGGAGCTAGAAAATTAGTTTATCAGAGTCAAAAAAAAATTTTAAGGGTCAATTATTTTGTTAAATTTTTTTATAGGGATCAATTGTGCTATTTTACCAGGGTCAATTTGATTTTTTCCCTAAAAATTTAACCAATTTTAAAAATTCACCAGGGTCATTTGACCCACATGGTCCTATGCTGGCTTCGCCCATACTTACTAGTACTGTATTAATTTAGACCAGCTGTGCGAGAGAGCAATTCAAAAACAATGATGAATTTTCTTCCACTTCTTTGACCAATTAAAAGTTCCAAAATCAGTAAAAACCAGTCATCATTAATTTCTCAGGTAATTTAACTTCGTCCGGTTTTAGGTCAAGTAGACATTATAACCAAAAACCTTTGAATCACGGTTAGTCAAATTAAGATATACTGTACTATTATATATATGAAATACGTATGTAATGTAGATCAATGCTTCACCTCAATATGAAACCGCTTTTTTTACAGCTCATTAGAAAAACCAACTTTGTCTGGAATATAGTGATCTCATTTTTAACAAAAAAAAAGACAACAATTATAACAACAACAAACAATAAGAGAGCCATAGCATTTGGAAAACAAATGAATTTTACTTTGAATTTTGAAAATCGAGCTCTAGGAAAAAGCATTTCTGATGGTCCGACTGTTACAAGTTGATTTCCATTCTTAGGAACCTAGCTATAACGATGAAGACAGAGTTATCATTTTGTTCCATCAAATATTGACCCCATTTTTTTTTTCTCTAACAAAAAAATATCTCATTTGTTGATATCACACTTATGACGGCTAATAATTAATTTAAAAGGATATATTTAAATTATTCACCATATTAAACCTTTTGTCCAAAAACAAAAATCACCATATTAATTAACCTAACAATAGCAATATAAAAGAGTTAGTAGAAAACACATTATCGTGTACGACATTAATATTCCGTTGATTTATATACTTTCAAAAGTTACCAATTCTTGAGAAGAAGAAGAAGAAATTAATCAAAATCAAGAAAAGGAGAGAGAAAGATGGGAAGAGGAAGAGTGGAAATGAAGAGGATAGAGAACACGATCAATAGACAAGTGACCTTCTCAAAAAGAAGAAACGGTTTGATGAAGAAAGCTTATGAGCTTTCTGTTCTCTGTGATGCCGAAGTTGCTCTCATCATCTTCTCAAGCCGTGGAAAGCTCTACGAGTTTGGTAGTGTTGGGTATATTAAATATATCTTTGCTCTTTCTATTCATTATAATTTTTTTATGAAAATCGATTAAAGTGACTTCTTTTATTATTGGTTATATCGTACGATTCAAGAGTCGATTCATGTTTTTGACTCGTGGTTATTCTTTATGGCTGTGTCTTTTATCCTTTGGAAACTAGGGTTCATCGTTATATATCATCTCTCTCTCTCTCTCTCTCGGATCCTTTATCATATAAGTTTATGGGTCCGTCCGTACGTTATAGTTTGTTGATTGAATGACTTTGATTCTTTAATTAATATTAAAGATGTCATATTGCAAATGGGTTTTCTTTATTTTCTTTTCTAAAAAACCCAACCTAGGTTTTCCCTTTTAGACCAGTGTGTAAGATCTAGCTAGAGCTCTTGTCCTAAAACGAATCTTCATCAAGAACAATGATCTTTATTTTTTTTTTAATGAATATTTGTAGAATTGCAAGAACGATCCAACGGTATAATCGTTGTTACAACTGCTCTCTGGGAAATAATAAGCCTGAAGAGACTACACAGGCAAGTTTGTGTGAATTTGTGTATATGTACTTTTGATTTTTTCAATAAATGTTTTCTGATAATGATTCTATCTCTATTCGTCAAATTGTCTCGTTTACTATATATATGCATTTCATTATATAATCGATTAATCTATATGGCCGATGCAGAATTGGAGTCAGGAGATGACGAAGCTTAAATCCAAATACGAATCTCTTGTGCGCACTAATAGGTTTAGTCATAGTTTTCTAGTCCCTTGAAATTAATGAAATCGTTATTATCTATCATCTTCCGTTATGTATATATATGTATATAGTTGCAAATCTTATCTATATAGTTATATGTGTGTGTGTTGATTGCTAATTATAAAGGAATTTGCTTGGAGAAGAGCTTGGAGAAATGGGTGTGAAGGAACTGCAAGCGCTTGAGAGGCAGCTGGAAGCCGCTCTTACCGCTACTCGACAGCGCAAGGTCGCATGATCTAGACTGGTTCTTGTATCATTTCGAATCATATATATATATATATATATATATATATATATATATATATGTTTATCAAAGAAAAAACTCATGTTATCTAACCATTTAACTAACATAAACGCAGACACAAGTTATGATGGAAGAAATGGAAGATCTAAGGAAAAAGGCAAGCTATAAATATAAAATGTTCCATACCAACATTGATAAACATATTTGCATATCAATTGATCTATTTTAATTTTTGAAATCGGCATGCAGGAGAGGCAACTAGGAGACATAAACAAACAACTCAAGATTAAGGTTTGCATTCTAGATCACAAAATACTAATTAATTTATGCAACGTAACTATATGTGTATCCTTTTTTGTATAATTGTGATTTGGTTTTTAATAGTTTGAGAGCGAAGGCCATGCTTTCAAAACGTTTCAAGACTTATGGGCCAACTCGGCTGCATCGGTGGGCGGTGTTACAAACAATTCTGAATTTCCGGTTGAGTCTTCTCATCCAAATTCAGTGGATTGCAACACTGTACCCTTTTTACAAATAGGGTAAGAATTTGATCAGTTTTTTTCTTTGGAAGTTAAATGAAATAGAAATTATATTTGGTCATAACTAAAACTATATAGTTTTTGGTATATATATGGATTAGGTTTCAACAAAATTACTACGTAGGTGAAGGGTCTTCGGTAACAAAGAGCAATGTGCCAGGTGAGACCAATTTCGTCCAAGGTTGGGTTCTTTGACTCTTCTTAGTTGACTAGACCATGCTGCCCCCTACGCCACCACGATCAGGCCAATTTCAGCTCTGCAGTCGTTTTTTTTTTCTCCAATTATATTTTCTTCAAAAAAAACTCTAGATTGTTTCATTTAATCTCCCAGCTCGTTTGAATCTATTTGCATGTCTGGAGTTTTTTTTTTTTTTTTTAATCATTTACCCTCTTATTCTCTCACTTGATCTAAAACATTCCAAATGAACTGAACTTTAATAACTTTCAGCATCTATAAATAAATATTTATTTTCAACAAATAAATAAAATTACGTTACGTAAATAATTTTTACTTCCGAGAAAAAACAATTAGCGTTTTTCTTTTTTCTTTTTAGTTGACCAAAAAATAAAATTAACTGATGGACAGTCTAAAGTTGTAAAAAAAAAAAAAAAAACGAACGAATAAGAAAATGTAACGTAGTCTCATTGGAAAAGGCGCAATGATGTTATAGTAGGATCCACATTTGCTGTTACTTGATTTGACTTTCAGAAAGAGAGCTCTTCTTGTTTTTGGCAAACCTTAACAGTATTTGTAAAGCTTTTTAATAATCGCCAAATTTTTACTACCGTTTAAATGGGCTGTTATCACAAAGTAGGCCTTTTTGAAAGTGGACCCTTACAGAAATAAATTAATGGGCCCTTATATATGTATTAAAGGCACATGATATAATATATCATCTATTGCCTAAACGATATTTATTGAAATCGTTTTTTTTTTTTGTTGGTTTTTTGATAGGCTAGAAAAAACCTACTAGAAATTTCGGGTTTACACCCAAATCTTCTCAAACACTGGAAATTGATGTTGCGAAATTATAAATCATATTTACCAGTACTAGACTACACTACTACTGCTTAATTAGATGATAAACATAATATATAGTAGGGGGTGATGACTAGCTACGCTAGCTTGAATACTTGGGAAATGCTCTAAAACCGATACGCAAGTTATGTAGTTTAATTTGGCCAATAAAATAATCGCTTCTGATATTTATTTGTCACATATTCAATTGATTTAGGTCGTATACTTTAATTTTGTCTTAGATGAATGGCTAGTCTTTGCATTATCATCAGATCGATCGATTATGGGACTTTAGAGCAGTGAGAGCTTCTTTATAAAGCGTTTTAATTTATTTACTCTATGAAGCTGGCTGGTATGAGCAATCGACTTCTTGGTCCGCGAAGCTTATAACTTAAATTATGTGGTTACATAATATATCTACCATATTTTGTAAATGTAATACGTTGTGGCATATTCAATGTTTAAAGCAAATAAACGAGAAAATATTACTTTGGAGAAAATTACTTTTTAAAATTTTAATCGAATATAATACATGATCGATGAGATATATAATTAATATACAATTTAGGGACTCAGGCCAGGTGTTTAAAGATGGTTATAAGAGTCCTACTGTGTGCTATGAGCCGCTGAGAACTTTAAATATTGAGTTTTAATCAATCGCTCATCGATTCTGGTGGAATCAGAAGAAGATGCTTATAGAAAATGAACTAAGATCGAAAAGTCACCGAGCTTGATTAGAATCTCACACCATCTTAATAAGGAAGAAGCTAAAAGCTGTACTTTTCTCCTTGTAAATTATCATTAGGTTTTTTTGGTTCTTTTTCTGCTTTTGACTTTTACCGGTTTGAGATATTCTAGTCTCGACTTGAGAGCTCTCTAGTTTTCGGTCAATGTCAATCTGTTGTGGAACACCTTAACTTGAGTACTTATATTTGAACAAGTTGTGTGTATTTCACCACGTTTAAATTCATAACTTGTAACCAGTAAGGTGTATAAATTATAGAATATTCCTGATGATTCCGAAGGTTAAATTGTTTCATAAAAACAAACATAACCGAAATTAGCTTCTTGATCGAGAGGCAAGTGGAATAAAAAACATGTATAGATACATAACACAAGCAGTTCAGTTTTGGCAGAACATCATTAGAGAAGAGACTGAGAGAGAGTGAGAGAGAAATAAGACAACAAGCGAAGCAGCTTTAGAGTTTTGTTACTTGTCCTTATACACTCTCAGTAGTACTGCTAAACCTGTTTTTACTTACCTTTGTTGTAGAGTGGATCGATCACTTTCTTGAAGAGCAAGGTAACCCAATGAACAATTGAGTCTCTACTTCAGAACTTGGGCTGCTCTCTTCATCACCTCTTCCACTTTCTTGATTCTTATTCGACCAAACTTCATTCTCATGAGATCCCCACTGCAATAAAAATTATTATTACACACAAAATTAATAGATGCAAACAAGATAGAACAATACATAGACCGAAAAGGTCATGGTGATTGAAAGATAACAAATAAGAACTAGTAAGGACTCTCCTAGGCTAATAACCCTAAAAAAGAAGAGAAATTTCTTCTTTTAAAAAGAAACACATTTGCAACCCTAACATGAGAAGACTCATACGAATATATTATACCTTTTGAGAGAGCTTCTCGTTTTCTGCAGCTAGAGCTTTCTCCTGCAAAAGTGTTTTTTTTTATTCCAGTTGTTAAAGCAAGCACAAGAGTTTAATTTTTAGTTGGAATATTCCACCATTTACATACATACATATATATCTATACGCCCATAAAAACCACTTTACCTTTTGCTTGAGCAGCTCAATTTGTTCCTTAAACACTTGAGTCTAATACAGATGATAAGTAAGTTAGAATTATAAGTGGTTATATACAAGATAATTCTAAAAATAGTATGTGGAGATAGATATATAAGAATTATATACATACCTTTCTTGCTCGAATACATTTGACACTTTTCTCAAGCTGTTGCTCAATCTGTTGCAGCTCCTCGATTGAGCATGATCCTATGCCTTCTCCCAAGAGTTTACTGATAACAAAAAAAAAAAATAACACTTACATGGTCAAACTCTTAATCCATGATATATACAAATATGAGTAATGTGTTAGTATGTATATATCACAAACCGTTTAGAAGCTTCGAGTTGTTCAATTTTCTTCATCATGTTTGCTGCTTCATATTTCAAATGCTGTTGGTTATATCACAAAAATGTTATTGCATGTAATATATCATAATAAAATATGTGACTTGATCCTGTGACCTTGAGATTATATACATATTGTGTCAGTTTTGATATACATTAAAAATATTAGCAAGAATTGATAGGCAAGATTATAATTAAAGAGTTAACCTGCATATTTTCTTCAGAAACCGGTTTGCTGCTGACTCGATCCTTAGTATGCCTCAGATAACGTTCTATGGTATCTTGCATACTACATCATCAGAGATTAAATTAGTACAATGTAAGAAAGCAACCCTCTCAAAACATGTTAAAAAAAAAAAAAAAAAAAAAAAATCTTAATCGAAGTAATCACACAGGACTTAAAGACATAACTTTGGAAGTCATAAATTGATTAGTCTTTGTACTATTTTGGTTTGTTTTTTATTCCCCCAATTTTAGAAAACCAAAAAAACATGTGACCTCTTCTTATTAACTTTATATTTAGTAGGTTCGAGAGAAAGAAGTACTTTCCCAAATGGACAAATTGTCTGAACATCTGATCAAAAGCTGGCTTTTTCCATTTACAGAAGTAATGATTCATCAAAAGCAAGTTTGGTTTCCCTTCTACTAAACAGTACAAGATAAACTTCTTTCTCATGTTGAAAGATCCAACATTTTGGTTCTGAATTTCTATGTCAAAATCAAGCTACATTAGGAAATAGGAATGAGCATGAAATGAAGCATGAATGATTTATGATTTATCTACAGGAATAAATGATGAAACTATTTCCTAACCGTCACTTAGAGAAACCAGTTATGCTTAAAGTAGCCAGATTGTGAAACATAGATCTAAACCCAAAAAAAAAGAAATTAAATTAAGACAATACTCAAGGAGTTGTATGTTCATGTGTGCAGCATGATGAAAATTGCTTTCTAGAGAGTTCTTTGGCACAATTTATTTATAACTTTTTATGATAACATCATAAAACTAAATGAGAAAGAGAGAGAGAGAGAGAAACATCATCTCAGACGATTAAACAAGATGATGTACTAGTGAAAAAAACAAACAAATAAGAAAATGTACTTGATACTACTTTAATAATAGCCCTAATATTGTAGAAACCAAGAAACTCATTTAACACCCTCTGAAAGCAAACGTCAATTAGATGTGATTCTATAATTAGCCAACAAATCCATATATAATAAACAAGGAGATAAAAAAGAATCAGATAAAAATAGAAAGATTAATAGGAAAAAAAAAAGAGAAGAAGGAACGTTACTTGGAGCTGGCGAATTCATAAAGCTTTCCTTTGGGAGAGAAGATGATTAGAGAGACTTCAGCATCACAAAGCACTGAGAGCTCAAAGGCTTTCTTCAACAAACCATTCCTTCGTTTAGAGAAAGTCACCTGTCTGCTTGTTGCATTCTCTATTCGCTTCATCTGAGTTTTTCCCCTCACCATCTCTTATCACACTTCTTGTTTAGTAATTTCCCTTTCACATTTAATATAACAAAAAAAAAGATTAATTTCATTAAAAACAAATTGCAATAAACAGGAAATCAATGGTGCAACCACCTCGATAACAATATTAGTCATACACACCCATATCATATATGTGAATCATAAAAAGAGTAGGTTTAAAAAGAAGAAGATGGAGGTGATCGAAATAGGACTTTTTTTTTCTGGTGAGAGGAAGAGGGGGGACTGACGAAGTCAACGAGGGATGAAGATGATTTTAAGTACCCAAAAAGCAAAACAATCTAAAGTAGTACTAGTTTGATCTACAAGTCTTGTGACATGGATTGCTTCAAAAATAAAATGAAATTAAGATGAGTACTTTTCATTTATTTTGGTTTAATTTGAAAGATGCAACTTCTTTTCATGAGATTCAGGAGAAAGAAAACAAAACATCAAATCGAACAAAAAAAAAAAAAAAGAAACCAAACCCATCTAATGTTTTAGATCCATAAAGATAAATGGAAGAAAGAAAAGCCAAAATATAAAGAAAGGACGAAGAGATCGATCTTACCGATTGGCTAAAAGGGTTTATAAAAAACCTAACCAGGAAGGAACCTTGCTTGTTGGGGGAGAAGAGGTACACGATTGTGTTGTGTATGGGCAGAGAGATAGATAGGTATAGGGGGACAAAATATAAAAAAGCATTAATGGAAGGGGATGGAGAAGGGAGGAAGAAGGAAGAAGATGATCTCTCTAGCTCAAACTTGATTCTCTGCTAAAGGAAGGACCTTTTTATGGAAGTAGCAAAAGAAGTAGCTTTCCTCGTTTCATCTATTTGTGTGTGTGTGTAATAAAAAGAAACAAACAAAAGACAAAAAATTATTAGAAAATTAAAAAAAAAAAAACTCACAACACACTCTCTGCTTTCTCCTTAAAAAAGATCCTCTTCTCGTTGTAGTTATGGTAATGGTGTTTGTAGAATTATCATTTTCTTTTATATATATATATATATGTTTATTTCTTTGCAGAAAGAATTAAAAAATATTAAAATAAATAGAGAGAGAGAAAAGTAGGAGCAAAATAGAGTCATATGTGTCGAAAATATGATGGACGCTTGAAACCTCATCCTTTACTTATTTTGGAAAAAAGCCTTATGAAAGACCAAAAATAGCATATTTTGATACATATGGACATATTTCCATACACATCTTTTTCCCTCCATAAATATCTATCTATCTAGTTGTAGATGGAATTGGCTGTCAAAATTATTATTTCTTATTTTTATATGATTTCTTTTTTCATTTTTGTTAATGTAATAAAAAAAATCTTTTGATTTAAATGTGGACACAAATACTCTCTCGTACCTATATGCCCCACTTGTTATCGTTACGAAAATGAGGATAACCAAAGATCTAATTTAACTGCTAAATTACTAGTATCTGATTGTATACTGCTGGTCAGATATATGATAAACTGATATGTTAGTGGAAAAGATTTATCTAGCACTGCACTTTTTTTTTGTTAACCCATATAATTCAAGTCGTTAGTCGATAATCTCTTTGTTATATTCAATCAGCTTTAATATTACTTTTGGCGCACAAATAGTTAACTAAATAAATATATATATGGAATTGAGTAGCGACGTGTCTAAAGAAGGCAAATTTTGGTCCCTCGGATTATAATTTTCTATACAGAATAAAGAAAACGTAACTTGGAAATCCAATAATAGTTCAGCTTATCGAACGTCTTGTCTACCCTAGTGCCTAGTGGCACCAAAAATAATCCTTTTTTGGAGATGAAATGGTTAATCGAAATATAATGATCTTTACCTATATAGGGAGGACCACGCAAACTACTTACTTATTTTGAAAAAAAAATAAACATCCTCCTCTCTCTGGTGACTTTATATATTTAATATCACCGACAGGTCTGAAAATATATGTGGATACATACAATTTTTTTGAGTGAATTGTTATTTTTTGTGTTCGTATAAGTTTACACATGTGTAACCCGGTTTGGTTATGTATCTCTTTCAAAAACCTATTCAGATTTATAGTAGCATTATCGTTTTTTTTTGGGAAAATTGGAGTTTTAGTACGTTTTTTAAACTTAATTAGAGAATTAGTACGTTCACTATTTATAATTGGCAAAATAGGTGAGAGAGTGTTTGTGTGTGAGTGTGTGTGAGATAGGAAAGTTTTGTAGGACCCATTTGTGAGATTAAAAAATTATGATAATTATTTAAATAGTTGTTAATATAATCTTTTTTAGAAAACTTTTCAGATACAAAAAAAATCTATATTTTTTTCTTTATAATTTGATATGCATTTTGTTAATAATTTTTAAATATATTCTATACATCTTTTTTACCCGTACACTTAATAAAGTGTACGGATGTTTGTACACATTATTAAGTGTACGAGCTGTACATCTTATTAAATGTACAGATACACATTACTAAGTGTAAACATTACATCTATACACTTAATAATGTATAGAGACATCTGTACACTTAATAAGATATGCATATATCCTTACATTTAATAAGGTGTACAGCCCGTACACTTAATAATGTGTACAAACATCCGTACACTTTATTAAGTGTACGGGTAAAAAAGATGTATAGAATATATTTAAAAATTATTAAACAAAATGCATATCAAATTATAAAGAAAAAAAATATAGATTTTTTTTGTATCTGAAAAGTTTTCTAAAAAAGATTATATTAACAACTATTTAAATAATTATCACATTTTTTCAACCTCACAAATGGGTCCTACAAAACTTTTCTATCTCACACACACTCACACACAAACACTCTCTCACCTATTTTGCCAATTATAAATAGTGAACGTACTAATTCTCTAATTAAGTTTTAAAAACGTACTAAAACGCCAACATACTCTTTTTTTTTTTCGTTTTTTGTTAATATTATCGTTACTAGTAAATACGGACACTTCTAATTGGTCTAGATATATCCAGAACAATCGTATCTGCACTGACTGAACCACCTATTCATTATTTTTTAAAGGTTCGTCCTAAAATTAAAATGATTGTGTAAGCTAGTAATATGTCTCACCAAACGTGAGATAGATAGGACCGGGACTATATATGCTTCAATTTTGTTCCTCGGCGTTTTCAGTTCTATTTTTAACCACTACAAATATGTTATAATGGTTAAAAAATATCCATCTTTTCACATGTCATGCAAACCAAATTAATTATGAGATATGTATTGTTTATAGTTTTGACAAAATATAGTCACAAGTTTCTTGGGTGCTATTAAAAACCATGTATGACATGCTTAATACTAAAATGAAACCTTGCATTTATAAGATGTATATATACTTCCAAATTGGTACTGATACGGATATGTGAGTATAGATTTACCACTCGTGAGTTATCAATTCATGTCGTTGTAGAAAGTCTTGGTATTAAATCAAATTTCAGAATGAACAATTTGTTGGTAAAATTACTAAAATTAGTTTGTAGAGATTGACGGACAAGAATTAGAGAAATATACTAGTGAAGGGGGGAAAGAAAAAAAAGAGCGTACAATATTAGAAATACATCAACATCGTCCGTACAGTCACGTACAAAGGCTAGCCAATGATAATTCGAAAACACACCTCTTACTTTTTCTCATTAATCGAAATATCCCAAAGACAATAATAATATATCTATTGTTTTATTAATTCTATAAGATAAATCGTGCTCCACACTTTGGTCCTCTCATGCCTCATGGGACCCCAAAAAAAATATCGCATATATCTCCAAAATAATTAAAAAAAATTGACTACAAACAATACTTTAGCAACTATATGGACCTACTTTTCTTACCTCTTTTAACCTCTTTACTTCCTCTTTTAGGTTAAATCTGTTCTTTCGCTCCTTTGTTTTCATTTTCCTTATCTGTATATTCACTTCTTTTAGGTGTTTAGATTTTTCTGATATTAATATAGAAGAAAATATATCATCAACATAGTGTTGTAACCTACAAATTTTGAAACAGTACTGTCGTCTACACATATATATATAATGATAACGTATCGTGGTTATAGTATCATTACTTCTAAGCCTTATCATTTTCTTATAGTGGATCGTTATTTTATCACTATTTTTGAATCTACATGTTATTGATTTTTTTTTTTTTTTTGTTAATTATAAAATCACGTTTGTTATTTGTGAACGCACCTACGAAAAGGACAGATTCCTTTGTTGTCCATGAAACCTACTTCGTTTGTTTTTTACTGTTTTTTTTTAAATAACAAATTTGTGATTCTTTTGGTTTGGTTTCTTAGGTTTGGTAGAGGTTTGAAGCTCATTAATTGTCTGTGAAAGATGCCCTTTGATTGATTTCCCATGCAATTTCACGTATCAGTAGTTTGGTCTCTAATTAAGTCTCTTCCATTTTCCTTGTCTTGATCTTTAATGAAACCAGTATTCTAAAAGCGTTTTTCTCGTCTTCCACAAATTTGTTTCCGTGCGATAAGGGTAGCTGAAAAATTCACTTTGAAACAGTCTTAGCCAATAAAAGCAGTTAATGTGTATAGTTAGTTACAAACAAAAATGCAGAAGAGAAATAAAAAAAACGTGTAAGCCATTTTGCTTAAAACATGAAGATGTAGTAATCATCATTGACGAAAACTATATTGTTGACAATGTAAAAATTCTTCAAAACAACTTTATAACAATCCCGGTGAAGTGGTGTTTGTGAATCTTAAGCATGGTATAGCTGATAATGATTTTTGAAGTTATAACAGAATTTTATAGTAATATATTTTTATCATAAATGATGAATTATACTACTACTATCATAACTACAGTAAAACTTCTATAAATTAATAAAGTTGGGACCATGAAAACCTATTAATTTATAGAGGTTTTAATTTATCGATAAATTAATAATTATTAATTTATAGAGAAACTTTCCTAATTTAGTTAAAAAAATTAAAAATAAGATTTAATTATTATAACTAATATTTTTATAAAATCAATTACAAGGAAAATAACAATTATCATGTCTTTAAGATAGCACACAAAGATTTTTATATAGTAAAAATATTAAAAATAAACTCTAATAAAAATTAATGTGTATATATACATATATTTAGATAATTTTATATAATTATTAATTTATATTATTGATGGGACTATATATTTACAAAGGATTTTCAAAAAAATTATTATCTTATTATATTATCGAATTGTGTCCAAAATTACACTAGTCCCGACTTGGGACCGGAAAAATTTATTAATTTATAGAGGTTATTAATTTACCGAGTATTAATTTATGGAGGTTCTACTGTATAAAGATGAAAGCTTTTTTATCCACCGAACGAAAATAAATTACGAGATAGACAAAAAAAAATAAAAATCATAATTAGTTGGTTAACTTTCTTGTAGACGCGTGATTTGGGGGGGAATTATATGTCAATAGCCTCTCTATACACATTTGCACATGAATTAAACTAATAATCATTTTTTCTATGGAATCCACTTAATGTATATCTCTATCTGTCTATTAATATAATCAAGCCTCATTCATCAAAGCATATATTTATTTTAAAATAAATATATACAAGTCCGTATAATATATGGTTTGTTTTATAATAGTACTACTTTATTTTTAAGTATACGATTAAGGAAGGAATTGTGATTAAAAATTAAAGTGTCGGATAAAGAGGGTTAAGGAAATGAAGTTAATTGGAGAGTGTGAAGGAGAGAGATTAGATATGGCCATTGGGGGGAGAGAGAGTTTGAGAGAGTTGGCACTTCCCACTTCCCAGTTGAGGTACCGACACATGTCGGGCACATGGGTCCTGTAATAAGAAGAGGAGAGAGGAGAGATTCACGTCCTCTGTGCAGGGGACCACAGAGAGCGTGCTGTACACCGCCCTATGCTCTCTTCTCATCCGACGGTCTTTGTTTCATCTTTAGATTTTCTCGCTCGTGGGTTCCCCTTTCCTTTTTTTGTTATTTTATTTTATCTATAAACTATGCTTGCGTCAGCTTTCCCCCACCTGAGCTTTTTATTCTTTGCAACTACCCCAAAAGAGTATATATACTCCTAATTTAATTTGGATTTCTCAGATGTCAAAAAAATCAAACTAGTAGTATATGATTCTTTTGTTTTTTTAACAAGAGTTTTGGGTAAAATAATAAAAATAAATAACACTGATACATTCGAAATTTGGATAATACAACATATGTGATAAGTAATGTAACCCCAAAATTGACAACAAAAAAAAAGAACAAATACAGCAAAGTTTGCTCAGAACTAGAGGAGCAAACGACGAGAGTCCAAGGATGGATCCATGTTGGAGAGGGTATGAATAGGCCAAAAAATCTTAGCATCCCCTTCTTCTTTTTTACTAGCTGAAACGACTGACATACAAAGAAGACAACACAAAAAAGGTATAATAATATACCACAAAGACAAGTTTATATCATCGCACCGATCACAAATCTTCGCCACCATTTTCGTCTCTTTTGTGTTATGTTGGAGCAAAGTCAGGCGCAAAGATTGCTATGAGAAGAGGGTTTCTTCTTAAGCAGGTCAACAAGTCATTTTGGCTGATTCTTTCATCTTGGTCGTCGTCTAGCAAATTGTACATTCCTTGAATCTAAAAAACATGAGATTAACGCAAAAGATATGAGATTTTTGGATTTTCATTCCGATAGATGGATCATGGATTAATAATCTATTTACACTTACCTCGGCCTTGTTCAAGTTTGGAATTGTGTTTTTGAGAGCGTCTCCAAGCTGAGCCAAAGATATACAAGAGCAACTAATAAGAACCTAAATAGCAAATATGAGAAAGATGTGTGAAGAATTAAAAGAGAATTGAATCTACTTCTTGAATTGTAATATAGCCATCTCCATCTCTATCGCAATGGGAAAAGACTAGTTCGCATGTTTGCTGAAAAAGGGGCTGGGTCAATACATGACCGGAGGCAAACAAGAACTGCAGACCAAATCAGCAGCAAGATGTATTAAGGATTATATACTGAGAATTTCAAGAGTTTATTATTTCTTGGCAAAGATATTGATTCATATAAAAATCCTCAACTTACCTGTTTGAAAGTGATTGATCCGACCTTCTCGACATCGATGAACTCAAATATCTATAACAGTATGCTTTGTATAAGTAACTTTCTCAAAGCATAAACAACTATAACCGGATGATAAAAGCACAACCATATTGACACACAAACAAGGCAAATTCTTTTATTGATTATCTTAACTAACCCTTTTAGAAAGAGTGCAAGGCTTCAGTCTAAGACCCCAAAGAAAGTCATGTAGCCTAACACGTCCACTGCAAAATGGATAAAACTCTTGAGGTTGTAGAGATATCTGATATTTCAAGCATTGGGACGCCAAAATAGATAAGGATATCACTTTTTAATTACTTAGAAGAGTCATTACCTCGAGTCTGGATTCATGGAAACAAATGTATCCAAAAATCGTGTTGCCTCTAAGCTGCTTATATGGAATAGCTGGAAGGAACAAAGACAAAGCAACACGATTACTAAAAAGACGAAAATAGGGATATTCAACGAACATATTCACAGGACACTATTAAAATAGTGAAGTTCGACACTTCGACATATATATCTGCACCTTTATATGTACCATACAAAACCAGAATGAAAGATATGTGTCTACTCGATGTAAACGGAAGAAGCAACAAACTTGTAAAGCTAGATGATAAACTTACCGACTCAACTTTTGCCATTTCAACCATGTAATTTGAGGGGTTCTCCTGCAACAACAGAACAAAAAAGATGAAATAAATGGGAAGTTATTATCAAGTTTCCGTGAAATACATGACTTGTGGCGAGATATAGATAAGAGATAACATGGAAGCTATCCAAGAGAGCAAAACCATTCATGAGCTGCACATACCAGCTTCAGCTCAGTTGCTTTGTTGAGTAGCATCAAGTCCGCATAAGAATGAGATGTTTGGACGACATTCAAAGATGCTGCAATTGCATGACTTGTCTGTATTCATAAGAACACCATGAGGACTATTTTTCACCATAAAAGAAGCACTTAATCTAGAGAAAAATAATCTCCACCAACACTCACCTTCTGCGAGAGACGCACAGCATTCTGTTTTTGCTTTTCACTGGGATAGATAACTGGAAGGTATTCCACCTGTTTAATTTCAAAATATGTTTATCCAAATAAGTGAAAGTCTAAAACCAGACTAATCTTACGGGGATATGCACATTGCCTACCTCCATGAAATTGTGGAACTGGGTGAACATTCTAAACATGAGCATCACCAAAGAAATATTTCCCCTGAAAGTCTCATAAAAAGAAAAGCCAGTAAGGAGGCAGTCTATTTTACAGAGAAGGGTAGTAAAGTGCAAAAAAATACAAACGAGTCTCACCAGGATTGATCAAAATGTACATGGGGATAGCGGACAACTACAGGTTGAATAGGATAACCAGGGATGAAAGCGCCAAGTTGGAATGAAATAAGAACTTTCCCATTAGTTGTGGTTCCTTCCGGGAATAAGAGCAGACGAGGAAATCTATCGCAGGAAGCTTTTCTCTGTATTTACATCCTTGAAAGCACATTCCGTATCAAATACAAAAAAACCATTTGAATCCTTTTCAACCACAAAACAGTTCACAATTCATGAAAATGGCGTAGTATACACCAATCACTTCTTTGACAGAGTTACTCAGTATTAAAAATATATAATAGACATCAATCAAAAACATGTCACAAAAACTCTATACCTTTATTTCATGCACGGCGTTCTTCCTTGATGTCTGTGAGAATCTATTCACATATATCACCTACAAAGTAACAGCATCTTAAAACAATATGTGCTGATATATACGCAAAGAAAACACATCTAGATAAAAGTGGTAGCTTCCGCCTATACCTGCATTGCCCTGATAATAGTTCCAACAAATGGAAGTGAATCATGTGACTCAGATGCAACAATGGTCGGTGATAGTTCATAGAAGTAAAAGATTGGTTCAATATAAGAAACATGGTTTGATACAACAATCGGAGCAATCTCCCTGCGTGCAGGTTTCCCTTTCCGTCTTATCCACTGATAACTGCACAGCCAAAAGAAACAAACAATATAACACCTTTCAAAACAAAATTGACCATTCCTCAAACTCAAATACACAATCTTTTTTTTTATTCAATCAGCAAAACAGTAACTTTTTAAAATCTACGACTAGAAAGACACAAACTTGGGGTGATCAGAGTTCAAAAGACTGACCCAAAAGAGAAGAGGATACATCTGGTACAGATCCGAGTGATCCACATGATTCTACATCGCCAAAGAGGCATAGGGTTCTCTTTATCTTTCCAACCAGCAAGAGCAAGTTTGGTAGCCAAGTAACCAACAGCTAAGCTAGCACCAAAGAGAACAAGTCTAACCAAAGCAATCGGGAGACAAATCACGATCTTAATCGCTTCGTACAATCCGCAAACACCAGGGGTATTGTTCCGGAATGGATCCACAGTGGTCGGACCAAGAACAGGAGGTTCTGTCTCGCTGAGAAACCCGTAAGGGTTATTACGATGATCGAATTGAAAACCACGTGAAACAACACCAACGGCGGAGGGGAGATTATTAAGTCCTGAGTCGGTGGAGGATGAGTCGTCGGAGTCGTCAACGCCGATTGAGATAACAACCTCGGATTGATCGATGGATGGTTGATGATGGATCAACGGAGAAGATAAATCAGGATCCGCCATTCTCGGTGTCGTCTGTGTAAGAAGAACACAGAGAGATGGTGGATAGAGAGAGAGAGAGAGAGAGAGAGAGAGAGAGAGCGGGAGAGAGATCGACACAGCCTTTTTGCTTTGTGGTCGAATGTTATTTGTTTTTTTCTTACTATCCTTTTTTCTCTTTTTTGCTGTTAATTTAAAAAATAAAAATAAAAAAATTTGTCCCTGTAAATTAGTTTTTTGAGTTTTGTTTATTCTGTTAGAATTTAGTATAATAAAGCTAATTATTAGTAGTATTAACTTAACGAGAAAGAACAACTGTTTATATTGCAGCTGTTTGTTTAGCAGCAAATAACAAGGGGGGCACGAACGATTAAGTTGTTTTTTCGTCAACGCGAACAGGTAATTTATACTACTAGTATATAAAGGATTATGATTGCACATGAATACGGTATGGACTTGTTATAATAATAATAATAACTAAATCTCAAGTGGAATATTATATTATTTAATATAAACTTTTTGCTCAGACATTTGTATCCCATTTAAAAACATATATTTACATGGGATACAAAATGATCTATTTAAAAACTTATATTAATACCATATTCACCATTTTTCTTGTTTTATGAAAAAAATACAAAATGATAATATTCCTTTCAGATTACATGGATGTTTTTGGTGTTGGTTTTGTGATCCAGAGTTCGTAAAGAAAGTTTATAAAAAAAAGACAGTGTCCACCCCTTAATTGACATTTTCTTTTTGGTCGACATACCAAATATAATAAGAGCACAAATCGTAATCATTGACTTGAAATGTTTGTGTTAAAAAGCCTTTTGGGTTAATTTATCTATAAATTGGATACAATTGTTTTTAAGACACCAATATCGGAAGTGGTGATTTGGCTAGGCAAATCTATGCCTATGCCATCTCCTATGGAGGTTTTAAAGTTGAGGAAAGCTTTGAGGCCGGTTCAGAAGGTTCACCATTGAAGTGGAAAGACCATACTGCTAAGAAATCTCCAATATATGATGCTAAGTCTGTCATTGAAATAAATCTGATAGAACGGTTAACTTTGATTTTAGCATTTTTATTTCTTATTTCAATTTATCTATCTCTAGATTATGTTGTTTTGTATGGTCTAAAATTTAGACTATTTTTTTGCGTTAGAACTCAGATTTCCTTTAGCTTAATTGTATTTTTTACTAATTGAACTATGCATGCTTACACATGATACTATTTTTTGGTAAACAAACAATAAATGCTTATGCAAGACTCTAGTCTCGGTGTAATTTGGTGATTGTTATAATATAAGATTCATAGTACGTTGAAAAGTTTTGATTTTTTTAAAAAGGTAAATCTATTTCATGTTATTTAGGTAAAACACTTAACTTATTTATAGTTTGATGTTATTTCAGGTCTAATTGAATTTGTATGTAAATACTAAGTACCTTCAAAGTCACCAAATAAGTAAGTATTATTAGCTTAATTTGTACTAAGCTTGTGCAAGGCAACATCTAAAGTCATGAGCTGAAATTAATTCACATTGCATACAAATTGATAGTAATGTCATGCAAATAATATAGAAAGGTGTGTTCATCTTATTGATATTTTGTTTTACGTATAAAGATTGCAAGTGAAAATAATATGTAAATATTGAGTTAAATAGTGTTGGTAAGTTCACAATGTGAACTTCACATTATGATAAGCTATTATTGATAAAATATTTTTTTATTGACAATAAAATTTGCCTTGACAAAATTAAGCTAATAATACTTATTTATTTGTGTCCTTAATTATATATCATAATTAGCCTTTGGCCATAATCACATGTAAAGCTCTTAACATATTTCTAGTTTGATGTTATCTCAGTCTAATTGGTTTTTTTTTTCTTAGAATTTTGACATTATCATTGAATATCATAACCTAAATAACAATGTATTTTCTCTCCGCTTTATTATAACTTTTTAAAAGAAAATAAATAATATTTTTAAATCAATATTATTATTGACTACCAGCTTGTATCGAATATAGACCAAATTTATATCAAAGCTTATATATAACCTTGACTTTACCAACACTAAAAAAAGGGTCAGTTTACATCAATTAATTTGCATCAGAAATGATGGTGATTGAGTGTTTCGGTTGTTACAAATTAATGGGCCTTAAATATTTTAGGCCTAAATGTTATGTTATCACTTATATAGTTATATTAGTTGTTTTTGGGCTTGATTTTTCCATGTTATGGCATAGATTTTCCTTTTATTTGATTTTTGTTTTTTGTTTTTTTCGGTTAGAAAAATAAAAATGATTTTATAGGCTAAAAATGATAAATTTAAAAATGAGGAGTCCACTAAAATAAAAGAAGAGAGCGACAACGACAAGTCATTTTTTGTATGAGTCCACGTGGACTCCTATAGCCAACACTTCTGGATCTTTTTCCCCATCCACCAAGTTGGTTTTAGGCCTCTGCCCTCCAATAATTCCTTTTCCTTTGTGTTTAACATTTTAATTTTTTTACTTTCATACATATCTTGATATCTTAAACACACATACACACATATATCAACGGTGAGAAACGGAGAACCATGGTTTAACTAACACACTTGAATCTTGTTAATCGAATATAAATAAACAAAGTTATCTTAGAGTAAAAATCCTGTAAGGCTTGAGAGACCGTGACAAAAATAAAATTAAACTACTACCACTCACTGACTAATTAAAACAATGGACGAAATAGAATCAATGGTTAGGACAAGACCATAGAATTGAACGGTAAAGATTAGATATACACAAGCCCAAGTATGACCCCACGCCAGCCTGTTCCTTTTATTTCCTTAGACCATCTTTACCGGTGATTTCTCTCAACGTTTCTCTTGTATCTGGGACCCAAAAACATAATAAAAAATTCATATTTTGATCTATTAACAAGAGAATCGATTCCCTGGGAAGAAATTGAGCAACACATTAAGCAACGCTACGTGGCGTGTTTTGGTACGTTGATACGTAAATATAAAAGAAATTTTTTTTTTTCTTCTTTCTTTCTTTCCCGATCTTCTCTCTTTGCTCTCTCGATTGCGAATCGACTGAAACCTAGAAAAATCAATCGATTCTCTGTTTCGCGTCCCTCCCTGCCGTTATCGTCTTCGTCTTCACCGCAGCAACCCACGACGGAGACGAAACAAGTCGACGGAGATGATTCCGACGGATTGGAGACTGCCAGCGAACGTGAAATCAGCGATGAAGAAGGAGATGAAGATGGTACTAAAAACGACGCCGTCACTAGTCAGGAGGAGAAACCACAACACTCGGAGAAGAAGAAAGAACAGGTTGAGCTAATTAGTGGATGAGAAGCCATAACCGACGACGGATCAAACAAGGTGATTCCACTTTGATATCTTTAGGGTTTGGCTAATTCTGGGTTTTAGAGGTTCATTAGCTACTTGCCATTACAATTTTCCTGTGAAAGTTTGAACCTTTGGATGAAATTAGTAGAGAAATGCTTTAGAGCTAGTGTTGATAGATATTGAGGATTCATTGCTTTTGAGATTAGATTGATGTTTTTCTTGTTCTGATCAGTAGCGATCCCAAATGTTTAGTTTTTTATGTTCTTGTTAATTACTCTCTGAGATGGCTATTAATTCTTCTGGTGAATTTTGCCTGCTTGATGTTTGATTGCTTTCTTTGAGTCTTAACTTGTACCATTCAATTCTAGGGATCCTATGTGAAGTTTTTGTTCAGAACTCAATTTAAATTGGCATTGATAGTGAAGAGAAGCGTTACTACTAACCCCATTACAGACTTGTTAAATGGTCAATGGATTACTGCAAGTGTGTAACTTTATCTTGGAGGCTTTTACTAAATCTGAATATTGTTCTGTAAACAGGCTGGTGAAGCTTCAAAGAGAGCTGGTGAGGCTGGAGAGCTAGTAAAAAGCCGTCTCCACCAGATGAACGATGACCTTCAAGTTCACTGCAGAATACCCGTGAGTTATTCATAATCAGTTGTCTCATTCTGCTTTATGTTTAGACTAGTTAGTTGAAGCAGTTTAAAACACATGAATCTCACTGCCATATATTTGTCTCTAGAACGAACAACGAGCAAGAGTGAATTTTGCTCATTACATCCACGAGAAGACGATCCTTAAAGCATCCCAACTCGAGTTAGTTTTAAGAGTCTTCGAACAGGCTTTATAACTCTTTCAATCTCCTTCATTTCCAAACCTCTCTGATTGGATTATCTTGTGATTGCAGGATCATTTCCAAGCTTTCATTTCAAGTTTAGTTTCTAATTTATTTGTAGAATCCACAATGTGTATAAGAAAACTCAAATCTTGTTGAAATATGAAACAGCAAATTGGGTTCCCAATATGAAAATTTTGCTGATTATGTTAGTTTAAGTTTGGTATTTTTAGTAAAGAACTAAAAGATTGAGTAACCTTCTTTGGGTTCTCTAGTAAAAGAATAATTTTGTAAAAATACTCTTAGGGTTGCTTTACTTAAATTAATATTAATTATATGATTAATTAATTTGAGAGTAACTTAGGAGAGTTACTCCACTAATGATGCTCTTAGCGTTAAACTTGTGGTCGTGACACCTTGAGTGGGAAGGTTTCATGCCCCACGAAACGAAGCCGTATTAGTGGTACAATCAAAGCCTCCTCCTACTTACTAGGTCCCGCCAATACACACGGACGAGACTTTTATGAAACAAAGTAAAAGTAAAAAAGCTATCTTTTTAACGCTTCTAAGAAAAATGAAATCATCTAAAAAGTAAAGCCTCAACAATTTTAGGAAAAACAACATTAGAATTCATTTAGGTAAATAGAAAAATATTCGTTTTGTTACAGATTATATGAAAATTAAAAAACATCAATATCACAGTTGTTGTTGAGTTGAGTGGACCATGACTTAGAGAAGGCTTCAATTAATCTTTTTGTTGTAATCACAACAACGACCAAAAAAAAAAAAAAAAGTCAAGACAAAGTGGTGAGCCCCCACCAAAACGTTTCGGAATAATGCTTTTAAGGACTGGTCCTACTTCATACGGACCACATAACTCTAACCATTTTGAGGGGACCACACCCAACCTGGCTGCCTCGGAAGCTATGCGTAAGGTGGGAGCCGTGTGGCCCCTCTTTCCCCCACTCTCTCTTCTTTTTTTTTTTTGGTGCGTGTTGACCCACCAACGACATGGACCCCCCACTTCTTGCCTAAATTCTAGGCCCACTTAACACGTGCGCTTCTTCACGTGCCCACGTGCCTTTTCCCGATCGCTAATACGCCGTCGTTTTCCCTTTTTCTTTCTTTTCTTCAGTGGTTCGATGACCGTGTTGTTGTTGTTGTGCTCATGAACTGGTGAAGCTCTTGTTTCTCGTATATCTCTAGCGAGAAGTCTCTGAGCGTGTGCGTCGGCGTCGTTGTTGCAGCAGAAGATGAGCTTGAGCTCGGAGCCATAGCCGACGTCGTTCTTGATGAATTCGAACCGCTTACGTCTGAAACGCCGCTGCTTGAATAAACCTGATGAGAAGGTGGTGGTCTAGCCAAAGAAGTTGCCTGCTGCACAGCCGCGACGTAAGACGACGGGGGAGCAGCTGCGGCGGCGGGAAAAGCTAATAACTGAGGCTGATTCGACGGACCAGCGATTTGTGGAACCAAGAAGAAAGCTCCGACCGTCGGAATCACTGCGTTTGATGGAATCGCCCACATCGGATACATATGTTGCTGAGCCACGGTGGTGGATGGTGCAGCAGGAGGTTGTTGGATCATCGTCGTCGTAGTTGTAGTAATAGGAGCTAAACCGGAGGAAGCTGAAACGGCGTCGTTTATATCAATATACTCACTGTTAGAAGGTCGTTTACGTTTCTTCTTCATCGGGTTGTCACCCAAATCGGAATCAGCGTTCGTCGTCGTCGGGATTTTTAGGGTTCCGTTAACGGACATAGCGATGGCGGGAACAGTTCCCGTACCCGTGGCGGCTATAATCGCCGGCTCTGCGTTCTCCAACAACCACCGAATCGTCTCCCCGTCGGACTTGTGACCTAACTCTCGTGTCAACTGAAATATCCTAGCCGCACACGTGGCAGGCATCCGTATCCTTCTCCCTCTTCCTTCGACCTTAGTGTGACGGTCTTTAGTCGATGCTCTCTTCAATGGGGGTCCAGTCGACGACGGTGGAGCTAAAGACAAAGGAGCTTGCATCTGCATCACCGGCTCCGGCTTGGGTTCGAGACTCACTGTAGGGTTTACTTGGAAAGGTCTTGAAGTGTTGATGACAACGGCTCTACTAAGGGTTTGATCTTTAACTCCAACTTCTTCTTGCTTCTGATGATGATACGTCGCCATTGAAAAATATAAACGGGAAAGAATCGATTTTAACGGCGTTACACGTCCAAGGAGATTAGTAAAATGTGGACTCGTCGTCTCTCTTTATATATACTATAACAGAGAGAGCAAGTGAGTGATGCGGGAATAAATCAACGGTCTTGATGTGTTGGATGATCTTTAAAAGAATCACTCGGATTTTACCACGTGGACTAATCCCGTTTCATTTCTCTATCTTCTTCTTATTATATTATCAGTTTAATTTATGGGACCATCTCGACAATGGGGTCCAGCTAACTTTATTTCTCTTTTTATAAAAGTTTTTTGAAACTGTAGTGTTTACTTGGTTTTTAACCTAAAAGAGAAGCTTCAAATCTTTAAAATACATCATGTCTGATTAAAAATTCATTCTGGTTACTTAGTAAGTACCTAGCTTCTTGCTACAAAAAAAAGTTATATCATCAGAGAGGCAGAGACCAGTAGTAATAGTGTTTGTAAAGCCGTCAAGTTTTAACTTTTTCAAATGGTTGAAAAGATTGTAAATAAGTAATTATTATTGAGTAGGAAATAAAAGATATCTTTTTTGGAAAAAGCTGTAAGCCCCATACATGGAGTTGGACCCCATTTATGTAGGTCACAAGGCTGCGCCACCAAACAAAAAAGAAAAAGAAGAAGCTAATTAGTGTCTATGGAATAATCCTTTCCTGGATTCCAAAATCCTATCGTCCTTTTTTTTAACTTAACCGGCTCTCACAAAACATATACGCATACTACTTGTACTTGGGACAAATAATATTTCAGTCTAGATATCAAATATATCCAATACAAGCCGAACTAGAAATCAGGTAAACGGTTTAATTCTTAGTTCGATATTAACTAGATTGTAACCGATTTAAACTAGTTTTGAGTTCATAGGTAAACGCCGAAACGGGTTTGAGGAACCACTAGGCTATTACTACATATGACCGACCGGAAAGAGGGGACCCTACCACCAGAAAAAGATAGGGCTACATAACGAGTGAAAGTGTGGACCTGAAGCTTAACTCGGACCCTACTACTAGTACTATCCAAGTGCCGGTTACACCACACATTGTTGGGGGCTAGGCCCAACTCTTGGACCCTACCACTCTCCCTGGCACACCCTAGAGATTACAGACAAAAACCGGATCATATTTGAATTTAGAAGTAAACCGAACTCGATTAAATCCTAAACACAAATTCAAGACCGATTTTAGCTGATAACCAAGTTGTAGGTTCCACACAACACATAGATGATAGGAGGGGATAACAGATTCGGGCCTACCACCGAGGGACAATGTTGTCATTGTGGCAGCCACCAACTTTTGCAATTTGCATAGCATATCACTACGTCAGCATTAAATAATTTAGGATGATTGGGGTATATGATGGGTTTAATTCTCTCATGCATTAAAATCATACTACAATCTCTTCTTACACTCTTTCTTATGCAAATTTATTACCAAAAAAAACGGTCTTATACTACTACTACTACCTTTTTAACCTCCGCTAACGAATAACGATTCTGGGATGAGCACGCTATTGCTTGTTTTATTGTATAGGTCCGTTCTTCAGACATAAACAGGTAAAAACATTTGTCTGTGAATATGATCATGTCCTAAACTGCAATAAATGCAGATTTCTTACAAAAGCCTGAAACCATTCCCTACGTCTTCCATCCACGATCTATATTAAAGTATTCCAACAATGGCGATATATTCTTCTTTTTTCTTCCGTTGCAAAAAAAAACCATTAGTAACGGTCTACTTCATGATCCCGATATGTAAGTGTACCGTGACTGAGCTCCCTCCAAAAGCTCCACAATTTTCTCTGCAGTTTCCACGAGAGAGTCAGTAAATGCAAGTACACACGAGTATCAGTTATCTTGTGAATTATATGGAATTTTATATGTATACCTGTGAGAAATCCGATCAACGGAATTGGTTCCAGCTTCTTTTGAGAGCTTTCCAGCTTTTGCCTGCAATCCCCAGCAAACCATATACGTTTATTATTAACTGAGATAGATTACGCTAGTAATCCTAAACCTAGGGGATGCCCAATCTGATATTAACTGAAGCTAAATGAACGTGTACAAACATAAGAGCCAAGAGTAAACAAACCAATTCGGTTTCACTTTTTTTGCCAATTCAGAACAAATCATAATTAGACATAACCTCCTTTAGCTTTCTAAACTTCATAAATCTAAAAAAAACAAACCAAAAACCGGATTAGACACCCTTAGAAATGGGACTCATAATAACACTCACCTTGTGTACTTGGTGAAGAATGGATCTCTCATGAGGTACAATGCCAATAGCAGCTTCCGTCTCCTAAGCTGAATTTGAAACAAGAAATATCAGTTAAAACCCGTTCAACATTACTGTGATTGATTGAAGTACGAAAAAATTACTAACCTCATCCTTTTCAAGTCCGGAGAAATGGATTTGCTTGCTCTTCTCCCCCCACCACTTCGAATTTGCAAGAATCCCCATTCCAAGTGTGTCCACGGAAAGAGATATAGCCCAGGGAATCCAAGACCGGATTCCGTATTTTCTAATGAAAAGAACGTAAATGAGCGGTCTCGTTATGAAAAGAACCTCACCAATTGCAAATAACGCTCCATTAACTCCTCTCTCAGATAAAAGCTCGGAGAGAGTTTTTCTCTTCTCATTGATCACTGAAGGCTCTATAACTGCTTGCTGATGTTGAACTCTACGAGACCAGCTTGGAGTAGATGCAGTTGTTGTTCTTGATCTTGCATTCTGACCAAATGAATTTAAAGCTGACAATGCCCGTCCTTCCATGTTCCATGGATTATGATGATTCTGGTTTACGATACTATGAGGTCCATGATTCCTATCTGAATTACCAGCTCTGTTTTGCGACTCTGTTTGGTTAGAGTCTTTCTCATCGTTAGGTGTTTCCCCTCCTTGCAGAAGCATCTTATACCCGCTATTCCGAAACAAGGCTAACCTAATCAGAGACCTGAAACAAGACTAACCTAAATCAGAGGCCAGGATATCATAATGCCGACTTAGAATGTTGTATAGATCCAAGTGATCAGAAGAAACAAAAATAAAACTTACTTCATAGCTTCAGTGACAATAATGAAATTCCATTTCTTGTCTCCATAAAAGTGTTCAGCTGCGACTTCCACAACAGTTTCCAAGTCCTTAAGGATGGCGATGAGTAACGGATAAGAAAGGGATGTATCATCAGTGTCGGAAGATCCAACATGACCACGAGGTTTTGGAGCGTTTTCAATAATGTGTTCATTAATAGTTGTGAATATGCCCAAAAAAGCCGTTACTACAAAAGAATATCACCAAAACCTCTCAGCACACATCCAAATTCAACAGTACAACAAAGATACACAACAGAAAGAAAGATTCTTTTTAGAGTTAAAGGTTCTAATGTCAAAGACTTAGGACACAAACCATGCGATTTGAGAACCGATTAAACTGAGTACAGGACAGAGTTCCATTCTAGTAAGAGACCTTAGGAGCTAAGATAAGGCTAAAGGAAATAGTGAATCTAAGATTGAAAGCAGTAAAATGTTACCAAAGTATCACAAAACCTGCTTCTGGTCCAATCTCTGAAGCAGAAAACTTCTCAGGAAGCAGCCATGTCAATCCCTGCAACAACAACAATAAAAGATTCATACTTTAAGCAAAGGGTAAATCCAAATGATGTTTCATTCTCAAATCCAATACAAAGACACGCCTCGATCTCAGATTTCACTGTTATATATACACAAGAAAAAAATTCAAACATCCCCAGACAATGAAAACTCTGAAATTGGACACTAACGAGAAAGCAAAAAACGAACCCTAATCGAGAACATAATAAAACTGGGGGAAAAAATAATATAATCAAGGAGTAATGAATCTTACGTTGGCAAAGGATCCTAAGGAATGTACATACTCTCTGTTTCTCCAAACCCATTGCTTATAAGCTTCCATGGAGCTTCTTCAGATAGAGAAGCTAAAACTGAATTCTCGATTTTACAGAAGAAATTGAGGAACAAGAAGAAAATTCCATTCACGTTATAAATCTCTCTGATTTTTTTTTTTTTTTGTGTTCTTTCTTCTGTTCTTTGGGTCTCTGGGGAAAAATAATATCAATCAGGCAGACACCAAATCTATTTTTCTAGTTAAAAAAACGAGGACTCAATCTTGTCCGTTGATATGATACAGTTCGTATAAATCAACGGTTATGCGTAGCACAGGATTATTCATTGGGAAAAGTAATAGGCATATATATCACTATACGGATATCTTTCTGATTTTGAAGCTAATGTTAAAAACAGTAAAGGGAATATGGGATGTGGATCTGTTTTTATCGGATTTTCCATTTTTTTTTTTGTAATTTCAAATTTATGTTTAATGCAAAGTTTAATTTGTCTCAAATTCAATTACATTTTAGTAAAATCTTACAAAAAAATATTGTAAGAATGTAATTCAAAAATATTAGTATAGATTTAGATATTAATTAATTATAATTTATTAGATAATTGATTTGTGCTAATAAAAAACAGAAAAGGGATATCTTTCTGATTTTGAAGCTAATGTCAAAAACAGAGAAGGGAATATGGGATGTGGATCTGTTTTTTTTTCGGATTTTCCATTTTTTTTTTTGTAATTTCAAATTTATGTTTAATGCAAAGTCTAATTTGTCTTAAATTAAATTACATTTTAGTAAAATCTTACGAAAAAAATATTGTAAGAATGTAATTCAAAAATATTAGTATAGATTTAGATATTAATTAATTATAATTTATTAGATAATTGATTTGTGCTAATAAAAAACAGAAAAGGGATATCTTTCTGATTTTGAAGCTAATGTCAAAAACAGAGAAGGGAATATGGGATGTGGATCTGTTTTTTTTTCGGATTTTCCATTTTTTTTTTTGTAATTTCAAATTTATGTTTAATGCAAAGTCTAATTTGTCTTAAATTAAATTACATTTTAGTAAAATCTTACGAAAAAAATATTGTAAGAATGTAATTCAAAAATATTAGTATAGATTTAGATATTAATTAATTATAATTTATTAGATAATTGATTTGTGCTAATAAAAAACAGAAAAGGGATATCTTTCTGATTTTGAAGCTAATGTCAAAAACAGAGAAGGGAATATGGGATGTGGATCTGTTTTTTTTTCGGATTTTCCATTTTTTTTTTGTAATTTCAAATTTATGTTTAATGCAAAGTCTAATTTGTCTCAAATTAAATTACATTTTGGTAAAATCTTACAAAAAAAAATATTGTAAGAATGTAATTCAAAAATATTAGTATAGATTTAGATATTAATTAATTATAATTTATTAGATAATTGATTTGTGCTAATAAAAAAAACAGAAAAGGAATATCTTTCTGATTTTGAAGCTAATGTCAAAAACAGAAAAGGGATTATGGGATGTGGATCTGTTTTTTATCAGATGTTCCAATTTTTTTTTTTAATTTCAGATTTATGTTAAATACAAAGTCTAATTTATCTCAAATTCAAGTACATTTTGGTAAAATCTTACAAAAAAAAGAATATTGTCAAAATGTAAGTCAAAAATATTCGTATAGATTTAGATGTTGATTAATTATAAACTATGAGATAATTGATTTATGCTAATAAAAAATATTTGCTTATCACATGATTTTGGACATAAGATTTGGAATTGTAAAATATGAATTTGCGAGAAGTTGTGATCATATTGCAAAATATGTACAAACATATAATGTTATCCTTAAAACATATTTAAAAAAACAATTGGAGAAGATATGAGTTTAGACATAAGAGATAATATCAAAACAAAACAAAATACAACGTATTATTAAAAACATATGTGATCAAGATAATATTATAATATCAGTATAATATTAATGAATGGAAACAAAATACAAACGAATGTATTGTTTGTAATAAAACAAAGATTTGTGGTTAATTATAAAATATGATCACTAATTTCTCTTTGAACATTGAAAATTTTGCTTCTATAATGTGGTTAATTATATCATTTTTTCCCTTTTCTTATTTGGTAATTTGCAGGTCGTTAGGGAAAAATATCAGCCATCACCAATCAAAATTTCTATTGGAAAATCTAGGACTCAATCTTGTCCGTTGTTAAGCTAGACGGTCATGACGCGATGAGTCATTTTTTAACGTGGGCGTAGCACAAGATCACTAATCCAGAAAAGTAAATAGGCCTTATCTAGTAGTAGTAATAAAAAGGCCCAATAAAAGCCCAACATCTCTTAAATTGGTAACGACGTCGTTATGAATAGCAAAGACACAGCTATACGAACTGTGGAGAGCGTATCTCTCTCACTCTCCGATTGAAAGACGAAAAACCCTAGAAGAAGAAGAGCTCTCTCTCTCGGGTTTGAGTTTTTGGATTCCTCTGCAAATACAAATCAACGAAGATGCAATTGACTCTCGAATTCGGGTGAGATTATCACTATATCTGTTAATTTCCTCAGTTTTTCACTCTCTCTGTTCGTAATAGGCATGTTACTGTTGAATCATCAAATTTGGTGTTTCTTAAGATTATTTTATCTGATTGGTTTTTTTTTTTTTTTTTTTTTATGTAATGCTGAAGTTTGAACGATTGATTGTTTGATTGTGTAGGGGTGGGTTAGAGCTGCTCTGTGATTCTGAAAAGATTCATAAAGTTAACGTCGATTTGCCCAATGGAGCTGCTGCTGATGATGATGTAAGCTTCTTGAATTCTTATGTTTTTTTTTTCTTGGATCATAAAGCTCCTATAATGTTTGCCTCTACTCATTCCCCCTATGTTTTTAATTCTTGGATTAGTTTACTATGAAGCATTTGCTATCATGGGTTCGTACAAATCTGATCAAAGAGAGGCCTGAGATGTTCATGAAAGGAGATACTGTGTAAGTCTTGTTTTTACTTCTGTATCATCAGCTCAAATGGAATGGAGGGTTGAATTGTTACATGAATGGTTGGATTGATTCGTCTCTTTGGTCAGCTCAATGTAAGGTTTAATTTAAAACAATTGTTGTGTGCAGGAGACCTGGGGTTCTTGTTCTAGTTAATGACTGTGATTGGGAGCTAAGTGGTCAGCTCGATACTACCATCGAAGAAAAAGATGTTATAGTTTTTATTTCTACTTTGCATGGTGGATAAAAAGATCTGATCACTAGAGCTTTTGTCTAGGATTTTTTTAGCAAATTGTGATACTTTGTGTTTGTAATCTCTACCACTACCGAACCTAATGTATTTGTTTACTTGAAGATTATTGATATTTGAGGTTGTATCACTTTAAGAGATCTGAATCTACATATCTGCTTGTCATTGATCTGCAGCAAATGAACAATTCCATGAGCTTGTTCTCTTATTATGGATTTACTTTGTAGAAGCATAATTTGATCATTCTGATTTGGAGGACTTGGAATCAATACATATTTTGACGAAATAAGTATTTGGAAAAACTCTACATAAACATGCGGTTACATAACTACAATTAGATAGAACATAACATATCTATTTTCGTTGTAGATCTTTGACGGCTCTGCTCAATTGTTAGGTAGCCAAGGAGGCTGCCTTTTTTTTATCCAAACTTGAGCTTATAGCATATGTAAAACACAGTTCTACGTAACCAACAAAGACACCATTGCAGCTGCCGAGTCAGGTCCATCGTTGTTAACACTCGGTATGATCACTTCAGGCGACACTTTTTGCACAAACTCTTTTAGCTCCGTGAAGCTGCTATGCTCACTGTAAGGAACCTCGTACCTGAAGAATACATAAAGATTCTCCCGCTCATGATTTTGAGCTCAATATCACAGCACATGAAGATAGGCGAATTTTACCTTATGATTGTACCCTGTTGCAACCTTCTTCCTGGGGACTTCTTTTTAGCCTTACCAGATGTCCAACCAGTAGGAGAAAATGCAACGATAAGACTGTAACGGTTCTGCAGGACTTAGAAAGGATTAGAACCCATCCTTCTAACGAATCAGCCAAAGATAAAATCAGTTCTTTTGTGTTTCTTTGACAGTAAAAACCGAATGAATGTGTTTCTTACTGTGTATCGGTTAGCTACATGCTTCAGCCGTTTGAAACTGGCAAGCGTCCACAAGGGCACAACGTGAATGTGGCTCTCCTCTTCCTTCACTGTAAACCACTGCATATCTTCCTTTGAGAATCCCAAGCACTCGAGGAGTTTGAGTTTTGAAGGATTGATGTATATCTTTTCCCGTAGCACACGTGCAACTTCTAAGAACAGCCTCTCCTTTCCTTTCAAAAGAGAAGAGATGGAAAATTTAGATCTCAACATAATCGATATCGAAACGGAAAAAGAAGAGTGAATATATTACCGATGGTGTAGCTTCCAATTAAGAAAAGGGTCTTGGGATTAAATGCTTCAGCTTGAATAGCCTCAACAACAAACTGTATTACCGACTCTTGCTTTGGAAAGTCATACTGCAACAAATGATGGCATATATATCAAACCACTATAGCTTTGAAAAGAAAAGGTAAACTCATCATAGAAGTTTTCTTCTTTGTACTTCTTAAATGTAAAATGAAGAAATCGCAAAAGAGTGGAATTATGCAGAAAAACTTGTGGCAAAAATGGATTTCAAATACTAATGTAAACCGAATAGAGATGTTAACTGAAAACCTTGAGCTTTCTTTATGCTACAAAGTATTGATGGAAGACAAACCTGGGGGTTACAGTATGTAGTATCAAGAATAAGAGAGCTGATGTGCGATCCAATCAACCAATTTGAAATCTCTTCACTGTAACGGAAATCACCCGTATGTAGAACAGCCTATACAAATTAACAGAGTCCTTGGACAATTACTTTGTGAATGGAAAGTTATACATACGCTTATGACTACACACTGGAAATGTCTAGTTTAAGAACGCACCTTACCGTTGGCTGGTTCAAAGAGTATCATAATGGATCCCGGACAGTGGTTTGCGTCAAAGCATGTCACATCAACGCCCGCAATATTAACCTTCTGGCCAAGTTCCAGGACTTGCAGTCTCTCCCAAGGGATACCAATCTTCATATTCACCAACTTGGCGGTAACTAAGGAACAGTATATCTTCCCATGATTAAATGACTTTGTCAGACCTTGATAATCTGTAAATGAGGATCCAGAGACTTTAAGAATTGATTCCACAATATGCATGCTTCTTCTGTTTAATATAAATAATTAGACATGCAGCAGACTACTTACGATCGAGATGAAAATGTGTTAGAAACCAGTGGCCACAATTGCGTGTGAGGTACTTGAATGCGTCCTGCATACATATATTAAACCAGAAAATTACTAAACATAAATATTCAGCATGGCAGGAACTAATTTCATGAGCATATTTGACTTGAATGAGAAGGAGAAATATGTAACAAGGTTGCATTCATGGGCTATAACTTAGACGAAGAAGTAAAACCATGGCCTGGTTATGAAAAATTACCACTCGAAAAGGTGTCCCCAGAATACAATTCCAGTGTGGAATGACTTTAGATTTCCCATTGTTGCCATTTCTTCTCACAGCACGTCTGGAGCTCGAATCTGGTGGACTCTTTTCTGCGACAGGATCTTTAGGGGACTTCCGGATCTTCGTGCCCTCGGTAGCCTGACCAGGGAAAAACTCTGTAATCAACTTGTTTGCAGTTGGTTTTCTGGGCTCACTTGCCTTACGATTTGTTGCCTTGTCCCTCTGTCTCTCTGTAACATGAGCACTTGTACAAGGAGACTGCGCCTGTGCTTCAGATGAAGATGCAAATGCTTCTCTAAGTCCGCTAAGTGCATTCACAATCTTCTTTCTGGGACCAAGTGACGTGATACCTATGCTTAGAAGATCCTGCGGAATTAGAAATTTATCAATTCTCAGTCCTGCACCTCTTTGTACACAAGTAAGCTATGTATAAAATGAATAGAAAGAAAACAAAATTGTATTCTCGTCTGTTTGGTGAAGATACTTATATGAACTACGACTGATTATGGTATTCCATTACCTCCTCAGTAAGTGACTGAAGGGTATCCCAGTCGATCTCTTCACGAATAAAAACATCTTCATATTTAGCTAAACCTAGACTCCTCAGCCATTTAAGCACCGGAGACACGTCAGTAACTAGCTGAGCAAGCTGAACTGGATCATCAATCGATTCTTCAATAAGAGAAGATGAATTCTCGCATTTCCTTAGAGAGCCCTACAATCACATTTACAAGTCAGCAAGTCAAATCAATGCCCTCATAAAGTAACAATCTAACAAAACTCCTACACTTTTAGGGATATTTCAAGATGTAATATCAGCATAATCTCTATGAGATAACAAAGAAGCTTACTTACCTGCAGTTTCTCAGGAGCCTGATTAACAGAATTGTCAAGACACTTATTGGTGTGAACTTGCCTCTGCTCTTCACTCAAAGCTGAAATATCTATCGAACACAGTGGACACTGAATCGAATCATCCTTGACTAAACTACACTCTCCTCCAATGTTACCCTCAGACTCAGAGCAAAGCTTTAACAACACATCAAACTCAGAGTCTGATTCATCATCCTCATGGATGATTCCACTATCAATCCCTAGACGAATCCTCGACTTAGATAACCTAGCCTCCATAGAATTACACAAATAGCCCTCACGATTCGCCTTAAAACAGTCATCGTTATCCAATTTATCAACTAAAACATGCTCCTCTTCTTCACCGAGAGAACAAATCGGACCAATTGAGCAATCAACACTCGACGGGATACAATCTAAGCTACTACAGTCAAGAGTAGAAGACGAGCAGAGCAGATCCGTACCATAGTCACCAGACGGGTCGGAGCTAGATTCAGGAAGCGGAGACGGAGGCGGTGTCACATTCTCCTTTCCAGGATAACGACTGAGTCTGGGCTTCTTGTTTGGACGGCGGTGGTGAGAGACGTTGTTGTTAGCGTTGGTAGGTTGAAGAGGTTTACGAATCGAAAGCTGGGAGGAAGGAGGGATTTGGAAATCGTCATCGTCATCTTCGCCGGAGTTCCACATAAGTTCCGACGAGTCGAACTGAGTGAGAGCGAGGGAGAGGGAGAGAGAGAGTAGACGACGACGTTCCGACTTCAAAGGGTCATACAAGTCGGGCTGAAACATATTTTATCATTAAATTTTTAATGGGCACCGCACAATTTAATTTTTTTTAAAAAAAATTGCGGCAAAAAGTGTTACCTTTTCAATTATTTTAATCAAAACAAAGGAGGGAAAAAAACAAAATAATTGGGGAGAGATGAAAATAAAGTTAACTTTTACTGTTAAGCAAATGGTATAAACTCTAATGAGAGAAGCCCAATAAATTAAGTATAATGGACCGGATCTAATATATTTTCAGCCCAAAATGTTAATTTTGACGAAATTAAAAAATTAATTGTTGACAGTGGGATTTGAACCCACGCCCTTTCGGACCAGAACCTTAATCTGGCGCCTTAGACCAACTCGGCCATATCAACTTTTGCTTATGGATATTTTTATTACATATAAAACCGAAGAGTTATTACTGTAGAGTGTTAGTTATAAAGGCGGTCTTGGTTGTGTGAATTAGGGTTTACATCTTTCCCAAGAGCATTTTGGTCGGCTGATTCTTTTACTCTCTTCAGTCTTGTCGTTGCAGAATCTCTAAAAAAGCTTGTTACGAAAATGGTTAGTTCTCGATCTTTGATCTCGTTTCAATTCTTATGTCTAAGAACATTAGATATGCCTTAAATGTCAAATTTGTAGTCGAGTCTGATAGTTTCTGTAGGAAAGAACAGAGAACTAAAACGATTCCTTTGTTTTCATGTGATCTATTGTTTCAAGCGTGTCTTCTCTCTTTTAAGGCAATTGTTAGGTCGTTAACAGATTGGAATTGTAGTTCATGATTTGATTCATTCCATTTCCATCACAAGTGAGATAATTGGACTTGTGCTGACAAGAAAATCTGTGTTTTTGAAATAATGCTCAGGTCCTTCAGAACGATATTGATCTGCTTAACCCACCTGCTGAGCTCGAGAAGAGGAAGCACAAGCTCAAGCGTCTTGTTCAGTCACCCAATTCATTTTTCATGGTAAGAAATCTTCTTTGTTAATCCAAACCTTTTCGCTGCCTAATAATCACTTTGTATGTTCTTATGAATATTGAGTTTTGAGCTAATTAGTAAACTCCATTTTTGGTTGCTGATTATGATGTTATGTGGTTGATGTAGGATGTCAAGTGTCAAGGCTGCTTTAACATGTAAGCTTTTGAAAACTCTGAATTCTTAAAATGTATTATGGTTTTGAATGTATGAAATTAAGTAATTGATGGGTTTGTGTTTGGTGTAGTACGACGGTGTTCAGCCACTCTCAGACCGTTGTGGTGTGTGGAAACTGCCAGACTGTACTTTGCCAACCCACAGGAGGCAAGGCAAAGCTCACTGAAGGATGTTCATTCAGGAAGAAGGGAGACTAAAGAAGAAGATGTCTCCATTCACTCAGCCGCACCTTTTCATTTTGTTTATTCTGAATTTTTGAAGATATTTGAGCTAGTATCCCTTCTTTGTCCATCACACTTAAATTTTTAGTATGGAACTTTGTTGTTGAATCTAATCAAAAGATCGTTCCTTTATGATAGTTGATGTTTCTATGTTCTTAGTTTATATATAAACAGATGAAATACACAATGAAATTAACTTTTCTTAACTCATAAAGCGGTGGTAATCGTTTACCATCGTCAGTGTACAATATGTTATAATGAATATTCTAGTCGACCAAAGCAGACAACAAAAGAGTTGGTCAAACGAAGATTTCTAGTTTTCTAACTCTTTGCTGCCACCTAAGCTCCATACACGCACTTTCCCACCCTTGTCTCCACTGAAAAACATTCCTTCAGGACCAATTGTAAGTGTGTCCATCGTATGCGTTGAAAACATCTTTCCTCTTTCTTCAAAACTGTGTATACCCAACATGAGATGATTCAGATTTCATTGGAAAATTTATGGTTAGATTAGAGTACAAAGTAGAGCACTTGAGAGGATAAGCTTCACTTACGATGGTAGATCATATATGCCAACTGTTCCGTTTTGGTAAGAGCAGAATATAATCGGCCTGGCCTCTGCATCGTGCAATCCACAAAGAGCGTGCACACTCTGTTTCAAACCAGAGAAACATAAACAATCAGAATACTATTTCTTAAAAGGAAAACAAAGTTTTCTTGTTGTTCTTGTTATTAGAACTTACTTGTTCTTGGCTGCGTGTATGGATAACTTTCAAGTTGGGACTTTCCGAAGAGCCCCAGACTTTTATGGTCCCATCCAGTGAAGAAGATAATAAATATTGATCCCAACATAAGAGCGACGTGACAGTGTCGTTATGCTGCCTCAGTGTCATTATACATTGCAATGTGTCGAGATCCCACACCTGAACAGGTTGATTGGAATCAATTGTATAACATGGCAAGTTCTTTTGGGCAAAGATTGAAATAAATGGAACCACCCCCGTACCTTAATGGTTTTATCCACAGAACCAGAGTATAGCCTCTGACCTCCAACAACAAAACATTTGACTTCACCACTATGTCCCTCGAGAGATGTGAGGTATTTGAAAGGATCAGATTCAGTGTCGGTAACTTTCCAGACTGATATACTACCAGACTGTAATTCCAACGATACCAAAAAGGAACACACTTTAGATCCGGATGCAATAAACTGGAAAGTAAAGAACTTACATAAGTAAAAATGGAGTGAGTTAAAAGACTTACACTCGTCCCAGCACAAAGCATTCCGTTTCCAACAGCCATTGCATTCACCTGACCTCCTACCGAACCATTTAGATGCAAATCTTTACGGGTCTGAACATTAAAAGCCTGCAAGATTGTATGGCAAAACATTGAGACTAGAGTCAAGATGAATCCCACTGTGGTATTCAGAAAAACAGATAAATGTCCTGAGGTTAGACTGCCCTAGACTAACCTTTACAGCATTTGGCAAGCCAAGAAAAACCCATGGGCCTTCACTAATAAGAGACCCTGCTTCTGCCTGGAGGTTGATCTCATGCACACACTGACCAGTATGGCAGTCCCATATTCTCAAAGCACCATCACCACTGACTGAGTATAGTTAACCTTGAGGTAGGGCAATCCCCTTTATATCCTACGGTCAAGAAAAGTTAGATGTGAATAAAATCTGCTTTCCATTCAGCCAACACTCAAGATGAAACCCCAATGCATACTATGCTAACATAATAAAGAAGTAGATGATCAAAGCAGCATGGAAACTATATGCGAAGTACCTTTTTATGTCCTTCAAGATTAGCTACCATCACCAAGCCAGGAAAACAACACCAAGAGTGTAAGAACTCGCATTGCTCACCCTTCTTGCAGTTTCCAGCTTTCCAATACTTGCATACACTTTCCCGAGACTTGGGACTGCCATTATCTTCCGACGTCCAAACTCTGGAGCCTGAAATAGACGAGCTCCTTGACCCATACACACCATTCTTCCTAGGCTGGTCCGACACACGATATCCAGTGCCTGAAACTGGTAAGTTCATCGGCTTATCGGCGTCATTCTTCCCAGGCTGGTTTGACACACGATATCTAGTGCCAGAAACTGTTGAGTTCATTGGCTTATAGGCGTCATTCTTCCTTGGCTGGTTAGGCACACGATTTCCAGTGCTTGAGACAGGTGAGTTCATCGACCCATATGGGTCATTCTTCCTTGGCCTGTTGCCTTGTGATGTTTGAAACTCTTTGGAGGTCCAAACCAAATTCCTTGATCCATTGTATGGACCTTTCCTCACTCTCTTGTCATAAGGGACACTGAAACTTCTTGGAACAATATCTACAGCAAAATCTTGTTGTCTGTCCACTCCAAAGTTCCTTCCTTGTGAGTATCTCCTCGGCGCTTTATGATTCATACTAAACACGGAGAAACATACAAATTTTAGCAGACTGAATCACAGAGTCCAACATTGGTGCTTCTATCCATGATGATACATATGGCAATGTTCAGGAGGTGATACACATCCAATAAACCTGAACCCAATCGCCATAAACAACCTAATGCGTTCCAGACTAGCCATAGACGACGATCTTCGGAGTTTCCACTCGCAGATCAAAACTCAAATCCAAAGGCTTTAATGATTCCATAACCGTACATAAACAACCCTAACTAACAACGAAAGAAAACCAAAGAAGAGATCTCTAGCAACGGAACAATCGTGAATTCACGAACAATGTTTGTGAAAGCCGAGCTTCGACGCGAACAGGATGACGAAGATCAAGAAGAAGCGGAAACCCTAACTGAAAGCACGAAGACATCATAATCGCTGAGATGTGTAGTAGCCGAAGAAGAAGCAAACCTGATGGATCAAACGCGAGATCTAAATCTTCAATTTTAGGGTTAGGGCAAACTTTACGATTCGAGAATTCAATTTCAGATCGATCGGGAACGATATCGATTTTGGTAAATTGGAAAATCCAGAGAGATAACCAAAAAAAGAAAGAATGGTATTTATATAGTTTGGCGTAGTTTAATTTTGGGCTTCAGAAATTTAGGGCCCAACTTAACATGCCAAATAGCTAAATGGTACGTTTCGATCCATATAAATATGAGTTCTTCTTGTACGCTGTGACATCTGATCTGCGGACCAAAACAAAATACATAGGGGAAATCAAACCGATAATTCTCTGATCAGATTTAAAAATTTAATGATTAACTTTTCAGAAAATCAGGATATTGGATTTGTTTGAAATATTTGTGGCCTGGTTTTATATCAGAACTAGATTTATAACCCGCACGTTGTGCGGGACTATAATTTTTTTAATTATTAATACAAAACGTTGAATATAATTATAATTTTTCAATATGAATCTATATAGATATCAATTTTAATTTATCAAGTGATATATAACTTATCTATTTATTTTAGAGAAATACCCTAAAATAGCACTAAACCAAGTTTAATGGACAATTATAGCACACCTTCCATAAATTTCCAAAAATAGCACTATTTAACACATTAAAATATTTTAAAATAATTTTTAGAATTTGTTTTTTTAATGTTTGGGTTCTCAATTTCACATTTAAGGTATAGTTTTGAGGGGTAGAGTTTAGTATTTTAAATTTAGGATTTAATTTTAGAAGATTAATTAGTGCTATTTTTGGAATTTTAGAGATGTTGTGCTAAGTTTGGAACAAAAACTTATTTTTGTGCTATTTTTGAGAATCTCCCTTTATTTTAACATGTTTTCACAATTAATTCTTTCTTTATTTTTCGGTATACATTCATCATCGCTTACATCTACTCTCTTTTCACATTCTATTATCTCACTTATGAAATATTGATTATGAAGACATATCATAACTATTTTTGATCTTCCAATACTTTTTCTTATTAGTTGAGTGATTATTATTTACTAACAATTCAAAGACGTAAATTTTTTTAGATAATATACCCACTCTTTCTCGCAAAGTTTTTTGAACAGTGTTATATACTACTACATGTAAGCTTTGCTTCGTAGTAATAAAACTCATAATTGAACTCATTTTTATCTGTAAACATCATATTATAACATTAAATATTACACCTTAACTGTTTGACAAAAGAAAAATTATGTTGAAATATATAATTTTTTTACTTTAAAATATGTATAGTCTATGATGGTTTATACAATTTTTTTTTATTCTTCTAATCTACAAAATCATAAGATTACTCTAACTTTTAAATCTGTGTATTTATCCGAAAATATAATTTTTTAATTTTTAATTAAAATTTTACAATCTACCACTGCCATCGTATTTGGTTTTTTTACAAATAACTTTTTCAAATTTCTTCTTAGTATTTTTAACTATTTTTTTTGTGTGTGTGATGTTCAGAATAAGTTATATTTAATATGTTTTATTTCAAATAACCTTTTACATTTCTCTTAAATATATACATTAATTTAATTTTTGAGCACTTGATTAATATTTTCTCTTTTTTATATATCTTTGTTTAATGTATATATTTAAGAGATCTAATCTACCACTACCACTTTGATTAATATTTTCTCTTTTTTGAGCACTTTGATTAATCTACCACTACCATATTTTACTTTGATATTTTTTTTTTGTATTTTTTTTCATTTTGTTTTTGGTTTATATTTAAGTTTTTAATTATTGAATATATATGGTTGTTTTTGATAATAATAAAAATATTACACAATATGTAATCATTATTCATATTTTACTTTGATATTTTTTTTGTTGTATTATTTTCAATTTGTTTTTGGTTTATATTTTAGTTTTGAATTATTTTAAATGATTACTTATAATAAAAAATTATTACACAAATAAGTGAATTAATTGATGCATTAACTTTAAATTAATTGTTCTTTGATGATTTGAATTAATTTATTAAAATTAAAATTAAAAAATGATGAGGTGGAGAAAGGAGAAGAGAGAAAAGCCAACTTTATATATATAGATATATAGAAAAAATTATCATTTATAATTCATTTAATTTTATCTTTAAAAGAGAAAACGATAATGCAATACTTTCAGTTAATCTTATTTACAAAATATTAGTGAAGTGGGAGTATTGGGTTTATGAAGGATAAGAATAAGGTCTCACTTACAGTAAAATTTCTATAAATTAATAATTTTGAGACTATGACATTTTATTAATTTATAGTGATATTAATTTATCGATAAATTAATAATTATTAATTTATAGATATATATTTTAATTTTTTAAATTCTTAAAAATTATAAGTTGAGATAATTTTAGCAAAAGAAGATTAGACTTTTGGATGTTATAAATTTTATGGTTTTAAAATTGAATTTCTAATATTTATAAAACATAATTGACCATAAATTACACATACTATAAACAATATCACTTATACAAATGATATACATAAATTTAAATTTATAGTGATATTAATTGTATCTATAAATTAATAATTAGATATATATATATATATATATATATATTTAAATTGTTTAAATTCTTAAAAATTATTAGTTGAGATAATTTTAGCAAAAGAAGATTAGACTTTTGGATGTTATAAATTTTATGGTTTTAAAATTGAATTTCTAATATTTATAAAACATAATTGACCATAAATTACACATACTATAAACAATATCAGTTATACAAATGATATACATAAATTTAAATTTATAGTGATATAAATTTATAGATAAATTAATAATTAGATATATATATATATATATTGTTTAAATTCTTAAAAATTATTAATTGAGATAATTTTAGCAAAAGAAGATTAGACTTTTGGATGTTATAAATTTTATGGTTTTAAAATTGAATTTCTAATATTTATAAAACATAATTGACCATAAATTACACATACTATAAACAATATCACTTATACAAAATATACATAAATTTAAATTTATGGATAATAATATTTTTTATATTTTAATCTCTTATAAAACTATCAAAAATAAAAATGATGGATATCTAGATATTCAAAATTTTTTTTTAAAAGATAGATATTTTTATGTCTTGTTATTTAGTATTTTATATCATTATAATTTGAAAATATAACATAATAATTATTTTATAGATATGAGTTTTTGGACTAAAATCAAAAGTTTAAAGCATAAATTATTATATCAGCATATATATATATATATATATATGTAAAATTACATGATTATTAATTTATGATATTATTGTGACCATATTTTACAAAAGAAATTTCAAAAAGTTCTATCAAGCTTGCATAGTGCTGGCCGGTGGGATAAATCCCATAGCCTTGATGCATGGATTTAAATTGCGACAATCCCTACTTAGCATCAGCAACCAGTTTACACGCATAGAGAACATCTAGCATCACTTAGCATCCCACAGTTTGAGTAAATCTCTAGCAACAACTGATGGTCATTCACATCTAAAAGCTCAAAGAAAGATTCCACCGGCCATAATTCTACATCCCCTAATTTCCCTTGTTTCTTTACTAGCCCTAAAATTCGAAAGAAATCTTTAATTTGAACCATCCTATCCAATGTTTTTTTATCAGCATCTTTGGGAGTAAAACCGTGAGTCCCATACCTCCTTTTTGTGATATTTGAGTGCGAAATTGAACCTCTGCTTCCCCAATCGTAAATCATATACCTCCTTTTTATGATGTTTGACATGGGGTTTCTAGGATAAACCTGCGAAATTGAACCCCTTCTTTTCCAATCGTATGAGTTTTTGGACTAAAATCAAAAGTTTAAAGCATAAATTATTATATCAGCATATATATATATATATATATATATAAAATTACATGATTATTAATATATGATATTATTGTGACCATATTTTACAAAATAAATTTCAAAAAAAACAATATATTATTATCTTATCAAATTTTGCTATTTTTTACACTGGCCCGATTTGGAATCAGCAAAATTTACTAATTTATAATGTTTATTAATTTATAGAGTACTAATTTATAGAGGTTTTACTGTAATAATAATCAATTGTTAGTCTTTTAACCTTAAAATGATTACGAAAATCGGATGAGGATTAGCACATAAATAAAGGAGTTACATTAATAATGATGACCTTAATGATAAAATTAATTACTCCATATCACAAAAGCCGACGCTCTCACAAGTGTATCTCAATAGACAGGAAACAACTGCGTGCCGTTTCATGCACGTTAATAAGGCCCACAAAGCCTCTCACGCGCCTCGGTCCCCTCTCTAACACTACTTTCTCCTTTATGGTTCCTCAAAAGTCGATTAGATGCTTTAAAAACCAGTGGCGTTTTCGTTAATTCATCGAACACGTAAGGTTAATCTTATCGATTTTTTTTGCTTTACTTCCGCACACGTGACGCTCCCAAGAAGACCAGTCATACGTCCACGTCAGCTAATCACCGAGTCATTTCAAATTTCAATCGTATCCCAGCCGTTCGATATTGGTTCCACAACATGAAATTATAACCGTTCGATTAGTTGAATTTGAAAAATCCTCGCGATACGATAAAAACTAAAAAATCGTGCGTTACGGCTCTGTCGGAACAATATCTAAAAGCTGACTAAAAAAAATAAACGACTCTGAGCACAAGCTCCTTCTCTGATGTGAAAGAGAGTCTCTGCTTTTTGTTTTTGAATTCACTTTCGAAATTCAAAAATCTTCAACTAGAATTCGTTTATATCCAGACATCGAACCCAAAAGCTCAAGCATAGATCTTTTTTTATATCCAGGTAATTGATAGCGCTGCGTTTCAAATTTTTCTTCATGTTCTGTTTGAATCTCTTGCAATTTACACAAGCTCTTCTTAGGACAGAACTTTTATATTAGCTTTTTTTGTTTTGCGTATAGTAAAGACAAGTTGTAGATTTATCACCAACCTTTGTATGTCTGTAGTGTGTTTTAGTGGAGTTTGGTTCGAACTCTTATGAAGTATTTAAGCACACGATTTGTTTGAAAGAGACTCGCATCTTCTCTTTAAAACAAAGTCTCTCTTCTCTCTTTATTACTTTTCCTCTAAAAAACCTGCTTCTTAATCTTCAATCTTTTGTCTTTGATCTCTGTTTTGAAACTCTCTCGTTCTTGTTCTTCACAAGGGTATTCTTGTCTTTTAGTTTCTTGTAGCCTTCTCATTAAAATAAATAGTATACTAGTATATAATATAGTAATAATGTAATATTATGTTAATAGATTATAGATAGATGCTGATTCGTGATAGATTCTTGAATTTATTTATTACCATATCATTAGCTTTATTGTATAGCATTTATTGTTCACACCGACGAAGTTAAAAGGAAATTGGAAAAGGACTTGTATATATTTTTGTCTGGTAGAGGTTTTAATTTTTGTTCTCCAGCAAAAGAAAAGAAAAATATTGATAAGCTTTTTTGTTCTGTGATTCTCGAAACTCTTTTTTTTTGGTTAGCTTCTTCCTTTTCTTCTTCTTCTTGTTTTTATATAATCCGTGTCCCTTATTTATAACAAATCTTACCAACTTGTTCATCACTCATTCAACTACTCCCTTTCATTACCACTTTTTTTGTTTTCTTTACAGAACTAAAGTATCAATGATTTGCCAGTGTGTCTCATCATCAAAGCATATTTGATCGTTTGGTTTCTTTTTGTTTCTGCAAATCGTTAAAGTTCTGTTATTTTTTTTTTCCTTCTTTTGTGAAATTCAGTGAAACAGAAGAGTTCAAGGATATCATGGTGGAGGAGAGAATCGGAAACGAAACTATGGTTGTTGATTCAACAGTTGAAGATTTGTTATTACAGGCGCAAGAGTTTGTCCCTGTGGCGTTAACCAAAGCAAAAACGGTTAAAGTTTTCTCAAGCAGATGGAGAGTGATCATTTCAAGATTAGAGAAGATACCGACATGTTTATCTGATTTGTCTAGCCACCCTTGCTTCTCTAAACACACTTTATGCAAAGAGCAACTTCAAGCGGTCTTAGAAACCTTGAAAGAAGCCATCGAGCTCGCTAACGTATGCGTCAATGAGAAGCAAGAAGGGAAGTTAAAGATGCAGAGTGATCTCGATTCTCTATCTGCCAAAATCGATCTTAGCTTGAAAGATTGTGGATTGCTTATGAAAACTGGTGTTCTTGGAGAAGTCACACAGCCTTTATCTTCTTCAGCTCAAGACTTGGAAACGTTTAGCGTTAGAGAGTTGCTTGCTCGGCTTCAGATAGGTCACTTGGAGTCTAAACGCAAAGCGCTTGAGCAGCTTGTTGAGGTGATGAAAGATGACGAAAAAGCGGTTATAACAGCTTTGGGTCGGAGCAATGTCGCGTCTTTGGTGCAGCTTTTGACGGCTACTTCACCTAGCGTAAGGGAAAACGCTGTGACTGTGATCTGCTCTCTAGCTGAATCAGGCGGTTGTGAAAACTGGCTTATCTCTGAGAACGCATTGCCTCCATTGGTAAGGCTACTAGAATCTGGAAGTCCTGTTGCTAAGGAGAAAGCTGTTATTTCGTTGCAGAGAATGTCGATTTCATCAGAGACTTCTCGTTCAATCGTTGGTCACGGCGGGGTTAGTCCCTTGATAGAGATTTGCAAAACAGGGGACTCTGTTTCTCAGTCTGCTTCTGCTTGTACTTTGAAGAACATTTCCGCTGTGCCTGAAGTAAGACAGACTCTTGCGGAAGAAGGAATCGTTAAAGTGATGATTAACATACTCAACTGCGGGATTCTGTTAGGATCTAAAGAGTACGCAGCTGAGTGTCTTCAGAATCTCACTTCAAGCAACGAAACTCTTCGAAGATCGGTTATATCAGAGAACGGTATTCAAACTCTGCTAGCTTACTTAGACGGTCCTCTTCCTCAAGAATCAGGAGTTGCAGCAATTAGGAATCTTGTTGGTTCTGTTTCTGTCGAGACTTATTTCAAGATAATCCCAAGTTTAGTCCATGTTCTTAAATCAGGATCAGTCGGAGCTCAACAAGCGGCTGCATCAACTATTTGCAGGATTGCTACATCGAATGAGACGAAGAGAATGATCGGTGAATCAGGTTGTATCCCGTTGTTGATAAGAATGTTGGAGGCGAAAGCGAGCGGAGCTAGAGAGGTTGCTGCTCAAGCTATAGCGAGTTTGGTTACGGTTCCAAGGAATTACAGAGAAGTGAAGAGAGATGAGAAGAGTGTGACGAGTCTTGTGATGTTGCTTGAGCCGAGTCCTAGTAATTCGGCAAAGAAGTATGCGGTTTCGGGTTTGGCGGCTTTGTGTTCGAGCAGGAAGTGTAAGAAGCTGATGGTCTCACATGGAGCTGTTGGTTATTTGAAGAAGTTGTCGGAGTTGGAGGTTCCTGGTTCGAAGAAGCTTCTTGAAAGGATTGAGAAAGGGAAATTGAAAAGTTTCTTTACTAGGAAGTAGAGAGCTGCCAAGAACAAAGTAGAAGAACATGAAGCAGATCTTTTATCAATCTGGTATATATATATTGTATTTTGATAACGTTTTCATAATCTTTATGAAACTTAGCCTATGATATTGATATCTTGTTTGGTATGTATAAATCGTAATGTTGTCATATACTCATATGACCGGAATACACTAAGCAGTGTGGACAACATTAAGGTAATGGCCATTTTCACTAAAAAATTCCGGGCAAAATTTCAAGTATTTTGAGTGTTCTTATAATCTCAGAACTTATATGTTACAACAACGGTTGTTAAAAAAAAAAAAAATGTTACAACAACAAAGACCTTTTCAAGAAAAGACCTAACATCAAGCCAGTTTCTGGTTTTGAAAAAACAATAGTCAAGTGGTAGAGATTCTAATGCCGCTCAGAACGTAGCCTCCAAACGAACTCATCTGCATGTGAGGGTGAGATCTTGAAGGAAGCACCTGCATTTCGAGATATACATATATGAATGATTGAACAATCTCTTGATGAACTATCTATCTATTGGGATTTGCAAAGAGAATATCACTATACCTGATATTCACGTAGCCACGGTTCTGTTATTTGCAGGTTGATCGCCATCTTCTCCTGCTGAAGCTTGTGCATACATGTCGCCAGCGGCTGTGAATTTCATAATGAGATTTTGTTCATTATTACCAGACATATTAAACGCTTAGAGCAAGTTCACTAAACTACAGGTCTACTATACAGAGAGCAGTTAGTGAGGGATATGTTCTTGACATACCTGTAAATACTGATGATAAATTGCAAAGGGAGCAGAATATGAGAGCAGTGGCAATACATCTTTAACTAAGCTCCAAGGGTCTTGGTCTTGTGCAGCCATGATTAAGCTGCAAATCAGACGATCATTTAGTGATGAATGAACAGAATCCAATATCATTCACAGCAACACTTATTGACTTATATATTTACTTACCTAGAGAATCCGTTTTCTCGCCACATCTCTACTGTTTCTTTTGAAGCTTTGGCTCCAGCTTTTGGGGCTTTGATAATTTTGCTCTCTGGGACGACATTATCTACTACTCTAGCCTCAGCTGTCACAGTTGTTTCTTCCACCATAATATCAGATGTAGCTGTTTCCTGCATTTTTTTCAATTTTAAAACCTTCTGTTACAACCACAAGATTTTCTCAAATCAAGACTCAAGTGAAACTGTATAGGTTCGCAACTTACATTGACATTGTTCTCAGCGATACAAACTCTTTGTTGATTGTTTTCTTCAGGAGACGCAGTATTGGCTGACGAGAGCTCGTTTATAGATGACTGCACGATCCTACACACGAGAAAAAGAACACACAAATATCAATTACAGTTACATTCTATAGAACGGCTACAATTAGAGACTTGGGAGAGACCAATCTCGAACATACCTCTCTAAAACCTTGTCACTAAAGTTGAACATCCTTACCATCTCCACAGGATATGGAGAACTTCCCTTATATGTATTGCAAACATAACCAGTGCCTGTTAAAAGGAATATACACATTTAAGACTCACAACAGCATTGGCATAATTGTTACAGAAATATGCATGATGTAGGATTGCAAAAAGGTTATATATCTGCTGCTTAGTGTCATCATTAGTTGAACATTATGAAAGATATGAGGTCATAACAAGATACCTCCTAAACGTTCAGCCACTGCACCAGTGACAAGGCCACCAACCATATCCACAACAAGCACATCCGAGTATGCAGTGACATTAGCCATTGTTAACAGAAGAGATAACGCATCTACTCGTAAGAATCTACAACACATAGACACACACACAAAACAAGATATACAACACAATCAATACATAATTCAAATCTCAACAGAGAAAAAAAGGACTCAGGATCTCTTCAGAATACACACTTAATTAATGAAAACAAAACAAGTCTACTTACCCGATTCTGGCTGGATATTTCTTGAAATAAGCTTCGCATATACTGGTAAACAATAAACAGATCCCTTCATAAGAAAAAACGAAAGACGCCAAGAAAACAAAAGAAGACAAGAACATATAATAATGTATACCTTCGAGAAAAAGGGCGTCGAAGAAGCAGCTTTGGAGCATATTTCTTCTGCTTTTTAAGCAGATATTTTTCCTACAAGATAGTAACAAGAAAAGTCTAATTATATGTCTTTCCAAAACTACTATCAAAGTAGAAGCAGAGAGATTAATTACTATATATTATATACATTACCTGAGACAACTGAGTCTTCTTATCAAACGTTTTGCTGTTTGCAATTAGAGCTTCAATAATCTCATCCCCTTTTGCACCCTCTCTACTCATCAAAGACAAAAAAAAAAATTAAGCAAATCTTCCATAACAATAAAAAAAACAGGGGATAGATATAAAGACTTCTTCAAACCTCCGCATAGCTTCAATTTCTTCACCAGTAAGGTTCTGAGCTTCATTATTGTCAACGAGTTCCCTATTATCTCTTGAATCGTCCATAACATTATTACTGTTATTATCTGTATAAGCAAACATCAATCAGACCAAATTCAATCTATCTTTAAACCAACCATTCAAAAAAAAAACTAAAACATTATAGATTACTCAGTTTCTTTAGTTATTCTTCAGCTTAAAAGATGATATTGGTGGTATTAAAAAAAAACAAACCTTGCTTAACGGGTAGAATGCGAGAGAGGAAAGAACCATCTTCTCCGCTTTCAACTTGGAACAGAGATCCAAACGGAGCTCCGATCAATGGTTTTAATGAATAGTTCTTATTCCCAATTTTTAATATACTGCAAAGAAGATAAAAAGAGTCAAATAACCAAATTGAGGATGAGAATCAATCTGGAACATAAAAAATTTAAGAGAGTTTAAAAGGATGAGAAGACACGCACGCGCCACCAGATAAACGAGCGAAGACGAGACGGTCACCATCGTTAACGTCAAGCAAAACACTGCAACCTTCGCTAGCCAATCTAGGATTTGGATCTTGAGGCTTTGTACCTTCCGACATGACTCTCTGATCCTTATTGAGTTCCATTCACCAATAAGGCAATAAAGAAAAAAAAAAAAAGACTGCAGTTATATGTTTTTGGTTAGTTTCAGTTTCGTGATTACATAATAAAAAGTGAATGACGGATTTTGTTATAAGTATTAAAAACCCTAACTAACGACTACGGGTTTTGTCGGTTTAAGGAAAGTGCCGGTTTAAATGTTACAATTGGGCTTTTAGAGGTTTTAAAGGCCCAAATTAAAAGAGTCAGACACGTGGGGTTTCACTCCTAGAGAAGTGTGCCACGTGGATGAGACGCGCGAGATATCCTCAACTTCCGAATAGCAGAGTGAGATGAGATGAACAGAGTCAGCAGAATCGACGGCTGAGAATGAGGGACGGAAGAGATGAGTGCGTTGACACAGACGGCGTTGTTTTTGTTTGTTTATCAGGAAACGAAGATGACCAAACAAGCCCTATCTCTCCCACACGATTACAAAACAAGATCAAGACAAAACACAATTCGTTCCAAACACTGAGGCATTGAATCTTTAATTTAGTTGATCGCTTCGCTCTCTCTCTCTGTTCACATATCTCCTCCCCAAAGGTATCTGATTGTTTACAATTTATATAGTTGAATTCAGGTGTTAATTTAGAATTTCTTAGATCAGAAACGAGTTTGAAGATCGAAAAGGCTGTGAATTTGCTAATTTTTGATTTGGGGGTCTCTTTTTGTGATAAACGTTTTCTGGGTTTTTTTTGTTTTTTGGGTTTTTTTTTTCCAGAGAGAAGAAGATGGCGACGACACTAGATGTATCAAGAGCCGAGCTAGCTCTTGTGGTTATGTATTTGAACAAAGCTGAGGCTAGGGATAAGTTATGCAGAGCTATACAGTATGGTTCCAAGTTCTTGAGTGGTGGACAACCTGGTACTGCTCAAACTGTTGACAAAAATACCAGCTTAGCCAGAAAAGTCTTCCGTCTTTTCAAGGTTTGAGATCCTTTTTTAGCTGTTCTGTTTCCTTTTCCCAACTTTGATTTAGTATTGTTTAGCTTTGTTGATTGTTTTGTTCATTGTTGTAGTTTGTAAATGACTTGCATGGTCTTATCAGTCCTGTGCCTAAAGGGACTCCACTTCCTCTTGTTTTACTTGGAAAGGTATGTGCTTCAGAGCTCAGAGTTCGTTTCAGTTTCATACTAAACCCATTAATATGTGTGCTTCAGAGCTCAGAGTTCGTTTCAGTTTCATACTAAACCTATTAATGAACTGTGTAAAGGAATCTCAAGTACAAACATTTATTAGTCCCCTCCCTTGTTTACATATCTTTGTTTAGGATCAATCTTTGTTAATGGATGTTTTTTGTTATTTTCAGTCCAAGAACGCACTGTTATCTACGTTCTTGTTCCTGGATCAAATTGTGTGGCTTGGGAGATCAGGAATATATAAGGTAAGAGAGATCAAATTCAAATCTGTGTACCACTGATGTCTATTGAAGTTTTGTGTTTTTTGGCTGATGTCTTTTATGTATCTTCTCAACACAGAACAAAGAACGAGCTGAGTTACTTGGACGTATATCTCTTTTCTGCTGGATGGGATCTTCTGTGTGTACAACTTTAGTCGAGGTCCGTCTCTTCTCTTTCACTTTCCCAGTCAATTCCTCATATGTTACCTTACACTTATATTTATCGGTTTTCACTGTTACTAGATTGGTGAGATTGGAAGGCTTTCTTCATCAATGAAGAAGATCGAAAAGGGACTCAAGAATGGTAACAAGTATCAAGTAAAGTTCTCTCTCCTTTGATCAAGAATCTTCTAATTCTACAAAATCAAATCTCCTTTTTATAAACAACTCAAATTCCTGTTTATCAAATTGCAGGATGAGGAGTATCGTGCTAAGCTTAAAAAATCAAACGAGAGGTCACTTGCTTTGATCAAAGCAGCTATGGACATTGTTGTAGCAGCTGGTCTGCTTCAGTTGGCTCCAAAGAAGATCACTCCTCGTGTCACCGGAGCTTTTGGATTCATCACCTCCGCAATTTCTTGTTACCAGGTAACCACTTCTTTCTCCACAAAAACCGATCTTTCCAATATCGTAACTTTCTTCTGCTGATCTTATATGACTCTCATTATTCTCTACAAACCACAGTTGCTTCCGACACGCCCCAAGATCAAAACACCCTGAAGCCGATGGAGGAAGCTGATGTTAAGGAGAAAGTTTATGTTGGTCTTTTTTAAGGAAATTTGCTGCTGTTACTACCTCGTATAAATACATACATATATGCAGGAAGGATGATTTTAATAAATATGTTTATGCCTCAGATTCTTGATACACAAGTTTCAATATTGAAATATTGTTAGATGTTGGTTTTTCTAAGCAAATACTGGAGTAGTAAACCATATGGTTATTGAAATATAAAGCCTGAACTGAAACTCTCCAAACCAAACATCAATCTATAATAATAGTTACTATAGTAATAGAAATTCAATCTACTTGCTAGCCGAGCAAGCTGCCCTAGAAATGCATCAACCATCTTGTTTGAGAGTCGAAGAGCATCGTCGGTTCTCCCACCTTTTTCCCACCTTTCATCATTTAGCATTTCTATTTAAATGATCTGTTTAAATGATACATCTAAATAATTCATCTTAATATCAAATGACCTTAACATCTTAGATAAAATGACTTTGTTTGGTTTATTTACATTCTCATCTAAATGGATTTAATAGAAAAATGACTAATATGTCCATGTTTTGATCTAATCCAAAAGTACAAATATGAAACTAACTTGTGTTACATTCAATTCCCATTAGAAAAAATTAATTAAGCTTAATTAACTAATTTAAATAAATATAATTAAATTAAAAATAAAAAACACTCACATATCAAATATTAAAAAATCTAAAAAAATAATTTTCCTCTCTAATAAATTATGGACGAAATTACTATTTTTTTTTAAATATATAAACCAATCAGAATTTTAAAAACTAAGATTTTATATCCAAGTATACAATATAATTATTTTTAATAACTAAATTCGAAGATTTTTGTTAAGATTTCAAATTATGATTCTCCTATCATCCTTATTTTATTTTATTTACAAATTGTTTAAAACTTTCATATAATACTTATAATTAATTAAATACATATTTTCTGCATATGTTGTGATTTGAATTTTTTAAAACGAAGATATATTACTCAATGTATGAAAATGTTTGTTTTAATTTCCACATTGGCGGGTTGGTAAAACTAAATTTATATAGATGATAAATTAATAATTTTTATTTACTCACAATTATAATATTAAAATTACTATTTTATATTTCTCAAAATATGATGCAAATACAACAAATAGACAATATAAAACTGTAATAATACGTCAAAAATAAAATACTATAATATTCTAAAATAATTAGTATTCAAATAGAGTAATAGATTTACATAACAATTAAAAATAAATATTATCTCAAACAAAATAATTAAAAAACAATAACTTTATTATTATATTATAATTTTTTTAAAAAATGTTGATCCATGCTTTAAGCACATGATATATCCTAGTACCTTTTTAATCTTAATCTTAACCATATTAATTGTAATTACTGATCTAAAATATATATATGAATATATTTTTATTCAATACCAAACAAAAATTCTATAAATTTTAATATCAGAATTATTATTTTGGCATTATAAATTATAATTACTCGTAAGAGTTCATTAATTTTGAAAATTTGAAAAGAATGGCCCATATTTCATCAAAGTCGCCGACTAACACACAAATATCAATCAAAATTAAATAATGTCATAGTCTCGATACATGGATTTGAAATGAAATAATCCCTTACAAACATCAACAGCTAATTTACATGCATAGAGAACATCTACAAATGTGTGTTAGTTGAATAATTTAGCCATGTATCTACAAATATCAATCAAAATTAAATAGTGCAGCATTAGAGAAAATTAAATGACATGAATAATTTTACATAAATGACATGAAGAGTTTTACAAACTATAAATAATTTTCTCATGTCATTTATGTAAAACTCTTAATTTAGTTTTATGTTATCTCAGGTCTAATTGAATTGTATATAATTACTAAATACCTTCAAACCAAATAGGTAGTATTATTAGCTTAATGTGTACTAAGCTTGTGCAAGGCACCATCTAAAGTCATGAGCACCATCTAAAGCAATGAGCTGAAATCAATTCACGTTACATACAAATTGATAGTAATGTCATGCAAATAATATAGATAAAAGTTTCTAAAGTTTGAATTGCTTATAGTTTTTTTCTTTCCTCGTGATTAGATCTTCTAAAGTTTTTGTTTCTCACAAGGATGTAAAATCACCATATGTTGTCCGCGCATTCCATGCGAAGTGCCTAACGAATGGAAAACTACATAAATGCGATATTAATTTGTTTAATAAAACCATCATCAAGATGTAATGTGAAGTGAGTCAAATTAGATCAGCTGAAAGATTTTTCAACCGGCTACCGAAAACCAGCATGGCCTGTAGGGAACAGAATGGTTTGGGCATACGCCGGTAACAAGCCTAAAAAAGCTATTGCCATGTTTCACAAGCTTGCAGCAGATCAAAACTTCAAACCATCTACGTATCTGTTTTAAAATATTATAATTTTTAAATTTTAAAATTTTAAAATATTATAAATATTGAAATTTTAAAAATTTTTAGTTTTTAAAGAGTTTTAAGATATTATAATCAACAACTCATATTAATTGGAACTCAAAAGGTATCCATAATAATATAAACTAAAATATTAATTATTTAATTATTTTAATAGAAAGGTATATATTTTAATATTATATTTTAATATTATAATATGAGCTCAAAAGGTTACAATAATTGGATTTTCTATATTAATTATGAGCTGTAAAGATAAAATATATGAAATATCAAATATGTCGAAATCATGATTTTCAGATATGTTTTTCTTTATTTTGGCTTCATTCCAATCTGTAGCTAGGATTAGTAAGGCTTAAAATCCACATTTTGTATTCAGTTAGGAAAATTCTCCCTTAAATTGAGCCATGCAAATTGAGCTTTTAATATGCTGAGCCGATTTTTGCATTCAAAAAGTGCCAACATTGACCTTTATGATGAAAGGCAAAGTGGTTTTTTTTCCTCTGTCAATAAAATAAACACATTGGCCACTTGTTAATTTTGGCCCACATTGCTTTGAGAGAAGTTGTGGCACAACCTATTTATCAATGTCGCCTTCGTGCTAGGGGGGGGGGGGAAGATCTCCGTCGCCGGGATTAGAACCCAGGTCTCCCAGGTGAGAGCCGAGTATCCTAACCACCTAGACTACGACAGATTTTGTTTATATTCTTACAAGTAATTAGAGAACGTTATTTTGGTCTTTTTAAAAGGAAATTTGCTGTTATTATTATCTCGTATGTATACATAAATCCGTTGCCTTTTAAATTTGTTTATGCCTCAGGTTCAATATGTTTATGCCTCAGGTTCTTTATACATCAATTTTAAATTTGCATTATTAGAAGATGTTTATTTTACTTAGCAAATACTGGAGAAGCAAACTTCCAAATGTAATGCTACGTACAGCTTGGGAGTAATACATGCATCGTGGAACGCTTGTTTTACAATGAAGGCTAATTTTTAATATTAAAACAAAAATATTCTGGATGTTTTTCTAATAAATATCTTGAAAGTTGTTAGGCCATGCATAGATAAAGACTTATGGGATTTTTGATTCGGAAATTTTAAATTTATTAGTTTGATTTGATTTTAGATTAAGCTTTACTTTAAATCATAAGAAATCAACTAATTTACTTTCGCAATCTTGACAAATTTATCATTAAGATCATCTGTTGTAACTTTTATTGGAATGGGACTAAAGTTTAATTTTGGTTTGAATCAACTATTTTACTTCGGTAATCTTAACACTATCATTAAGAAAGTGTAATTTTGGTTTGGATATTTTTATTAACATGAATATATATTACGAACCAGGAAGATCGGTTCAATTCCATTCGTTTTAAATGCCACAGTCCAACGCCATGGGTGTAAGGTACAAAATGTTGTTTGGATATCAGCTTTTTGTTTAAAAAGGCAAACCAAACTCTTCTTACTGCGTTTTACGATTCCAATGTTTTGAACTAAAAACGTTGCTTCTTCGGGCTTTTCATCACAACCCAGCAAGGTTATAAACTCCTCTGGCCCCCAAAAAAGTGCAAACTACATTTCCATAACTGGCGTATATACAGAGCAAATTAAAAGAAGAATCTCAGTGTAAGCTTTTTCGTAAAAACAGTGCATATAAACCGGACATTCATCCAAAAAGTGCTTCTGTTAAGTAATAAAATTGGTGATTTTAATAAATATGTTCATGCCTCGGATTCTTGATATATACACAAGTTTTAATATTGAATTATTATTAGATGTTGGTTTAATTTTTCTAAGCAAATACTGGAGTAGTAGACTATATGGTTATTGAAATATATACCCCGACCACCTGAAACTCTCCAAAAATCAAAACTTGGGACAAAAATCAAAAAACAATACTATAATAATAGAAATTCAATCTACTTGTGAAATATTAGAGGCAAGCGAGGCGAGAAAGCTGCCCTAGAAATGCATCAACCATCTTGTTTGAGAGTCGAAGAGCATCCTCGTTTCTCCCAGCTTTTAGATATGCATCGATCATCGATGTGTATGTAGAAACATCAGGACTCACCAATTCGTCTGAACACATTTCTTGAAACAAGTGCTCTGCCTCAAACAATATACCCTGCTTGTTAAGCCTTGTGATAATGTTTCTGTAACACGTAACAACATGTGGGTTCTTGTTCAGCTTTAATGCTTTCACCTTGTGGAAAATTTGGATTGCGTGGTCAACCCTACCAATTTTGAAAAACTCGTTCACCACGATATTTAGCGTATAATGATTCACATTGTCCATCTCCTTGCTATGCAAAACCTGGTCGAATAAGGACCAAGCTTCAGTTTTCTTGCCATACTTGAGAAGAAGGGCCAAAAGTGCGTTGACGACAGTGGCTTTCGTAAGTTTGCGCAACTGCAAAAGACAGTAACAATGCATAGCCTTGTCCTCCTTACCTTGCTCGAACCAATACTTCATGTATGTGTAGCTAAAAATCGCAACAACGTCATATCCATCACCATGCACATGAGAGCTCCCTAATAGATCACCCAATACCTCATTGGCCATTTCAAAATCCCCTTGACGCAATAGGGCCTCCAACAGGGGCTGCTTGTACACATTCGCATTCCAATCCAAATTGGAAAACCATCCCCATCTCGGCTGATCTAATCGATCCATGACTTCGTCTTGTCTCCCGGCGTCGACCAAACCTTTGGAGATGAGGGCTTTCGTAACTTCATTGGCCAGTGAGGAGTCGTAGAGGTTAAGAGCGTCGTCCAAACGGCCTTGATCCACGTGGAGCTTGATGATATGATTAAAGTAACCATAGTAAGGTGTAATCTTGGAAACGCGGTAGAAATAATGGAACAGGTCCAAGGCATCTTCGTACCTCTTGGCTTCGCACATGGCGCCTATTATTGCTTGGCACGTCTGGTTGATGGTGACTATGGATTCAACATTATGTTGGGCCGAGACTTCGCGAGACAGGCGCGCGTGCTTGGCTGCCGTGTCTAGGTCTCCCAAGCGGATCAGGAAATCAACTCGCGCTTGTAAAGCCAGTGGTCGGTAATCTAAGGACGGATCTTTCTTGACGACGGAGGAGAAGCTACGAAAGGAAGAGAGGACGAGTCGACGACAGAGAAACATGGCGGCGGACGGCAAGTGGCAATGAAATCCGAGAATACTTTCAACCTTCAAATTAGGTGAGATAAAATATACACTGAATCTTAAGATATGCTTGCAATTGCCAAAAGTTTATTTATTTTGTTTCTATTTCTCTAAGATATTCCATAATTAAATCATATACAAAAGAAGTAAGGTTTCACTTTCTTCTTATTGGTTTATTTGACATTTAATTTTAAAATTTTAATATTTATTTTTAATTAAACAACACATTTAATCATATACTTTAATTTCATTCTTTACTACTAAATTGTAACTCAAATTAAATAAATTATGAATTGACTTTTTCTCCTCCATTCATTTTCATTTAAACATACTATTAATTATAATTGTAACTCTTCTAATTTAATTATTTTAGAATTATAACTTCCATCACTTTTTATCTTATAAATAACCATTCTCACATCCTCCTCCACCATATCCCAAATCCTAAATATTTTCTTAGTTTTTTTATAATGTTCTTGCATAGGTTGAAAACTCAATTAAAAGTTTGATTATATTTTTTTTGTTTACTATATATTTTACATTGTTTTGAATTTTATTGTTTCTTTGTTTTATGTACTTCTTCTTTTCTTCTTTGTATTCTTATATTATTTTGATTTAAAATACATATGTATTTTAATATGTATAATAAAATTTTAATGACCATAATAATATTTTGGTTATAACAACTTCAAGGGAATCAAGCTAAACAAAACATCTTTATTCTTTACTTTATGTGTTTGATTAGTTCTTACAAATTCATGTATATTTATTTTATTCTTCAAACTTGGAATGTTCTCATGAAAGAAATTTTTGTAATATAATTATCAAATCAAGTTTTCTTACCTATTTCTTACCTCCAACAAAATTGTAATAAATATATTTTAGAATACTCATCATTATATTTAGTTTATGATTCAATATATAATCATATAAAAATCATTATTTTAAAATTTAATTCAAATATGTACTTTAAGGATTATGCTGAATAAAAAAGCAATTTGATATTTATTTTCTTTCTAGCTTTTAATACAAGAATGAAAAATTAAAACTAAGCCTAGCAATAAAATAAGGGGAATATATAAAAAATTGTAATATAATTATCAAATCAATTTTTCTTAACTATCAACTACATCCAACAAAATTGTAATACAATTATTTTAGAATAATAATCATTATATTCAGTTTGTGATTCAACATATAATGATATAAAAATCACTATTTTTTAAATTTGATTGCACTTCGTATGATTTTATAGGAAATATATATTTTTTACTTTCAAAATAGTTTAGTTTTTAATTATCAAATACTTTAAGTTATGTGTTAGTTTATATGAAAACATAAATTATATATTTAAATCACATAATAAAAATTTATTTCTATTACTAATAATATTTTATTACCTCAAATGCTCAAAAATACTAACTTTAAGAGATATGTATAATGTACGTATGATTATATTTGAATAAGTTATATATTTGGATATTGTATTTGAATAAATAAAAGTGTAAAAAATATTAATGACATTTAAATTAATTTGTTAAGTTTTTTTTATGATTATCAAATAAACTTAAATTAATTAATATATTTTATTGTACAACAATCCGCGTATTTGCGCGGGATATTACCTAGTATAGTATAAACTTGTGTTATAACAAAATTTAGTTGAGAAAGAAAACCTTTGTCCAACCGAGAAAACTTGAAGCAGAAGAATCAAACTAAAAAGTGTGTCAAACGTTCTAGTTGACGCAGAAGGTTTCAGTATTAAAAGAAAGACAAAGACTCTGTTGGGAGTGGAGACTTTGAAAGGAGCTTATTAAGTGGTGACATGTGTCATCACATGAGAGGAGCTGATTTGTACTAAGCTTTAAGTCATGAGCTGAAATTAACTCATGTTACATAATAGTAATGTCATGCGAATAATATAGAGAAGTGTGTTCATCTTATTGATATTTTGGTTTTCGTGTAGATTGCAAATGAAAATGATAGAGTAAATGTTGATTGTGGATTTAATTAGCATTATGTAACTTGAACCTTTTTGTTTCATTTTTTCAGGTCGTAACTACTCAAATGAGAATAATCTGCAATGCTTTGGCATCTCAGCAATGCTTATCTCTTCCACACTCCTCCAAGCTCAATGCTACTCCAACCCAAAGCGTCAACAATGGAAAAAGATAAGTACGGCAAGAAATCAGCCACCCTAGTTTACAAGGGCCTTGTTTTCAAACATGTGATCAGAGATAAAAGAGGGTATTTCACATATTAATGAATTCCTATTATGTAGTGTTGGTAATTCACATTATGATACTAGTATTGACACCATTAAGCTAATATTGATAAAATATTTTTTTATTGATAATAAAATATGTCTTGACATGATTAAGCTAATAACTTACTTATTTGTGTCCTTAATTCACATGTAAAGCTCTTTAACTTATTTCTAGTTTAATGTTATCTCACCTCTAATTGATATTTTTTTTTAGAGTTTTGACATTTTCTCATTGAGTATCATAACCTAAATAACAATGCTTTTTCTCTCCGCTTTATTATAACTTTTTAAAAGAAAATACATAATATATTTAACAAATTATATTCAAATCAATATTGTTATTGAATACCAGCTTGTATCGAATTTAGAACAAATTTATATCAAAGATAATCAACACTACAAAAACAAAATGTAACATTTAAATATTCAGAAGACGTCACAAATTTAATAATTGTTCTACATTTAGATCAATGATCAATGGGTATGTTTGCCTTCTATCAGAAAGTATAATATACTAATACATTGCAAAATGAATGCAATTTAAACTAAAAACTTCTTTTACGACCTCAAACAAAAAAAACTTTGGTATAGGCATCCAATTTCAAGAAGCTCTCTAATCGGCCTGACGAACAGCAACCTTGAGTAGACTTACATTCACCATCTTTTTCAACATCTGTTGAGCATCATCGACCCTCCCAGCCTTAACATATCCATTGATCATTGATCTAAATGTAGGAATCTCAAGGGACAAGACCAAGTCGTCTTTGTGTGACCACATTCCCTCAAACAAACCTTCTGCCTCAGTCATCATTCCAAGCTCGCAAAACCTGTCGATAATGTTAGTGTAACAACTAGAAAACGAAGCTCCCACCTTGAAAGTATCCATTGCCTCCTTAAAGTTGCCGATCTTGAAACACTCATTCACCATCATATTAATAGTCTCTGAACTGAAATTAGGTATCTCCTTGAACAATGCCCACGCCTCAGATATCTTACCGTACTTTAGCAAGATTCTCAAAAGCGTATCTCCATCCCTCAGAGATATTTCATTGCTGGACATGATTGAGCTGTAAATGTTCATGGCTTTCTCATCATTGCCTTGTCTAAACCAGTACTCCATAAACTCTGCATTCCGAATCCCTATGTAATAATAACTAGACCTACCGTGCAAATATTCATCGACTAATTGACCAGCTTTGTGGATGTTTCCAAGATCTAAGAAGCCACGAATCAGATAGGTGTATGCAACTAAATCTTTCATACCTACCGCCTTAATCATACCCAGAGCTTCATAGATCCTCCCTGCCTGGACAAGACCTTTGGTCAGAATCCTGTATGTGTCTTCGTTGTCTCGACGAGAAACTCTGGCGTGACGGTATAGTTGGAGGGCTTTGTCTAGGCGGTTTTCAATACAGTGGACTTTGATCATGTGGTTGAAAGAGACGACGCTGGGATTAATTTTACACTCGTTGAAGAAGTAGTGGAACAGAGCCGTGGCGTCCACGTAACGTTTGGCCCCGATCATGGCGTCGATGATTTCGTTGCACATGACGATCGTTGTCTCGGGGCCATCGCGATGATCTTCCGATCCAGCGAAACGAGCGATTTCCGCAGCCTTGTCCAACTGAGAAAGCTCGATCATTGTTTTGACTCTGTAGCGTAGAGAAACCGGACGGTCAGCGACGAAACAAGGGATGGGGTTTTTAGGAAGCTTCTGGGTGAGAGCCAACGGGAGTGACGACGGATCTCTTCCCACTGAGTACCGCACCGCGGCGGCCGAGGCAGAAGAAAAGTAACGATTCAGGCAAGCAAAATTCTTCCAGGGATTTCTGCCAAGACTCGTCATGGCTGCAGAGCCGGAGAGGGGAACTAGCTAGGTTTTAGAGAGCCGATCTATATTTTTTGTTCATCTTAATTAATTATTTACGTGTATTCGGTATTTTAGAATTTTTAGTTTGGAACCGGTATTTTAATTATTCGATCGGTTCAAATGTTTTGGATACGGAAACGATTTTGAACTCTAACCAGCTTTTTATTCGGTTTGGTTACTTTTAACGTGGAATGTACAATAAAACGATATTTAAAAGGTCAAATTATCTCAGATTGAGGTTTTCCTCCTGGTTATTCACCAAAAAAAAAAAAGGTCAAATTATCTCATATTGATATTTTGCAAGATATCTAATTTCCCTCGTATTAATTTACATTTATTTTTTCAAGGTACATTAGTACATACAATATGTTGAATTGAACCTTTGATTTAAACCCTGCAAAAAAATAAAGAAAGAAAAACAAAAAAAAGCTTCATAAGCGAGGAAGAATAAGTTGTCGTCGTCAAGAAAGGACAACGACAAAGAAGAGAACAAGTCAACAAGAAATATGATATTGGGCTTGTGTTTTCTAGTAAGATTAACTACCGAAGTAGAGTTGTTGTGTAAGAGTGAATTATGGAGGAGTTGGTGTTCCAACATCGTAGAGAGTGGCTAATGTAAGTCCTAGGATATATAATGATGTCTACAAGTATGGTGTATATGTGCGTCAACTCGAGGAGATAGTATAAGTATATACTAGATTAAGACGGGTTGATATTTATTTTATTTATATTGTAATTTTTATATAAAATATAATTTGTATTGTTTTTTTGAAAAAATTTTTGGCTAAAACATTATGCAATAAAATCACATGCTAAATATGAACTTGAAAAAAGACACATATTTTGTAAGTTTTATATTGTTAATGTTTTTAGATAAGTACCCGTGCTATAACACTGGTAAATTTTATTTCGTAATCTATCTTGTAACCCACTATATATAACTTGTAACCAATCAATTTATCAATTTCGTGATCTATCTTTGGTTATCGATAAAACATGTGAAATTTTTTTTTATAATAATGTGTTTAAAGATCTTTGGAAACAACATAATATAAGACTAAAATCTTCCGAAAATACAGTTTAGAATATTCATGATTTTATTTGTTACCATTAATATATCAATTATCAATTTGGAATATACCTAATATTTAGGTATAACTGATTAATATTAATATATGTATTAATCTATAATATATTTGTAACCATTTGTAATCATTTATTAAAAATATAAAGTCTACAGAAACTATGTTGTGTACTTCCCTTTTATTAAAAATGGGATATATGTGTGGATTCATCATGTTACCTTACCTTTTTTGGCAACTTATTTATCGGTTTTCACGGTTATTAGATTGGTGAGATTGGAAGGCCTTTCTTCATCAATGAAGAAGATCGACTCAAGAATGGTAACAAGTAAAGTTCTCTCTCCTTTTTTCAAGAATCTTCAAACTCTATAAAATCTTATTATAAGCAACTCAAATTCCTGTTTGTCAAATTGTAGGATGAGGACTATCATCGTGCTAAGCTTAAAAAAACAAACGAGAGGTCACTTTCTTTGATCAAATCAGCTATGGCCTATTGACATTGTTGTAACAGCCGCTCTTCTTCAGTTGGTTCCAAAACACCCTGAAGTCGATCGAGGAAGCTGGTGTTAAGGAGAAACTCATTTCAGAAAGTTTAATTATGTTGGTCTTTTGTTAAGAAATTTGCTGCTGTTACTACCTCTTATAGGAAAGAAAAAAAAACATATTTGCAGGAATGATGGTTTTAATAAATATGTTTATGCCTCTGGTTCCTGATACACAAGCAGTTTTATTATTGCATTACTTTTCTTAGCCATAAATAAATACAAGCAAAAGCTAGAGTAAGTGTAAAAAAAAAACAAATGGAAACACGTACGGACGTACAAAGAAATAACATATATTTGCTCTTAAATGCTCCGCCGTGGAAAAAAGATTACCATTGGATGCACTTAAAAAAGAATATTAATTGTTCTCTAAATTTCATTATTTTTGTACCTTGACAACATTATGTTATGTATTCGTGATTCGTCATAAACTTCTGACTATTCATGCATCAAGCATGCTAAATTGCTAACGCTATAAATAGTTAAATACTAGACGAGTGTTACTGTTACTAAAGGAAGGGAAGACGGCCCCCACTAGTCAACGGTGACATTGACACCAAGTTTTTGACTCAGACGACCATTGGAAAAGTGGAACCCAAGTCAGGGGTTTGGGGTGAACCCGTAATTCGATGTCATGACCGCTATTCGTTCCAATCGATAATTATTAACACATGCATTACAAAATTAATGCACAAACGTGAAAATAAATAATAAATTAATTTATAACATAATTCATAAGTTCACATGTTCGAAAAAAGAAAGGGAAACTGATGATGAAAATAACATGAAGCTGAAATTACTAAGTAGTACAATAAAACGACACTTAAAAGGTAAAATTATCTCAGATCAATATTTTTGCATGAGATCTGGTTTCCCTCGTTTGATTTTCATTTTTTAAAGGATAAAAAATAATTTTCATTTGTTATTTTTTCAGGTATATATGTTGGAAAAAAAAAGACAACAATCAAACTTTAAAACAAGACATAAAACCATAAACCCTATTGAATCAACACAAAGAATCAACGAATAACTCTCGTTTTATTGCCTTAGAAACTTCTTAAAACTAATGCAATATTGATCTCTCTAATCTCACAAGTGTTGTTACATCTCAACAACTCCTTATATATAGAGAGACTTTATAATATTTCCTTAATAAACATAACAATTAGATAACTCCTAATTGTCCTAATCCTAATCTCTTTAGGAACCATAACTCGGTTGAGATTAGGATGACTTGTAGCCTAAGCTAATTCAAGCTTATCCTCAACAAACCCTACAAACTAAATAAAAGGGACCCGAAATCCTAAAGATAGCGAGTTCCCGCATGAGGTAAGGCTACTCGGAATGATAGTACTTAAATGACATCATGTGATATAAGCGGTCAACCTGAAGTACTACACTCCTTCAACCTATCTTGTATTCTTAATTTCTTATGCTTTGATCAGTTTCGTAGTTAACTTCACCTGTATTTTTTACTAAACGAACTATGCTTAGTACACATGATACTTTGTTTAGGTAAACAAACCAAAAAAAAAAATGCTTACTCAAGGCTCTAGTTTCTGTGTAATTTGGTGATTGCTATAATATATGATCTTAATTCCTACAGTTTGAGCTAAATGAAGTAGAAAAGGCGGTCGTGTATATATGTGACGACGATTATAACGGACACTCGTATAACTCACTTAGATTTTTATGGAATTTTGCTAAAAAAATAATATATGTCTTTAGGTTCTTTTTATGGATTTTTGCTCTGATACTATATGAAAGTGTTATTAATTTGGTTATTGTATATCTCACTTAATGATATGAATACAACTTACACAGCCAAGGCTTTGCTAGAGTAATTACAGAGAATATTGAGACAATAATGAAGAGAGATCAATTACAGGGATCTAACGTGTGAGATGATGCTTCTTTCCTTGACACTCAACAATATTTACGTAGGGGCCGTATAGCGCTAAAATTGTGTATATTTTCACTAATTTGAGGTGAACAATTTTTTTTTATTTAAAGATATTTACATATTTAAATCATCAGATACAAATATTTTAAAAATTAATAATCGAAAAAGGTGAATCTACACGCAAAAGCCAAAAATTGTAATATATTAAGAAACTGAAAATCATTAATTTTCATCTTCTTTGAACCAACAAAACATCTTAAGAGCTCCTTTCCCTGATCCATTTTGTACAAGGCACCTAATTATCTCATGCCAAGCCTCAACGCTTTCCACGGGCATACTCTTGACAACTTCCCGTGCTTCATCCAAGTGGCCAAGAGAAGCACAAAGTTCTATCAAGCTTGCATAGTGCTGGACTATGGGATTTATCCCATAATCTCGATGCATGGATTTATTATTGTCATATTATTTATGTAAAACTCTTAACTTATTTATAATTTGATTTTATCTCAGGTCTAATTGAATTTGTATATAAATACTAAATACCCTCAAAATCACCAAATAGGTAAGTATTATTAGGTTAAGTTGTACTAAGCTTGTGCAAGGCACCATCTAAAGTCATGAGCTGAAATTAATGCACATTGCATACAAATTGATAGTAATGTCATGCAAAAAATATAGAAAGGTGTGTTCTTTTTGATATATATATTTTTTTCATCTAGCGATTGCAAATGAAAATGATAAAGTAAATGTTGAGTTAAATAGTGTTGGTAAATTCACATTATAATACTTGTCAACAGTTGACACCATTAAGCTAATATTGATAAAATATCTGATGCAAATTAATTGATGTAACTGACCCTTTTTTGTAGTGTTGGTAAACTCATTTCAGAAAGTTTATGTTGGTCTTTTGTAAAGAAATTTGCTGCTGTTACTACCTCGTATATAAAATAAAAAAACATATATGCAGGAATGATAATTTTAATAAATATGTATATGCCTCAGGTTCCTGATAGGCTGATACACAAGTTTTATTATTGCATTATTTTGCTTAGCCATAAATAAATACTGGAGATAAGCAAAAAAACTAGAGCAAAAGTCCAACTGTAAAGCTACAACTTGGGAGTGATCCATGCATCGTGGAACGCTCATTTTACAATGAAGGATAATTTTATATATTAAACCTAAATATCCTGGAAATTTTTCTAATAAATATATTGTAAGTTGATAGGCCATGCAAGGATAAACTACGGGATTATGATTCGGAAATTTTAGTTTTAGTTTGTTTTTTCTGTTACCTTTGTTCAATTTAGTTTTAGATTAAAGTCTACTTTAAATCATAAGAAATCAACTATTTTACTACGGTAATCTTAACAACTTATCATTAAGATCTATTGTAACTTTTATTGGAATGGGACTCAATTGTAATTTTGGTTTGAATGTTGTTTATTTTAAACATGAGAATTCCCACCCAAAAAAAAAAAAAAAAGCATGAGAATATGTACCAAACAGGATAGATCGGTTCAATTCCATTCGGTTCAAATGTCCCAGTACAATGCCATGGGGTATTGGTTTAAACCTAAGGTACATAACATAATGTTGTTTGGATATCAGCTTTTCGTTTACAAAGGCAAACCAAACTCTTCTTACTACGTTGTTTTACGATTCCAATGTTTTTGAACTAAAAACATTGCTTATCCGGGCTTTTCTTCACAACCCAGCAAGGTTTTAAACTCCTCTGGCCCCCCCAAAAAGTGCAAACTACATTCCCATAACTGGCGTATATACAGAGCAAAAGAAGAATCTCAGCGTAGTCTTTTTTTTTTTTGTTGTAAAAACAATGCATATAAACCGGGACATTCATCCAAAAAGTGCTTCGGTTAAGTAATAAAATTGGTTTGTACCGGTGAAAAGTGCAATTGGGATTGCGTCTCTTTGCATCCAAAGGACCCAAACGGACCCCTCTCACCTATGGTATCAAAATTCACGCGCTTCATCGCAGCGTGCACTTTCTCACATACACGGATTCTTTTTTAATCCTTTCTTAAAAAAAATTGGTAAAGATTAACACAAGTTTATAAGGAAAACTTTGATACAAAACATTAAAAACTCTTCCAAAAATTAAAAGATATATTTCTCATAATAGTAGTGCATGAATATGTACACAATCCATAATTTCCCAAAACTAAATCTAATCATTTGATGAAATTGGAAAAGAATAATATTGTGAACAAAATAATTCCCCCCATTGTTGTTGCCTATAACAAGCTCGCACGTTTAAGCCTAATCTCTCACGAACGATACATCATTATAAAAAAAAAAAAAAACCTCATTGACCCTTTAACCTTAATGCGCGTACCGAACACTCGCTCCCTTTATATTACACCCTCGAACCACTTCATATCAACCCCTTGAAAACTTCATTCGTCACACATTCGATTCCGACTCTCGTCGACGTCGTTTGTGTTTACATAAATATTTTGATTTCGTTTCTGAAAACTACTCATCCATTGGTTGATGAGATGAATTTATTTACAAGAATGTCATCTCGGTCTAAGAAGTCGAATCTTTACTACGTAACCCTAGTGGCGCTTCTCTGCCTCGGGAGTTACCTTCTCGGTATTTGGCAAAACACGGTGCCGAATCCACGCGCCGCCTTCGATGATTCAGACGGTACACCGTGCGAGACGTTCACCAAACCAAGCTCCACGAAAGATCTCGACTTCGACGCTCACCACAACATTCAAGATCCGCCTCCGGTGAAGGAAACCGCCGTGAGTTTCCCGTCTTGCGGCGCCGAGCTGAGCGAGCACACGCCTTGCGAAGACGCCAAGCGATCGTTGAAGTTCCCGAGAGAGAGGCTGGAGTACAGGCAAAGGCATTGTCCCGAGAGGGAAGAAATCTTGAAATGTCGAATCCCGGCGCCGTACGGTTACAAAACGCCGTTCCGGTGGCCGGAAAGCCGTGACGTGGCGTGGTTCGCTAATGTGCCTCACACGGAGCTTACGATTGAGAAGAAGAATCAGAATTGGGTCCGGTACGAGAATGACCGGTTTTGGTTCCCTGGTGGCGGTACGATGTTTCCACGTGGCGCTGATGCTTACCTTGACGATATCGGACGGTTGATTGATCTCAGCGGCGGCTCTATCCGTACAGCCATCGATACCGGTTGCGGGGTACGTTTTCAATTTCTCTTCTCTCCGATTAAACCGAACCACCCGGTTCGATCATTTTTTATTTTTATAATCCAAAATTAAAGAAAATAAAAATAAGATTTTCTCTCTCACTAATCTGTTAAAATCGAATAAATCTGTTGGGACGTCCATTTCAAACTAACAAGATATATTCATGCATATCCTTAATCTAGTCATATCTAGTCTCAGTTCCATTTGATTAGTGCATCACCATTTTGGAATTCATACTAGATTAGAAAATAATACATATTGTTATTTTCAACATCTTTGGTTTCTGGAGTGTTACCCACTAAGTCACCTAATCGTATAATGTCGCTATTGACCTACTCATACTTTACTGCTAAACCTGTAAAGTTGAAAAAATAAACTTGGTAACAAAAGAGTCAAAATGAAGAATTTTTTGTTTCTCGTAGTTTGACTTTATTTTTAATTTGCCTTAGTTTTCTAACTTTTGTTGGTATATATGACCTATCAAATGTGTCTTTGGTTTTACAGGTGGCAAGTTTCGGTGCATATCTTTTATCAAGAAACATTACAACGATGTCATTTGCACCAAGGGACACACACGAAGCTCAGGTACAGTTCGCACTCGAGCGTGGCGTGCCGGCGATGATCGGAATCATGGCTACAATCCGCTTACCGTACCCTTCTAGAGCCTTTGACTTAGCACATTGCTCTCGTTGCCTTATCCCTTGGGGACAAAATGGTTCGACTCTAAACCCTAAACAAGTTCGAACTCACTCCCTTTTTCAATTCTAAATAAGACTTTTGTGTTGTGTACTTGTGTTGCAGATGGGGTTTACTTGATGGAGGTGGATAGAGTTTTAAGACCAGGAGGGTATTGGGTACTTTCTGGACCGCCAATTAATTGGCAGCAACGTTGGAAAGGATGGGAAAGGACGATGGATGATTTGAATGCAGAGCAGACTCAGATAGAGAAGGTCGCGAGAAACTTGTGTTGGAAGAAAGTTGTTCAGAAAGATGATCTTGCTATTTGGCAAAAACCCTTTAACCACATTCACTGTAAGAAAACCAGAGAGCTCTTGAAGAATCCGGAGTTTTGTCGTCATGATCAAGATCCCGACATGGCTTGGTAATCAATCAATCATCTTCTATATCTATAAGATTTTATAAGGAGCTTAGAATTTGGCTAAAATATTTCGAATGATTCAGGTATACGAAGATGGATTCTTGTTTGACGCCATTACCTGAAGTTGATGAGGCGGGGGATCTTAAGACGGTGGCTGGAGGCAAGGTAGAGAAGTGGCCGGCTAGGTTATACGCGGTTCCTCCGAGAGTAAACAAAGGCGATCTCGAGGAAATCACACCTGAAGCTTTCTTGGATAACACGAAACTGTGGAAACAGAGAGTTTCTTATTACAAGAAATTAGACTACCAGTTGGGTGAAAGCGGGAGATACAGAAACTTAGTTGACATGAACGCTTATCTCGGTGGTTTCGCGGCGGCTCTAGCTGATGATCCAGTCTGGGTCATGAACGTAGTCCCGGTCGAGGCTAAGCTCAATACTCTCGGTGTCATTTACGAGCGTGGTCTCATCGGAACGTATCAAAACTGGTAAGTTTAAACCGAACTTATACTAAACCGGAATTTTCTTACTGGAAGGTTATGGTTTAATCCGGTTTTTCTTCTTTTCATTAGGTGTGAAGCGATGTCGACGTATCCAAGAACGTATGATTTCATCCACGCTGGATCGGTTTTCACATTGTACCAAGGTAAATGTGAACCGGAGAAGATATTGTTGGAGATGGACCGGATTCTTAGACCGGGTGGTGGAGTGATTATAAGAGATGACGTGGACGTTTTGATCAAGGTTAAGGAATTAACCAAAGGATTACAATGGGAAGGTAGAATTGCTGACCACGAGAAGGGTCCTCATGAAAGAGAGAAGATTTACTATGCGGTGAAACAATACTGGACCGTTGCTGCACCTGAGGAAGATAAAAACAATACTAGTGCTCTCTCATGATTTTGAGATTTTTTTTTTTTTTTCATTTCTTTTTTCTTATAATGTTATGCTTTTTTGGTTTTGATTTTGATTTTTTTTTATTTACAACAATAAATTCTCAATGATTGTTGTCATTATTCTTATTATAAGAAATAAACAAAAATTAGTGTACGGGATCGATTAGTACCTCATCGTATACGTATACACCCAACTATGTTTTGTAGGAGAAAAACTTGGTAAGCTTGTGTAAAACTTTGGCCCACTACGTTAATTAAGAATTTTATGGTATTTGGAATGTGTTAAAAAATTTGGGTTGTTATTATTATCATCTCATATTCGAATGTCTTCTCTGATTGCAGCCCTCAAATCTTTTTGAGAATTTATACTACATATGGTAATGACTTTCAAGTTTGATTTGTATTGACAACAACATGGATGTTGACTGGAGTAAGTGTGAACTTTTGATTTTTATTATTCAAGAGTAGTTTCTTCATATTTAACCATATGACAGCTACCTTTCATTATAAATTTTTATATACTATTTTTAATTTCATATTTTCATTAGTATTTGGACGACTTTTTTTTTGTCGTTGATTTGGGTACCAAAATATTGATTGTTACAGACTTTTTCACTATTTATTATCAAAGGAAGATTGTTTGTGATACACAGTATTAAAGTTTTTCCAAGGTTTCGGAAAAGGATATTTTCACCAATCGTATTACAGATCTTGTTAAATATATACTTTCGTATGCAAGTCTTCGTAAAGTCATAGTCAAATTTTCCTAAGTTAAATTTCCCAATAAAATAGTGAGAAAACCTTCTTAAATTGTTCATTTCAAGCTGTGATATACTAATAATATAACAGGTGAGTAATCATCTTGGAAGATATGATCTTTTCGAACAATAGTATTGTTTTGCCTTTCTCGGTGTGAAGGCTACTTTTTTTCTGCCGGCCTTTTGGTTTCTGTACTTCGAGTAAGTAAAGAAAAGCATATGTTATAAATGAAGCAGTTCATTTCGACACCTTTTCACGTCCATTACTATCCCAATCATTCAATTATTGATTCTTAGGTTATATCGCAATAACCCTTATAGTAGTATTCAATTCCGAATATGGGCCATGTAGTATTAACTAGCCAGCCACACTTTACAACAACCCATCTCTACCTTTTACTTACCCTTTTTTCACCAGTTTACTATTAGCCTGTCTAACAAAAATCTTTTCTAAATAGTATAAAAGTACTATCAAAGTAAAAGTCATAAAAATGTCGTCAAAGTGAAATGGAATTTACTAATTACTAGCTTCCGGGACCATAGATGATGGTCCATATTAGCCCTGAGACGGAGGCGGATATCCGGCAAAATGGAGTGTATCCGCATCCGCTCCGAATCCAGCCGGATCCGTAATTTTGATATCCGAATCCGGATCCGTATACTCGGATATCCGGTTTTCGGAGATCCGGTAAAAACAAGAATATCCGGCGGATATCCGGATCCGTGAGAAAAAAAAATCTGTTCTCTTCGTCTCTTTCGGCAAACCGTTTGTGTCTAGATCGGCAAACCAGAGCAGTCACCGCCAAAGACGAAATCTTAAAACGGCGTAACGGGAAGGCACTCATGACGGCGGTAGAAACGGCTGGCCATCAAACTCTCACCAACTACTTTCCATCTTGGATCGTCATCGGCAAAATCGGTCATGGGGAGATGAAGGATCGGTGGTTAACGGCGAAAAGAAAGAAGAAAAAAAAAAACAGATCGGCGAGGTGATGTGAGGCGTGAGGGTGAAACCCTAATATCCAAAACTATTAATCTAACAATTGGACTCTAATTTGGTTTCAGTTTTTAGTATTTGGGCTTATAATCTTAAGATTAATAACAAGCCGAACATAATATATAAGTAAATATAAAGGCCCAGCGTTTTTTATATATATGTTATATGTATATACCGGATCCGGATATCCGGTTTTAAAAATTTATACTATCCGGATCCGGATCCGGATCCGCCCGGATACATAATTTCACTATCCGAATCCGGATCCGGTCACCCGGATATCCGGTTTTCCGGAGCGGATATGGGCGGATCCCGGATCGGATACCGGATCCCGGATAATAGATCTCAGGGCTAGTCCATATTAGTCTGAAGCTAATAATAATAGTGTGAAGTGTCCAGAGAAGGGCAAGACCGTAATTGTCACATTCGAGTGGACTTTTATTAGCATGGGAAAGAGAAAAAAAAGGTTAAGAGACAGTGAAGAGTCAACCAAACTGTTGTTGGCTGTACTTTTGTAAGGCTTCGAAGACTCCACATCTCTTCTTTCTCTGTCTGAACAAATCTGAAATCACTTTTTTCGTCTTCTTCCATGAACATGCACCGAAGCTACAAAAAAAACTTCATCCGTTACGGATTTTAATATATAAGAGTAGAGATTTGTGGATTTTAATTTAACATCATCTATACATCAGCTGTTTACTTGGTTTTTAAAAATGAATTTTAGCGGTTTTCTCCATCACGACGACGACAATTCCTCCGGTGATGGAAACGATCTCTCTTCCGTCGCTATGTCCGGTGGTCTCGTTAAATCTATATTCTCTTCTCCCCGTCTCTCTCTTGGCCTCGTACGGTTTCAACTTCTTTTTTCTTTGTAGCGATTTAAGTTAAACATTATGAATGGTTTTTGTTTTGTCGATCGATCTCAAACGTTTATAATTTCCTCCAGCAGCAAACGAACGGAGAAGCCACAAGAACAGGCGAGAGTTTCGATGTGAGTGTTAGTCGGAGAAGTCCGGAGAGCAGATCTGGAAGCGATAACGCCGAAGCACTCTCCGGCGACGATGACTTTGACGCTTCTGATAGACCTTTGAAAAAGAAGAAACGTTACCACCGACATACTCCTCAACAAATTCAAGAACTCGAATTGTAATTTTATTACTCCATCAATCCCTTTTTATTAAATAAAATAAATTAATCATAGAAATTTCAACCGTCGTCGTCGATTTGTTTTTTAGGGTTTTCAAGGAGTGTCCTCATCCCGATGAGAAACAACGGCTAGATCTTAGCCGTCGGCTTAACTTGGATTCTCGACAAGTCAAGTTCTGGTTCCAAAACCGCCGTACTCAGATGAAGGTTTGTTATGCTTCCTCACTTCCCCTACTCAAATCAAAGTTTATTATATTTAATTTTAGAAATATTGTCTTATATTGTTTGTTTTCGGGTAGACGCAAATTGAGCGCCATGAAAACTCTTTATTGAGACAAGAGAACGATAAGCTCCGAGCGGAGAACATGTCTGCACGAGAAGCCATTAGGAATCCGATGTGTGGTCATTGCGGTGGCGCCGCCGTTCTCGGCGAGATTTCGCTTGAAGAGCACCACTTAAGGATTGAGAACTCACGCCTTAAAGACGAACTTGAACGTATATGTGCCTTAGCCGGTAAATTCATTAACCGGTCTGACGATGACGCAACCGGTTCACATCATCTGTTACCAAACTCCGCACTTCAACTCGGAGTCGGTACAAAAAACGGTTACGGTGGTGGCGGTTTCACTCTCGTCCCACCTGCTGGATTCGAGATTTCGTCTCCTTTCTTCTCCGGTTTAGTAGGTCCGGTTAACTGTGCCACGGATGTTGGGACCGGTCTTGATCAGAAGTCATTGTGTTTGGAGTTGGCTCTTTCCGCAATGGACGAGCTCGTGAAAATGGCGCAGACAAGCGAACCGCTTTGGATACAAAGCTCAAAAGGCAAAGGCGTAATGCTTAACCGTGAAGAATACGAGAAAATTTTCACACCTTGCCTTGGTCCTAAACCGGACGGGTTTGTCTCGGAAGCTTCTAAAGAAGTTGGAATGGTTATCATCAATAGCTTAGCCCTAGTCGAAACCTTAATGGACTCGGTTAGTAACTTGATTATATTAGCACACTTGACAAACTACCACGATAACCATTTAGGTACTTTTGAAAAATGTTGTTACAATGGCTGTGTTGCTGAATTTGTTAGGAACGATGGGCCGAGATGTTTCCATGTATGATCGCAAGAAATTCGACTAGTGAAACAATCTCTAGTGGTATGGGAGGGACAAGAAACGGTGCTCTTTATTTGGTAATACGTATATATATACACACGCAAGTCATTACATTATTGTCCTTTTGACCAGTGGATCATGTTCTTAATGGGATTGGTTTAATTGTGACTTAGTGTAGATGCAAGCAGAGCTTCAGTTGCTATCACCTCTTGTGCCGGTTCGTCAAGTGACTTTCTTGAGGTTTTGTAAGCAACATGCAGAAGGTGTTTGGGCGGTTGTGGATGTCTCTGTTGATAGAATTAGCGACCGAGTTGGCTCGGCCTCTGCTCAGAGTCAGACGTCTCTGAGCTGTAGAAGGCTACCATCTGGTTGCCTTGTGCAAGACATGCCAAATGGCTACTCTAAGGTACATAAAAAGATATGCTACAATAATTAGTCCTTCATCGAATCGATTGTTTGATTATTTACAACTTAACTGGAGCATTTATCAGGGTTAAATGACTACTGACTGCAAGCTGTAAATGTTTTATCCAGTAATGTATATGTCCACTATTTTCCAAGAATTGTTTATAGTATGGACTTTGTAGGTTTAACATTAAATTATTCATGTAAATTGTAATGCTGGAAAATCTACCTTTACTTAATTGAATATGTTGTTGCCATGATCACTTTAAATTTCATGTCATTTATTTTTCAACATCTTAATTCTTTTTCTCCATTTTTTAAGTTAATAAAAAAACATTTACGATGTTGACATTTGGTATATATAATTTGATACTACAGTAATACAATTTCTTCATTTTCTCATATATAGGTAACATGGATTGACCACACCGAGTACGATGACACCCATATCCACCACTTGTATCGTCCATTAGTCAGCTCAGGTCTTGCCTTCGGATCCAAACGGTGGATATCAGCTTTGCAACGACAATGCGAAAGCCTCACCATCCTCATGTCCTCAGCAATCCCCAACCGCGACAAACCCACACGTAAGCTTACCGCTTCAAAACGCATTACTTTTAATAACATTTTCGCCTTTGTCTGATTATTGAATGCTTTTTTTTTTTTTTTTTTTTATGAAATGCAGCCATAAGCTCTATAGGAAAGAAAAGCATGTTGAAGCTAGCACAAAGAATGACTCAAAAGTTCTATAGAGGCGTATGCGCTTCGTCTTCCCAAAAATGGAGTAAACTTGAGATTGGTAACATCGATGAAGACGTGAGGATCATGACTCGAAAGAACATGGATGATTCCGGCGAACCACCGGGGATTCTCCTAAGCGCAGCCACATCCGTGTGGATACCAGTTCCACCGCGACGGCTCTTTGACTTTCTGAGAGATGTGCTTTTGAGATCGGAGTGGGACATTTTATCCAACGGTGGACCAATGCAGGAGGTTGCTAACATCTTCAAGGGGCAAGATCAATCCAACTCCGTCTCCTTACTCCGATCCACCGTAAGTATACATATGCATGCATGTGTCTGAAAATGACAGTTGTGGTCATATGAATGAATCTTGTCGTGCGTATGTGATTGATTGGAAAAGGACAAATCTTGAATTTGGAAGCATGCAGTGAAAAAAGTCAAAATCAACAAGACATTTTGGGAGATTTATTTTATTTTCTCTCTCTACTGACTTTTTTGTTTTCACGTTATTGACCCATTTTGTCAATTTTTGTGTGTGTGAAGGCGATGAATGCGACTCAGAGTAGTATGTTGATACTACAAGAGACGAGCATAGACGCATCTGGTGCGGTTGTTGTGTACGCACCTGTAGATATCCCTGCGATGCATTCTGTGATGAAGGGTGCAGATTCGGCTTACGTGGCTTTGCTTCCTTCCGGGTTTGGTATTCTCCCAGATGGTCAAGGGATGGAGGAAACCGGTTCGCTTCTCACTGTGGCCTTTCAGATTTTGGTTAACTCTCTTCCTACGGCCAAGCTCAACGTGGAATCAATCGAGACCGTTAACAATCTGATATCATGCACCGTTCAGAAAATCAGAGCCGCTCTTAGATGTGATAAATAATAGCTATAATGTGCTTTTTGGAGTCAAGAACGAACAAGTGCATGTGGTATTGGTCTATTTGATGGTTCGGTTATTTGACTCACCAATCTGTTATTGTGTCTATATTTGGTGATTAGGCTTCAATATTTTTGTCGGAGGTGCGATATAAAAAAATTATTTGCGACTATTTTTTTTTAATCCTAGTGTTAGTTAACTTAAACAAGTTCATTATTAACAAGGAGTCAAGGACCCTACAAATGTGTGTTGGTTGAATAATTTAGCCATGTATCTACAAATATCAATCAAAATTAAATTGTGCAGCATTAGAGAAAATTAAATGACATGAATAATTTTACATAAATGACATGAAGAGTTTTACAAACTATAAATAATAGTTTTACTACCAATTTGCTGCCACATGTTAGAGCATTTTGTGTGGATTGTCTCTACTTTATCAACTTAGAATAAAATTTCAGGTGTAAGAAGAGAGCTTGTCTTTACCGTGGATTCAACAACATCTCTTTTGTTGGTGTCATTCTTTTCTTTCTCTCTGATCTGTGTGTTTTCCTTACCTTATCAGTGTTATCACTGGTTGGTTTTGACATGTTATTGTTCTCCTTTGGTGAAGTTATTTGAATCAAATTCTGGTTACACCACTTCAGAATCCTCCAAAGCAACCAATAAATGTTTGTATGTACAGAGGTCACTCCCTGCTTGTATCTCAATTCTTAACAACCTGAAGCTTTCATTTTTTTCTTTTTTCCTTACCTGCAGTTCATGTTTGGAGACAGTAAGTGGCGCCGTTCCAAGACTCTTTGACATGATGGCAAATACTTTTGCTGAGGTCCCAGCCACTCTTGGTGTTTCGGCTGCACCTGATTGTTTCTTGACTCCCTCCTGCCTTTGAGAAACAATCTCTTCTCTGATCTGATCTCAAGGATGAGTTACATTTGGATGGTTGAAGCTATATAAGTTAGACTTCTCCAAATGTTTATTTTGATATATAAATGTCTGTTTGCTTGTTTCTGCATTAATGATGTTTCTACACTGAATCTCAAATGAAATTTGGCAAAAACATAACCACAAATATTGCAAGACTTTGTTAAAGATCAACCATTGGACCTATCAAATTTTACAGTTTCTTAACTTAATTTTTTCAAAAATTAATAATTAAATTTCTTTTTAAACAACTTTCTTAAGACTTTTCACTTTTGGTCGTCCTTGACAAAATATTCGCATGTAGTATGTAGTATAAACTGTCAAAGTAGGCGTCTGCAAAAAAAGCAACAACAAAGAAATGATAATGGTGGAGCTGAAAGAAAATTGAAATGTTATGTTGTTTGTGATATATATACACACAAAATGTGATTAAAAAGGACTGGTCGGAGTAACCTAATAAGTCACTTCACCATCATCTATAATAGATATTGTTGGTGAATGCAAAGGTCTAAAGAAAATTGAAATGTTATGTTGTTTGTGATATGGATATCTATTTTAGTATATATATAGTCTTAGAACTATATGTGGGTTTTGTATGTATATGATTTAGTTTCTAAAAGTTAAACCCATTATTAATACGTTTGGTTTGGATGTTAGTGTACCTAACAATTAACTCTACGTCATATAACAACAACAGCTAATGTTTAATACACACACTTGATTATGCCTTTTAAGTTTTAACTCATGAGTTTATCTATTTTGTTAAAATGCAAGCAAAATTAAAACACCAAAAAGGATGTTTAACCCGACTTTATGGGTTGGGTCAGCTCTGGTTAGTAGTATATCTCAAGACTCAAGAGATTGATTTTTGATATTTTTCTCCAAAATTAATACAGTGATTAAATTTACCAGATCAAAAACCTTTTGGATGCATCATTCCAAGTGTTGTGATTTCCATAGAAAGATGCGTACCATATAGCAAAACATATATGTACCAAGTTTGTTTTACTTTTAAGAGATTTATTAGTGTTTTCCTTCTATTGGCTGTTAGTTATTTTGTAATATTTGCATTTCCCCCTCTTGGTTATGGAGCAGGATTAAAATCTATATAGGTCCTCTTGAATCTGAACTCAAGTTTAGTACTGCACATTGTATATGGTGACGGAGATAGGTTACTTAAGATTTATCTTGAGAGGAGAGAGCAAGTAATTGTGGCAAGGTAAGCTCCTCACTCGGTGCTTCTACCTTAACTTTTCTTACCAACGCCTTCTTGAATATTCCTTTTCAGTGGGGGGCTTGAGAGGTCTTATATATTTCTAGTCCCGAAGAGAGTGCATGGGAAGGAAAGGATGAGTTTTGCCTTGAATATGCTAGTGCAACACACCGCTAGCTAGTGCCGTCAACCTTACAAGATATGGCCCAAAAGTATACTATATGAGATTTAATGGATATTTAATTTTCCTAAAAGGAATATCCACAATGCCTAATTTTACCATTTTAGGAAAGGGTAAAATAAGTGAACTTGCTCTCCAAGCTAGCATTCACCGTTGTATATATATCTCACCCTTAGTGGCGTGTGAACCTAGTCAAATCTCATTTGCTTACAATTTATCTTGTGCTTTGTATCGCCATGGGTTTTGCTAATTTGTGCTTCCGTAGGTCAGCATCAAGGCTAGCTTCTTCAGTGTGTGGTGGTCGAGTCCGGTCTATCTCTACCTTTGTCAACCGTCCGTCTCTTGTTCACAACCCATCTCCCCTTCGTCCCTTTGTCTCTCGTGGATTTCTGTACTCGACGGCTGCTATTGATGATGAGTGGGTTAGTTCTGAGCAAGCGGTTCTCCGGGTGATTGATGATGAGTACAACTATCCTATCGAGCTCGTTGATGGTGATGTGGTATCTTTTCTAAAAAAAACCTTACTTTTGATATGCACTTGTTAAAAAAGTTGTGCATTTAAAATGAGAAAATTTATTCATGTGGATACTGGATCTTTGTATCAGAAAAATGTGCTTACTCTGATATATGGCTACACACGATTTTGTCTCTTTCTGGAAATATTTAATGGTTCCTTTCCCGGTTAATCTATATAATGTTTTTGCAAGATGACTCTAGTCCTTTTTCATTGCAAGTTTGAGCTAAGTTACATTTAAGAGATGTGTCTCCCTGTTTTCGACCAGCTCGCAAAATTTACTTTTTCTATCTGGAGGAATCGCTCTGTAGGCATGAGGAATCCTCCTGCAAGTTTCCCTTTCAAAATTGAAGATATTCCTGGAAACAGGACTGTTACATTGACTAGAGAGCACAATGGGGAGCATATTGAAGTTGTCGTAAGCATGCCTATTTATCCTGATGATGGTTGTCCTAGTGATGAATTAAATGATGATGCTCATAGTAATGAATCAGTTGATGATGATGATGATGCTCCGAGTCTTGAATCAAGTGATGATGAAGATGAAGATTCTAAGTCTGTTATTCCTTTCGTTGTGACTATTACCAAGAAGAGTGGACGTAGCCTAGAGTTACGCTGCAGGGCTGTTTCTGAAGAGATTATCATTGATACTATACATGTGAACCTACCAGGGAAAGATCCAGAGGTGCTCCATGACATGGATGATTCAGTGTAAGCCTTGTGAATAAAAAAAAAAAAAAACAACAACTCTATAATATTATACAATTAATTGGCATAATATTGTTAAATTTGTGTGTTCCTCATTTTTGTTTTTGCAGAGGAATGGAACACGAGGATCTGAAGAAGACATTCAACAAGTATCTCGAGATCAGAGGATTGAATGCTTCCACAATCTTTACTCTTGACAGTTACATGTCGAATAAAATGAAGCTAGAGTACTGGTTGTGGTTGGATCATGTTAAGGAGTTTTTGGAAGAATAGAAAGTTTTCTTCTGATTTTTACGTTCTCCAACCCTTTTCCAAGTCGCTATAAAATCAAAAAAAAAACTTTTAGTAGTTGTAATTTTAACTTCAAACTTTTCTATATCTTTTTTTTTTTATATTTGGCAATAGTCTCATGTTTGCTACGACTACCAGAAGCCGAACACAAAATATGAGCTAAACGATATCGAGAAACCTAGTCCTTTTAAGTTTATAACTCAAGTGATTGATTTTTGATATTTTTCTCCATAATTCGATTTTTTTAACGTGAATTTGAGATGACCTTTGATGTCAATCAATGCCATTAATTAATTATGTCATTTATAACTTGTAACCATTTACATATAAGAAGTTTTTTTTTTTTTAACAACCTTGCATATAAAAAGATAGATACTAGTAATTCGTAACAATTCCAAAGAGAGTGTGACGGCTTTGAACACTTGTGTAACTCTGCTCGTGGTTGTGCATTGATATATTCGACCATGTAAAAGAAAATAGTAACAACACACAAGAAAAAGTCAACATCATAAATAATTATTTATTAGCAAAGAGACACTTCTTCTGCAAAATTCGTAAATTTTCTTTTTTTTTTTGTTTTCCTTTCGAAATAAGTTGCTGGTTGAAATTCAAATAGTAAAACCAAATTCATATTATATGGTGAAAATATATATGAGATTTATTGGATATTTAATTTTCATAAAAGGAATGATTAATTATAACTTGGTGACAAAACATATTTTACGATATGGAATATTTGGCGGAAATAAAATGAAAATATCCACAATGCCTAATAAATAAAATTTTACCATTTTAGAAAAGGTAAAATAAGTGAGCTTGCTCTCCAAGCATTCCCAATGCCCTATAAGCTAGTATTCACCGTTGTGTATATATATCTCAGTCTTAGTGGCGTGTGGAAGATCAAACCTAGTCAAATCTCATTTGTTTACAATTTATTTTGTGCGTTGTATCCCCATGGGTTTTGTTAATATGTGCTTCCGCAGGTCAGCATCAAGGCTAGCTTATTCAGTGTGTGGTGGTCGAGTCCGGTCCATCTCTACCGTTGTCAACCGTCCGTCTCTTGTTCACAACCCATCTCCCCTTCGTCCCTTTTTCTCTCGTGGATTTCTGTACTCGACGGCTGCTATTGATGATGAGTGGGTTAGTTCTGAGCAAGCGGTTCTCCGGGCGATTGACTATGAGTACAACTATCCTATCGAGCTCGTTGATGGTGATGGGGTAATCTTTTCTAAAAAAACCTTACTTTTGATATGCACTTGTTGAAAAAGTTATGCATAATTAAAATGAGAAAATTTATTCATGTGGGATATTGGATCTTTGTATAAGAAAATGTGCTTACTCTGAACTGTAGCTACACACGATTTTGTCTCTTTCTGCTGGAGCTATTTAATGTTTCCTTTGCCGGTTAATTTGTATAATGTTTAACTTACTACTAGTTTTTTGCAATTTGACTCTAGTCCTTTTTCATTACAACTTTGAGCTAAGCTAAAGCTAGTGTGATGATTTCCTGACATTTAAGAAATGTGTCTCTGTTATCGACCAGCTCGCCAGATTTGCTATGGCTCTCTGGAAGGATCGCTATCTAGGCATGAAGAAACTTCCTGCAAGTTTCCCTTTCAAAATTGAAGATATTCCTGGAAATCGGACTGTTAAATTAGAGAGCACAATGGGGAGCATATTGAAGTTGTAGTAAGCATGCTTATTTTGCCTTATAAATCAGATGATGATGCTCCGAGTAATGAATCAAGTGATGATGATTCTCCGAGTAAAGAATCAAGTAGTGATGATAATGATGATGATCATCATTCTAAGCCTGCTATTCCTTTCGTTGTGACTGTTACCAAGAAGAGTGGACGTAGCCTAGAGTTACGCTGCACGGCTAGGGCTCTTTCTGATGAGATTATCATTGATGCTATACATGTGAACCTACCAGGGAATGATCCAGATGTGCTCCAGGACATAGATGATTCAGTGTAAGCCTTGTGAATAAAAAAGAAAGCATATTCGTCCCTTGCATATTCATAAATGCAGCGGATCAACTTCACATATTCTCTTTGTATTAAAAACATTGATTTTATAGAATCTTCACACAAATAAAAAAAAAGTATTTAATGTTTATTTATAAATGCCCTATTAGTCTATTTATTTATACCAAATCATTTCTCATAACTATTAACCAACAATAATTCACTACATTAAAAGAACAAATAATAATCTTTGAAATTCACAATTTATTGACACTAATTGACAAAATTTTATAGAAAGACTTTCTTTTTTATTCACAAGGCTTACACTGGTAGGTTCACTAAGAGAAATAGGGACTTAGATTGAAGACGAGAGACGAACACGATAAAAGAAGCACCATCATCAATCCTCGAGGCTTGTTGGGTGTCAAGTGTATGTGTGATGATGATACAGTCCATCAGTGCTACAGTCCATAGTTTTGATTCTTGAAGACAAATGTTGATTTTTGGTTCTTAATTAATTATATTGGCTTTTATCAAAAAAAAAATAAAAAAAAATTGTATTGGTTTACTCTAGCTAGCCAGTTGTAAAATAAATTTTATATTCTTTTTGTTCTTAATAAATTGATGTTTAGACATTATATTCTTTCTATTTCGTAAATTCATCATTTCAAACTGAAAACAAACAATAAAAATCAAAAAAATTTATGATGAAAGTCAACACCATTGATTCTATGATGAAAGTCAACATCATAAAAAACAGACATAAATGCAATGATTGAAAATACATTTTTTTTTACTACAAAACTATGATTTAACATAAATACAATATTGCTTAAGAAAGCAACTTTTGTACAGTATGAGATATAAATCAATATTCATTTATGTATTATTAGAGAACCATATAATCCTTATGTATGACAAAGTTTGATTTTCTATAAAATTTTGTCAATTAGTGTCAATAAATTGTGAATTTCAAAGATTATTATTTGTTTTTTTAATGTAGTGAATTATTGTTGGTTAATAGTTATGAGAAATGATTTGGTATGAATAAATAGACTAATAGTGCATTTATAAATAAACATTAAATACTTTTTTTTTATTTGTGTGAAGATTCTATAAAATCAATGTTTTTAATACAAAGAGAATATGTGAAGTTGATCCGCTGCATTTATGAATATGAAATATTTCTTTAACATCCATCTAAAATTACAAAGCAGAAAAATATATAAAAACACATAACTAATTAGTAAGATTGAGATTGATATTGATAAAACTAATTAAAATAATCAAAGTGATATTCATATTCTAGCGTTATCATGATGAAATGGATGTTCGGTCGAGTTTGTCTTCTTTGAATCATCATCATGATCCAATACACATGTATAAAAAGAATTGTGAAAAAAAAAACAGTGGATGAGACTTTACATTAAAATACCAAAACTTTTTGTTTAAAGAAAATTATTTACCTCAAATAAAATACCAAAACTTTTTGTTTAAAGAAATTTTTTTCCTAAATTAAATTAAAATATTATGTTTGGATTCCCAATTTTCAATTTAGGATTTATAATTCCACAATTACAAAAAAAAAAATTGAAGTCAATTTAATTTTGAAATTTATGGTATTAAAAAAGTAAACTAGTGATGGTATTCTTTCACTGCGGACCCTAGCCCTGCGAGTTCGGGTATACGGGTCGGGTCGGGTCGGTTTTTTCGGTTATTCGGGTATTCGGGTTTTCAAAAAATCCACCGAATATAACCGAATAAAAAATCGGTTCGGGTCGGGTCGGGTTTCGGGTCGGGTCGAATGAGAATTGATCTTGGGTTTATCCGGTTTAAATCTTAAAATTGATTGAAATCGGTATAAATCCGGTTTAAACCGGTTAAATTACGGTATATTTTGGTATAATTTTTATTTTTATTAAAAATAAAATAAAAAATCGGGTTTCGGGTCGGGTCGGTTTCGGGTCGGGTACCGAATTAAATTTTTAATCCATCCGAACAAAACCGAACCCTAAATTTGGTTGAACCGAAACCCGAAAATTTCGGGTCGGGTCGGGTCGGCGGCTTCGGGTCGGGTTAAAGTCGCAGGCTTAGCGGACCCTGTAGTGGCAGTTGCTCCCACCAACAATTTTTAACACTAACAAAGTAGTTAATGTGGTAAGGGATGCACCCACTAGTTGAATGAGGTAAGGAGTTCGATTCTTTTTTTCCTTTTTTTACTAGTGGGTATAATCTTCAGTGTATGATTATGCCTTAGTAGATGATGATTCTCAGATTGAACCTGGAACTAGGTTAAGAAGCTTTTAAGCTTGATTTGTTCTTTCGTTTTTCTTCCATTGAATGTTATTTGATCTTCTTAATGTTCCCTTGTTTCTAGTCTTGCTAAGCACCTGGAATCAGCAAATGCAATCTTCTCGTTTGTTTGGTGGATCATTGGGTTTTATTGGGTCACTGCTGATTCTGGAGAACTCCCTCATAGTTCACCTCAACTCTACTGGTTCGTTTTGTACACACTCAACAAACTTCTTCTTCTGTTTTGTTTGGGACTTTAGATGGATTCTCTGGTTTCATATATGTACTTATATGTTTCTCTGCTCTGCATGCTATGTGTCGCGTTTCTCGCCTTTGATGTTATCATTGTGGTCCTTTGCGTTGCTGTCTCTTGTCTAATTGGCATTGTTGTTTGCGTTGCATCATTGCGGTATTGTACGCTTTGGCAGATCGGGTAAGTCAAAACAATAGATTGTGTTTAGTTGTGTATGGGCAAGAGGCTTTTTTTCTGATGCTTTCTTGATGTTTTAGGTGTAAGTGTTGTATATTATCGTATATCTTACAAGAGTGAGTACATGTACATATATATACAGAACTCGAGAGAGAGACTCTAGGTTAAGTAAGTATAGAAAGTAATGATAGAAGGAAAGAATATATTGCAGTAATAGTGATTGAAGATGACGTATCCTTGACAGAGATGATTGAGGATGTCGTATCCTTAACATCCCCCCTCAAGATGGAGGGGCTGATGTCACTCCTATCTTGGACCGTAGTTGAAGAAACCATTGGCGCGAGAGTGGCTTTGTTAAGGCATCTGCAAGCTGATCAGTTGTGTGGACGTGAGCCACTCGTAGTATACCATTTTGGACCTGTCCTCTGACAAAATGATAGTCTATAGCAATATGCTTCATGCGGGAGTGGAAGACAGGGTTAGCGCAAAGAAATGTAGCTCCAACATTGTCGCAATAGATGACTGGTGGAGCTGTGCTGTGTATACCAAGTTCAGTGAGTAGACTGGAGATCCATCGTAACTCTGATGCTGTATTAGCCACCGCCCTGTATTCAGCCTCGGTCGACGATCTCGCCACACCATTCTGTTTCTTCGCAGACCATGAGATGGGGTTGCGGCCAAGGTATACAATGTACGCATTAGTTGAGACATAATCGTGTGTATCCCCAGCCCAGTCAGCGTGATATAAGACCAAGGGGATGATCGGATCTAAGTAGATGACCACACGGTGCTTTCTACGTCGATGTCGTAACCGGAGTTGACGGTGCCGGAACAAAGGACCACACGGTTCTCTTTGCGTCGACTAAGGAGTGGGATGGATCGATGGACACCACACAATGGATGAGTGAGATTGTGATAAGTCGAGGAACTCACGAATCAAGGGGAACCCGCACAAGATCGGTGAACTCATAAAACACTTAAAAGAAAAGTTCTCTCTTTATTGATAATAGGCAAAACGTGAACTACAAGAGCTGCAATGGACCTTATTAATATGTCGACAGCTTTGACCTTCTAGGGTCTTTGAAAAGAGAAGAAAGGCAACAAATAATTCACAAAATAAACTACAAAAGGAATCTAGATTACTTTCGAACCAAACTGTAAAAGAAAAGGAAATTTCTCATTTATTAGAAAATATTTAAACGCTTACCTTGGCTTGGGGAGGAAGTTCTTGGCCTTGGAAGCTTCTAACTCATGTCTTTTAAGTGTTGTCGTTTGGAGTGATGACAAAAAGAACTTGGGCTTGGTTGGTCTTAAGGAGAGGCCTTTCACTTGTTGGTTCGTAAAAGTTCGGGCCGATACTTAAGTCGGGCTTCGTGACGTTAATTGCACTATCCATAATATCTTCTTGTTGGTGCTTTTTATCGCAAAGGGTGAGATTGTTGAACTGGTAAATGGTGCTCTCCAAGTCTTTATAGTTGATTAAACTCTCCACAGCTTTATTGAATTCTTCACGCATCGTCCTTGTACCGGATCTTGTCCTAGGCGGTTGATACATAGTTAGAACTCTAACAGTGTTGGTGATGCTTGAGCTTATGTCCTCATCACAGCGTCTGAATACGCATGTAAGGACAGAGGAGATGTCGCCGAGATGAAGATGCCGTGTGTTGGTGTGCCGGCGAGATATCGAAGAATCCGTTTGGCCACTTGCCAATGAACATCAGTAGGCCGGTGCGTAAACTGAGAGAGTCTGTTGACTGCATATGCAATGTCAAGACGTGTGAAGGCCAAGTATTGTAGACTCCCAACCAGTTTGCGATAAGCTGTTGGATCAGAAAGTGTGATGCCAGTGGTGAGGGTGAGCTTCGGAGAAGAGGCCATCGGCGTAGATACGGCATTTGCGTCGGTCATGTTGTACTGATGGAGCAAATCAACAATGTATTTACGCTGAGAGAGATGGAGTCCTTTTGTTGTGCGATGTGCTTCAAGTCCAAGAAAGTAATTGAGGTCTTCAGGGTCCTTAACTGAGAAGCGATCAGCCAGTAGAGTGAGGATGCGACTGATATCAGCTGGACTGCTACCTGTGACAATTATGTCATCGACATAGACAAGTAGATAAAGATAGTCTTTACCGTTTTGAAGCACAAACAGAGATGTATCGGCCAATGAGTTCACAAAACTGATGCTGATCAAATAATTCTTGAGCTCAGTGTACCAGGCCCGAGGTGCCTGCTTTAACCCATATATGGCTTTGCGGAGACGACATACATTATCAGGGAAATCCGAATTGACAAAGCCAGGAGGTTGCTCCATATAAACTTCTTCATCAAGTGTACCTTGAAGAAAGGCATTGTTTACGTCAAGCTGCTTGATAGGCCAGACTCTAGCAACCGCAACATCAAGGACTAGTCTGATGGTGGTTGACTTAATCACCGGACTGAACGTCTCAGTATAATCACGACCTAGTTGTTGCGAGTATCCCTTGGCCACTAACCTTGCTTTGCACCTGCCAAGAGAACCATTAGACAAAAACTTGTTCTTAAACAACCATTTATAACCAACAACATTGTGTTGAGGTTGCCGTGGGACAAGGTCTAAGGTTTGATTTTGAGCAAAGGCATCTATCTCGGTGGACATGGCTCCTCTCCAACGGTGGTCTTTTAGCGCCTGGTTCACGGTGGTGAGTTCAGGTGGAATGTGTTTGGACAGGGCGACAGAGATGTTTAATTTGGCTTTCGGTTTGGTGATATTATTTTTCCGGCGAGTTTGCATCGGATGGTGATTGTCGGCGTTGGTTTGTTGACGAGGTGGAGGATTGGATCGGGTTTGGGAAGGTTCAGTGGAGATAGATTGTGGATTTGGGTTTAATGTTTGTGATTGTGATGTGGGCTTGGGTCTTCGGGAATATTGTTTTAGTTGGGCCGGTTGTTGGGCTTCGTTTGGTTGAGAAGGTCCAGCTTCTGAAACTCTACGACGATCCAAGTCTTCATTCTCCATGGTCACTGTCGGGCGAGAATCTGAGCTCGAGGGTCTGGAGCGAGGAGGCGATACGAGTGGCGATGACGGTGAGGAGACTTGTGGCGACGGCGGCGGAGATGGGTTTTGGGCAGTCGGTGGTGGAGTTCTTGGTGACGGGATAAGTATCGCAGCAGGATTCGGGATTGAGGATGAAGGGTTTTCCGCGGTAACATTGATTGGCGGAGGAGAGACCGGAGACAACATCGGAAAGCTCCGTTCATCAAAACGAACATGGCGGGACACATATATTCGACCAGAAGCAGGTTGAAGGCATATATAAGCGCTTTGTGTTAGCGAATAACCCAAGAAGACACACGGTGTAGAGCGGTTTTCAAGTTTGTGCTTGGTGTAAGGTCGCAGTCAGGGGAAGCAGAGGCACCCAAAGACTCGAAGCTTGGTGTAATTCGGGACTTGATCAAACAATTTCTTCAATGGAGTCTCCATGTTGAGGACTGGTGTAGGAAGTATGTTGATGAGATAGACGGCAGCTGCAAATGCATAGGTCCAATACGAGTTTGGCATGCCGGCGTGTGTGAGGAGAGACAGACCAGTTTCAACGATGTGGCGATGTTTTCTTTCAGACACACCGTTGTGTTCGGAGTGTGGGGCGGAGTGGTGAGGTGAGTAATGCCAGCACCAGAGAGAAATGACTTGAGGGCAATGAATTCGCCACCATTATCAGTATAGAGAGTGCCAATACGTTTGCTGAAGCGGTTTTCAACAAGTGCTTTGAAGGTTATAAAGGTATCACGAACTTGAGATTTCGTCTTTAGTGGGTAGATCCATGTATAGCGGGTGTAGTGATCAACGAGGACAAGGTAGTATTTATAATTGTCAATGGAGAGGATAGGGGAGGTCCAGACATCAGAAAAGATAATTTCAAGTGGTTGTTTTGAAACAATGGAGGTTTGAGAAAATGGTAGCTTGTGGCTTTTATTGATAGCACAATCAGTGCACAACATGGTCTGTGCATCTGATTGTAAATAAGGAAGAGAGAAAGTGGAAACAACTGATTTAAGAATAGAATGTGATGGGTGGCCTAAACGAGAGTGCCAGTCTTTTAAAGATGGGTTGGAGGAGGAGGATGAGGCAAAGAAGGATTTGATGACTAAAGGGGAAACCGGCCACTCGTAAAGCTCTCCTCTAGTTCTCCCTTGGAGTAATGGGACCCCCGAGATCAGATCCTTCACCTGAAAGTAAGCAGGGAAAAATTCAACAGAGACCTCACTAGAGTTGCAGAGACGGTAGACAGAAATGAGATTTTTGTGTATGTTAGGCACACATAGCACATTTGTTAGAGATAAAAGTTTAGAAAGAGAGGATAGGGATAGGGAACCAGTGTGAGTAATTTGAAGACCTGAGCTATCACCAATGAGGACAGAGTCATTGTCAGTGTATGGTTGGTGCAGTGCGAGGTTGCCAAGGTCGCTAGTCATATGGTGGGTGGCTCCACTGTCTAGTAACCATTGATTTACAGACTGCGGTTGTCCAAGGGCTAGATTTGCTCGTGGTTGCCAGGGACGAAATGGGGAAGGAAGCAGTCCGCTTTGAGACCCGTATTGAGTGGGTTGTTGGAGCCGGGAGCATCGTTTGGCACTGTGACCAAACACTCCGCATATTTGGCACTTACCTTGATATTCTCTTGTCATGCGGTTGTCTTGTCGTGAATTTTGTTTGTTGTTGTTGTTGTGCCAGGGCTGATTTGGACGAGAGAATTGTTTTCCGGAGGTATGTGGGCGAGTAGTAGCAACATGAGCAGAGGTTGGATCGGTGGTCGTGTTGGAGAGAGCCATGGCCATGAGTTTTGCTTCCTTATTGATAAGCTTTTCGTGAACCTCAAGAATAGATGGTGGTGTCGCACGACCTTCCACTTGATCGATGACCGATTTGTAATCTTCAGGAAGACCACCAAAGATGAACTCAAGTTGATCTTCGAGAGCAAGAGGCTTACCGAGAAGAGCCAGTTGATCAAACCGTGTAGTGAGGGACTGCATGTAGTCGTCAACAGTTTTGTCTCCTTTGGAAGCTTGCTTGAGTTGCAGTCGGATTTGCTGGATGTGTCCCCAGCTTGGATTGGCATAGGTGGTGGAGATGGTCTTCCACATTTCAGCCGCAGATTTGGTTTTGGACACCAAAGGTTGCAGGGAGGGAGAGAGGGTGCCAAAGAGCCCACTGAAGATGAGCTTGTCTTGTCTTTTCCACTTGGTATATGCGGGATTTGGTGTTGGGGGATCAGTAGTGGTGAGCATCTGATCCGGTGGGATAGACGAGCCGTCAACGTACCCAGCGAGTTCATATCCGTCGAGGAGAGAATGAACCTGGAGACTCCAGGTCATGTAGTTTGTAGACGAGAGCTTGGTGATGTTCATCATGTTGATGTTAAGAACACCTTGTGTTGTGTCAACAATTTCGGCAGTAGCAGACATGGAGACAGGAAAGAAAGAACGAATGGAGCAGGGGAAGAAGAAACAGAGCAGAGATCTAAGAACAAAGAACAAGGGAGAAGACGGATATGAGAGAAAAGAAAAATTGAGTATCGATGTGCTCTGATACCATGTAAGTGTTGTATATTATCGTATATCTTACAAGAGTGAGTACATGTACATATATATACAGAAATCGAGAGAGAGACTCTAGGTTAAGTAAGTATAGAAAGTAATGATAGAAGAAAAGAATATATTGCAGTAATAGTGATTGAAGATGACGTATCCTTGACAGAGATGATTGAGGATGTCGTATCCTTAACAGTAGGAAGGCGCATCGGATGAGGAGATAGAGAAGGCTCCCGAAATTCAAGTTTCTGATAGTAAGAAACTCAGAGAAAGTGAGCGGTGAGATACGAGAAACTCATGGAGGGATAATGACTCAACTTGGTGTTGATTCTCCAACCGACCGTGTGCTATATATATCAAGCGACGAAGCTGTAAGTTTAGTAATAGTAACCCATCCGGATCCAAAACAATGAATCTTTTCCTCTTTCAGGAATGTTACATTTGTCTCTGTGACTATGAAGGTGGAACAGAGCTGAGAGAACTTTCATGCAGACACCATTTCCATGAAGCTTTCATAGACAACTGTTATTAATTATATTACACAACTGTTATTAATAACATGTCGAGATTATAATTTTATATAATAGTTGAGGTTTTGATGTGTGGTTTTAGTGTTTGCAATAAGAGAGAAGTCGTCTTCATATGCACATGTGAATGTAGTAGACGCCCTGACGCCCGCAAGCTTCTACCAAATCGATTGAAGAAACGTTTTTAACACGTTACAAAAACGTAATAAAAAATGCAACTCCTTAATGGATTAGAGCAATTGTCAATTATTTATCAAAATTGGTATTTAATATTTAGAGGTTGGACCCAAGATATATATATATATAGATATACTCTTATCCATTTTGTGGTACGTTTTCATTATATCTAGCTAATTATTGCATACATATATCTTTTTCTAATATAACTATTACATAAACATAAATAACCAGAAATAAGAAAAAAAGAAGAAACAAAGCTCAGATGCGCACCCTGTCTCGTCTTTTAATCAGACGTTAGTGATGAACCCAAATCCATCAATATGCGCTATAATCCTCACAGCTCCGTGAGGTTGGTGTCGAACCCGGCCTTGACCAAGTTTTACGTACACCGTAACCACCGGACGACTAATTCTTTTTGTTGTTTACTGCGCAAAAATAATATATATAGTCAAAATATTGTAGTGGAAATGGGAAATTTCCATGTACTGTATAATTGTTCAAATAAAAAAAATCTTATACAAAGCTCTAAATTTTGTCTGTTTCTGTTGATTCAAATTACAAAATCTGAGTCGCAAAAGAAAGACGATTATAGAAGCTTTTAAGCATGAGTTAATTATTCATCAAAAGAATTCAAAGTAAAAAAAAATGGGTTTTATTAGAAACTTTCTTTCTTTATTTATTTCATAGTACTTAAATTTATCAGATTTCATGATTGCTCAAACGTATTTTTTTCCCCCATAATCCCAATTTTGGAATAAAAATAAGGCAACAAAATGTCAAGATAATTAAATCTGTGCAAACATACGAGAAAATTGGAAAGAAAAGAAAAAAAAAGTAAGAAGGGCGTTGATACGCACACCAAACAGGAACTTCGGTGACTACACGACCACCACCATAACCAGCAGTCGAAGCCATTGATGTCCTCTGTCTCCACATTTGTGTATTGGTCGCCGCAGCAGCTTGCGAAGAACATGCCGCAAAGGAAGAAGACGGCAACGGTAATATTGATTTATGATCATTATAACTACCGTCAGGTTTTACCATGATTGACACGTTGATGATCCCGCATTTGTCACCATAATCATCTCTCAACCTGTAACTCAATAAATTCAAATGCCCTTGTGGAGCAAAACCTCCCATGAAGTCCGTCACGGGAATCTTGGCGTGTCCAACAAGTTTCTTAGCTCCATTGCTCGTTCGGTAGAATACGTCCACGGAGATGAACCTTACGCTTCCGTTTATTGGCATCTCAATATCGAATTTATTGGCATCTCAATATCGAATTTGTCTTTCCAAACCGGACAGCTCCCACCCAAATCATCCAAATCGGACTTCCAAGATTTATCGTCGATACTGACGACGCTGTATCTTTTTTTCTTCAATGGTTTACGATCAACCTTGAGTCCTTATGCTGAGATTACCTCAACCTCCAGTGATCGCATCATTGTTGAAGTGTCGTCGTGTCACTAAACTTTTCCTTTTTACCTCTGATTTTGGGTTTATATAGGCCAGCTTTACAATTCGTAAGACTTTCTCATTTTGGTGTTTGGATAATCAAATTCAGTTATTAAAATTACCAGAACCAGATCAAAAACCTTTTGGATGCATCATCCCAAGTGTTGTGATTTCCATAGAAAGATGCGTACCCATAACACAACATGTACCAAGTTTCTTTTATTTTTAAAGAGATTTATTAGTGTTTTCCTTCTATTGGCTGTTAGTTCGTTTGTAATATTTGCATTTCCCCCTCTTGGTTCTGGAGCAGGATTAAAATCTATATAGGTCCTCTGGAATCTGAACTCAAGTTTAGTACTGCACATTGTATATGGTGACGGAAATAGGTTACTTAAGATTTATCTTGAGAGGGGAGAGCAAGTAATTGGGGCAAGGTAAGCTCCTCACTTGGTGCTTCTACCCGTTTGAATATAAATACTGAGACCCGTTTGATGTTTCTATACCCATCAACAAAGAAAAATCAAAACTTTGAACATTTTTGCACAAAACCCATTTGAATGAAAACAAGAATCAATCCACAAAACCCAATAAGTTCTAATATCCAAATGATTTACCTTGTTCAGGAGGGGGAGACCACCCAGATTGTTCTTCACGAGCTGCACACATAATATAATAATAATGAGTTTCTAATCTACATCCCATCACAGTTTAAAACGAAATAGAAAGATCAAATCTTTTTAAACACCAAAAGAAAACAACAAAAATCAAGCTTGTTGGATTTCATAAAGTACCCTTCTTCACAAAACTTAAATCTCCATTTGTACCAAGAAAAAAAAAATCAAATTTGAACCTTTTTGTCACAAAACCCATTTGATAGATTCATACCAAATATGGAGATAATAACTTTTGAATATAAAAACTGAAACCCGTTTGATGTTTTTATACCCATCAACAAAGAAAAATCAAAACTTTGAACCTTTTTGCACAAAACCCATTTGAATAAAAACAAGAAGCAATCCACAAAGCCCAATAAGTTCTAATATCCAAATGACTTACCTTGCTCAGAAGGGAGAGACCACCCAGATTGTTCTTCACGAGCTGCACACATTTTATAATAATAATGAGTTTCCAATCTACATCCTATCACAGATATGGAGAAAATAACTTTTGCGTATAAAACTGAAACCCGTTTGATGTTTATAAACCCATCAAAAAAGAAAAATCAAAACTTTGAATTTTTTTTGCACAAAACCCATTTGGTAACTTTTGCATATAAAACTTATATCCATAAAAAAAAAAAGTTCAAACCTTTGAAGAATCAGCTACTCTTCTTCCATCCATCATCATCATCATCATCTGAAAATATGTTGTATAATACAAGATTTTTTTTTTTTTTTTAAATGAAGAACCCTAAAAGAAAAACTATGCAAACTCCAAAAAAAACTTACTTTTGTTTGCTTGTTGGCGACAGCTATGGACTATCTACCAACTTGACATTAAGAATGCTTATTTACGACCCTATCGATTGACCTTTTTCTTATCCGCTGACTACTTCCTCCCTTTCTTAGAGAAGAGGGAGAAAACTTTGCAACAAAAAGAAGTGAAAAAAGCAAATTTGTATTAAAAAGTAAGTTTGTATATATTAAAAAGTAACCGATTGAGTGACAGACGCTCTCAGACAGAGAAAGGAGAGTACTGGGGGTGTTTTAAAAACTTTTGCATTTACCACACGATTTTTTTTGTCATATACTGGTACTAAATTGATACTATATAGTTATTATTTTTTCTCTTTTCTTTTGAAATATAGAGGGATGTAAAGAAAGGGAGAGAGAAATTTTATTTTCTTTTGAAATAGCAAAAAGACCATAACACATGATAATTCGTACGTACCCATTATAATGAAAGCGCAGTAGAGCTGCCTTGTTAATCTTGTTTTGCATTAATCAAGTTAAAATTATTTCCAATGTACTATTGTGTAATCTGTTATTCTCCATAAGCCTTACTGAAGGTAAAGGATAGTAAATTAAAATATAACAAGCAAGAGTTGTATATACTTATAATGCATCAAATAAATGAAAAATAAGAAATCTGTAAATTATTAACGTTACAGTATAATTATCAAGATATAATGATATTTTAACATAACGATTTATGTTTATGATGAAAAGTCTAATTCTTTATTAGATGTTCATAAGAAAAAAATGTTGAATTTGAGATTCTCCTAGTTTGCTAAGAGTAAACCCAAAAAAATAAAACTATATATATATATATTGAACAACATATAATTTAGAAGGTAAATTTTATCTTCAGGTTATAATGAAAGCATATGTATTATTTACAGTAATATCTTCTTAAAATGTTGAGTTTAAAAGTTACATATATGAAACTAAGAAAAGTAGCTCATTCACAGTCATATATAGAAAAGCTAGAATAAGACGAAAAAAATGGTAAGGTAAAAACATTTTTTGAATGTATTGATGCCATGTAACGGATATAAGGACATTTTTATGGGGAACTATTTTGGATGTTCTTAGCGTAAATATATTATGAAAATAATGTAAGATCAATAGTTAGGATCTTTTGCTAAAAAGTTAGTTATTGGAAGAACATGTTTAAGATCATAAAATTTAATAATATAATAATGTTAAACATATTACAATTATAAAAACTTATAAAATAACATTTAAATTGCAAACTTATAAAACTTTTACTAAAATTCAAAATACAATACCAAAATTTTATGAAACAAAAAAAAACATTAAAAAAAACATATTACTTAATTAAAGCACACAAATATTTTATTTAATTAATACATAGTTTAATGTCCAAATTTATTCTATATATTCTCAATCAAATCCTCTTTTAATTTGTGAAAAATTGTTTACAAAAAATTGTAACCATTCACAGCTTGCCACGCCAGCTTAGAACTGAGCTAAGATCAGTTATATATCAAGAACTGATCTTGGTGTTCTTATGCCACTATTTATTATTTTTCTAATTTTTTTGGGCTAAGAATATCCATTGGTTATACAGCCATTGAGTGTCAAAGAAAATTAAATAATAATATTTTTAATTTAATTTAATTATTTAATTATTTTTTAGGTTATCCAACCAATCAAGTGATAACAAGTATAGATGTTGTGTCTATATCGTTTTAGGCAGAGACACTTTCCTTTCATCTCTCCACCTTTTTCTTATTTTTTAATTCTTTTTATTCTTCTCATCCTCTATCAAATATGTGTAAATGGAATTGCTCTTACAGATGGCCTAAGCGAAACATAAAAAAAATAGATAAGTGTTGGGAGGGACATAACCACGTGAGAGGGCTACAGATGACTAGGAGGCACGCCGTTGTTGGGTATTGCATGAGAAAGGATTCCTCTGATTTGTTCGAGTGTGGAACACCACTTCTCATGTCTTTTTGCCAAAATAGGAATGTTTTTCCTTCTATTTTGGACCACATCTCATTTAATTCCCTTTGTGTTTTCTTTTCTTTTCCTTTTTTTTTTGCCTTTTTATCAAACACTGTTGATTGAATAATACTAGAGGTGTCAAACCGGCCGGCCCGTGTCCATCTGGGCCGTCCACAGCGGACAGTTTCAATTTTTTGGACCGCGACGGGCCGGCCCGCTAAACCCGCGGACATATAAGTTATGTCCAAGCCCGCCCCGCTAAGCCCAGCGGGTTAACGGGCCAACCCGCGGACCTTAATAATATATTAACAAAATAAAATAAAATTAATAAATTATAATTTTATAAATAATTTTAAATAAAATTAATGTTTATATTGATTTTTATAGATGCTTTAATTTTTTATATTAAATTTATTTGTATTGTCACATAAATTTTAAAGATATATGTTTAAAATAATATAAAAAATAGTTATATATCTATATTAAATATTTATTTTTATTTAATATTTGAAGACCGCGGGCCGACCCGCCAACCCGCGGACATAACCCACTATAACCCGCAACCCGTTTGGGCTAGGCCCGCTTTTTAATGGGCCTAATATTTAGTGTCCATGCCCGCCCCGCAGAGGTACTATTTGGGCTAGGCCCGCGGGCATGAAGCCCGCTTGACACCTCTAAATAATACACAACACATCCCAAGAGTATGCTAGTTAATTGGAATTATAATTTATACAAACTTTATATACTTCATTAATTACTTGCAACCCTCCCTAATTAAGTTCTAATGATTAGTACGAGATTACTTTGGACTTAAAATATTCGTGTAGAAGAAATCAAAGTGGTGGCCTTGTTTGGAAGAAGAAAAAAAAAGTAGACCAAGACAGGTGTCCATAAGTGGCAAATTAGTATTTTTGCCGTTATGAACCATACACACATATATGCGATTACATGTCGGTGTAGATATGCAATACTTTTCCGTCAAAATGTCAACATCTCCCTTTGCTCTTCTTGTCCACTGTTTGTTTTGCATTTGAAGTTGAAGGTAGAGTCTTTTTAATTTATTTATAGTCTAATGATGTCAACAACATTTGACTAGCCATGGCATGAACCCAAATGAATGAACATTTAGTATACATATATGCCCGCATATATGTATTTCGTTTTTGTACAGTATTAAGCACCACCAAAAGAGTCAATGATACTGAATTTATATTTCTCATTAAAATTGTAAGTTAATCTTATAGTATTGAAATCTTTAATTATTCCAATCTTGAAGAAAGAACAAAAAAAAAATGGTGCGGTTTGTTACTATACAGTAATTAATGGCATTTAGTAACCCATTTACAACTTCAATACAGATTTGTAACAAACCCCAAAAAGTATTATAGACTGGTGATGTGCATATATGCATATATATAGACATTCTATGATGATGAAAGGAGTAGTAGTAGTAACTAGTAACACATTAGTAGAATATACTAACGGTGTTTTTATTTTATTTAGGCCCATCCCAAGTTGACATAAATGCAATCATTGAAGATGCATTTATATCCATCCATTTATTATACTTGAACTAGATAAGGGCCCGCACGATGTGCGGCTATTAAGATTGTTGAAGAGAATAAATCCTAAATCCTAAACAATTTTTAAAAATATGAAAAAAGAAATTATTTCTTGAAGTAAATATATAAATAATTTTTGTTATAGAAAAAATCATATTTGTATTTACCTTCATACATTTATTTATATTTTTATATATTATAACAATTATTACAATAATATAAAGCTAAATTATATTCCACCAAAATCATATTTGTATTTACCTTTATACAGTTATTTATATTTTTAAATTTTTATATTTTTAATATATTATAACAATTATTACAATAATCTAAAGCTAAATTATACACCTACCAAAACTTTTGCCAAATACTCATCATTAAAAATATTATTACTGTCAAATTTCAAAAACGTTTCACAACTTATTACAAAATATTTTACATGCAAAGAATTCATCAAAACAACATATAATTTAGTAATCACATACAATTTTATTGTATGTTTCACCATTAAAAATATGCTCTTAAACCCTAAATTATTTTATTGTTAAAGTATGCTCTTTATCACCACCTATAAAATGTATTTTAAACAAATTAAACAAATTTTATGTTGCTTGGTATAAATATAGTTCTTATAATTACTAAAATTGTATTGTGACATAATTTATTTAACCATTAACTTTTTTTACTCCAAAGATATTTTAGATGAACAACTGGTGAAAATTATCTACTCTATTACAATGATTTTATGACCAACCCAATTAAAGTTGAGAAATTGAAAGAAAGTTAATATCACATAATAAAAATAAAATTTGAATATTATAATCATGATGGTATATATAAAACCTTAGATAATTCAAATATACAAAATACATTTTTTATAAACAATCCAAAACATGATATATGTCATAATCACGTTAAAGATCGATGCCTTATTTACTCCTCAGAAGTATCGCATTGTACCAAAACTACTTAGAACTATGACCTTGTTATCGAATCATAAGTTCTCAACTTATTTCTAACCGACTAATCTTTGAAACTTGTAATGCTATACTAACCGTAGAATTACTTTTGGAACCTCCATCAGTGTCTCCATCCTCGATTAATTTAGCGAGCTTTATATACTTTGATTTCATTTCATTGCATCTGATAGCTTCCATTGAAGAACCCGCATGAATAAAAGATCCAAAATATATCGGCAAAATTATATCAGAAAAAAAAATCAAAGATTAAAGCTTTTGATATAAACATGTAATTTTTATGTAGATATAATGTTGTTTTCTTAATTAGCTGTACCTATTATGTTTCAAAAATTATGATTCTTTTGACATAACTTACGTTATTTTTTAAGATTTGTTATCCACTATTTATTGATTAATAATAATATACATGCTTAATAAATTGTTTTTTTGTTTATACATGTCAAAATCTAATTGAAAAACACATACAATATAAGAAGCTTAAGATATCTGTTAGATTCGCTTGCAAGATATATTAAAAGTTAAAAATTAAAAGTTGTTACCATTTTCTTAGCTGCATAGTTGTAAGCTGAAGTACCTATATTTTGTTAAATAATATTAGTCAATTATGAAAAATATGTATGTGAAGCTGAATATGAGTTTATACTTACGCATTGATTTAGTTTGTCGACCCATGCCTGAAGTGTAGCTAGTTTCAGTCGCATATGAGGTTCATCGGTAATCGCCTTCTCCATCATAACAATCTGATCATTATTCATAATGGTTCTATTCATTTTCTTGACTGACTTTTCGTTATTTTCACAGTTTTGGTTTCCATCTATAGTGCTCATGTTAAAAAATTCTAATTGAGTTTGATACATCGGAATGACGTATTCCTCTCTATATATATATAACAAAGATATGAGAGTATACATATCTTTATATTTAAATTCTTTTTCTTTTAAGATTAGGCTAAGGAATTCAATATAACGCAAGATTGTTTTGTATAAGTTTAATTATTGTAAATTTTTTAGGATTAATTTTTTTTTAAGATTAGGCCAAGGAATTCAGTATAAGGTAGACAATTCCTTTTTCTTTAAAATTACAAAATTGTATAATTTAATATATTTTTTAATTATTATTTTAATAATCTACAACAAATAAGATTTTGACACATGTCGCGATCTTATGAGTTAGTAATTTTTGAAATCATACTTTATATAATAAGATATAGAGGATTGTATTTACAAATATTTTATTTTTAGGATTAACAAAATTTGTTTTTAATATAATAAGATTACAATTATCTTATTATTTGTTTTACCAAGCTTGAAAACTGTGATTTCTGATCGTTAAAATTGACACATGTCACAATCTAATGAGTTACTAACATTGATCGTTAAAATTGACACATGTCACGATCTAATGAGTTACTAACTTTGATATTTAATCGTTAAAATTGATATGTGTCACGATCCGGTGAGGTTTTAACTTTGATCTCTGATCATTAAAGCTAACACGTGTCACGATCTGGTTTGATATTTAATTGTTAAAATTGACACGTGTCATGATCTGTTGAATTTTTAACTTTGATCTCTGATCGTTAAAACTGACACGTGTCACGATCTGGTTTGATATTTAATTGTTAAAATTGACACGTGTCATGATCTGTTGAATTTTTAACTTTGATCTCTGATCGTTAAAACTGACACGTGTCACGATCTGGTGAGTTACTAACTTTGAGAACTAAGGTTTATATAATAAGATATGAACAATTGTAGTATTGTTACATAGCCATATAGTAGTATATAACTATATATGATCTTGATCCGCCTCATTAACATATTATCATTACGTAAGTACTTTTAATCATATTCAAGTATAATTCCGCTTAGGCACCCGCAAAAACATAATCCATTCAAAAATTTATAAAATTGACAAAATGTAAGTTTATAATTACTTTGAAAGCAAATTAAATTTCATAAGTTTAGACTTTAGAGGCTAATTATAATATTTATTTGAAACAAAAATATTATTTTAAAAAATATTTAATTACAATACTTTTTACCATTTTAGTCAACATACCACCTAGAATTCGTACAGGCGTCCGCGTAGACCGCATAATATCCACCTAAATGCTATTAGGCGTCCGAATTATTTAAAACCATCTAAATTACCGCATAGCTAAAATTCGAGACGCTTGATCACCGCATAACGTATAACCGCCGCCTAGGCACCTGCGTAGGCCGCATTTTAGAATACTAGATTCATATATATATAATATATATAGTCTCTAAAAGTGAGTTTGGATTTCTACGATTAACTCAACATGTGACAGCTAATTTGTAGGACTAGAGTGTACTTCATAGGACAGCTAATTTTTAGTACTAACGAGTGTAAAAATGGTAGCTTGTCTCCAAAAAGCCCATTGTTTTACTTGTTATTTAATTAGTTACAAACATAATCTGCTCGTGAAACTAGAGGAGAGAGACTGCATAAACAGACAACAGTTTGTGGGTTTATACCATATGAAACGTATTTCAAAAAAAAAATATTAGACTAAACCAACCAGAAATGCTATTACCGTCTTCAATTGCAGATAGAATTTGGTCAAAAGGGCTATTACCGTCTTCAATTTTTAGATGACTTGACTAAAAACAACTTTGAGCTAATTTAATTGGTTTGTCTACTTAACTTTTCTATCCCAACGTTGAGTTCTATCGAGTTTGATAACATTATTTTTGAAATATCTACTCACAAGAATAAGTTAACATCATAAAATAAAGAAATGCTATTGACACATCATACTACTAGTGTTTTAGTAGTCTATACTAATTATACTCAATAATAGTAGTGTTTTACAGTTTTAGTACAATATATACTAGTATTAATTATACTCAATAATTAGTTTATTTATAATTTACAACCGAAAATTGATTAGTTATTAAAAAAAGTTTGATGAAGCAAATCCCAACGTTGGGTTCGATCGAGTTTGATGCCATGTTATAAAGTATAAACATTAAAGATTTTAAAGTTGATAGGCAAAAGAAATAGAGATTGTGACGTGGAATTGTTAATATGAGTTCTCACTTCATATTAAAGAGAGAGAGAGACAAGTGTCAAGTGTGTGTGTGATTTTTTGAAGACAATTGTTGATTTTTTGGTCCTTAATTAATTATATTGGCTTACTCTAGCTAGCCAGTTATATAAACAAATTTCATAATATATATTTTCCAAAAATTTTTGTTTTTAAAGAAGGAAGTCAATTTTAATTATGAATGGATACATAAACAGACATCAGTTTGTGAGTTATGTGACTTGTTTATGTACCATATGACACGTATTTTAAAAAATTATTAGACTAAACCAACCAGAAATATGCATATTACACCAAACATTGTCAAAGATATTGAAACAAAACTACAAATTTTACGCTTTCTTAACTGCGTCTTAAAATCTTATTATTAATTAGCAACACTCACAAGACTTTATTCATAATAATTAATAAGACTACGTATAGTGGAATTACTTACGGATGTATTCTAAACAAAGATGTACATTTATACATTGTCAGTTATGATTACTATACTTGAATCGATTATGCAATGACATTGCATAAACGGTATCCTTTTGTGCCTTGGTCTCTAGCAATGTAGCATCCACATACTGTATAAGCATGATCCGGAAATTTTAACAGCAACTCATCTGCAAGATCAAGACAATTTATTCGGATTTGCGGAATAATTTGTGTGAAGGCTCTTTCTTTTTTTTTAAAAAAAAGTTGATTAATAATAAAAGTCAACTAGAAGAAAGTGGATAGTTACGTTATGTCCTAACAAATTCACTAAACCATATTTAAAAAAATCATCTTTCTAGCTAGGTAAATGTGTGTATACGGAACAATACAGAGGAATAATGAGACGTCACAAATTAAAAATCTCTTATATAAAGGTTACAATTTGCAAGCAAAATATCTACCGCATCGCATAGTCGTCGGATGTTTAAATTCTCAATTATATAGATAAATAAAGGAATCTCAGGTCCAAAGTACAGATTCTTGTACGGAAATATCGTCGAGATAAAGAAGATGAAGAGAGAAGCTCAGCTTTCGATTCTTGATCCCGGCTCCAACGATGTATTTTCTCGTGTTCTTCCTCATTATCAACAATGGATAACCATATACGGTGCCGTTTCCTCAATCTCTCTCTTCGTTCATCTTAACTATATGAACTTTCCTTAGAGGAGGGATGCGTAACACACAAGTTATCTCTATGGTATATATTATTAGGAGAGACATTTCTTTACTGGAGCGGAACAGAGCCGAGGATATGCATCTCAGATCCTGAACTTGCAAAACAGATCTTGTCAAGCAAGTTAGGTTTCTTTGTCAAATCACAGATAAGAGCCGAGGTCATCTAACTTATCGGCATCATCAAAGGACATGTCTTTGTCGAAGGTACTTTTTTACCAAAACATTAAATTACTTTTTTACCAAATCAATTGGATAAATTACTTTTTTACCAAATCAATTGGATAAATTACTTTTTACCAAAAAAAAGTGTTGATTCTCCAACCGAGCGTGTGCTATCAAGCGACGAAGCTGTAAGTTTAATAACCCATTCGGATCCAAATTTTACTCAGGTTATCCAAACTGGAGATGATCATTGTTGATACAACATATGAGTCTTTGCCTCTTTCAGGAATGTTGCATTTGTCTCTGTGACTATGAAGATGGAACAGAGCTGAGAGAACTTTCATGCAGACACCATTTCCATGAAGCTTTCATAGACAAATGGCTACGCATTAATGCCACTTGCCCTCTCTGCAAATTCAACATCCTCAAAACCAATGAACAAAGTGGCAACGATGCGGTATGATCAAAGTTTTCTCTAGTCAGATTCATTTGTCGGTGATCTTAGACTCTCTCTCTCTCTCCACTGTTAGTATCGCGGTGGAAACTTGAGACAACCGAGTGAGGGGGCTTGAGCTCTTTCTCTAATATTTTGTTGTGTAAATGTGATTAATAATAACATGTCGAGATTATAATTTTATATAATAATTGAGGTTTTGATGTGTGGTTTTAGTGTTTGAAATAAGAGAGAAGTCGTCTTCAATATGCACATGTGAGTGTAGTAGACGCCCGCAAGCTTCTACCAAATCGATTGAAGAAACGTTTTTTAACACGTTACGTACTTCCATCAAAATTAGTATTTAATTTCTAAAGGTTGGACCCAAGATATATATATTCACCAAATGTTAAAAAAAATGGTTCCTAAATAAAAGTAGGATAAATGTAGTGTTTATTAGTTACTCTTATCCATTTTGTGGTACATTTTTCATTATTTCATCATTAGTAGCTAATTATTACATACATATATCTTTTTCTGGTAGAACTCTATTACATAATAATATCTTTTAGTTTATATAAAACAAGACCAGAAATTGAGAAAAAGGAAAAAGAAGAAACAAAGCTCAGATGCGCACCTATCTCGTCTGTAAATCAGACGTTAGTGATGAACCCAAATCCATCAATATGCGCTATAATCCTCACAGCTCCGTGTCGAAGGTGTCGAACCCGGCCTTGACCAAGTTTTACATAGACCGAAACCACCAGACGACTAATTCTTTTTGTCGACTACTGCGCATAAATAATATATATAGTCAAAGCATTTTAGTGGAAATGGGAAATTTCATGTACTGTATATATCTTATCTAATTGTGTGAAATCAAATATAATAATAATAAAAAATCTTAAACAAAGCTATACAAGCTTTTGATTTGAATTACAAAATCTGAGTCGCAAGAAAAAGACGACGATTGTTGAAGATTTTTAGCATGAGTTAATTAATTCATCAAAAGAATTCCAAGTAAAAAAAAAAAGGGTTTTCTTATTGATTTATTTCATAATACTTGAATTTATCAGAGTTCATGATTAATCAAACGTATTTTTTCCCCCCAGAATCCCAATTTTGGAATAAAAATATGGCAAAAAAAAAAAGTCAAGATAATAATTTAAATATGTGCAAACATGCATACGAGAAAATTAGAAGAAGAAAAAAATCAAGACGGGCGTTGATACGCACACCAAACAGGAACTCCAGTGACTACACGACCACCACCATAACCAGCAGTCGAAGCCATTGATGTCCTCTGTCTCCACATTTGAGTATTGGTCGCCGCAGCAGCTTGCGAAGAACACGCAGCATACGAAGAAGACGGCAACGGTAATATTGGTTTATAATCATTGTTACCGTCAGGCTTTACCATGATTGACACGTTGATGATCCCGCATTTGTCACCATAGTCATCTCTCAACCTGTAACTCAAGAAATTCAAATGCCCTTGTGGAGCAAAACCTCCCATGAAGTCCGTCACGGGAATCTTGGCGTGTCCAACAAGTTTCTTAGCTCCATTGCTCGTTGGATAGCATACGTCCACGGAGATGAACCTTACGCTTCCGTTTATTGGCATCTCCATATCGAATTTGTTTTTCCAAACCGGACAGCTCCCACCCAATTCATCCAAACCGGACTTCCAAGATTTATCGTCGTCGATACTGACGACGCTGAATGTTTTTTTCTTCAATGGTTTACGATCAACCTTGAGTCCTTCTGCTGAGATTACCTCAACCTCCAGTGATCGTTTCATTGTTGAATACGACGACATGGTCTCTTTATATGTAATGTGTGTTTATGTTTTGTATGTGTAAGTCTAATCCTCTTTGCAGGAGATTAATTCCCTTATTTGTTTTATATCTTGAAATTGAGAAAATGAGTGTATATGTAGCTTAAGCCAAATTGACCAATGAAGAAGATACACGCCTTTTTCGTCGTAGTTTCCACTCACTTTCTATTGTTTTATTTTCTTGGAAATTTCAACATATTTTGTTTTCTTTTGTCAACTGTAGTCATTTCGACCGTTGTATGGTTTTAAATTTATTTAATCAAATAATGGGTATATATTCTTTCTTTTAAAAAATATTTTTATTTCGCATAATGGGTATATATATTCTTATTCTGGATTTGATTTTTTAAACATAAATTATTATTATTGTTATTCTGTGCCTTTTTACTCAGGGGATGAAAATGGGAATGATGACGTGTTCGATCGGATGGTTCCTGGAGGCTTGGCCGGTGGCATGATCAACGGTGGCGTGCGGCGTGTCTACATTTAATAAAATGGTGCGTCTTGCTGCAAATTATTTAATTTGCTTTGGTTACATCACGACATTATTACGTATAAATTAATTTCCCTTCTAAATTAATCGTTATTATTTTATTTTATTTTGGACAAAAAATATTTTATTTTTTATTTTGTTTAGTATTCAGTAGCTGTTTCTAAAGAAAGGGCGCATCTCTCCACTACAGAAGACCTCTACAATTTTGCATTTTAAAATTTGTTTTGTCAAAAAGTTTTTGATTTTCCGAAAAAGGATAAAAAATTAGCCTCAGGCATTAGAATATTTTCACTAATGTCGTCTTTTAAAATTAATATTTATCAACAAGTGCATTCACGGAATTAGAAACTTTCGTTTGAGGAAAGTTATAAAAGTACGTTTGTTTTTTTTTTGGTAAACGTTATGAAAGTACGTTGTAGCTAAGCTAGTGTTTGGGCAAAATTAATCGATTCGTTTAAAGACTACGGAAACAAGAAACAGATGTTGAGTTGTTGCTTTTATTAATCAAAGTCTCGAGCTTAAATACAAGAATTCAAGGCACAGCGAATCAATCTATAAACCCTAGATGCGTTCTAGAGTTGAGTCGTGTGTCTTGTGTTTTAGGTCTCTTGCTTTGCTCTCCATCATCCCTTCTGTAGAAGTCGCTCCCTTTTTATAGAGACATCTCCTTACCCTAATCCCTTCGGATATGTCTTGGGCTTGCCGAGTCTATCTACAATAAGGTCGGTCACGAGGCTCTTGGCCCACTAGCGAAGTCGATCATTAGACTCTTAGTCCATTAGCAGACCCAGTCACGTGACTTTTGGGCTATTGATAAAGTTCGTCGCGAAACTCTCGGCCTCGTGACAGTTAGTCACGAGATTATCGGCTTCATGACAGTTCGTCGCGAGACTCTCGGCCTCGTGACAGTTAGTCACAATATTCTCGGCCTCGTGACAGTTAGTCACGGGATTATCGGCTTCATGACAGTTAGTCACGAGATTATCGGCCTCATGACAGTTAGTCACGAGATTCTTGGTCTCGTGACAGAGTCAGTCGCGAGATTCTTGGTCTCTTGACAGAGTGAGTCAAAAGATCCTCGGTTCCTTGAACTAATCAAGAAGATTTTCCTTTTATAAGATAAACTCTTATTTACGCTGACTTTATCCAGAAAAATATGCATTGACTAAATAAGTTATATTTATTTATTTATGATGATAAAATTATGCCCAACAGCTAGCTTTAGTTTGATCTTAAGGAAGACATTGCGTACGTGGAACGTAATCTTTGAGAAAGTCTTTGGCGCTAGTTGTTGCCTGTTGGAGTCGTTGATACGGCACGTGTCTTGTACACAAGCGATTAAATTGACTTGTAATTGAAGGAAGCTGAAACGAGAATTCGAACGAAGTTTCAGGTTTGATTATGTTCAGATGTAAGTCGGCACGCGTTTCCCGTTTTCTGCACCAAACTAATCGACGTCTAAAACATGCTACTCTGATCGTTGGCCAGTTCGTATTAATCTCAATAACATAGTCTCACCACGGAATATATAACAGACTTAATAGAAATTAATCTTCACTTTTGTGAGACTATTATTGTGATTTGACGTCTTATAATATAGTGATAGAATCATTAGAAGAGCCATTAAACCCCTCTCGTTAACACGAAGAGCTCAATGGCCGTTGGGTTCGGAGGAAGAACAAAATACCATCCGAGTACACTCTATAGCCATTTTCTCACATTTGAGTATAAATCATACGGACTAGTCAATTAGTACAAATTCTTATAATAATCTAGTTACGTGATTCATCCACTTTCAAACAGTCGGTGTAGGCAATAGCTGGGATAGGTAGAAAGGAGTCTTTGAAATCTTGGCCAACAAACACATACACAAATGGCTGCATGCATATATATACGTCATACGTAAAAGACGTTAATTACGGACGTCATGATGTGCATCTTCTCTTTTTAATTGTTTAAAAAACATCATGTTTCATGAGCATCTAGACGTAAGTTAAAGTAACTGTGGAAAAAATCATATATATACATTCCTATTTGAAAATTAAGTTTTAAAACTAACCACGATGCTAATAACGAGTACCTTAATTTTAATGGATTATTCGCCAGATGGGATCATGGTCATAAATATGTATTATATATATGACCGAATATAATATGACTGTTGGGCTTAGCTTGCAGTGATGAATAATCATTACAGATTGTTTCTGGAAATTTATGAGGTTTTGCCTCGTTATTTCATAAAACACTTATCAGTGATACAATACGTTTTCTACAATGTTGTCGTGTTGACTTGAGGGTTCAGTGTTATGTCCATAAATAGTTTTGGTTGATTGCGGGAAAAAGACGAATTGTATTTTACAAGGTAACGTTGACGTATGCAAGTATTGCTTTTCATATAATTAAATTGCACTTTTTAAATATTCAAAGATGAATTAATACCAATAATTTTGTCGACTGAAACGAGATTAATGTATATGACAATTATATATAGTCGCGCACATACATACCAAAAAATTGTTATCATTAGATCCTATGTTCAAATTAATTCATCTTTCTTTTGGTTTTTCATAATTAAGCTAAGAGTTTTTAGGAAGGAAATAACGATTTGTTCTCTCCTTTTGACCCAGCGGTTCAAAAGTAGATTCACTATATTGTGCCGAATGAGACTAACTACATATTTTAGTCAAAACTGAAATATATATGGCCGACTAACTCATGAAACAATCCATAGATCTAACGTTCAAGCTTTTCATCTTTGAATGATATCGAGGATTTTGTTGTTCTTTTCTTTCGTTAAAAGATAAAGAAAAACATATCTGTCGTTTTCTTTTCCTTTTTCTTTTTAGTTGCTTCTTAGTTCACTTCATCTTATCAAATGTGGAAAAAGATGTGATTTGATTTATACTTAACTCTAAAACACATGTGTACGATTCTTATAGCTGTGATAGTACATGCATTTATGAAGTACTCGTTAATAGATAATTGACCAGCAAATTAAATAGCAAGTCTTTGTATCATTTTCCACTAACCTATATATAGATTTATGAACAAGTGTTTATATAGTAAAGTTTTAATTTGAGAAATTCCCGGTAGTTGTTTCAGACATCTCCCTTTATCGATCGGATCTACATGTGTCGAGATAACCAAAATAAATGATTTATATTTCAATAGTTGAAATCTAATAGACTAATTGTTGGATTGGTGCATGTGATGACAATGTAAATAAATTTCTTTGTGGGGGTTTGTTGGGCGATAGTAATGGACATCAAAACTGTTTTTCTTTTCAATAATGTTGACTCGACATACATTTTAAAAAATAACATCTAAATTTTAGATTGCTAATCCCCGAAATAAATCATCAAAATGTTATCGCCTAACGAATAAACACCTAAATCGACGTTATTCTGTCAATATTGTCTACCATGGACATTGTATCTCTGTTTAACAAAAATTGAAACGATACATTAAGCGGAAAAATGATTTACTTGATTTCGTACTATTTAATATTTTTATAACATATTATTAGGGTGGGGCATGGATCAGGTATCCTTGAATTTTCTCATATCCTTTATCCGACCCGAATTTAAAAGGTAATAGAAAAAAATTACTCGTACTCGATTCTTAAATAACGAGTACCCGGAAACGGGTACTCGGTAAAAAATAGTTGATGTTTTAAATATCCGACCATTTGCTTTTACCCAAAAAACAAATACCCGAATATAAAATTGACAATAATCGCAATAATAATTTCATATTCCGAAATCTGAAAAAGGAAAAATTCATAAATGTATGCGTTCCAAAAATTATAAATTTACAAACTTTAAAAATAAAAATAATATACTAATTCATTTGGGCATCATATATATCATTTCAGTTGGACTAAATTGAACTTAGATTTTAGTTTTAACTCTATAATATATTTTAAAATTAATAATAAAATAATAATAATAATACAATATTAAAGAGTATTTACGGGTCGAGTAACAAAATGGATAAAGAGACGAATAACGGAACGGATATTGAAAAGTAAACTAATACTCTATACTCGTCCTTTACTCATGAGTGATATAATTATAATATACTTCACTCGATCCTAAAATTACGAATATCTTTTTTTTCGGAATGTATATGAGCTGAGTAATAGGTCAAATACGGATAACAAGTATTAATGCCCAGATATACAGATTATGTCCATTGTATCTATTGACATGTCAGATTGTTACGTCATTTTCTATGACGTCAAATTAATATGTGTACGCTCGAATATCACATGTAAGTCATATTGAGAGATTTAAATTTTTTTTAAATCAAAGACTAGTAATCGTGACTTTTCACTTTTGGTCGTCTTTAACAAAAAACAAAATGGAAATTATGAATGAACACAAGAATAGGGTGCAGACCTATGAATTGTTTGATTATCCCATAACAAACTTATCCATTAGGCGATCATGCTCGTTGGATGGATACCGTCTAAAAATTATGTGGTACTTATAGTCAATATATCAGTCAACGAACGATACTGAAAAATAATGTTAGTGACACAAAATTTCAATAACAACTAGTTGTATAATAGAGGTGTCAGGTGTATATGAGTGGTTGTAAACCAAAAAAAAAAGTACTCCTACACCATGTTTTAATAATCCATGTGAACTAGGGCTTTTGGGATTTTGATCTAATACAATAATCGTTGCAATTTTCTTATTAACCGCGCATTTCCAACATCGATTATTTATATTATAATCTTTCTGTTGGTTTATTTGTTAAGCGGCCAACCTCTTTCTGACTTTGTCGATTGGCAACTTGACCATAAGAAAAGTAAACTATTACGTTTATTTTAAGATGTGGATTGAGTCAGGGAAGGTTACCACTTACCAATTAAATTGATGGAAAAAACTCAAAAACTCATTCCACCTTATCAGTTATGTGGAAAAAAGATTATGTCGTATGATTTATATAAATATCTATTTTGTGGAACAAACATAGTTCATACTATTAAAAGAAAATTGACCAGGAAAATAGACTTTGTTATACTTTTTCCACATATGTAATTGTTCTTTTTTATCTTTCCACAGATCTAATTGTTATTCTGAACTTTTTATTTTACAATTACATTACCCTCAATCCTGTACTCTTCTTTGAGTGCATTCAAACCCTTTGTTGAGACATTTCCTGATGTTCTCCATTTGTAAGGACAGCCAAGATTGATTCGCTGGGTTGGAGTAGCATCGGGCGAGTGTGGAAGAGAGAAGACTTGAGATGCCAAAGGGATTATTCTCACGACCTGAAGAAAGGAAACAAAAAATTCAACATCTCTCTTCAATGGTAAGCCTCTATAATGCAAAAACTATGATTTAACATAAATGCAATGCTTGAAGAGAAAGCAAATTATGTACAGTATTGTGATACAGATCAATATCTATTTATTATATTTGAATGAACTATTGGATTATTAGAGAATCATATATACTTCTTATGTATGATAAAGATTGATTTCATAAACTTTTGTCAATTTCAAAATATAATAAATAGATATTTTGTGAATTTAATAAATTGTGAATTTCAAAAATTATTTTTTCAAATTTAATATTTTTGGTTTGAAAGATACTATCCTTGTAATCATATACGTAGTTCTGAGTTTAAAACGGATACCAATAAAACCCACGTTAATTATTCAAGGTAGTGGCACAACAAATTAAATAAATTATTGAAGGTAGTGGCTGTTGCTCTCACAACAAATTAAATAAATTATTAACACTTGACAAAGAAGTTAATGTGGCAAATTGGTAAGTATGCACCCAGTGTTTGATTGAGGTAAGGAGTTCGATTCCTCCATATATTATTATTATTTTTCTGTGCAGTAGCTTTTTTACAAAGAAAGGGCGCGTCTCTCCACACGGAAGACGGACCTTTGATTTTAAAAATTTGTTTTGTCTAAAATATTTGATTTTCCGAAAAAGGATAAAAAATTAGCCTCAGCAGGCATTAGAACATTTTCACGAATATCTTTTAAAATTAATATTTATCAACAAGTGTATTCACGAAATTAGAAACTTAGTTTGAGGAAAGTTATGAAACTACGTTTTTTTTTTTTTTTTTGGTAAACGTTATGAAAGTACGTGGAATGTAATCTTTGAGAAAGTCTTTGGCGCTAGTTGATGTGGCACGTGTCTTGTACACAAGCGATTAAATTGACTTGTAATTGAAGGAAACTGAAACAAGAATTCGAACGAAGTTCCAGGTTTAATTCTGTTCAAACGCAAGTCGGCACGCGTATCCCGTTTTCTGCAGCAAACTAATCGACGTTCAAAACATGCTACTCTGATCGTTGGACAATTCGTATTAATCTCAATAACACAGTTTCACCACGGGATATGTAACAGACTTTATAGAAATTAATCTCGTATCTTCACTTTTGTGAGACTATTATTGTGATTGGACGTCATATAATATAGTGATAGAATCATTAAAAGAGCTATTAAACCCCTCTCGTTAACACGAAGAGCTTGCAATGGCCGGCCGTTGGGTTTGGAGGAAGAACAACTTACCGTCCGAGTACACACTATAGCCATTTTCTCACATTTGCGTATAAATAAATCATACGGACTAGTCAAATAATACACATTTACGTGATTCATCCACTTTCAAACAGTCGGTGTAGGCAATAGCTGGGATAGGTAGAAACGAGTCTTTGGAAATCTTGGCCAACAAACACATACACAAATGACTGCATGCATATATATATATATATACGTAAAAAACGTTAGTTACGGACGTCATGATGTGCATCTTCTCTTTTTTAACTAGAATATGACCCGTGCTAGAGCACGGTTTTAAATTTCTTCTTTTTGTTTTTTGGTAATTTATTTAAACATTGTATATGTTATTATTTTATTTGTTTTAAGAGATTTTTTGGATGGAATACTATAGCATTAAATCATATACTGAAATATGACTTATGAAAAAAAACATATATTCCTTAAGATATATCTAGTATATCTAGATTTTGACCCGCAATATAACGCGGATTAAGCTGTGTGATAAAAAATAATTTTTATTTGTTAATTTTATTTGATTTGTTTGGTGTTTAAAATTATATATTGTATTTTGATTTGTTAATTCTACATATGTCTGTCAAAATCATCGTGACCGAGAAAGCCTACCAAACAACATTATTCTAAACTTTAATCCGAGAAATCATATTTTTGAAATTTTAATCCGTGCTCTAAGAAAAAATCATATTTCTTGAATTTTTTCATATTATAGTGACATATTATTGACCGTGCTATAACAAATCAAATTAGAGTGTTTATAATTTTTATTTTTTTTATCTATCATTTATTTAAGATACTCTTAAGAATATCAAATTAAACTATTTTTAAAGTTTCTAAATTAAATTATTTAAAAAGTTTATTATAATATATAAAACTATAGAATTCAACAAAAGAAATATATAAAATGAATTTAAATATCCAAATTTTGACCTGTTACTCAGTCAAATTTTTTTGATAAAGTTAGCTAAGATTTTATTTTTTAGTATAATTGAAAATCACTTGTAATCTATGGAATAGTGATTAATTTCTATTCTGAGATTTTTTTGTCTATATATGGTTGGTTAAATATGCTTTGAGATTTTATTTTATTCTTTGGCATATTCTTTGTAGGAGGATCATAATCCTAAATCTATATAACCTATCAAAAAATTAATCCATATAACCTATCAAATAATAAATCTTTGTTATAACCTATATTAATATTATATAGTCTACCAATTTGAAGTTGTGTACTTCCCTTTTATTATAAAGGGAATTCATGTATTTAAAATATTCTTAAGAATATCAAATTAAACAATTTTTAAAGTTTCCAAATTAAATTATTTAAAAAGTTTATTATAATATATAAAACTTTAGAATTCAACAAAAAAATATATAAAATGAATTTAAATATTCAAATTTTGACCAGTTACTCAGTCAAAAATTTCTAATAAAGTTAGCTAAGATTTTTTTTTTTTTAGTATAATTGAAAATCAATTGTAATATATGGAATAGTGATTAATTTCTATTAATTTCTGAGATTTTTTTGTCTATATATAGTTGGTTAAATATGCTTTGAGATTTTATTTTATTCTTTGACATATTCTTTTTAGGAGGATCATAATCCTAAATCTATATAACCTATCAAAAAATTAATCCATATAACCTATCAAATAATAAATCTTTGTCATAACATATATTAATATTATATAGTCTACCAATTTGAAGTTGTGTACTTCCCTTTTATTATAAAGGAGATTGTTAAAAACTATCATGAGCATCTAGACGTAAGTTAAAGTAACTGTGGATAAAAATCAGATATACATCCCTATTTTTTTCTTTTTTTGTCAAAGTACATCCCTATTTGAAATTAAGTTTAAAAACTAACCACGATGCTAACGGCTACCTTTTTAATGTATTACTAGTATTTTGAGCTAATATGTCTCCGGTTATCTAATATTACTACAATGGCGTTGATTACTTGTCTAAATAATTGATTTACGTATGCAAATATTGTTATTCTTTTTGCATCTCTAAATATTCAAAGATGAATGAATACCAATCATTTTGTCGATTGTATATGAGAATTATAGTCGCATGTGCATACCAAAAATTTATCATCATTAGATCCTATGTTCAAATTAATTAATCTTTCTTGTGGTTGTTCAGATTTAAGCTTAAGGAAATAATCTATCTCCTATTTACCTTGCTACGGTTCAAAACTAGACTCCCTAGCTATACCGTGCTGAATGAGACTAACTACATATTTTGACAGAAGTTGGGCCCTCTGTTGCGCCGCTAACCTGGGCATGACGACCAACCTTAACGGTGGCGACAACAGTTACCCAACGGTAACCGTGACCGCCATAACGGTGACGCTCATTGAGCATTGTTTCAGTCGACGTCAAGAGGAAACAGCGATGGAATTTTACACTTGTTTGTTAGAAAACAGCCTGATGGTCGACGATGCTTCCAAGAAACCACTCTTGGAAGTTTTGTTCAAGTACGGTAAGAGAAGCGAAGCTTGGTCATTGTTCCATAACGTCTTCGTTTATACTATAATACTAATGGTATGGATTCAGAGCACTCTGAGCCTATAATAAATACAATGGTGAATGAGCTTTTCAAACTGGATATGTCTAAGGAAGCAATTGATTCATTCGATGGAGTGAGTGCAAGACAAGGCTTCTTTAAGCACAAATTCAGGCATGTACCTTACGCCAACATAATCACGAGGTGTTGTGAAGATGGGAATTTGTTGCCCAAGGCAAACAGGATCTTTCGTGAGTTAATAAAGGAGAATCCATCGGCTTGCAAGATTTCAACATTCGAAGAAATGATAAATGCGTATCTAAAGGCCGGGAGGCTCGATGATGCGTTGGAAACAGCAAACAAGATGGTGGATGCACATCTAAGCCAAGTTTCTTCGTTGTTAAAGAGTTGACGCTAACGATCGAATTGGTTAACTTATTATAGATTTTAATTTACTCTACTCTACTAAGTAATTTCAGCTTCATGTTATTTTCATCATCAGTTTCAGTTTCTTTTTTTCGAACATGTGAGCTTCATGAATTAATTTAGTTTCAGTTTCAGGTGATGCTCTTCTTCTAACTTATACTAATAATAGTCTAAGAAGAAACTCTCGCATTCTTTTTCATGGGCTGTCTCAATCTGTACTTGTCTTCATGCATGCCAAAAATTTGTTATGAACAAGTCCATGTTTATATAATTAAATTTTAATTAATTTGATAAATTCCCGGTAGACATCTTGAAATCCCTTTATCAATCGGATCTACATGTCGAGATAACCAAAATAAATTATTTATATTTCAATAACTGAAATCTAAAAGACTTAACTGTTGGATTGGTGCATATGTTGACAATGTAAATAAATTTCATTGTGGGGTTTATTGGAAGTTCAGGATACGCATCTCAGATCCTGAACTTGCAAAACAGATCTTGTCAAGCAAGTTAGGTTTCTTTGTCAAATCACAAATAACTACCGGCGGTTGATGCGTGTCCTCATTATCAACAATGGATATCATCTATATACGGTGCCGTTTCCTCAATCTCTCTCTTCGTTCATCTTTATGTTTTTAGCTTTTTCTTAAATATATGAACTTTCCTTAGAGGAGGGATGCGTAACACACACGTTCTCTCTATGTTATATATTATTAGGAGAGACATTTCTTTACTGGAGCTGAACAGAGCCGAGGATCCTGAACTTGCAAAACAGATCTTGTCAAGCAAGTTAGGTTTCTTTGTCAAATGACAGATAAGACCCGAGGTCATCTAACTTATCGGCATCATCAAAGGACATGTCTTTGTCGAAGGTACGGATTGGGTTCGCCATAGAAGAATCTTGAACCCTGCTTTCTCCATGGATAGGCTCAAGGTCTTTTTATCCTTCTCTCTTAACTCTATTTGAGAACTTAACCCTTAGGGAAGACAGACGACGTAGTTTATCTATTTTTTTGTTGTGATTTTTGATTTTGTTGATCAGAACATGACGAACGTTGTGGCTTGTACGCTAAAGATGTTAGAGGAGTGGAAAGAAGAGAGGAGTAAGGAAGAAACAGAGCAATCAAAGATTATAAAGGATATGAACAGAGACTATCAAAGACTAACCGCCGATATAATAGGAAAAAAATTGCGGGTTTAAAGGATGCTAGTGAAAACATTTGGATATGAGTTGCAAGTTTTAGGAGTTCATTAGAACCGCAGGACAAGCTCAAGTTGAAAATATCAATGAAGTGATTTCTCATTGGAGTCTCTCACGAGAAACTAAAAGAGACAAGTGCTGGTGTGGAGATGTGATGTTAAACTTGGAGAACAACTACAGTTGGGTTACAGATTAGGGGAGGAGGAAGTTGTGCAAAATTGGTTTGATCTTCTTAAAATTTTCAAGAAGAGGCTAGCAAAGAAGAGGTTAAAACCCAAAACAAACCCATAAAGACTCGAACTTTAAAAACCCTACAAACCCAAAAAAAAAAAAAAAAAAGCCATCCTTTGAACAATCAGAGCATAATAATTCTCAAAAGTTCAATCTTTTTAAAACAGAACAACAACAACAAACCAAAAAGAAAAAATTCAACTTTCCTTATAATCGATTTATTTCCGATGGGCTTTACTTTTCCTACTAAAACCCAAAAACCAACCGAAACAAAATCAAATCTTTTTGTAACACAAAAAAAAAAGAAAAGAAGGATTTTTACCTCGTTCCTCGCTTAGATAAAAAAAAGGTTCTTAAACTTTGTAGTTTGTTTTGTTTTCCAGATGCTGAGAAGTTACCAAGCGAGGAACGAGGTATTACTCATCATCTGAGGTCAAACCTTTGAAGATGAATCCGCTAGTCTTCTTCTTCTAGTCATCATACTCATCATCATCATCATCTGAAGTATAAAAGTAAGATTTTTTTAACAAAAAAAGATTGAAGAACCCTTAAAAAAAATATGCAACACTCCAAAAAAAAAAAAAAACTTACTCTCTTGATTTTGTGTTGTCTCTCTCTCTCTTTTCTATGTAAAACTTACTCTCTCTTTTATATATATATAAGAGAAAAGAAACTTGTATGTGTTTTATTTATTTAGTAATTAAATTAAGTAAGTTTTTTGTTTTCTTGCCATATGAACCATACCCAGTATCCCATACATCAAAGTTTTGGGGAGGAGGAAGTTGTGCAAAATTAGTTCGATTTTCTTAAAGTTTTCAAGAAGAGGCTAGCAAAGAAGAGGTTAAAACCCAAAAAAAAAAGCCATCCTTTGAACAATCAGAGCATAATAATTCTCAAAAGTTCAATCTTTTTAAAACATAACAACAACAACAAACCAAAAAGAAAAGATCAAACTTTCCTAATAATCGATTTATCTCCGATGGGCTTTGGAAGATTGAACTTTAAAACACAACAACAACAAACCAAAAAGAAAATCAATTTATCTCCATGGGCTTTACTTTTCCTAACAAAACCCAACAACCAACCGAGAGAAAATCAAATCAAAGAGAGGATTTTTACCTCGTTGCTAGCTTGGTAACAAGTCAGCAGCATCTGGAACACAAAAAAAAAACTACAAACCTCAAGAACTTGTTTTTATCTAACCCATACAAAAAAAATTAAAAAAGGTCAAACCTTTGAACAAGAATCCGCCGCTAGTCTTCTTGTTCCAGCCATCATCCTCATCCTCATCATCATCATCATCTAACCCAAAACAAGTGTAAAAGTAAAAAAATTTTAACAAAAAAAAAAAAGATTGAAGAACCCTTAAAAAAAAAAAATATGCAACACTGAAATCATGTAGTATAATGTAAGATTTTTTTAAAAAAAAATTGAAGAACCCTAAAAAAGAAAAACTATGCAAACTCCAAAAAAAAAATCATAAGGGTTCTCAATTTTTCATTTTTCATTTTTATTAATAAAAAATCATTTTTATTACTACAATGGCGTTGATTACTTGTCTAAATAATCAATAGTATACATTTTCTATACTACAAAAACTATGATTTAACATAAATGCAATGCTTGAAGAGAAAGCAAATTATGTACAGTATTGTGATACAGATCGATATCTATTTATTACTTAAGTTAAAGTAACTGTGGATAAAAATCAGATATACATTCCTATTTTTTTCTTTTTTTGTCAAAGTACATCCCTATTTGAAAATTAAGTTTAAAAACTAACCACGATGCTAACGGCTACCTTTTTAATGTATTACTAATATTTTTCGCCGAATGGTATCATGGTCATAATTCATAAATCAGATATTATATAGAAAAATTCTTGGGTTCACCCCCTAGGGGTGAACCTCTTATATTCACCCCCTCTTAATTAACCAATCAAAATACAACAAAATGCCATGTCATATATCATATTTATAAAATAAATCAAAATTAAAATAAAAAGACAAAACAAATAAAGGAAACAAATTCTGTAGATTTTTTAATAAGGAAATTATGTCGGTTTAAGTTTATAAAAAAATGATTAGAGTGTAGATTTTACAATTAAAAACAAATATATGTCGGTTTGGGTTTATAAAAGAGTGATTAGGGTTTAGATTTTATAATTAAACAAAATTATATGTCGGTTTGGGTTTACAAATTAGTGGTTAAGGTTTAGATTTTATAATTAAACGAAATTATATGTCGGTTAGGGTTTATAAAAAAGTGGTTAGGGTTTAGGATTTAGATTTTACAATCAAACAAATTTATATATCGGTTTGGGTTTATAAAAGAGTGGTTAGGGTTTAGATTTTACAATTGAAGAAAATTATATGTCGGTTTGAGTTTATAAAAGAGTAATTAGGGTTTAGATTTTACAATTAAACAAAATTGTATTTCAATTTGGGTTTATAAAAGAGTGGTTAGAATTTAAATTACACAATTAAAAAAAATTGTTGGTTTGGGTTTATAAAAAAGTAATTTGAATTTTGATATTATAATTAAAAACTATAATATAATATTTAGAATTAACAATTATAAAATTAATTGATATACAAATTTTGTTTTTTTAATTAATCATTTGTTTCCTTAGTTAATAGGGGGTGAATAAGAGTGGTTCACCCCTAGGGATGAACCCAAGAATTGTTCGTTCACCCTTAGGGGTGAACCCAAGAACTGTTCTATTATATATATGACCGAATAGAATATGACTGTTGGGCTTAGCTTGCAGTGTGATGAGTAACTCATTACAGATTGTTTTTGGAAATTTATCGGGTTTTGCCTTGTTATTCCATAAAACACTAATCAATGACGATACAATACGTTTTCCACAATCTTGTCGTGTCGACTTGAGGGTACAGTGTTATGTCCAAACCATTATTGCTTGATTACGGGAAAATACGAACTGTAATTTACAAGGTAACATTTATGCAAATATTGTTTTTCATATTGCGTTTCAAAATATTCAAAGATATATGAGTGCCAATATGAGAATTATAGTCGCATATATGCATACCAAAAATTTGTTATCACTAGATCCTATGTTCAAATTAATTCAGCTTTCTTGTGGTTTTCAGATTTAAGCTTTTAGGAAGGCAATCATCACCTTTGCACGAAAAAAAAAAAGGAAGGCAATAACCATTTGTTCTATCTCCTTTTTATGTTGCTACGTACAGTTCAAAACTAGACTCAGTATATCGTGCCGAATGACACTAGCTTCTAACTACATATTTTAGTCAAAACTGAAATATATATATATATATATATATATGGACGAAAAAATCATCAAACAATCCATAGATCCAATGTTCAAACATTTCATCATTGGTATCGAGGATTTTGTTGTTCTTTTGTTAGTAAAAGATAAAGAGAAACATATCGATGGTTTTCTTTTCCGAAATTTTGGGTTGCTTCCTAGCCTTACTTATCCAATGTGGAAAAAGAATGTAATTGATTCGATTTATACTTAAAAACACATGCGTACGATTCTTAATTTCTTATAGCTGTTATAGTGCATGCATTTACGAAGTTATCGTTAATAGATAATTGACTTTGTATCATTTCCCACTAACCTATAGTTTTATGAGCAAGTGTTTATATAATAATTTTTTTAATTTGAGAAATTCCCGGTAATTGTATCAGATATCTCGATATCTCAAAATAAATGATTTATATTTCAATAATTGATTCTATAAGACTATAAGTGTTGGATTGTGGGAGTTTATTAGGCGATAGTAACGGACATCAAACCTGTGTTTTTTTTTTTTATAATGTTGACGCGACGATACATTTAAACAAATAGTAGTGTATAACATCTAAAAATTTTGATGCTACCCCGAAAAAAATTATAAAAATGTTGTCGCGCGCCTAACCAATAAACCTAAACGACATTATTCTGTCAATATTGTCTACCATCATCGACATTGTATCTCTGTTATTATTTCATCACTAACACCAACTACAAAAGTTGAAATGAAACATTAAACGGTGTCTTTACCAATTACACATATCATGTCTATAGTATTGATCTAATGATCTTTGTCCCAAAAAAAAAAAAAGAGTCTATAGTATTGATCATTATGTCATATAGCTTACGTCATTTACGCGACGTCAAATTACTATGCGTACGCTCACATAGCAAATATAAGTCAGATAGAGAGATTTTAAATGTGAAATCAAAGACTAGTAATTGTGACTTTTCACTTTTGGTCGTTCATAACAAACAAAAAAAAAAATAATAATAATAAGTGCACGTATGAATGAATAGAAAGTATGAATTGTCTCCTAAATAAACAAAAACAAATAAATGACAAATCATATCTGTGAACAAGTGAAAAGTCACAATTACTAGTCTTTGATTTTAAATTACATATTGGTCATCTTAATTTTTTTTTTTTTTTTTTTGACAAACAGTCATCTTAACATAAAAAAAACAAAAAAAAAATTTACATATGGTCACGAGTAACGATTTTTCAAAATTCACATTTTTTTTATAATAAAAATAATAACTATGTAATGGGCCTGATTTAGTGAACATGCTTGCACCAATACAAACCCAAAACGCAGCGTATCGAAAAGCATCATCATATCCAGTAAACAAACTCTTGTCTCTCTTGAACAAAGAAACTTGCGAGGCGCCATGGCAACTTCCTCTGCTCACCTCTCGTTTCTCGCCGGACGTTTCTCCTCTGAACGGATCGTATTACTTCGTCAGAGAGGTGAATTTCGTCCACCAGTTACCCGGTTCCGGTGCTCGGCTGGAAAGAGCGGATTCTTCACGCGGCTGGGTCGTTTGATTAAGGAGAAGGCCAAAAGCGACGTGGAGAAGGTTTTCTCCGGATTCTCCAAAACTAGGGAGAATCTAGCAGTCATCGACGAGCTCTTACTCTTCTGGAACCTCGCCGAAACAGACCGAGTTCTCGATGAATTGGAAGAGGTCCTCTCTTAACCTCTTAATTCTCTTATTTGTCGATATCTCTAGGTTTAGGATGCAAATGGAGTTTATCTAATGGTGATATTTGAAATTTCAGGCGCTATTGGTTTCTGATTTTGGTCCCAAGATTACGGTTAGAATTGTTGAGAAGCTAAGAGAGGATATTTTGTCTGGGAAACTCAAATCAGGAAGCGAGATCAAGGTTTATGTTGATCCAAACTATAGCATACGTACATATTAGGAATCAGGCTTTATAACTTAGTTGATCCAAAGTTGTGAATGGTGTAGGATGCATTGAAAGGAAGTGTGTTAGAGATGCTGGCTATGAAAAACAGCAAGACAGAGCTTCAAATGGGTTTCAGGTTCTCTTCTTCATTTTGCTCTGTTACTAGTTTGGTCTGCTCTGGGGCTATGGAAGACTGTGGTTTTAAGTTTGGTTTTATGCTATGGTGTATCAGGAAACCTGCTGTTATTATGATTGTTGGAGTCAATGGCGGTGGGAAGACTACTTCTCTTGGTAAGGAAATAATCTCAATATGTATAATTAATGGTTTACACCAAGTTGGAACTCAAAAGACTAAAACTTGGTTTGCATTGGGTTTAGCCACAGAGAGATCTTATGTGTAAGAGTTGGCTTTTGTTTTTCAGGAAAGCTGGCTCATAGGTTCAAGAATGAAGGAACTAAGGTACGTACACCTTTCATGTTGGATTTCATTGTAGACACTTTTTGTTCTTCTCTTGAGATTTGGATGGGATATTAGGAAGTGGTTGCTTATAATAGGTAATGAGAATATACTAGGATAGGTAGAAATAGGAATTGAGAGTATCAGTATGTTCATCAGCAATCCTGCGATGAATTGTTATAGGTATTAATGGCAGCAGGTGATACATTTAGAGCAGCAGCAAGTGACCAGTTAGAGATATGGGCAGAGAGGACTGGGTGTGAGATTGTTGTGGCTGAAGGAGAGAAGGCTAAAGCAGCAACAGGTAAAACCAATGCACTGTTTTGCTCGTAAGTATCAGTGTTGAAGGCAAACAAACAACTTTAGCTCATTATCAAAACACTTTGTTTCTGAATAGTTCTCTCAAAGGCTGTGAAAAGAGGGAAGGAGGAAGGTTATGATGTTGTACTGTGTGACACATCTGGACGTAAGCATATATCAGAGTTTGCTAGTTTACTTAAAAACATGCTTTTGCACTGTTTTGACTGATCTGAGGAACATTACAACTCTTTATGTAAGGTCTTCATACTAATTACAGCTTGATGGAGGAGTTGATTGCATGCAAAAAAGCAGTGGGCAAGGTTGTCTCTGGTGCACCCAATGTGAGTGATCCTTTATATTATCCCATTGTGTTATCTCCAATTTTGATTGTATGTTAGCTAAATATAATTTTCACGGAATTGTTAGGAGATCCTACTTGTCCTTGATGGAAACACTGGTTTAAACATGCTTCCACAAGCTAGAGAATTCAACGAGGTACCATATGAAAACCACCTAAACCTAGTGTTTTTGGCTCCCCAAACTGTAAATTTATTGTAAAATCTTGAGATTTTTGGTCAGGTTGTTGGTATTACCGGTTTGATATTGACGAAACTAGATGGCTCTGCTAGAGGAGGCTGTGTGGTAAAACTTCCACAATTTTTTGATCTCCTCTCTCACCTAAAAAGCTGTTATTTTTCATTAGCTCTGTCATTGAAACTGATTCTGCGTGTCTTGCTTGCAGGTAAGTGTGGTTGAGGAATTGGGCATTCCTGTAAAGTTTATCGGTGTAGGGGAAGCTGTAGAAGATCTACAACCTTTTGATCCTGAGGCCTTTGTGAATGCTATATTCTCCTAAGCCATAAATAAAACCTCATCTTTTTCCGAAAGCTATCATCTTCAATGCACGCCAGAGCCAAGTGAAAACTTCCCAGTACTTTCACCGGAGATGCAAATGAAGCATTCCTTTTAAAGTTTCTTGGAAATTCTTAGGTCATCAAGCTTCTCTGGAATGGATGCAAGTTTTGAATTTTAATGATGTGACAAAGCTCGTTGGCACACTGAGAGTAATCACATACACAAAGAATGTAACGACTAACGAGTCAGAGAGACCGCTTGTATCTCACTCCTATTTTGTATATTTTGTTAATGTTGTATTAGTTTTGAAGAAATCCGCAATGATAAGCACATGAACTGGAAATAGATAGCGCCGTATACAATCTTTCCCATGTGCTTCTTCAGTTTTCAAGCCCCATCTATGGTAAAGGCCTAAATTGCTTCATAAACAATTGAATTCAGAATTCAGACTCAATACTTCCCCTGAATATGGTATGTAGTACTAATTCCAAGTTTTTTTTTTTGGGGTCAAATGTATTTAAGAGAGAAAGAAAACTATTAGATGAAAAATACACATCTTCGCGACTAACGACTACTTATCATTCTTTTCCGTTGTAGGAGAATATTCAAAGTACTATTGTAATATCCTTTTCTTCAAATTTCTAAAGTCTTATATATTAGCAGAGAAAATTTTCTCCAAAAAGTCTTATATACACATATGTTTCCCTTTTTTTTCCCCTAAATAAGGTGTAACAAAAGAAAATACAATATATGAACAAATGTATATGTTTTGATTTTTTTAAAAACTAATATTTTATGCATAGAAATTATTTGCTCGATACCAATTTCCTTTGAAAGTAATGAAAAAAAAATAGTATACTTTTAATTTTTAGAATTTAGAAATGATTTCAACGTTTTATTTTGAATAAAACAAGAGAAGGAAAATGACATAAATAAGGAATTTTAGGAAATTATAATTTTTATGCGTCACGATTATTTTTATCGACCAATCACTGTTCTCCAGGACAAAAAAAAAGTGAGGACCATAGTTTAAGCGACACTCTTAGATTTAAGATCGGTCCAATTTATATGATATCAATCCACACTCACATCTTCCGCCATTATCATCATCTCTATCTCTTTTGAAAACGCTTCACATCCTTCTTCTTCCCCTTCGCGATCCCTTCTGCAACCAGATTCAATGGCGGCGAAAAAACCCGGAGTGATCGCTTTGTTCGACGTCGACGGTACTCTCACAGCTCCAAGGAAGCAAGCTACTCAAGAATTGCTAGATTTTATCCGTGAATTGCGTAAGGTATGTGATTGCTTTGCTCAGTTGCGTTTCTATGAGTCAGTCGTGTTTATTATTATGCCTGGTTAGTGTTCGATATAATGTCTTGTGAGAGTTGCTGTAGGTCGTCACTATTGGAGTCGTCGGTGGATCTGATCTTAGCAAGATATCTGAGCAGCTTGGGAAAACAGGTACGACTCTGATCGGATCCCAAAAACTGTAATTTCTGGTAGAGTTTTCGATTTTGGTATTAAAGTTTGGATTTTTTCGTAAATTTGATGGGGATGGTCTCTTTTGTTCTGTTTTCTACTGTATGGATCCTTTAACAAACTACATAAGACGTTTTGACTAGATCTATCAGCACCATGGATACAGAAGATCTTTAAAGTCTATAGATTTGGAATTTAGTATATAGCTGCTGATCATTATCTTTGTTGTCTTGAGTTCAAGTTCTGGAATGTGTTTGATTTCCCCTGGAGTCTTAGTTTTCATCTGATTTTCTTTTAGAGGGGATTTTAGATCTGGCTCTATTTGTTTATGCCTTGTGATTCTCCAGCTGTTTTAGCTGAAACGTTTGAATTCGTTCAATTTTTGCAGTCACTCACGACTATGATTATTGTTTCTCTGAGAATGGTCTTGTTGCCCATAAAGATGGCAAATCCATTGGAATTCAGGTGCATATCTAACAACGGATTTTACTTCTTTATTTTTCATTGTTGTTTTGTCGGTTCTTTTTGTTTCTTAATAGATTGTATCTTTTTTTTTTCTCAGAGCCTGAAGCTGCACCTTGGAGAAGATAAACTCAAGGTAAATCACATATCATTGTCCCTTTATGTGTGATAGTTAGCAGCAGTTGCTTTAATGTTTCTTTAGTGGTTTCATTGATGTTGAAGTGTATGCTTAGTATATGTATATGGATAGTTTGTGATTGTGTAAAACTGATGATGCAGGAGTTGATAAACTTTGCGCTGCACTACATTGCAGACTTGGATATTCCAATTAAAAGGTATAATGTGGATCCATCTACTAGTTTATATAGTCATGTTTGCAAAGTGATGAGATGATTTACTTTCTTGAAATTTGTATACATAGGGGAACATTTATTGAATTCCGTAATGGAATGCTCAATGTATCACCTATTGGTCGCAACTGCAGCCAAGAAGAAAGAGACGAATTCGAGAGATATGATAAGGTAAAAATAAACAATTTTGTTTTTCAGTTTCTTATATAAATTTTCTTTGAGCATTGTTATCATTTCAAGATATTTTCTTGTCTTAAAAGGTTCAAAACATCCGGCCAAAAATGGTAGCTGAACTTCGTGAGCGGTTTGCGCATCTTAACCTTACTTTCTCAATTGGAGGACAGATTAGCTTCGATGTGAGTATAATCAAAACATTGACTATAACAATTCCTTAAAATCTGTTTTTTGAGTTACTGAGTCTTTTCTTATTGTTATGACTCAGGTCTTCCCTAAAGGTTGGGATAAGACTTACTGCTTGCAATACCTGGAAGACTTCAGTGAAATCCATTTCTTCGGTGACAAAACCTATGAGGTAGAAAACTCAACTCAACTTTTCCAAATCTCTTCGTTACTTCTTGTATGATATGGTTTCCGTTGAGCTTGATGAGTAAAAAAGTTGGCTTGTATAACTTACCGCAGGGTGGAAACGATTATGAAATCTATGAATCACCAAAAACAATTGGCCATTCAGGTTAGTTACTTAGATATATTACACAATGTATATCTCTCTTAAAAGATAATTTTTGCATGACAAGTAGGATTGTTTATGTTGATGCAGTTACGAGTCCAGATGACACAATGGCAAAATGCAAGGCTCTGTTTATGTCTTGAAACACCATCCATCTGGATAAAACAGAGTTTGATTCTTCTTTTGCGAAATCTTGCAACTTTTGATTGTTTACATTACAAGGAATGGAGAAAAGTGTGTGTTGCGTAATACTACTATCGATACTGTATGTTTTTGAATTTTGATTCATCAAATAAAATAAGGTCAAAGATATAACCTCTTCAAAAAGAAATCTGATGTTTAAAGATTTCGTTTTACAAAACAGATTCTCTCCAAAAAAAAGGCTTTAAAACTTTACAAGAATATACAGAAACAAACAACAAACAATTTTTGTATACATAATTACTTAATTCAAACATAAAAAGCATATTAAAAACTTGAAACTCAAGGAACTGATAAGATTCGTTCCTCCACATCACATTCAAGACTCAACGACGGGCTCAGCCTCTTCTTCTTCTTCTCCTGCAGCTTCAGGGACTGCTTCCTCTTCCTCTTCTTTTGCCTCGGGAGCTGAGTCGGTGTCTTCGATAGGTTTGAGATCATCGGAAGGGGGAGAAGCGCCACCGGAAGAGGCAGATCGACGGTGGTTAGCAGCAGCTTGATGGACGTGGTTGTAACTCCCTTTCTCGAGGAAGAGCTGATTGAAATGGACTTTACAGTAGAGGACGCCGTTAAGAGAAGCGTAAGAAGAGTGAGTCAAAGGACAACCACTGTGAGCACACCTGAAGCAATTCTTGTGGTAACACTCTCCTTCCATTGTTACTTTCTCAAGTGGGTAAACCGTTTTCTTACAAGTTGCACATTTGTCTTGTGTTCCACTGAAGAACGATGATAGCTTGCTCGGAGTTCGAGTCTTGCAGAATAAAAAAGATCAGATGGACAGGGAAGTAAAAAGATGAATCTTTGAAGACAGAGAGAAAGAGAGATTAGACAATACCAGATCATTGGGCTTGTCGGTCTTTCCAGTCTGAAAGTTCTTGCTGTAATTGCCAGACTCTTTGAAAAGCTGTTCGAAGTGTGGCTTACAGTAAAGAACTCCATCCATTGATGAGTAATTGCTTATCTGTTTATGTTATAAAAAAAAAACCATTGTCGGAAAAAAAACAGAGGAGGAAGAAAGAAATGAAAGAGTCAAAGAGAGAGACTGACCACGAGAGTGCCTTTGCAATGGGTGCATTTGAAACAAGATTTGTGATAAGTATTACCCTCTAATGTCAAGAGATCCATAACATAGACGGTTTTGTCACATGCCTTGCATTTATCCAATGTTCCTGTAAACGACATTTTTTTTTTTCTCTCTACTCTTCTTCTTTATTAATGGCTGTTTCTTCGTTGGCCCGGTTTGAGTCTCCCAGACAACGACGACGAGGATACAAAAAAAAGAACTCGAGATCTCTGTTTCCTTTCTTTTTCATGTCTCTTATTTATCAAAACAAAAAAAGAGTCTTGCATGAGAGAGGTAATTTTGGATCCAGTGGTAGAGATTCGAAAGAGGAGAGAACCCACCATTAAAAAAAATTAACGTCGATCAATTTTTAGATTCCGAGCTTAAAACGAAAGGACTTCGTTTTCTCAACGTTTTTAGCCGTAGCTCTCTCTATTTTTAAAAAATTAGAGGGAGTATAATAAAAAAAAAAGAACAATTAAGAAACTTGGGGTTTTATTAATAATTATTGAAAAGTATGGGACTAAATTAACAATTATGAAAAAGTATGGGGGTGTATTAGTGAAATAATGGGGGAGTGGATAAGAGTGAGTGAAATAAGAAAAAAACGGAAAAATCAATAAAAATAAAAAAAAACAACGAAACGACTCCGGCGGCGAGTGTATTTGTGTCTGTGTTTTGTTTTGTATCTTTTTCTTTCACTTTCTCAGTAAACCAGACGACAAAATTTTCCCGAGAAAATTACTATTTCTCTTCTTCAATTATTCTCTTTTTCGATTAATTGTTCCGATCTTTACTTAGAGAGTTGAATCAAACATCTCCATTACGAGTTGTTGTTTTTTGTAAGCTGTTGAAGATTATTTTCTTCGAATTAGGGTTCTCTGTTGTGTATAATTTGGAGATCGGATTTGTGTGATGAATAATAATAGAGGAAGATTTCCTCCGGGGATTGGAGCGGCGGGTCCTAATTTTCAGTCACAGACTCCGAATCCGAACCCGCCTCAGCAACCTCAAGAGTACCTTCAGTCACGGTCTCCGTTTCCTCAGCAACCTCAAACTCAACCTCCACAGTATCTCCAGTCTCAACATGATGCTCACCAGTTCGTTCAACGGTCTTACCCACAGACCAATCCTCACCAGCTTCAACAACAACAACAACAACAATGGTCTGGAGGACGCGCTCAGCTTCCTAGTGATCCGAGTTATGTAGATGAAGTTGAGAAGACGGTTCAGTCTGAAGCTAACAACGATTCTAAGTAAGTGCTTGTTGGATTAATTTCATAAGAATGGTTGTTATGAATGGTGAAGTAGTAGTGTTGTTTAGTGTTCTGCCATACATTGAGCTTACCAACTATGTGTATTCTCATGCTTATATTAGTACTCAAGATTGGAAGGCAACCTTAAAGCTGCCTCCACGAGATGATCGTTACCAGACAGAGGTATGATATGATTCCTTTATGTAATAATTGCTTCTGAAAGTCTCCTGAGTTATCAACCCTTGTTTTGAAATGACATCACATGTTGTCTGCAGGATGTGACTGCCACTAAAGGAAATGAATTTGAAGATTACTTTTTGAAGAGAGATCTGCTTAGAGGAATTTACGAAAAAGGTTTTGAAAAGCCTTCACCTATTCAGGAAGAAAGCATTCCTATTGCTTTGACTGGTAGTGATATTCTTGCTAGAGCCAAAAATGGGACAGGCAAGACTGGTGCCTTCTGCATTCCGACCCTTGATAAAATTGATCCAGAGAACAATGTCATTCAAGGTTTTTGTTTCCTTCCCTTTCAGCAATCTTCTCTCCTTCCTTCTTTCCATTTATATAAAGCTACTTTCTTGCTGGGTGCACCCCTTGTTGATCTATCTTCTTGTGCAGCTGTGATTCTAGTTCCAACCCGAGAGCTGGCCCTTCAGACATCACAGGTTTGTAAGGAGCTTTCCAAATATCTTAAAATTGAGGTTATGGTCACCACTGGCGGTACCAGTCTGAGAGATGATATCATGCGATTATATCAACCTGTACACTTGCTGGTTGGAACTCCTGGAAGAATATTAGATCTTTCCAAAAAGGGTGTGTGTGTTTTGAAAGATTGTACCATGCTTGTAATGGACGAGGTGAGTTCCTGATTCTTTTTGTCCCTTTTGTCTGCTATACCAGAGCTACAAATCAATTCCTGTTATCCTAAATATTTGCCAATTGGATAGACTAAATTTCTTTTTCTCATGAGCTCGTTGTGCTGACTCGTAAACATCTTTATCAGGCCGACAAGCTTTTGTCTGTAGAATTTCAACCTTCCATAGAGGAGTTGATACAGTTCTTGCCAGAAAACCGTCAGATTCTGATGTTTTCGGCTACATTTCCTGTCACTGTGAAGTCCTTCAAGGATCGATATCTCAGGAAGCCTTACATTATCAATCTCATGGATCAGCTCACACTTGTGGGTGTTACCCAATATTATGCTTTTGTTGAAGAGAGACAGAAGGTGCACTGTCTGAATACGCTATTCTCTAAGGTCAGATTTTCAGACAGCCCTAGACCCAAATGTTTTATTTTCTGGCTACTTAATGTAGTGGATCTTTATAAGGCATTCTTGTTTATCAATTTCAGCTCCAAATAAACCAATCCATTATCTTTTGCAACTCTGTTAATCGTGTGGAGCTGTTGGCCAAGAAAATCACAGAACTCGGTTACTCATGCTTCTATATCCATGCTAAGATGGTTCAAGATCATCGTAACAGGGTTTTCCATGATTTTCGCAATGGTGCTTGCAGAAACCTTGTTTGCACTGGTACATTTAGTGTTACTCATTTACTGGAAAAGCGACAAATGTGTTTAAGTTTTACGAGAAATGTCTGTCTGTTGCAGATTTGTTTACACGTGGGATTGACATTCAAGCTGTGAATGTTGTCATAAATTTTGATTTTCCTAGGACTTCTGAGTCCTATCTACACAGGGTATGTTAAAGGGAAACTGATACTGATTTGTAAATCTTAAGCACATTTTTCTTTTTCATATTGTGAATGGTATTTTTGCTTCATTACATGACCAGGTAGGCAGATCGGGAAGATATGGACACCTTGGGTTGGCTGTGAATTTGGTAACTTATGAGGACCGCTTCAAAATGTTCGTGTTTTTTGTTCTGCTTTTGTCTTTAAACTGGTGTGGCCTCTCTTTTCGAACATGCAATAGCTTTCTTACTCATTTATTTGGTTTCCAACAGGTATCAAACTGAGCAAGAACTTGGAACTGAAATCAAGCCAATACCTTCACTTATCGACAAGGCAATCTACTGTCAGTAACTTCTACCTGGTGCACATACTCCACCGGGCAAGGCATTGATGGAGTAACCGGTAAGACATATCCCTCTCTAGGCATCTCGACATTAAAACCAAACTTGCATTGCTTATAGACCAAATTCCCAATGATTGATTTGTCAGTGTTAAGGTGTATTGAGGAGGCAAATCATTCACCTTTGGCAGCCACGATCTCGTTCCAGATATGAAGGCAACACAGAGTACTGTACCGAGGCAAGAAGAGACAGTATATAGGTGGTTGATGGCGATGGAAGCGTTTGGTTTTAGCTAAACCTTCAAAGCAGTACTGGCTTGGTTTGGTTTGGTTTGAAGACTTCTTCTGCTGCATGATATGAACCTTTAAGCTGCCCTTCTCTCATTTTCATATTCTAAGAACCCTTTGACTTTGGGTTTGGGTGTTTTACGACTTATCTTGGTTTCTTTTGTTTTAAGACTTGAAGACGTAGGAAGGAATTTCATAGTAAGATCAAATCGAAGAAGACATTTTCTTACTTCATTCTCTTGCTTATTGCTCCTAGATCCATCTGTGTCTTCAGCGTTGTCTGATCTATTAAGGGTTAACATTATAGAATCTAAGGATCAAATGTGAGAACGTAAAGAGACATACAACTGAAACAAAAAGAAACAAACCATGATTGATGCTTCATACGATTATACTCCATAAAATCTTTCACTTTAATGTTGTTTTTTACACATAATCAACCAATATATAAACAAGACACACAACCAAACAAATAACCAAAAACTATAAAAAGCTGTTTAATCACACAAAAGAAAGAAGGAAAGAAATAAACGGAGATGAATTGTTACAAACAATGACCTGAGAGACAAATTTAATAAAGACTTAGAAACATCCACAAGTTGCCTTTGGTACTACACCAGTGGCTCTATACTTGGCAGCCATTTCTTCAGCTTTGAGAAGCTCTTCTCCTTTTTTAGCTTCAACCATTGCTCTCTTCTCTTCTGCTTCCTTGTGAATTGCAGCTACTTTATTCTTCATTTTCTCACCGTACAGTGCTTTTTTCTTCTCTAGTTTTTCTTCGATCTTCCTGAGTTGAGCTTCTACGGCTGCTTTCTTGCTATTCTCCCAAGCATGCACATCAGATGTCTTCTTTTGTGCCCTGTACGTTATCATCATTTCAAGATCATTAGCTGATTATTATCTGTAAGAAGTAGTAATCTTCTGAGTAAGAGGAGATCATGAAAATTTAGTAAGTGTACCTGTTCTCAGCTTTAGACTTCTCACTCTCTTCCCATGCTTTGATGAATGACGTTTTCTTCTCCTTTTCCAAGTCTGCAAGTATCACATCTGACCAAAACAAACACACATCTGTCAATTAAGGAACTAAGTGACCAGAACGTAGACATCAAAAAGCAAATGTTGTTTAGCTGACCTCTATCGGCCGAACCAGATGAAGCTTTCTTCGGTGTATGCTCCTCGATGGGTTCTGCAAGAAGCTCCCTTATAAGTACAACACATTGACATCTAAGTTTTATATCTTGATCTGCTCTAATTTGCTAATCAGATTACATATGGTCATCAACTATAGTTATATTCATGGCTAACTAACTAGTTTCCAACTAGAAGTTTTTAAAAGATTCACATATAAAAGCAAAGCAGAACACAACATTTAGAGTTCAACAACTTAACTTTAGTTAAAGGGAAGCAAAGATAGTAGTGAGAGATAAAAGATGAACTAATGCAATTTGAAGATTGTTCAAAAAGTTAGTACACTAGTTAATTGTTAATTTGCAACTTTAAGAGAAACGAAAAAAAATGTAGGAATATTAAGAAAGTAAACCACTTTCCTTAATTCATAGCTGTCCACAACTAATTGTCATGATTCCCATATACTTTTTGATAACACTAATTACAGGGAACATTGCTTTATTAATTTCCTACCTTAAACAGAAAATTAATCATATTTTAATAATATACACCTTCCGAAAAAACCTAAATTTTCTTGAAAAAAATAAAATCAAATGCCATGATGAAGAAGTTCTAAAAATTCTAAATGGCAATGGAATTTAGAGTATAAAACCTATCCAAAAGAATTCACAACCTGCCTGAGGCAGTAAATCTAAACCCTCAATTCCAAATACTAACTTAATCATGTTATAACAATTCATGAATCAATATTACTCGTAAGTAGAAAGATTATCATATATAAACACAAACACACGTGTGTAGATAAACAAAAACAAAAAAAAAACTTACTGTCAACAACGGTAAGAGCTTTGGACTCGACAGGAGGTGGATTGTGAACCTTCTCCTCCACGACTTCAACCGGAGCAGGAGGAGTCGCTTCCTTCGCCGGAGCTACAAACGCCGGAGATTCTACGTCAACTTTACTCGTCTTTTGCTCCTCCGCCATTACCTCTCAGCCAAAGAACAGAATGTGTTTGTTTTTTCTTGTAAGAAAGAAAAAAAAATCTCCGAGTTTTAAGCCAATAATAATTAATGAGAAGAGAGGTTTTATATCCTCCGTTAGCTTATACCGGTGGAGCGTACTACGCGCGTTTATTATGTGTGAGACACTTTTGTTTTGCTTCACCGTTGATGTTTTTGTATACCCCATGTGATCGTGCGGCTGTAAAGTTTTGCTTACGCATTGGATGCGATCCATGTGATTTAAACATCTCACTGCCGACAGGTAAAGTTGTTCAATGATGCCACCTCACACCTCTGTATGAAAACAATACTATTATAGTGTATCATTCTTTTGTTAGATGATTATATTCAACAAAACTTAACCTTTCCAATTCATTCGAACTCTACATCCCAATAAAAATTTAACTAACCAAAAAAAAAATTTAATGTAGTAAGTTGCTAATCTTATATTCAAACCAAAAAGAAGTTAAACCTAAATTGGAGTGAACCTAGAAAAATAGTACTCGAATTTTAAATAATTTAAATGGACCAAAAGGGTGACGTGGAGCCTCACTGAGTGTGACACGCTGGAAGACAGATATGGATAATGTCTTTAGATTGGACTTGACTTGGACGGTCCAAGTTGGACCCTTAACCCAATTTTTGCCGCGCGCGTGTACAAAACGTTCCGGTTAAAGAGACGCGTGGTATATTGAAGGTGATTAAACCGGTTAAGACATGTGATACATGGGACCCTTTATTTATGACTTTGCTCGTTTGGTCCGTGTTTGGAGAAAAACCTACTCAAAGTGTGAGATGGAGACATCTCTTATTTTTCTATGGTTTTGGGCCTTTTAGTGAATCTTAACGGCCCAATGGGTATTTTAATTTCCTGCCCAGCTGGTTTTTATTAAAAAAGAACGTTGTAATTTCTTTCTTTCTTCTTTTCAAATCAATAAAGTAGTAGTACTAATCACAGACTCACACAAGTTCAGAGATTTAAACAGCCTGGGAAAGATGTATTATATATGTAAAGACTGTACCGTAGTAGATTTGTTTTTCTAAGAATAATAATATATTTTTAAAAAAGTATATACAACATGGAATTATTTAGGATTATTTACCTGTCTTGTATAATGAGTGGTCGAATAATGGTCTCTGATGTCACTTAACTTTAATTTAATGGGGGGTAACTAATAAAGGTTTTATCTCCTTTCTTCGAATTTCGGATTCTTTGTATTCAACTTTAAATTAAAAGCATTTATAACAAACTTTACTTTCTCAAAGAAGACTTTAAACTTAATTGAACTCTTAACATTTTTATTTTTATAGAAGTCAGCAGATTATTTGGTAAACCAAAAACGTTTGTATCTCTGATGTATCATTGTCTGACTCCTATATGTGGCGATATAGGATCATAGGAACATGGATGGTCATTTTCCCTAAACTGATAAAAATACTATAATTTCTTAAATACTTAACCCTTCGAAAAAACTAACAAAACAAAGCAAGTAAACGATATTCACACAACGATATGAACTTCATTAACAGAAAAAAGATGTGAACACAAAAAGTAAACGATATTCACATTAACCCTCCTAAGTGTTGAAGAAAACGTGAAACAAGATTCAAAATCCTCGTTGAAAAGCACCAGTCGAAAACTCAAGATCAAAACCTTTGAGCTTTCTCCATCGCCTTCGGTAAAACGTTTCATCTCTTCTGATTCTCGTTTTTTATTCTCTTCATGTTGAATGTTTAAATTGTAAGCATATATTTATAGAAATAAAGTCAGAAGTAGATAGATATAGAGATTCATGCTTATGCTTCAACGGGTAAGCATGAAGAGGAACAACAACAAGGATCCTCAAACGAACAAGCATAATTATGTCTGTCTTAAAACGGCGTCGAATCCAGCAAAAAGCATCGCAAAAGCTACTCTGTTCCTCGTCACCTCTCTCTTCATATCTGCTGGTCTCTTAGTCTTATTGGGTTGTTTTGATTTCGTGAGTTCCATACTCTTTTTTCGTATAGATATAATCAAGTGAATGTTAAACTTAATTACTAATTATTCATTATATTGGTATCTGTTCATGAAGACAACTTTGGCAGGACTGAAGCAAGTAACAGCAATCAGAAAATCACAACCAATCACGAACCAAAGATTCCCTAACCAATGCGTACAGAAGAACCAGACACGACATCAAACTCCCGAGGATGGCTTCTCGAGAAACAACAACAACAACAACAAAGCAAGAAGCAACCATTCACGAACATCCACGTGTCCTTCTTACTTCCGTTGGATCCACGAAGATCTGCGGCCATGGAAAGAGACAGGTATCACGAGAGGGATGCTCGAAAAAGCGAGGAGGACGGCGCACTTCAGGGTGGTTATCCTCGACGGGAGGGTGTACGTTAAGAAGTACAGAAAATCTATTCAGACAAGAGACGTTTTTACTATGTGGGGTATCGTACAGCTGCTACGGTGGTACCCTGGTAGACTACCAGATCTTGAGCTCATGTTCGACCCTAACGATAGACCAACCGTCCGATCTAAAGACTTTCAAGGTCAACAGCATCCGGCCCCGCCTCCTTTGTTCCGTTACTGCTCAGATGACGCCAGCTTGGATATTGTCTTCCCTGATTGGTCCTTCTGGGGCTGGTATTAAAAACAAACTAATGTTTTTTTAATCATTTATTATGAGATTCCCTCCATTAAATATGGGCTTACATTGTTATTGGGCTAGGGCTGAGGTTAATATAAAGCCTTGGGCTGAATCGCTAGTGGCAATTGAAGAAGGGAACAAGATGACGCAATGGAATGACCGCGTGGCGTATGCTTATTGGAGAGGCAACCCTTATGTGGCTCCCACTAGAGGAGATCTTTTGAGATGTAACGTCTCAGCAGAACAAGATTGGAACACTCGTCTCTACATCCAGGTTTTGTTCCTTAACATACTTGTTAAATTTTATATACTATTAAATAGCTTAAATTATAAAAAGGTTGTTTATTATTGTGAAGGATTGGGATAGAGAGTCTAGAGAAGGATTCAAGAACTCAAACCTAGAGAACCAATGCACACATAGGTTACTTTGCTTTCTTTTGTTTTGGGATATGTATTTGCAAATTTCGATTTTAAATCTTTGTAGTGAGATTGGAATAGGTACAAGATCTATATAGAAGGATGGGCGTGGTCAGTGAGCGAGAAATATATAATGGCATGTGACTCGATGACTTTATACGTGAGACCAAAGTTCTATGATTTTTACATACGAGGAATGATGCCATTACAACATTATTGGCCTATCAGAGACAACTCTAAGTGTAGTTCCCTCAATTTCGCCGTACATTGGGGGAATACTCATTTGGACCAGGTTTGTATCTCTTTTCCATTTTTAATTAGACCCTAGAGAGTTTTGTTTTGTTACTAAATTTAAATTAACCCATTGGTTATTTCTTTTTAAAATAGGCGCGTAAGATAGGGGAAGAAGGGAGTAGATTTATTAGAGAAGAAGTGAAAATGGAAAATGTGTATGATTACATGTTCCATTTGATGAACGAGTATGCGAAACTTCTCAAGTTTAAGCCGGAGATCCCGTGGGGAGCAACGGAACTTACTCCGGATAGTATGGGATGTCCGGCGACGGGACGGTGGAAAGATTTCATGGCGGAGTCGATGGTGATGTTTCCTAGTGAAGCGTCTCCTTGTGAGATGCCTTCTCCTTATAACCCTCAGGCTTTAAGAGAGGTTCTTGACAGAAAAGCTAATTTGACTCGTCAAGTTGAGTTGTGGGAAGATCAATACTATCATGATTTGGTTATTAGCAAGAAGCCCTGACCAAAATGGGCTCTTTGTATTCATATTGAAATTAGTAAAGGTAAACAAGTAATTTTTTCCCCGACTAGTAAATATTACGTATCTCAAGTTATACAAAAACAGTTTCTCCTTTGAGTAACTTAGTTTAACTATGAACAATGAATGATATCATTTACTCGGATTGAAATCTAAGCTGTAGAATCAAAGTTTTAAGCAAAGATAAAGACTGAACATTCTGAAATAGAGAAATCAAGAAACTCTGCAAATCTTCAGAGTCACAAAGACAACAAAACAAAATAAGCTTAGAGATTTGAGAGGTACACTAATAGAGTCAAATCTTTTTCCCTAACATTTCAACATACTTTTGTTCAGAGGTTAGATTATATTCCTTCTTCTTCTTCTGCTTCCTAGATTCCATGCTTTATATACACAGAGACAGAGTTCTTGCTATCATCATCATCAACCACGCATTAAATCAATATCAGCATGAGTATGACGCATATCCATTTGCCTTGAACCTGTTGACCATATCAGGTTTTGGCTTGGCTGTGGCGGCTGTGGCTGCTGAGGGACAGGCGAAATCGTGTTATTATTATTGTCCAAAACTTGATGGTCATCAGTCTCTTGAACAACTTCAGAAGCTTCTTCTTCTCGTTTCTTGGTCTTAACCTTTGGAGCTGCCCAGATGAAGCTCCCTACAATAACCTGATAGGGCCAAGAATATATGTATATTCAACCCCAAGAACTATGACTTGCAAAAAAAAAACAGAGCTCAAGAAAAAAGTTAAAACCAAACCTGAACAGGACTTGCTGCTATTAAAGGCCCCCCAATGGCACCACCAATCACACGCCCATCAGGACTAGCAAGCGAAACAGATAAGTTTCCAGTTCGATTACGGAAGCTTCCATCAGTAGCCACTAGATAAGATGTTGATAACGCTAGGATTTCAAACCGGCCCTGGAAATACAAAACATATGTTTCTAAGGAAACAGTAAAATCCCACCAATGTATCTCTCTATAGTGAAAATGTTCAAAGATGGAACCTCGTATTTAATAGCTCCGGGAGATGCTGATGGTTGAAGAAGTGTTGCAGTAGAGACTGCACCACTTGCAGATAAAACGCAAATCGCTCTTGGACCTTGTTGAGAGAATGATATAACCTTTGATGCTATATCCTGATCCAACCGTTTCAAAGCTTTTCAGCAAACAACAAATAAAAAACATTTCAAGAAAGCTTTGTAATAGTGATTTTAACATTACTTCTCCTATTGAAACCGCGATAACATGTGGCGTGAAGCTCATTCCAGAAGATGAAGGCATCAATTGACCTAACCAATCCAAAACAAAACCAAAAATATTAAGTTCATGGAATCAATAATTGAATGTCTAATTCATAGAGTTTAAGCAGAGCATAATTACATAGACATACAACAAATAAGATCCATTTAAGGAAAGTTTTATACGGAGTAAACAATTAAATATTTTGACTTTGAGAAAACATTAAATAATCCTAGTTCTTGATCTTCTTGAAACAATAAATAATGAAGCTTTTTTTCTTCTCAAGATTACAAGTTCGAGAGATAGTTTGGTTTACCAATAGAAGCCGATCTTTGTTTCTTGCCGGAGCCAGGAGGTCGACCACGGCCACGTTTGTTAGAATTGTTCGGAGTAATGGTCGAAACAGAGGAAGAAGACAATGCCAAAGAAACAGAACCGTCTTGTCCGTATTTTCTAGGTCGTCCTCTCTTTCGCTTTATCGGAGTCTCACTCAGAGGCGGAGGAGGAGCAATCATATTAACACCTAAATGATGAGGAAGAGCTCCAGCTGTTGCTGGAGAAGGATCACCACCATGTAAAGAAGGAGATCCGAAACCAGTGGAGCCTGAACCGAATAAAGAGTTTTGATTAGGTAAGTGACGAAGCCCTTGTTGTTGCTGTTGCTGTGATGATCCGTGAAACGTAGGAGGACCAGACCCGGGTAATCCTCTTTGGATATAGTAAGAACCCGACCCGGATAATCCCATTGCATCTCTTCGGTCCATTTTTTTGCATTTACAAGAAAGAGTACTGTTTTTGAAACTTTTTTTAAAAGTGAAGTAGTAGAAGATACGGATACAACTTTGTGAGAAACCCTAAAGAAAAGATTGTGGCTAGAAGAGGAGAGAGAGGATAAATGGATAAGAAGAGAAACAGAATCAAAGGTGGAGACTTTATTATGATGAAGATATAAGCTTGGAGAGAAAGGAACATGCAAAGCTTAATACTAAATACTTTCTCAGCTTCACTTACTTAAAACTACTTCTCTCTTTCATAAGCAAGCAAACAACAAAACAAGAAAAGCTTTTCTTCTTCACTTCTATCAACAATGGTTTAGACTTGTTTTAAGGGCTAGCTATCTCTCTCTCTTCTTGAATTTTGCTTTTTCTCTTTTTCTTGGTGACAGAAGGAAACAGAAACAAACAAAAAACCTCTAACAGACCCTCTCTCTTTCTCTTTCTCTCTCTGAAGCAAAAGCATTTACTGTGAGGATAACAACAATGGGATCTTTTTTGTAATTTTTGATTTTTTTTTTCTCTTATTTTTGAGTTGGAAATTCAAAATCCTAATGAATAACTGACTTTGACTGTAGCTCTCTAGTATAGCAACTAGGCATCTCTATCTATCTGTATGGCTCATGACTCATTCTTGATCAGGCGCGTGTATCACACATTCATCAACATGTCACTGTTCATTCTTCAGAACTTAAAACAAATCTAAACAGAGCTTTGATGAACAGAGTCTTCTTCGTTTTCAAGCTGATGTTACTTATCTCACTACTGTTCCTTCCTTCCCTATAGACTTGATTGATCATCTCTTTGGAAATTGATATGAGACAGAAGAGTCTGTGGGAAAGAGAGTGGAATCCACGCGCCGGAGAGTGAGAAAAGATTTGGCCTGTCTGGTCAGAGAGACTATATAGCCCACTGGCTTCCACTATGAGGGCTAGTTTATTTTCGACGAGAGGCTGATGATAAGAAGAAGAAATCTATCACAAAATATCTCCTAAAGGACCCATTGATGGGATGATATAACCTCTCAAAGCCTTTGAGATCTTCCCTATTAGAATCCCAACTTTAGTGTACCATGTAATGTGTGACACTGTTTGTATAAGACTTTTGATTATGACAAACATGACCTTTTTTTTTGCTTTCTAGAAACAGTTATCTTTATACGTATAGTGTAATAAACCAGAAAAGATCTTGGCTTTGACTAATACTATACAATGGTAAGTCTTTGTTTTAATCACCTAAAAAGTTGATTTTTATTTTTCTCTCTCAGAGCAGAGAGGAGCAATATACATTAAATGTATTACATTTGACAGAATTGGACCGTGTGATTGAACCCAGTTAAAGGAATGACAAGAATAACAGATAGCTGAATCCACATTGATCCGAGCAGGTTTGATAGCAAAAAATTTGAACTCGAAAAGAAGAGTGATAAATAAAGAGTATAACCTATTAAAAGGAAGAAGCTAGCTTCAACTTGATTTTTGCAAACTACAGAGACAAAGATGACAAAGTAGAACAGAGGGTTACATACAAGTGAAAAGAAAACTGAGGTTCCTTGTCAATTGTCTAGCTCCATAGCTTGAGCAGCTTTAGCTTTAGCAGCTGGAGTCAGTTTCGTTTTCAATTTCTTCTTACCAACAGAAAACCCACCTGTCTTCTTTTTCCCACTTCCATCAACCTTGACAACAATATCAACCAACACACATATATCAACATTAACTACTACTCTAAGCTTCAGTAAAAAAGATAGGAATATTCAAGACATAGTCAGATGCTTTAGTAAGAAGATTCAATATATATCCTATTCCCCTAAAATAAGCTTCTGATTAACACTATAGACCAGACTGACTCCAAGCAAATTCGATTCTATTAAACCATTTCATCATAGATAACCCACTAAGTAGACAACAGAACCGGTTTACTACTTAAACTAACACCATGACTATGAACTATAAGAATTAAGAGAAAAGAGACAGAAAAGGTTCTTACTTTCATCTTGTTCTTGTTCGCATGAAGCTTCTTGATCTTCTTGTCCTGTAATTCTTTCTCTTCTGCAAATCGAAAAAAAAATCTTAATCTCGTTGAGAACCTATGTATACACAACATGCGTATTGAATTAAAATCGTTCTAAGAGATAATAAAGAAACGTACTTTGGAGATTGTACTCGTGCTGCTTCTTCCTCTTGGCTAAATTGTTCTTCTTCGACATTTTTTTCCCCCAACCCAACTCTGATTCTTCAGATGCGTAATCTCTCTATAAACCCTAAATTTCAACGGGAGTCATTAAAACGACGTCGGACCTTGTAAATTTTATGGGCTAAAAAGATAAGACATTAAGGCCCAAAAGGTATATAAGTTACATATTAAAAGAAGCCCACTAAAGTCTTAAAAAACGTTGTCGTGTTAGCCATCGCACAACTGTTCCAACGACCCCTGCTCCAAATCTCACACTTGTCTCCTTTACTTTTTTTGCACTCTCTGCAATTTTTGCATGTGTTCTCTTCTTCTTCTTCGTCTTCTTCAATTCATTGTTGTTTCCACCAAAATCCCTAACCCTAAAAACCTCGATTTTCCCGCCAAAAATGTATCAGTCAATGAACCTATCATTTTCTTCTAATTTCACCAACCGATCCTTTCTCAAACCAAGATTATGCTCCGGGATCTCCGCCACCAAACCCCTCAATTTCAAATTCAATCCTTCATGCGCCTCCTCCGCCCCCAAATCCGACGACGATTCATCTCTACCCGAAAAGCTTCTCTCGCTTCTCAAAGCTGTCCCTAACTGGTCAGACGGGATCAAAGAGAGACGGATGCAGCAGAAACGTACTCTCTACAGTCACGAGAATTGGGTCAGACACAGAAGCTCACTACGTCATCTCCGTCACGTATCTTCGAGTACGTCTTCACGCGTTATCTTGTCTTTGATTCCACCTGTTTGCTTCTTCACCACCGTCGCCGTCTTGATCGCTTCTTATAACTCCGCCGTGGGTTTGAGCTTGTTGCCTGATTACTTCCCTGTCCTTCGAGCTTCTCCTCTTCCGTATCAGTTGACAGCTCCTGCTTTAGCTCTTCTTCTCGTGTTTCGCACTGAGGCTTCTTATTCGAGGTTTGAACAAGGAAGGAAAGCTTGGGCTAAGATTATTAACGGAACCAATGATTTAGCTAGGCTTGTTGTTTCTTCTGTTCGTCATGGCTCCGCTGATGAATTGATCATTAAAGATTCGCTTTTGCGTTACATTGCTGCTTTCCCTGTAGCGCTTAAGGTATATATATCTCTAATCTATGTTTTGTGAAGGTTAGGTAGAGGAAGGTTGATTTGTGATTGATTGCAATTTTTGTCATGTTCATGTGCAGTGTCATGTGATTTATGGTTCAGATATTGCTAGTGATCTAGAGAATGTGATAGACGCTGATGATCTGGCTTTGATTCTTCAATCCAAGCATCGTCCTCGTTGTGTCATTCAATTCATTTCTCAGAGCCTTCAGCTGCTGAATTTGGAGAGTACAAAGATAGATATGTTGGTATCTTTCTTGAATCTTTTATAATCATTCTTTGACTGTGTCATCTCTGAACATAGTTCTGGTTAAGTCTCTGCGTGTGCTCTCATTAGTTTAAGTTAATCTCTTTTTCCAGGAATTAAAGATGATGCAATTACAGGAAGGAATTGGTGTATGTGAACAACTAATGGGTATTCCGATACCACTTTCCTATACACGACTAACGTCGAGGTTCTTAGTCTTATGGCATCTTACACTCCCTGTTATCCTCTGGGATGATTGCCACTGGAATGTTGTTCCTGCTACTTTCATTAGCGCTGCATCTCTCTTCTGCATTGAAGAAGTACTTTGCAAAATCCCAATTATTTCCAAAGAATCTTGCTTCCCTTGTAATCACTCTTGACTTTTTTTTACTTGAAATATCTACAGGTGGGTGTTCTTATAGAGGAGCCATTCTCTATGCTGGCTTTAGACGAGCTATGTGCCATGGTGGCTAGTAATATTGATGAAGCTGTTGAATCCGAGAAGGAAATAAGCAATCGGATCATCAAGAAGAAAAGGGTCCATGAGATTAAGCATTCATCAAATGGTTGGCATAAATCTTGAAGTAAGTAATGGCAGTATATGTACTCTGTGTTGTCATATGTGATGGCTAACTTAGATTTGTTTAAGTATTGAATGTAACACGTATAATTAATAGGCTTTTGGTAGGGAAACTTCACCTTGTAATGTAATGTGTATCTTTCTCAGTGTTCCTTGTGTGTTGTGCTTGTATATATGGCATTTGCAGTTTCTGCTTTTACGGCGGTGATGTTTTACGCCCGTTGGTTATTTCTCAGGTTGTTATTATTAAAAATTCAAACATATACGTGATTGTTTGTACTGATTATTTATAGAAGATGATTACGACAGCTGATTTCTCTCACTCTTTGTTTAAACATCATAGGAGCGAGACAGCAGCACCTGTTCGAATAAACTATGTCGGTGATAATTGAAACTAGACAAAAATACCTCAATATCAACTTTTACGGAAGTTGAAGGTTTTGCACTTATGCTCGATGATACTACTTTTCCCGAACATAATAAACCAAAATAGCCAATATAATTTAACTGTTGAGCTTACCTCCATTTCAAGTAGTGATCGATAATCTTCAAATTTGTGGAAGTAATAATGAATTTAATAACAACTATGGCTACCAAAATATAAGATGGTTTAGCCAAAGCCACAGGCTTCTTTTCGTAATGTCTCTCTTAATTTTTTTAAATGACAAAATTTACAGAATGATGCTAAACTACTAAATTAACAACATTAACAGTATAAATAATTTCAGCTGATCCAGGGACAAACAAAACTCTAAACCTGTTGATGATGATGGTGATGATTCATTACAGTTTCCCCTGTAACGACCAATAAAAATAATTAGAACTTCAGAGACTTCAAACAGTGAAGCGTAAACAGAGATTGGGATTTAATTACCATGCAATTTCTTGACAAACCGCTCAAACTCGACAATGTTATGTCCTTCCATAAGAGCTGGGATCAGTCTACTATAGGCAAATGATGACAAATGCCTTCTATCTGGATCGTTTGGAAACTTTACGCTTTCTAACATTTTGTTATACCCAATTCTATCATGGCAAGGAAGCGAGTTCTCTCGAGCAATCGGTGTATCGCTATCCCAAGCAGCGTTTAGCACCTGCAAATAAATCAAAGTTCAGATTGAGGTTTTGGTGATAACTGACTGATAAGCACAGGGTCAAGAGACTGATATACGATTCCAAGTATGTTTTCTTTACCTGCCAAGCTACTGCCTCAGGCTCTCCTAATGCTCCTGAGAAATCATCTGGACGGTTAAGAACTTGCACTTCTCCGGAAACAAAACTCAGAGTGGCACCATGCTTCTTAAGTGTAGATGCAATAGCAGCATAACCATCTCGGTTGCTCGGGTTGTAGAACCCAGCGGTTAGCTCAGCAGCATGGCTTGCTGTTCTGTACCACCAGTGGACGTCTGGGAGCTGTTTAAGTCAAATTGTGATTAAACTATGAAAAAAAAACTCCATTAATTATAGGGTTTACAAAAGGCTTAGAACTATAATGAATAAATTACCTTTGCTGCAATGCAGCTACTGTTGAAAACTAGTTTAGCGAGAGAGAGGATTTGGTCAGCATGATCTATCAAAACCTGTGAGTACCATTTGAGAAAGAATCTTCCATATAGGCCATCGTAGTCACCTCCATCACAGAAGAAACCAGTTCCCTGCGGCTGGGAATTGTAGGAGCCGGTGTTATCTGGGCCTCGAGCCCAAAATAGGTGCCCCCTTGAGTCTGCTGCCTTTCTCAGGCTCTTCAAGAGATACTTGTCATAACACTGTATTGGTGCAACGGAATGACCATTATGTGGAAGCCAAAGTTAGCTAGCTGGTGAAGCTTGCTATCTCAAGAGTTATGACTGTTGAAAAGAGATATACCTGAAACTCTCCAACACCTGGATATCGCCACCCGTGTTTTATGGGACAAGAAGGATACCGTAACTCTCCACAGGGGCCTAGTCCAATTTCAACCATAGATATTACACCATCCTCTACAAACTCTGCAAGTTCTATCCGAAAACTTCTCATGTAATCAAAGTACACCTAAAATATATCCACCAAAACCATAAACTGTTTCATGAGTTGGTTATTTCATATATTTGTGATAAACAAGAAGCAAATATTTATGGTTTTAGGGAGATATATAGATGATAGCTTGCAGTCATGAGTATGCATACCTCAAGTGCAGTTCTGCCTCTTAAAACACGTTCCTTGTCAATACCCCAAGAAAGGCATTCTGGGTTTCTTCTTCCCTCTCTATCAGTGAAATATATGTCAGGATTGGTTCGCCCTATTTCTGCAACCCAGTGAGGAAGTGGGATGCAAACATCATCACCAACATTGCCTCCACATTCATGAAAGGACATTAGAACCTAGCAAGAAAATAAAGAAATATATTGGGATACATATGAAGCTTGGGAACAAATCATTCTAACAAAACCTCACTATGAAAACTGTATCTTAACTAATCATGCAGGCAAAAGGCAGACCTGTATCTTAAGATTAAGATCGCGGACCATCTGAAAAAGCTGCCTATAACCATTCCAATTATACTCCTGAGGGGAGTGACCCTCAACTATTCCCCACCAACAATCCACTTTAACCCCATCTACATGGACTGACTTCAAAATTCTCAAGTGCTTTAGCAGTCCATCTCGATCAGCCAGTTCACACTTCATATTGATAACCCCAAGCTATTGACATAGAAAAGTAGTTAGTAAGGAGAAATTTCAGGATAACTATGGATAAATGCTAAGATTAAAGTTGCTTACTGGTAACATCACATAAACCGGAACATAAGGAGTGCCAGAGAAATCTTGCTCAGTCAGATTTGGAGGAATCTCGAGAATCTACCAAATACGAAATGTGGAAGAGAGTCATCAGATTTGAACTCAGAGATGCGGATGGACGTAATCAACTATGCAGTGACAAAAACTATCAACTTCATTAATTTCAAATAAGCAATGTAAATGCAAACGACTGAAGTGTTACAAAATTTACTTTCTATGTACTAAATTGCAGTGTTGCTACCTGTTTAGAGTTGATAACATCGACTGAACAACCAACAAGCCCATCAGCCTTATTTACACTGCCAACTAGTTCAGGAGATTGAGTTGGGGGTATATCATATGGAGATGGACCGGGTGCGAAAACACCTTTCATACGGCAAGAGCTGAGTTCCACTGGGCTTCTAAGCCCACCAGATGATACCACTCTAAGAGCAGGAGGTGAGGTTTGCTGTGATGCAATGTGAGAAGCTGATGAACCTGCAGCAACCGCAGAAGAACCACCAGGAGGCTTTGTCCCCTAAAAATTTAAGCAGAGTACGCATATTAAGAAGACGCATTTGCTGGAAATAGATACATAGCAGGGGGACATGGTAAGTAAGTACCTGAGATTTGGATGGAAACGTAGTTCCATCAGGAAGAACAACCCATCCAGCTTCCCTCGCCAAAGCCGCGATAACATCGTTAATGTCAGCTCTAACTCTGAGATTATAATTCCCATGCCTACGCAACCCGCCTAGTATCCTTGCAGTTATAGCCCTTCGATGACGCTCTCTCAATTTAGTTCGCTCCTTCTCTTCAAGCGGTCTACTTCTGCGGCTTCCTCCTCCACCAGGAGTACTCACCTGATCTTGCATAGACTGCTGAAACATGAACTCTTCATTACTACTCCCTGAAGCTGCGCGTGTTGTTCCCCTATTTCGGTGGTCATCATCTTCTTCTTTCACATCCATATCCATATCTTCATCATCATCCTCTTCACTTGTTCCAAGCAGTTTATGCATATCCGTTGCCATAACTCCTCCTCTTATATAACCCAACCACCCAAACCTCTGTTAGTTTAAGTACGTGTAATGAATTGTTCCATCTTCGCTTGTCTGGTTTCAACAACACTCCACGTGTAAACCTTCTGGACAATGCAGCCAAATATTATATGATTGTGAGAGAGTCTCAATGTGCATATAAGTTCTCAGTCTAAGTTCCAATAATTCATCAAAGATCCTACAAGACAAAAGGTTCATATAAACAGCATTTTCAACTAGAAACAGACAATAACTTTGTGACCAACCAAACCAAACCAAACAGAGTTAGTTAGTGTGTCTTCAAAGCACAATTGCAGATTTAAGTAACCCTAATTATATATCAATCTACCTCGGTGAGTAAGTTTCTAGCGCAATTCTCGACAATGGTCAGAATTCTCGTCGAGCAAATACTAACAATTGCCCTAGCAATGAAGATTCCGATGAAAAAAATCCTCGCCTGTTGCCGTCGGCGAAACAAATAGAGAGAGCGGGGAGGGGTGGAGAAGAAGGCGGTGGATCTCCGGTCCGGCGGGTGAAAAGGGCGGATCTGGCCGTGAGATGGAGAAGGCGCGTGAAGGAGCGTGCAGCGTGAATTGGAAGACGAGCTTTTTTCACGCGTGTGTAGCGCTCGAGCGTGTCTGGGAGAATAGAGGAGTGTGTGAAGACAAAGCTTGGCACGAACTAGGCGTGTGTGTTTTGTGCGTAAACAAAGGAAGACAAGAGACGGGCTCATTAAACGTGTGAAGGGGAAAGCACGTGCCACCTCCCACCATCACGAGATTTCGATGGCTCTCTGCGGCACACAAGGCTGGGAGATCACGTGACATGCCTGACCCAGTCACAGTTCGCATGCTGTGATGTCTTCTTAATATGGTTGTTTCCAAACTGCGTGCGGTTTTTCTCTGTTATGCGTGGACTGCATCCCGGTTTTATTGAGTTTGAGTCTTTAATGACCGTGGCTTCATGAACCCTCTCTCTCGTCTGGAGTGTATGCGTTGAACTTCAACTAAAAATTTGAGTCTAAAATTAACATGAGTACATTACAAAATTGAAAATAGAAATGTTGTTTGTCAAAAAAAAAAAAAAACAAACAAACAAATGTCGTCACTAGAAGATGTTGCAAATCAGATTTAACTTCACAAAATTATCGAATGTCTTTAAATATTAAAATTGTCATTACAATGATCCTATATTGTCGCAATTTTGACGTCTACAATAACATTTTTCTAATGAAAATGAACAATTGGAATTACATTAGTATCTGGAAATTGTGATGATAAGGTGTAATCTATATATAGCAACCTTCATGATGAGATTGATTTAGTATTTAATTAGGAAAAGAATGGGACAACCTTGAGTTATACACCTAACGCATATACTGTATTAGCAACCTTCATTATGAAATTGATTAACCAAATGTGGAAGGCACGTCTCTCCCCCACAACCAGATCAAACGGCCATAATTCGTCGGAGACACTCAATTCTTTATTTATTTTATTTTATTTCATTAATAAGTTAGCTCAAGCTAGACGTGGGAGCTCCATGTATTAACAACCTTGGTCACGTTCATCAGAGCCAAGAGGAGCCAACAACCAAAGAGAAGAATTTGAAACTCACCACCAAAGTATCCATAGATCAGTGATGGAGAGTTCATCGAATTCTGACCAAAACGAGGTATCTGTATCGGGAACTCCGACGAGCTCTGTTTCTTCGCCGTACCGGAGAACATACTCAGATATCTCCGGATTATCTCACCGTTTCGACGTTCAGAGCTTTTATAACCGGCCGTCAAAAACTAACGCCGTTGTATTGAGTGGCCATGACGAAGATGTCTCCGAAGACGCCGTGGAACCAAAAGATGACGTCGATGCAGATGGAGACGAAGGAGATAGCGACATTGATTCTGCAGAAGATGCAGGTAAAGTTTATTGAGATTGTAACTTTGTTCTTTTCACGTTGTAGTTAAATCGGGTTTTGTAGTGCAGAACTAGAGATGATGAGGGAAAGATTTGCGAAGCTATTGCTTGGTGAAGACATGTCAGGAAGCGGGAAAGGAGTTTGTACAGCTGTTACTGTCTCAAACTCCATAACCAATCTTTATGGTTCGTCTTCTTCTTCTTCTCCTCTCAAATATGCTCTGTTTTTGAAACAGAGTATTTATACTGTAGTGTGTGTGTTGTGTTATTTTGCAGCGACTGTGTTTGGACAAAGTTTAAGGTTACAACCATTGAGTACAGAGAAGAAAGAGTTATGGAAGCGAGAGATGAATTGTTTTATGTCTATTTGTGATTACATTGTCGAAGTAATTCCAAGATCTCTTGGTACTAATGTTGAGGTAAGAAGTTAATCAAATATGTGATTTCATTACGATTGATCTCATACACTAAAAACTCGTTTTTGTTGTTGTTTAAATGCTAGATAACAGAAACAAAGCTAAGATCTGATATTCTAATGAGTCTTCCCGCTTTGAGAAAGCTCGATAACATGCTAATGGTAAGTAAAAGACTTTGAATTAGACCGGTCCATAATCAAGAGTCAAGATTACCAACACGATCGGTTTGACTTTTGTAGGAAATATTGGATAGTTTCACAGATAATGAGTTCTGGTACGTTGAAAGAGGAAGCTCATCTATGAACTCGAGTGGTGGTGGTAGAGATACAGGAACGTTTAGGAAAGTGGTGGTTCAACGGAAAGACGAGAAATGGTGGCTTCCAGTGCCATGTGTTCCTGCTGAAGGTTTATCGGAAGAAGAACGAAAGCATTTGCGTCACAAACGCGATTGTGCCAGTCAGATACATAAAGCAGCATTGGCCATTAACGATTCAACTCTTAATGACATGGATATTCCTGATTCTTATCTCACCACTCTTCCCAAGGTATACACATATATGATTAGAGGGGGAAAATAACTATTATTGCGACTTTATTTAAACGTTCAGAACTAGGTGTAACTTGAAAGTGTTGATATCAAGTCGGTGTTGTTGTGGACAGAGTGGGAAAGCAAGTGTAGGAGACGTGATATACAAGCAACTATGCACAGCTGAGAAGTTTTATCCTGACCAGCTTCTCGACATCTTGAAAATCACATCAGAGCATGAGGCGCTTGAGCTCGCCGACAAAGTTGAGGCTTCACTAGTTACGTGGAGACGTAAGACTGGAGGATTGACTCACTCTAAGTCCTCATGGGACATGATGAAAGATATAGGTGGCGATGCAGATCGTGGCAATGACAAGAACCACATTCTTGCGGCTCGAGCCAGGAGCTTACTCTTTTGTCTGAAACAGAGATACCCTGAACTCTCTCAGACCTCACTTGACATCTGCAAAATTCAGTTTAACCGAGTAAGCAGCCCCAAACAATATTGTTTTAGTATATGGATGGAAAAGATCGAAATCATATGATGAATATTCTTGTGTGTTGTTTTTTTTTTTTTTCTGGTTAGGATGTGGGAAAGGCGGTACTAGAGAGCTATTCAAGGGTATTAGAAGGTTTGGCTTATAATGTTGTGTCGTGGATTGATGATGTTCTTTACGTCGACAGAACAGTGAGGAACAGAGAAGACTAGGGTTTTCATACCAAGGTTTTTCTTTTGGGATGTAATGAGAATACAAAACAAATGTGTTTTTGTTGTTGTTGTTATTATTGTTTTCTTAATTTCTGAACCAATTGAGAGTGAACAAGAATTTCGACTACACAGTTGAAGAGATGAAGATCTTTAATTGTCACATTTTTATTTGTACATTTACATATCTCAAAACAGAAAGGCCAATTTTATTCATCCTCATATAAAAACAACATACAACTAACATTCATTCACAACAGAACTCAAAACTTTACAGAAGCCAAATGGAATGGAAAACGTAATAAGGACTGAAAGAAACAAAACAAAGAGTTGCTTTTGCAGTCGTTGGGGTATTAAAAGCTGTGGTTGTGTGTATCTGCACAAGAACGAAAACTAGAGCTTGTACATTGATGAAGTGAAGCCTCTTGATGACCATGAGTGTCTTTCTCGTCAGCACAAGTTTACTGAAGGAGCAGTGAGACTCAAGGAATCAGCTTGTTGAGTGTTTCAGGTTGGACCAAGTATGAAACAATATGTTCACGAGAAGAGGATATTACAAAAATGAGGACAAACTGAAACCATGAGACATACTTCGTAACCCATCTTGTCCACCATTTCTTGCAACTAGATGAATAGCTTGAGAGTAGAATCCTATACATCAAGGAAAACAAAGAAGTAGCACAAAGTTAAACATCAACAACCAAAATCAATGCAGACAAGAATCGTTAAATTAAAGTTTCTTAAAAAAGGAAAAACACATAAACAGATCAAGATCGTTTCATCTGATTCATGATACAAAAGACACAAAACAGATTCATACAAAGGACACAAAACTGATTAATGAATGAGAAGATCACACTTCAAGAACAAATTCTGGATTAGTTGCAGTCCACATATTCAATTCAACAATTATTAACCTGCAAGTGTTTTCATAAGTTTAATTCAACAATCATTAAACTATAGGCAGCTACTTCAAATGCTTGGAACAAAAGCTGAGAAGTAAGAACAATCGTGACTAAGAACCACAGATAGAGCTTCTAGTATAACTTAAACCCTCCAACGACATAATTCTCAAGCTAGCTAAAGCGAACTCTCTTTTCCATTCATGCAATGACCCGAATCAATAGAAACTTGGCTTGATTGCCCAAACTATTTACAAGGGCGTTCACATGACTAATCAAGAGTAACTAGGGGTCATAATGCAAATAAAATTAATTGTTCTCTTTTCCATTTCTGATTTATTTTTAGTAATAGTAACTAAATCTCAAATAGAACCAACAATAATTCACTATATTTATAAAAAAAAAAAACAAAAATCACAATTTATTAACATTAATTGACAAAAAAGTTTACAGAAAATCAAACTTTTCATACATAAGGATTATATGGTTCTCTAATAATACAATAGTTCATTCAAATATGATAAATGAATATTGATTTATATCACATACTGTACAAGAGTTGCATTGCATTTATGTTAATCATATACTTCCTCTGTCCCACAAAGATTGATGTTTTGGGAGATTACACATTTTAAGAAAACAATGTTTACTGAATTTAAATATATTTTTTTCTTTGACCAAAAATATATTGTTTAATTTTAAACCAATAAAAATTCAAAATCTTAAATATTTTCAATGATAACTTCTTGAAGTTTACAAACCATCAATCTTTGTGGGACAAAAAAATATCCAAATGTTCTTGAACCTCTGTCCACCAAAGGGGAAAACCGAAAGAACAAATGGCCACGGGGGTTGAAGAATGAGAAAAGCAGGAGGAGGCTTACCCCAATAGAACTGTTTGAAGAAGCTACTAAGGTAGTCATGGTGGAAGGTGATAGGCGCTGGGCCGATGAGAAACTCATTTCTTCTGTTACCAGCGGTGATTTGGCTAGGCAAATACATGTCTATGCCATCACCTACGGAGGCTTCAAAGCTGAAGAAGAAGAAGAAGAGGAAGACACCAACAGCAGAATGAAGGAGAAGAGGATGTTCAGAGGTCTAACGATCGAAGTCTACAAATACTGGGCAGAACCGGCTGCCAGAAAATCAGTAACCTATGATGCCAGATCATTCCTGGATGGAAATCTGGTAAAGTTCATTGTGAACTTTCCCTTTTAGCCTTCTTATCTCCCTTTTGTTTATGAAGGATCACTCTGTTTCATTCTCTCATTATCTGTTTCACATTATCTATGACTTGGTTGGTCTTTTGTTTCAACTTATTCTATGTTTCTACAATTTTTGAAGAGAACTTTTATTATAACTACTCATTACTAGATTTTAATTTGCGGTCCAGCATGGAATTATTCTTTTTACTAAAATCATTAAATTTCAAATTGTAATTATTAGTTATTTTTTAACGTTTTATTTTAAATTTAAGATTTTATAATTGTATTTTGATTGTTAATTCTACAATTTAATCTGCGGTTTATATACAACACAATAATTTTTTTTTATAAATTAATTTCACCAATCCAAGATAAAAAAAATATATTTGGAGGATAAGCCAGAATTCATTACAAAATTTATTAATATCCGCTTATATTATTAAGTTGTACCAGTTTGTTTATAATAATCATGTATATAGATGTGTCAAACAGGTCGGTCCACATTTCTTTGGATCGCAGCGGGTCAACCCGCTAAAATCATGGTCGTTAAAGTTATGCCCAAACATGTTCTCAACCTAAATTTTATATTAATTATTCTTAAAAAATTAAGTTGGCAAAGAAAAAATAAAGAAATTAGACTGTTAGAGTTTGTTACATAAAATAGATGGTTTTAATAAAGAAATCGACCTCACTTGACATATGCAAAATTCAGTTTAACCGAGTAAGTAGTCCCAAACAATGTTTTAATTAAGATATCGATGGAAGAGATCGAAATGCTATGATGAATATTCTTGTGTGTTAATTTTTTTTCCTGGTTAGGATGTGGGAAAGGCGGTATTAGAGAGCTATTCAAGGGTTTTAGAAGGTTTGGCGTATAATGTTGTGTCGTGGATTGATGATGTCCTTTACGTCGACAGAACAGTGAGGAACAGAGAAGATTAGGGTTTTCATACTGAGTTTTTTCGTTTGAGAACCGACAAAAAATAATGTTTTCCTTCTTTGGGATGTAATGAGTATACAAAACATATGTGTTTTTTTCTTTTTTTTTTGTTATGATTGTTTTCTGAATCTCTAAAAACGACTTTCTGAACCAGTCGAGAGTGAACAACAAATTTAGACAACACAGTTGATAGATGAAGACATTGTCACAGTAACGTTTATTTACACATCTCAAAACTGAAAATCCAGTTTTATTTGATAGCTTGGTGTGGTGCTAAAGTGGCGCTGTTAACACTATAAACCACTCACTTGATCAGAAATTACAAGCCAAGTTCTCAAGTTGAGTGCAGGAATAAGGAAATTTGCTAATTCTTTTGAAACCAGTTATACATTACTGTTGATCTGTCAAAAGTTCATCCTTTAGCATATTGGTTTTATCCTTATCAGATGTTCTTTAATCCATTACTGTCCTTAATTTGCCAAAGAGCTTCTTAAATCTGTCAAAATATCTTCTGTATTGGATTGTTTCTTGACTGAAACACAATGAAGCAAGATGTTCTTCTTGATTAAGTTCAAACCTTGTTTTATTCATCCTCATTACAGAACTCAAAACAACATACAACTAACACATTCACAACAGAGCTCAAAACTTTACAGAAGCCAAAAGGAAAAGAAAACATAATAAGGACTGAAAGAAACAAAACAAAGCGCTTCTTTTGCAGTCGTTGTTGGGGTATTAAAAGCTGTGGTTGTGTGTATCTGCACAAAAACGAAAACTAGAGCTTGTACATTGAAGTGGAAGTGAAACTGTACAGAGCTAACAGAGGAGCTTCTTGGTGATCATGAGTATCTTTCTTCGTCAGCACAAGAAGTGTTGGAGCATTGAGACTCAAGGAATCGGCTTGTTGAGTGCTTCAGGTTGGACCAAGTATGTGCAGTTGCTGATTATCTCTTCTAATAGTTCATCAAGGATTATTTCACCTGTTTCAGAACCGATGCAACCAATACCAAAGCGCAGGTCCATCCAGTTTCCAGCCCTAGCCAGGTCTTTCTGCACTATCTGGTCTAGTGTGTGAGGAGAAGGCAAAGGTAAGAGATGCCAGTAGACTTCTTCTTGTACCACTTCAGTAACATTTTCCATCCGAACTGCAGGTTTAACGAATGAAATCCAAGGGCCATGCCCACAAAACTCCATAAGAACTTCATTGATACAGTCAAAAAGAAGTTTCTTGTCGCTGCAGAGATTTGTAGAACACAAATCTATGTCATCCATTAGAGCCTGCTCAAGAAGCTGCTCCGAATAGAAAGACCTCGCCAACAGCTCTTCCCAGTTCAACTCTGAGGATTTCACCACGGCTTGAATGTATGCAAGAGCCAATTCCTTGTCATCCAACCTAGTTTTGACATCATTTTCTTTGTCGGTTCTTGGAGAATCAGCTTCGTCGAATCTTATGCAAAGTGGTTGCATCCGCATTTCCACTGAGTGAGTCAATGAAGAAGGTCAGAATTTGAGCTCTGAACAAAAGTCTTACTAGAATACTAAATTTGGTGTTGCAAAGTATTTTTAGGCATACCTGAAGAGAACCTGGTGCTGTTTGGACTAGTGTCATCATCTGTAAAGAAAGGCTCAAGCACAGACACAGGACTTGACTTTCCCAGCACATCTGTGGTATTTTCTTGGCAATCAGACATTTTTACAGAGGAGTTTGGTGGAGAACACGGTAACTTTTCCTCATCAAATACTTCCTAAGAACAGGATAAAGCAATTAGCCTTCTTTAAAGAAAACAATGGAAACTGTATCATAGACTCAAGGATTCAAACCTTTTCCAAGGGTTGTTTGTGATCATCCTCATCAATATATGCATCTTGGTGGGTAATGGAAGAGCTCATTGCTTCAGACATTGAATCCAGAACAGTCTTCTCTTCCTCTTCCATCTCAGTGTCTGAAATGCCTGCTGATTACTCATCATAAGCGGTTAGTCTCGTTTTGACAGTTCAAAACCCCACCAAGACAGAAAAAAAAAACAGATCAAAAGAGAAGAGGAAATATAATCACCTCCAGTAACTTGCATATCACCAGTAGACGATGTTTCTTCATCTGTGTTTGAATCCGATACTAATAGCTGAGAGTATTGTTCTGAACTGCACTGCTGAATCTTAGGTATCTCGGTTGTCTGATCACCAACAGTATCATGTGCCATTGTCACTCTTGGACTGTTTTCTGGTGTGGAGAACTCAGGGAAAGCAAGAATCTTCCCGAGGATTCGTGGTACTTCTTTATCCGGTGAATCAACAACATCTATATCTCCTTCTGCAAGCATTTCAGACAGGTGTTTCTTGGCAGCAATGTATATACCACACATACTCTTCTTCGAATCTTCACTTCTGTGGACATTGTCCTCTCTATAAGACTCACTTTTTGAAGCAATTTCAGGAAATATTTCTCCACCTGAAACATGCTTTCCGGAAGTAGTATCTGTCTCTTCTCCCAAACAACTGTTTTGACTCATGTTAGACGACAATGCATCTGGATCAGGATCAGAGTCATCATATTGAGCATTGCATGGATTCTTTCCAACACCAAATTTGAGTCTTCTTCGGATTCTACTGAGAATTAAGCGAGAACCAAATCTACCATTTTTGGCCTTGTTGTCTTTAGAAGGTGTTCCAGGTGATGATCCAACATCCAAAGGTTCAGGCTTCAAAATAACAATTGTTTGTTGTGTGCATTGAGAAGTTCTGCTTTCATTTGGAGAGCTTGTTGTCACTTTGATTCTCTGAGAATCCCCTGAAGTTGGTGTACCATCATTCAAGAATGATCCTGCTTTAGAATCCAAGACCTGAAATGTATCCACCAAGTTGTCACAGCTCTCTACCTCGCTATCTTTCTGAGCTATCAACCGCTTTATCAACTCGCTGAACTTCTCTTCGGAATCATCGTTTACCAAATCCACTTCTTTCTGAGTACATTGATCATCATGTAAGTTCAATGCATGATCGTCATCACCAGCAATCAAAACATTGGTATCCTCACTGATTTTGCTGCAGGGTCTACTTCTCCTCTTCCGGTTTCTGGCCTCACACTTTTGCTTACTCATCTTCTCATCAATCTCCTCTTCAATGAGTTTCTTGACACTCTGCATCTCAGCTTCTTCGCTCTCCTGAGACAACAACACAAAACAATCTACTTCAATAACCATTAACTTAACACAACAAAAGTAAGCTCAAAGCCATGAAGAAGTTAACAAAGACCTCACAGTCACAGTCACAGGTAAGCTGCCTCTCAACTTTAGTCTCAAACATTCCATTATTACCTGCATTAAGTGTTTCATCAAACCAACAAAGTGAGAATCTTTTCTGTTTTTTTGTTTTTGTTTCAATCATGAAGAAAAGAAAAAAAAAAAAACAAACCAATGATTCGTTTGCTTCCACGTTTCTTATCCATCAAAAGCTTGTGGGTAGATCCACCATGTCTGAAATCAAACATGCTCATAAACACCCAAACACAACCTATCCCTTCTCTTGAGAGATGTCTTCTACAAATCTCTTTCTCCATTAAAATCAAGAATCCTCTTCTTTTTAGTTCTTCTTCTTCTCTCTCTCTCTGTTGAGCAAAATCTACAAAAGAGAGTAATTATAAAAACAGATACCAAAACTGTGATTACAATCAAAGAATATTTATGTCTGAATCAAAACTAGACTTTAATATGATTCATCATGCATTGTTGATCCCTACGAAAGAAAAGAAAGAAAGCATTAAAACAGAAAAAGAAAAAAGAAGAAAAACTTTTTACCTTAAGAATCCGATCCAATGCTTGGAAACTGAACAAGACAATCTACTGATAAAGCAGAACTAGTGATATGATACTTTTACTCTCTAGTCACTCACTCACTCAGAGTTCCATATAGTTAAAGAAGAAACCTGGAAGATTATATTAATTTTTCCAGATTTCGCATAAAATGCGGCTTTCTTGACTTATTTATTATAGTAATAGGAAAAAACTCACGAGAGGGTGACGACGAAGCTCGAAGCACGAGGGTAGATTGTTTAGCAAATTGTGTCATTTAGTAGACCCACTTCTCACCAGAAAACAAAAGAAAAAAAATATACTACTATAGTACTCAATTTTAATAGTATAAAATACACAGAGATCGATATTAATTAAGAAGAAAACAGATTACATACTCCCTCTGTCTCACAAAGATTAATGTTTTGGGATATATTTTTGTCCCACAAAGATTGATGTTTGGTAAACTTCAAGAAGTAATCATTTAAAATATTTAAATTTTTGAATTGTTATTGGTTTATATTTTTTCTCTCTACCAAAAAGTAATTATAAATTAATTTATAAATAAAAACTAAAATTTTCTTAATATGTGTGAAAGTCTCAAAACATCAATCTTTATGAGACAGAGGGAATAGTTGATTAAAATAATTTTGACATTTGGCATCAGATTACAAGAGTTTCTTTCTACATTAGAAACGACAAAATCCGATCAAGTTTCATGATTATACGTAACTAAATAATTAAAATAATACTAGAAGAAAACGATAAAAAAGTCAACAGCTCTTTCTTTGCTGTTCATTTCCGACATAAGAAAAAAACAAAAGAACAAAGAATCAAACTCCATTTTCCTAATCAAAACCAAATTATAAATTTGTAATGACAATCCTATATATATATTCTGCTAAGTAATAACTTTGGCTAAAGTGTTGATACACATAAATGTAGTACATTTTACGTAAACGTATGTGACTTTAAATATTAAGGCATATAGTATGAGTGATGATGATGGATAGTGGAGAAAGAGAGAATATGGGTAATAGTCTCTCGGAGTCGGTAAGGTAAAAAAATGGTCCTCTGTAGCCAAGTTGTCCGAGTGAGAGTACCGTACGGCGACAAATGGTGTCGCGAATGGCAAACTCGTAAATTTTCAACGTTTTTTATTTTTATTTTTGTGAGTCTGTCTGACTGACTCACAGTTTAGTTATAAAATAAATAATGTCAGTGTGTGTTAAGTCCCAATAAAAACTATGGTTTATTAAATGTCGGAGAGCACGATCGTGATCAAATGAAAACTAGCTTTGCCAAGCAGAACTAATCGGTTAGAGAAAGAAAAAAAAAGACTTATACTATGAATGATTAAGTATAATCACGATTTCCTCATAGTGACATGTGAAGTTTATTGCCCTGAAATGTGTAGTATTTGTTAGCCATTCAAAATTAAAAATTACGAAGAATATTGCCATAAAGTTGCTCACAATTGGCAAACTCCATTTATGATTATTTGGACATTTGCTATGTATGTAGGATCAGCATATAATATACAACAGCGAACGATGTTGATCCTATTTTGGACCACACCTTTTTGTGAAAACTTTTTTGCGAGTTTGGATACGTGTATCCATCCATGTACATGAATATGTCTTACATAATATATTCAGACAGTTACTATATGGTTTTATATTTCGTCGTTAAGCATGCAACAATTTAGTATGGTTATGATGTCCACTTCTGATAATATTTATAATACATAACCTATTATCTAAAAATTAAGTCCGATAAAGTGAAAAAGAATACATGCACGTCACTCTAGATTCTAGAATGTTAAATCAATTTTTTAGTTTTGATCCGTTCGATTATCACCATTATTTGATTAATGCATGTAATATTGTAATTCTATTTTGTACTGTAGTAATTAAAGATATGATATAAATAGATTCTGTTTAAAGAGAGTTAATACCTATAAGTAACCGTAAAGAAAACACCTAACTAGAAAGCAGTTTTTTTTTTTTTATATATAGTAGCACCAAGATAAAAGACAAAAGCAATTAAGGATGGAAAAGAAAAAGAAGAGACAGAAGAAATTAACAAATGTTCGCAATGAAGACCTTAAAAACAAAATTAAGTAACCGACAACGTTACTTGTATTTTACTCAGCATATAACAACAGAAGAAACGACGACGTCATGGAGTATACGAAGCATATAGTTTCTTAGGATTCTTCTCTTACATTTTCGTCTCTCTTGTCCTAAGCGCATGTGAAGATTTGATGGGCCATTTGCGCATCGCTTTCTGCATTGTGTGACTCATATACAAACCGACCCGAAGGTTATGTGCAACATGCAAGCAATGTTTCGTTTTACTTGTTCGTTCTTAGGTACCATCGCCGAACTATAAGTCTTATAATTACTTAAACTGGACTTTAACTAAAAGATTAGAAAGCTAGCAAACGTAAATTAATGGTTGCGTCATTTGTAATCAAATGCATGATTAGTTTTTGACTTTTTGTATTATATAATTTTTGTTTTTGTATGTTAAGTATGTATAGAATTTTTTCGTTATGTAATTCATAGATGATTAGCGTAATCTTATATATATATATATATATAATTAGTAAAAAATATTACTCCCTTCGTACCAGAATAGATGATATTGTAGGATTTTATTTTGTACTAGGGATTAGACCCGCACATACGTGCGGATTAATTTAAAAAAAAAAAATAAGTTTTCAATTAGGTTTGGACTATGCAGAGTTATTATTTGTTAAAAATGTTATTAACATTCATAATTCAACTTTGCGCCAATTTATTTTTAGTTTGATTTAGAAAAGAGGATTCTTAGATTTTTTTAATGCATTAAAAAGTAGCAAGAGAAAGATAGTATGTCTGTTTTGGGAACCCTTCCCGTCCCATATACGGTATGTCACGTGTTTTATCATATAACTGTAGTTTTAATAAGATTTTATCAATTTAAGATTGTATATTTTAGTCCAACAAATAATAAAGTATGTAAATGATTCTCATCCACATAACACTTTATTTGTAAATATAATTATTTGGTACAACATTTATAACATAAACTTATATTGGTTTACTTCATAAAATTTCTAAATATTTGAAATAATAATTGCTTCACCATAAATTTTGGATTCACTTGAAATTTAATTTAACTATCCAAATTTTATAATCCCATTTTGATATATTTATTTCTTGTTCTTTTTTTTTTTTTATGTAATAGTTTAATGTTTTAAAGAAAATATTTTCATTCTCGTCTCTTAATCGATCTTCCCTATACATTAGTATTTTTAATTAATTATGTATTAGTAAAACTCAAATTATTTGGGATTGATTTCTATAAACTAAACCTATGGATTAACCCACACTTTTGTGCAGGGTTTTTTTTTTCTTAAATTGTTTTTATTTTATTAAAAATAGTAAGAAGACCTGTTATTCTTTAAAAACTGTTACCATTAGTTTAGGAAAGTTTTTTTTAATTATGTAGGTAAATGGGTCTGTTTGGCAACATGAATATATGTTATGTTTTTGTCTTTTTTTTTTATGCCTAAGTGTGCTCCCCAATTAATAGTATAGATTTGAAAATATGATTTTCTGTATATTTTTATCAATTAATGCTAAGAAATTGCAAATTTCAAGAATCATTATGAAAATTTAAAAATTTGATGAAATACTATTAGTTAATAATTATAAAATATGTTATTATACATAAATAATACACTTATTACTAGACATTAAATGTTTTTCTTAATTCATATAAAAATTCTAAAATATCATTTATTGTGATACAGAGGGAGTAGCTTTTTTGTTTGTTTTGTTTCTTAGAAGATCCCACCTTTATATATACGGAACTCATCTAACTGATGGAATGTGAAAACATGTGTTTAGGAGAAATATTAGACGTTTCTATGTTTTGATTTTAAAAAGATGCAATTTTTTTTTTGTTTTTGGGTTTAAAATGATTCAATCTTTATAGGGAGTATCTATTTGTTTAACATATTTTTCAACAAATGCAAATTTCAATCGTGTTTGATAGATCAAGGTTGCATTTTTAAAAAATTTGGTGCTCATCATCACTAGAGAGGAGACCAGCGCGTTGCTCGGGTTGTTTGCTATTGTTAATTTTTTACGGTTTCTATTTATTGTTAAATTTTAAAATTTGTTACATTTTTTCATATTAGTTTGGCTATTTTTTTTTTAATTTCTCTTATTCTAATCTTATATTTCCTCATTCATTTGTGTGGCGTTGTGTTATCATATATTAATGAATGTTTTTGATTTAGTTTGGACATATCTTTGTTGTTAAATTATAAGGTTAAACTTAAACGAAAGTGTGATCAGTGTTATAAATAAGATAAACCTTTCATTATGTTATACCTAACCGAAACTCATATATGTAATTAGCGTAATAATCTTATAAAAGAAGCAGGGGTTGCCATATAAGAACTCTATCTAGTCATCACAATCATCTTAATTAGTTAAAAATTTTGGTAACATGCATATAAGTAGTCATCAATAAAAGACGGTGATAACGTAAAAATAATGATGATATGCATGAGTCTCTGTTAAAACTTAAACATCTCAATATGATTGATCTGAATTTTGTAACAAATATTTTCCCTTCTAAAATTATCAAAGTTTATATGTCATCAACTAGGTGGTTATTACATCAAATTATATGGTGATGCATGAAACAACTTAATATAAACAACTAATACCAAATAATTATAGGACTAGATTTGAACTAGATGATTTAGCTAGGCACTCCCTAAAAAGGAAGAAGCCAAAATCGTGGGTGAGGAAGAATGGGACCATGAGAGTGTGAGTGATTATGTCCTATAATTATTTGTGCTACCAAAGCCTGCAATTTGAACATGTTGATACGTCCTTAGTAATTTCAGACTTTGAAAGCAAAACTTTGGGCTCGGACTCAGAATCTAAATCAGGCTTTGAAAGCAAGCCTGTATCATATATTGCCCAATTAATATAACTTCGTTATCATTTCTCATTGACTAAAGGCTAATTGTTGTGACTAATATTAAACCGGAGTTACATCCGTATTAAGTTTAAAATTCTTCACACATATCTAAATTGTTTAAAGTTTTAGCCGTAAACTAATTTTAAAAGCATCACATTTTAACTAGATTTTTTAACTAGTAATATGCAATCTTTTTAAAATAAATAAAAAAATTTGAATATAGAAAGATGATGATATATATCACAAATAGATGAACCATGTTAAGATCTATATATTTTCGTTATAGATTATGGTTTTTTTAATGATAAATATGTTAATCCCGGTTATCGTGAAGACTAGTCATATCCAATTAAGATTATATCCCTAATGGAAACGTGCACTGACAAATTGTCAAATTCAAACCGCAGTTTACGATGAAGCTTTGGACTAAATGAATAAGGAGATGCTACATTCCCAAATCGTATATCCTAAGTTGAAATATTCCATGATAAGGATAACAAATATTAAGAATATATATTAATTCAATAACTTGGTTAGTTAAATTAATAAACTAGTGAAATTGTGGATGTGCTTCGCCTGTCTTCATATCATGAGACAACCTTTTCTTTAATTTTGTAAAACCTGTCAATTACACATTAACGTAATATTCAATAAGATATAAAATTCTATATCGACGCCGGGGACATAGATAATTGAAATGAAAATGACAAGGGAATAAGCATTTAGGGGAATATGCCTATTAATTTACATTATATAACATGGTACAACCACACACGCCAAATTAACAATTCAACTAGTTCTTGATTTTCCAAGAAAGAAAAACTTGAAAATATGCTTTCATCTTATATTCGTTGTTTTAGTTTACAAGATATTTTTCTCATCTATATTTCAAGAAGACAGAAATGTTTAATATTTTGAAGAAAAAGAAATATATATTTGCCGAACCACCTAACGAAATTAGTGTTTACTACCATTATAGATTGATATTTATTAATTAGAAATTGTTATTAATATCTCTTCGCATGCTAGCATCTATGCATGCATGGTTTATTTGGTTCTTCACATAGTTGATAGAATTCGTGTTGCCTTAAAGATTTAGGTTTTGAATGGTTGTATGGTATAATGTAGACCGGACAATGCATACCACTATTTTGGTATGCAAAACATTGGACTTTAATATGGAAAAAAACTAGTATGTAATAAAAAATGCAGATTAACAGTAAATTTACATTGGTATGTAGTTTTATGCTTAGATGCATACTAGTATGGATATTTTTAATATACAACAATACATACTGATACACAATGGTGAATGGTAAACTCTATCCGATGTTAAACGTGGACTAGTCCAATCTTAATCCGGTCCGGAACAGACTATACAACCATTAAAAGCTTTAATATCAAATCACTACCATCGCCTAGCTAGTACCTTACAATTAATTAAAACTCTATCCGAACTTTGATAATTACATGTCTTAAATGATAACTTTTTTTGAGTCTTGAAGATAGAACCTTGTTATCAAATACAAGCTTATTTTTTCATCGACCGGAATGGCCTATGTTTATCACCGGCGGGAACAAAAAAAAAGGTGAACACGTCGGAAAAAAAAGGAAACAAAGACAGCGTGTAATATTAGTCTACGAGTTGGTGTACCGATTTTAATATGTGCTAAAAAGAAGTACACGTGTCATTAATCGGTTAAGGTGGATGATCCAAATATAAAAGTAGTACTGTGTGCGTGCCCACAGCAGATAAATAAAACCTCTTCTCTTCTTCTCTCAATAACTCTCTCAAGAAGCTTCGTTTTGGTATGTAAAAAGCAAAATCGAATAAAATTACGCAGAGACGCTTTTTTTTTTTTTCTTTTCCTTTTTTTCTCAGTTTGAATTTTCTTTTGTTTCTCTTCTTCGTCTCGTTAAATTTCCGAGAAAATCTCAGTTGTCTTTGCCCCTTGTGGGTGTGTTTGGTAGTTCTGACCAAGAGTCGTTTTGGTCAAATACGTTTCGATATTGATATCATATATTTACTCTTTCTTCTTCTTCCTTCTCCGTAGACTTTAGGGTTTCAATACGATTCGAGTGTCTGGTGACTCCGGTTTGCTTCAAAATTCCAGTCTGGTATGAACTTTCCCTTTTGGATTTTAAAAACTTCTATTTATTTACTCACGGCTGCTTGTTGATTCGTGTTTCCGGAGTTATTATCGGTTTGGATTCTCAATTCGTTTCGTTGTTGTATGGATTTTAGGAGTCAAACGATCTGGTGGTTTGGTTTGTCTGATTTGGTATCGGAGAGATGGCTTTGGTGACTCCAATTCCAGCAATGGGTGAAAGAGCTGGATCCATGAGATTTCACGGAATTGGTAGCCCTGGATCGAGGTCCAGTCGGAGCGGTATTATGGATGAACCGGTTTCGCGGCTGATCGAGGAGAAAATCTTCGTTGCTGTGGATAAACACGTCGCCAAGAGCAAGTCTACACTCATCTGGGCTTTGCAAAACACTGGTGGGAAGAAGATTTGTCTTGTCCATGTTCATCAACCCTCCCAGATGATTCCAGTTAGTAAGTAACCTTATTTACTTTGTTTGTGTGTGTGTGTGTGTGTTTCTAATTTGTGGTTGTTGATCTTTGTTCTTACTGTTTTTTTCCTCATTGAATTCATACTAGTGGGCGCCAAGTTTCCAGTTGGTTCTGTGAAGGACGAAGAAGTTAGGGTTTTTAGAGAAAAAGAAAGGGCGAAAGTACATATGATCTTAGACGACTACCTTCGTATATGCCAGCAGAGAGGGGTATGCCTTCATTTGTTGCTTTTATCTTTATGGTTTTTGATGTTGTTTTACTTCATTGGCTAGGACTAGGATCATAGTGGCCTTATTATGATAGTTTATTAGATAGTGTGTTAGTTTTAGTCGCTTCTAGAGATTAATAGTGTCATTTGTGGTTGAAGGTAAGGGCAGAAAAGATGTTTATTGAAATGGAATCTATCGAGAATGGAATTGTGCAACTGATTTCCGAGCTGGGAATCAGGAAGCTTGTTATGGGAGCAGCAGCAGATAGACACTATTCAAGGTATTTCCTCATAAAGATTACCTATTATGTATATTGAATCAACTCTTGTAGATCTGTCTGCTGTAATCTTAAATGTCTTAAATTGGACTGCTCCATTGTTTGACTTACAGGAGAATGACAGATCTGAAGTCCAGGAAAGCCATCTTCGTACGCCGAGAAGCACCTACTCTTTGTCAAATATGGTTTACTTGCAAAGGATACTTGATACATACAAGGTTTGGCCAATTCTTTTTCTCATATCTTTAGATTTGCAAAATGACCTATACGAGTCAGCCATGTATAGTTATTACTGTAGTAGTCTTTAAGCTTCCCGAGAGCTGCATTGGCATTGAAAATGACGCATCTATGGCTGCTTATTAGTAGTAATCTTTATTGTGCTATCACTGCAGGGAAGCTACGATGGATGACACTGAATCAGAATACGCATCTCCTCGTCCTTCCATAAGTGCAAGTGATCTACTTCAAACTTTCTCTACACCGGAGTCTGAACATCAGCATATATCTCGAGTACATAGCACCGATTCAGTTCAACATTTTGTAAGCAATGGAAGTTCAACTGAACACAGCGGGAGGGTGTCGGATGGGTCTTTAAATACCGATGAGGAGGATAGAGAATCTGATGGCAGTGCAACAGTTATGAGTACAGTTGACGAGAATTCTGGCCATTCATCTCCCTCCAATTTTCCGGTATGCCATGTAGTTCCTAATGGAAAGAGCAATGCATTTTGATTCTGTATACCTTGTATTCTCAGCTGTCTAGGAATTTTGTCCATCATTGCAGGATGGGATGGATGATTCATTTAACAATAAAATCCGAAAAGCTACGTCAGAGGCTCACAGTTCTAAACAAGAAGCTTTTGCAGAGACTCTTAGGCGTCAAAAGGCTGAAAAAAACGCACTTGATGCAATCAGAAGGGTGAGTTTCCTTGCAAAAATAATTTAGCTGGCACTGACATTTTATTCTAGCTGGAGATATCTTTGCTAGCGTATCACTTGAAGAGATTACTAGACTTAATGGTGGTGCTTCTAGTTACACCAATAACAGCTACAATATAATAGTATTCTGATAATGTTGCTACTTACTATAGGCTAAACAATCAGAAAGTGCCTATTCTGAGGAGTTGAAGCGAAGGAAAGATACGGAGATAGCCGTAGCAAAAGAAAAAGAGAGATTTGTAACCATAAAAAATGAGCAACAGGTAATCATGGAAGAACTTCAAAGTGCAATGGATCAGAAAGCAATGCTTGAAAGCCAAATAGCAGATTCTGATGGTACAATGGAAAAGCTAAACCAGAAGCTTGATATAGCTGTGAAGTTGTTGCAAAAGTTGAAGGATGAACGAGAGGAGTTGCAGACAGAACGTGACAGAGCACTCAGAGAAGCTGAGGAGTTAAGGGGTCGTGCAGAAACTTCAACTCTACAGTTACCTCAGTACTTCACGGATTTCTCATTTTCTGAGATTGAGGAAGCAACTAATCAATTTGATTCGACCCTGAAGATTGGGGAAGGTGGATATGGAAGCATCTACGTTGGTATACTGCGTCATACACAGGTGGCTATAAAAATGTTGAATCCTAACAGTTCGCAAGGCCCTGTAGAATATCAACAGGAGGTAATTTCTTGACATATTATTATTGAAGCTAAGATTTGTTCAAATTAAATTGTTTGTGTCGTTCATGACTGGTTTGTTGTGCATAAACTGCTGCCTCTACTAAAAATGGGACTTTGAAGCAGTCCTTCTGAAGATTTAATTATATAGTATTTGCTGTGGAGGAGCTTTGACTAATTCGTGCGGCATTGCAGGTTGATGTGTTAAGTAAAATGAGGCATCCAAATATCATTACGCTAATTGGAGCATGTCCAGAGGGGTGGAGTCTTGTCTATGAGTATCTTCCGGATGGAAGCCTTGAAGACAGGATAAATTGCAAGGACAACTCTCCACCCTTGTCGTGGCAAAATCGTGTACGCATTGCCACTGAGATATGCGCAGCACTTGTCTTTCTTCATTCCAATAAAGCTCATAGTTTAGTTCATGGGGATTTGAAGCCAGCAAATATCCTTCTCGATTCCAATCTCGTTAGCAAGTTAAGTGACTTTGGGACCTGCTCACTACTTCATCCTAGTGGAAGCAAAAGCGTGAGAACTGATGTCACAGCCACAGGTGCTTATTTGGATCCAGAAGCTTCCAGTAGTGGAGAGCTAACTCCAAAGTCAGATGTTTACTCGTTTGGGATTATCTTATTGCGCTTGCTGACTGGGAGACCTGCCACACGGATATCAAACGAAGTGAAGTATGCCCTTGATAATGGATCATTGAACGACCTTTTGGACCCTTTAGCAGGTGACTGGCCCTTTGTTCAGGCGGAGCAGCTTGCTCGCTTGGCATTAAGATGTTGCGAGACTGTCAGCGAGAATCGTCCGGATCTTGGAACTGAAGTGTGGAGGGTACTTGAACCTATGAGGGCTTCTAGTGGAGGATCTTCATCTTTCCATCTTGGCCGTAACGAGCACCGCATAGCCCCTCCATACTTCATTTGCCCCATTTTCCAGGTAATGCATAGTCAAGTATTGATTTCCAAATTTATCATAAATCTCAGAAAACTTCGATCACAAAGGCATTGAAATTTGTTTGTTTGAGGTCTCAAACCATTATGTTGCAGTTTAATGGTACTAAACCCGTTTGTCCTCTGATTTTACAAAACTTTCAGGAAGTCATGCAGGATCCACATGTGGCTGCAGACGGTTTCACATACGAAGCAGAGGCTATAAGAGCGTGGCTGGACAGTGAACACGATACTTCACCAATGACCAATGTCAAGCTTTCTCACACCAGCCTAATCGCTAACCATGCTCTTCGTTCTGCGATTCAAGAGTGGCTTCAACATCATTGCTGAAAATAAAATCCTTCAAACCCTCAACCCTTGTTCCCGCAAGTAGTCTCGTATGAAAAAAAAAAAGTTTTTGCCTTTTTCTGCGGGAGGCAACAGAGAGTGAGTAAGATTAGTTTTTTTCAGTCTTCCTTATATATACAGAATACGATCTCTCCATATTTGTTTACTTTCTCAAGCATAGTGTAAGTCCTCCATATTTGTCATATATGAAAAGAAGAGGCTGGTGAGATTTGTATGTGTATATATATTATAAATATATATGTTCTGTATGAAAAAAGTTGTATGTTTATTCCTTTTGTGTGAGAAGAACTGCCTCAATTTTTGTTCCTCCATTATGTTCGGCTCTCTTTTAGCACAACGATTAGCCTCTGACATGATCTCACTAGTGATGCCTTTACTTAGTTAAACATTTAATTAGGATGAGTCTTAAATTATGAAGTCAATACTATCGTGTAATACTTGTTTTCCTCCTAGAAGAAGTTAACCTTTGATTGCCTAATATTTTGATTATTATTTGTTAAAGTTCTTGTGATTAATCTTACTTAATTTAGCAGTGAGGTCAGGTCGTTTTGGCGGCTAGTGGCATAGCTGTAAAGGAAACTCAGGGTTGCACTGAGGTAAGCAACCTAACGCAGAATTGAAAGACACCAATCTGGAAATTGCTGAGACAGTGAGACTATTCTTCAGTATTTTCTTTAAGTCTTGTGGAATTTGTGTATCTCTGTCAATATGTCGACATTCCTCTTCGAACATAGATATTGTCGTTGAAAGTCAAAAAGCCTTCATTATTTTAATACATGATACAACTTCTGCGTTAAGGCTACGTTTCGTCATTGGTACCGTGGTTGACTTCGTATGCATGTTATAACTGAACAAATGTTCTTGTTTGTTGATTGCTTGATCTATCATCTCTTTTCTTGTATTGCAAAAGTTCATGTGTGTTCTTGTTTAATGTTTTGAGTGTATTATATATATGGAGTGTGTTGGAAAGAGGAGCTTCGATCCAAGCAAAGGGGAAAAGTGTTGGCTTCACGAGGCTTCAATGCAGCGTTAAACGCTGAATCCTGACCAAGCAAGAGAGAGAAGATAGAGAGAGATGATGAGCAAACCAGTTTCGCAGCAGCTGCTAATGGATGAGAAGATATATGTTGCAGTGGGGACGGAATTAGGGAACAAGTCCACTCTTGTTTGGGCGATACAGAACACTGGAGGCAAGGAGTTCTGTATCGTACACGTTCACCAGCCGCTCTACAGAAAAGAAAAGGAAAAGGCAGAAAAGATCATGGACAAGTACCTTCACACATGCAGTCTAATGCAGGTATGTTTTAGTTACTTCTATTGCTAATAAGTGATATTATTTATTTGTTTCATGATACGAGAGATAAAGAGAGCCGATTGTGATATTCTAGGTCCGTGCAGAGAAGATACTCATTGAAATGGAGTCGGTAGAGAAGGGACTCATCCAATTGATCTCAGAGCACAATGTCAAGAAGCTCGTCATGGGAGCTGCGTCAGACAGCCACTATTCAATGTACAAAGCACACCGGCATAACTAACTACTTTTGGATTTTCATCTTCTCATGGATCTTTCTAGTTATCTTCACTTATTGATTCATCATTAATCTTAATTTGGCAGGAGGATGGCAGATCTGTTATCCAAGAAAGCCATTTGCATTCGTCAAGAAGCGCCTGCTACTTGTTGTATATGGTTTACTTGCAAAGGATACTTGGTATATACAAGGTCTATCCCGAGTCCCTGTAATTTATGCTACCGTAATTACTACTTCAGACGGTTTTTGGAATGCTATTTGTGTTTTGTATCTGACTCTTGTGGTTTTAACAGGAACTGGGATTGTGAGAACAATCACTTTTCAGGAGACTAATATATCTGGTGATGGTATAATGCAGGGAAGCTATCATGGGTAACGCATCGCTTGAGTATGCATCTACAAGTTCTGATCAAGATTCAGTCCGTTCACGAGGATCTGTATTACCTTCGGGCCAATACACGATATCTAGAGGAAATGGAAATGTGTATCAATTAGCCGTCTTTGAATCTGAGAAATCGAAAAAAGAAGCAAGCTTGGAGGCTTTCAAGCATCAGGAAGCTGAAAAAGAGAAAAATAAAGCAATGAAAAAGGTAACATGTTCTTGGCAATCTATTCCTTGCTCCTACAATTTCTATTGCCATTGGGAATGTCATTTTTGCCTGAAAAATTACGAAGTTTTCTGACCAAATGTAGGCTAAAGAATGGGAAAGTGCCTATTTCGAGGAGTTGAAACGTAGGAAAGAAACAGAGATGGAGCTGACGAAAGCGAGAGAAAAACTCGAAAAGATGAGGGATATATCTGAAAACCGAATAACCGAGTCCTATATGTTGGTACAGAAGCTGCAAGACAAGTATAACTTGGCAACGAAAGCGTTGAGAAAAGCCAAGGAAGAACGAGATGAACTGATAAAAGGACGCGACAAAGCAATTATAGAAGTAGAGGAGCTGAAGAGAATCCATGAGAAGGTCTCTCGATCTGATGAGCACCGTGAAGCTCCTCAGTACTTCATCTGTCCCATTTCACTGGTAAAACTAAAGTCAATCAAGGAAGATTGTATCGAATCAAATCATAAAAATTGAAACCTTTTTTCTTCTTCTATATAATGTTGCAGGAAGTGATGGAGGATCCACAACTAGCAGCAGATGGATTTACATATGAAACAGAAGCCATAAGAACATGGCTTGAGAGTGGACATGAAACTTCACCAATGACGAACAAGAAGCTTCTTCATACAAACTTAGTTCCAAACCTTGCACTTCGATCTGCAATCCAGGAATGGCTTCACGCTTCACCCTCTTCCCGAAAGTGAAAGAAAAAAAAAGAAATATAATTTATTCTTCAGCATTTGCTTCAACAATCTCGTCTACTTGCAATGTAATAATGTATATAAAACCCATGTAACTTGAAAGACCTTTTCTTCATTCTTGTTTTTTATGTAATACAATCTGACCATGTATATATTACGTTGAAAGCAGCTAATAAACTAAATAAAATATGAAAAGATACCATGTCGAATAACACTTTTATATTGCGTTTTCTACATTGTTCCTCATGGTTTATTATTTCTTTAGGTTTTCTTTTCATATCTTTTGGAAAAATAAAACCATCGATCATGTCTTTTTCAATAACATAAAGGTATAGATTGATGGAATATTCGAAGGAACAGAGATACCAGAATGGTGAGATGTGCAGCCATTGGGTGTCTTCTTGTCCAAGTAAACAAGCAAATGCTTATGCAAGAAACTTATCTCTTCCCAAATCTTGTCTCTCCATAAGTTCCTTCTTCTCAGGCTATGGAGGAAACAGTCAGCTCAGGGATACTTGAAGAGAAAATCTTCGTTGCAGTTGGGAGAAATGTATGGAAGAACACATCAAATCTCCTATGGGCGTTAGAAAACTCCGAGGGAAACAGAATCTGCATCCTTCATATCCACCAGCCATCTCCAACGATTCCTGTCTGTAAGTGTTGTTTACCCTCTTTTGGCTTTCTAATAAGTCTCTCTGATTAATAAGTATTGACTTTAATTAAAACTCTTGTCACTTCTGATGCAAAGTGGGTACCAGATTCGAAGCTTCCACGGCTGATGAGGAGTTAGTGAGAGCATATAGAGGCAAAGAAACGGTGAAAACAGACAAGATTCTACAAGAGTACCTTAGTATTTGCTCGAAGAAAGGGGTATGTATTGTGAATGTCAACTCTGTTTTCCTTAGTTATCTCTAAAAGGAGGTTGGTTTCTGTAGGTACAGGCAGAGAAACTGTGTTTTGAAATGGACTCAATCGAGAAAGGGATTTTGGAAATGATACACCAGTATAAAATCAGGAAGCTTGTTATGGGAGCTGCTGCAGATAAACACTATTCCATGTAATAATTGCATTGGCTCATTGAGATTAGACATTTAGACATGACAATCTTTTTGGATCTCTCCTGTTTGTTTGCTCGCTAATTAAGCCCGTGTGTGCGTCTTGTTATCGTTTGCAGGAAGATGGAGGATCTTAGGTCCAAGAAAGCAAGCTTCGTCTGCGAACAAGCGCCTGCCACTTGTCAAATACAGTTTACCTGCAAAGGAAACCTTATCCACACAAGGTTTGGTGAAGACCTTTTTGTTTTCACAGAGATGTTCATAACTGCTGGTTGCTGCCTTTTGCTGATGTTTCCTGATCAATGTATAGGGAAGCTAGAATGGATGAAGTTCGAGCTCTCTCTGCGCTCTTGTCTGAGTTTCAGCGGCTTGTGTTGCCACAAATAAGCACCAATACGCTTCAAGAGGTAGCAAGTTTGGATGGACAAAAAGACAAGGGATCCTCCTCCTCTTGTCAGTCTGCTGTTACATTGTCACGCCCCGGAAGATCTGAGGACTCAATAAACGAAGTTCAAGAGGAACCGAATGACTCATCTTCTCAAGTTTTCCCGGTATGTGTTGCAACTCTGACTAGAAAATATAAAGACCCTGCAGATTATATTATATTCATTACATCTGGTTGATGGAATTGCCTACTGTGCTTGTTTCATCAGTGCAGCGGAATGGGACTGAACGTGATAAACTTCCTGATCAACTACACCAAGCTATGGCAGAAGATCACAATTCAAAACCATGAGCATCGTGAGTGACTCTCCAATTTAAACGTCTCCTGGAAGAAGAGAGAGAGAGAGAGATAAAAACTGCAATGAACTGATATAGTTGTATATACAATGTATGTAACAAGAATCATTTGTGTGAGATGTAGCTACTTGTGGCTTCTTCTTTTCTCGTCTGGTGTGACTTGTGAGTTGTGATGCTAAAACAAATGGAACCTGTCTTCATTATTTCTTCTTCTTCTAACTATAAATCTCAATTTAAGTTATCATCAAGCCATCGATCCTGATCAAGGCGAGTGTTGTTATGTTTTCTTTTATCCTCTTAGGTCTTAGGTCTCATCACATAGTCTAAGGAACTTAAACCATTTATTACACTCGCAATAGTGTGATACAAGAGAGTGTGTCTGATTAATTTCTGATGCTAAAACAAAATAACTTTCGTAGGACTAGATTCTAACAACTAAAATAACTTACACGTGGTTTTACAAAGAAAAGGACGGATCACTAGAATGTTAAACATTCAAAATCAAAACTGTTACATGAGGACACGCATCAACCGCCGGTGGTGACTAGTGAACCATTCTCTCTCTCTATTTGCTGACATACATAACCAAAACTGTTTCCTTTTCAGCTTCAATTGTGTCATGGAGATTGACCTTTAAGTTCAAACCATAACCCCATCAGTCATCTAGAGTATGTCTAAAACCTGTTCGTCATTTATTTAACACCGCAAGCGTCCAACTCAACATTACGATCAAAGAAAAAAGTATAAGATAATGACGCCAAAATAGATACCACCATACCTGTATGCCGTCTTGTAGTCCCGTTGCCATTTATGGAGAAGTGTACAGGCCTTCTTTCTTGTCCTAGAGACCGAACCCAATTGGAGTTCAGTCTTTGAGCAAAATCTTCTACCTCTCTGTAATCACATTAATACACCACTCATGAGAACCAAGTCTATTTCATTTCCCAAATACAAGATTTGATGGAGCTGATACTCATCTTTATCATGACTTGGAGAAATATGTGTAACATTCATTATAAGAAATATCCTAGTTTTGATTTAACAAGGGTCTTACCTATCAAGCATTTCCCTCATGGCTGGATCGATTTCATCGTCTTCATCTTCAGACCTGGCCTTTGGCGTAGAAATGTCAACTTCTGCACTAGGTAAGTTGGGTACCTCTCTCATGCTGGACCCGGTCTCTTCAACACATTGTTGTTTGGAATGAAGATCATTTGATTCCTAAGCACAAGGAACGCATTCATTGACTTGGTAAAAACCGACCAGAAAACAAACACAGAGAAACTAGTCTGAACCTTATCATGAATGTCATTTGAAGAAACAATCTTCTTTTTCTTCTTCTTCTTTTTCTTTACGACCTTGGGATCTGTGAAACAGAATTTTCCTTACTTCCAATGAGGCCTTCAAAAGGAAGCAGAATAGAGAAAGTAGAAAACTAAGAGGCAACACAAACATAAATTCACAGAGCAAATATCTCAATCAAAGATGGACAATGAATTAGTCACCAAAACAATATTAAAATGGCAGATATGTAGCTCAAAGAGACGGCACCACTAGAGGATGAGTATATAGTCAACAACCAAAAATATACATCACCGAATCAACACAAAAAGAATCCAAACATGAACTATAATGTGATGGTATAGTACTTCAGAGTTAAATAGAGAACTTGGAGCAGCCAACGAAGAAACAGAACAAATGAAAGGATAATGTGAATTTAGAAAACCAGTAAGGTCAAAGGAAAGTACCTCTGCTGTTAATAAATGATAACAGGTCATCCACAGAACGTTCATCCACATGTTCTTCAACCTCAACATTCTAAGACAAGGAAAACCCCAACTTCATAAGCTCGTGAAACAGTTCAATCTTACAGACCAAATTACCCTCAATTTTCATTCATAAAGCTACAAACTACAAATTTGCAATATCCTAAACAAGTTAAATAGAAACTGCTGAACAGACCTTCAATCTCTCTCTTTCTTTCAGCTCCTTTCTCTTCTTTGCGTACAATCTATTCAGTAGTCGAATCCGTGGATCATCCATAGTGTTCTTCAGAGGCTCTAATTTCTCCTCCTGGATAAATTATCAAAGAGCAGTCAAAAAAAGAAGCAGATGGAGTAGACACATCTTAAGAAGAGATGATCTTGAGAAGCGCATACCTCAGTAAGGTCATCAGGCAAATGAAATATTTCTCGTATCTCCTCAGGGGTTTTTCCTTCAATGATTCGTGCAAGTGCACGACTAGTAAGATCAACCAAAGGCTTCAGCTGCAAACTGTCAGCGGCTGATGTCAACTCACAGAGCCTCTTTGTATCCATTCGGATGAATCTTTCATCATAAGTTTTCCGTTCCTAAAGAGTGGAAAGTAGATGTATTGAAAAAGTCCATGTCGACAGGGTATGAAAATTTATTCAATAATATAGAATACAAACCTTGTTTGAACGTCCAGGCATTTGATGAAATCTGCAATAATCAAGAACCAAGCTGAACATAGCTGGGTTAACTCGGTGTGGAAGCGATATTGCATGATTCTTAGAAGATCCAACACCCTTCTGTATTACCTCTTGACATATCATGGGACAGAACATTGCAACCTCTTGTTCTACTTGCTGGATTGAGCCATCGGCAGTTTGAAGCCATATGTATGACTTCATCGTCTGAATCCATGACATTGCGAAAGAAATTTAGCTATTCAATTCCAACCAAGTAGCTCATGTAATTCAGATGATGAGAATAAAGTTAATCATGAATCAAACCCTATCCATGTATCAAAAGGTGACTTGGTCTAATACTGAGAATGTCATGATATTTAACAACCCTCTAACCATCAAAACCTTAAACAACACTAGTTAAGGCATATGAACTATTAGTCCTTTTCCAGCAGAGGTGAAGTAGCTGACTAAGTCTAGTAGTAAAAAGGAAAGGAATGAAATTATTACCTCTGGTTTCATGACGGCCAAATTACCTTCTGACATTCTGATGACTACACCCTTCAGCTCGAATAAGTAGGTCACAGTCACACCCTACTACCCTACTATACAAAACCTCCGTTCTACCTTGAGCTCCAATATGCACACTCTCAAATCTCTTTTTTGGCCAAAAAGATAAAAAGCATCACCCTTTAATGCTAAAAAGCATCTCTTTAACGGTATCTGACGAGCATACAAGACAAGTTTGAACCTTTAACATCCAATTCAATCTACAAAAGTCAAAAAATTAAGCACAAATAAGAACCGCAAATCAGGAAAGAAACGAAACAAGAAGTATCTAAAATTTGATCCAATGAAGCAGCAAAACAAAAACAGAGCAAAAACAGACGTGTACGTTTTGGAGATACAATACGAATAATAAAAACAAAGTAAAGCAAACACATAGAGATAGAAGCACGCAATGAATCACCCAATAAAAGCTCTATTAACTAATGGAGAAGACAATTATATTAGAATTAACGCGTCGTTTACCTTATAACAGATATTTGGGTAATGGAGGTCGACTTGCGACGAAGGGGTTTTGAAACCTGGTGGTGGACAGCGACGGTGGACGGCGGCGGCCAAGCGATGTGGAGCGGATAAGAGAGAGAAACCGGATTTTTAATTTATTTCCAAAAAAATAAAAATAAAAACATTCAGATGATGAGACACGGAGGAAAATAAGAAAATGAGAGGACTGATCAAGTCCAGGTGTCATTATCACGTTGGCTAATTGAGGGCTTGTGGTGGTAGTAAAAAACAATACATGAGTCTACTCCTGGGCATTCGGGTTTCGGATCGGATTCGGATCGGGTTAATCGGATTTCGGATTAATCGGATAGAGGTATTTATAATCCGAACATGATCCGAATTTGTTTCGGATCGGATCGGATCGGATTAATTCGGATTCGGATCGGATTTACAAAATTATTTATAATCCGATTTATAACCGAAAATATCATTTTCGGATCATAATTCGGGTTAATATCCGAATTATCCATAAAATCCGAAATTCATACATTAGAAAATGAAAATTTCTAAGTTTTAAAACGTAAAAACATAGCCGCATAGACTCCAATAGACCCGTACAAAGGCAAAAACAAATGCCTATTACAGACATTGATAAATCCATTCAAAAACAACAAAAAGTTCAAATCAGTCCTAACTTCACCATTCACCAAATCCTACTGAGCATTCAACATTCACCAAATCCTAGCCACCTACGACAAACACATTCAATATTAGAACGTGAATTATAGCAAAAGAAATGAACAAAGATGAAAAGAAGTTGAATCAGTTACCTTTTTCATGTATTCATGTCTGAAGAAACTCAAACTCTAAGAAAAATTAAACACAAAAAGTTAGACATTAGCATTTTTTGTAATGAATAAGAAATGGACAATAAAAACAGAAATGGAATACCTTTTTGTAGCTCATCTAGCAGCTCAATATCAGCAAGCATCTGCTGATTAGTAATCACTCCTTTTTCATTTATTCGTATTTCGCATTTCATCCACTGTTCTGTGCACATTAGCACTTCAATCATGTAATGGGTAAGACAACTCCTAAATGGGTCAAGTATACGGTTACTTGTGGAAAATGCTGATTCTGATGCAACAGATGATACTTGCATTGCAAGTACATCTTTAGCAATTGCAGCCAAGACCGGATACTTTGGAGAGTTGATCCTCCACCATCCCAACAGATCAAATGGTATTCCAAGAGGATTAGGTTTTGGAACTTCGACTTTCTCCTTCAGATACAACTCCAATTCAGTACTTGCATCTTGAAATCCTGTCTCCTTCACCATCTCTTTGTAGAATGTATCCATTCTTTCATATCCATCACTCTCTAAACCCATTCCATCGAATAAATCTCCTGCAGCATGATCTTGTGAGTTATTGCGACTGTGACTCTGAGAGTGAGAAGACTGTGAAGTCTGCGAAGATGACATATTCCGAGCTGCTGTTAAAGCACCATGGTACTCATCAAAGAGTTGTGTCATAACCTTTTCTACTGACTTAGTAAGCTCTTTAACTTCATCACTATCTTTTCCATACAACACATCAAAACAATATCCAGCAAACTTCATCTTATTTCTAGGATCAAGCACACTAGCTATAATCAGCAATTTATTCATCTCCTTCGCGTCTCCCCAATATTTATCAAACTTGTCTTTCATAGCACTGGCCTTTAACCTCAATGTTGCATCAGTACTGCTGCACAATGAACCCAGATTCTTTTGAATTGTTATTATTTCATTGTAACACCTGTGAGAGTTGAGAGTCGTGGATGCTGAAACAACTAGCGTTGAATTGTAAAATATCACCAAGAACTTGACTAACCTCTCTACCTCATCCCAATCATAGACAGTAGGCGGCCCAATTCTTGTGGTTCCATCCACTTTCTCTGTAAAATAATCATTGTAGAGTTTGTCCTCCATCTCCATTGTGTCAAACGCCAACTTAAACTTAAGAGCTCTTAGCAACATTAGATACGTAGAGTTCCATCTGGTTTTGCAATCTAGAGATAGGCTTCCTCTTGTCATCTTCCCTGACTCCACTTTCTGATCAAATGCATCTACCCTTTTACTTGAACCTCTCACATATTGCACACCATTTCGAATTGCAGCCACACTAGTAACCACTTCTGTCAGCCCATCCTTAACAATAAGGTTAATTATGTGAGCAGCGCAACGCATATGCAGAAACTCACCATCTAAAATCAATGCATCATCTCCATTCTGAAAGAGGAAAGCATCCGTAAACTTCTCCAATGCATTGGTGTTGGCAGTTGCATTATCAACTGTGATTGTAAATACCTTCTTAATTCCCCAATCAGCCATACATTCCATTAGGACCGAGCAGATAGTTGTACCTCTGTGATCTGAGATGTGCTTGAACCCAAGTATAAGCTTCCTTAACTTCCAGCTTGCATCAATAAAGTGTGCTGTGATAACCATGTAACTAGATCTTGTAGTGGGAGCAACCCAAATATCAGTAGTAAGTGAAACCCTCTGCTGATTAGAATTAAGAAGCTTCTTCATAGCTGCTTTCCGTTTCACATACATCTCCACAATATCTCTAGTTGCTGTTCTCCGAGAATGAGGTTTGTATAAGTTCATTTTCTCACAAAAATGTTTCCACGCCAAACACTCAATGAAAGCAAGAGGCAATTCAGCTAAAACCAGCAATTCATTTGACGCTTCTCTAAAAACAGCTTCTGAGACCTTTCCCAACTTTAAACTACCTCTAGTATTTTCATCACCACCTTCACGTTGTAAAACATGTTGAGCCTGAGTTATGCTCTCCTGCCACACTTTGTACTCCTTGCAGATTAGTAGATGATTCTTCAAACATGTAGTGCCATTTGCTGTAGCACAACCCATTGGCCTAGCACAATAGTGACAGTTACACATGTCCCTATTTGTCGGATGTCTTGTAAAGTGTTCCCATACCCACGATCTTGTTGCAGGATTATTCTTCTTTTGCTTACCTCTTGCTGCACTTGTGGGATTCCTATTGTTTCCTTCCCCTTCATCTCTCTCAAAGTTATTCGCAACATCATCTTCTTCATTCAGGGTTGATGAATCCATCTAAAAATGAAATTAGGAATGAAATGATGAAAGGTTAACCAAACGTGAAAATAAAGCACACAACCAACTAAAATATATAAGATCAACTCAGATAATTTCGAGCAAATAAGATTCAATATTTAACAAATTGAAACTTTAAGCCCTAAATCTATTAAATTAAACACTACGCCTATAAGATTTAGTATTTAACAAATTGAAGACATGACATAACTAGAATCGAACAACCACCAATACACTAGAATCGAACAACCACCAAAACACTACGCCTATGATACCAAAAATAGTTTGGATTTGAGTTATTAAACTAAACTAGCTTAGAAATTACCGTTTTGGGTTGAGATGGTGATTCCAGAACTTGGGTCGAGAACAAGGGGAAACGAGAGAGAGAGACGGGACGGCGGAGAAGAAATGAAAAAAAGAGACTAGGGTTAGTGGGTTACTCTTAAAAATGGTATATATACTTCGGTTTTGTTCGGTTATCCGAAACAATTTCGGTTCGGATAAAAACCGATCCGAATCCGAAAATTAAACAATATATAAACCGATCGGATTTTAGGAGATAACCGAACCTGTTTCGAATCGGATTTTTCGGATCGGATTCGGATCGGATTTCGGATTTCGGTTAATATGCCCAGGCCTACATGAGTCGGTGATGGTTTTAGGTTGTGGTGGTTTTAGGTTCATTCCGTCGTTAGACTAATTTTTAAATTTACAATTAGGAGACTTTGTTAAAATGCTTATGGACTAAAGTATAAGCCCAGTTAGAAGTATGGGCTTTATTTATCCAGACGGTAGACGTGCCAAGGCTATTCGATATACATATTTTAAAAAATTTTGGTTTTTCAAAACTTATGGTTATTGAGTTTGAATTTGAAATTATATTGTAGGAACTCTCAAGATCAAGCTCACATATCCTACGTGAAGATGAATAATTTCCTTCACAGATATTATTATAAAAGGGAAACAACTTTGTTTTAATAACAAAATCGTATATATGTTTGGGTGAATTTTGTTTTTATATGTAAAAATTTAATTAATATCTATCAAAATTTTGATGTCCAATATTAGGCTTGGACGTTCGGATATCGGTTCGGATTTTTCGGATTTCGGATTTTTTGGATATTGATTCTAACATCCATTCGGGTATTTATAAAATTCGGATCGGTTTTGGTTTGGATAATTCGGATTTCGGATCGGTTCGGATATGACTGTTGATAACCAAAATTAAACCAAAAGTTATTAGACAATATTTTATTCGAATAGTTTTTGATCTTATTCTACCCAAATAACCATACTAATAGAGTATTAAAAAAAAAAAATATATATATAAATTAAGTAAATGACAAGATTCTCATAGAACCATACAAATACATAAAAGATATAAGACATATCTATAGTAATATCAAACTATTTCTTATACGTTCGGTTATATTCGGATATCTATTGGATATCGGTTCGGATCGGATAATATCCGATATCCAAAATAATGAACGCCAAGATCCGATCGGTTATTTCTTTAATATCGGTTCGGTTTTAATCCGCTTATTTCGGTTCGGATACGGTTCGGATTTTCGGATTCGGATTTTATGCCCAGGCCTATCCAATATTATCATTCATCCGTGATGTTCTTTTAAACCGCTAAAACTATTTTTTTTATTGATAAAAGTTTGTAAGTATTGTTATTGTGTTGTTGTAACTTGTAAGCGTTGGATGTTTAAGATTTTGGTATTGTACTTCTTGTGGTTGTTAAGAAGACTCTTTTGTCAGAAAACTGAAAAAGAAAGAAATTTCGAAAAAAAAAAAAAAAAAAAAAAATCCAAGAGAGGTGGAGGTGGGGACTATAGCGCAACGGGAATATTGGGAGTGGGCATGCAATTATTGCACTCAGCTAAATAAAAATGATTTTGGCTGAAGATGACAAGTGTTTGGGTGGCTTGGTCGGTTTTTGTCTACGTAAGTTTGTGCCACGTGTCCTCTTATCCGTGGGTTGGACGGCTTGTAATCGTAGAATATTTTATCCTCGCAAACCAAAGTGACAAAAGTCCATACAAACAAATTACGACCTTCCCTCCCTTTCTTTTTTATTTTTCTTCCATGCCTTAAAAAACCAAAAATTTATAATAAAGAATTTGCAAAAGTTCAATCCTGATGTTGATAGGTAAGTATAGTAGTACAATGAAATACCAATAGTTGAGTTTTTATACATAGGTTGAATGGGATTGGTAAGATGATTATATTTTTTTTCGTCTTTTGCACACATGGCAAAATGGTGTACAATGGTTGTATATGCAGAATCCAGAGGACTCGACAGGCTTACTAATCAAAACTCATCATACTCATGCAAAACAAAATTATGGCGTTATTTGACAATGTCAATGATGGTTCGCGATACCAAAAAATGCGAAAACAAAAACTTTGCAATATACAACGTTAAAATTACGTGGGTTCCAGAAGGAAATTTGGTACATGGTCATATATTATCATATACTACAGTTCATGATGTGTAAGCTTGGAAGGTAATATGAAAAAGGCAAGGGAGAGTAAATAACGAAATTTGGCAATTTGGTAATGAGACTAGAAGAAGAACAGCACGTGGGTAGGACATAGTGTCACACCCAAAAAGACAACAAAGCAACGAAGCAACCATAATTGTTCGGTCCTTTTTTTTCTTTTTGGCTTGAACGTTGTCTTTCCTTTTTGGCAAATAGTGGATTGCAGCCGAATATTACACTACCCGATCTACTTCTTTTAATCTGGTTAAATCCCACCATTCATAATTTCATATCAGGCATATTATTTATATTCATGTTGAAACTGCTTCCTATATACTATGTGTAAATGGTGTGGCGTTTTTTCTTATTTCATATAGGCAATTTATTGATCTAGACTTGGGTGTAGTTGGTACAATAAAGTTGCATTATAGACAAACAAAATTCCGATGTCATGATTGATTGTCTGATTGATGTATAGATTATTATTAACTAGCTCTTTCATTATAATTATACCCTCATGGATAACAATGGTGAAGATAATAACATAACATAAAAAGAATCTCATTTCTTTTTTTTATTATTAAAAGGATATCATGTCTTTTTTTTTTTTTTTGGTTTTACTGCCTATTATGATGATCACTCATAATCATAACTAAAATTGTTGGAGAATTAAAGTAAGAAAGTTATGCTATAAAGCAAAGTAACTGTTGGAGAATTAAAATGATCAGTAAACTAAAATTAGTAATGTTAGAAAGAAAATATTAGTAGATTATTTGTTGAATGAGGTGTCTCTAGCTAATGTCTTTTAGGTACGGGTGAGTCCATGTGCTCTTTCTTATCCTGACAACGGTCCAAATAAACCGCCGGTTCACCTCGACCACATATTCAACTCCTTTTTATAATAGTTTTTTCTTCTTTTCAGTATTTTCTTTTCTGGCAAATTAAAATTCAAACATTAAAAAAGAAACATTCATGAAAGATACATGGATATAAGTCCACATAGTATATAGTATTTTATGACAGTAGAATACGACATTTGATTAGAGTACACAAAAAATAGCTGCAAAGCGAATTTTGAAACTCTGTCCACACACTTTAATTATCACTAATCAATAACAATTAACAAGCATTATCAGTAGCAGCATACATGATAACGTTAACTAATGTAAATTAAAATCAGCTAATTAATCATCGTCTTTTTAATTTAATTTTCCATTTGTTTGTTTTTGCATTATCTTCCAACATTGGGAGTTCTCTCGTCACTATAAAAAGCACCACTCTCTCGACCTTCTCTGCAACATTATCATAACCCCCCACTCACATCAAAACCTAAAAAAGAGCTCTAAAGAGAGAGAGAGAGAGAAAGATGGAAGGTAAAGAAGAAGATGTTAGAGTCGGAGCTAACAAGTTTCCGGAGAGGCAACCGATCGGAACATCAGCTCAGAGTGACAAAGACTACAAGGAGCCACCACCTGCGCCCTTGTTCGAGCCAGGCGAGCTAGCTTCATGGTCTTTCTGGAGAGCTGGAATCGCTGAGTTCATTGCTACGTTTTTGTTCCTTTACATCACTGTTTTGACTGTTATGGGTGTGAAGAGGTCACCGAGCATGTGTGCTTCTGTCGGTATCCAAGGTATCGCTTGGGCTTTCGGTGGTATGATCTTTGCTCTCGTCTACTGCACCGCCGGTATCTCCGGTAAGTCTTCTCGATTTCACTCTCCTATTTTACTTAGAGAGCAAGTTTAGGTTTCAGCCAGGAACAGATTAGGGTTTTAAAAACATATATAAGTAGATCTGATTTAGAATGAGAAGATTCGATCTGATTTGTGTATGTGTTATACAATTTACTCAGGTGGACACATCAACCCAGCGGTTACGTTCGGTTTGTTCTTAGCGAGGAAGCTTTCGCTCACACGAGCTGTGTACTACATAGTGATGCAGTGCTTAGGAGCTATCTGTGGAGCTGGTGTGGTTAAGGGTTTCCAGCCAAAGCAATACCAGGCTTTGGGAGGTGGAGCCAACACCATAGCTCCTGGCTACACTAAAGGAAGTGGTCTTGGTGCTGAGATTATTGGAACTTTTGTTCTTGTGTACACCGTCTTCTCTGCTACTGATGCCAAGAGAAACGCTCGTGACTCTCACGTTCCCGTATGTTTTTGAACACTCAAATCGATTAAAGGATATATGGAGTTTGGCTTTGTGACATCGGATAAATAAGACTAATTCGTTTTGGAAATTTTTGACAGATTCTTGCACCTCTCCCAATCGGATTCGCTGTGTTCTTGGTCCACTTGGCAACCATCCCCATCACTGGAACTGGAATCAACCCAGCAAGAAGTCTTGGAGCTGCTATTATCTTCAACAAGGACAACGCTTGGGATGACCACGTGAGTAGTTTTTTCACTTCTCTCACCAAATTTACAATTTACATTTCATTATTGGTTTACTGATGATCTCTTTGTATCTTCTTCTTCTTTCAGTGGGTCTTTTGGGTTGGACCATTCATTGGTGCTGCACTCGCTGCTCTGTACCACGTTATAGTCATCAGAGCCATCCCATTCAAGTCCAGAAGCTAAGCTGATTTGAGTTATTTTTATAATCTGGCTTTTTCATCTTAGTTTGCTTTTACTTTTGTGAATCTACTACCTGTGTGTAACGTGTGTGTATGTGTTGTTTCCTCTTCCTTTGCCTAATGGATAACTTATGTAAAACAAAGAAATTCCCCAGAAACATCTGTAATCTTTCTTCTCCACTTATCAAAGGATTTCTATAATTGGCACATTTTGGGCAGAGACATATTATCTTGAATCAAAATGGACCAAACATATTTAATGCATTACGTTACACTCCGCTACAAAAAGAAAAGTGCCATTACAAATGAATCATTCCAAATGATATCGACAAAATTAGCTCAACTTCAAGAAGAATATGACTCCTATGGATTTTAAAAAAACTAGGAATCAACAAATCGTAGTTGACAAAGTTGTATTAAAATAAGATCTTATTAAATCAGATTGAGAGTTTGCTTACAAAATAATGAAATCAAATGTTACTATCTGAATTACGAAAAAAAAAAAAAAAAAAACAGAGAGTAGTAATAAACCGGACAGTAGAACAAACGCACTTTGCAAAATTACCTCTATTGAATTATGCAGCCAAATCAATCAAATCAACGACATTTGGTGGGGGGAGCTTGGCCAAAATAACCGCGTATCCAACACGCGCCAAAAAAGGCGAGTGCCACTATCTATATTCAGACAGTAAATGATAGATGCGATTGCTTCACCTACTCTTACCTACCTTGAAACGCCGTTACCGACTCCGTCGTCATTGACGACGTTAGCTGTCTTTTCCTCTCGTAGCTCCGCCGCGATCCCCGTTAAATCCCGTTCGTGAACATTAACCAAAAGACCGTACTTCATGAAAAGAGTTAACGACATCTTCTGTTCCACTTTATGCCCCGCTACCACCGTCAGACGGTGACGGAGCAAAACCGCCGCCGCTATTGATTTCATTTGTAGATAAGCCAGATCTTTACCTAGACAGATCCTAGGGCCAGCGTTGAACGCCACGAATTTAAACGGATCGTGATTGATAAATCTCCCACCGTCCGATTGCGAGATCCACCTCTCCGGTTTGAACTCCATACAATCATCACCCCAAGTCGACTTCATCCTCCCCGCCGAGTAAATCGAATACGTAACCGAAGATCCCGCCGGCACGAACGTCCCGTCCGGCAACACGTCGTCTTTCACGGCGCGTTTTGAATCCTCCGGCACCGATGGGTAAAGCCTCAGCGTCTCCGATAACGCCGCTTTTAGATAAACCAAACGATCGAGCTCCTCACACGACAACGTCTCGTCCGTCCATGATGCCACGTCATCGCCACGTGTCTCGATCAGAACGGTGCAGATCTCGCGGAGGATTTTGTACTCTATGGTCGGGTGCTGAGTAATCAACCAGAAAAACCAGCTCAGCGCTACTGATGACGTGTCACGTCCAGCTAGGATGAAGTTGAGCGCCACGCGCTGGAGGATCTCGTCGGAGTAAGATTCCTTCTTCTTGATGAAACGCGACAAGAGGTCGTCGTGTTGTTTCCCGTCACTGTGCTGACTCATCAGATCTTGCTTACGTGTCGTAATAATCTCAGACAAATAAGTATCTACCTGGACCAAGCTTCGGGTCAAGCTGACTTCTAAGCCGAGACGGAGCCATCTCTTGAACTTCCATAAAATCTCCGGCAATATAAACCTCTGTAGTGAAGCCTCGGTGGCTCGATCGAAAGCCACGGCGAATGTGTTCACCGGAAGACCCGGTGCGCAAGTCCGCGGATCTTTCCCGAAAGTCAAGCCGCATATGTTATCAAACGTAAGCCGGAGTAGCAAATCTTGAAGATCAATCGGCTCAGAGCCGAGCCGAGACGTTTCGAGGATAGGTAAAAACCGAAGCTTGATCGCCCGGTTAACCCAACGAGCCATGGCTTGACGGAGAGTCCTCGTGGTGAACTCCAAAGCGGCGGTCTTACGCTGGAAAAGCCACGTGTCACCGTCGGAGTTAAAGATTCCTTGACCGAGAAGGTCATGGAAAACGGCTTGCCACGTTGGACCTTTAGGGTAATTATCAAAGCGGTTCTTGAGAATATGCTCGAGGTTTCTTGGGTCACAAGTGACCGTCACGAGACCTTGTTTCTTGGCTAGAAACGGAATGGCGCAGATGCATGTTTGATACGTACCGGAGCAAGCACGGAGGTTGTCGGAGATCCAATCGTGCATTCGCTCACAATTCTCAATGAGACCAGGGAGACTTCCCAAAATAGGCCAAACACGTGGACCTTTAAGACAACGAGATATGAATGTGAGCCATAAGAAATACGCCGTGATGGCTGTAAGAATCATTAGAGCAGTGGATATATCCATGATTTTCCGGGAAAAATGTTTTGTGATTCCTTTTCACCCTCAGAGAAAAAACGTTATGGCACAAAAGTTGAGAAGTTGAAGGAAATAGAGACGGCCCTCAGGTGGTGAAAAAAGATAAGAAAATTTCCCAAAAAGAGTGATGAAGTTTCAAGAGAGAGAGATAGAGGGAGAATGGTTTTATAAGAGATGAATGAAAGAACACAAGAGAGAAAGATTTATAGAAAGAGCAATTATGAAAGACAGACTGTGTGTTTTTTTTTTCTTTCCCTACAATGGATTTTTCTCTGTAGATCTCTATTTCTCAATATGATATTATCTCTCTAGATCTCTCATAAGTCATAAACTAGAGGAGTGAAAGAGCTTTAGGGTATGTGAAGCATGAGATGGTGTGCACTACCATTAATGTTCCTGCTCTAGGCTGGTAGCTAGGTGGTTGGAGACTTTATATATTAATCTCAATATATTGAGAAGAAGAAAAATAAGTGTTTGAACGGTAAATCTTCAAGAGCATTAAAGACGTTTAGTTGAGGAGCCTTAAGGAGAAGAGGAAGGCAGAGAGAGATCTATGACTAAATGACCCACAGTTTTTCAATGTCCGAGCATGAACCATTTATACAATTTATTTCAAATCCCACAAAAAAAGAGAGATCAAATTTTAAAATATTATGTATTAGAAATTCGTGTAAAAGAAGTCACAAAGTAAGCATGGGATGTTGCCTCCTCGTTTTATCTTATTCTCGTGCCTATTAATTAGGGTTTTGTTGTATTTCGGTGTGTCGGTACAAGGGAGATGATGGCTTATAGACGATATGTATCATTTACTTATTAGTCATAGACTACTGTATAACGGCAAAATGACAGTGTGATTTCGCTATTCTGCGGTTATGTGAAAAAGTTATTTATGTTCGGTTATTTTATATTTATATCATTTTTTTTTTAAATGAAAACTCAATGTCATTTCCACTTTTCACGTTCAAGTTAAACTGTTTTCATTTAACTACCATAATTAATAGTACTAACTATTACTATATCACGTTATTTCGTTGAATTATGATACGCTTTGACAAGTGTACGTGCGTCAATGCGTGTATATAATTATAGAATCCTATTTTTGTGGTATAGAGTGTAGGTATGAGTGAATTAATTAGGGCTTAGATTTGATATTGTTAGGGTATGGGTGAACAAACTCACCAATGATAGTTTTGCTCAACTACACAACTTATATAGGTTGCTTATGGGTTTGGTGACTTTTGTCAATATAAATTTCAAAAAGCTTTATAAAGCATTCAAAGCTCACAATTAGTATATAATAATGCGTCACCTTCTTAATGCATGAACATTGATTAAATTAGTTAATGTAAGAGCCAATACAAAATCTGTATACGAGAAAACCCTTGATGTGTATATGGGCTGCGTTCAAAACACAATTCTAATTCTACATTTTCACGACTCGAGGATTGGAAAACTAATTACATTAAAGAAACTATGAGATAATTAATTAAGAATTTAAGACTATATATATATATATATCAGTATATCACTATTGAAGAGAACTGTAGGTTTTGATTGGTAAACACGTACAAAGCTACAAATAGTACAGCTTTGGATTTTTACCAATCACATAAACTTTACCAAAAACTTTATTAAAAATTTGATTCTTAATTTTTTTACAGCTTTCATGTACAACTATTTTTTACAGCTTTGCACTATTCCGTAAAAACTTACATTTTCAGCTTACAACATTTATGTACAATTTTGACTATGTTACCAATCATATTCTTAATTTGTGAAGGAAGATAAAAATAATAATTTTTGACTTTTTCCATCAAAAAGCATGAATGCATTGACCCACGAAAGTCAACTTTCCGATTTTTTTTTAACCAAGCACTGCACAATACGTCGAAAATGTGTAGACTGAATCCATAATTATTTTTCCATTACAGCTGTATGAAACAAGGTGAGCTTTTAATGAACTTGATTGACAGTTGGTTTTCAGTTGATTTTTTTTTCTTTTGCCAAGTTTTTTTTTCTTCTACGACTCGTTTGTTTTTGCAGAATATGAGTTAACATATGTTCGTGTAATTTTGGTGGTTAACTATGCAACATTTAGGTTAAAACTTTAAAGAAAGGACAAATCGACAGAGAATATAAGTTATCTAATTAGGTTACCTTCCCATCAACGGCAAAGAAAACATACTTTTATAGATTGGATAAATAAACTTTTTTTTTTGTTTACAATTAATTATCACATTTAAGATATGAAAACTGACAGTTACTTACGGGGAAGTTACATAAAATAGTTAGATTATGTTAGGTATATCAAGTACTCCCATGCACTATTTGAAATTTTAAAATGAAGGAATTCTTGATAGTTTATATAGTTATCATTTTTTTTTTGTGTTTTGGAATAAATGCTATGATGACTTAATATGACTAGTAAATCTTTTCGAAATGGCACATTAATGGTAATGAGTTTTTAACCTTTTTTTATGGTTACCAGAGTCTTAGAAACAAACTTAACCGATCAAGTAAAGTAATAAACACAATTGAAATCATTAGATTTCGTGGGTTGTCTTGTCCCACATGAAACTGGTCATTTAGGTGAAACAAATTGGTCACTTAACTTGTCTCATTTTGCATTTAAGACCATATACAGAATTTTTCTATAAAAATAAAATACTCCAAAATACTAAAAAACAAACCATATTGAAAAGTTGCTAAAATAATGAATGAATCATTATGATGGTTAGTTACCCCGTCACTTTATCCACATGGTAATTAATACTAGTAATCCAGACAACACTCAACCACTCTGGTCTCTGGAGGCTAACAATTCATACACACATGCTTACTTAATTATCTTTCATTATTGGTTGATTTCGTTTATTACCGAAACTAAAAAAAAACGACGGATCTTTGTTTTGGACTACTGAGTGACGCTGACGCATGCTAAAGCCCGGTTTTGTATCGCCGTAACAATGGTTTTCTTGGCTAGTCATAAAATGATTTTGTGATTTGAGCATCTTTACCATTTTTGTGAAATGGCAATTTATATTTCTGTACTTGTGTACGATTCCGTCATTTACTGCAAATCAGAACGTATGTGCAATAAATATTTGCCCTCTTATAGTCATCATACAATCGAACTATGGAAGTGAATAGAAGAGCTAGACAATTACCAAAAAAAAAAAAAGAAACAAAAAAAACATAAAAGTGTGTATATATTTCCAGTTTCCACACTATCACAAGCGCTTGACACCTAAAGAGAAAGCTTTGTATTGTAAAAAGGCATTTGGATCTCCATTCTAATGATACAAGATAATGAAGCAACATAGGTTCATGTGGAACTCAAGACTAACGTTTTGTTACCTATGCTCTTGTGAGATACAAATGGTAGATTGGCTTTTTTGTCTCTTTGAGTTTATCATACTTCCGTTTCTAGATCTCACTGGAGGGGCCACTCCTTACGAGAGCAGCTTGTGGGTTACTTCTCACAATCACATCTTTCAAGCGAGAGAGAGGTTCGAGTAGTCTGCTCAGCTTCTGTGTGGGAAACAAAACATTCAAGCGTTGTCAATGAATGGCTTTTGTTGGTTACCACTTGTAAAAACAATATGATTCTTGACAGAAGCTTTTTTCGTTTATAGATGATTAATTACCTCACCACTGATGCTTGATTGCCACTTGAGTTGCAAAACCTGCCACCTCTCTTGTTGCCAGCGTTGACCAAGAACCACTATTCCTGTGACCGCAGCGGCAACGAATAAGGACCATATCGCATTTGCTTCTCTTGTACCTGAACAGATAGAAATAGCTCTCCTTCTCCACCAAGCTTCACAAGGAAGGTTGTTTGTTGATTTTTTGGCATCATCCTTTTCTCCCTCGGCATCATCAGAATGGAGATCTAAGTTTCCTTCTGCGTACTCATTCGCCTCAGCATCAAGTAACCCGTGTTCATACATGGCTGATTCACTTCCTACTGACTCCATGTATCTAGACGAGCCAAGCGCAGATTCACCATAGATACTCTGTTGGTTGTCTCCAGCTTCATAATAATGAAACTGATCAGACAATCCCTGACCTCGCAGCAACAAGTCTTGGCTATCCTTACCTTGTTCCTCCTCGAATAAATGTTCATCAATGGGTAAATCCTCATGCTCGCTAGGTGGGAATACAAAGTGTTCAGACATGTACAGATCACGTGAAGTCTCTGCTCCATAGTAAGCATCATACTTGCGTACATCTCTTGTATCAACGTTAAACGGACCAGGAGAAGCAGCGTAAGCCGATGAAGTAAGTGACACAACTTCCCATTCATTGCCACGAGGAGGCTGCTGCTCCTCATGATCCTCTTTGTTAGCCATCCCTCAACCAAAAGAATCTCCAAATTGACCTAATAAAACTATATAAAAAAAACCCTTTTTAGGTTAATATAGATTCTCTAACATCTTCAATTGCAAAATCAGTAATGCATACAACTAAGATTACAGAGTATGTTCATCAAGGATTTGAATTTTGGAACCGATCAATGTAAGAAAACATCAGAACCTGACACCAAACCAATTCAATTCCTTGTCTATTTCGTTCAATCAATCTAAGATACAAAATCATCTAGCTTAATCACAGAGACTCAAATCGAGGTATTACTAAAACCTAAGTGGACAAAATCAAACAACAATTGAGAAAGGAGAAAGCAATAATGGTTAATCAGGAAATACCTATGAAGAGACGATACGGATCCGGAGAGATTGATGATGAGATTGCTCTATCGTCCAAGAAGAAGAGACTTGAGAATCTCTGGGGAAGAGATCAGCAATTATTTTGATACCGGCGATACCGGTTCTTAGGTCGGCTGAATTGACGGTGCGACCGGCTGCAGTAGGTAAATCGATTGGGTACGTCACCCGATAATAACAGGTCTCTTTACATATATATATATACGTGTGGATTGACGCAAACGCAACGCAACGCGAAAAAATATGCGATTTTTTTGAAACGTCATAAAACACGTGGCCTATTATGATTGGCTATGGGGAGTGTGAGTAAAACAAACATTCATCGTCTCTAATGTGTGGCAGCTGCTTAAACTGAAACTAGTGTGGGAGAAGGAGAAGGAGAAAGAGAGAGAATGGGAGATCTCTATGCTTTGGACTTCGATGGAGTTCTTTGTGATAGTTGTGGTGAAACCGCACTATCTGCTGTTAAGGTTCTTTAATAAATCTCTCTCGATACTCTCTTAGCTTCTCATCTCACTTTGTAGAAACTCGTGTGGATTTTAGAAACTATCTGATTCTGGTTTTGAAAAATTGGAACTTTCGTTATTGTTTAAGCATCCTCGTTGATTTGTTCCGGTGTTAATTATATATATAGGCTGCGAAAGTGAGATGGCCTGCTTTGTTCCAAGGAGTTGATTCCGCTTTAGAGGAATGGATCGTTGATCAGATGCATACCGTAATATACTTTCTCCCTTATTCTTAAGTGTTGTTGGTATCTGAATTAGTTTAAAGTAAGATTCTTTTCTAGTTCAGTGTGATGGTTCAAGAGTTGGTGTTTGTAGGTGAGACCTGTGGTTGAAACTGGCTATGAGACTCTTCTACTTGTGCGGCTGTTACTGGAGACGAAGATACCCTCTATCCGAAAGTCTACAGTGAGTGAATCAGAACATTTTTTACTAGATTTAGCTTGGATTAAGAGTATTTTTGTATTCTAGTATTTGTAGATGATGCATTGCACTTGTTTATTAAGGTTGCTGAGGGGTTGACTGTTGATGGGATATTGGAGAGCTGGGCAAAGATTAAGCCTGTAATCATGGAAGCTTGGGATGAAGATAAAGATGCTTTGATCGATTTGTTTGGCAAAGTTAGAGACGATTGGATTAACGAGGACTTGACAACTTGGATTGGTGCCAATAGGTATATATATGTCTTCAACATCAAATCTATCTTACTAGACAAAACAAGTTTGAGACCGATATTGTGCAAACAAGTGTGCACATTTACCCTTCATCGTAGCTTTGATATATATGGTCTGCTACATATGCAGATTCTATCCAGGAGTTTCAGATGCACTCAAATTTGCCAGCTCAAAGATTTACATTGTTACCACAAAACAGGTGCAGTAGTAATGATTCCATTCCAATTCAAACTGACTCTCGTCTGTCGCTATCATGAGCTGAACTTTTTAAAGTATGGATGGGAAAAACTGCAGGGCCGCTTTGCAGAAGCATTACTGCGTGAAATAGCAGGTGTGATCATACCAAAGGAAAGGATTTATGGTTTGGGTTCAGGGTCAGTATCATTATGAGGTCCACCCAATAAACGTTGATCTTGTTTCTTATCCAGATTTTACCCTAAAGCTAGCTTTTCTTTTTTCTTTTTCTGTTTGATATCTCAACAGGCCAAAGGTGGAAGTGCTAAAGCTTCTTCAAAATAAACCAGAACATCAGGGCTTGATGCTGCAGTAACTTCCATTACATATACCTATCACTAATTCTTCTCTCTACATGACTTCGCAATGGTAACTATTACTTTACCATCTTATAGATTGTTTTGATTTGGCCAGCTTCGTGGAAGACAGACTTGCAACGCTGAAGAACGTCATCAAAGAGCCTGAATTAGACAAATGGAATTTATACCTAGGTGGACTCTTCCCTCTCCCATACCATCTCTTCTGATTCTCCTTACTGGTTATTCTAACAAAAAAAAAACTTGCCTCAAAACAGGAAACTGGGGCTACAATACTGAGAAAGAGAGAGCAGAAGCAGAAAGCATTCCCAGGATTCAGGTTATTGAGCTCTCCACATTTAGCAATAAGCTTAAATGAGTGCATACTCATCGGGGACAAAAAAAGCTCCTTTTTATTGTATTCTACGGTTTTCAAGGGAAACTTATAAACCAAACTTGTCAAAGAAATTTATAGTAAGATTCAGTAAAAGAGTTGAACTTCCAGTACTAGCCAAGAGAAAAAGCTTTATGTGACCTATAATTCATCCTTGGTAAGATCATCATTGTTAGTATCACCACCTTCATCATCATCTTTCCTTTCATCAGCTTGAAGTTTGTCAACAACATCTTCAAGAGGAGGATCTCCAGGTCTTCTAAACTCTTGCTTCCCTATCTTAACCTCGTAAGCTTCTTCTTGGCTCAGCACAAACTCCGTTAGCTAATTGACAATTCACCAAGAAAGTGATGTTAGATAAATCCCGGCTAATCTACTAAACAAAGTTTCAGCATTTGGATGGCGCATTTACCTCAGTCACTAGCTTCCCATTTTGCATGTTGAACATCACGGTGCTTCGATCTATCTAACACAACGCAACGCGAAAAAATATGCGATTTTTTCAAAACGTCATAAACACGTGGCTTATTATGATTGGCTATGAGGAGTGTGAGTAAAAAACAAACATTCATCGTCTCTAATGTGTGGCAGTTGCTTGAATTGAAACTAGTGTGGGAGAAGGAGAAAGAGAAAGAGGAGAATGGGAGATCTCTATGCTTTGGACTTCGATGGAGTTCTCTGTGATAGTTGTGGTGAAAGCTCACTATCTGCTGTTAAGGTTCTTTAATAATCATATCAAATCTACTCTCTTCGCTTTTCATCTCTGAAACTCGTGTGGATTTTAGAAACTATCTGATTCTGGTTTTGAAAAATTGGAACTTTAGTTATTGTTTGAGCATCCCCGTTGATTTGTTCTTTCTTTATTATATATATAGGCTGCGAAAGTGAGATGGCCTGCTTTGTTCCAAGGAGTTGATTCCGCTTTAGAGGAATGGATCGTCGATCAGATGCATACTGTAATTTACTTTCTCCCTTATCGTTGGTATCTGAATTAGTTTAAATTAAGATTCTTTTCTAGCTCAGTTTCAAGAGTTGGTGTTTGTAGGTGAGACCTGTGGTGGAAACTGGCTATGAGAATCTTCTACTTGTTAGGCTGTTATTGGAGATGAAGATACACTCTATTCGAAAGTCTACAGTGAGTGAATCAGAACAGGCTTCATTGAACTTAGCTTTGATTAAGAGATTTATTTTGGTATTGTAGATGATGCACTGCATTTGATTATTAAGGTTGCAGAGGGGTTGACTGTTGATGGGATATTGGAGAGCTGGGCAAATATTAAGCCTGTAATCATGGAAGCTTGGGATGAAGATAAAGATGCTTTGATTGATTTGTTTGGCAAAGTTAGAGACGATTGGATGAATGAGGACTTGACAACTTGGATCGGTGCCAATAGGTATATATATCTTCAACACAAATCCTACTAGGAAACACAAGTTTGGGACCAATATTGTCTACTATATATGCAGATTTTATCCAGGAGTTTCAGATGCACTCAAATTTGCCAGCTCAAAGATTTACATTGTTACTACAAAACAGGTGCAGTAGTAATGATTCCATTCCAATTCAAACTGTCCCTTCTGTCGCTATTATGAACTGAATTTTTAGTATGGATGGGAAAAACTGCAGGGCCGCTTTGCAGAAGCATTACTGCGTGAAATAGCAGGTGTGATCATACCAAAGGAAAGGATTTATGGTTTGGGTTCAGGGTCAGTATCATTATGAGGTCCACCCAATAAACGTTGATCTTGTTTCTTATCCAGATTTTACCGTTAAGCTAGCTTTTCTTTTTTTCCTTTTCTGTTTGATATCTCAACAGGCCAAAGGTGGAAGTGCTGAAGCTTCTTCAAAATAAACCAGAACATCAGGGCTTGATGCTGCAGTAACTTCCATTACATATACCTATCACTAATTCTTCTCTCTACATGACTTCCTAGTGGTAACCATTACTTTACAATCCTATGGATTTTTTTTATTTGGCCAGCTTCGTGGAAGACAGACTTGCAACGCTGAAGAACGTCATCAAAGAGCCTGAATTAGACAAATGGAATTTATACCTAGGTGGACTTTTCCCTTTTCCCATACCATCTCTTCTGATTCTCCTTACTGGTTATTCTAACAAAAAAAACTTACCTCAAAACAGTAAACTGGGGCTACAACACTGAGAAAGAGAGAGCGGAAGCAGCAAGCATTCCCAGGATTCAGGTTATTGAGCTCTCCACATTTAGCAATAAGCTTAAATGAGTGCATACTCATCGGGGTGAAAAATAAAAGCTTTCCTTTTTATTGTATTCTACGGCTTTCAAGGGAAATTTTATAAACCAAACTTGTCAAAGAAATTTATAGTAAGATTCAGTAAAAGAGTTGAACTTTCAGTACTAGCCAAGGTAAAAAGCTCTATGTGACCACCTATAATTCATCCTTGGTAAGATCATCACTGTTAGTATCACCACCTTCATCATCTTTCCTTTCATCAGCTTTAAGCTTGTCAACAACATCTTCAAGTGGAGGATCTCCAGGTCTTCTAAACTCTTGCTTCCCTATCTTAACCTCGTAAGCTTCTTCTTGGCTCAGCACGAACTCCGTTAGCTAATTGAAAATTCACCAAGAAAGAGATATAATTAGACCTCGACTAATCCACTAAAAAAAGTTTCAGCATTTGCTTGTTTCTATGGTACCTCAGTCACTAGCTTCCCATTTTGCATATTGAACATAACGGTGCTTCGATCTACAGCCATGAATCTGACTCCTATCCCTCCTGTTCTCAAAACTTTTGTCCATTTCATAGCAATTTCAATCACCATATCCTGAGATTGAATCAATATATTAAACAAATCACGATTCAGAGAATTATGAACTGTAAGTATCTCGTTATATAACTTAACCGGACACAAACTCACGATTCAATTTGGGATTTTTTGGTTTACCTTGGTACGGGGGACGCCTAACCGGAGCTTGACGAATCCGACGACCGGTCCAAAAGTCCGTTTAGCCATCTCCTCTTGGATCTGATCGAATCCCAATTTCGAAAAATCCGGAGGCGGATCAAACTCGGGAGTGGTAGCTTGCTTCCCCCACTCTTTCCATGAATCGTCTTCTTCATTGTCTTCAACGTCGTCTAGATCGTCGGAGATCTCGATCCGTCGCTTTCCTGCTTCGGCGATCTGGACGAATCCGGAGAAACTCGAGATGAGAAGAAGAAGAAGGAGGCCAAAAAGTGGAATCAGAGAAGAAGAAGAACGAACGATCATCTTCATTGTTCACAACAACAACAACTTGTACACTGCAGATACTTTTTGGTTCCAGGAATCAGATACAACAGACGAAGTAAGACGGCATTTCTAAATCAGTAAGCTTTACAAATCTCACTCAAACCATAATAATGTGATTCTTTCTTTTTTTTGCTTGTTTTGTGGGAAAATTATTTAAACGACATTAAAACTGAACTCGTTCAAAATATCAAAAACTGTGCGCCGTTTTAGTCTCTTATGAAAGAACTGCGTGCCGAAATTAATATTGACGTAAAGATGAAAACGACACAAGCTGTGCCATAAATAAAACAGAGTAATTTATCTCTAAAGGTCTAATCTATAGCTAGACAAGAGGTAAAAATAATTAAGTAAAAATCAAAACTGGAATCAAGGATTTTCACAATCTCTCTCAAAAACTAGATTTAAACTCTTAGTTATCTCTCAAAAACAATTTAAGAACTAGAGTTTTTCTGTATTGATTTTTGGATGATTTGCATAAGGGACAAACCTCCCTATTTATATGAAATATCTAGATTATAAAATAAGTAAAAATTTCTTAAATCAAGTACTAAACAAAACAAGTCTAATTTTGATTTTGAGGTTTGTTTTCTTTTTTTATATTACCCAATCACAGAAAAAAAAGAAATATATGAAATAATGAAATGTAAACTTTACATGTAAAAGATAAAAATAAAAATGTAACTAATCCCATTTGGTAAGTTATGGGAAACGACACGTGTATGATCGTGATTAGTGGGAAGAAGGGTACTTAGTTGTAATACAAAGTGAAAACCGAGGTTTAAACCTCGTGGAAACGCAATTTCCGTGTTCCAACTGTATCAAGAGGATGGGGGACCCACATTCGAAAATAAAAATAAAAGTGAAAAACACATTAATAAAAAAATAGTAATAGCCTCTCTCTCTCTCTCAACCTTCTCACCAAAAAAAAAAAAAAGGAAAAAAAAAAAGGGAAGTAACGAAAGCCAGCTAGGGTTTGACTGCGAGAAATTTCTGATCTGCGTGAATTTCTCGAGAGAGAGAGAAAGAAAGGAATCGATCATCGATTCCGTGGATATCGTTTCCCTCCCTTTTTTTATTTATCTTCTTTCGTATTTTATCTCTTCTCTCAAAGGGATCTGAGTTTATACCGTTGCATCCCGCATCTTCCGTTTCAGATTTACCCCAAATTCGATGCAAATCTAGAGAAGATAGATAGAGAGAGAAATAGCGAAAGGTGTGTGTGTGTGTGTGCGCGCAACAGCGACGACTCAGTGTCTCTCCCCCCCCCCCCTCTCTTGTGTGTAAAATTCGAAAGTTCTATTTGAGGAACCTTTTTTAGCTTTGCCGAGAGGGTGGGCGCTTGCTGTCCGATTTTTAATTTTTATTTTTTGGAGGGATTTATTGGGTGAGGTTTTTGAAAACCTTTTTGTCTTCTTCTTCTTCCTCTAGCTTCGTTGAATTTGGGTTTAATTGTTAGATTCATCGACGAAATTGTATGCAATCTGGAGCCAGTGGCGGAGGGCCCGCTCGTAATCCGGGCATGGGTCCGGCTGGTCGGACTGCCTCCACCTCATCCGCTGCCTCTCCTTCTTCTTCTTCTTCATCTGTCCAGCAGCAACAACAGCAACAACAGCAGCAACAGCAACAGCAGCTGGCTTCTAGGCAGGTAAAGGATTCTTAAACTTTCAAGTCTGTGTGTTGAGGTTTGTTTCGTTAATTAGTACTAACTAGTAGGGCTCAAATGCTTCTTTTGCATTTGCCAGTGTTTTTTTGTCTATTGAACTTGCGGTTATTCAATTTTAGTGGTGCTTAGCTGTTTCTCAATTCTGTGGAAAAAGGAAAGTAACCAATTCTGTGGTAGTATATTGTGTAATAGTAGCCTCTTAGGAATTCACTTGATTGTTACTAATAATGATCGTGCTTCTAATATAGCAGCAGCAGCAGCTGAGAAACTCAGACGCAAATGAAAACATGTTTGCATATCATCCTGGTGGGGTTCAGGGAATGGTGGGAGGTGCCAACTTTGCTTCGTCTCCTGGTTCTATGCAAATGCCTCAGCAGTCTAGGAAGTTCTTTGAGTCTTCTCAACAACAACAACAACAACACCAGCAGCAGGGTTCTTCTCAAGAGGGCCAGCAAAGTTTTAATCCTATGCAGCAAGCGTATTATCAGTTTGCTATGGCTCAGCAACAAAAAGCACATCAGCAAGCTAGGATGGGAATGATGGGTTCATCAAGTGTGGGAAAGGAGCAGGATGCACGGATGGGAATGTCAAATATGCAAGACTTGAATCCCATGCAGGCTTCTACTCAGCCCCAGGCCTCGTCTTCTAAGCCATCCAGCGATCAGTTTTCTCGCGGTGAAAGGCAGATGGAATCAGGTTCTCAGCAAAGGAACGAAACAAAATCTCATCCCCAGCAGCAGGTGGGTACTGGACAACTAGCGCCTGGAAATATGATTAGGCCAATGCAGGCACCACCGGCTCAACAGGTTGTCAATAACATGTCAAACAACCAGCTCGCGTTTACACAACAGTGGCAGGCAATGCAGGCATGGGCGCGTGAGCGTAATATCGATCTCTCACATCCTGCCAACGCCAGTCAAATGAATCACATCCTTCAGGCGAGAATGGCTGCCTACCAGAAAGCTAATGAAGGCAATGTGGCTTCACAGTCACCATCTATTTCAATCTCTAGCCAGCCGGCTTCATCTTCTGTTGTACCAGGTGAGAACTCACTGCGTACCAACTCTGCTAGTGATGTCTCTGGGCAGTCAGGATCAGCGAAGGCCAGACATGCCATCTCTACTGGCTCATTTGCCTCGACTTCCAGTCCCAGAATGGTCAATCCTGCTATGAATCCCTTCTCCGGCCAAGGGAGAGATAATCCGATGTATCCTCGACATTTAGTTCAGCCTACAAATGGGATGCCCTCAGGAAATTCCCTGCAGACGTCTGTAAATGAGACTCCTGTTTTGGATCAGAATGCGTCTACAAAAAAAAGTTTAGGTCCTTCTGAACATTTACAAATGCAGCAGCCTAGGCAACTGAATGCACCGACTCCAAATTTACTAGCTCCATCTGAGTCTGGTCCACTCAGTAACTCGTCCCTTCAGACTGGACAGGGGACCCAACAAGCATCGCAGCGATCAGGATTTACCAAACAACAACTCCATGTTCTCAAAGCCCAGATACTGGCATTTAGACGTTTGAAGGTTTTCAGCTCTGTCATTTTCCTTATTGCTTCTTTTTGAACGGATGTTTTGCTGGCGATGTATCACTGCCTACATAAAATGTTTCTGCAAGTCAGGTTGATTGTTCTTTTTTTGTTTTTCACTTTACAGAAAGGGGAAGGTTCTTTGCCTCCGGAGCTTCTTAAAGCTATTGCTCCACCACCGCTTGAACTGCAGATACAGAGGCAAATATCTCCTGTGAGAGGACAAGTTCAGGATAGATCTTCAGACAAAACTGGAGAAGACCAAGCAAGGTCGTTAGAGTGTGGAAAAGAGTCTCAGGCTGCTGCTTCTTCAAATGGACCGATTATTTCTAAAGAAGAAGTTAATGTTGCAGATACAGAAGTAGCTTTGACGACAGGCCACAGCCAATTATTTCAAAATCTGGGGAAAGAAGCTACTTCTACTGATGTGGTTACTAAAGAGGAGCAACAAACTGATGTATTCCCTGTTAAATCAAACCAAGGAGCAGATGCTAGTAATAATCCTAGAAGTGATCCTACAACTGATAAGGGAAAGGCTGTTGCATGTGATGGAAGCCAATCTAACGCTCCTCCACAAGAAAATTCTCCCCAGCAGCCTAAGGAAACAGCCTCTGCCAGGAAATATCATGGGCCATTGTTTGATTTTCCCTTTTTCACTCGAAAACATGACTCTTATGGGTCTACACCAGCCAATGCCAATAACAATCTCACATTAGCATATGATATTAAAGATCTGATTTGTGAAGAAGGTGCAGAGTTCTTCAATAAAAAAAGAACAGACAGTTTGAAGAAGATAAATGGTCTACTAGCAAAGAATCTAGAAAGGAAAAGGATTAGGCCTGATCTTGTTTTGCGGCTTCAAATTGAAGAGAAAAAGCTTAGGCTATCGGATCTTCAGTCACGTGTTAGAGATGAAGTGGATCGACAACAACAGGAGATAATGTCCATGCCTGATAGGCCATACCGCAAATTTGTGAGGTTGTGCGAACGACAACGCCTTGAAATGAATAGACAAGTATTGGCCAACCAGAAAGCTGTTCGAGAGAAGCAGCTGAAAACCATTTTTCAGTGGCGTAAGAAGCTCCTTGAGGCTCACTGGGCTATACGTGATGCACGCACTGCTCGTAACAGGGGAGTGGCCAAATACCATGAAAAAATGTTGCGAGAGTTTTCAAAGAGAAAAGATGATGGCCGGAACAAAAGGATGGAAGCCTTGAAGAATAATGATGTAGAAAGGTACAGGGAGATGTTGCTGGAACAACAAACAAATATACCTGGTGATGCTGCTGAAAGATATGCTGTTCTCTCTTCATTTTTGACCCAAACCGAAGATTATCTTCATAAACTTGGAGGGAAGATTACTGCCACAAAGAATCAACAGGAAGTGGAGGAGGCAGCAAATGCTGCAGCAGTAGCAGCGAGATTGCAGGTATATATATACATATATATTGTTTTGTCTACTCTACAGAGAATTATCTGTTACTCTTTGTAGATAATTCGTCAAAATTTTACTAAAATGTTGACTTTGCATGTTACAGAAAATAGAACTTTTTCTTTTAAAGTTATATTTTACACTAGCTAACCTGTTTCCGTTTTTGATGCAGGGCTTGTCAGAGGAAGAGGTCAGGTCAGCAGCTCTTTGTGCTCGAGAAGAAGTTGTAATCAGAAATAGATTTACGGAAATGAATGCACCAAAAGAAAATTCATCTGTCAACAAGTAAGTCATTAATCACACAAAAAATGATCAAAGCAGGGAAGTAAATACTAGTTGTCATGATTTCTAAGCCAGTGCAGCTGACTGCTAAAAAATTTATGTGCTTATCTGTAAAATGCTGATAATCCTGCACTTCCAGTGTGAGGGTATTTGTACGGGTCATAAAATTAGGAATTAGCTCCTTGGAATACTGTCTTTCGTGTTTTATTTATCTGCTTTCTTATGCTTAACTGTAGGTATTATACTCTGGCTCATGCTGTAAATGAAGTGGTTGTGAGACAACCTTCAATGCTTCAAGCTGGAACTTTGCGTGATTACCAGCTGGTATCTCCTCGATCCAGACTCTATGCGTTGCATTGTGAATATGTTCACATTCATGCCTCATTCTGAATGTATCCATGGTTTTCTGCTCTTGTTGCCGCTTAGGTTGGATTACAATGGATGCTATCGTTGTATAATAACAAATTAAATGGGATCTTGGCTGATGAGATGGGTCTTGGAAAAACTGTGCAGGTTAAATCTGTTCTCAATTTGCAGGGATTCCTGGATTTACTGTACTGGCGAGCAATAAATTATTATATTGTGCCAGCATAATGTGCTAACTGTTTCATGTCTTCGCTGTGCAGGTAATGGCACTGATTGCTTACCTTATGGAGTTTAAGGGGAATTACGGACCGCATCTCATCATCGTTCCGAATGCTGTTCTGGTGAACTGGAAGGTTTGTGTTTTTGTTGGACTCTCCTGTGATATTCCACATAATCAATGATTATTTGAGTGCCCTAGTCTGCCAACTCATAACTATCCAACTCAGTTTCTCAATAACCTACAAGCCTCTTTTATCATTATCTAAGCCTAACTTTAACTCTAGCTAGCTGTTAATTGCACTGACATTGGCCATTTCCAGTTGATGAACTCTTCAGTGTTCTATCAGTTTTTTGCTATCTTTTCTCGACTTATATCTGATACCTGATTTAAGTCTTAACGAATTTCCTTCTGCAGAGTGAACTCCATACTTGGCTGCCATCTGTTTCATGCATATATTATGTTGGCACAAAGGATCAACGTTCAAAATTGTTCTCTCAGGTAAAATATTGAAAAAGTTGCATTTGCTCCAGATATTGTTTGAAATTGTAGATTGATACAATCCCTGTTCTCTTTAATAGGAAGTTTGCGCCATGAAGTTCAATGTCCTCGTTACGACTTATGAGTTCATTATGTATGATCGGGCAAAACTCTCAAAAGTTGACTGGAAATATATTATTATTGATGAAGCACAACGAATGAAGGACAGAGAATCTGTTTTGGCTCGAGATCTTGACCGGTATCGCTGCCAGAGGAGATTACTTCTCACTGGAACACCTTTACAGGTTAGTAACAGTATAGCCACTTGAGTAAAAATCAATGACACCTAACAAATGGAAACCACAATTCTATAAGCCGTTATTATTATGCGACTATTCTTATCTTGCTTTTATCAAATCTTGTAGAACGATCTGAAAGAGCTTTGGTCCCTATTGAACCTTCTCCTTCCTGATGTCTTTGACAATCGAAAAGCATTTCATGATTGGTTTGCGCAACCCTTTCAAAGAGAAGGTCCTGCGCATAATATAGAGGATGACTGGCTGGAGACTGAAAAAAAAGTCATAGTCATTCACAGACTTCATCAAATTTTAGAGCCATTCATGCTCAGACGCCGTGTTGAGGACGTGGAAGGTTCACTTCCTGCTAAGGTAGGATCTATCTTATATCTCTGCCCTTATTTTCCATCTAGATGATTCTTCTGATTATGCTTTTGGGTTGCAGGTTTCTGTAGTCTTAAGGTGTAGAATGTCTGCTATTCAGAGTGCCGTTTATGATTGGATCAAAGCGACTGGAACTCTTAGAGTTGATCCAGACGATGAGAAACTTAGGGCTCAGAAGAATCCAATATACCAAGCCAAGATATATAGAACTTTAAATAATAGGTGCATGGAGTTGAGGAAAGCCTGCAATCATCCTTTGCTCAATTATCCATATTTCAACGACTTTTCCAAAGATTTTCTTGTAAGGTCATGTGGAAAATTGTGGATTCTGGATAGAATCCTTATAAAGCTACAGAGGACAGGACATCGTGTATTGCTCTTCAGTACAATGACTAAACTCCTTGATATCTTGGAAGAGTATTTGCAATGGAGAAGGCTTGTATACAGAAGAATAGATGGAACTACCAGCCTAGAAGATCGAGAATCTGCTATTGTGGACTTTAATGATCCTGATACGGATTGCTTTATCTTCTTGCTTAGTATACGTGCTGCTGGACGGGGTCTCAACCTTCAGACTGCTGACACAGTTGTGATATATGATCCGGATCCAAATCCCAAAAATGAGGAACAAGCAGTTGCCAGAGCACATCGTATAGGGCAGACAAGGGAAGTAAAAGTGATTTATATGGAGGCAGTTGTTGAAAAACTTTCCAGCCACCAGAAGGAGGACGAGCTTAGAACTGGTGGTTCAGTTGACCTAGAGGATGACATGGCTGGGAAGGACCGATATATAGGTTCTATTGAGGGTCTCATAAGGAATAATATTCAACAGTATAAGATTGACATGGCTGATGAGGTCATTAATGCTGGGCGTTTTGACCAAAGGACGACTCATGAAGAGCGACGAATGACATTGGAGACTTTGTTGCACGATGAAGAGAGATATCAAGAAACTGTCCATGATGTGCCTTCTCTGCATGAGGTGAACAGGATGATTGCCAGGAGCGAGGAGGAAGTTGAGTTATTTGATCAGATGGATGAAGAATTTGACTGGACGGAGGAGATGACGAATCATGAGCAGGTTCCTAAATGGCTTCGAGCTAGTACCAAAGAGGTGAATGCTGCTGTTTCTGATTTGTCCAAAAAACCGTCAAAGAACATGTTGTCTAGCAGTAATCTGATTGTGCAACCTGGTGGACCGGGAGGTGAGAGAAAAAGGGGGCGGCCTAAGAGCAAAAAGATTAACTACAAGGAAATTGAAGATGACATTGCAGGTTACTCTGAGGAAAGCTCTGAGGAAAGGAACATTGATTCTGGGAATGAAGAAGAGGGAGACATTCGGCAATTTGATGACGATGAACTTACTGGCGCTCTTGGTGATCACCAAACCAAGAAGGGAGAATCTGATGGAGACAACCCCGTCTGTGGTTATGATTATCCTCCTGGCTCTGGTAGTTATAAAAAAAATCCTCCACGTGATGAAGCCGGTTCTTCAGGATCTTCTTCAGAGAGCCATAGATCAAAAGAGATGGCATCTCCTGTTTCTTCACAAAAGTTTGGCTCTTTGTCTGCATTGGACACTAGGCCAGGTTCTGTCTCAAAAAGACTGGTAGGTATCTGATCTTTCTCTTGCAGGTCTCTCTTTTTCTTTGTTGTTTGTGTAATGTTTGCTTCTTTCTTCTTCTTTGTTGTTTGTGTAATGTTTGCTTCTTTCATTATGTTGACAGCTGGATGACCTAGAAGAGGGGGAAATAGCAGCATCAGGGGATTCTCACATAGATCTCCAACGATCAGGAAGTTGGGCCCATGACCGCGATGAAGGGGATGAAGAACAGGTTTTGCAACCTACGATAAAACGGAAACGGAGTATTCGTCTAAGACCCCGTCAAGCGGCAGAAAGAGTAGACGGTAATGAGATGCCTGTAGCTCAGTCACTGCAAGTTGATCGTAGCTATCGATCAAAGTTGAGGACAGTTGTTGACTCGCACGGTTCAAGGCAAGATCAGAGTGATTCATCCTCAAGACTTAGGAGTTTACCTGCAAAGAAGGTAGCTAATACTTCCAAGCTGCATGTATCGTCACCAAAATCTGGTAGATTGAATGCCACACAGCTTTCCGTGGAAGATAATGTCGAAGCTTCCAGAGAAACGTGGGATGGAACTAGTCCTATTGGCTCTTCAAATGCTGGTGCGAGAATGTCCCACATCATACAGAAACGGGTATGTTCTGTCAAATGGAATTTACTTCATCGCAGTATTCTCTTATTTTGTTTCATTGATCTGAACTTATTCGGTCCTGGACTTTGCAGTGCAAAAACGTTACTAGCAAGCTCCAAAGGAGAATCGACAAGGAAGGTCAGCAGATTGTACCTATGCTGACAAATTTGTGGAAGAGAATTCAGAATGGTTATGCAGCTGGAGGTGTAAATAATCTTTTGGAACTACGAGAGATAGATCACCGGGTAGAAAGGCTAGAGTACGCAGGAGTTATGGAACTCGCATCTGACGTGCAGTTAATGCTAAGGGGGGCAATGGAATTCTATGGATTTTCACACGAGGTTTGATTTTTGCATTGCAAAAAAATTGAATTCCTTCAGTTCTGTGATTTGATGTATAAGCCAGATGGGTTTAAAGGTGATCGAAATTTTCTGCAGGTGAGATCTGAAGCAAGGAAGGTTCACAATTTGTTCTTTGATCTATTGAAGATGTCTTTCCCAGACACAGATTTCCGGGAAGCAAGGAATGCTCTTTCCTTTTCTGGCCCAACCCCAGCTTTGGTTTCTACACCATCCCCAAGAGGAGTAGGCATTAGCCAAGGCAAGAGGCAAAAGTTTGTAAACGAGGCAGAAGCCGAGCCAAGCTCTCCTCAGAGACCTCAACAACGTGAGAACTCAAGGATCAGAGTACAGATACCGCAGAAAGAAACAAAACTTGGGGGGACAACAAGCCACACTGATGAATCCCCAATTTTAGCTCATCCAGGGGAATTAGTAATCTGCAAAAAGAAGAGGAAAGACCGCGAGAAGTCTGGTCCGAAAACCCGAACTGCTGGCTCCAGCAGCCCGGTTTCACCACCTCCAGCTATGATTGGTCGTGGTCTCAGAAGTCCTGTGTCAGGTGGAGCTTCAAGGGAAACAAGGCTAGCACAACAGCAGCGGTGGCCAAACCAACCCACTCATCCAAACAACAGCGGTGCGGCTGGAGATTCAGTGGGATGGGCTAATCCGGTGAAGAGGTTGAGGACAGATTCTGGTAAAAGACGGCCTAGCCATTTATAGACGGACACTTCTTCTTAGTTCCCGAGAGGATTAAAGCCTCTTTTTGCTTATATTCAATGTGATTGAAATGTGGCATTGAAAGCAATTTAGCAGTGAGAATCTTTGACCTTAGTAATCAAATAATTCTGTAGGTATATGGTTCCTTTCTTGTTATGTCGCGCTCTTTAGATCGTAATACCGAAAGGTTTATATAGTACATTTTAGAGGGTAAGTCCTTTCGTCTGCAATATGAATCTTTAGATATGTTCATCAGTTCATGTATAAAAAGTTCGGAGGAGATAACAAACAAAATGAGATATGAATTAATGTTTTCTTGACGAGAGAGATTGCAAAATGTTAACAGTTCTATGTACTGTTTTAAAAATTGAAATTTCAATGTTCCTAAAGAACAATATATATATAAGTCTTTACAAATTTACAGAGGAAAGTTTCTCTCCTCTTTGGCAATGGGCATTATACTGGTTTTAAAGTTGAAGAAAGACTAATGAAAAGTGCAGAGAAAGATTGAATTTTGAGTAAAACAATCATGGATCAGCTTTTCCAACTATTTCGTTGGCATCATCATCATCAGAGTCGGAACCGTTTTCGCTCATGCTATCATCATCATCATCATCATCATCACTTGAATTCTCCTTCTCTGGTTGTGCGTACTTGTCACAGTATTCTACAAAAAAAAAGGAGAAAGAAGATTGGAATGTGTCAGTCAATGAGAGTGTTGATGAATAGAGAGCAGGGGAAACGGGAAGAAGAAGAAGAGAGTGTAGACAATACCTTTAACTTTGAGCTCATAGGCAGCGCGGTCACGCATCAAGAGAGAAGCAGCTTCACCATTAAAAGGATCAGATGGGTTTGGATATAGAAGCAGTTGGGGAAGGAAGGACTCGAAAACATTAATGAGATCTGCCAAAAGAAGCATAAGAACTTTAATGGAGACAATCCAGATGATATATATAAAACCAAGAGAAAGATAACACACACAAAATAAATTACCAAACATTGGGCTCCAAGTCTGGTTTATTACATCTAAGCAAACTGCCCCGGAACTGCCACAAACACACACACACACAAACACGAAACCGAGTGAGTTTAAGAGAAAGGCAACAAAATGAAATGAGAAAAAGGGTAGGGGGGGGGGACATACGATTCATCGACATTAGGGTGATAAATCTTGTTAACAAACCCAACAGATGGGGATTTGTAAGGATAAGCTTCAGGAAGTTCGACTTTGATCTTCCAAACACCTCCCTGATATAGACCTTTTTCAAAGTACAATCAACAACAAATAAAAGAGACAATCAAAAGGGTAAGATTCATATACGAAGATCCAAATCCAAATTCAAGTATGTATGGTCACCATGATGTGAAACCCAAATTAAAGTTCATATGAATCTGAGAAGTTGAAGTTTGAATAAGCAAACCAAACAAATCAATAAGGGGAGAAGAAATTACTGTCAGTGGGACCATGGAAGGTGACATAGAACATTTGCAAATCGTCGTTGATTGTATCCACCTTGTAATCACTCATCATCCTATTTATATCCAAACAATTAAACCAGATTAAGATGATGAAGAAGATGACGAAGAAGAAGAACTTCATCAACAGATTAATAAATAAATAAAAAACCCAGAGAGAGAGAATTCAATCAATCAAGTGGAACAAATTAACATACAATTTCATCATATCCATCTCTCGGCGTTTGCTCGGTGAAGCCATGGCTGATTCTCCCCTTCTTCTTCTTCTTCTATCAAGAATCTCGTTTGTGAAAGAGAGAGAAAAGATTCGAAAATCAGAAAAATAAAATAAAAATGATAAAAGAGAGACAGAGAGAGAGAAAAAGAAAGATCAATGAGATGGGACATTTATTTGCCTTTCTCTTTATTATTTCTCCAATTCCTTTTTTACCCCTTTCTTTTTAATTGTTTTGCCTTTTTTATTTAATTACTGGAAAAAATAATAATTTCACTTTCTATTTCTTTCTATTTCATTAAAGAAGATTTGATTAGCTAACTAAACTAATATCACAACATGCCGCAAAGTTTGTACACAAGTAAAAAAAAAAGTTTGTTCAATCAATCTTTAAATTTTACGAATATTAGTTGTTCAAGTATATGACCATATCAATCCTATTAGATTATAATATCCAGTTTCAATTCTTTCTTTTTATACGTGTTATGCGAACATCCATGCTTAGTTTTCTTAATCAAAATCCTTTAATCAATCAAACATGATATTAATAATGTGCAGACAAAGATTAATATGATAAATTGGCATCTTTCTAGTCTTATCCACCCTTCCCCTAATCACTAACGATCACTATTATAATCATACACTCGTAAATATATATATTAAGATCTGTACAAGAGTTCATGTTAAAAATTATTTTATTTATATTATAATTTTTATATAAAATATAATTTATGTGATTATTTTTAAAAGTTTTTTGGATAAAATATTACACAATAAAATTATATGCTAAATATGAAATATTCGTGTTATAACGTTGGTTAAATTTTATTTTATACAAAATTTTGTATATTTTCTATTTTAAAATAAATTTTAATATGTTATTAGTTTATGTATGTGAAATTATTTCAACAATGTACTACATCATGACTTGAATGTAATTATAAGACATAATTTTGGGAATTTGGTTTTCAAAATGCAAGTTATTATATTATGAGTAGTTTAATATATTGTTATACTTTTGTTTTAATATACTTGGTTTTTTGAAATTCTTTCATATTATAGTGACAAATTATGACATTGCTATAACAAACCAATTTAGAGTGTCTATAGTTTCTAATTTTTATATCAAGTTTTAATATTTTAAAAATATTTCAAAATAAATTATTTAATTTTTATTATAGTACATAAAATTATAAAATTCAACAAAAAAGTATGAAATTGAATTTAAATATTCAAATTTTGACATGTTACTCAGTCAAATTTTTTATTCAATAGATATTGTTATTAAAGAATAATATTACTAAAACTTGAATATTTTATATATTGAATCATTTATATTTAAATTTTTTTAACTTATGTTATATCCAGAAATAAAACTATTTTTTAATTATAATAAATAATATGATAATTTATTTGTTTCACTAAATAGACTCATATATAAAAATGAGAGGTGAAGTATAATGATAATTAACAAATTAATATGTTAAGTTAGATATCAAACTATTTTATTTGATGAATAATTTAATAAAATAAATTAATATAGTAAGTTAGATGATATCAAATGATTATTTAGAATATTCTTTTTAAGATTTTTGGAAACAATCAATCCAGACTATACAAATAATATAAAACTTAATTTATAACCAACTTATTAAAATTGTATAATGTACAAAACAATGTTGTGTACTTCTGTATTATTATATAAGGGATTATATTCGGATGTCATATATATGTACTTATCCTGTAAGATAAAAATTGCATCCTATAATCATTATTCGTAGAAACAATTTACACTATTTATGAAAATAATTTTTCATGAATATTTAATATCATGATTTAATCAAATATTTTTAAAATAATATTATAAAAGATGTTTTTTAAAAATGATGATTCATTTAATATTTAAAGCTAAAACCATTAAATTTAATAGTTACTTATATAGAGCCAAAAGATAAGAATGAAACTTTGAATAAGTATTTATTACAATAAACCGGATAAATACTAAAAGGAAACGTGACTTATCTTACAATTACCACTTTGTCGTAGTATTATAAAAGGAAATGTGAATTATTCTAAAATGAATTATTCTACAAGGAAATGTGAGCCAATCAAATTTACGAAGTTACGAGACTATAGTAGTAGACGTGAGGACAACAATCAACAAATTACATGTATTTGTTTGTTTTTTTATATATAATGAAATCTAATAACGTGTCCACATGCATATTCCAGTCCTCATTTCAATTTCTTTACATAAACGGTTTAGCTGAATATAATGACGTTAAACTTTTTTTTTTTGTTAAACTTTTGAAAGAGGGTTACATGACAAAAAAAGAAAAGCAAAAAAAAAAATGTGAAAGAAAAATATCTCACGCGCCATTGGACTCCAAATAATTGGATTTTGTTGATTTTCGTCCCATTTTCAAAGGGGTTAGACTGCAAAAAACGGGCGCGTTATAACAACGTGATTTAGGTGCGCGTGGGATAACGATGATATTTTATTTGGTCCCTTTATGGGCCGACGCATTAACAATTGGCCCAGTTCTTTGCAACATTTTTAGTCCGTTTTAAATATTATTTTACCCAACAATATTAACCCATTTTCTTTATAATAAGTCATATAATTCACATACAATTATTATCAACTAATTAATATCTCTAAATTTAACTTTTTACTACGTTTTTTAAAAAATTAATCATAGAATGTAACTAACTACTTAAATTTGTGTTATCTATCATCTTTACTTTTATTTCAAAAATCATTACGTTATTGAAAATATCATTTAATTGATATAATCAGAAAAAGCTTCCAAGCAAAAACAGAGCGGTTCATGTTTTTATAACTTTGCTCGTGTGAAGAAGGTAGTAACCTGTTTGGTCTCGAAAATCATGAACTTGTGATCTTAAGCAGTAACCAAATATTACGCATTTTTTTTTTTTTGGAAACAAACAAAAAATCCATATAGCAAGCAATTACATTTGGTCTCTGTTGCCAAATCTATACTAATCGAAATTTCTCTTCAGTCAGAACTGCATCAAACGATGCCGTGTATTCACGAAACTGCAAAATATCAAAAATGAGGCTTAGTATATGTAATATCTTACAAAGAATCTGGAAGAAGCCTAATATAGGTTTAACTTTGGAGACCTCTTAATTTGCTGCAGGCTTTTGCATTTTGTATTAATCAACATTCTGTATTTTCATGAGCTTTAATATATGATAGCCTTAACTCGACCGAATTCACGGGGCTATTCAGGTGAAGATAATAATGGTAAAACGAAAGAAACCTGCTTAACGATCTCTTCATATTTAGCGGCTAACTGTTGCACTTTAGCTTCTCCTGACTGTCTCACCTGCTTAATCGTGGCAGTATTGTCATCAACCTGTTGATATATAAACAAAGAAAAACTTAGAAGGCGATGATAAAGCATCATACACAACAGATTCATATATTGTTAATAACAAGGGAGCAAATACCACAGCTACTACTGATTCCACATCCGTTTGCCTGGCTTCAAGTTCACGTCTTCTGGATTCAACCTCCACTTTTAGGTTATTCAGTTGATTTGTCCAATCATCAAACATGACTGCTTTTTCCTTCTCTAGTTGTTTCAATGATTCGTTCAACTGTTCCACTGTTGAGAGAAATAAAGAATTACAGACTCCGTTCCAAAACAAAACTACGAAACAATATCTCATGAGGAAAGTAATAATAAACAATGACTCGCCTATTCTTTCCCGCTCAACCACTTTCGCCTCAAGTGATTTGTACGCTACTCCATCCTCGCTCAACTTAGCTTTAAGAGCTTTGAATTCTTTCTCAACAGCTTTCGCATTGGTTACCTGTAAATCATTAAACACACATAAAAATGAAAGATAATTGGAAGGGTCTGTGTGTTGCCACATATATCATACATGGTTCACAATCTACAAGCAAAGAAAGAGGAAGGATTATTTTTGCTTGGTCACCTGTTCGTTAATTAACTGCAGTTGCGAAGAAGACTTTGAAATTTTCTTGAAGGCCTGCAAAAGGCACCCATAGTTAAATGTACTTTGTTACCTCAATATTAAAGAAAACTTTGATGGTAAACGTTATTACGCTCAAAATATGAAAGCCTAAAACTATTATAAGACTACACCTAAATAAAAAAAACTCTGAAGTATCAACATAGAATAAGATCTCAATCTACACTGTCCAGTGTCCACCTTGGATTCATTCTCATCCACTATACACCAAAATAAATGAAGTTCACCCTAAATATCCTTGACTGAAGTATGAACAAATGTGATAGAGCAATAAACACCTAAGACTTGAAATCATCTTTCTCTAACCAAATGGTAGTATCCGCAGTGACCTAGGACTCGACAATTTTCATTAGTTAACCATCAAGTTGCGGCATAGGATGTCCTAGAAGATGCATTTAGCTACGTGCTAATCAATAAGAGTTAGTAGTAGTCTAGAGTTTTCATTAGATACCTTTTCATAAACCTCAAGAATGGCAGCCTTTTCCTGGAAAGTTTCCATTGCGGATTGCTCAGCTTTCTTTGTGTCCCCAAGTACTAGCTTCTTCTCTTCTAAAGCTCCCTGTCTCAATATCAATCGTTAAAGCCCGTGTACACAAAATTACATCTTAGGACTAGTGTGCTAGTGGGAACAAAAATATACCTGCAATTTGTCTGGAGATTGAACAATTTGTGAGCGGAGGTCTGCATTTTCTTGGACAGTTTGCACAAGATCAAACTCTGCTTTGGAAATCTGTAGAGCAAAAATAAACTAAACTACATAACCCAATTTTAAGTTACAGGAAGGGAGGAGCTCTCAACTGCACATCATGTTGTTTCTTACCTCGTTATCCATCTGTGTACTCTTCTCTCTCATTTGTTGGAAGGTAGCCCGCAGTGACATCTGCTGATTATTGAGTCCTAATATAGTCTGATTGAGTTCTTCAATCTTCGCTTCTAGCTCTTGGACAAAGGGCAAATCCCTTTCAACGGATTCATCAAATTCTCCAATCTCTGCATTCAACTGCATGGATAGAGCCATCAGAAAGAAAGAAGAGAAATGGATATTTATTATGTGATAGATATAGTTTTTTTCGTTGCATTACCTGGGCAATCTCTGCCTCCCACTGCTTCCGCTCCTCATCAAGGAGAGTCAACTCCTCAGCCTTTTCTTTTACTTTATTCATTTTTGAATCTCTGGTACATAAAATAATCATGAGAGCATCAACACTAGCACATGAAAGAAGATATGAGAAAACATGAATGCACCACTAAATGATATCAAACTTGTAAAATCTGCGCAGGGAAAGAGTAATATTGTATTATCATCTTAAAATGCTAATTTCTCTGTTCCTTGCAAACCTCCTAAAAAACTGAACCAATCAGAAAATTCAAAATATTTGTACTCTTGTGACTAGTTTTAACTCTTGCTTGGTACACAAAGATAGAAACTAGAGAGAAGTAAGCTAACTTCAATTTGCAGAGGTATAAGCTAAACTAGGAGCATGAAAAGCAAGAAGGCCATACTTGTGTAGAGCATAGTTGACAAGTGAACTGATGAAAAACTCGGTGCGGGATGGTTCGGGGCGTATCAGATCCTTGTAATTCATCTGTAATGGACACGCCACCACCATATCTAGCATATATTTCACTTTGCAATAGAGATCCGAATATTGCAGTGAAGTGACATGATGATCTGGATTCTCCAATTCCTGCAATGCCTCAAAATCGATTTGCCCTTTCTCTTCTCTACAACACGGATATTTGAAAAAAAAAAAATCAATCAGAAATTCCCAAAATTAAAAAAAATTAGGGATTTGGAAAAATTGACTGAGTAAAAGAGGAACTAAGGGGGAGCGGGAGGTGCTTACTCTTTGATGACGTCGAGATAGATAAGAATTCTGGTGTAAAGCTCGGAGACGAACTCCAGAGTAGGTCTTTTGAAATCTGCGTCCGTAATGCTCGCAATCTGAGCCTCCTTGAGGATAGTGATGATTTCGGGACGAGATAACCTCGGATACTCGCACGCTGACATTATGTAGTTTCGATTTCTGCTTCTTTGTATGGATTCGATTATTTCGAATGGAAAGTGAATATGCAACAAAGGTCTCTCGCAGTGTGACTGACAAAAACACCAACGGAAGAAAGAAAAACTGGAGTTTTTAAATTTTGAACTTAAAACTTAATTGGGCCTTATTGGGCTTGGTCCCTTTATGGGCCGACGCATAAACAATTGGCCCACTTCATTACACCTTTTTAGTCCGTTTTAAATATTATTTAATTTATATAATCAGATTAAAGCTTCTAAGTAAAAAAAACAGAGCGGTTCATGTTTTATAACTTTGCTCGTGTAAAGAAGGTTTAAATTATTCAAGTGATGAGAAGATTAAAATCATGAACTTGTGATCTTAAGTATATTAAGCATTTTCTTTTTTTTTTTCTGGAAACAAACAAAAAATCCATATAGCAAGCAATTACATTTGGTCTCTGTTGCCAAATCTAAACTAATAATTCTCTTACTGTACTTGTACAAATCTTCTCTCTGATTCAATCAGTTTTCTACACAAAGCCTTTTTCAGCTATGCCAACCAAAAAAAGAATAATACTGCAGAATCATCCAAGGAAGAGATGGAAGTATTTACCTCAAAACCAAAACCAGAATTTGCTGAGACAATGCTGCCATGATGAAAGCGCCTTTTCCCAGAGTTTAAAGCCAGTTTCAATATGGCAAAAGAAGCCCAAAAAACGAGATGGAAAGAAAACAAAAAGGGTTGCTCCAACTTGAATCTCTCAACAGAGTCGATTCATCACGGCTCTAGCTACCTCTCTCTCTCTCTATCGACATCTTCTTTTCTTAGGAGAAAGCAGGCCGGGTTTCTGGGATGTGTTTGCTTCGGGGGTTGGATTTTCATTCTCTTTTGCACCGGTGAAGTATTGATCAGTATCACTGTCTATATCATGAGTGGTTCTACTCTGATTTGCCCTATACTGCAAAAGAGTCACGTTGTAGAAGTAGCTCACAATTTTTCCTCTGCCCTTTGACGGAAGGATTGTCTTGGCCTGATCGAAGAAAGCTTGGCTAAGTGAAGGTGGAGAACTCATCAAAGACTTTATCTTCTTCAGTTCTATGTCTGTCCAATACTGAAGAATACCTTCACCCATGACATCAAAACACCACATGTAGAAAGCTGGACCAAGTTCAAGTTTCAGTTTATACTGTTTTGCACTGATATGAAACTTGACACACTCAATGGATCCTGGACTATGGCAGCCACAAGAATCCTCTCTTCCTTTTCCAATACGATCTCTTTCGATAAGAAGACTCTTCTTGCTTTGTTCTTTGGTCAGTGGCCAGATCCGAGTGCCCAACCACTTTGAATCGCTTTCAGGGGTTATGTCAGTCCACTCCGGTACATCAGCTTGAAACTCTGACCCAACTAGAGGACATGGTCTATCCTCCTCATCTGAACTGTTCTTGTCATTAAACTGACTACCATCGTAACTCAGCCTCACCCTTAGATTGTAACCAGGTCCAGCACTATCATCGTACATGGATGGGTGCATCTTCTGGAGTTTCTGAAACACATGAGCAAATTATCAAGACTTAAATTGCATAAACATGGAAGAACAGCAGCAAAATCAGAGAGCACAGGCAAACAATATTAGATTCTATTTCAATTTAAACGATTCAAAGCCTCTTTGCAGTGAGACAGCATCGAGAATCTTCTCAAGCAGTAATACATCACTGGTGCTAAATCACTCTCATTGTGGAAATGGGAAACAGACATTATGAAATATGAAGCATCAAATTCCATAGGATAAAAGAAGAAGCAGCATTTCCTAAGTTGCTACGAGGGACTCCTAAAAATGCTTTAGTGACACATGCAATTCATGATTCTTTCTACAGGCAAAATTCACATCTTCATAGCTAAAATCCGATAATGAATTTCAAATCACTATAGGCTTTTTATTTTCCATACCAGCAAATGCAGATTTTTCGAAAACTAAACCCACCTGCCAAGTCTTTTCACAAGCTGGATCGTTGTTTGTTATAGAGGCCCTAAACAGAAGAAGTTGTTTCCATGGCTCTTCACTCCCGTAAGCTACCCACTTTGACCTCTCTGGCACACGACCGAGAGATGGATCAGATGGATCCTTAGCAACCTGGCGTAACCATTTCAATGTCTCCAAAGGACATTCTCGTTTTCTCTTCCCAGGAGAAGAGCAGTCCTGATTACCAGATTCAAGCATCATAATCTTCTCCAGTCTCTTTTCTGTAAACTTGGAACCCTCGATTTCTTTCACAGCATCAATTGAACTAGGCTCTTTGCCAGTTTGGTACTTATCGTATCTTCTCTTCGTTTTTGATATAAACCATTTAAGCTCTGCTCCTAACTCCTTTGCAGTATGACCTTTCCTCAACTCATACTTCCTCTTCACTTCAGATAAGAAAACTTTAAGTCTAGCCACCAAAGCATCAGAGATTCCAGACAACTCAAGGCTACTAGCATCAGTATCACCAGCAGTAGTAACTCTGTTCAACCATCGAGCAAGTGCATCAAGGTACTTAACATAGATCAGTTTAGCAGATGCTGAGTTACAAGACCCTAAACCAGAGTCTTGAGCAACCTCATCCCATAACCCATTTAAAGAAACCGCATCAAATCCGCCTTTGTGACTCACGTTCAAAAATAGATTGAACAAATCAACGGTTCTCCCGTCGCCAGTCATCGGAGGAAGAGGTCGGAAGCTTTCCGCCGAACAGAACTCGCCAAGGAAAGATTCAAGTAAAGGTCTGAACAAAGAGATGAGTTCTTTAATCTTCTTTTCAAACCCGGACCCTGTAGATTCTGGGTTAACGCTTTTAGTAGCGTCGAGGTTCTTCGGAGTTTTGTTAAGATCGACGGCATCCTCGTTAGCTACCATCGACCAACCCGCCATTGACAACGAACAACGAGCCCTACAACCATTAATAGATCCCATTTTTAACCACTGAACCAACGAAACAAACAAAAGAAGCAATAAACGAAAACCCCAGGAATCTTCTAAGAGAAACAAGAAGAAGATCCAGGAACTAAAGAATCCATGAACTTACGATTAAGACCTCTGAGTTTCCATGGCGGAAATTAGGGTTTTTTTAGCGGGAAACAGAAAAAAAAAAAGATCGAAAATTTTGGGAAAAAAAATTCAGTTTTGGCAAAATTCTATACCGGCTTCCCAGTTCCCCACTTGGCCCGCCATTTTTCTCTTTCGAGGTTTGGGTTTCGATGGATGGTGACCGATAAAGAAGTTTCGGGTCAAAAATCAAACTTTCCCATAGATACAGACCCTTTTTACCAAAAAAAAAAATCGAATACTTGTTTTTTTCCCCAAATATTAGGGTTACTAAATTGTTAAAAATGTGAAAAAAATACGAAACTTGCAAGCAAAAAGTTTTATCGAAATGAGAAATCAAGAAGGGGGGGATCAGATTATAATAATGCGGAATCACCACTAACCTTTTTGTCTCTATTAAATTTTTTTTTTTTGGTTGCAGCTATTAAGAAAATGTAGAGAAATGATTTTTATTGAATGAAGGCACGACGGATTTTATATAGCATTGGAAATGAGAGAGAAAGAGAGAGAGACCCATACCATGATACCAATACAATACAATCATCATCAAACTTATACTATTAGCTGTCAATATGACGTTTTAACTCTAGTTAATTGTTTAACCCACTGGTTGAGTTAAAAATTTGCAAAACTTTTAACAAACCAAAAAAGCTAGAGAAGAAATTTTAGAGAATTTTGGTATAGTTAGAAACCATTATGGTCACAAATAATTAGATTTTTTTATCTTTAATTATCTTTATAATCAAATATCTTAACATATTCTAAGGTATTTTCTAACAAATTCTCATTATTCTATTCATTTCAAGTGAAGTATTGACCGTTTTTTTTCGAAGTAGATTTTATTATTCTAATCAATAGTGTAAAATTGGTTAAACTTTAAGATTTATATTTGGAAGAGTAAAATAATAGCATTTTTTAATAATACTTAATTTAAAAGAATAATAGAATTTTTTTCTTATTTTACGTAAAAACGATACTAACATTAAATAAGAATGAACGTTATTTTTTACAAAAAAGTGATTGGTTTATGTAATGTGAACTTTTAGTTTGGTCTTATCTAACTAAACCTTAAAGTTTTTACAACTTTAAATTATAAAAAACGAAAAAATCACAATGTAACTCATTCAAAATCAGAAAAAGTCTAAAACTATAAAAGAAAAAGAAGCGTTATTAGGTATTTTCTGTTTGACTAAAATATATGCCAGTTGTTACAATGTCCTTTTGTCCATTTGAATTGGATGTTATTAAAACCAAACTTTAACGTTTTTACAATTTTCAATGAGCACTTACATTTTTTTTACTGATGAATCATATTTTAAATTATTTATGACAAATTATTGAAAGTCAATAATATATGGTTTAAAACTTTTATTAATTATATAAATCTCAAAGCAGTAAAATTAAGAGGAATGCTCTATAATATTTTCTTTAAAAGTAAAAGCATACAAATTTAGTTCTTACAGCAGCATTCATAGCAATTTATCAACTTAAAGACAAAAAGGGTTGCAAATAAATAAAAAGAAGAATAAATTTATTATTCTAATCAATAGTGTAAATTTTTCACAAAAAAAAATTAATAGTGTAAAATTGATTAAACTTTAAGATTTATATTATGGGAGAGTAAAGTAATAACATTTCTTAATAATACTTAATTTAAAAGAATAATAGAATTTTTTTTTTTCTTATTTTATGTAAAAACGATACTTACATTGAATCAGAATGAACGTTATTTTTTACAAAAAAACGATTGTTTATGTAATGTGAACTTTTACTTTTAGTTTGGTCTTATCTAACCAAACTTTAACGTTTTTACAACTTTAAATTATAAAAAGTGAGAAAATCACAGTGTAATCCATTCAAAATCAGAAAAGGTCTAAAACTAAAAAGAAGCTGATATTAGAGCATGTCCACTAGTTGTTACTTTTAAATATATTCTCAATTTAAAAATTAAAAATAATAATAAAACAAACCGAAAAGTGAAAAACGTTTCTCCATTGAGCATCGAAAGAATCGTTTCTCTAAGATATGGCAGTTTATGATTGGTCAATTTTATTTTTACTGATTTATTATTTAAATATATAATAATACTTAAAGAAAATAATTAAAATACATTATTTTGAGTAACGCTCGTCATTGTTACCGATGTTGATGGTCTTATGTATTTTCTGTTTAAGTAAAGTATATGCCAGTTGTTAAAATGTCGTTTTGTCTATTTGAATTAGATGTTATTAAAACCAAACTTTAACGTTTTTACAATTTTTGATGAGTACTTAATTTTTTTTATTGATTAATCATCTTTTTAATTATTTATGACAAATTATTGAAAGTCAATAATATATGGTTTAAAACTTTTTATAACTTTTATTAATCTCAAATCAGTAAATTTAAGAGGAATGCTCTATAGTATTTTCTTTAAAACTAAAAGCATAAAATTTTAGTTCTTACTGCAGCATTCATAGCAATTTATCAATTTAAAAACAAAAAAGGGTTGCAAATAAAAAAAAAAAAAGAAGAAGAAATTTATTTAGAATAAATTCACATGATAAATAATGTCACTAATATTTTTGTTTAAAATTTAAACTAAAATGTAAAAACTCAGCTAGCGTGGTTAACTGTCGACAAAACTCATTGGTCATTAAGTACTCATTAGTCATTAATTACTCTATTTACCGTAACAAATACAATACCTCTTCGGAAACGACTCGACTCGGCTCGGCTCAAAAGTTAAAACCTCAAATTAAGTCCGACGTTTTCCCGCCACGCCGTCTCTGTTTTCATGTCCGGCGGTAGAGATGCGTTTTACGTTCCGATCAACTCCGATCGAGACTGTTGTCCAATTCAAAAACTCTTTATCTTCCTTGCGAACCCTCAGAACCCTTCCTTCCTCCTTACCCATAGCTATATCCTCTGTATCGAAGTTATCTGCTAGCTTTGATCATCTCCTTGGTGGCGCGAAACAACATCATGGGTTCATGGTAAAAGAAGGCACTTACAACAATTCTCTGTCCCTTCAAAACAAGCTCTTGCAAGCTTACACGAGAAGCAAAGACTTCGATAATGCAGATAAGCTCTTCGACGAAATGCCTGTGAGAAATATTGTTACTTGGAACATACTCATTCACGGTGTCCTTCACCGAGACGGTGACACCAACCACAGAGCTCATCTAGGTTTTTGTTATTTGAGTCGGATTCTTCTTAGTGAAGTGAGTTTGGATCATGTGTCGTTTATAGGGTTGATTCGGTTGTGTACTGATTCCAACGATGTGGGAGCTGGTATCCAATTACACTGTCTGATAGTGAAACTAGGTCTCGAATCAAGTTGCTTTCTGAGTACTGCTCTCGTTGATTTCTACGGGAAGTGTGGTCATATTGTTGAAGCAAGACGAGTCTTTGAGGCGGTTTTGTGTAGAGATTTAGTGTTATGGAACGCTTTGGTTTCGTCTTATGTTCTTAACGGTATGATTGATGAAGCTTTTGGTTTACTCAAGCTGATGGGTTCTGACAAAAACGGATTCACGGGTGATGATTTCACTCTCTCGAGTCTTCTCAGTGCGTGTAGGATCGAACAAGGGAAGCAGATTCATGCCACTGTTTTCAAACTTTCATTTCAGTTTGACATTACAGTGGCGACTGCATTGGTTAATATGTATGCTAAGAGTAACTATATGAGTGATGCTCGCAAGTGTTTTGAATCGATGGTTGTGAGAAATGTAGTGTCTTGGAACGCGATGATTGTGGGTTTTGGACAAAATGGAGAAGGGAGAGAAGTTATGAGACTTTTTAGTCAAATGCTCCGTGGGAATGTTCAACCAGATGAGCTTACCTTTGCGAGTGTTTTAAGTTCCTGCTCGAAATGCTCTGCAATTCAGGAGATTAAGCAAGTCCAAGCCATTGTTACTAAACGGGGCTCTGCAGATTTTTTGTCGGTGGCTAATTCTCTGATAAGTTCTTACTCCAAGACGGGAAATTTATCTGAAGCACTTCTATGTTTTCATTCCATCCGAGAACCTGATCTTGTTTCATGGACTTCAGTGATCGGAGCTTTGGCTTCTCATGGACTCCCAGAAGAAAGCTTGCGAATGTTTGAAAGTATGTTGCAGAAACTTCAACCAGACAAGATTACTTTTTTAGAGGTCCTGTCTGCTTGTAGCCATGGAGGATTAGTTCAAGAAGGGCTTCATTGGTTCAAACAAATGACTAAAGTTTACAAGATAGAACCAGAGGCAGAACACTACACTTGTCTGATCGATCTTCTTGGTCGAGCTGGTTTCATCGACGAGGCTTTTGATGTTTTAAAGTCAATGCCCATAGAACCAAGCACCGATGCTTTGGCAGCTTTCACAGGAGCATGTAACATCCATGAGAAAATAAAATCCATGAAATGGGGTGCAAAGAAGCTTCTTGAGATTGAACCTAGCAAACCTGTGAACTACTCCATCCTGTCAAACGCCTACGCCTCCGAAGGCCATTGGAATCAAGCGGCTCATCTGCGTAAAACAGAGAGGAGAAACTGCAACAATCCCAAAACTCCAGGTTGCAGTTGGTTAGGGGACAACTTAGTCTAGCAATTACAACCATGGACACAGCAATATTTAATCAGTCTAAAAAGCCGTGGAAGTAAAGATTGTTCAAGAATGCCAAAGCCTCTTATTGTACCAAAGCATTACATCGTCTAGGCCTAAGATAAATGATGCAACTGGACAACTCCAGTGAACTTATCCTGTCACTATGTGTGTATAGACATACAAGATTACAGAGTACAGACACAAGTTGGCAGTGAGGTTCAGATGCCACACCAAAAATATCTAAGTAAGGGAGAGAAAAAACCTGAATATTTACCCATCAACCATGTCTTTGTTCTGTTCTAAAACTTCTTTGGTTGGTATATAGGACACGATACAGAAAAAAATCCTGTAAAAGCCTCTATCTTTATGCTTTTCTTAGTTTCTTGGTAGCGAGTCTTGCCTTGTTAGCTCGTAGTTGTCAGCTCCGATGTGGGCTTGGTTCTCGTTATTTACAATTGCAATCTTCGAACAAAGGAAGAAGAAGGAAGATGTGTAGATTGTGAAATGCCAAATACTGCACATAATTTCCATAAGTCAACCTTCAGAAAAAGTGATAGTACAATCAATGTTAATTCATATTTAATAAACTTAACATACACACACCTGTGCCAAATCCAGTAGCTCGAACTGGTTTCTACTTTGAAACTTACGGCCGCCATCGTGAAGAGTACAAGACCAGCCGCCACAAAGCCCCAACGAAACCGTTTATTGAGCGTCTTGATTAGATTACTAAACCATTCTTTGACTGCCCGTGGCCTACGAGAAAAATATGACAGAACTCAGATAAATAATGATTTCGTCATATTGGTGGTAACTGTATGTTCAAGTCAGAAACAGAATGGCTTCATTAGTTTACCTGTCGAGCATGTTCAATGAAAATCCAGCCGACCCGCAATATGATCGATACTTTGTAAAAAATTCTACCAAAAATCCGATGAGGAGAGCAAGTGAACCGATTGCTAACACAATAATAATATTTGACGCCCTGCAAATAGATAGAAAGCCAATGTAACAGTATTTAAATAGTATCAAGGTTGCTTTGATGTCACCATAAAATAAAATAGTACCAAGATGCTATTTATCATAACCATTCACAGTCAAACATCTCAGATACCTTGTTGCCTTGGTCAAGGCCAATAAAGCTGTGAGAATGGCAACAACTGTGTGTATTGTCCTCTTAACTGCTTCATCAGCCGTGGATAAGTACACAAAGGTACCAATCACCGCCATGAAAGAGAGCCAGAAATCCATGAACTGAAGCAGAAAATTTACAATATCGTAACTAAGTATATAATTCCACACAGAAGATGACAATGATGCAGCTATCAAACTACTCGTACCTGTAAAACATTGTAACTTAACACACACCAGGTGCCTACATCACATGCATGATACAGAGCACTCGCGATTCCGCTGGATGTGAACAGAACCCACTCTGGATACTCCTGTTTAACACATAAATAAGCAGCTTTTAGATGGGAAAAAGGAACAAACCAAGACTATCATACTATAAGTGTAAACCAAGAAAATTACTCGCTGACGAAGAGCCCAATAAGCTGGCAAAAGAGCCGCTGCATTTGATGCAATGAGAGCAATAGACTGAACAACATGTTCTGCATGAGGTTTTAAGCACATGAGAACACAGAAAAAGTTGTCAAAGTTTCAAACACTGATAGATTAAGATACCTTGGTTTGACACAATTTCAATGCTGCAGTCAAAGCCTCCGTGGGTTCTGTCACAAGAGCAAAAGCTGAAACACAACACAAGAATTTAACTCTCATAATAATCTACTCTCCTCCATATGTAACAAATTTCAATTGGTTCGAGATATATAAGGAAACCTGTAAGATGTCAATCCACTAGCGTCAAAAGCATATCGGCATTGCCCATGAGACGAACACCTTCTCGGGCATCTTTCAAGAGAAAGAGATACTAGAGTAGGTGGACCTTTGAAAGCAGCAGGAGCAGTAGAGTTATTGAGCTGCCTTAACCCGACTGACCATGTTCCTTCTCGAGCATACAAAATGTAGAAATCAACCTTTTCCTGGCTAGAATTATACAATGAGAAGAACATTGAGCGGCTGGCGCTGGTTCGATTCACATAATAATAGTCCCGGTCCTCAAGAGTGGGCAATCCACCAAATCTAAGATAAACTTCATACTGTATCGTGGAATCTGATGTTAATCTGAAGTGTATATGCCCACCAGCACCTCCTTGAGGGATGTTCATTAGAAAATAAGTCCATGTGCTTGTGTCTAACTCTGGAATAGAGGAAGAGTTGCTGACAATGGGTTCGAGGGGGAAAGCTGTGCTTGAGCCTGAAGGTGAAGCGTCATTTACCGGCAAATAATATGATTCAAAAGGTGTCAACGACCCTCTCCTCATAACTGCCTGCATACAAATGTATCGTGTTCAACAATTCGAATAAGTCTAGAGCTCAATATTGATTTTAGAGCAACTTACCTGAAGCATGTAGATTTGCTGGCCGCAATTCGGTCCTGCTTTTCCCACAGGACAGCCGAGCACTTTAACATTCAGTGAAAAGCAGACCTTAGAACTAGAGTTTGTGCCCTGTACAAGCCGGTTCTCCCGTCCAGATAAACTAACAACAATGTACCATCGACCAGCTTTCGGTTTCTTAATAACTAAAGGAACTTTGTGTATATCAGCAGCGTAATCATGTAAAGTCTCTGAAGCAATGGCTCCAAAACGAGCGTAACACATGAGGTAACTTTCATTGGAATTTACTTTGACATTGGACGCCATAATCACTAGTTGTTCAGCTATACCATCAACATCTAAAGCATATGTCTTTGTTTCAGCAGCGGTCAGACAAGAACTAGGGAAAGAATCGGAGCAAGAAATAACACTTCCGGTCTGGTTATCGAACCGAGAACATGAAAGCGGATAAATCGTCTGGTTGCAGGAAGGCCCCCACATTGTAGCGGCTTTACAACCTTCAACAGTAATGTTGGCACTAAACGAAAACGCCGAGGAGCGAACAATCTGTGCAAGTATCCAAGTATTAGAGAACAAACAAACAACAAAAGTTGAAGCTTTTTTGATAAAAGAGTGACATTACACTATTACAAAGAACCATACCATTTTCCCCTGAGTCCTCGTAGCGCCGATTCCGTTAAAAAGACCAACATACCAAGCTCCCGGTGAAATCTAGAAACAATAACAAAACAAACGTTAATAAAAGAAACTAGTAACAGACAAGGAAGGTTTTGAGAGTAAAGTGAGAACCTGTTCATTGGTCAATCTCAAGGAAATATTCTTCTGCATAGGGTAACACTGCTCAGCAATCTCGATATCTTCAGCTCCTTCAAAAGATCCATTGAAGAACCTGCCGAGCTCTACATAAACAACATGAAGGAAAAACACTTTCTTAATTCTCTCCTAAAATTAGTAAGGTAATGTTAATGATCTCTTTGACCATACAAAGAAGAAACCAAACTATTAGACGTTTCCTATAATTTACCTAAATCGTACCTAAACCTTTCTGAGCATTGGTAGAGGCATCAGGGAGAGGAGGACTACCATCTCTGAAGCATATAACAGGAAGTAGACTTCTCGACATCTTTGATATGCTCTTTGCATTCTACCAAAAAAAAATCAAATCCCAAATTTAGCAACTTTTTTTTCTTTGAATACCCAAAAAAACAAAACTAAAAGAACAATGAAATCAGTTAAACTTACGATGTCTACATCAGATTCGATAGCTACATTCAACGACGAGAACCATGGAGGCAAATCAACTGTCACGGAATCAAATACAGAGGATCAGAGAGCTCGTGAGTTCGATCATACGAAATCAAACAAATATAAGATCCTGCTTATTGAAACGATCAGATTTGAAGCGACATCTACATGTAATAAATCCAAGTCCAAATTGAACTGATCATCACTTTTATTATATATTAAACAAAACAAAAAGCAGGTGAAAAAGCTTGAATGAATGAATCTCAAATTGACGAAAGAGAAAATATATAATAAGAAACAGACCTCTGATGTAACGAGTATCATAGGGCCTGACTTCGGATTTAGGGTACCTGAAGCTTGAGACCGTGAAAAAGCTTCCATTACTACTACTACTGTCCAACTCAGCTGAATCTTGAAGACAACTACAGATTGAAACAGCGCATGAGAAGAATAACAGAGTTCTTCTTAAACTCAGAACCCAAATCTCTGCCATTGTGGAAGATTTAATAATCTGAGGATTAAGGGTTTTAGACTATTTATTAGTGTGTAAGTAAGAATAATAAGAAGAAGAGCATCATCATCATCATCATCACTCCAGAGAATTTTCGTCGTCTTAAGATTTTTCAATTACGGACTTTTTTATTTTTATTTTTATAAAAGTATTACTGAGCTTTACGTTTCTTTACTTTTATTGAATTAATCACGCGCCACGGAAGTGTAGTGTTGTTCACGGGTGGATCGAACGGTTGCTAACTGATGAGGATTTTTTATCATGGCGCGTGGCTTTTACACGATATTATCGCCGTGATATAAGGGATATTGGTATTTTGGTTTTTAACGATTTATTTGTCTAATTTTATTACGTGTTGGTCAGCGACAAGAGTCATAAATATGTATATCACCACCATATAATTATTATAAACTTATTTAATACATACATAAACCAAAATCTTGTGTTTTACTAGTATTTATTTATTTAGTTTTGATCAATCCTTAATTTTATAATTAAGACACCTATGTTGAGGTTTGTGACACTTTCACTAACTAATCATCATGCGAAGTCGGATTTTTTCCCAACTAATCATAATTTATTTATTCCCAATTAATATGAGGTAGATAGAGATATCAATAGTAATGTAGTATAATGGAAGCTTTGCGCAGGTTCAGAAGCTCTAAGATATGAGATTCATAGTTGAAAAGTTTTTATGTAAAAGAAAGGTAAGCTCTGCGCAGTAGCTTAAGATATAGATACATATGTGTGTTTCATCATAGCAATAATTTTATTCAATCAAAAGATAAAATGAGTTTAGTAGATTCAATATAAAGGAATCTGAGATCAAACCAAAGCAAACTTAAAAAGGAATCAATTCATAAACACATGTTTCTCTCTCAGTGGTCAGGATTGAATTTGACAGACTCCTTGTAGATAAGCTCCTTTATGTGTTCTTCTGTGCAAGAAGGATGCTCGAAGTCAAAGCTGAAAGGAGTCGAACAGACTGGTTCTTTAGCCACATCATGGTGCGGTGATAGGTAAGCATGGCCAAGGGCTTCATCGACTACAATCACAACATATATAAGCAGATATAAACAAAACCAAAAGCAAACTGCAAGAAACCACATGAATGTTCTTAAGGATCTTTGTGTTGTTTTGTTACCTGATATGCGCCGGTTAGGATCAAAGACGAGCATTCTCTCCAGCAAATCGATAGCGGTGGAAGGCACTTTTGGGAATCGAGCAGCAAACTGCTGTTTCGGGTATCGCGGAAGTTGTCTGACGTATCTTCTTGCGTTGTCACTGCGAAGGAAACCAAGACTGGAGTTGTCTGGAGAGCCTACAAGCTAATTTCAAGAAATGGTTTAGTGACATTTAAAGGGCATTGCAGTTTGAGACAAGTGGAAAACTGATGCTTTTTACTTTACTATTTTACCTCTGTTATAAGCCTAAGCTGATGAACATAATCTTTGCCTGGAAACAAAGGTTGTCCTGTCATGATTTCGCCGAGTATGCAACCAACAGACCAAATATCAATAGCTGCGGTGTACTCTGAGCAGTTAAGAAGCAACTCAGGAGCTCTGTACCAACGGGTAACGACATATTCAGTCATGAAGTCTGTGTCTGAAGTTGTCCTTGCAAGCCCAAAATCACCAATCTTTAGCTCGTTTTTTGAGTTAAGTAGCACGTTGCTTGGCCTTAGATCACGATGTAGTATGTTGGCCGAGTGCACGTATTTGAGTCCTCGTAACAGCTGGTACACAAAGAACTGTAACAGGAAGAGAAGTAAACAGAATAAAGATCAGATCAGATCACAGAGTTCCATGACTTTACTAATGACTACTACAACAACACAAAAAGACTTACGCGGCATTGATCACTGGTCAGTGCTTGATTAGAACGGAGGATTCGCTGAAGATCAGTGTCCATTAACTCATAGACAATGTAGACATCGTTGAAGATATCTCGTTGAGGAGGTCTTACAATATCTTTGATGGTTATAACCTAAAGAATCAAACCAAGCCTTGAAAATTAGATAAATAGAAATTATAGAAGAAAAAAAGAGAGGAATCCTCTGTTTGCCTCGACCCTAAAGATCAGGAACACTTGATAGATCTAGCAAATTAGAGAAACTTAAGATGTTTTCAAATGAGAGAAATGATGCTTAAGGCTTACGTTCTCATGATCCATATGCCTTAGAAGTTTAATTTCGCGTAGAGTTCTCTTTGCATCGATGATGTTATCAAAAGCATTACCGATCTTCTTAATCGCCACTTTCTCTCCAGTAACTGAGTTCACCGCAGCACTGAAACTCAAGAATCAAGAGCCTATGAACATTTAGAAGAAGGATGGCTTTGATAATTGATCAGAAGAAGTATCAAAAGAACTTACCAGACAATACCACAAGCGCCTCTACCAATGGGACGAATAGGAGGGACATACTTTCTGGAAACTTCAAAGAGCTGTCCATAAACGTTGTACTGAACATAGCGGCCACCGTGCGTCGGTACAACTTTGATGCAATGATCGGTAAAACCAGAGCTTGATTCTCCAGACATGATGCAATGATCAGACCGAGAACAATAGAGACCAAGAATAAGGGTTTTGTTGAAGTTGAAGGATCTCTCTAAAGTGTCTCTTGAAGACACTAAATCCATGTGAAGAGAGAAGCTTTTTTCAACTGTAAAAGATCTCTCAAGTGACCCGTGAATGTAAAGAGTATGAAAGATTACATACGTGTATGGTCACAAAAAGCAGAGTCACTCGTTAGCTCGATATTGCATTTTTTTCATTTGTTACTACTAACTGCACTTATCTAGAAATCAAAGCCTGCATCCTTCCTGACCTGTTATGTTGATTGGAATTGGTTTAGAAAGTTTGGATCATTTCAGAGGAAGCAGTGATTTTTTCAAGCCAAACAGATGTATTATATTGCAGAATGATTCCAATACAGTCATACAGACACGACCAACACATAAATCGAAGAAACAAGCTCAACAGATGGACTCGAACAAACAAAAATTGAAAACACTTTGCATTGACCTAAAGCTGCCTTTAGTAGGGGTTAAAACTTGTTTGTTTACCTCACTGTATTAGATGTATACATCATCTCCAACTGCATTACCAGAGATTGAGTCACTTGACCTAAGATTACAGAGCAACACACCACACCCGCTCAAAGTCAGTTTAAAGAAACTATCAAACTGATCCAACCCTTGAGACAAATACTCAGCTTGTGTCCCCAATTCCATAACATAATCTTTGAAGCATTCAACTTCGACAGGATCAACACCATCTTGGATCATCGGGTATAGCTTCCTGACGCTAGCATCAACGCTCTCCAGCTCTTTGAGAATCGTGGTTCTACAAGAAGATAACATGTCTCTGATCTCAGCATTCTGAATATGTCCATGGCAAACAAAGAGGCCTCCTATCCTCCAGTACCTAACCAAAATATGAAGCTGTTTGTCAAAATGGAAAGAAGAAAAAATAAAAAAACTACAGATGGATACTTGGAAGTTAATAGATGAAGTTGGAAGAACAGCATTAGTTCATAAGTGTACCTGCTGTCACCTCCAAAATGCTCCAATCCCTCTCGATCAAACTGCTAATGGTAGAACAGCTAAAGAATGGAAGAAGTTGCTTCCTTACCTTCGATCTCGTCTTGGTAAAGACAAGATTTGAGCCACAGACAACAAGTAAAGGATCCGAGCCGGGAAATGTTCTACTCAAAATCGCTTGGTATCGATGTGAGCTACTCGGAATCGCGGCTTCCGTATCCCGATCTCCGGTGAGTTCTCCGATGACTGTGACAGGAAGACAAACCGACGAAAGAAGACAAAACGCAGCGTTTGGTCAAAGCTACCCCTTAATGGGCCTTATTCAAGCCCGGTTATTCAAGAAACAAATAAAAACAGTTGATTAATGACTTGGGTTATTGGTTTATTTATGGAGTTTTTTAATAGATTTAGAAATCTATACAAAAAATTATGTGTTAATTAGTTATTGATTTCAAATAATCATTAATGTATTATTGATATGATTTATGAATACTAGTTAAAAAAAATTATGTTATTTGATGTAAAATGATTTGTTTATTGTGAGAAAATTGTACAATACTACAAATCATTAAATTAAACATATTTTTAGACTTGTATGCAGGTAACCTTAGTAGTATAATAATTATGATAGTGATAATAATAGGGTTTGTATATTAGATATAATACTATCTAAAGATGCTGATGTCGAGTGCTGTTCACGAAAACTCTTGATGATGGAATTGCTATCGTACTACATGCATTGGGCAACGTTTAAGGTATGCGATCAGTTTGTTTTTTTTTTTGTTGGAGCATATCATTAAATTTCAATCCTGTCTTTGATTCAATCTTTATTTCTTAATTTGTCTTTAAATCTACATATAGATTGGAGTTTAATTACACACTAGCTAGTAACGTTACTAAATATTATTTTTTCCTTCTTCTTATTCGTGTTTCTCTATATATAGGCTGGTGCAGTCCTTATACTCTACGATTTTGTTACATCAGTGATTCAGTACGTAAAAACTATTTGCTTATACAAATGTTTTCCATATATTACCTCTTATTTCCCCATCATTTGTTGATTTTTTTTTCCTTTTCCTTTTATTGATCAGTGGTTTCTTCTCTTCTAACGATTCTTCTAGTCATCATACTAGTGGCGTGTTGGGTACTACAGATCATCAAACATGTTTTTAGACTTTTACGCAGGTAATTACCTTATTATAATTAAATTGTATACTAGTTGTCATTATTATTAGGGAGATTCTCAAAAATAGCACAAAATTAAGTTTTTATTCCAAACTTAGCATATCATCTCTAAAATTTCAAAAATAGCACTAATTAATTTTCTAAAATTAAATCCTAAATTCAAAATACTAAACTCTACCCCTCAAAACTATACCATAAATGTAAAACTGAGAACCCAAACATAAAAAATTAATTCTAAAAATTAATTTTAAATAATTTAATGTGTTAAATAGTGCTATTTTTAGAAATTTATAGGATGTATGCTATAGTTGTTCATAAAACTTGGTTTAGTGCTATTTTAGGGTATTTCTCTTATTATTGGTTATTTCTATATACATATATTAGATATCCAATTAGCTACTCCCTGATAAAGCAATATAATGATCGATATATATATTTATATTGCAGAGTATATAGCTTATTTAGATTATTGGCCACCGGCGTGTGAAAGAGAGACTCTTTTATAGGAGCAGTTCCAGTAACTATGGTCTAGCTGTACAACTTAGTGTAGCTAATTCAGATTTTGAATCATCCCTTAAATCATACTTGTTTGTAAGTTTCCTAAAGTTTGTAAGAGCATTTGTGTTGAACTCATGTGTATGGCTTACTAGCTATCAAATTCTTCTCTCTCACTCTCAAAAGTTAACTGTCGATTTAAATCCGTAAAGATCACAGAATTCAAATAATCAACAATGGTATGATTGCATTCAAAAATCAAAACACCGATTATTTCCGGTTCTATTTTCGACCAAGATTTCACCTTGGTTTTTAAACCCACCTATAGTTTATTGCCTCATGAACCATCATTATGAGGAGTGTTCTTCCTCACGTAAAACCTTCGAGAGCTTCCTTCTACAATGTCTCTTCCATAGTGTTAACATGCATGCTGCCCCACGTCTGGCATTCCACTGAATTAAAGCCTGGCAATAAAAAAAAAAGTTATTTAGGTTGTAAAATCAACGGTAACTTGAGAAACAAGTAACAAGGTAGTTGAAGCCTTGAAGGTAACTCGAGACACTAGATATATATGTATATCCAAATAAAAGACCGCAAAACAGTAAAACCCAACACATTCACTCACTACAGCTCACACCTGCACATATGAATGTTTTGGGATTTATTTACGTACGGGTTTCACTTCGTATTTTGGATTTTGATGGTCCATCATAGTTGATCAACAAAATATATATATATGTATATATTATATCTTTTAGCAAGTTATGTCGGATATTTCAACTTTATGATTACTCAGCACAGCATGCATATATATTTTAAATTGAAAGTCTTGCCTGAGCATGTGTCGGAGTTGCTTGCTATATATGTAAGAGACGATACTGAGTAGCTAGTGACAATCTTGAGGTCATCAGCTGAGAGAACAAATTAGCCTTCGACAATTATTCTGTCAGAACTTGAACGGTTCTATAGTAGAGATAGGGAACAAAGCCTTCTTCGACTTCGTTGAGGATCTAATCCCCAAGTGAGAAGATCTCCACAGAAATCACCAGCAACTAAGCGAACCGAATTGAAGAAACCAGTTTTGGCACCCATATAAGTCGATGTGCTAGCTACTAAATAGATTTTTTTCAAACTAGCATATCCTCCAGTGGTTCACCTCCGTACACAAGGTAACTGTTCTGTTTGTAAAGAACCGTTTTGAGGCGAGCACATAGGTGCATATATAGCGTAATTCCAAAACGACCTTGACGATCGGAACATTTACTTATCATTCATCTTCAAGTTCAAATTGTTTCGTTTTTCCTCTGTTTTTGCAGTAAGAAAACCGGACGCGATGGAAACTAGGAACCTCCTCATCACCAGGGCTTTTAACGTTCTACACTAGCGCTTCAGAGTACATAGCACTTACTTGGACTGAATTATAATAAAGGAATAAGAATATTATATAAATCAGTTGTTAGTACTAATTGCACTTATCTATATAATCAAAGAGGTTGGATCATTTCAAAGAAAGCAGTGATTTTTCAAGCCAAACTGATGTATTATATTTATATTATATTGCAGAATGATTTCAATAGAGTCATACAGACACGACACACATAAATCGAAGAGACAAGCTCAACAGATGGACTCGGACAAACAAAAATAGAAAACACTTTTCATTGACCTAAAGCTGCCTTTAGTAGGGGTTAAACTTATTTGTTTACCTCACTGTATTAGTCTACATCTTCTCCAACTGCATTGCCAGAGATCGAGTCACTTGACCTAAGATTACAGAGCAACACATCGCGCCCGCTCAAAGTCAGTTTAAAGAAACTATCAACTTCCTCCAGTAACTGATCCAACCCTTGAGACAATTTCTCAGCTTGTGTCCCCAATTCCGTAACGTAATCTCTGAAGCATTCATCCTCAACAGGCTCAACACCATCTTGGATCATAGGGTATAGCTTCTCGACACTAGCATCAACGCTCTCCAGCTCTTTGAGAATCGTGGTTCTACCAGAAGATAACATGTGTCTGATCTCATCATTTACAACACTCTGGATTTCGGTAAAGACCTTTGACCATGAAGGCTTTTCAGAGACAGGTAAATCAAAAAGATCCTTGGTGGAGTCAGACCAGGCCGCGGTAAATACACTGCAGATATAAACCGTTTGAACCTTCACACCATAAAAAGCTCGCATAAGAACTTTTCCTTTAGGCGAGTTCTTGACTTTAGGCAGACTCAGAGATTTAACAAGACTGTCAAGAACTGCACGGCAGTTTTCAATTCTAGGGTTGTTTGCATTAACATGTTGCCTCCAGCTATCAAGAGAAGATCGAGCCTGAAGGTATTTCTCTCCGGAATCCGATTGTAAATTGTGCAGAACACACTTGAGGAAGAGATCTCCCTGGTTGAGACGTGTGAGCTCTGAGCTAAAGGCATTGCAGAGATCTAGCAGCTTTACACTGATGTTAAGGTAAACATCAACCCATTTCTCTTCCCAATCAGAGACAGGAAGCTGGAGCTCAGTGATGAGAGTGTTTATGTTGTTATGAGTCTCGCAGAGTGAGTCCATAGCTAGCTTCATCCAGGATAAAGTGAGGATATCATCTTTGTTCTTCGGCATAAGTTTCTTCAGTCTCTCTTCCAGAAGTAGCTCAAAGCCGCTCAAAAGAGAAAGCAGCCATGGGGATAAATCTGAGCCCTTTGGTGATAACATCCGAAAGGGATTTCCAAATGGGAAGAAACGTCGTGGTGGATCTTGTGGTCTGCTCATTTTGCTAGACACTGAAATATGAAAAAGAGAAATATTATCAGAATCATCAAAACGATTTGATGTCAACTCAAGATTATCTTATGGGTTGAAAGGACTAATACGGGAACAATATCAAGTTCCAACCTTATCAGAATCATCAAACAGATTTAATGTGAACAGGTAAGGTAACTTATGGGTTGAAAGATTCCCATCCTAAGAGTCTCAAAGCTGACAACTTGAATTAACTAAACAAAATTGCATATTTTATTATAATTTCTATGCCAAAAAACGACTCAATTGTTCTAAAAGCCTCAATCTACAGGAAAAAAGTTTCAACCTTTCAAATTTAGAAGAACCTTAGAAGTTAATTATCTAATCAGACAAGATAGGCACAAACTCTTCATTGAACAACAGTAAACTCTAACCCTAAAATCTATCTAAAACTTTAAGACGAACACTTGTGGATTATTAGAAGAACACACACATACAAGAGAAGGGAGGTTCATAGGTAACAAACGAAACTCAAATTCCACAAAAGTTACCGTTTTTTAAGTTGCCGGAGATGAAGAATTCACAGGGAAAGTCTTTTTATCTTCTTCTAATGCTTCATTGAATTTTTCTGAGTCGGTCGGTCGGCTGTGAACAAAAAATAAAATATTTATGACGGAGGTCCGGCGTGAGTTTATATTTATTGATAACATAACGACCCGTCACGCAAGAAACTATGACAAACTTACAGGTGTACGATTCTGAATGGCTGTTACGTATAAATTGATCACAGTGCTGTGTTTGGGATTAAATAAATCTTATCGCGGAAAGTGGACGGCTTATATTGATCACAGTGCTGTGTTTTGGGGATTAAATAAGTCTTTTCTTTATCGAAAGGCCAAAACAAGACGATTTCGTGGGATTATAAAATTAGTGGTTTGGTTTGACATTTGGTAGTCTTTTTATATGTGGTTTTTTTAATAGTAATAAAACCAAATCTAACGGCTATAAACTATACAATTTATATACTACGACTCCCACAGACTTGTATAAATGGGCCGTAAAGCCCATATAACAGCTGTCATGTAGCTGTAGACTAGTTCCACAATCCACACTAAACAGAGATCCCCACTTTAACCGCTGTTTAATGTAATTTTCATCTTGACTCGTTTTTCTTGTTTCTCTAATCTCTAGCTTTACGTCTTATGTAGACAAAACATATTAAAAAACGTTATTATGGGCCATATGCGTGAAGCCCAATATAGATTTTAAAGACAGAAACCGGCCCATATAATTTATGTTAGGAAAAAGCCTCTCACTTAAACAGAGGGTTCTTTGAAACCGTACGTTGAACTTGATAACGGCGACGATGTCTCCCGGAGCCGAAACTGCGGCTATACGATGCTATTATTATCCACCAGTTGCTGCGTTTCAGTTTTCCCTTTCACGGCGAATCAACAACCTTCGTTCCTTAGGACGCCGGAACGTATTACCTCCGGTCTCTCCTCTAATCGTATGATCCTTCGCGCTGTTGGTGCCGCCGCCGTCTCCTCCTCCACTCTCCGTGATCTCGTTTTCGTTGTGAACCCTCAAGGTACGATGAAAGGACTGAGATTTGGAATAAATTTTGGATCTTTTTTTTAAATGATGTTTTTATATGACAATCTCTAGATAGAACTGAAGTTTATGGTTATGAAATGTGTCTGTCTTTCATATGAGATTAGGTGCTAATGGTAGAACAGCTAAAGAATGGAAGAAGTTGCTTCCTTACCTTCGTTCTCGTCTTGGTAAAGACTGTAATGTGAGTTTTCGATTCACTTGCCTTTTTTGTGCCCTGTGTTATTAATGCAATCTCCATTATAGCCTTCTTCAGTTTCCTGTTATGTATCATGAAATTGAATTTTGCTCGTTATCTTGTTTGTTTCTGGAGGTATGCGAGTCATTAACAACGGGTCCTTCTCATGCCATTGACATTACAAGAGAGGTAAGGAGCAGTGGAAGTATATTTTTACTACTTTGATGGGTACAGTATTCTCAGTCTTGTTGATTTGGTTCTAAGTTGATCGGTTTGTGTCTTCCAATTGTCCTCTCAGGCTATTAGGGATGGGGCAGATGCTGTTATTGCGGTTGGAGGTGATGGAACATTGCATGAGGTTGGAGTTGAATATCTTTTGGTTGCTAGAACTCAACTATGAAGAGTCTCAGCTCCACTCATTATATCTATTTTTATTTACAGGTTGTTAATGGTTTCTTTTGGGAGGGAAAACCTGTCAGTAGTCTCAACAGCGAAGCTAGTCATTCTACTGCACTTGGTGTGAGTTACTTGATTTGACCTTTTTTTTTTACTTGTTTTTGTGTATATCTCTTGCGGAGTTACGATCTCAGTCCATCTCTTTTTTTGGCAGCTGATTCCCTTAGGTACTGGCTCGGATTTTGCTAGAACATTTGGTTGGTTAGTTTTTGCATCTTGTGTTCGATGTGATTTGTTTTTGAAACAGTGTTGTGCCAGATCTTAAGTATGTCCTGCATTTGTTAGGAACAATGATCCTTGTGAAGCTGTGGACCGCATTGCTAAAGGTATGTCATTGAATCCATTTGAGGAGTTAGGACTTACTACTTTGCAACTTCTGTGTAATTATGTCTCATATATCACATAACCAGAACTTTCTCAGGGATTCGATCACGGGTTGATGTTGGTGTTATCGACAGCAAGGAAGGAAGGGATTTGCATTACTTCATAAACGTTGCTGATGTTCATTTGTAAGAATATCATGGATCTTGCCTGTGTGATTGATCCTTACTGAGGTGGTTGTAAATCTCTCCTTTTGTTGCTCATCGCTTGCAGGAGCGCAAAGGCAGGTTTTTACGCTTCAAAGTACAAGAAGTTTGGAAACTTGTGCTACGTAATAGGTGCCCTACAAGCTTTTATGGGGCATGATAACCAAGATATGAGAATCAGGGTAAGCAATTATTTCTGTAAAAAATCTCTTCTTCACCATAGTAGGTTATACACCTCAGAGCATTGTGTTATACTCTCAGGTCAATGGAGGTGAATGGGAATTATATCCTCAGGTCACTGCTCTCTGCGTTGGAAACGCTAAATACTTTGGTGGTGGAATGAAAATCACACCCAACGCTGTCCCTGGAAATGGAAATCTTGAGGTGCAACAATTTGTTTCTTCGATCTCAAATCCTCCGATCCTGTGAATATGATAACTCTTCTTGACCATCATTAACTTCTCTCTACAGGTTGTGGTTCTGCAAGACTTCAAATGGTATGATTTCCTACTCAAACTTCATAAGCTATACAACGGGACGCATCTCTCACTTAACAATGTGTCTTCAAGAAGGTAAGATTTTCTTCGGTTACTTAACATATTAGATGACCTTAGCAATTGAGAACTCACCACCTTTATCCATTTCTCTTGTAGTGTACAAAGTATCGAAGTTGAAGAGATTTCAGGCAGCGGAAGTATCTATGTTCAGTCAGATGGAGAGTATCTTGGGTTTCTACCTAGAAAGTTTCGGATTTTACCCGGTGCCATCGACATAATTAGCTGATCAGAACCACATATTCCTTGGGATATAAGCTACCAAGAAATTGTAAAAACACATCAGCTCAATTTTGTTTTTTTCAACTCAACTTGTTTTAATCTACAGAGATTCTTGTTCTGAGATACCATTAATTTGATTCATTGTTTGGCGAATCAGATATTATATGATTCACTATCATTGTGTGGTCTCTGTTAACCACTTAAAAAAATATCCTTTTTAAGTAAAAGTCGCCTTTCCTTAACTAATCAGTACCAATCGAATCCAAAAATGGTAGCTTCTCTTTCCTTTCATTCAATCGCCACCGTCAATCATATCTACTCCGGCGATGCTGGCCGTTCAATCTCCCGGCGTAACTGCCAATACAGAGCAACTGGAGTGAGCTGCAGAGGACAGAATGAGCCACAGACAACAAGTAAAGGACCCGAGCCGGAGAATGTTCTACTCAAAATCGCTTGGTATGGATCTGAGCTACTCGGAATCGCTGCTTCCGTATTCCGATCTCCAGAGACTTCTCCTCCGAGTGTAACAGGGTTTGAGGTTCCGGTTGATTGTTCGGGACGAGCCGTTCGTGTAGCTGTAGTGGATTCGATTAAACAAGACTTCAAACGATCGTACTTCGTCACAGGTCAAGTGAACAAAAACATCCAAATCAGATTTTGTTTTTCTTTCGTTCTGAATCGGAATTTGAGTTTTTTCAGGGAACTTGACGCCGGAGGTTTATGAGGAGAAGTGCGAATTCGCTGATCCGGCTGGTTCCTTCAAGGGTCTATCTCGTTTCAAAAGGAATTGTACTAATTTCGGAAGCCTCATCGAGAAATCGAATATGAAGCTCATGAAATGGGAGAATTTTGAGGTACACTCAAACTAATAAAAGATGAGACTTTTTTGTATTTCTGATGTCGGAGAAAACTACTGTTTTTAATGTTTTCATTGCCGGAGCTCTGTCATGAGTTTTGCAGGATAAAGGAGTTGGACATTGGAAGTTTAGCTGTGTCATGGCATTTCCATGGAAACCAATTCTGTCAGGTATTTTTATCCATCACCATTAAAGTTTCAGATTGTTTTTGTAGCCTAAGGATAAAGTTTGCAACTTTTTAGCTTCAAATGATTAGTTATGAAGACAGTAAAGGACAAAACTTTTATGTCTTTTTATGGAAGTCAAAATCTGTTTTTACAGCAACTGGTTACACGGAGTATTATTTCGACACAGAATCCGGGAAAATTTGCAGGTAGAGATTTGCAACCTCATATAAAACACATTAATCTCAACATTGAAATTCTTGTGAAGAAGAAGAAGCTTGTTTTACATGGTTTTATGAATGTTTACAGGCATGTGGAGCATTGGAATGTCCCTAAGATTGCTCTGTTCAAGCAACTTCTGAGACCCAGCCGTGGATTAATGGGAAACTAGCGGATGAAGAATGATGTCAGTTTCAGATTAGATTTCTAAACAGTAAATATATAAAACTTCCTTTTTGAATCTAATATCAATATTGGATACTTTACTATTAGAGATCTGTACTGAATCTGTTGAAGAGTTGTTATTGCATTAGCTCAAAATATGGGATCACAGAGTTATGAATGTACATCTGACAATGTAAAGATTACACATAAACATACTATCATTGTTCTCATTACCTCGGCTTAAAGTAAATGTACATCCTTCTCAGTCAGAGAATTGACAGAGTAACCCTGCGTGAACTTTTGTAGCTTCTTTGATTGACCAACTTCTGGGAGCAGCTTCATTAGAACTTCCATGGTGATGTGATTTTTGGTCTCGCCCTTTTCTCCATCATATCTTTATTCAGACAGAGCGCTTGTTTCAGGTTTCGGAATTTGCAAACGGCATTTATGAGAATGTTGTATATCACTGTGTTTGGCAAAACCTTTGAGTGCGAGCCCATGTCATTGAAGAGCTTCAATGCTTCATTCATTTTCCCAGAGTAACAATAAGCTTGGACTATCGCACCATATGTTACAACATTTGGAACAAACCCCTCTTCTCTCATATTCTCCATCGTCCTATCAACACTTCTTGTGTTTGCCGAAATAGGAAATGAGACTGTTGTAAGTGATATAATCAGGCATCAATCCTTCTCCCTCCATATCAACTCATGAATTTCTACTGCGTTGTTCTTATCACAAAACAATTTAATGAGCATGTTATAAGCGAGCAAGTCAAGAGACAATCCTGCTAGTTTCAATTTCTCCACCAAGGGCATCATGGTCCCGTCTAGCTTGGCACAAACCAGAAATTAAAGCGTCAGAAGAGCATCCCTCCTTCAACCATTTGGTCATACAAATGCCTAGCCTTCTCATCAATGTTAGAACTTATAACATTTGAATAGTGATCTTTTTTATTATTGTTTGAATTTGACTACAGGGAGGATCTTGTTATCACTTTAAAGGCTCCATGTTCTCAGCGGCTGAAGCTGCTGCTTCTGCAGCCTTGTCAAAGCCAAGCTTCTGCAACTCGGTTAGGAACCCATCGAGCTCACTTGTTGTGATCTTGTAAGGACTGTGAGAAGGACCTGGAAACACTTTTTTAGAGACTTCTTCTTTGTATTCCATTAAGGCTTTGTTAATCACTTCTCCTACTTTAGCATACTGCTTGCAAAACTTTGGAGTAACCTGTGAAATCCAAGAGCATGAAACAAAAAGAACGTAGATGACGAACGAACCAACAATTGAATGCGTTTTGAAACCAATAACTGAGACAGGATTTTACCTTAGCATGATGTGGATGTTGCATCATACCAAGAAGATCATGGTAGACTAGCACCTGCACACTCAAGAAAACAAATTAACACTTGCCTATACACAAAACCGAAAACCCGAAAAGAAGGAACCTGAGGGCACTGTAAAACCTGTCCACTGCAGAAAGGTCCAGCACCAATGCCAATGGTTGGTATCTTGAGAGCAGAGGTTGCAGCAGCAGCCACGGGAGGTGGAACACATTCCAAAACAACAGAAAAACATCCAGCATCTTGTAAAGCCAAGGCAGTCTCAACAACCTTAACAGCACTAGCTATGTTTCTACCTTGTGGTCTGAAACCACCAAGAACGCTGATAGCCTGAGGAGTTAGACCCACATGTCCCATAACCGCAATTCCTGCTTCAACTATGGCTCTTGCAGCGGTGATCCTAGAAGGTGATCCTCCTTCAAGCTTAATAGCATCCATTCCTCCTTCCTTTAAAACTCTAACTGCAGTATCAACTGCCTAAAGCAACATTTTAAACCCAAAAATCAGTTGAGAGACATCTCTATCAAGAATCTAATTACCTAAATCAGCAAATGAACTTGAAAACATTGCAAATCCCACTGATTGTTTAAAAGGATTGATCTTTTAAATCATAAAGATTCAATTTTTATGATTATACTACCTGACTGGTGCTAGACTCGTAGGTACCAAATGGCAAGTCACCAACTAGAAGAGGCCTTTTAGCGCCACGAGCAACGGCACGACAATGGACAAGCATCTCGTCTAAGGAGATAGGAAGTGTTGTGTCGTGACCGTGAACAACCATTGAAGCAGAGTCGCCGACAAGACAAACATCGATGCCAGCTGTGTCTAAATGAACGGCGGATGGGTAATCGTAGGCAGTTACCATGGTGATGGGCTCTTCTTTCCGGTGTTTTTGTCTGAGATGTGTTAGTGTCACTCTTTGGTTTGGGTTTTGCGGCTTTGGTCCTCCGTAGACGGTGTCTTCCGGTAGGTTGCTCATGAAACGGATGGATATGGCTTTGGAGAAGCGAGAGCAATTCCTAGTGAGTGAAGAAGCCATTGTTAGTTGTGTCGATGAATTTAACACTCTGTGTGATTATGAGTGTGTTTACAAGAACAAGGAATTTAAGTCGAGATTAATTTGAAATTTTTGAAGATTCTGACGAGTGGGCGACTCAGTCCTGGGTTCCCAGTTTCCAATAAACAAATCACGCAGAGCGTTGCAACATTCAATACTACGTTATATAGGATTTGTGTAACCAAGCTAACAAAATCCGTCGTAGTCTAGCTGGTTAGGATACTCGGCTCTCACCCGAGAGACCCGGGTTCGAGTCCCGGCGACGGAGTTTTTTTGTTTTCTTATTTTTTAACAAAACCGAATTCTGGTTCAACTTTGTGTCATCCTGTTTAGATACCCTCATAAGTACCTCTTTCAGAGTTTATATGAAAGTAAGTTGAACTATAAGACATACACATGGTGTGTAGAGGTCACTGTAATAAACAGACCAAACCACGTCTTTAGTTTTTTTTAGTCACACACGTGTGAGATGACGTGAAGAATTTTTTTCGTTTGCTGTTGATCTGAAGTAGTTGAATGTAGTTGGCTTGTCAACCTTTTGTATATTTCTTCAATACATAATATGACAGGAAGAATTATAAATTCTTCAATACAACGTTTATATGGTTCGTATAACGAACGGGAGGCCTTGTACTCGTATATATATTCGTAATTTCAATAAGTTGTAGTTATATATATAACCAAAAAATACAGTTGTAATCGGAATGAAACAAATACCAAGTCATCATTTTAAAGCAATCTGGTTAACCGGATATGGTTTCGATCGGTTGAATTTCCCCAGCCAAATAATCAGTTTCAATTCGTTTGAATAAAGTATTGACTCATCGTGTGTGATCATTGATTTGATAGTCAGTAACCTCAAATAGGCACGAAAAATAAGAAGCGAAAAAGTCTTGACGAAGTCGAAGCCACACAAAGTAAACCAATATATATGGATTAGTGGTTTTCTTTAATTTTTTAAAGAGGAAAAAAATACTAATATGTTCAAGTTCCTCAGAAATCCACATGTTAACTTTAGCAAATGCAATCAACAAAAAGACATGTTTTATTAGGAAAGCTATATGTTTTTGACTAATTGTAAAAGAGAATATACTTCCATATTCTTAAGATTATTTACCAAGAAAAAAAAGTAAATGTAAGATATTACCATCATATATTTTACAGATTTGAATAATAAATATTAAATATTTTGTACTATATATTATGACTAAATTTAATAGATTTTGATTTATTAAATTTTTAAGACTTTTGATATAGTGGATATGAGATTCTCTCTTTTAAAAATCTATATAAAAAACAGTCATATATTTTATTTTATAGCAAAAATTAATTAGGAGGAGTATATTTTTCGGACAAGCATAGTAAGGAACGCACGTTATGACCATCATGCTCCAAAAACGGATCTTTCCTACGAATATGCATTATGGACCACTTTTAATTTCCTATGATAAAAAAAAGAATAATTAGATTGTTCCTTTCCTTTTAAAAACAACTAAAGAAAAAAATAAAATAAAAAATGTCACGCTCCGGAAATTAAGCTATTATCTACTCATCCTTAAAAGAGGAAACAAATATATATAACCGACACAGAGGCAATAAGACATCATTACAAAGAGAGAGATAAGAAGAGATCTGATCATATTTTGAAAGTACGATTGACAAAAAAACCAAACAAAACAAAACAAAAAAATGGCATCAGCGGATGAGAAAGTGGTGGAAGAGAAGGCGTCGGTGATTTCAGGCTTGTTAGATAAAGCGAAAGGTTTCTTTGCGGAGAAGCTAGCGAATATTCCGACGCCTGAAGCTACCGTGGACGACGTTGATTTCAAAGGCGTGACACGTGCAGGAGTTGATTATCACGCCAAGGTCTCCGTCAAGAATCCTTACTCTCAATCCATCCCTATTTGTCAGATCTCTTACATCCTCAAGAGTGCCACAAGGTCAGCTTCTTTACACTTCTCTCTTTTATTTGTATTTTAGCTTTGTAACTTCTGTACCGTCTGATCTACGCTATCCATTCATCCGACGAATAAAATTGAGTTTTGATCACGTCTGTTCGGTGTCGTACGTGTAGCAAAACGTATCCGGATTGTGCACTTGTTATCACTTAGATCATGACGATATAATCCGTATACATATAGATCTAGCCTAATATTTTTTAATCTGTGTCACATATTTTTAATATCTAATTTTTGGGATTAAACCATAAATGATCTATCTTATTTTCTCCGGTATTAATGATTCAAAATACCTGTAAATTAGTTATACTTATACTAAGAAGATAGATTCTGAACTAATCTTGATGAAGTAATCAATACTATAGTCTATATCACCGAAATGGCTAAAATCTGATTCTTTCACAAAGTTGTACATGTTTCGCATTGAGCCTCGTTGATACATATATCCCAACTACCAATTTTATAATCCGACCCATGTGCATTGATGATATTAATCTAGCATCTATGTGAACCCATATATGTATAGATTTTTTTTTTTAATTTACACATGTGTATGCAAAATACTAATAACACATTTTATCAAGGCAAATAAGCGATAGATCGTCTCAGGTTTTGTATTTTGAGGATTTAAGCGTAGATAAAAATTATTATAACCGTCATGTGTAGTGTATGTTCATCATATGCTGATTAATAATGTTTATGGTTGCTGTAGGACGATCGCGTCAGGGACAATACCGGACCCGGGTTCTTTGGTTGGGAGCGGCACAACGGTTCTGGACGTACCGGTTAAGGTGGCTTATAGCATAGCGGTTAGTCTGATGAAGGACATGTGTACGGACTGGGACATTGACTATCAACTCGACATTGGACTAACCTTCGACATTCCTGTTGTTGGTGACATCACCATTCCTATCTCTACTCAGGGTGAGATTAAGCTACCTTCCCTCCGCGACTTCTTCTAATTCAACTATAGTTTTGCATCTTAATCACAATAAATATTTCAATAAAGTACCATTCGGTAACCATAGACGATCGACGTTTATATTTATGGACTCTTTTTTTGTTGTTATTGTTGATTTTGTTATTGGATTGTTAAGGATGTTTACTGGTTTATATATGTTTTTCGTGGTGTCATTTATAACGTTTAGTCAGAATTAGATGCTTTATGCTTGCGTAGGAAAATTTGTTTTTTTTGTTTCTGTTATATGTCGAGAGAGTTGAACCATATTAGTAAAACTTTGGGCATTTTGGGGAAGAGTGAAAACTACAAAGGAGAGAATAATACCCGTGTGTGAAGGTCATGAGTTCGAATACGAATAACGGGAGGACTAATTTAACTTGCTTCCAGCATTCGACACAAAAACTCTAAAAGTTATTTACATACAAACTTTTTTGTTCGAACTAGTAATAGAGAAAAGATTGTAGTTAAGTGAGCAAAATAGGCAAGGGGGACCATATGTAATGTATGAAGCTAGGTTGTCTCCAGCTAACCATAATTGAGAAAGATTAATTAGTTAGGAGCAAATTGCATCTTAGTTCACTTAAACTACCCAAAACAAAAATGCTTTTAGTGTTTAAGATTCCAAATTATCTGTCTTTGTTCTTTCAAATGATTGAATTATTAACCAGCCGTTCATATAATCGTGAAAGATCACTAAAAACAAAATCATCATCCTCAAACACAATGAGGATACAACCAAATACAGATACAACCGAACATAACTTGATGAAATTTAACCACATTAGAGGTAGGTTTTATCTTTGATTAATTTCCAAGTGGAAACAAATAGTAGTATACAGTATTACCATACTCCTTTTTTCCTTCTCGAAATAATCCTCGGACGTTGACGCAAAAGTCAAACCCGTGTAACGAGCTGACTAATTCTCCTCATTGGCGGAATCGGCATCCCAACCGATACGTAGCTTCTACTTTTCTTCCACGCATGAAGTCATATATGACCGTTATAATAAAATCAGACCCAATTTAATATCATTCCCATCTTCCACACGAAATAATTGACCCAATTTTGTTAGTGGTTAGGACAAACTACATTGATTTTTTCTTTTACTTTTTTGTTATTTTCGTTAAGTTTCTCTTAAACAATTGATAGCACATGAAACACAGACAGGACACGTATAGAATATAAAAATCAAATATTATCCGTCGCTAAGTTTCGTTTATATATATAAATCACATTAAACCATGATGATTAATCAATCACTCCAATAACACAAAATAGACCACCATGAACGATTCAGAACATGCTCGTCCACTAGCTCCAGCGACCATTCTTCCGGTGAGCGACGAATCCGCCTCCAACACAAGGAACAACACTCTCCGTCGCAGGAAGCGGATGAAATGCTTAATCTGCGGCACTGTAACATCTCTGATTCTACTCACGATCGTGTTGACTTTAGTTTTCACGGTGTTTAGAGTCAAAGACCCGACCATCAAAATGAACCGCGTAATGGTCAACGGCCTAGATTCAGTCATGGGGACTGATCGGGTCCAACTCTTGGGAACAAACATCTCCATGATCGTTGACGTGTCAGTCAAGAATCCAAATATGGCGTCGTTTAAGTACTCTAACACCACGACGGATATATATTACAAAGAAACGGTGGTCGGTGAAGCTCGTGGGCTACCAGGGAAGGCGAAACCACGTCGTACTTCGAGGATGAACTTGACGGTTGATATCATGATTGATCGGATATTGGCGGATCCGGGTTTGAGTCGAGAAGTGAGTACGTCGGGTCTTGTGAACGTGCGGAGTTATACTAGGGTTGGTGGTAAGGTGAAGATTTTGTTCGTGAAGAAGCACGTGACGGTTACGATGAACTGCACGATGGCTGTGAACATCACCGCCCAGGCGATTCAAGATGTCGACTGCAAGAATAAAATCGGTCTTTGAGGTATACGTATACGTACGTTAGGATCGATTTAACCTTTTTTTTTTTATTGTTTTATTTTATTTTTCAACCTTATGCGATCACTATTTACATGTTCTATTCATTTTAGATTATTTTGTTTTGGTTTCTTGAATTGTTTTTTGTTTTTTTTGTACAGTTGCTGATTTTTTTAAAAGGAGTAAACATAACGCTTTCGTTAAAATATCAAACTTATGTCAATGTTCCAAGAATTGACCGACGACTAATCCATTAGCGTATTAATTTATTTGATTAGTTCATACTAAACCGACTCGTTCTACATTATTAGTTACTCCACTTTGGTTAATTTACTAGTCAAATTTAAAATAAATCATGCATGTGTAATACTTTCCAATCTATGAATCTGTCTTTGGTTAAGTTACATACATGCTCACTGATTGTTCGTTTGCGAGTCGACCATTCGCAGTTTTTCGAACCTCGGGTCTTTAATTAGTACGAAACCCAAGAGCCAACGAGAGCTTTTTAGTAAATTGCAGTGAGAAGCCTCGAATCACACAATTCGAACCAAAAAAAATCAACAAAACAAGACAACGAAAGGAGTATAAAATAGTCTTTTCTAATTGGACCCATCAAATACGAAATTGACAAAAATTGTTAAACAGTCAATGTTACAAAGCTCGAACACATTATCAAATAAAATAAAAAAATACAATGAAAGTAAAAGAAATTTATATTCCTTGGCGTTGGGCCACTTAATTAATAACACCTAACTTATTTAATAAATGCAAATTTCAGTTTCCAAACTATATTAAATGCATCAGCTGCAATTCCCACCCACCTCTCTTCACTTCTTTTCTCTAACTAAATTAATTAAAATACCAAAAATTTTCAAAAACAAAATTAAATTTTTTAAAAAATCTTTTTTATCAATCTCCTTCTCTCTGTCTCTCACATGGACCCAGTCTTCTTCTTCTTCTTCTTTACCATCAAATGTCAACAGTCGCCTCCTCCGCATCCGTCTTCCTAAACCACTCTCCTCTTCCACCGTCGCCACCACACGGCTCCAACCACTCTTACCTCACAACTCTAGGCTATGGCTACTCCATAGCCATAGCTCTCGGTTTCCTCGTCCTTCTCTCGACCGTTCTTTTATCTTCTTATATATGTTGCCGCGACTCTCGCCGCCGCACAACCGCCGTGGAATCTGTAGGAGACCGTGGCGGAAGTGTAATACTCCCTCGCATAATATTCGTAGCTGAAGAAGACAATGATCTCGAAGCAGGTGATGTCGTCGTGGGACTCGATCAAGCAGTCATCAACTCTTACCCTAAGTTCCACTATTCCAAAGACTCATCCGCCGCGTCCTCAGATGGGTTTGGCGGTGGAGGAGATACGACGTGTTCGATCTGTTTGTGTGAGTATAAAGAAGCGGAGATGCTGAGGATGATGCCCGAGTGTAAACACTACTTCCACTTGTGTTGTCTTGATGCGTGGCTTAAACTCAACGGATCTTGTCCTGTTTGTCGTAACTCGCCGCTTCCGACGCCGACATCTACACCTCTGTCGACACCTTTGTCGGAAGTTGTGCCGCTCTCGCAGTACGCCGCCGATCGGATGAGAGCAAGAAGATGATGATAGTTATTATTATTGTTTACATAGATCCATTCGCCTAAAATTAGGGTAATCTTTATTAATTTTGCTCCGTTTCATTACAACTTTACTGATTTTGTAAATTAAAAAAAATCCGTCAAAAGTGGGGTTTACCATTAATATCATCGAAATGAAATCCAATTTGAATGATTTACCTCATTAAACTTGTCCTTTTTTATAACGTTTTTGAAACCCTTTTTCCAGTATGAGCGGTTCAAAATAAAATACGCGGTCGTGTTTTTTAACATATACAGACATACAGTACACAAAAGGGTTTTGAGTTTGAACAAGGTAACTTACTTTCAGGTCCAAGGGTTGTAAACTAACTTTAGTTAAAGTACTCCCTCTGTCCCATAAAGATTGATGTTATGTGATTTTCTTTTGTTCCACAAAGTTTGATGTTTTATCATTTTAAATTAACTAATATTTAACTTTTGTAAACTTCAAGAAGTGATCATTAAGAAAACTCAATAGTCATTGGTTTATAAATATATAATACTTTAAATAAAAAACAATATTATAAATAATTATTGTTTCTTAATATGTGTGAAGTCCCTCAAACATCAATCTTTGAGGGACAGAGGGAGTATTAGATTTGTTGGATGTCGGAAATAGATGTTTCTAAAGTTGGGAACAAAAATAGTGAAGACAGTATTGTTTATTTTTCCTTTATCTTAAGTACAGTAGTTGATGAAGTTCTCTCGTAAACTCGTAGGTCCAAATGTTGGTTGAGTTAGTCTATGACAATTTTTTAATAAATTAAAATATTCTAGATTTAAATTTGCATACACATTTATCGATCACATTTGCGATGTTTGTTTCAAGCAAACCTATCGCAAACATGCATCTACATATTTTTAAAGCGTTGCCTTCAAGCAATTCTACATTATTTATAGATGGCCTGAAGTTCCTGCTGGTTCGATGATAGCTGAAGGTTTTTTTTTTTTTTTTTTTTAATTGTAAATTAAAGCGCACGTTAATCATAATTCACAAGAGAGAAGGTTGGATAGTGTGAACATATGTTATTTATATATTGGTTGAATTTGTTTTGTTGTGTAATAATGAAATGTGAATGTGTTATTTGACTTAAGAAAATATAGACTATTCCACGATTTCGCTTTTTATTCCCCCTGCCTGCACTATCTTGTGGTGGAGATACTGTTGGAGCTTAGTGGTAATATGTCTTTGTAATCAAGTAATTAACCTTGCTTTGATTTCAATTTATTCTCTTTCTAACCGCTCAGTATACAAAAAGATGAATGTCATCCAGGGAATGGTATATAGACCATGTACCATTATAAAAGAAATTTTCTAGACTTTACATTACAAAATACAAATCATCGGGGACCCATACCTTTGCCATGAATTTTCTTAAACATTCGACCTAGACCAAAGCCTCCTACTGAAAGAGAGAGTTACGTCGTGAGCCCTTTTTTAATTAAATGCATCATCATAAAGAGGATTAAATTTGAGCCGTCGATTTCACGATACGATATGAGACACGTGTCTTAAATCGACCCGTAGCGTCGGTTACTTTAATGGAAAGGTATGACCAGCCTTTTCCTCTTTGGTTGGTTGCCTACACGTCTCGAGGACTCTCTGCTTCTCCGTCAATTAACGTCCGTTTTCTTCTTTCATTAATGGGTTTAATGACTACGAACGCCGTTAACGAACCATCATCACACGTTCGGGGGTTACCGAACCTCAGGCTCGTGGTTATAATAAATCCTCTTTGTAATAAAAACCTATTTTTTCGGCTCCTCACTGGTTTGCTTATTTCCTCCCTCTCCTTCACACGTTTTTTTGGATTTTCTTTGTTGAGAATTTTTGAAAAAAAATCAATGGCGGAAGAAATTGAGAAATCTGTACCGGCGGAGGAATCTTCTCTGATGGAGAAGATCTCTGAGAAGATTCACCATCACGATTCGTCTTCATCTTCTGAATCTGAATACGAGAAACCGGATTCGCCTTCTGCTGTTAAGGCCAAGATCTATCGTATGTTTGGTAGAGAGAAGCCTGTTCATAAGGTTCTTGGTGGTGGAAAGCGTAAGCCTTTTATTCATATCTAAATCTCATCTCTTTTCATTTATTGATGCTTGATCTGTTGCAATGTCATTGTAAGATTTGTTTCCCCTGAATGATTTGGGCATCCAAAAATTAAGACTTGAACTTTGTTATGTAACCAATGAATTGGCTTTATTATGTTTTTGACTTCTGTCGTTGGCCTTATGTCTCAATGAATCTTCATCTTTGTAGCTGCTGATGTGTTCTTGTGGAGGGATAAAAAGCTGTCAGCTGCTGTTCTTGGTGTTGCCACTGCTATTTGGGTTTTGTTCGAGCTGGTTGAGTATCATTTGTTGAGTCTTTTGTGTCACATTTCTATACTCGCTCTTGGTGGCCTCTTTTTGTGGTCCAATGCTCACACATTTATCAACAAGTAAGACTGAGACCCTTGATCATGTTTAGGCCTCTACGTTTGCTTTGTTTGTCTTGTTTTAATGGTCTTAAAACCTTTTTTTTGGTCTTTGCAGGACTCCACCTCAAATTCCTGAAGTCCATGTTCCCGAGGACGCTTTCCTTGTGATTGCTTCTTCTTTGAGAAACGAACTTAACCAAGCTTTCGTTATCCTACGAAGCATTGCTTTAGGAAGGGACCTGAAAAAATTCCTGATGGTATGCTCAATCTTTTTTTTGCTGACATTTTTACACTTCAGTTTAACTATTTCTAGTTCGTATGGGAAATCAGTTTTTCATCCTTCATCTGTTGAACGTTGTTTATTTAGTCTTTAATTCAATGCAACAATGCTTGAGAGAGTATAGGAAATTCTCTGTGTCTTAGGCAGAACATGATCAATGCCATAACTCATTGTTGCTGAATCTGATGACGAGTTTTGTTATGTCAGGTTGTTGTTGGTCTGTGGATCATCTCAGTGGTGGGCAACTGGTGCAATTTCTTGACTTTGGTCTACATCTGCTTCGTGATATTGCACACAGTACCAATGCTGTACGAGAAACACGAAGACAAGGTTGACCCATTGGCAGAGAAAGCAATGAAGGAGTTGCAAAAACAATATGTGGTGTTTGATGAGAAGGTTCTTTCTAAGATTCCCGTTGCTTCTCTCAAGGCAAAGGCAAAGTTGGGTTAAAAGAGATTACGTCTATGTTACTTTTCTGGTTTAAGTTTTTGATCATGTGAAATTGGTGGTCACTTGCAGAGTTTTGCCGCTAATGGCCCCAAATGTCCTTTTACAATTTTATCACATTTTGACTACAATTGTTTTTCTTTCTTCCTCTACATACTTTTTTTCCGGCTATCAATGGAGGATTCTTGAGTTCATGAAACGTAGGACATGTTTCGTTTTGGACAGCCCCCATTTATAAAAAGTAATGAATTATTTTGTAAGAGTTATCATGACAGGTGAAAATAAAAGTAGTTAACATTATACTGTAAATGGTATAGAATACAGTACATCATAAGAAAAAACAGCTTCAGATATCTTTTTGTTTTTAATTTCTCCAAATCAATGGTATAGAAAAAGAATTAATGGAATATAGGTGAGAGAGAGAGAGATAATTACAACACAAGACGCAAGATATTCGGATTCTTACAAAACGTGTATAAGAAGAGTATATATACCAAACTGGGTCAAGTGAGTAATCTGGAGAGCCTGTGATTACTATCCGATGATGTAAGAGGTACCGTTGAAAACTCCGAGTCAGTTTGCTCGTAAAGTGGCCTCTGCGTAGTAGTAGTATTTGTAGCCTTCTCTTGCTCTTTGATTGCTGCATCCTCTGCTTCTCTTCTCTCTCGTTCTTCCGCGTCTTTAAGTAGAAAATCAACCCACATCTCTGCAAAAGACTGAGAGCCAACAAAAGAGACAAATAGATCAAGCAAATGATTTCATTCAATTGAGACGCTATTTCTTTGTGAAGCCACTGGTACCTGATTATCTGAAGCTATATTAGGATGCGACTCTGGTGAACCGCCTCCACCGCCACCACCTCCTAAGATGCCACCGACTAAGCGACCAGGTAATCCCAGAACGCCTCTAACTACACCTTTACCCGCGGCTCCTTGTTGTGCTAATCCTATTCGTTGTTTGTCTTCTTCTGAGAATCCAAGCATTCGAACCATTAGGTCCAAGACCTACTCAAAAACATTCAGATGAGATACATATTAGCTCAATGTTATTTGCATAAGCTTGACATGTTAAAAGCCATAATAAAATGTTTTCCTCTATAATTATTTAGCTTAAGGCTCTTTTATAAACTGTAGTCGTAAAAGATTTGGTTAGAAACAATCGAAGACTACTTCTACTGCCTCTTCAAAGCTGTGATGTACCTTGTCTGAGAGGCTAAGTTTGAATTCTAATTTCACAAATCTTACCTCTCTACTGTGATTTCTTTGGAAGTACGTAACCAGCAACTTGATAACAATACGCCTGAAGGAACAATATGAGAAGATGATCAGAATCTGAAGAAACATGTAATAACATGCAAAATAAAAGTTACTGGCCCACCTATCAACGAGAAAATCGGAGTCCATGGACATTCTGTTGAGCCTAGTCATGCTCTGCTCAAGAACACGCCTTACTTTTGCATTGTCTTCTTCAACCTTGCTTACTCTGTTTTTCCATTCTGCTGCAATAGTTTCAGCGTGCAACAGCTTCGATGTCACTTCCTCCTTCTCTCTCTTTGATGACTCTAACCGTTCATTAACATCCTTAAGAAACAGAAAATGGCATAAACCAGAATCTATATGACATATCATATATAGTTGACAACTTGACAAAACAAAGGATTAGAAATTTTACGTTCAGACGAGCCAAGAGTTTCATTGCCTCTTCTTTAGCCACGACAAGCTCTCGTTCAAAATGTTCCTAGAACATTTAAGAATTGAAATACATAAATGAATCAAGGTTACACCTAATAAAAGGGGAAACAAAATTTCATAATAAATACAAACCTTAGCTTCAATTTCCGCATAGTACTGGCCAAGAGCAGTTTGAAGATTTAAAAGTTCCACATTTTTGGAATCTATTGTTCTCAAACAATTCGCAAGCTTTTGATTTAAGTCTTCAATTATACCCTTTGATTTCCGGATTTCATGGTCGTTGCTCGACTTGCTTTCCTCCTGATTAGCCATTGCCTGCCTAAGAGCTTTTTCTAAACCTAGCATCTGAGACCTTTGATATTCATTGGTCTGGCGAAGTTCTTCAATCAATCTACTATCCTCATCCATTTTCTCAGACTCCTCAGTTTCCTGTAAGCATAAACCAAGAAAACTATTACAGAATTTTGTTCGCAGATACCAAGGAAACACGGTCAAAGTCTCAAAAGTACAATTCACTACACATCTTAAAAGTTAAAGTTATAGGATAATCGATAAACTTTGCAAATTGTCGCTGGTGTTACATATAACCTCATTATCATATATAGTAAGTAAGAAATTAGCTTAGGATAATAACCTTTTCTAACAGGTGTTGTTTAAGCCGTTTCAGTTCTTGCCTTGCCTTATCCTTATCTCTTCGTGCTTCCTCCAACTCCTTTTCCAGCCTCTGCAAAGATTTCTCCATATCTTCTTTTCCAGGAAAGCTTCCAGGCTTCTCCTAATTATACATGAGGAAAAGTAGAAGGGACAATAAATGCTTGCTCCACAGTTGATTTTCGCATATAAACAATGTTTCTTATGGTTAAAGGACCAACTGAATTAAAAAATAGCATTAAAGAACCTTGTCCAAACTACTATGATGTCTACTAAGTGCCTCTGTGCCCTCTGGGGAGAGTTTCCTAGTCGTTGACCTCTGGCTTGCTTCCAAAGTAGCCTCTAATTCACTTCGTTTCAACTACACAACAGAAAAGTGTAGATTAGTATCAGAGTCTGAAGCTAAGAGGAAAACTAAAAATGAAAAAATTCCTTGTTAATTTTGCACGACAATGCACCTTAAGCTCATTATTTTCCTTCTCCAGAGCTTTGTTAACCTCTTTTAGATTTTCTATGGAAATTCCAACAGCCTGCTGCTCCCGACCACTCAACTTCATCTGCAATTGTTTGATTTCAGCCAATTTTGCATCCAATTCACTACGTAGTTTGTTGCTCTCCATGAGCGTCTGCATACAGTTGGAATAAATGTCTACTCATTAATCAGATTACAAAACTGTAATGTAACAATGGTAATGCCTAAGCCAACAAAAACAAATGCAACCTCAGAGACTGGAATATTCTTAGGTGTATATACTTACTTTTTCTTTATCTAACCTCAGAGACTGGAGTTCCTCCTTGAAAGATTGATTTTGTTTCTGCCCCTCTGATGAAAGCAAGGTGAGTGAGACTAAATAAGAAGTAAAGAAACAATCAAGCTATGAGTGGTGCTATTTACCCTGTAGTGAAATCTGAAGAATTGCTGATTTTTCTCGCTCTTTCTCAAGTTCTCTAGCCTGGGCAGATGCCATCGACCTGGTTCTCTCTTCAAGCATATCTGCAAACTCCTAAAAGGCATTCATATTGTCGCTTAGAGTTCCGCGTTCAGCAAAAAGCAAACACCAGATTAATTTATTGCACAAGATATATTTAAGTAAAATCTAACGATTTCATTCTGAAACTCTGATACATCAATACATCATAATAAATGTATCTAACAAACAAAACAATGCAAGCTTTCTCTAAGAAAATGGAAAATTATACAATAGAACTACCTTTTCTTTTTTATGCGAGTCGGAATCGTTCTCAGTCCCGTTTTGTTTGGAGGCAATGCCATTGTACATTTGGTTTCGACTTTTCCAATTTGTCGGGGACTTCTGTGACCTGTTGGGTGAATTATCACTGTTTCCCTGCAGAAGACTATTAGTTAGTCTAATGTTTGAAATCGTGAGAAGCATCAGTTACATCAAATACAATCCATTATAACTCTATATAAGTTGTTAGCATTCTTCCTGAAATAAGAAACAAGTACGTGTAGAAAAGTTGACAGACAGCATACCAAAGGCCCAAAACCATTTAAGCAAACATCTAAGAATGGTATATATGGAGATGCTGCAAAGTAAAGAGCATATCTACCTTGATAGCATTATTGTTTGATGCCCTGGAAAGATCCATTCTAGACTCTTTGAGAGCGGCATTAGTTGAAGTCAAATTCTGTTTCAACGAGCCATTCTCCTGGTTCAATCTGGAAATCTGATCCTGTAAACCATGTTGGCTTCTATGTGAGGAAAGAGCAACGAAACCAAAGTATAGCAAGACTCTCGATAAAAACCAATGTACAGTCTTTACCTCTTTTTCTTTTAAAAGAGCCGCATAATTTACAGAAAGAGCTTTGATTTCTGCTTCTGATTCTTGAAGCTTGTTGATCTGCGCTTTATATCTCTCAATCTACCAAAATTGAAACATAAATATTAAACAACCAACTACATTTCTCACACACAAAAACCCAACTAAGACTTATACAGTCATGTGCATAAGTAACGTTCCAACAACGTTCGAACTAGAAGAAGATGATCAAGAATGAGAGCAAGAACAAGAAATAAACCTCATGATTAACAGGCGTTTCGACACCATTGGCCATTGGAGACCTCGACACCGACCTCGAGTACCTGAACCCGTTAGAATTCCTCCGATCAGAGCCCAATAAATCACCTCCGGCGGCGCCATTGGTGGTGGACCCATAAATGGTGAGATCTTCGTCGTCGTCGTCGTGGACATCGAGAGCGATCTTGTTCAAATTCTCCTTCAAATTGGCAATCGAACTCCACATAGCTCAGACAGATTCCTCCTTACTCCGAGAATTTATCAAAGAGACAAGAATCTTCTTCTGTAAGATCAAATATTATCGCGCAGGTGTGTGTGTAGATCCGATTTAAACAGCAACAACAAAAACGTAATTGGGATTTTTTCAGCAAGAGCATATAATTTTCATGATTTCAGTTGGCGGGTCAACTTAAACGGACGGGTCGGGTCATTAATCATTTATTAAATTCACAGGTCAAGCCCAATATAGTAATGGGCCTTTAGTTATATCATAATGGGCCTTTAGTATTATCATTCCAATTCTAACGGCTACGATATAATCGCATTAACCCTAATACATGGCTCTATATAAATTCATCTAAAGATTACTTCATCTTCCACAGCCTCTCATCTAGGGTTCTTCTTTAGTTTAGCAGTCATCTTCTATGTGTCTGATTCGTTTTTTTCTCAAATTATAGATTTTGATTTGATTTTATGTGTCTAGGGATGCTATGATGAGTTAATATCGGAAAATTGAAACAGATCGTGAGGCGAAACTCGTCTCGCGAGATGATGTCCGATTACATTATGGTTCGTATTCGCTGAGCATCGTTATCGCTAAGTTATTTATTTATAGGGGAAAACGAAGGACCTATGGGTGAAACGCTTTTTTTAATCAATGCGTATTCAAGCCAAGTTTACCTTCGGAAATATGTATCGAGGATTGGTGGATTTATTTCCGAGATCTGTGAGTTTCAATTCCAGACTTCGGTGTTTCATCCCTTTATGGATTTAGTTTTCGATTAAATTAGTTCTGATTTTGGTTTAGATGTGATTTGTGTAATGCGAAGGACCCAGCAGGGAAGCGAGTACTCATGAAATGAGGCTTCTCTAACAATTTATTTAACCTTCGTAGATTGAGTTTTCCTTGAACTCTTTGATGATCTGTCTTTTTATTTGGATTGTCTTGTGTTCTTGGTGTATAGTTGTGATCTGAAATTTCATTTCTTTTTTTGTATTGTGTGTGTGGAAATAAGAAGCAGAGATTGTGTGTATCGGCTTAGTGCGATGTAATGCGCTTTGTACGAAAGATTTCTCTGCAAGAATCGATTTGGGGCAGATGGGCAGTTGTGATTCATTGTCAATTGAATAGCTCAACAATCATCTTCCCCACAGTTTACTTCATTCAAATTCTATCTATGGAGGCCTATGTTAATTGACCAGTACAATCAGTTGACCAGTTGTGAGCTATGAACGGACGAAGTGACTTGGTAGTATCATCTCAAATTGAGAGTTTAGTGGACTGTTAATAGAATTTGAATAAAAAAAACATGTGATATAGCTAATTGGAAAGCAAAGATATGTGTGTATCGGTTTAGTGTGTTCAAATGCACTTTTCACGAAAGATTTCTTTGCAACATCAATTTGGGGCCTTCTTGATGTGACCATTTTATTTGTTAAATGTTCTTTGAGAACCGTTTTGATGTTTGGCAATGGGATAATACAGATATTGTTCGGAGAACTCGATAATAATATTTTTGGAAATTCTAGTGACTTGTCGTATTTTGTTATATGTGAAACTGAACATTATTTATTGCCACGTTATGAAATCTCGAGAAGTCAAGAGTAAGCTAACCTCAATGATAATTGACCCTGAATAATAATAATCAGAAATGTTTACGAACCATACAAATACAATAACTAAAATGGAACTGAGGACCAAGATATACAGAAACACAGACAATTTCTCATCAGCAATAAGAGTCAATACAATGGAACTGAGGACCAAGAAATTGCTCTAGTAATTACTTTGTGATCTGTTTATGTTTAAAATCAGAGAAAATAACCAAATCACATGATCTTAGTGATGTTGGTCGAGACAAGTATCCTAGAATACGAACAGCAACTAACTAAGATCACTCTTGGGAGTATTAACAAGACATGAAGCCCAAATTTCATTAGCTGGTGGCGACGGCTGAACCCAGTGTCCAGGAATCCGGCTGTATATAGAGAAAATCAAAACCTTTTCTTAAGAGCCAAACATCAAAATCTTGGGTAAATAATGATATTGTTTTGGTAACTTACCTTCCTCCATGACTCAGATATGCATCCCATTCTCTTCTGATCTGTATTTTTAAACCATCAGCTGAATCACTTCTTTAAGCTAGGAGATAAAAGAGATGGAGAATTCAAATAAAACCCACCTCAATAAGTCTACCCATGTCAAAATTGCTTCCGTAGTAGTAGTGATAGAACTCGACTGGTAAATTCGAAATATTCTCGCAACCATTTCCAAGAGCTTCCATTGTCTTTTCACAAGTAGCTACCACTGTATTGCTTTCTTTATCTGTTGTGTCTTTGCTGATTTTGTTACTGGTAGTGAGAGTAGTGTCCTCCTCAGAGGCAATGACATTCTCTTCGGTCTCTGCATTGGTTAGAGACTGAACTTGGTTTTCCTCTTGCTCCACCGCAGCACGAACACTCTCGAAAAACTTGTCATCTTCTTCGGGAAGGAAATGCCCTGCATAGTGTTCATATAACCCGATTACTTAAGTCAGACGCTGGTGTTTGATTGACATAACACATTGTACTACTTCAGATTATTGACATACCTTGCTTTTTCAGTTTTTCAATTCTTAGGGAACGCAACTCTTGCATTTCCTCAACAATTAGAGCTAGTTCTAGCTGAAACATCATAACCATGAGTTTGTTTAATATATAAAAATCACTGGAAAGAAACACTCAAAGATGAACAAGAATTCATATGAAAACCTATCCTCAGTCCCAATATAATATAATCTGAGATGGCTTTAAAGAAGTCTCACCTCGGGTTCTAGTCTCCTGCGCTCTCGTCTTGCCTTGACCTTCTCAATTGCCTTCATCTCCTCGACCTGAAAACAGATAGAAAACTTTGTCAGATACCAAATGAGGAACATATATTATAGCTAATCCCACTTATAATTCAAGACAGTGATATTACCTTTCTGTTTGCCATGTCCTTGGCCATTTCCTTTTCTCTCCATTCATCCGCCTCTCTATCAGCTTGTTCAAATCTTTCAGGCTCCTGAAACAAAACCGTATAATTAAGATGATGGAGACAATATCTCAAATACTGCAACACTGGCTAAATAGAGAGCATAGAGAAATCCACCTTAGCACGCATCTCTGCAACACACCGTCTCTTTCGTTTCTTCCACAGCTTATTCCTTTGCGACTTCTTCATTTTACAAGTCAATCTAACTACTGCAGATTTCTCTTCCCATGGAGTATTCTCATCAACAACAAACCTAAAAGGCTCAAGCTGTGCTCTTAAAGTAGACATCAAGGAGTTAGCAGCTTCCACTGAAAGCATCTCCTGCTGTCCCAAATCCATCTTCATACCATCTAAATATCTCAAACACTCTACTCCTGAACCTTGTTCTACAATGTCCATTGAACCTTTGGCATCTTTGATCATCCTCAACGCTTCTAGTTCCTTCTCCCTACATATATACCAACAGTGAACTATGATGAAACTTCCAAAAACTCCTATATGTGTAACTATACACCCTAACACTCGAATCGATTCACTATAACAGTGTTACTTACATTGATTTAGCCAGGTGAAGCGTATCTTGGAGTTGTTTAAGCTGATCGGTTACGTTCTTTGTATTCCAAAACACACCACAACGAGGCGGGTCTGGAGGTAACATCGGAGCCCATTGGAACGGAGGATTTGGGGGATGGAAATTCGTCGGATTCATCTCGGAGACTCTCTACCAGAAACCCCCAAAACTCAGCTCCACAATCTTAATGTGAACATTGACGCTAATTATCGTGAGACGTACAGGAAAAAGTACGGAGGAGGAGACTTCGTTCGGCGAGATCCGTCGCCGGGAAAAGCAAAAACACAGCGTGCGAGGTTGAGATAATTGGGCCTTAAAAATTGATACAGCTAGGCCCATTTTGAAAGTTATAAGCCCATTAAGGTTTTGATTTTGAATCCTTCAAAAAGTTCGTTGAATCATAAACATCTGTTGTTGTTTACAGTTGAGAAGTGATAACCAGACAAAATTAAAGTTGTTTAGATTTCTTCTAGTAATAAAAAAAAAACTTACGGTACCATTTTTTTTCTGATTTTGGGATTTGATTCTCTGTCGTTGACGACGGCTTGATGAGTTTTAAGGATACTTAAGATTCTTTTTCTTTTTTTGCCGGTGGATACTTTAAAAGTTTCTTTTGAGTCAATCAGTATGAAATTTGGTAGAGACACCAACTAATGAACAGAACAGAACAGACTGACAAAAACACATGTAATGACAACTTTATTGCATCTCTGTCAACAGAGTTTTTCTGCAATAAAACAATTCCATTAATAGAGTTTAACGTAACGGGTTAAAAAGGCAATGGTTCTAAAAATAAAAACACAAGAAAAGACTCCAACACCGATTCCCAAAACAGTAAACAAACCAAAAAAAAATCAGAATAAAAGGAAGAAGAAAAAAAGAAGAAGAAGAGATCGAATCGAATTCAAAATCTGTGAAACAACGAATCCAGATAGATAGAGAAAGGTTTTGCATTTGCAACCTTTCTCTAATTGGAGTTCTGTTTTTTTTTGGATTTTGGACAATTTTAATTTAGGACAATGGCGGATCAAACGAAGAAGAGATACGTTACAACCGAGGATCTGAAGAAACACAACCAACCTGGAGATCTATGGATTTCGATTCAAGGCAAAGTCTACGACGTTTCCAAATGGATCAAAACTCACCCCGGAGGCGAAGCAGCGATCCTCAATCTCGCCGGCCAAGACGTAACCGACGCCTTCATCGCTTACCATCCAGGAACCGCATGGCACCACCTCGAGAAGCTTCACAACGGTTACCACGTGAAAGACTTCCACGTGTCCGACGTCTCACGTGACTACCGCCGTTTAGCCGCAGATTTCTCCAAACGCGGCCTCTTCGACAAAAAAGGTCACGTGACTCTTTACACGCTCACGTGCGTCGGGGTAATGCTCGCGGCGGTTCTCTACGGCGTCGTGATGTGTACCAGCGTATGGGCTCACCTCGTATCCGCCGTCTTGCTCGGTCTCCTCTGGATCCAGAGCGCTTACGTCGGACACGATTCAGGTCACTACAACGTGACGTCAACCAAACCGTGCAACAAACTGGTCCAGCTCCTCTCCGGAAACTGCCTCACCGGGATCTCGATCGCGTGGTGGAAATGGACTCACAACGCTCACCACATGGCTTGTAACAGCCTTGACCACGACCCGGATCTACAGCACATCCCGATCTTCGCCGTCTCTACCAAATTCTTTAACTCGATGACGTCACGTTTCTACGGCAGGGAACTAACCTTCGATCCTCTAGCTCGATTCTTAATCAGCTACCAGCACTGGACGTTTTACCCAGTCATGTGCGTCGGAAGGATCAATCTCTTCATCCAAACGTTCCTGTTGCTGTTCTCGAAACGTCACGTGCCAGATCGTGCCATGAACATCGCAGGGATTATGGTTTTCTGGACATGGTTTCCTCTTTTGGTCTCGTTCCTACCAAGTTGGCAAGAGAGGTTCATCTTCGTCTTCGTGAGTTTCGCCGTCACGGCGATTCAACACGTTCAGTTCTGTTTAAACCATTTCGCCGCTGATGTTTATACCGGTCCACCAAACGGAAACGATTGGTTCGAGAAACAAACCGCCGGTACGCTTGACATTTCGTGTAGATCGTATATGGATTGGTTCTTTGGTGGGTTGCAGTTTCAGCTGGAGCATCATTTGTTCCCTAGGCTTCCTCGTTGCCATCTTCGGACGGTATCGCCTGTGGTTAAGGAGCTATGTAAGAAGCATGATCTTCCGTATAGGAGTCTTTCGTGGTGGGAGGCTAATGTGTGGACGATTAGGACTCTTAAGAATGCTGCGGTTCAAGCTAGGGATGTGACTAATCCTGTGTTGAAGAACTTGCTTTGGGAAGCTGTGAATACTCATGGCTAAAACACAAAATTTCTGATTTTAAACAGAGATCGGGTTTGATTCGGTTTTGTTGGTATTTAATTAATCTCGTTTGTGGAGTTCTTTTTTTATTAGTTTGAACTGTTTAGGTGTAAACTCTACCATGATTAAGCAAAAAAATACATAATGTATTAATTTTATTTTGTACTCACATTGTCACTTCTATGGCTTCTTGATGACGTGAGATCAGTTCTAATAAGCAAACCAAAGCATGGAACATGAAAATGGTTAATGCCCACAAAATGCGTACTTGTTCTAGGTACGTAGTACGTACTAGACGGATTATGCGGGTCTAAAACACATGTGACATGACAAAGTAAACCCACCGGGAAAAAAATGGAGCTTTCCAACCAAATTGTTTGAGTTCACGTCAATGTAACTATGCAAAGATTCGTAATTTCGTCGTGTACTCAAACTAAACATTTCAATCCGTGCCACAAAAACTTCGCACCAGGCAATCATATGTTCGAGTTTATGATCCTCTCTACAGGTAAGTGGTTTTATTGTATTTGTTATGTAATCAACAGTTTATAATAATTAGTACAATTTCCAATAATGGGCTTTAGTTAGACACCTGAAGGCCCCTAACCATAAATGGATCGTCATATAATTTCAAGAATGTACAAACACATATATACAACAAAGAGTTTCAACGGTCATGATCGTTGACGATGACAAGTCCTGGAATCGTTATCCATGCGGAACTAAAAATTATCCTCAAGAGAATTTTGCTGACCTATCCTCGCGTCTCGTCTCGTCTTCTCTCTGAATCCAAAGGAAGCTCAGCAGCATATTCCTCTGCATAATCTCTTTCTCAATCCCTTTTATTGTTCCTAGCAAATTTTTGGAGCATATTCCTCTCCAGTCTCCTCCGATGGCATTCCTTGTTCGTTCGCCGGAGATTCCCACGGTCTCGGCGAGAATCAATTCGAGCTTAAGTCCTTCGATTACGAGGAGTAGTAAGGTTAAGGTTTCTGCGATTGACACCAGAGACTTGTCTCGTTTTAAGAATCAGAAATCGAGTTTGGTCGGAAAATTCTCAGCTCCTGTGAAAGAAGATTGCGAGGTTACCAAAGAAGAAGAGAAACAGAGTTACTATGTCAATATGGGTCACGCCGTTCGTAGTATCAGAGAAGAGTTCCCTTTATTGTTCTACAAAGAGCCCAATTTTGATATTTACAGGTTTGATGAACTCTTCTTGATTAGTCTCATGCTTATATTCTTACTTTGATGTGTTCTTGATTTAGCTTTTGTGTTTACGGTTTGTTCTGTTCTTGGTTAGAATTCTTAGTGAACACTCTGTTTGATCAGTTCTTGATTAGTTTTTTCTCTTGTTTAATATTGCCACAGGGATGATATTGTGTTCAGAGACCCAATGAACACATTCATGGGAATTGATAACTACAAATCTATATTCTCTGCGTTACGTTTCTATGGAAGGATCTTCTTCAGAGCACTTTGTGTTGACATTGTTAGTGTTTGGCAACCCACAGAGAACATTCTGATGATACGATGGACTGTTCACGGAATTCCTCGTGGTCCTTGGGAGACTCGTGGTCGATTCGATGGGACTTCAGAGTATAAATTCGATAAGTGTGGCAAGATTTATGAGCATAAAGTTGATAACATCGCCATCAATTCACCTCCCAAGTTTCAAATGCTCACCGTTCAAGAGCTTGTTGAAGCCATTAGGTGCCCTTCGACACCCAAGCCGACCTACTTTGAGTTCGGAGATTGATTCACCATCATCATCTGAAAAAATACTAGTGTTGTGTATAGAGTGTGGTTACAGATAGAGTGGTACGGTGTGTGTGTAATATAGATGAAGAAGCAACGATATAAGCCTAATAACATGAATACATTAAACCCTTTTATGACTATAATCAAGAAAAGCTTATATACATGTGGGAAAAATAAACATAACAATATAGCATGATACATAAATTAATAACCATTTCCAAACCAGCTGTATCCCTTTGTTCATCAATGTGTCTCTCTTCTCTAGAGTAGCTGTGATGTACTAATCAAAGGTTTTAGCCATTGTTTAAGGGAATAGTAATACATACGATGAGTTGCTTCCGTCTCTACAGTTATCTTTCACTCAAATACTATGTTTAAACCAATGTAGCGCCTAACTCCATAACACTAGTCCAATCTCCATCCATTTCAATGTCAACTTGAAAAACGCATGGTATATAGTCTTCACAGTCTCAGATTCATAACCAGTTTCTCATTTGGTGGGTATCACATAACCTGTCAAAGAGTCTTGAGGCAACCTGATACAAGCCATCAAGATACTATAGCTAACCAAAACTTGGATCAGCTTTATTTCTCCATCTCAAACAAAGTCCCAGCAAAGCCAACCAATGATCAAGTTATAGATTAGTTAGTACTACTACATCACCTCATATTTTTTTATAGAGTATTCGAATAATTACATAACAGAAAAATTGGCACAATCCACAAACTAAAAGTTCTGGTCAGTGGTCATTGTCGCATGTTTTTAATTCACCTGAATCATTGAAAAACTTGAAAGCAGCAGATCAGAAAGAAAGAGAAAAAAAAAAAAAAAAGTGATTTCTGCGGAGAGGTATATAAAATTTGGGGCCAATGATATTTGCCCAGTAAAAACAATGATGATGACCCATGGGCCAAGCACGTGCAGGTCCGTTTACGACAGCTAATCCCACACGTGTGGATCTTAAGGATGCGAAGCTGGCTTAATGCTGAGCGTATGTTTTCACTTTCATGCAGCTAAGCTAACCGGCGGAGTCATTAACAAAAAATCCATTACCGTTGACCGGTCTTTTGTAAGGCTATTTCCGTCAGTTACCTTCTTCTCCCCCTAGATCCCACCGTTGAGTTTACTTATTAAATGCCTCTGCGTGACATCAACAACCGCAATTAAAGCAGCAAATACAAGACATGTGAATTTCTTACCTGTCTGTCTAGTAGAGTACTACTATTTTTTAATGTATATTCAGACAAATATATTTAATTTTATCCAATTAATTATGCTATTATTAATTGTTGTTATTAATTAACAACCATTCCAGTTTTTTATTATTTTAAATTAATTAGCTTCGAAATGAGACGGAAACTACAAACTAGATTTTAATTTTATTTTAAAAAACATAGTGCGTCTTTCCCGAAGTCGTTTTCTACAGTAATAAAATTTTCTTTCTTTTTAAAATTAACTCTGAAAGCAAAAGAAAAATGGCAATTTGAGTCCTTGGAAATTTGGAATCGCTTCTACTTCACTCACCGTCTTCCTATTCTCTTCTCTCTCTCTCTCTTTCTCTTTCTTTCTTTCTCTGTCAAGTTAGCTTAGCCATCTCACCAGAAAGCTAAACCTTACATCACCAAATCAACCCCCAACAAACATTGTTACAGTCATATCCCAATATACACAAATTATTCATTCCCTTTGATCCCACAAAGTTTTTAAGAAAAAGGACCAAAAGAACAATAAAGCTAAATGGAAACGGAGATATCGGGAACGGATAATTCGACAATGACCTTCGACGAGGTTTCCATGGAACGCAGTAAGAGCTTCGTTAAGGCATTGCAGGTTCCTTATTCCTCCTTCTCTAGATTCTTTTTTTTGGAGTAATTAGATTCTACAATAAATTAAACAGCTACGATCATAATAACTTGGTTTGGTTGAGCCCAGATCCATGATCTCGTTCTAGACTATACACGTTTTTGGAGTCCTATGTTAAAAAAAAAAAAAAAAAAAACTAGAGTCTTTGTTGTTGGATGGGACCAAGTTAATGATTGTCGGTTAGTGTATCACTGTTTCTTCAAGATTTGCATCTGGGGTCAGTATTAGTTCTTTGGGTTTATTTAGATAATTCCTTGACTTATGATTTGTTTTTTTTTTTTTTTTAATTATAGCTTTTGTGATTCAGAGTTTTTTTACCTGGAGACGACGACTCGACAAAGAATCTTCTGATTTGTTTGGATGCTTACACTGTTATTTAATTTACTCTTTAACTTTTATGTAACAGGAGCTCAAGAACTTGAGGCCTCAGCTTTACTCAGCTGCTGATTACTGTGAAAAATCTTACCTACATAGCGAGCAGAAGCAAATGTAAACCATTTTTAATTCTACTACTTATATATAGATTTGTCTGATTTTTCTTCTTCATATTTTTTTCATTTACATTACCTCCTTTTTGTTAGGGTATTGGACAATTTGAAGGACTACACTGTAAAGGCTCTTGTTAATGCTGTTGATCACCTTGGAACTGTTGCTTCCAAGCTTACTGATCTATTTGATCAGCAAAATTCAGAGATATCAACTATGGTGTTGAGAGCTTCTTGTGTTAGCCAGGTAAACAACACTGTCATACTCTTTCTTTATTGATCTTGTTTGTTTTTGTAGACATTCTCTCCCTTAAGTTTTTTTTTTTTTTTGGTATCATCAGCAACTGCTTACGTGTCGGACATATATCGACAAAGAAGGTCTTAGACAGCAACAGCTATTAGCAGTTATCCCGTTGCATCACAAGCATTACATTCTACCCAGTAAGTGTTTTTCTTGGTTGTTGTCAAGATTCTGTCAATTGCTATTGAAATCTGAATCCTCTTTTTCTTCTCTGGATTTTGTTATAGATTCTGTTAACAAGCGGGTACACTTTAGTCCTCTCAGACGAACTGACACAAGACAGAATCATTACCAAGCTATATCCCGTCTTCAACCTTCAGGTGCCATGTCCTCCTCCTCTTTGAGCTTATTAGTTCATTATATAAGTAGTCAAATATCAAACATTTTTAGTAATGCTTGGTTTCACTCACTTAGATGCCCCTGCATCGAAATCACTCTCCTGGCATTTAGGCTCAGAGACCAAGTCTACCCTTAAAGGAACATCCACAGTTGCACCAAGGTGATTTCACAAAAGCCTTACTACTGTTTCTCGCGCTCTTGATAACTAGACACAACTAATACTTATTTATTGTGCAGCTCCAAAGATTCAAAAGCTTTCACAAAGACATCTGGAGTTTTTCATCTATTAGGTACGAGAAACAGGGACTTGAAGAAGAATCAAGCATAGCATTTCTTCAATTATAACTCATGATCCAGTGAGATTGATGATATACATTGAAACTCATGCAGGTGATGAAGAAAACAATATAAACAAGAAGCCTTTGGCTGGTTCTCAGGTCTCAGGTGTTACTGCAGTATCCACCGTCACAAAGCAGGCATACGGTGTTGCCCATAAGGTAAATCTTAAAGAGTTTACAATTATACATGGAACAAATGTTGCATGTGTCAAGTAGTTTAATTGGCTTAATTAAAGAGCTGTAGCCTGTAGTAAATGAGATACGTCTATGGGTTTGATAAGACAAGTTTGTGGTTTCCTCAGGATTTGGAGGTTCCCAAACTATTGGCAGCACACAAGTCACTTGACAACAATCAACGACGTGAGATCATTCAAGCTCCTGTCTGGACAAAGAGTGTTCTTTCCGCGTTCTTCGTCAAACAGAAAACACCAAAGCTCAAAGCTGGTTATGTCTCGTGAAAACACCAACTCTTTGTACTGATCACGGAAACTTCAATCTTATTATATCACGTTTCTTTTTTTTTTTTTTTTTTTTTTTTTTTATCTTGATAACATGTTGATTTTCATGTAATTATCTTAATCACCGGTTTCACCACATCAACGTACCAAATCCAACAATTGGTCTGTCGTTAACAAAACTGTGTAATCAATTTAAGTATAATAAAGATTTCTATCAAGTTAATCAACCTTGTATCAAATTAACAACAGATAAGCCAACACTGAGAACAAAAATGGCTTAAGATCTCTTAACACAACACTGCGTTTCCAAATCTTTGGACTCATAGCTTAAATCAATACTACTAACTCACGCTTCAGAGCTTCCTGGAATCCATAAACGTCTCTATTCAATTATCACTGTCTTGGAGCTGCACCAAAAAAAACAGCCAAAGGTTACAAATGCTATAATTCACATAGGCTAATACCAAAGTACAGGAGATTCAGATGTCCCAGGCGGAATAAACATACCTCCACCAAGTGTAGCTTCAGGTAACTTCTCTATTGAGTACTTGCGTTGTGTCACATACATGATCGGCACACCAGGAATCTGCAAACGAACAAAAATTGAAGTTAATAATATATCCGAAGAGTTCAGCCATGGACATAAACAAAAACACTGATACAATAGACTATCTTTACCTTTCGAATCCTTCGCTTTAAATCTCTATCACATGTAGCCACTATGAAGCACTTATGCTGTATGTTGTAAGAAAAGAACATCACAGAAACATACAAAAAATAGAAAGAACAATGAGACTAGACCATCGTCGTACATCCTTGCAGAGTCTTATATACAAAGTTCAACACGCCAGGAACGAAGCATTTACCTGAGTAACTCTGTCAACGAGACAGTCATCAGCATATGTCCCTTTGTGTACACAAGGTAATCTTTCAAAGCGAGGATCTTTCGCAATCCTACCAAATATTACAGTAACCAAATAAGTAATCCAAAATAAATCCATGGTGAAGTACTACTGAAACTAGACCCTTCTTTAAGAAGTGTTACCTTAGAGCTACACGATACTTCTGACCTAACTTCTCTAACTCAGCCATGACGCAGTCCGTGATACAAGGAGTGCCTTAAAACCAGAAACAATCAAAGGTTAACGAGAGAGACAAAATTGCATACCTATAAACCAATGCAAAGTATAAGTAACTCACAGTTTGCGTACAAACAGTCTCTCATTCCCTTCTCAAGATCGATCTATAAAGAAAAGGATACCAAAAGAACCACAATGAGAATCCAATCAGGTACACAAAGACAATAACTCTGTAAAGATCGTTCTTTTTTTATAATAAAGAAACTGCTCATAGCTCTGTGGTTAGAGAAATGCAATAGAGAAGATGCCGACCTTATTCTGGATAGAGAAGTTGATGAAGTTAGTATCCACCAAAACCCGGTAAGGAGGAACCAAAGTAGAGTTGTAAGAAAAGAATAGCCCAGCAGGAACACTCGGACTGATCCAAAATCAAAGCCAAAATCAAATTATGAAGGAACCCCAATAAATTACAACTTGACAACGAAGGCAAAAAAAGAAGGGGTAAGTAAGTAAGCTTACACGTTTCTCGGAAGCTCCGTGAGGTCTTTCTTGTTTGGATTAAGAACTTCTTCCTTGTAACTGAAGAAAGAAAAACAAAACATCATTAATAAAAAAAAAAGGGATAAAATTTGAAGGAAGAAGAAATCGTTTTTACTCACTGCTTCAAAGCTTTGTGTGTAATCAGCTTCTTCATGACAGCAAACTTTTGAGCTTTCTTTGCCCTTCCCATATTTGAACAAAAAGAGTAACAAAAAAAAAAACCCTAAAACGAAGCTGAAATAGGGTGATGCGAGATCAGAATCGGCGGAGGCGGAGAGGTTTACGAATTGTTTCAGAAAGTCTCAGAGAACGGAGGCGAAGAGGTTTTCGACACTGAAAGACGAACTCAATTTACATAATTAACCCTCAACATACGACCCAAATATAAGCCCGATCTAAATGGGCTTAATTAATATGGCCCATTAGTTAATTATTATATCACTCTCTATCTCACGTGTTAGTTTTGAAGAAACGAAGAGAAAATTCCAGAATTTTCAAAGTGGGTTGATGCGAGAATGATCTGGAGATCTAAAGAAGAAATATCTCTTCCCTCCAAATGTTCTTCGTCTTTCTATAAATCCAGATATGTCTTTAGATTTTTCACTATCCATAGAAGAAACAAAAACAAAATACTGCCATCGGAAAAAAAAAAAAAAATCAAAGAAGAAACCTTCAATTTTGGTTTGGGGAGGCAGAGACTGAGTCATCATCAGAATTTGGGAATCTAATCGGTGGAAATTTCATCCGTGTTAATCTGTAAGATTCTTCGCTTTCCCTTTTTGATTCTTAGTTTAAGAATTGGCTATGAGAATCCAATTTGATGTTCACTGTTCTAATAATTCCGAAAGATTTGATTTATAGAAAGCTGAACAGTGTTAGTGAATTGGGTAGATTTGAGCCTAATTTGGTGTTAAGGTCATGTTGTGATTTGATTCCACGGGGTGCTGATAGTATAGTGTTTTGGGAATGCAGATTGAATCAACCAATGGTATGCTTCTAACTAATTTCTCGGTTGGGTATTTGCTGCAGTTGTACTGGAATTGGTTTGCTGGAGTTGATCGAAAATGATGCCTGTGTACATGGACTCATCACAACCATGTCAAATGAGACCACCACAAGGATACTATTATCAAGGGTTTGGGAATATCCCTCAGCATATGTCAATGGATGCTCCACCACCTTGTCATGGAAGCTGCGTTCACGGCAATTTTCCTGCGTATAACAACGCTTACTGGCCTCCTTGTTATCCCCCACAAGTACCGTACCATCAATGCTGCATGAACCACTCCGGGTTCCATCCTCATCACGGGGCTTACGCTCCTCCTTGTTACCTTCATCCACCATTTCCAGTTGGTTATCAACAAGCGTGGTATGATCCTGACAAGGATGTGCCTGGGAAGCCAGCTGATTATCACTGTGGAAAATGTTCTCCCCAGATGTGTAATCCCAAGAATGGCAGAGGTGTTGTGATCGAAGAGCATGAGCCCGAGATTGATAAAGGAAACCAAGGAGAAGCCGCACTTCCAGTTCGCTCTACCAACTGCCCTTACCCAATTATATGGATTCCTCATGAGTACGCTAGGAATCAAGAGCATGAAAACTCTCTTGGGTCAGGGAATCATAACCAGCCTCCTGCTGAGGTTAAAGCTCCTGAGAATATGACGATACAGAAAAAATTCCCTAAGTCTTGGAATGGTTGTTTTCCATTTGACGAGAGCGCCATGAAGTCCTTGGTACAGAATCAAGGCAGGAAAAATGTGCAGCAGAATGGGAAAACCGTTGAACTCCCATTTGATATCAGCAAGTTGAGATCCTTATTGCAGGGTCAAGATATGAAGGAAGCGCAGATCCAGAAGAACAAAGAAGATTCGGGGCAGCTTTCGTATCCTACTTCTTGGATTCCATCTCGTGGGAAACTGGAAGATGTCGATGGTTCTGAGAGTAGTAATGAAGACATGAAAAATTTGCAGAATGGGAGAACTGTGAAGTGCCCATTTGATATGAGCAAGTTGAATTCCTTATTTCAGTGTCAAGATGTGAAGGAAGGGCAGACCCAGAAGAACAAGGAAGAAGTTGGACAGCTTCCTTATCCTAAATTTTGGATACCATCTTATGGGAAATGGGAAGATGTTGAAGCTTCTGAGAGTAAGGAGAGTGGTAATAAAGGGCTTAACTTGTTTGAGTCTTGCCCCTCTGATCACCATGGAAGTGGAGGTCAGACAAACCAAAAAGAAGGCGAAGAAGGGAACTTTGTGAGCAATATTCTCTCAGATGCGGAGGAGAAGAGTTCTGTAAGAAATATCCCAGTGCAGAACCATCTACAGGAACCAAGAAATATCCCCGTGAAACTATCAGAAAGCCATCTACCAAAACCAACAGAGCCGACCAAAACGATTGCGAAGAATGAGCCAGTTAAGAACACAGAAAAAAAGCAGTCGTCGTCGTCCCCAAAAGCATCCAGGTTGCCTCCGGTTTGTCTGCGCGTGGACCCGTTGCCGAAGAAAAGAAATGGTGGTTCCAAATCACTAAGTCCTCCTAAACGGAAGGAAGTATCTGTAATGTCAGAGGAGACTAAGGACATGTCCTCACTGCGCTCGAAGAAGGCTGAATCAAGGACTGTTCCTGAAGCTTGTAATGTGAAATGTGAAGAGGCAAACAAAGAAATGCCGATGGCTGAGGAAAGCGTACATGCAACAGGAACAGAACAAGAATCAGTTGAGAGCAACCCTGATTTGCAAGAAAGATCAAACTGTGAGATTGTTAAACCTTGTGAAACTAAGGAGAATAGAGAACAGCCTGCGAAGAAGACATTCACACAAGAAGAAGCTGCTAGAATTATCCAAACTAGGTATCGCGGATATGATGTGAGAAGATGGGAGCCAATTAAGAAATTGAAGGAGATAGCAACTATTCGCGAGCAGATGGGTGATCTTAAAAATCGTGTTCAGGCGCTTGAAGTTTCTACTGATCAGCACATTGAAGAGAAGGAGATTGTAGTTCTAGGAGAAATGGTGATGAACCTTCTATTAAAATTGGATGCTGTCCAGGTAATACATGAAAGACTAATAATTTTCTGTTGGGTTAGGGATTATATTGGCAGGACGAAATAGTTCTCAAGAATGTACTGTTGTGTAAAATTGCTGCTGACATTTTGTGATACTTATGTTTATCCTGCAGGGTTTACATTCCAGTATAAGAGACTACAGAAAATCTTTGGCCCGAGAGCTCTCTGGCATTCAAGAGAAGCTTGACTCTCTGAAAAATAGCAGCACCATTGTGAAGAAAGAGGTTGTAAACGAACAATTGTTAATTAACTCTCAGCCTTGTGACTCTTCAATGAACTTGGAGCACTCCCAGCTCGCAGAGGAGAACAAAATGGTATCTGACTCGAATACAGAGAAGGTTCATGTTCTGTCTCCCGATGATCATTCTATGAGCGTCTTGTATAGAACAGATGAGCAACCGAATGATGAAGCAGAAGAGGGATCTGGATTGTTTGAAACCTTGGCAACGGATCCTAAGCAAACTACTGAAAATGAGACGGCTGCTTCCTCGACTCCCATCCCAGAGAAAATGGGAGAGGGTGAGATAGTTCTACCAGTTAATCCATTGTTAGATGTTGGAAATCGAACGACACTTACCAATATCGAGGAAAACAAACCCGTGGTGGAGAGTTTAGAAGAGCCACTAAAAGAATTGCCACAAGTGGTAGAAGAGACTCATGGAACAAGCTCTACACAGGACCCAGATATTGCTAGCGAAGCCTCTGAAGCCGAGGCCAAGGAATCAGAGAAAGAAGACAGAAAGGAAGATAATGACACAGTATTGCCTCCAGAGAAAGATGTCGAACTCTCAGAGCTACCTGTTGGAGTGATTGACGATGAAACGCAGCTTCTTTCACAAAATTCATCATCATATACACATGAAACGCAAGTGACTGCAGTGGAACCTGAAGGAGCGAGCCAGGAGGAGAATGACGTTTACCACTTGCCGGATAACTCCAAAGGCATAGGCCAAGAAGAGACTTCTGAGCCGCAAGATGAAATACAACAGTCTCCAGAGACAGAAGTCATTGTGAGAGAAGAGTCTCCAGAGACAGGATTTGTTGTGGGAGAAGAGTCTCAAGAAACGGAAGTCGTTGTAAAAGACCAGCCTCAGCCTCTAGAGACAGGAGTCGTTAAAGAACAGCCTCCGGAAACAGAAGCCGCTGAACATGAGATATCAGAAGAAACCAAAAGGCTGATGGAGGAGAACAAGCGATTCAAAGAAACGATGGAGACGTTGGTTAAGGCAGGCAGAGAACAACTTGACGTCATATCGAAATTAACCGGTCGGGTCAAAAGCCTTGAGAAGAAACTGTCACGTAAAAAGAGGACACAGATTCGACGTCGTGCGACCAAGCCAATGTCCGCAAGTTCGATCGATGCCGTTCTGTAACAACCGGAATCCTTGATATGTCTCAGTTCCTTGTATTGTTTGTATTCATCTCCTTCCGAGAAATTATAGAAAACGTGAAAATTTTGCCTGACGAGAATCCATCTCTATCTTCGACTGAATTTTTTTGTTTGTTAAGGCCCAATATATTTCAGGCCTATATAATAATTGGCCCATTACACATTTCAGATGGTCTTATTAATTTATCTTATGTTTCGCCATTACTGTTAATTTATTTTCTTGCAAGGATATTTACATTATTACATCTCAAAATATAGTTAGGGAAAAATCTAAAAAGTCTTTAAGTGATAGTTATAAAAATGCTCTACGTGAGGTTCATCATCTACACTCATGATCATGTATTATGGGTAACCAAAGTTGGACCACAATACATGGTAAATTTTTTTACCTTTTCAAATATGTACAAGAAGAAAGACAATGAGTACGTGTGGTTCGTGCGGACATAGTGATCCTTTTCATGCCATAACTCACTCTTCGTTTTCTTCTTTCTCATAGTCACGTTAGGTTGTCTATTAGCCGCCAAATATTCATCTCCTGTGGTCCCGTTTTCACGTCCCAACGCCATTTACACTTCTCTCCATAATCTCTCTCTTATGTTTTCTTATGTGCTTTTTTCTCATTACAACAACTAATGTTCCTCCCAACATGTGCAGTGCAAGAAATATACTCCCTGTATCACAAAGGATGATGTTTTAGATTTTTCACATTAATTAATAAAAACATTTAATGTTTAGATATAAATGCATTATTTATTTATAATAATATTTATTATTACTATTAACCAATAGTAGTTCACCAAACTTTAATATTTTCATTTAATGGTTCTTGAAATTTACAATTTTTTAGTATTAATTGATAAAAATCCTAGAAAATCATCTATTATGATACAAGAAAAAATCCTAGAAAATCATCTATTATGATACAGAGGGGAGTATAATACTATGAAGTAATGATCTAATCTCATTCTCACCTAATCTATGGTTGAAGAAAAAGTGAGTGGTGTCAGTGTTGGTCATAATAAGCCTTGCAGTAGTTGTAGACTAGCATTGAAAGGACCAGGAATCTTTCAAGCATGGTTGTTGCTGATACGAATGATTTTAATTCCTTAAATTAACTCCTCATTCAACCTCATAATGACTCTATTAGCCTACTCTCAATCCCCAAATTTACTAGGATAAGTAAACTAATTCACCCACTTGCACATACCTATCAACAGTTCTTAATGCTAGTATTAGAAATTTAACTAAACTAGGCTCGCTTTGGGTATGTTCGGAATTTCTAAAACGCATCAAACACACTTTTGAAAATTATTCACACATTTTAAAAATCGTTTTGTGCCCGTTCCAAGAGATTGCATAAATTTACTATCATTGCAGCCAACGGAACTTTTTACCGCAGTACTGTAACTATTGAGATCCAATAGACAAGTTGGAAAACATCAATCGGAGAAAAAGGAAAATTGTGAAAGGTGAAAAAGAGATGTAACATCTCAGATGTTCACACGCATTATTATAGTAATTCACACGCATCCTCTGTCTCTCTGACTCTGAAGTGTATGAGATATATTTCCCCTTGCAGTAAATAAAAATCTATGGCTTTGTTGGGAAGAAGAAAAAAGTCAGAGTGAACTCGTAATCTTTGTCGGGGCAGAGAGTGTGTTGTAATAGGCTTTGGATTTTGTGTTACGTGTAATATATTACTAGTATTTTACAATATCAAAAGAAAGAAAAGTACATTATTTTAGTATGAATTACAATCATACTTAGTACTAATCACGTTTTTGAGGTTATGGTATAAATGATAAAGAAAGATCGACAATTTTAAGGATAAAGCCATAGATAGAGTGTGATCTGAGAATATTTAAGGAAAAGAAGATAGAAACAGAGAGAGAGAGAGAGAACTCGAGGAGTGTCGAGACACAACTGTCTGTAGACTCCTTTAGTCACACAAAAACAACAAAAAACATCACTACAGCCTCAGAAGAAGAAGAAGAAAAGACAATCTTCTACAGTTGAAAAGGGTCTGAGAGAAAGAGAAACAGAGCCAAAGTAAGAGAGGATGGAGAGAGAATGCGAACAAGGAGAGATGGAGAAAAAGCTTAGACGAAGTTTTACGGGCTTTACTAGTACGAGAGCTGGTCCTTCTACTCCTCCACCCACGTGGCGCCTCGAGTTTTCCTCGCCGCCGCCGCGAGTCGGCGAGACCAAGGAGTTTTTGGCTAATCCGGAGGTTTCCGTCAGGAAACTGTGCGCCGATTTGTGGGAAACTGAACAATTCCGACAAAGAATTGGGTTGCGACGGTGTCGACGACAGGATTCAGATGTGGAATCACCTTCCGGTAGACAACTTCACGATCATCAGGTGAACAATTTGGGTTTATGTAGGGTTTTAGTCTGGTCTTCTTGTGTGTTTATGTCGTAAAGTTGTGATCTTTATGGTGAGTCTAGAGTATATCTAACTGTTAAATTCTCATTCCTCTCAAAGTTTTGTTCTTTATGCCAAATTTAACCGGATAAATCTCATGGTCGTTAAGTTGTTTTCCCTTGGATTGAAACGTTATGTGGAAGAAAGGAACCTTTTTTTTATATACTGAGTTTTTGAATTGTAGCCACCGAGCAGAGGTAGTCTGAGGAGGCAAATTGTAGCAACTGATGATCATAGAGTGGTCCGTAGAAATGGCCATCTGTTGCAACCAATCTCTCCTGCAAGTTGTAGCAGCAGCAGTTCATTGGAGGTGAAAAAGATCAATGCTTTTGCTCTTTTGTTCACTCTAAATGTAATTGAGGAAACGACTTTTTGCAATCTTGTTTTTGAGCTGGATGTGTGTGTGTTTTGGCTTTAATGTATTTTGTAGGTTGTGGTGCCTAAACCAGCGTTTAGTCAAACAGGTTCTTCAGTGGTTAAGTCTGCGAGCTATGGTTTGGGTTCATCTACAAAGCTTCTCAAGGTGCTAAACCGGATATGGAGTCTCGAGGAACAGAATACTGCTAATATGTCTTTGGTTAGAGCTCTAAAGATGGAGTTGGATGAATGTAGAGCCGAGGTTAAAGAGGTACAACAACGAGAAAAGCAAAGCGATAGGCGAGGGAGGAAGCAAAAGGAGGAAGAAGAAGAAGAGGTCAGAGATGTGTTTCGATTGATGAAGAAGGACTTAGATGAAGAGAGAAAATTCAGAAAGCAGTCAGAGACTTTGCATCGGAAGCTAACACGAGAGCTTTGTGAAGCGAAGCATTGTTTATCAAATGCATTGAAAGATCTTGAGAAAGAGAGACAGGAACGTGTTCTTGTGGAAAATCTCTGCGATGAGTTTGCAAAAGCAGTTAAAGATTATGAAGATAAGGTGAGAAGGATTGGGAACAAGTCACCAGTGAGTGATAAAGTAATTGTGCAGATTGCAGAAGTGTGGAATGACCAGAGATTACAAATGAAGCTAGAGGAAGATGATAAAGACGTTGAAACATATTTGAGACCTAAGGAGAAGAGTAGATCACATTCAAGTAAAGGAAGTGGTGGCTTGAGAGCAAAACCAGATGATTCTGTTTCGATGCATCAAAGGGTTTGCTTAAAGGAACTCGAAGAAGGGTTAGAAAAGCGAACAAGAAGAGATAACAAATTGCAGCTTAAGAAGAGTTCAAGCCGACTTCTTAATCTGTCTATGTCTTCGGAAGGAGATAAGATTCATCCAGAGAGTAGTCCAAGTAACGTTGATGATCATGAGAGTCGTCGTGAAAAGTCTAGAACTTTCTCGAAGATTCTTCAGAGGAATGTGAATGCGGCAATGAGAGAAGATAATCATCGTACTCTCAAGGATAAGCTGATGGAAGCTCGTGTAGAGAGTCGACGTTTACGTTCTTCTTTGAAACCAGAGTTGAGTCGTCCGAGTGATCCGGTTCAAGCATGAGCCAATTAGATAGTCTATGTCTCATGTTGGAGTAATTATTATAGTTGCGGTCAATGTTTGTTAGTAATTGTTTACAGTACTACTCCTCTAGTTAAACCGTTAACTATAGTACTGTAAATTTGTAGTATATTTTTTTATCATGCAATAAAAATCTACAACAAATTAGGTAGCAACGAACACAATGCCGGTCAACTATTTTTGTCATTTGTAATTGGAAATATAAATCTGACGTAAATAGACAAAACCAATTAGTTCAAAGTTGTTTTTAGTCATCTAAAAACTGAAGAGAAGTCAAAGATATGTCGGTAATAGCCTTTTGAGTTTTGACCAAACTTTATCTTCCTTTATGATGTCTTTATGCGATTCTCTTCAATTTGTGTGCTTCAAAACCTTCAACTACAAAAAGTACTGTTCGGGTTATTTATTTATATGTAGTCTTAATGCAAATAAACTGTGTATAACAATTACGACTAATGATGTATTTTATTTGCTAGTTATATCAAATAACGTTACACACTAACCGTATCCCCCTCTTTTAAAAGAGAATCTAGTCAACAAGATTATGTTCAATCTCTAATTAATGACAATAGGATTTGCTGCCATTTTTTTCTTCTATACTTTTCCATTTTTTTAATAAACACTTGTTCCATAATCTTCCAAAGGATCATAGACTAGGGTTTATGCTTTTTCATCTATAAAACCACTTTGTACAATATGTTCCCTTCACATTATTATCTCAAATCATCACCATACATATTCTTTGTAGGTACTCTTTCGATATTTTTTTGGTTCGTTGTATAGTAACATTAAAGATGTCAAAACTCTTTTGGTACACTTGTATTTCAAGTGTAAGAAAAGGAGCTCCCTTCGTCCAAAACGAAGAGGACAAGATTTTTAAGGAACCAAAAAAAGCAGAATCTAAGTGTTCATGGATTCCTCAAAGAGAGTGCGAAGGTTAACAACAGCCTAGCCCTGAAGAAAGCGCCCTTTAAGGGGATTGCATGAGCTCTTAGATTTTTCTCGTTTTCTCTACATAATATATCCTTCTCTTCTCTTCGTTTGGATTGAAGGGAGCTCCTTTTCTTCTTCTCTTTAATTAGCCTTTTCTCCTTCTCTTTAAGTGGGATATGTGCTTGAAAAATGTTTCTCTAACTTGGTGTTTTTTTTTTCCTTGTTTGGTCTCTAACTTGGTTTTTTTTCTGTCTCTAATGATTTTTTTCTTTTCAGTTTAACCTGCAAGTGTTTGTGGTTGAATATGCTTAGATATCATCGAACTATATATCGACGATATTAATGCTGTTTAGTAGTATGAGAAGATGTCGTTGGCCATTTATGAAAATATGAGACTGAATGCTGTTTATATAGTTGTATCGATGGGATCACGATAGAATTAATAATCAAAATTGACAATGTAATGTATCTTGTTTACCATACATCTATAATACTACTACGTAGTAGTATTATAAAGTCCTGTGATTGTTGTTAAGAATAAAATTTTAGTTGTGTTTCAATATCTCTAACAATTTTTGGTGAAAATAACCATTCCTGTTGTCTGTTTATGTATCGATTTTCTAATTAAAATGGACTTCCTTTTTTTCCAGTCAACCGACATTTAATTCTTTCATAAGTGTAATTAAAAAATGTGTCATCTGTATTAAATAGAAAAGTGAGTTTAAGTTCGATCAGATTGAAATTAAATAGTATCACTATCAAATTATCTATCTAGTCACAATATATATAGTTTAATATATCTCTATGTTCATCATTTTAGAGATTTTTAGATAAATCGCCAAGCTTCACCCGGTCAAACCCTAATTAACAAAGTCTTTAAAAATGCTGAACTAAATTAATTAACGACATAAGGCATTGCGCTGTTTGTTGAACGAGAGTTGTCTTCTTAACCAAATTTGACGCTTTCCAACGAATCACAAATCCCAAATATACATAAGATGACCAAAGACCAACATAAAATAAAAACTTTTTTTCTCTCTTCTAATTAAGTTACTTCTATCTAAATCTCCCCCAAAATACTAAACTGATTTCTAAAAGCTATTTTAAATTGAACCAACACATCTGTTGTAAGTCAAAATCAAAATCAAAATCGTACCGATGCGAATTAGGCATAATACCGGGAAAGAACCAAAATGTTTATTATACAAATCAAAAGACTGAACCGGTTAACTAAATTTGTAACTAACCGATATAAATTTTTTTTTTTGAAAGGGAACCACTTTTGTCTTTAATTAGCCATTTCATTAAATTTATCCGTCACCGACCTGTAACAATAACCGTTCAACGTCGACCAGCTCTTCTCTTGTCCTTTCTTTTCTGGAACTTCAACAACAACAAAAAAAGAGAAAGAGACTTTTTTAGGGTTTCTTAGTTATTTCGTTCCTCAAATCCTTTTCGAATTTGACCCTTTCCTTTTTTTCGATTTTTGTTTTTGATTCTTCTGCTCGGTTCTCGCCGGAGAGAAGACGGAGAAGAGGGTTTTTCGAAAAGGAGGATGATGAGAGGTTCCAATAACACCGATCTATTCGATCCTAAGACCGAAATGGATTCCAATTTCTCTCGCCATGGTTCTTCTTCCGAAGGTGATTTTGGTTTCGCTTTCAACGACAGTAACTTCTCCGACCGTTTGCTCCGGATCGAGATCTTGGGTGGTGGTCCTTCCGATTCTAGGTCTGATGTTGAAGGCTGTACGAGTATTGCCGATTGGGCTCGTCATCGTAAACGGAGAAGAGAAGATAACAAGAAAGACAATGGTGGTACGTTTTTTTTTTTTAGAATGCTTTATCAGTTTAGGGCTTTTGGAATTTTTGGTTTAATGTTTTTTTGCATTTTTTCAGTTGCGGTTTCAGACATTGTGGCATGTGCGGAAGAGCAGATTTTAACAGATAACAACCAACCTGATATGGATGATTGTCCTGGTGGTGGTGATAATCTTGACGATGAAGGTGAAGCAATGGTGGAAGAGGAGGCCCTATCAGGTATTTGGGTTTGGATTTGTTATTTTTTTTTTTTTATAATCTTCGAAATAGGTTTGTTTATGAATATGGGTTTTTGGTATGTAGGTGATGATGATGCATCTAGTGAGCCAAACTGGGGTATTGACTGTTCTACTGTTGTTACGGTTAAAGAATTGCATATTAGTTCTCCTATCTTGGCTGCTAAAAGCCCTTTTTTCTATAAGGTAACGTTTCATTTTCTAATTCTGTATCCAATTGCTTTTGCTCTTTTTGTTTTTTTTCTTGCTCGTAATGTTATCCTTTTGCTTCTTTGTTTTTCTTTTTACCCTGTTGTTGTAGCTGTTTTCTAATGGAATGAGGGAATCAGAACAAAGACATGTTACTCTTAGAATTAGTGCACAAGGTATGACAATTCAAATTAGGCTTTTTGGTTCATTTCTGCTTATTTGTCAGTCTTGTCTTATCTGCTTTAAGCATCTACTAACTCTCTTTTAAGAGAGTCTACAATGTTGATTTCTTATGCAATGGTTTTGTGTGTATGGCAGAGGAAGGTGCTTTGATGGAGCTTTTGAACTTTATGTATAGCAGCTCTTTAAGTGTCACAACAGCACCTGCTTTATTAGACGTGCTTATGGCTGCTGACAAGTTTGAGGTTGCTTCCTGCATGAGGTATTGTAGTAGACTACTGCGCAATATGCCCATGACCCCTGATTCCGCTCTGCTCTATCTCGAGCTTCCCTCTAGTGTTTTAATGGCTGAAGCAGTCCAGCCTTTAACCGATGCAGCAAAGCAGTTCCTTGCCTCCCGTTACAAGGATATTACCAAGTATGACTCTCCACTGGTTTTGAAATGCATTTAGTCGAGTAATTGTATAATTTCTTGGATTCATGTGTTACCACCATCTTGTACAGGTTTCATGATGAGGTTATGGGTTTACCATTGGCTGGAATCGAGGCAATACTATCGAGCGATGATCTCCAAATTGCTTCTGAGGATGCTGTTTATGATTTTGTCTTAAAATGGGCAAGGGGACAGTATAGCTCATTGGAAGACCGTAGGGAGATTCTGGGTTCACGCCTTGCGCTCTACATCCGCTTCCCATACATGACTTGTCGAAAGCTGAAAAAGGTACTTACGTGCAGCGATTTTGAACATGAAGTAGCATCAAAGCAAGTATTGGAAGCGCTTTTCTTCAAAGCAGAAGCCCCACACAGGCAACGCATCCTAGCAGGTGAAGGATCGGACACCATGAACCGGCGTTTCATAGAGAGGGCATACAAATACAGACCCGTAAAAGTGGTGGAGTTTGAGCTTCCTCGCCCGCAATGTGTAGTGTATCTGGACTTGAAGCGAGAGGAATGCGCAGGGTTATTCCCATCGGGAAGAGTCTATTCACAGGCCTTCCACTTGGGAGGTCAAGGGTTCTTCCTGTCTGCGCACTGTAACATGGACCAGCAAAGCTCGTTCCACTGCTTTGGGCTATTCCTGGGGATGCAAGAGAAAGGAGCTGTGAGTTTTGGTGTGGACTACGAATTTGCGGCTAGAGAGAAAAAAGCAGGAGATGAGTTTACAAGCAAATACAAAGGAAACTACACATTCACAGGGGGGAAAGCGGTTGGTTACAGGAACCTCTTTGGGATTCCGTGGACATCGTTCACGGCAGAGGACAGTCCGCATTTCATCAATGGCATTCTCCATCTCAGAGCTGAGCTCACCATTAAACGTTCCACAGACCTTCACTGACTGTTCTCCCTCTCTCTCTCTCTCTCTCTCTCTCTCTCTCGCTTTCTATCAATCCCCATATATAAGTTGTAATATCTTGTTATGTAGCAGGCTCTAACCACGAGTGTCTTTCTATATAATATGCTTAAGGATCAGTAAAAGTAAGGTTTATAGAGTACCTCACTCTCACTCTGTAAATTCGATTTAAATTTTTTACTTTTCTATTTACTCTTGTCGACGACTTCATATGTTTTTTTTAAAAAGTAGTCCAAGATAAAATTGGGCTTAGCTATTGAGTTTAGACTTCTAATATGGGCTCTGGGCCGACTACTACGTTCACGATGTCGTAAAGATAAAGCTAATTAAATTGTTCGTAGTGTAAACATACATGTGAGGCTTTTAATTCAAAGTTCAAACATTGCGGCTAAGCCTAGGCTACAGAGTACAGAGTGAGTGGTAACATCGAGGAATTAGTGTGAAGACATAAGGGTAATTAGGGAAAATCAGGTTATAGAGGAGGAATCGAGTCCTCGTCACATGGAGGGCCCACAGAAAATGCGTAAGGAAGACTATCCGCTTACCAGACGGACACGTCATTTTGTCGGGGAGACACGTTTGAGCCGTTGGATTTAAATCTCCTTTTCTGACTCTCGTCCCCACGTAGCAATTACATAACAATAATAATCCTTTAATTTTATTTTTTCCCACTATAAATTAGTACTATTTTATAGCCACGTCAAGATGATTCCAAGTTATATAAAAACACACGTTTTTTTTTTTCTTGCTCGAGGCGGCGTAGAAGCTGCGTCATCATTCATCAACGTCGTTAAAAACGAGCTCGACGGTCCAGATTTAAATCTGAAGTGATTTTTTACATTCGCTTGCGTGACGTCAATCGAAAACCTTATTAGTAGAATCATACTAGTATTATGCTCTCTGTGTACTATACTGTACACCAAAAGTCCAAAATAATAATACTGCTAGTATAAAATAAAATCAATAAAGTAGAGAGATAGGCCAGACAATATTTATTAAATCCTCAAATGGGTGGTAGACACGTAGGTACATCCATGTGAGTCGCATTTTTGTAAAGTAGGGACCACTTTCTTCGTGGATAGAAGCTCTTTTACGCCAGCCAACTCGAAAATAAAAAGCCTTGTTGGGCCTCTTTTTAAACTCTCTTCTTACTGGCGTGGCTCTGTGTCAAACCGTTGGATCTTTTATTTATCCCAGCCGTTGGATTCCAAGCAGTTGTCGGGCTTGTGGGCCTCTTTATTAATTTATTTATAATATAGTAAATTAAAGGAAAATAAGTGCTTCCATGATGGCAAAAACGTGGCCATACACGTGGGTCGTCTCGTGGCACCTTTGGAAGATATGAATCGTTAGTGAAGAATGGACGGTCAAGATCTTGAGTTTTGTCGACACAATTCAGAAGTGCTCTCCGCGTCGGAGAGTAGCTTCCTCCTCCTCCTACTAATAATAGTCAAAGGTCTCTTTTCTTCCTTTTCTTTTCTCTTATTATGGCGTCACTTAAAAAACATATGATTGATATTTGTGTGACGTAAGGAATAACATATTCTTTTGGTTGTAAAATGTACTATCTCTCTATAATACATACATCTCAATGTTGCACATGACTTTCATCTATGGTAAATAAATATAGCCTATAGAATAAATGACACAGTAGAAAATAATAACTGCGAAGGATGATAGGAGATGAAATGGATGGACCACGTAAGTCACATGAGAGATGCGTAGAGCGACTAAGAATCGAACACGTGTAGGGTAGAGATGACAAAAGGAAATGGCTGGCACTAAAGTCGAGGAGCCAACTCATCAAACACAACCGTAGTTTACGCTGTTATATATTCTCATGACACGTGTTTGATGACGTGTTCATCTTCTTCGCGCTCCGTTTTTTCTTTCTCTCTCTCTCTTTCTCTCGTCTCCCTAAAAAAAAAACTGAAGTCTTTTTTGCTCTCTGGTTTGGTTTTGTTAGAGAGAGAGAAAGATGAAAATGCGTTTAATTGCTGTTTAGGTTTCGGATTCACGATTTGGGTTTTTGTTAAGCTGCTTCATCCTTCTGTTTACGTTTCTTCAAAGAGCTTTCAGATTCTTGAAGGTATATATTATAGCTTTAAAAAGAGATTTGTTTGCTTTGCTCCAAGAGTTTATGTTTTCGTTTTCTCCATCATCCATTCGTCGTCTTCCTTTGTTTTTGGATTTGTGAAAGGTTTTTGCCTTTTTTGATCGTTTACTTTTTTGCATTTAGTTGAGTTTAATGAGAATTTGAAGTTTTTGAATTTGAACAAAACAGCAAAAGCAGAGAGAAGAACAGAGCTTCTTCTTTTTTTTTTTTTGGTGCATGTGATTGTTTTAGGGGTAGAATAGTCCATTAGTAACCACTTTGTTGATTCCTTTTGTCTTCTTCAAAGTTGTTCTGAACATAAGATGGGAGAGAGAACTACGTTTCTACCCTTCTCTGTTTCTCTCTCTCTTTTTCTCACTCAACATCATCATCCCTTGATTTTGCAGGAGTCATTCTTCTCTTGAGTGGTTTAAAAAACCATGGGAAATAATAGCGAGGAACCAAAGCCGACCAAATCAGACAACAAACCATCTTCACCACCGGTATGTTAAAAACAGTTTCAAACCATCATAATCCCACAAGTCAATGTTGTTCTTGATCCTAAGTCAAAATTAGTGTTCTTTGTTTTTCTTCATATCTTATGCGTTGACTTGACTGTTGTTAGGATCAAACAAATGTTCATGTCTACCCTGATTGGGCCGCTATGCAGGTTTGTCTTCTTTTTTTATAATTACTCTCCAGTTATATTTTTGTACTAGCAGTTAATAATACCATGATGATGATCCATCATGATATGTGGGTTTTGTTTACTTGCTGCTAGGCATATTATGGTCCAAGAGTTGCAATGCCTCCTTATTACAATTCAGCTATGGCTGCTTCTGGTCATCCTCCTCCTCCTTACATGTGGAATCCTCAGGTAGTATTATATAGTCAAACACAAAAGACGAATCATCTTGTGCATATATGGTAAATATTAGGAAGACGATTCATTGGTTTTAAATTGGTCTTCAAATCTTTCAGCATATGATGCCACCGTATGGATCACCCTATGCAGCGGTTTACCAGCATGGAGGAGGAGTTTACCCTCATCCTGGCATTCCCATGGTATATATATAACTCGCTTCCTTCCTCGAACATCTTGTAATTGAATCCTCTAGTTTATCTGACTGGCTTGAGTTTCTGTGGACAGGGATCACAGCCTCAAGGTCAAAAGGCTCCACCTTTAACAACTGTAAGTGGTGTATCTAGTATGATTACATCAAGGATTTGAGAAATGGTTTTGTTCGTTGTTTAACAAGGGTCATTTTAAATGGCAGCCGGGGACGCAGTTGAGCATCGACACTCCTACGAAATCTACAGGGAACACAGACAATGGACTTATGAAGAAGCTAAAAGAGTTTGATGGACTTGCTATGTCTCTAGGAAATGGAAATCCTGAAACTGGTGCTGATGAACATAAACGATCACGGAACAGCTCAGAAACGGATGGGTCAAGTGATGGAAGTGATGGGAATACAACTGGGGTAATGTTTCTACTCTCTTGATCTCAGCCTATATTTAGCTTCAATATGATATGGTCTTAAAGTCTAAACCGTTGTGCATGTTTCCAGGCAGATGAACCCAAACTTAAAAGAAGTCGAGAGGGAACTCCAACGAAAGGTAATAATAGCCTTTTTTATGTCCCAAAATGTTAGATTCAGTGTAAATGTTCGATATCACAGGATTTACTTTTTGGACAGATGGGAAACAATTGGTTCAATCTAGCTCACTTCACTCTGCTTCTATGTCAAGTGGTGATACCGGCATAAAAGTGATTAAAGGAGCTGGAGCTGTAGCCTCTCCTGGTGTAAGTGCAAATTCCAACCCCTTCATGTCACAATCTTTAGCCATGGTTCCTCCTGAAACTTGGCTTCAGGTACCCTGTGACTTTTTTTTTTGATCTTCCGGATTTTGGAGCTTATCTGTTCCATTTCACTCACCAAGTATCCACTTTTGTCTCTCCAGAACGAGAGAGAACTGAAACGGGAGCGAAGAAAACAGTCTAATAGAGAATCTGCTAGAAGGTCAAGATTAAGGAAACAGGTCTGTTTAATTGAAAGAAACAGTGGAGCTCTTTAGATATTGTTTCTCTTTCTCTTGGTGCGACTCTTACCAAACCATTGAACAAGCTAATATACTTTGTTGTCTTTCCTTGTTTTGAAGGCTGAGACCGAAGAACTTGCTAAGAAAGTTGAAGCCTTGACAGCCGAAAACATGGCGTTAAGATCTGAACTAAACCAACTTAATGAGAAATCTGATAAACTAAGAGGAGCAAATGCAACCTTGTTGGTAAGTAAGCGTTATTAAACTAACAAGTGATCTTTATAAACGTGTATCATTTTTTCTTGATTGTGGCCTGTTCTTATTTTGAGTTGCAGGACAAACTGAAATGCTCGGAACCTGAGAAGAGAGTCTCTGGGAATATGTTGTCTAGAATTAAAAACTCAGGAGCTGGAGACAAGAACAAGAACCAAGGAGACAATGATTCTAACTCTACAAGCAAACTGCATCAACTGCTCGATACGAAGCCTCGAGCTAATGCTGTAGCTGCGGGCTAATGGGATGAGTGTTGATTTCTACTTAATTAGTTCGACATAAACAAAGAAAACAAAGTGCCTGCTAATTTTCAACCAAAACTTGATAGATAGTAGTATAGTAGATTGAGAGAGATGATGATTGATCTATAAATTTTCGGAGAGAGAGGGAGAAAGAGAAAAGCTTTTTCCTCCAGATGAAAATTTGATGTCTGTGGTTTTCTTCATGTTAATATAATAGAGTTTTTTTCTTGTTTTATAAAATGGCTTCCTTTGTTGCATTTTAGACGTGATGTAATAATTTTTATGAGATCGTTGTTGTTGCTTTGCGTAAGCTTTTGTTTCTTTTTTCGAATGTCTCTCTCTCATGTTTTATCGAATTAAGATAACTTGAAATGTCGAATGTTAGCTTAGACCAACTCCAACCCATCTCCATTTTCATCTCCATAATAGAGTTTGGAGTCAATTTTGCTCCAACCCATCTCCATTTTCATCTCCAAAATAGAGATCTCCATTTTTTTCTCTATATTTGGAGACCTCTTTTTTTTCTTTACACTACAATTTGGAGATCTCTATTTTTTTCTCCAAAATGGAGTAGGGTTGGAGTAAAACCCAACTCCAAAATAGAGTTACTCCATTTTGAAGAAAAAAATGGAGATATGGGTTGGAGATGCCCTTAGACTATCAGTCTATAAGTCTATTACGTGTTACGAACGTATTGTTTCAAAAAAAAAAAAAAAAATAACGATCATGTTGTGAAGTTGATTTTGTGTTGTGTCATTGTGTTTTTTTATGAGAACCAAATGTCCAAATGGTTAAGAGTGACAGAGATATGGCACTATGTCCGTTATTAGTAGGCCTGACATTCTTCGATTATTTGCTGAAATAACTCCTCAAACAATTTATCAAGACATCCAAATAAGACATCCAATTTATTTATTAATTAAAGTGCCCAATCTTAGACGAAGTCTTTTTTATCTTTCACACTTTTTGACTATCAAAAGGTGTATATTAATAATTTCACTTAGAAAGCTTATTTAAATACTAAATACACTTTATGAAAGAAAAAAACGGTATTTTACACATCACACATCAAATTAGTAGGTTTTGGGCTTTTATACAAAAATAATAAATAACCCAAATATGATTCCTTGTTAAACCCATTAACCCATAGTGCAAGTGCAATGTCGGCATATCTAAAGTGATATAGGGTTAGCGGATCAGATCGATAATCTTTTCCAGGAAAATTGTTAATTTTTCTTATTAACTTTTAATTAAAGGAAATTGTTAATTTTTCCATATTAAGTTTTAAAGAGAGTATTAATGGATAAATTGATGTAAACCTTAGGGCAAAGAAATTATCCGATCAATAAACAACTTGTTAGAGAATCGTTTTACAATTAATCAACTTCTTATTCTGAGAGAGCAGTTAATCAATTTTACACTGACAAGCTTTTTTTTTTCAGACAATGGTAAGCGAAGGGGAGTTTAGAAGTCGTATTTCAGACGAAGATATCATAGAAGGTTATCTCCGACCAAAGGTAAACGGGGAAGCAATTGCAAACCCGCGATTTATCGTAGACAACATGGAGGAGGAGTTGTACACACGAGAGCCGTGGCTGCTTCCGCAACCAACAGATCCTATCCTAAACCCTCGCGAGTGGTTCTACATGGGGAAACGGAATAGGAAATATCGCCAGGCAGAAGGAGTTCATTGTGAGGGAGCGTGGATTCTCATCCAAGGTAGATCCCCGATCCTGTCTGAGGAGTCGGGTGAAATAATTGGGGCAACTATGAGATTCAGATATTGCTTCAGGAACAAGAACGATAAATCTGCTATGGCCTATAGCAATTGGTTCATGCGAGAGTATCGTCTCTGTGACAAAAGCAAACCCTACAACACCCCTCATGTTCTCTGCAAGATTACTTGTAACCTTTGACTTGTATGTAACCTATTATGACTTTTAGTACTATTTTTGCTTTCCCAAGCATTAAACTCGAAACGTCTATAAGATTCTTGTCAGCGACATTGAAATTCGATGATTGAAAACTCTTTCAAAGAATCTAAATCTTGATGCCGAAGTAATTGGAGTCAAAATGATGCAGCCTCACGTAACCGTCTTCACCTCCACTAGAAAAACTGAAAAATACATTCCCAATCTTAGTAACAAAACCAGAAAACACACACTCAAAAACTCATCACTTGAGGATTGTACCAAATCAATCAGAATCAAATGTTGATAGTGTACCTTTTCCCATCAGGATTGAATGCCAAAGCATTTATAGGGCCAAAATGACCTCTGACACCACCTATTTCCTCTTGCAGAATCTATATATATATTATACCAAACACAAAATGATACACAGTTGAATATCTTTTTGCCAGGTTACATGTTTTCAAATAAAAGTTTCTTATTGTAACAGACTAACCGTGTCGTAAAACTTAGCTTCAAAATTCCCAGCACGATGATCAGTGGTAGTCACAGCTGATGCATCTTGACCACCTCCAAGCATAACCTAAGAGAGAGCAGAAACATTTAGCAAAGATAAAATCAAGACTTGTTGGATTTGGGAAACAGATTCGAATTTCAAGAAGTTCATACATGGTTGACAAGTGGAGACATGGCAACAGCATTTACAGGAACCACTGTGGTATAACTCTTTATAAGAGTCAGTGTTCTCATGTCCCAAAGCTGAAAGAATCAACAGAAAGAACACTCTCTTAGGATGATTTATATCATTTACATGTATAGTGCAAATTTTATTGAAACAAGAGATAGAGAAGTAAAAGAAAGAAGCACATGCCTTTGCAGTTTTGTCAAGTGAACCTGTAAGAAAATGAGAATCATCAGCTGCTTTACAGAGCGATGTAATGGCCTTCTTGTGACCCACTTCCTCATCTGATTCCTTGAGCAATGTCCCAGTCTAGCAACAATGACAGTAGTACCACATAAGGTAATAATCTTTAAAAAGGAAATTAATACACAGAAAGGCCTTAAGAGATTAGAAATACCTCGGTATCCCAGATTCTGATAACAGCATCTTCACCAGCACTAACGATAGTTTTGTTCAGGGGACCCCAAACAGCTCTATTGATCCTCTTCTTTCCATCAGGATTATTAATGACAAGGACAGAATCACCAACCTCTACACCAATTGCATCAAAACCAATTCCAAATTACACATACAAAGACATGAAGGCTAAGTAACATAACTAGAACTTGACCCAGAAATTGACAACTTACGATCTTGGAGATCTTCGGCAATGCGTTTCACATGAATAGCAGAGGTACGTTCCATGAAAGGATCAGTGGTAATCACAGCAAGATGATCTCCAACAGAGAAATCCACAGACCTGGCCGGAGAACTAAACTTGAATGTGAACAACTGTTCACCAGATTGCACATCCCAAAGCTTAGCAGTCTGATCAGCACTACCAGTGATCAATCTTGATGAGTCCCCTAAGAAATCACAATCAAATCATCAAACATTAAGAAGCTTCGAAAGACTAAACCCTAAATTGAAACCATTCCAACCACTCAATACTAACTGAAATTGAGAAGCTGAGACACTTACTGGAGACATCACAGCACCAAACAGCACCATTGTGGCCACGGTAAGTTCCAAGGCGTTCTCCATTATCGGCAAACCAGAGTGTAGGAGTGTGGTCCTTGGCGCAGGAGAATAGAAGATCGCCATCTCTGTTGTACCTAAGGCACGTCAATGGACGCTCATGTCCCTTCAGCAAGATCGGCCGTATCCACGACTCTAGGGTTTGATCATGCGACGAGCTTTGAATCTGTGAAAACAAAATACAAAATCGATTCAATAGAAAGATCAAAAAGATAATAGAAAAATCGGAATCAGATAGTAGCGAAAGAGAGGAAGAGATAAAATAATAATGCATACATACTTCGTTGAATTGGCGACCATCTAATCGAAGACCTTCGGGGTTAACGCACTCCACTGTCATGACGGAGGTGGGAGGAAGGCGACGATTAAAGAACGGCTTTTCCGATGAGACAGTACGATTTTGAGGGCTTTAGGTTATCTTGTGAATTCGTTGAGGTGGTGAGGGTAAAATTGGTAATTTGTTCTTAATATAAGCCACGTGGCAGTGAACGGCTCGGGTCAGGAATCAGTTATAAAATTCCTATAGAATTATTGACTTATTCGAAAAAAATCTGTTAAATAAAAAAAAAAATTGTAGGAAGAAGAGAAAAAAGAGGGGACACGTCAGCAATTTTAATTAAAAACAAATAACGGCGCGCGTGAGGCTAATAACGAACTCCCTTCCTCACGTCTCATCGTTCTTTCTCTCCATTAGCAAAAACACAACGCAACAACTCCAAAAACATTCTTCTCTCTCTCTTCCGAAGAAGAAACAAAAAAAAAAAAAACTCAAAATCTCTTAGAAACAAAGTTTCAATCTCTGCCTTTAACCATCATCATCATCGCCTCTCTCTCTCTATCTCTTTCTTCATTCTCAAGATTTCTCCTCAGGTTTCATCTCCATTCTCATCAATTCCGACTCTGTTTGCTACAAAACAAAAAAAAAAACAGAGAGATTTGATCATTTGGTTTTTTTTCTTCTTTGATACGATTTTTCAGAGAGGTAATAATAATGGCAGATTATCATATGCAACCGGTTCTTCAAAAACCCCCAGGTTACAGAGATCCTAACATGGCGTCTCCTCCTCCTCCTCCTCCTCCCGTTTCTAAACAGCCTATGAGAAAACCCTCTGCCGCTATGCCTACTTCTTTCCGACCGAAGCGAAAACGCAGAAGCTGTTTTCGTTTCTGTTGCTGCTGCGTTTGCATTTCTCTTGTCCTCTTGATCTTTCTCTTCTTAGTCGGGACTGCTGTTTTCTACCTCTGGTTCGATCCCAAGCTTCCTACGTTCAGCCTCGCTTCGTTTCGTCTCGACGGTTTTAAACTCGCCGACGATCCCGACGGTGCTTCTCTCTCCGCTACAGCCGTTGCGCGCGTTGAGATGAGGAACCCTAACTCGAAACTCGTTTTTTACTACGGGAACACCGCGGTGGAGATGAGCGTCGGGAGTGGAAGCGATGAGACGGGGATGGGGAAAACGACGGTGGATGGGTTCCGACAAGGTCCGAAAAACTCGACGAGCGTGAAAGTGGAGACGGCGGTGAAGAACCAGCTCGTTGAGAGAGGTTTGGCTAAGAGACTCGCTACGAAATTTCAGAGCAAAGATTTGGTGATTAATGTTGTTGCCAAGACTAAAGTTGGATTTGGTTTCGCCGGGATTAAGATCGGAATGCTCGCCGTTAATTTGAGATGCGGTAGCGTTAGCTTGAACAAGCTTGAAACTGATTCACCTAAGTGCAACCTCAATACACTCAAATGGTAATTTAAGTTTTTTTTTTTTTTTTTGTTACATAAATGATTTGAATCTTTCTTTATGGGTGATTGATTAATGAGAGATTTATATTACACACTGCAGGGTGAATTTACAAGGATGAGGAAGGGACAATTTGTATCAATATGTGTAACTATATTGTAGATAAACACAGTATATTTTTCTTGTCTTTTTTTATGTTTTATATACTTAATTTTTATTACACATTTTTAAAATTTGTTTTATTTAATTTTCGCTGCATCGATGTGGGAACATATAGAGTGTTGTGTTTTTTTTTTTTTTTTCGTGTGTGATAGGTTTGTTGGTGTAATAGTTTTAACGTGAGTTGTGTTATTTTGGGATGGAATTATGATGTAATGTGGTAATTATTTATTTTGATACTATTTTTAACATCTTTAGACGAATATGTGATGGTTGGATTGGAATTGTGGCTGTCACGCTTGTCATTGGGAACCTTAATCTTAAGTGGCGTAGAATTTGACCGCTAATCTTTGAAGTTTCCACTAATGGTCACGTCCAGTATTTGGCCCGTAAAAATGCTGTCGGATGGTTTATGCTATTTTTGGGGCCTACACTAGTAATGCTAAATGGACTTTGTCATATAACCTGGTGAAAATTAAGGTAGTTATCAGGTTTTCTTTAAAAACTTAGATTCTGATTCGAACAAAATATGCTGTTGTGTTTTACTTTTCTTTAAAACAATGGGATAACGATCAACGGCGACAAAAACCTTTCTATTAATTGAATTTTGGATAATAGGCCTATTGATTTTAAAGCCCAAATATTAAAGGCCCATTAGAAAACCGGGACACGAGTCTCGTTGATAAAGACGGTGGGAATTGAAACCCCTCTCTCTATATATTTGACCTCTTCTTCGTTTCCTTGTGTTAGTCGATTCTCAAGCTTTGGAACTCGAAGCCGTTCGTTCTCCTTTCTCAGCCTCAACTCGATCGACGTCAGGGCGGTTCTTTCTGTTTCCTTCCCGATCAAGGTACGGTGGTTCCTTTTCTTATCTCTCTCCGAAACCCTAAGTAGTCTCTCGCGTCGCCGATTCCTCGTCTTTTTTAGGGCTATTGATCTCTTTCTCTTAGTATTTTTGCCTTCACCCATGGGAATATTCATGAATTTATCTCTGCGTTTATTTTCAGTAGATTTGATTGTTAATTTTGCTGGGGCTATTATTTTCATAACCTATCACTTAGGTTGAAACTTGTAGTTCAAGTTAATCTGATTTATGAATGTTACTTTGTTTTTGTTTCAGTAGATTTGATTGTTAATTTACTGGGAGCTATTATTTTCATAACCAATCAGTTAGGTTGAACATTGTAGTTCTAGCGAATCTGATTTTGAATGTTTACTTTGTCTCTGCCTTTGTTTCAGTAGATTTGCTAGGGCTATTTTTCCAACAGCTATAATAGGTTAAAAATTTGTAATTCTAGCGAATCTGATCCTGTGTTTAAAAAGGCGATAATACTCATATGAATTTGAATGTTACTTTGTTTTTTCTTGTACGCAGATGAAGACATCCAGGGTCGCTGATGCTATGTCCAGGAGCTCTGGTCCTGATCACACATCTTCCGAACCTGACGCTCCAGCACCAAAAGGCTACCATCTCGATATGCCTCAGCCTCAACCTATCAAGTTTGCATTCCTTCCCCCAGGGATCACTATCACCCGCAAGGAGTTTGATATTTTCAAGCTCACAGCGCAGTTTGTCTCTGTTTATGGGATGTATTTTCGGATGGCACTGAAGGAGAGAGTGTGTGAGAACCCTCTGTTCGAGTTTTTTAAGCCAACTGATAGCAGGCACCGTGTTTACCTCAATCTTGTTATCGGGCATTCAAGTGTGTTGGTGCCTTCCAAAAAGCTGATGGCTTACCAAAAGCTGATCACGAACTTTGATGCTGCTATGGAGGAAGTTCTTGATGGTTTCTTCAAGCATGTTGACCAATTGCTTGAAAAGAAGGAGAAGGAGGACGGAGTGGAGATGGCTATGACTGATTTGCGTGCCTTTGAGTATTTTGCTAACGTGGAGCAGACCGTGTTGCCCCAACCACCACCTGAACTCCTTCCAAATGTGGTGAAACTGGAAGTACTACTAGAAAAGAAACGGCTTCTGGGGATGAAGCCAACTGCAACACCTAATCCTATGCATGGAACGTCGTCTCCTCATCCACCACTGTCTCTACCTGAGTAACTATATTGTAGTAGATAAAAAAATTTAGTGTCTTTTTTACGTTCTAATTTTTTCGTGTTTCATATAATTAATTATTACCACACATGTTATTAATTTTTTTTGGCTGCATCGATGTGGGAACATAGAGAGAGTGTTGTGTTATTTATTTATTTTTTCGTGTTTGATAGGTTTTTTGGTGTTACATTTATCGTGACTTGTGATGATTATTTGGGATTGTAATGTGGCCATTATTATTTTGATACTATTTTCAACATCTTTGACCACTAACCTTGGAAGATGTCACTAATGGGACCGTCGAGTATTTGGCCCGTAAAAATGCTGCTCGATTCTTTCTGAACCCATTACCATGAAGAGTGAACTTCCCACTTCCTGTTAACCAAAACAAGTTGTGGCAAACTGAACTCAAGCCCATCCATCTTAAACCCTTGATTCTCAGCTTTCTTAGAAGTCGTCGATAGGATTTTTAGGGGCAGCGACGCCATAATCTCCGGTGAAGTAAGTAGGAATCGGAAATCCTCAAACTAACATATACATTGACATATAAATTAATGTTGCTAAAACTACAATTTTGTATAATAATATTTTTTTTAAGGGTACAACACAATGTAAATAATTACGGAATATATGAACATTCAAATTATTTTCCGTATTTACATTGATTTGTTATGCAAAATCCATGTTTCTACAAATATGTGAAATCTTTTTTTTTTTTTGTCAAAGAAATATGTGAAATCTATTTTAGTATTTCTCTGACTTTATCCTTTCGATTAAAATTGACTGTTTGCTAAGTGTTGAACAATATTGTAGTTAGCAATATTAATGTTAAATATGTATATTAATGTTATTTATGACTTACATCAGTTTGAAGTTTGAACTAATAGCTGACAATATTAGCATTCAATACATCATATCATATTTAAAATGGCTCTCACCTATCTCATCATTTAACATCGCAACAAATAATTTTGGCATCCAAAATTGTTATTTAAGTACATATTTGGCGCATACAAATGTTTCCTTGAACATACTGAATTCAAAAAGCATTCGCATTTGCCTCATGGAGTTGATGATGTGAGTTTTTGTTCCATCAATTGATGATTTTCCAATTATTAATCTTTGTATATGTGAATATGTGATGGTTGGATTGGAATTATAGCTGTTACTTGAATATGTTATGGTTGGATTGGAATTTTAGCTGTCACGCTTGTCATTAGAAGCTTTAAAATGGCATAGAATTTGGCCGCTAATCTTCAAATTCAGGACAGTGATAAATCAGGTTAAATAGCCAAAACATATACAACAACAAGCAACGACTAAAGCTCTTAAACCAAAAACAACAAGCTAAACCTACAATAAGAGAAATGAAATGCACTAACCTAAGCAAAGACAATGATAAATCAGGACAAAGAGCCAAAACAGATATACCAAAACAAATGGAGCCAAAACAAAGCCAAAAGTCTTTACCACTGTCTTGTTCTTCCACTGGATCCCTTTGATCCAAAAGTCTTTCCTCCAGACATTGTAGAGGATGTTTTTGTGGAATCTTGCACATACTTTGAAGAGGAAGAAGAAGAATTTGAGTTGATTCCCACGGACTTGCAGTTTAAGAAGGGTTTGGTTGTCGCAGTCTTGGCGTGGAGACATCTGCCATGGCGACTTTGCTAGATTTTTTCTTTATGCTTGGAACAAACTATGTTATCTTCCTTCCTTTCTATGCTTGGAATTGTTTCCAAACTGTTATTTTTATTGTCGGATTCGATTTGGTTGTTTTTGAATTTTATTTATCTCTTAAATAATCAGTTCTTTTGCAAAGATCAGTTTTTATTTCAAAACCATCCAGTGTCAAATTCTTGTCAATTAAAAAAAGCAGACACTCTCTTGCCTTTTAGAGAGAGCGTGGTTTGGTCAAAACTTTAGATTCTTATACAAGGTACATTTTTTTCAATTATGGTTGGTGGGATTTTGACATGCGGTTCAAAGGAAATTGTTGGTGTTGGGTTTTGATGAGTTAAAGATCCAAACGAAAGCCGGTTAAGAAATGGAAGCCAAATCAGCAAATGGGCCAACACGGGCCCAGAAAGAGAGTTCGACTAAGTGGTAAAGTCAATCCAAAAATGAGGTCGGGAGGTCGTGGTCAAGATCGTAGGCGAGATTAGAGGGGAGATCCAGGAAAAGTTGGAGTTGATTTTAGCTTAAATTTTGGAAGTTTGTAAAGAGAAAGACACATGTATCTTACTCAATACGATAAACAAAAATCAATAAAAAAATCCAGTTTGTCATTCTTTATTGTTCTTGTCGATTCACACCGAAAGTCTGTCAAGATCATATTTCTCATTTAAATCATTCTAGTTGTTTCTAATATCAACAGAAACCTATGAATATCCTTGTCAAGCAGAGCTTCTAAGCCGTGCTTTTGCTGGTGAATGGTGATTACGTTGTTGGTAAATTTGAGAAGGATAAGCAAACGAGGTAAAAAGTCTCCTGAACCCGAGAAACCGGTTCAAGTTCTTGGTTGGGGACAATGGACCGATATCCTTTCTTATCGGGCTTTTGTATGGTGGGCTAATAAAGACTTCCATAAAGGCATAAACCGAAGGGCAATTTAGTAATTATAAGATTTAAGAAACATCCTACCGTTTTCTTTATCAGCAATGGGGAAAAACTGCATTACTTTTCTTATTGTTGCGCAAGTACCAAGTCTCTCAGCTTCATTTCCTATCCCTTTTATTCCACATGCTTCGTATTATTTATGACCGAATTGTTTACTTCCCTAAGATGTGTTTTTGTTTAACTTTATATAATCATTTTTATTAATAATTTGTTTCATCATCTAACAGATTTCTTCTTTCAATAACCACAATAACCGGATTTGATTAAATCATTTTCTAAAAGTAAATTGATTTTCTACAAATTTAAATTTAATAACCTTATTAATTTAGTTAACAACAGACGACGCGATATACTGTTTCCCCCCCCCCCCCACAACTAAGCAAATAAAACAATAAGCAGTTAACTAAATGAAAGCCGTCGACTTAGGAAGAATTTGTCATTACTAGTCTACTAGATTATGGAAGTCCAAAAAAGAAAAGCAAAAGAAATCCATTCTATTAGTTATATTTGTTTTTTCTCATATGTATCGCTTACAGGGAGATAGATGTATTTGTTGTATTTGTCATTAAATATGCATGGTTTTAGAGATAATTGAGAATATTTTAGATGTACTGTCTAATTGAACTATAGTAATATATCTGTTATTACTTATGGTACGGCTACAAGTTTCTTATGAAAAAAGACAAAATTTTCACTAGATAGAAAATTAAAAAAGAGAATTAGGATAGGATGAGATCAAGAACTACAAATGAGAGAAGATAAGCCAAATGAAGGAGAAGAGATAATGATCAGTGATCACCATTTAGAAAATTTATTGTTAACAAAACACATGACGCGATACATTGTTTCTCATCAACGGAACAAATAAAATATTTTCCACAGCTAAATTCTTAATGATTTAAAAAATTCCTTCGAGACTGACAATTCTATTAAACAAAAGAGTATTAGTATATCTTTTGCTCACAAAAGATTTCGTTATGACCCCGGATTCTCTTATAACAACTTACCATGCAAACAAGATGAATCCACCTAGATCCCTAAAAAATATACACAAGAATCTGACTTGATCGTCTCAGAACTTCCGTAAACAATTTATCAGATAAATATATTAAACAAATATGATAGATATTATTATATTTATTATTCAAATATTATTTTGTTATTATGTTATTTATAATGGTTTGTGATTAAAAATTTGTTGCTTATATTATAATTTTTGTATTTTAAAAATGTTTATTGAAAACCTGTCAATAAAACATTTGCATGTAATGAATAAAATTATTTAATCTTTTGTGAAATATTTGCTAATTAAAAAGAACTAACATGTAAAAAATAATCTTATTTGTTAGTTTTTTGTACAAATTAGTTTTGATTGTAAGATTTTTTTTTTTACTTTTTTCAATTTATTTTATTTGTTATTTCCCCTAGTTTTGTTGTTTTAATTAGAAATATTTATTTAATTAATTATTTAATCTTAATTAAGTTTTTCTAATGGCAGATGAATGTAATTTTTTTACACATTTTAAGGTTAATTTTATATTTGTACTTCCCAATTAATATAGTAGGATTTTACATTAGTTTTTACGATTGATGCAAATATTTTATATCAATTTAATTAAAACTATGTAAGACTTGCAACATTTTTGTGTAAATGATATAAATAAACATCAATTCCATTAATTGAAGTAAATATTTTTTCAACCGATGCAAATTATTTACATCAACAAAATGTAAATCATTTGTTTAAGTGACGTAAATTATTTTAAGTGATATAAAAATTTCTTTCTTTTGTAGTGAGTGATCAACATTTAAAAGTTTTATTATTAACAAAACTCACGACGCTATATATTTTTCTCACCAACTAAACAAATAAAAGATGCATGGAGTATATATGATAACATAGACACGATCATACAAAGACCATATCGTTTCCTAACTACACCAATTCATACCTCGTATAACCAACCAAAAAGAAAGTAATTATTAAGTAACGCATATGGTGCAAATTCTTTTGTTAATCGCTTTGTCTTCAAGGTTGTTCATGTGGCCCTAAAGATAACATAAGTCCAATTTTCTTTTTTGTTTCCTTTCTTTTGTTTCTTTCTATTAATAGATTAATGCACGTTAGTGCACGCCACATACTATCTACTTATTTGATTTTTGATTATAGTATCCCATATTCATTTCCCGCTGCGAAATTCTTAATTATTTAAAAATTGATTTTTCTTCGAAACTGATGATTCTGTTAAACAAAAGAATATTAGTATATCTTCTGCTAACAAAAAGATTTAGTTATATGACCCGGATTCTCTTATAACAACTTACAAAACAAGATGAATCCACCTAGATCCCTAAAAAATATGTAAACAATAATCTGACTTGGTCGTCTCAGAACTTCTAAACAAATAAAGAAGAACCTGATTAATTTATCTTTATCTAGTTATGAATTTGACTATTGTTATAAGGAAATAAAATATACTACTATTTTTAATGGCTGCACTCACTTGATCTCCAAGCAAACAGATCATAATTTCCCTAAAGCCAAAACAAATAATTTAAGACGAGAGATAATAAAAACAATAACAATGTTCTTTCTCCCCGGAGAAAAAAAAACATTCCGATGATATGATTACCATAAAAAATCATAATGATCGTAGTGGGTCAAAAGCAGTGAGTGAGTGACACAGCAATGTGACCAGTCTCACGTGAGAGAAGGCCCATTTCTTTTCAATTAAGACCTATAGGCGCGTGTCAACAAAAGTTGCTTGTTAACCAAGCTATATGGAAATGGATTAGAGTGACCAAAAACCAGAGAGAAAGAGCTCGTATCCAGGTGTCCCAAACCTAGCTCCCTCTGTTCAGAGAAGCGGCTAATCGCCCACTAATCTCTCTATTAGTAGTTAATTTTTTAAAATTTATAGAAAACATAATTATGATGCGAGTCATATAACCAATTAAATAAAACATTTTTTAAGAAAAGGTTACGTTTAAACTAAATCTCGGGAATTTCATAAACGATAACGAGAATTACGACAATCAAGAAATAAAGTAAAAAATTAAAAAGGAAACAGTAATTTAAAAAAATAAAATAAAACAATAAATGGTGAAGGCGTGACTATATTTAAGAAGGGGATGATACTAAATCTTCTTCGTAGCCTTTTTGACTCTTTCTTCTTCTTCTTTTTTTCTCTAATTCCTTCTCTCTTTCTCAAACTCTTATCTTCTTCTTCACCGAGTAAAACAAACTAAAGCCGAGATGAAAAGCAAAGAGAGAAAAGTTAAATACACGGTTCACCGGAAAATCACTTCCTTACCGTTCAACGGTTTCCCAAAAACTGTTAAAATCATAGTCACTGATCCATGTGCTACTGATTCTTCCAGCGACGACGAAGAAGAATACGACAACAACAAATCTCTTCCTCCGAGAGTCAAACGTTTCGTGGAAGAGATCAGGTTCTGTAACGACGACGACGGAGGAGATAAACCGGAGAGGAAGGTGAAGAGCAAGTCAGAGACGGTGGTAGTGAAGCCAGTGGTGAAGTACAGAGGAGTAAGACAACGACCTTGGGGAAAATTCGCGGCGGAGATACGTGATCCTTCGACACGTACTCGTCTCTGGCTTGGTACTTTCGCCACGGCGGAGGAAGCTGCTTTAGGTTACGACAGAGCAGCGATTCGTCTCAAAGGACATAACGCTCTGACTAATTTTCTCACTCCTCCTCCTCCTCCTACTCCGGTGATTGATCTTGAAACGGTTTCTGGTTGTGATTCGGCGAAGGAATCACAGATCAGTAGTAGTTTATGTTCTCCTACTTCTGTTCTCCGGTTTGGTCATAACGAAGAAACAGAGTTCAGAACAGAACCTATGATGAAGCAGGAAGAAGAAGCTTTATTATCATCGGATCCGTTTTTCTTGCCTGATTTGTTTCGCTCCGGTGACTGTTTCTGGGATTCCAAATTTACCCCTGATCCTCTGTTTCTTCTAGACGAAACAACCCATAACAACGACAACAACACAGTGTCTGAGAGTTTTCCGTTAGGTGTGATCGGAGATTTCAGCTCGTGGGACGTTGATGAGTTTTTCCAAGATCATTTGTTCGATAACTAAGTTGAGTTCTTCCTCTGAAAAATTTTCTGGGGTTTTTTTTTTTTTTGTGAGTTATGGTGGTGGATGAGTGAGTGGTTTGATGATAGCGACGGGGGATGCAATCTTAGCCGTCCGTTTTCCCCTTTCGTGGACGGCTTAAGATCAACGGAAGAAGCGCATCGGAATATTTTTATTTTTTTTTGCTATTATGTAATTTTGCGAGTATATATATATATATAGTACTTAGTAGTAATTAATTAGAGTGAGAAGTTCAGAAGATTTGTGAGAGTAATTAGTAAATTATTTGTTATTATTAGGGGGGTTTTGAATATTTTGGGAGGATTTTGTTGTTTGGTTTTTTCCTCTCAAAGAGTCTGTGTCTGTCACTATGCAAGGAAGCAGTATATATATATATATATATATGAGATCGTATATTTATTAATTTTATTATGTGAAATCTTTGTCTTTTGTTTCCTTCGCATGAATCTTCTTCTCCTCTTCTCTATCAAGTGGGTGACATGTCATTTTTATTTTGAATTTTCTTGTACATAAAAACATCAAATCAAATTCTTCTCTCTCTCTCCCCTTAACAAAATACAAACAATTTAGATAAGACAAATTCATGATAAAATATCTTAATATCCTAACTATATGGCTTAAGACCAAATCAACTATCTTATTTTTTAAAAATATCATATGGTCAAAAGACTAATATTTTCACCTTCTAACTCTTTGTGTTTTTTCTTCTTTTTTGTGGCACTAAGTGTCAGAGCAACAATGCCCATTAATGTGAAGAACCAACTCACTGAATCATGTATTACCCTACACATTGTCTCCACTTTAACAACCTTCTCAATTTCAATGACTCATTGAATCAATTACCACACTTTTTAATGTTCCTTCCTACTTGCATTCAAAATTCGGTCCATGTCTACGTAATTAATTCAATTGATTTGATACAAACCGCAAAATTAAACTATACTTACAAGTTTGGTTTACATCACTTTGTTAAGGAGAAAGTCTTGTCTACTTAAGCTATTAAATTGGGTCATTTTCTTGTACACAGTGGATGTGAAACATCTTATGGAATTGAGTTGTTGATAAAAAAGTAGTATTCATTCAATGGAGAGAGCAATGAAACAGTAGTGAAGAGAAGAGAAAGACAATGTATTGGGGACATGAACTTAGATGTCTTTCTGTCAAAAAGACCACAGACTCTCTCTGTTTTGGCAAATTGGAAATTTAAAGGAAAGAGTCTTCCAATGAGAAGATGAAGACTTCTCAGGGCATGTGCATTGGTTAGGACTGTTTTTTGGTCCTTCAAATATTTTATTCCTATTTTGAGAGTTTCTTAAGTTGTATATTAGCATTGGTGTCCTTCAGTTTGGTCCTTCATAGTATATTTCCCTAGTTATGACAAATCATTTGTTGAGCTAGAAGCCTACAGAGTTTTGTATATTTCCCTAGTTATGACATTATACATGTAATAAACAAAAGATCAAACGTGGTTTCTACTCCATGTAAAGAAGACAGATTCAGTGATTCACTGCTGTTTCACCATGAATGAGCTTTTACAACTGCATCCACCTACTGCGGCTGGGTTTTCAGCTACCTAAACACCAAAGCATTAAACAGAAATCAATGTCAAAAAGAGGGGTTTAGTTTACCACAAAAGCAGCACGGATCAGTTCCTCCACATAATCAACTGTGGCACCTTTCACGAAGTCGTATGAAACGTTATCTACAACCAATTTGACACCATTCTTCTCAAAAGCCCTGCAATGTTCAAGAACAACTATAACTGAGTGACGCAGTTTTGCAACTATAACTAGATTGTAACTCTTTCATCCTCTAACAAAATGACAACACCACTCATAAAAGTCAAGAGAAGGAGCAAAACAACAACAAACAATGTCTGCTTCCAAGTTCCAACAATCTAAAACAGGTAAGCATAGAGTCAATGTTAACTATCTACAATTTCACTCAACTAAATCTGCAAAGGGAATCACAAACCCGTTTGATCTCGTTAACGTATTTGAGATCTTCAGGATCGACTTCTCCTTCTTCGTATACATCTTCATATTCCCTCGGTATCTTGCATCCTTCCAGTAGCATTTCGATTCCATCGGTATTCTTCCATAACAGCCCCTCTTTCTTTGTCCAAATCTTCCTTCGAGACTCGAATCTAAACAAACCAAAAACAATGAAACAGATTTCAGACAGACCAAAAACAATGAAACAAATAAAAATGGAGATAACAATTCAGGCTTATCAACGGGACAAACAATTCATAGATAGTGATCAAATAAATCAACAATTCGACTCGAGAAAAGAGAGAACCCTAAAACAAATCAATTCAACAGTAAATTCAATTCATCAACGAAGAAGGCAATCAAATTCAAATGTCGTCAAAATCGAAGAAGAAGAGCTAACCCGACCGTAACGGCGAGAGCAAATTCCTCAAGACCTTCTTCGAGCTCTCTCCCGCAATCAAATCCAAGAATCTCTCTTTTCTCTCTGTCTCTCTCTGCCTCACTGTCAAAATCAAATTTGTTTATCGAAACAGAGCACAAAACCAATTCTTCTCCCTTCGGAGAAAACAAATAAACAAGAAAGTTTCGATTTTTTAGGGTAGGGCACGTGTAATGAAGGACGGAGAAAAATCGTCCCATTTTAAGAAACGTATCTTTGATAATTGTCTAATTTCTATTTAAATTTTAATTTTTTTTCCCGAAGGACGCATCAAATACATGCCGATGCACATGCTCTCATGATCTTGTCGTTGACCTTAGTTCCCCGCCACCCCACTATTACATTTTTAATTATTTCCTTTCTAATCCATCAATCTTTCGATTACGACGTTTCCTAATATTATTACATAAACATCTTATGGAATTCTCACCTATTTATTCACATGGTCTCAACCTGTCACTCTCTCTGTCTACTTTTGGAAATGTTTTAAATTTGATACTAGTAGACTTTTCTTACACTTCTACTAACTATGTTTTTATAGTCTTCAACATTTTTACTAACTGTATAACGAGAGAATGTAAAAATCAAATAGACAAGCAGCAGTGAAATATGTAAAGGAAAATCTTATAGTAAGAGAAAGAAGTCTGAGATGTTTTAATTATAAAAAAAAGGACCATTCACCAAAAACAGCAATAACAACAGTATTGGTCCGTTCGAGGTTTAATTTGACCAATTGTATAGATTTGTCTCTTTCGTGTTTTAAAAATTGGACCAGACCGTTTTTGGCTTCCCGAAGTGTGTGACTACGCTGAGGGAACCCTCTTTTTGGTTCAGAAGCAGAGCGCTCCCATTCCTCTATCAGTAAATTTTTGTGGTTGAATGGTCAAAATTCAGAAATAGGTGTTCAATTTTTCTGAGTGACAAAAAAAAAAAAAAAGGTGTTCAATTTTTCTGATTTTTTTTTTTTTTAAGAAAGGATATTGCGTTTTTTTTTCTTCTAATATACATTGTAAATCATAATTAATATGAATATATATTTAAAAACGAAAGTTTGTTTGTTTTCAGAAGACATATTAGTATACATATGGTCATGAGTGTGACAAAAATGGACCACTAGCCGTAAAGAATCGCAATGAAGATTTACAAAGCAAAAACAAGATATTCATATTCTAAGGATCTACTTGATTAAGACATGCAAATGAATATCTATTTTTAAAATCGACCCCTTAGTGCAGGGTGTTTTGGGTCATCTGATACGTGATTGGAGGAGATGATCCGTGAACAAGTTTTAAAACTACGTCGAACAAATTATCTAAAAAAAATTAAAACAATATCGACCAAATTAGTTTTATTCGCAGTAAATTTTAAAAGACTTTAATTTGTAATATCATCTCTCTATTCAATAAGATGACTTGAAGAAAAGAAAAGAAAAAAAAGTGGGTCGTAGGCTCTTCTTAGCCCATGTAGTGAACCACGTTGCAAAAGGTAATGTCTTTATCAGACAGAGGTTGGCCCAAATCAAATTGAGAGGTGAGACAAGTTGCCTACAAAATCTCTGTACCAATGAGATTGTTATGGGTCCCATAAGATCTTTTAAGTGAAACCTTCTTAAAAACGCTTTACACTTTGTGTATTTATTGTAGATGTCTAACCCGGTTTAACTCCGGTTATCTTGCAAACACATAGATGGTGAAATTAATGGTTGTGATTTTTATCATTTGGTTTTAAGATAAAGAAGGCTTTTGTCACCTGTGCTTTGGCATTGTGCTGTCAATTTAGGCAACAAGGCAAAGAACAAAGAATAAAAGCAAAAAGTTTCTCCAACTTGTTCACATATATTATGTTTGTATGTGGGAAGAACATATATGCACACAAGGATTTTGAAATTTAAAATATGGTATCAATTACAGTGATTATTTTTTTTTTGCCAATAGACTTTCAATCTTTACACTATTTTTTTTTTTTCAAACAGACAGAAAAAAATCCCATTATGTGCTTTTTCCTAATAACACTAACAATAATAGTGTTAGGTGATAGACTGATAGTAGTAGTAGTAGTGTAGTACTCTGGTTGGTGAAATACTCATGGTGAAATTGGGTCATTATAAAGATAACACTTAATTATTACTACTGATATCGCCAGCTTGGTTCTCATTCTTGTCTTCTAAAATAGACCTCATCACATGTTGAGGAATTGACATACCTTTTTCCAAAAAAAAAAAAAAACAAAATTGGTCCTCAACTCTTTTTTAAAAACACGGCAAGAAGTTTATATCAGTCAAGTAAAAACAGCGACGCTTTTTATTGATCAAACTCATTATAACGAAAGAGATTTTAAGCCCATATAAAGCCCATAATGTGAAACGAAGCTTCGTAAACAAAAACGGTAAGGAGTGCGGTCATAGATATAGAAAACTACAAAGGAGTGTTAGTGTGTGTGTTCTGTCTGGTTGATTAATCAACGGCAACGAATCGTGTCTGAAGATTTTTTTCCTCCATGCAAAATTGGAAAGCCCTAGAATTAGAAGAACACCAACCATACGCTGAATACACAATCAGGTTAAACTGATTGCTCAAAGGATTATTAAAATTGAAAGCTTTTTTTTTTTTTTTTTCTTTTTTTCTTGATGATGGAAGAAGCAAAGTTAGATTCAAAATCGAAATCGATTCCGAATGAAAATTTGAGATTCGGAGAAAGGGCTTTATCTGCTGGTGGCGCCGCTTTTATATCGGCGGTCATAGTCAATCCTCTCGATGTTGTTAAGGTTCGAATATTTAAACAAATTTCTAAACTTTTTGTGGTTATGAAATGTGTAAATCTGATTGAGCTTCTTTTGTAATAAGCAGACGAGATTACAAGCACAGGCTGCAGGAGTTCCTTATCAAGGCTCATGTCGTCTGGGTTGTTTCGATACGAATTCCACGGTATATATTATAAATAAGCCCTCTTGGTTTAGAAATGGGGTTCTGGATTTTGCTAAAGCTTTGATTTTTATCTTCACTGGTGATTTCAGTTGGTACATGATTTAAGAAGTAGTTCTTCTCCTGGGATGTGTAGAGTCACTGGCTCTGCATCTGTATGCTCAGATCATCAGTACAAAGGAACCCTTGATGTCTTCTACAAAATTATCCGCCAGGTTAGAGAACAATTTGTCTTGTTTTGATTATCTTTGTGTATTGAAACTAAAAATGGTAAAATGAGAGTTGCAGTGTCTATATATAAAGATTTTGTCTAGTGTTTTATTTTGAGTTTGAGAGTTGTAGTGTCTTTACATAAAGATCTGTGTAGTGAATTTGATTTTGAGTTTGAGAGAATTTGCTGGCTTCTGGTATAGTCTCTTTGTATAATGCAATTAGTGTTGTAATTTGATCTAGTAGATGACCTCAACTCTTTTACTTCGTTTTTTTCCTTTCTATTTCTAGTTCACTATTTACTCATTGGTAGAGTTTCACAGGAACAACTTTATGCAGGAAGGGTTTTCTAGGCTTTGGAGAGGTACAAATGCAAGTTTAGCATTGGCCGTTCCAACTGTGAGTTCTCTTCATTAAGTTTCTTCGACGTATATAGTTCATTGGGTCTTCATGAATTCTTACTACTTCTTTGAATATGTGGCTAGGTTGGGATCTACATGCCTTGTTATGATTATTTTCGTAATAGAATGGAGGGATTTACAACAGAGAAGTCCCCAACTTTGACACCTTATGTTCCACTAGTTGCTGGGATTATAGCACGCTCCTTGGCTTGTATCTCTTGTTACCCTGTCGAGTTAGCAAAGACACGGATGCAGGTAAACTCTTAAGGATTTGAGCAGTCTTTATTTCCCATTACTATTTTCATGGGTACGGAACTATTAATGAGTTAAGAATCAACACCACTATAGTAGTCTAGTAGACCTATCCGGCTGAACAAGCAAAAAATAAAGTAGCTGTAATGGTTCCAATAAAGTAGCTTTAATGGTTTCTAACAGGCATTCAAGGGAACGCAAAGAGATGTAAAACTGCCTGGCGTTTGGAAGACATTAGTTGACGTCATCAATCCTGTCAAGGGATCAAGTAATGGACAAAACTACAGGATGTTGTGGACTGGTCTTGGTGCTCAACTCGCTAGGGATGTTCCGTTCTCTGCAATCTGCTGGTCAATACTTGAGCACGTGAGTAATCTCTGTCCCTGACAAAAAGATTATCTAGATTTGTCCATCCATGTCCTGACGACTATGTTTCATTATGAATTATAGACCCGGAGAAGCATATTCTCGTTCATGGGTGAAGAACCAAGGGCAGGCAGTATAATAGGTGCGAACTTCACTGCAGGTTTTGTTGCGGGTGGAGTTGCTGCGGCAGTTACTTGCCCACTAGATGTTGCAAAGACTCGGCGGCAAATAGAGGTAAAAAAACAACTTAACTTGATCTTTCATAAGTCTACAGGTTGTTATAAATTCATCACTACCTTTTAGACAAGTGCAGTAAGGAAGTCTGGGTCCTGAAACCAAATAACATTTAATTATTTTGTATTTTACAGAAGAATAGAGATAGAGCCATGACAATGACCACAAGACAGACCTTGGCAGAGATTTGGAGGTATGTATTAGAGGTCCATCGTCCATGAGACAATATCTTTAGTGATAAACGGAAAGTTCCAAACTTAGTAACTATGTCGGTTCATTATTTTGTTGTGTAGGGATGGAGGAATGAGAGGGATGTTTAGTGGAGCAGGGGCAAGAGTCGGAAGGGCAGGACCATCAGTAGCCATTGTGGTATCCTTCTACGAAGTAGTCAAGTATGGACTGCACAACTTTCACCAACAGTAACACTTTATTATAGTCACGTATACAGAAATTGTTTTTGATGCCAAGATGAAAAAGAGAAACACTTGGGCATCAAAACTCAATAAAAGAGTTTGCCGTGTGAGGTGCTTTACTACAACAACAACACCTTATAAAAAAGGCAAAATCCAAAAAGTTATTCTTTATTTGTTTTTGTCAAGAAGGAATATTTGTTCAAACACAGTTCTTGCATTTGTTATTTGTTGTTAGTATTATTATTTTTTTGTAAAGAAGAGAATAATAAAGTTATCTTCAACACGAGATTAACTTGATCTTGAATTGATCAAGGGTATATGTAGCGAAGTTACTATTTCTTAATAAATAAAAGTCATGTGAAATGACAATTCATAATCCCGTGAATTATAGAAACTTTGAAATTGTATTATACTCAGCTTCCAATTAAATAAACATTTTTGTCACCGATGATAACAGTGAATAAACCATAGATCTGACTGAAGATGGATGGATAGAGATAAGAGAATCGAATTCAAAAGAAGTGAGAGAGCTCAACGGGCTTCAGATTACCGGCTTTTATTTTGCTTTTGAACTGGTCAGATACAGATTATACTAGGTGAGTTACCCGCACGCTTGTGCGGGCAGGAACTGAATTGAAAAAAAAAACTAATTTAATTTTTTAAAATATTGAATCAAAATTTTATTATATTTTAAAAACTTGTTTAATTTTGTTAGTTTTTATATTAGTTCGTATGTTCAGACATAAATTATTTTTTTGTAAGTTTCGTATTAAATATTTTTTTTTTTTTTATTTTTAAAAATAATAAAATGAATAGTTATTAAAATGTTTATTTATAGTATTACTCTACATATGCAAAATATAAATTGAATATTTAAAGTCCATTTTTAAAGTTTAATTGAAATTTTAAAGTCCATTTATAAAGTTTAAGACCAAATTGACCGTAACAAAATTTTAAAAGAGCCAAATACAATTGTTACGGTCAATTTTAATAACCTTAATATAATAATTTGGGACAATATAATATGTAATTTTGTTTAGACCAATAAAATAATATTTTAAGCAACCCATAAATATATTTTCGTTTAGACCATTGTATTTGGTACTACAAACATTCAAATTTATACTAAAGTTTGCTATACAAAAAGTTCATTAAGCCATTGTATCTTTATTTTTGAGTCCATTCTTTATGACTGAGTCTCCGAGCTCTCTTTTTGATGCTCCAGTCCTTCGAACTGTGGTTTATAAAGATCTTCGAAGAGGCCAATGTGCTTTCGATACATGGTGCACCTATAAACATTTGCAGAGTGAATATATTGGTTACCTTATGATGATTATATCAGAACTATTTTATGTTACATACCTTCATATTCTCCGACTTTCACAAACCACATTACACAAGTCTCAAGTTCGAATTTGTATATGAAATGGCACCTGTTTGATTGCCATTTAAACATGAATTCAGAAGCGTAGTTATCATTGACACGACACTTCACAGTTTCATTCCTACATGTTTATCAAATTAATAAAAAATCTTAACAGAGACAATTTTAAAACGTAACTGTCCTAAAGGTAGATAAATGTCTTTTACCTGCAATCCAATAACATGAAAACAAATTCATTATGTTTAATGACACTCTCAAGTATTCTTTTATCTTCCACATCTACTATACACCCACAAACATCTAATTTGGGGAAAAGATAGAATTTTGTTTTCCAGAGTGTTGAAAATCTACATTTTGTAAAAGTTTAATTCATACTTTTCTAAGGGAGGGGCCAATACACAAAGTTACAACAAATCCTATAAAGATTATAGATTCCCGAACACAAAGTTACAATTAACTATACTCACAGATTGTACAATATCAATATTAAATTAATTAAAGAAACACTTACCGAAAAAGATGAAATCCTCAAATCAAAAGTAATTCTTTGGACTCAATTGTTGGACCACCGTTATAGTGGTATCGTCCGTAAATTTAATTTGATATGGATGATGAGTATTCCCGTCAATCAGGGCAGGATTGATTACTTTGAAAGTTCTAATATCATATCAGTCACCATCGTCGATATATTTTCGAAGTTTAGCGAGTGTATTTGGTAAAAAAGTAGTTTCGATTGTGTTACCCTTCACAGTTTAAAAACAATTGTGTAAGAATTCATATATATATATATATATATATGAACTGTTAAAATTTGAAATTTTAGTAAGAATGATGTTCAATTAACGACGCTAACCTCTACATCCACAAGAAGCAGTATTCTTTTTGTAAAGAACTCGTTGATACTCCAAGAACGTAAGACCTTGGCGTTTATACGCCAATTAGTTCTTCCGGGAAGAAGATCAGCAATTTTATCGAATTTCAAATTAGGGTTTTTCCTTTTTCATCTCTGTTACCGAAAACAAAAAGTGGATTCCGGATTTGTAAGAATAGGAACAGTCACGATTAAACGTTGCGTCTTAATCGTTTTAGTATCTCACCTTTTGTTTTACTATTAACTATTTTTAATGTTTATTATTATCTATATATAATAGCAGACTTACTTTTGGGAGTCAACTTTAATCTAACGGGTGAGATTGTTTCTACTATCTCATCTAACAGTCTAGAATTATTGATGATCCCAACAGTTGTAAGTTTTTTTCAATAATCGTGTTTCTTCGTCTTACCCTATCTTTTAAAAATCGCATATTTTAATTTTTACACTTTTTTGTTTCACAGCTCTTTATTTTCACATCTATTTGTTTTTTTATATATACAGATTTTTATGAACTTTGAAAAAAGTTTTTGTTCTTTGAGTATTATATTATTAATGATGTCACTATTTGTTAATGATCTCAAAAATTGCAAAGTTTTGATCTAACAATTGTGTTTTTCGTCGCACCCCCAGTTTTCCATGTTGGCACCCGTTAAGTTTCACACCTTTTTGTTTTGCACCTTTTTTGTTTATATAAAATTGCAATGTTTTGATCCAATAACAAACCTACTTTTTGGGGTCAACTTTAATCTAATGGATGAGATTGTTTATAATATCTCATCTAACGGTTTAGAATAATTAATGATCCCAACAGTTGCAAGTCTTTACCAATAATCGTGTTTCTTCATCGTACTCTCATTTCACACCTCTTTCTTTTCACACCTCTTTGTTTTCACACTTTTTGTTTCTATATGTACATTATACACAGATTTTTGAACCTTGAAAAGAGCTTTTGTTCTTTGAGTATTATATTATTAATGATCTCACCCGTTGTTAATGATTTCAAAGTTGCAAAGTTTCGATCCAACAATTGTGTTTTTCGTCGCTCCCCAACTTTTCATGTTAGCACTTGTTAGTTTCGCACCTTTTTATTTCACACATTTTTTGTTTCACACCTCTTTGTTTTCACACCTTTTTGTTTATATTTATATACATATTTTTATGGACTTTGAAAAGAGTTTTTGTTCTTTTAGTATTATTAATGATCTCACCATTTGTTAATGATCTTAAAATTTGCAAAGTTTTGATTCAACAATTGAGTTTCTTTGTCGCACCCCCAGCTTTCCATGTTGGCACCCGTTAGTTTTCACACATTTTTGTTCTACACCTCTTTGTTTATATAAAGTTGCAATATTTTGATCCAACAACTGTGTTTATTTGTTGTACCCCTAGCTTTCAATGTTTGCACTTTTCTGTTTCACACCTTTTGTTTTTCACACCTATTTATTTTTATATATATATAAATTTTTATGGACTTTGAAAATATTTTGTTCTTTGAGTATTATTAATGTTCTCATCCTTTGTTAATGATCTAAAAATTTGCAAAATTTCGATCTAACAATTGTATTTCTTCGTCGCACCCTCAGTTTTCCATGTTGGCACCCGTTAGTTTTCACATCTTTTTGTTTTACACATTTTGATTTATATAAAGTTGCAATGTTTTAATTCAACAACTGTGTTTCTTCGTCGTACCCCTAGCTTTCAATGTCTACACTTGTTAGTTTTTGCACCTTTTGTTTCACACCTCTTTGTTTTCACACTTTTTGTTTTTATGTATATACAGAGTTGTAAGAACTTTGAAAAGAGATTTTTTTCTTTGAGTATTAATAATGATCTCACCCTTTGTTAATGATCTCAAAAATTTCAAAGTTTCGATCTAACAATTGTGTTTCTTCGTCGCACACCCAACTTTCCATGTTGGGACACATTAGTTTTCACACCTTTTTGTTTATAAAAAGTTACAATGTTTTGACCCAAAAATTGTGTTTCTACGTCATACCCTTACCTTTCAATGTTTGTACTTGTTAGTTTTCGCACTTGTTAGTATTCACATCTTTTTGTTTTACACCTCTTTGTTTTCACACTTTTTTGTTTTTATATTTATACATAATTTTATAGACTTTGAAAGAAAAAATTTGTTCTTTGAGTATTATTAATGATCTCACCCTTTGTTAATGATCTCAAAATTTGTAAAGTTTTGATCTAAAAATTATGTTTCTTTGTCGCACCCCCAGCTTTCCATGTCGGCACACGTTAGTTTTCACAAATTTTTGTTTTACACCTCTTTGTTTATAACTTTGTTTATATAAAGTTGCAATGTTTTGATCCAAAAATTGGGGTTCTTCTCTTACCCCTAGCTTTCAATGTTTGCACTTGTTAGTTTTCACTTTTTTGTATCATACTTCTTTGTTCATTTTTGTTTTTATGTATATACAATTTTTATGGAATTTGAAAAGAGTTTTTATTTTTGAGTATTATTAATGATCTCACCCTTTGTTAATGATCTCAAAAGTTGCAAAGTTTTGATCCAACAATTGTGTTTCTTTGTCGCACCCCAACTTTCCATGTAGGCACCTGTTAGTTTTCACACCTTTTTGTTTTGCACCTATTTTTTTTTTATAAATATTTGCAATGTTTTGATCCAAAAATTGTGTTTCTTCGTCGTACCCCTTGCTTGCAATGTTTGCACTTGTTAGTTTTTGCACTATTTTGTTTCACACCTCTTTGTTTTCACACATTTTTGTTTATATATATATATACAAATTTTTATCGAATCTCATAATTTTCTCAAATTATTCCGGGAAGAAGATCAGCAATTTTATCGAATCTCATAATTTTCTCAAATTAGGGTTTTCCTGATTCTTCTTTGTTATCGAAAACGTGAAGGAGATTCCGGATTTGTAAGAATACAAACAATCATGATTAAACCTTGCGTCTTAATCATTTTAGTGTCTCACATTTTGTTTGAATATTATAATTTTTGATATTTATTATTATATATATAATTATAGATTAAAGGTAAAGTTTGTAGTTAATAAAAATGATGTAAATTTATAATTAAAATGTATCTAAGAGTTTATAATTACCATATACACTTTATGATACATCCAACAATTATATGTTTTCAAATAACATTGTTGTAACTAAATAAAATATAATAATGTGAAAAATTTAAATAATATGTACTTAGACCATATACAATGTATTTACCTATTATTATATAATTAATATATAATAAGTCTAAATTAGAAAATGGTTTTCTCCAATGTGAGAGTCTATATCTGACTATAAAATAGAGGTAGTGTTAAAGATCTTAAAAATTACTTTATTTTAAGAGAGAAAATAAAGTACAAATCTAAATATCCAAAATAATTATCCAATTACAAACCATAATTATACAATCTCAAATACCTCTTTGAAAACAACATTAAGTGTTTTATTCTGGCATTTCCCATCTTTATCTGTAAGTAACACCTTCAAGCATTTTCTGGTTGTGACTCGAGAGAAGGCAACATAAAGTTGTCCATGTCTGAAAATCGGCTTGGGTAGAAACAATCCAACATGTTCTAGCGTCTGACTTTGACTCTTGTTTATAGTAATTGCAAACGCCACGGTAACATGAAACTGTTGTCGCCTCATACGAAAGGGAAACTTTGCATCAGGTGGACTAACATACATCCTAGGGATAAGTACTCTATCACCAAGCTTTTTTCCTGTCACAATTCTTGCTTCGATTACATGATTGACCTTCTAAGTAATAATTAGCCTCGTACTGTTACACAAACATCCCTTAGGATCTATATTTCTTTTGACAAAAAAAAAGGATCTATATTCCTTAGCAACATGATAGGTGCTCCTATTATCAATGTTAAAACATGGCTTGGCAATCCATAAACTTGTATACTATTTAGGAATTCCTGAGTGTAGATCATATTATCATGATCTCTTGTATCTAACGTTTTAATACTATCAGAGCTAAGATATCGTCTCTCCTCACCTGTAAAAAAAAATATGATGAAATTTTAGATATGTATTTAATATTAATATTTTTAAAAACTATTACTTCCATATCCATATTCCACATCCTATTTAATTTGCATACTTGGGAGCTTGGTAAGCAGAAGTTGATTTATCTTATCAACATCATCATTTCTTGGACTTAGAATAGCTCTCTCACTAAAGAAGTTTGGATCAGTTCTGCTTGTAAAATGTTCACCGTAGATTTCTTTAACTATTGTTTCAATAGGATTTTCACTTGTATTAATTAATAAATCATCCGAAATTTCTATCTCCACATCTCCACTATTTGATTTGTTGATTTTGCCATCCCCGATATCAAGAAGCCACTTTGAAAAAGTAGGGAGAGCATCCGCATCCATACTATTACGTAGCTTGCAAAGTCTCAAATTGATTCTAGTATTTATTTTCATTTTCTAAAAAATTTGAAATGGGATATGAATTTTTTATTTCCGTTTTTTTTCTTCTAATTTTTCATTTTTTAGAAAAATAATTCATTTTTAAAAAATTTTATTTTAAAAATGAAAGAAAAATTATTTTGAACATTAACCGTTTTTATTTTCAATTTTTTTTGTAATTTTTTTTCTTTGATTTTCCTCCTAATTATAATCGTCATTATCTTCTGTGTTATGTCTTTGGTCATACATTTGGTGATAGAGTTTCCAGCCAGTAATACATGGTTTTTTACCGGAGATTTGCAGCAACCCTATGATTTCTTCGGGATCACAAAAGATTGTGTCATATCTTAAAATTACATCGATATTTGTAGTATATCTTTTTGAGTTTTTTAGTTTATTCTTTCCTAGTCAAACCTTCATAATTATCTATTGAAATTTAACATTTTTTTAAAAAGAGAAATTTTCTCAAAACAAATATTTACAATAGATTCCAATATTTATTTTCCATTTTTAAAAAATGGGATATAATATTTGATTTCCGATTTTTCCTATTTTCGTTTTAAAAATATATATATTTTTTCAAAAGCGAAAGAAAAATTATTCTGTATAACAATTTTAGAAATAGAGATTTTCTCAAAAAATAGTTCACAATTTATTATAGTATTTATTTTCTGTTACTTTTAATTTGTTTTACGTACGTACTGATATTGGATATATATGTACTACTTTTGAGAGTTTCCTTACACTGTCACATATCTGAGCTCTTGGAACGAAATACATCTTAGAGTTTACAGAATATATATTTCATTATGATCACTTGAAGATTACATAGCACATTAGCACATAAAGTTAATAAAACAGAGAAGATATTATCAATCTTACGATACAAAATTATGCCATATATACAAAAGAAATAAATCAAACAACCAACCAATCCACGCCTCTAAAAAACCTATTCTAACCGGCCAATCCAGCCGGTTTAGATTCTTGGACTCGGAAGTTTCCATGATTTTTTTTCGTAGTTTACAATTTTGTCATATCTACCATTCTCTCTCTATATTTTAGTTATTTACATTATCCTGCCCACTATTTTTTTATGATTCACATAACAGAACACCCATGTGGATTCTCATCATCACTAAACAACTCAAATGCATGTGACCAAGGATCTGCGTAACCTTGGTGGTTCATATATGGTGGCAGTGATGCTTCTTGTCCATACCCTTGACCGTAACCTTGGTTTGAATATGATTCATGTACGTATCTTTGGTTCGTATACGGTTCTTGTACATACGATTGAGACGATTGGCCTTGCATCATGTAATGCTGTTGTTGACCGTATACTTGTCCTGGTGGGTAGTAATATATCGGCTGTGGAGAATAACTGTAACCGTTATACTCTGATTTCTTCATATCCACCATAGCACCACCGTCTCCTCCGATAGCAAGTTCTTTCTTCTTTTCAACGCCACCGTCGACTTTCTTTTCTCCGACATCTTTATAATTATCTATTTATTTTCACCAGCACCTTTGTCTTTCTTCTCACCACCAGTTAGAGGTGCCACGGGTGGTGATCTGTCGTCCTTTTTCGCTGAAACAACTTTGACGGTGCGTTTAAGATTCTCGTTAAGATATGGAGTGAGCTGTTTCACGTCAATAATCCCATTAACTATAACCAAATCCTTGGCGCTATCAATGGAGACTGAATTCACCCCAGTGGAATAAAAATTCAAAGATAAATTATTTAAATAAAAAATGTAAGTAAATTAATAGAATAATTAAGCTAAGAGATTAGGCTAACCACTTCTTAGTGGACCATATGATATTTTTCTTGAACTTTTGTCAAGATCCCTTCTGCCTTTGCACTCGAGGGCCAATCTCCGTATGGTAGATCCATAATTATGATCATCCATGAATTCACCTTTTTCTGTTAATTTAAAAGAAAAATATTTATTATGCACAAACATTAAATTTTGGAAAAAGGCACAAACATTATATTATTATTCAAGAAAAATAGAATTAAAATTTAAATATATTTGTAAAAATAAAGAAATCCAAGATTTTAGAATATTACCATAATATTTTTTATGAATAGATACCACCATAGTTTTTCTGCAACTATAATCATTACAAAAAATATTAGCAACAATATTATTTTTTTAAAATTAAAGATTCGAGTTAGCAAAAATTAATATCTGAATTTTATTATATTTAATTTTGTAGATCTACAACTTTGATCAATGATCATCCATGAATTCAACTGAAACAAAAAAATTTTGTATTAGATTACATATAAATAGAATTATAATTTAAATCTAGTTGTAAAGAGATTATAATAGTTTACTTAACCGATTGGATTTTTTTGCTTGCTTCATCAACTCATTCGTCCAATCTTGTTATTGATATACAACAAAACACTCATGTTCCGTGACAGGTAAACCTAAAACACAATCAAATAGAACAAAATCAGTAAAACTTTTGATAAGATTCAACATAATAATTAAAAATTATAGCACCATGAAATTTAATTCATGCAAAGCATCAAAGCATATTGATAGTACATCAACATGAAAATAAAATCAAAATCATACAATAGTAAAGTGGATTCATTAGAACCAAAATAAAAATAAAAAAAAAAAAACTCTCAAAACAATATGTTTAGCTTAATGAATCCGACCTCTACTGTTTTGGCTGAGCCTCTATATATATATATATAGCTTAGAAGGAATATCGTCATAATTATCATTACCATTTTAATATTTTAAAAAATAAAAATTTTCTTTAAACGAATATTCGTAATATATTCTAATATTTATCTTCCATTTTTTTTAAAAAGAGATATTGCATCAATATATTAGATTTCCGATTTTGAAAACAAAATTTCGTTTTTCTATTTAATTTTCGTTTTATTATTATTTTTTTTTAAAGAAAACTAAGAAAAAGGGTAAAAAGGTCCAGAATTGATTTTCATTAATGGCAAAAGAGTAATCTCAGGTCTGAGGATGAATGTGGTGCGTTTTAACAACTTAAATAGGGAGAAAAAACTTGTCCGAATTATTTTTAGGGGTAATTTTCATTAAGGGCAAAGGAGGTCAAATTTTGTGAGAGTGGCTCTCAGCCCTCTCGACTTCTCCTTTAATATATTAGATATTTGAACAATTAAACCGGTTTTTGCTTTTTTTTTTCTTCTTTTTTGGGGTAATTAAGAAGCTAAACAACACTGATTAGAACACACATATACTAGTAGTTTTGTGGTTATGAATAAGAATAAATTAATAGTATGGAAGAAGAGAAGAGACAATCATCAGTAATCTCCAGAAAGAAATCATCATAACCGAGACAAAAAAAGCACAAATCATCAACCCACATACTCTTTAGGAAATTTATCCACAAAAGAAAAAAAAAAACTTGGAAACGGAACGGAGAGAAAGAGAGAGAGAGATTAGAAGAAGGAGAAGGAAGAAGAAGAAGAAGCATCAAGAGGATGAATTAGATAAGTCAGCACTAACGCCACCACCATTAGCAAATACGCTATCCCTTGATCTATCGATGTTCCTGCATTTTTCAACAAAACAAAAACTCAAATTCAATTCTCCAATCAAACCAAACACTATTATTATTATCCAATCATACAATGTGAGAAGTAACTAATTCGAATTCGATTATTTTTTTTGTTTGAAATCTGGAGGAAAACTGTCGATTTCAGATCTGGAAATGCGAATATCATCTTGGAAGAGAAAGAGGGAAGATGAGACTTACCATCGCTGGAGGGAGCAGGAGCTGGAGCTAAGGATTGTGCCCCGGCGAGAGACAATATCACGGCGAATACAAAACTGAATAACGCCAATCCGCCTACAGAGTTTCTCGACGCCATCATCTCTCTCTCTCTCTCTATCTGCTGGTGTTTTGATCCGGAAAGAAAACGAAGATCCTCGAGAAAAAATGTAACTCCGGCGAGAGAGAGTGAATCTGTAGAGACGACGCAAAAGAGAGAGAGAGAGGAATGTTTAGGAGAGAGAGACGACGACTCTGTGCGTTTTAAGGTGTCTTCTTTATAGTCATCAAACAACACCGGTTCAATGTTTACTGGTTATAACCGGTTATTTATCCGGTCAGAAAAAAAGTTCAAGAAGCCCATATGCTTTTTCCTCGAATTCTCTCTTTTTTGTTTTCTTTTACTTTGACCCTTTCTTTTTTTTTTTTTTAATTTCTTCTTCTAGTTTTCTTGTCAAACTTGACATTACTAATGTTTCTAGATAAATTTGTAGATAGATATGGTTCTATTTGAATTATCAAAGGTATAAAAAATTTGTTGTGTAATAATTTTGACTAGAGGTTGTTGTCGTTGTATATCTCACTCTCTAATCCAATTTTGATTTGTTGAATATAATGATAGAAAATTGTTATTTTATATGTCAACGTATAGAAATAACTGTTTGCCGTGAAAACAAAATTGATTAATTAGTAGTACTATTAGATTACGATTCTAAGTTTTTTAAAAAATCAATTGAACTAACGTTCACAAATAAGTCACGTATACTAACGGCCTAGACGACTTCAAATTTTTAATAAAGAGTTTTTTTTTCATTTACAACCAAAAAAAAGTGAAAAATAAATATAGCTTATAATAACATAACCCCAAAATAAATTGATGACGGAAAAAAAAATCTTTAATTGAATTTGGCGGCTAGTTTAGCTTTAGCAAATGTTACAGCAACGCAGGCCATGTGATGTGATTATCTTTTTTTTTTTCTTCATTTGGGTTTAGCATTTTTTGTTTGTTAAAAATAATCTTTAGAGGTGTATGGAATGGTAGGGCTGCGACAGACTGGCAGCCAAACTGGACTTATTCGTCATATGACTCATCAGACTCACTCTTTTTTTCTTTTTTTTTTTGGTATTTTCAATTATTCCTTTCCTGCAATGAGTTTTTGTTTTACCGGGTAACAAGTAGTAGCTAGTAGGTGCGTTAATCAGCGTGATTAGCGGTTAATTTGCTAACGTTTTGATATTTTAAAAAAAATAGATATTTCGTATCTCACATGCATGTGGTGTCAGGAGAAAACAATAATATCTCGTGATGAATGATGTTATTATATTTACCTAAATTTTGCTGTTATGTTTATCAGTTTATACTCTGTTTTAGAAATCGCAAGGTGCTAGTCGGGCGGTCGAGATAGACCTAGCGCCTAGCGATAAAATCAGAGATTAATTAGAAACTAGTTTTAGGTTTTTTTATATTAAATTAACAATAAAGTAAAAATATATTATACTAAATATATGTATATTTCTGTTTATGTTAAAAGTAAAATATCAAATAAAATATAAAACTATATTATTGTCTTCAAAATTATAATAAACACATAAAAACATCATTTTAAAAGAAAAGTTTATGATTTTTTAAAAAAATTATATATTAGTTATTGTAAAACATGATAATCTCTTAATTTAAATGGCTAAATAACAAAAATATTTATGTTTAATTTTGTTTTGGTACTAAAAAAAATAGTATACACAAAATTAAACGGAAAATAATTGTACTAGACATGCATAATCGGATAATCGATGCTAGACGAGAATTAGTCATTAATCGAAGCAGAGAGAGTGAGCCTAGCGATTTTGCGGAGCGTACTCAGTGCTAAACAGAGAGTTTATGTATAGAATTGTTTTTACGAATGATTTCATCATTCCGAATCTCTATATATTTTTTATTTTCAAGTTGATCAATTAAAAATATACAGAGTATATGAGTGTCCTTGACTACTATTTTAATTTGGAGTACCTTGGTTGTTGAATGTACGACAATATGAATAATTTGTTGTATACTTGTTATTTAATAATTGATTTAATCTTTATTAGGTGGCTAATTTACAAACGCTAGTAAAGAGAAATTAGCCGTTGGATCAGTTACATTATCTAATCATTGTAAAATATTATTATCTTTTTCAACATTACTGGAAGAACATGCATGTTGCAGTTGGATATAATGTAGGGTCTCCTCCTTTTCAAATTTGGGAAATCGTATAACGTTTTTTTTTATCAACAAACAACTTATACTATTTATCGATGGGTAAACTAAAAACATACAAAATTCAAATTAATGGTTCAGAATGAATTGAGAAAATTCCAAAAGAAAACAGTCACATGCATGAGTGAGTCACATGTGTGTGATGACGCTAAATAGTTCATTGCCTCTTGGTCTCTCTCGCAACCTTTTAATCATGATACTCTTTTGAAATTTTCAAAGAAAGAGAATAGATACGAAGATCATCACAAAGAGGCTGAAATAGAGGGACAATGAAAAAGATGGCGTAATGGTACTGTTTGAAGCAACCATGCATGTGCCCTGTCAACCCAACTTGCCTCTCTTGGTTCCAATTCTATTTTTACCAATGTTTTTTTTGTCAAATCTTGCTAGTTACCAATATTCCATTGGATAATTCATCATCTTTAGTATTTAACAAAATCATGTCAGACAATGTTATGTGCATGGCAGAACAAAGATGATGGAACTACTAGTATTATTTTGTGTCATGGGCCAAAAATTTGATAGTCAGCGATGATTAAAATGTTAGATTCAACATTTTACATCCTTTTCTTTGTCCGGACTTGTTACAAGGGGAATCTTCAAAAGACACTTACCTGTCTGATGTGAAAGATAACTTGCAAGAGAGAGTATAGCACCAAAATCTTCAAGATTTTGCTTCGAAGAAAGGATAATGTTTTGTATTTATGATGTTTTCTTAAAACAACGAAGAAGAGATGGGAGTAGGGAGTATTATTAGGTCACATGGACATAATGATATACCAAAGTGGATGATTGACTCAAGTTGAAGTACTATGTTAAAAAAAGAACAATGAAACAAGAAGAGACAAAGAGAGTCTCTCACGAAAGCAGAGGGTTCGAATCCAAATAGAAATGTTGGCTAAAAGGCCTAAACCCACGCCATCAAGCAATCATTTTCATCTTCCTTATTTTTCTCTTGATCATACAATGTACATTACATATTTGGACATAGATACAAAGAACATGCGAATTTATGAATTGGAGATTAATTATAACAATAGATAATAGAAAAAATCAGCCAATTAACTCATGTGTGTCCTTTATCAACGCCTTGTGTTCCTAGAGATTTGAGTTTGAATGACCACCACTAACAACAATACAACATCGTGTGTGCACATGGTGGAGATGACATTTAGGCCTTTTTTGTTTAAATTTTGCGATAGTGTATACTTCTTTCAAATGAACCTACAAAATTCTTAGTTATGTTAACAAACTCAATGTCCAAAAATGTTTTTTTTTTTAGAATGGTTCTTCTTTCTCATATAACTCTTCGAAAATTCTTTTAATTAAGTAAATGTTTTCTAACAACATTGAATCTGAAACCACAAATTGTGAAATATGCAGACGAGAGGTAGCCATGCGATGAATGGATGATTTACTCAAACGGAGAAATAATAATCAGAGACCTCTTTTCTCTCTATTTATCTCTTAATACAACAACAATTACATAATTAAGCTAATTGGAACATACTTGTACAGTTATATACCTCTCATCATTACACATTGATGCCGACCAAATCTGAATCTCTTCTGAAGGATCTGAGAAGTTTATCTCCAATCATATTATATATAAAATTACAGGAAGAAGAATCAGATAATATGATCATAGACTATTTTTGCTTCAAACTTCTTCAAGATTTTCGAATCCCTGTTTTGGTCATATGGGATCATCATATCTAGGACAAAAACGTTGCTTCAAAGTCAAACTGTTTTGTCCTAGATTCAGACTCAAGAGATCAGGTTTTGAGAATTGTCCAAAGAACGACTTACTCAAAAATAGTGCAGTGCCTGTTGAGTGAAAAAAGCCAAGTTGTCAAACAAGTTTCAGTAGCTTCATGTTTCCTGTAGAATTTGCAGCTACAAGCATATTTGATTTTTTCCTCCAGCAGACGCTCGACACAAACTGTCCATTGTCATCAAAGTATTCGTTTCCAGAAATGGGATCCACTGATCCAAACTTGTATGAAGTCATTGGCATCGGTAAGGATCTATAGTAACTATATACCTGAGATGCAAAATCAAAGTAAAGAGGGATCCTTTTATAAGTCATATAACTAACTATAATATTCATATCATCAAGGTCGATGAAAACAACTCAAGGCACCTTTGCGCACATCTAACATATACTAAGGCTGAGATTTTGTGTTATGATGATATGATAGATAGTTACCTCATTGGTCTCTGAACCACAGGCTATGTATCCGTCCAAAACCGACAATCCGACGAAATTCTGCGCAGGTAAAAGATTACACATCAGAACAACTAAGGATGTCGGATAAGGTACGGTGTTAAAGGTATTAAAAAAGGAACTGGGATTAACCTTCTGATTTGTATGTCCTTTATACGTTGATGAACAAGCACCAGAAGATAAACCAGAGGTATTTGTCTTATTTAAATTCCAAAGCTTGAGAGAGTTATCAGTGGAAGCAGAAACAATGGTTTCTGAATCCATAAATTTGACATAGCTAACAGCTTTCTCATGGCCAGCCAATGTGCACCACGGAGTTTTGACATACCGAAGATCATAGCAATAAACTTTGTAATCAGCTGATCCAAATGCCAATAAGTGATTGGAATAAGAAGAGAATTGCACACAACACACATTAGCTGGACTCCAGATTGTGCCTAATGACCGTTTCTGCATAGCCACCAGAGAAAAATATATAAGTTCCACTCTGTTTGGATAGTCATAAGTCTAAACAGAGAATTATAATTTCTGGAGTTATACTGATCCATAGGTAAGAGAAAACAGAAGGTTGATATGCATAAAACTTCTTGCAATATTAAGAGATATGAGTAAGAGCCATACCTCATTGATGCTCCAAAGCTTCACCGAACAGTCATCACTTCCACTGACAAATTTTGTTGGGTCAGATGGAGAAAAATCAACTGACCAGGCTCGCTTCTGATGTTCTGTGTACTGTGAAAATCCTTGACCAGTCCCGGCATCCCATATCTGCACTCACCAAGTACCATACAGTAAGGAAGAATCATGTGTAACCATGCAAATGTATTTCACTCTCACTTAAACAGCTCAATTTCTCTATTCTATCACAAGATTAACATGACCACATCTAATACAGGAAGAGAAAGCACAGGAGGTTGGTCCTATAGATTCTAACGTGCAACAGATGACGATGGACAAAAGATTCCAAACTTGACACAGACAGGTGAATCAGTTAAATTCTCTACGCACCTGAACTACACCATCGTAGTCAGTCGAGGCCAAGTAGTTTTTGATGTAACTATTCCAGCAAACACAGCTTAATTTAGACTTGTTGACCATCTCTACTAGTGGATAATGAACACCCACAGATTCATTCATAAATGCATTGAAGTCAAAAATCTTGATCTTCTTTGATATCCCAGCTGCTGCTATGTGTTCCTCATCAGGGTCAAAACTCAATGAGCAGACTACACTTGCAGAGTTTAAAAGGTCTCCACTTCTTATTGTCCCACAAGTTTCAAACTTGCTGTACCGAGCATATTTGCACAACCCCTCAAAAAACACTTCCAGTTGATCAGAAGATTTTCCTTTGGTTCTCATATCCTGATTCTCATTTTGGTTTTCAGAGCACCTGTCCCTGTCCTTGAGTATGATTTTATCAGAACGGGCACTAGCAGCAGAACTTGACAAGTTGATTTGTGATCGCATGAAGAAATATGCATCTTCAAGTTGACTGATATTACTCATCAGCCTTGCTGTATTAGCAGTTGGTACAAACAAGGCGCCAGAAGTTGTACAGCGCTCGCTGAGGGGAGATAATTGCACTCTTCTTTCAATAGCTCCATGAGATCTCACCAGAGATGCATTTGAAGAAGAATATCTTCGCTCGGCCTCCTTAATATCATCCTCCAAGGTCTGGATATCTTGCAAAAGCTTGGATGCTTTTTTCTGCTTTTGCTCTTCTAGTGAAGACAAAAAATGAAGTAACAGCTCAGATATCTCCTCATCAGCAGCATTCGATGTAACTGAATTATCTTCGCCTAGCAACTCTGACTTTAGTATTTCTCTGTCACAGAAAAAGAAGAGACTGAGAATAGAAAAAGAAAGAAGAAGATAATTCACACAGTGGCATGCCAATTTATCTGCATCCAGCAAAGAAATCTTAGAGACGATATTTTTGCTAATGGCAAGTCCACACATTTGCCTTTGTACAACTCCTAGTAAATATTCCCACACATGATTTATTTCAGGGTAGCATTCAGCTATATACCTGGCTGTTGGTCTGGAGGCGGGTTCAGGATGTAGAAGCCAAAGACAGAATCCAGTTTCCTTTGGGTATTTTGAGAGAAATGTTGGTGGGAGAATCCGATGACGTAAATCTGCCATCATTGCAGCATGCATCTCACCCGACTCGCAATGACATAGCAACTGAAACAACCAATGGTCAAACTAGAGATGTCAGTAAGCGTTTTCACATGAAAGGATCTAGCTCTGCCGTTCAAAGGTCAAGCTCGACTTAGAAAACATCACAAATGGGAATAAAAGACTGTAAAAAAGAAATGGAAACTACCCAAAGCCTGATATGTTACATCCTTGTGGTAAACAAAGACCAGGCAAGTACACTAAAATCTTATGAAAGCTATAAAACAGGTATTTGTCCATACCTCAAATAGAAGAACACCAAGAGCATATATATTTGACTTTTCTCCGATATCTTCCCCATTAATCTCCTCTGGACAAGTATACCATTGCTCTTCTAGCCATGTAGACATAGACTGTTTTTTCGTCATTGAAGACACACTTAAATTTTTGATATAGTTTTGCTGTTGGAGTTCGCAACTGTCTGGATTACGTGCATCAACCACATTCAAATCAATCACAGGGCTTTTTCTTTTGAAAGGTCTCCCGGTAGAAGTGGCCTGAAGCTGATGATTCCCTGGAGAATGCACATGCAAGTCCATTTTTCTTTTCCTCAAATCCCTACCGCCATTAGATGATGATTCATGAACCACTGGCCTTCCCCTCCTATTCAAATCTTCGTCAACATCATCTGAGTCTAGATCGTTCTTTCCAAAAGTACCAATATATCTAAGTTTCTTGGATGGGACTAACATAAAAAGGGATGGTCTCAAGTCTAGCAAGAACAATCCTTGTGAATGGGCTGAGTCAACTAGCTCCACCAGCTGCCTAAACAGACAAATACCATGTCTTTTCTCTCGTTTAGCATTACTTGATCGAAGAAACTCCCTCAAACTGATTCCAGAGGAAGACTTAGTATGATTCCCAGCACCATGCGATACAATCCCATTTCCTTTGGGACTTGATTTGGGAGTCAACACCTCGTGAGGAGTAGGGGAGTACTTTTTATCCTTGCTTCCAAAATCTTGATCAAAGACAAACTCAGGAGGAGTCTCCTGGTTTTTGCCTACAACACCTTTCCCCTTCATAGCTCTTTTAAGTAACAACTGAGAAAAATTGGAAGAACTCACAGGGGATTTAAGTTGGACACCTTCACCGATCAAAGCAGGAGCTCTCATGATGCTGTTCTCACCAGCTGCTCTCAAACGTTCAGAAAAAGCTTCAAGATTCTGCTCGGTCCTCCTAGTCATAAAAGGTTTAAGGTTTTGCCTCTCAGAAGTAGCACCGGCAAGCTGTTGTCTGATTTTAGACAACATCTGATCCATGTCACGAGGTTGAGAAGAATGATCAAGATCCACATCTCCTGGTTTGTTATTATTATTATTATAAGAAGACCCTCTAGCGAGACGGTAGAGATGCTCAAACTTGCCAGCAGCAGCCCTAGAACTATCCATCCCTTGAACCATCCTATAGTTTCCCAACGTCAACTCTTCAACAGAAAGCTTATTATTATTAGCAGCAGCAGCAGCAACAGAATCCTCAGGAGGAGGAGGCTTAGTAGAGATATCAACAAGATTCCTGTGAGCAGAGCTCCCAGGACAGTCGCTTCTCATAGAATCATTAACAGTTTCAGAATCAGTCACCATATTAAGACGAGCATCAAGCTTGTTACAAGGAACATCATCGACGACGACTCGTGGTTTCAACTGTAAGTTGTTACTCGCAACTGTCTCTTCACCAACTCTTTCCATAACAGGCATCCACATGTAATAGTAATAAATTAATAATAACATGAATCCACAGCCTCCATACCCTAAATCATCATCATCAGAATCGAATCGTATCAGAATCTCAAACCGATAGAAAGAGGAAGATAAGCAAATTAAAAAAAAAAAAACCCTACTTATTACTATTTACTAAATTCGTGCATGTTCAGATTACTAAAACTAGTTAAAAAATAACATAATTAATCACTGATCCCGAAACGTATCCATAAGCGTAATCTCAGGCAGCTAAATCAGAACAATAACAAAAGAATTGAAGAAAACGAAGAGCAATGATGAAAAAAAATCAAATCGCTTACAACGATGAAGTTCGAAGAAACCGAGAGATCACAAATTCAGATCATAGAGCGAAGCGGTGATTTCCAAACTGTGTGGAGACAGAAGAAGAAGCGAAGAAACCTTTCTTGAACAAAGCAAAATTCACAAACACACAGAAGAAGAAAGAAGAAAGGAGCGTGTGAGGCTATAATAAACTTGTAGTTGTAATCTCTATCTCTATCTCTTCTAGTAGAAGAAAACACAATATGAATCTCTTCTTCTCTAAGTTCGCATATCATTCGTTCTTCTTCATTCATTCATTCATTCATTCCTTCCTTATTTTATTTTGATTTAATTGATTTATTTTTTAAAAATTGTTATTTTTTTTAGGCTTTGAAGCCACATATCAAAAATCATATACCTTTTCTTTTATTCTGGCGGACAATTTTTCGAACATTATTTTATTTCATTTTTTTTATATACTTTATTGCAAGAAAAGAGAAAGATTTTTTCGTCTTGGCTGCCCAATTATTTTTTGTTTTTAAGTAGAGAGAGGGAAGATTATGAGACCAGATTACGTTGATAATCATTTTAATTAGTGACATCGGTCCTGTTTTTTGGTCTTATTTACGGACAACACCACTTGTTTGGTTAAAGCACGTATGTTAGTTTGGTCTGTAAAAGGGTAAGATCGGTATAATAAATTAGGAATGTTGCATGGGGGAAGTAATCTTTTTTTTTAGAGGATATTTTGTTAAGAGGAGGAGATTAAAACACGTCGACGTCGCTTAATCTTTATTCGCAACTCGAGGGAAGAGGGATCACGTGAAAGATGTGGCGTTTAATATGCCACGCCTTCTTTTACGAATAAACTAACATTATTACTACATCCTCCAACAGACCCACACTACTTAATGGGCTTGGTCTGAGCCCATTTCAACATTTTATGGCCTGCTTCTGAGTTTTTATTTGTGGAGGGAATTTTGTTTTACCATTACCACTCAACAAATTGCAAATTTATTAGACGTGATTTACTATGAATGGACTAATTTAGAGGACTAATATAGCGTTCTTTCCCGATAATTGTATCTTCTTCTATTTTTTTTGCGTCTTTTTTTCTTTTTTGGTTTATGGATTCGTCTCGCGAAGCTAATCGCAAACACGATGACGACAAGAAAAGAGAAGACGAGAAAACTTCTGTCATGGATGTAAACCTCATGGTGGTGCTTCTCTCTCAACTTTGTACAAAGAACGACGACAATGATCATAACGGTTTGGAGAAAGAGAGACGAGATCATCATGTTGCACTTGCACACGATGCTCGTGAGTCTAGAGCACGTGCCAACAAGAGGTTTATAAAAGAAACTAAGCTGATGGAGAAGAGGACGCACGTGCTTCATCCCATGGCTAAAGAATTCAGGTTAGAAAATATTATAGAAGATTGATTAGATTCTTTACTTGTAGCTGCTCATGTTCTTGTTTATGACTATAATGCGCAGGCACTATAGGAAAATGTGAAGCGCATGCCTCACCTGTGATTAATTGCCTTTGAAGATGAATACAGTTCTCTATTCTATCGTTATCGAAATTTTGTTATTGCGTGAGCATTATAATTTAAAGATGAAAAGAAACTCATTAAGATATTTTTTGGCGTAATTAAATGTAAGCAAGTTATATCATTTAATTTGTAACGGAGATGCATCCAATCTTGTATCATTATATATAGAAGAGATGCAATTTCAATGTAATTCTAACCTAAACATTGCATAAATTAACTTAGTGGTGGATCAAATGCATGCCAATGAAAATAATTAATAAACATGTTAATGCAAAATGAAATGGTGTTAAATTACGATCACAATTCACAACCCATGATATCGACCGCGTATTCAATTAAGGAGACGATATAAAAACCAGTGCTCGAAGCAAACTGCTTACAACCAGATTATGGATGCTGGAAAGATTCGCTAATGCCTGCTAAATATGCAATAACACTATAGGTCAACATTGAAGTTGTTGAGAATATGATTACTCGCTCTATTAACCAAAATTTTTATTATGAATTAACCAACATTTTTAATATGATTACTCGCTCTATTAAATGTTGTCCATGTTTATATGTAGATTTCAGTGGTAGCAGAATAATGTTGATGGTTTTCATCACCTATCAAGAGATATCATGGGAGTGGCTATACGGTGAAGAAATAGCGTTGGATGATTTTGTGCGGTTGGCGAATTAGAGTACTTGACTACTTTCTTGATTATATATTTTTGTTTACGCGGTTTGCTACTATAAAAAGTAAAATCCTTCATATAGGTACAAAGGAGATTTAAGAGGTCTACAATGGTCGGTGGCTGGCTAACTATATGAAAGTATATATAGACGTAAATATGTTAGCAACCACGTAAACAAAATTAAAATAAGATTTCCGAGTATAAGACATAATTAACAAGATGTATGAGGTTTTATTCAAAGACGATACATATGTTTTGGTGATAAAGTTCCATTAGTTAGCAACAAGTTAATAGGTATTAAGAGAACATCAACGAACCAACAAAATTTATACTACTGTATGTTAATGTTCTTTTAATTAGTTTTATACTTATATCACATCATCAAGGTTATTAATACTTGAAATTCCACATCAACATGAAATTCCTCCTACTACGTACCTCTATCTATTTCGGATTCGTAAATCATTATGAGATTCATAGGGAGATTCTTCTTCGACGAACCACGACCACAAATATTAATATGCAGCATGATTAACGGCTAATGACCTCTACCTAATCTCTCTCTTATTATTATTAAATTACTAGCTGAGTAGCTGACGTCCACAACCTAATCACATCCCTTTTAAGTTTTCTTTTGTTATTTCTCACAACATGTCAACATGAGATTTTTTAAAAATGTAAATTTTAGAATTAATAAACAGCACCAAAACATGAGAATTTCGGATCGGCACGCTGCTGAGCGACAATCATCGTGTGGCGGACTCGGAATCCAAAACCAAACTCACCAACGTAGTCTTTAATATTACAATTTTCTTATAATAATTTGATACGGTCGGTCGATCGATTAATATTCCATATAGAGTACGTATCCCGAGTTTAAAATACATAATACAACGGTACGGCATAGCGTATTTTATATACAACACGTTTAAATGTAATGGTAGAGCTTTTTGGAAATTACGAAAATTTTAATTTGTTGAGTTTAAAGTGTTACATCTTAAAAAATTTCGGCTAGCCGTCTAAGAGAAAAGATGTTCACACGATGCATTTGAGAAGATGATGACTAGAAAACAAACAAAAAAAAGCGATCAAATGGGATTATAAAAAAAGTGGTCGGAAACGGAATTGCGTAATAAATGAGGGGTCGTTTTCGCAAAACCTATTTTTGGTCACTATGCAATAAGATTAGTTTGGGTTCGTCACTATAATGAGTTATGACACGGTCTCCATTGTTATGACATTTTAAAAAAATTTCATCCATTTATTTATTATCTTTTCTTTTCCTTTTGTTACAGTATAATCTCTTTTGTTTTCCCTTTGGTATTATCTTTCTATGTGTCTGTTAAACAAATTTAATATATCTTTCATTTAAAAGAAAATTTTAATACAATAAAGATTTACAAATATCATATTTTCGCATTAATAAAGGTGGATAACATCTACAATATGGTATTCTGATAAAAAAAAATGTCAAATAGGGTTAAGGAACAATCATTTGATGCGTGCGTGAATCTTCACGAGCTCTTATTTCGGATATATGTGTACTTTATTGTTCATTAAACTTTTCCTTACCACTTACCTTTTCATTCAATTGTTTGATTGGTTTATTTTTTATTAAATTCAAATTATAAGACTATCTTTTTCCTAACGATTTGACGTGGTACAAGGAAATGGTTCAAACGTCATCAAAAGCAAATCCCTGAAAACTATTACTACCTCCGAGATTTTAATTAGGATTTTGTAAATTCTCAACAAAAAGATTGATAATTTTAAATATATACCAATAACATTGTAAACGTTAAAAAAAAAAAGTCATTATAAGAAGTTACAAGCAAACTTTAAATTATTGATTGACCTAGACTATATAGTATTTCTATATGACTGGAATTATAATAACAAGGAAGAAAGTATCCGGAATGGTTGTTTACATGTTTTCTTTTGTCAATGCATCGTATATGAGAGTTTGATTATGAGTGCTGAACACATCATCAATGTTTTTAATTAGAACAAGCAATTAGCTAGATTACATATTTGGTCTATAATACGTTTCTATAAATTGCTGTAAACTGAGTCGTTTACAGGATATTGTAGCTGTCACATTCATATAGATATTAACTCAGGAATAATTTGCGGATATTTTGATATCTAATTTGTGATTTCATTGGCTAATTGTAAACCAAACCTAAACAACGTACAAATAAAGACGTCTAGAAAACGAGACAACATATAATATAACATCCACGTGTCCACTATGAGTAAAATCGCAAACATATTCGATGTACTAATTAATGACAAACGTATAGAGACACTAATATTTGTCGTAATTAAACGAGATAACTAAGCTTATTGCAGAAATTGTGTGTCGTTTACTTGTTCGTCTTATCATAATCACTTGTATCAAGTTGCACGTTAGGCCGTATGGAACGTGAGGACGCTTACGTATTCGTACAACTCAAAATGCTAAACTAACTAAAATTTTCTTGTCGCCTTTTTTCTGCTAAAAATAATATACCAAGGTTGTACATAAGTTCTATGTTATAATGGATGCCAAAAAAATTATATCTTAATATTTTGTGGTTGACGGAGGTAAATGTAATAAGTTTAATCATAACTTTAAGGTTTAACTAATAATGATTACGCCATATAACGGTCAAGGGTAAACTATCTTTCGTCGTAGTGGGGACGACCGGTGGGGAAAACAACATTTACAGTGACGATAATATTATGAAATCATCCATAACTAATTCATCTACAGCGATATACAGTAGGAAACAAAAACGAATATTATTTAAACCACTACCATATCAGTATGACATTAAACGCGTATCAGAATTAATTTTACTTTGTGGTTACAAGTAAAAGCAAATCAAACTTAAGTTAAACTAATCCACAACAACTATAAATTAAACAGTACTCTATTGGTTTAATAAAAAATGTCATTTTGACACATTCACAGAAATTTTTAAAAACATCATAATAAGTAATTAATTATTTAAATTCAATACAAAATAGTTTAGGTTAACAAGATAAATTAAAAAAACTTAGTAGTATAAAAATACGATTTATTTAGTTTGACAGCAATAAACAATATTTATTAAGTAATTAATGCGTCACTGATTAATCTGTTAAAAGACCTGACTTCAGATTTTTGAAATGACCAAAAAAAAAAAAAAGGTTGTGGGCTGGGCGCGTATATGTGGAGCCTACTACGCAAAACAAGGCACGCTTTGTAATTTCACGAAACAATTGGAGGAGAAAAGAGAGAGAACGTAAAGAATGTGACCGACAAATATATTTTAAGAGCCGAGACGAAATCGAACTGGACGGCACTCGCGACGTGTAAGCACAAAACGCACTTGGGTTCCTTTTTTTTTTTAACTACATGCGGTTCCGAAAGGATATTTTTCTGCTTATCCAATTACAGTTTACACACACCTCCCCATGTAAAAACGTTAAAAAATAAAGAAAGCTTATCAACTAATGAGTCGATCTATCACTACGATAATCCGATTAGAATATCAGTGTCATTGTGTTTTCTTTTGACGTGTGTTGGATTTGGATCCATATAACTCATAACTTTAATATTAGAGTATTAAAAATTAATTTCCACACACATTTGTTTTTCTTAGTTGTTGTCCACATAGTATGAACGAGAGCCAAGATATACTATAGATTAAATCTTTCTATTTTTTTTTATACTATATATTAGATCTTGATAAGCAATTAGATCACAAACAAAATATATGAAAGGTCAGCAATAAAATTTTGTATGCATGTATGTACAATACTTTTTTCTTGTTTCTACCTCAAAACATTAATGATGAGCCTTGGGGAATACTTATGAGTTTTGTGTTGACTTGTCATGCATGTAGACAATGTTTACACTTCTTCAGTCAACAAAAAGAAATACATTGAACGTCTTTGAAATGAAATTTTCTACTGATTTCAATCAGTTCATGATTGTCACGGTATAAAGTTGTATGAAATTGACGAACGAATTGAAGAATATAATGAGAACACTTAAGATCATCTAATTTTCTTATATTTTGTTTCTCAGAGATTCATCCTATGTTTTATTTATTCAAACTAAACAAATAAACCCAAACCATGGATGCGATAAAAAAGGGTTATTGGAATTTTGTTTTGTTTTGTAACTCAAGAAGAAGATACGATGGAACTGAATTTAGTAGAATTTACAAAAACTTATGAACCTCATAGACTTTGAGAATCGTTTAAATGACTAATGAAAACATGTGCGAGGAACTAATAATATGATTTACTTTTTTGTCTACGACTTCTGTGTTTTTTTTTTCAAAAACTAATCTAATTTACAGTAGTATATTTGAAAAAAAAAAAATCAGATAAAAACCTCTTCGTCGTTGCTTATAATAATAAACCTGTGGTCATCGTGTAATTTATGTAATACTAAAAACACACCAAAAATCAAAATTAATCGTAAGCCTATGAATATAGAGGGCTACAGCCTACCGTCAAGTTCAACAAATATACTTTGTGTTTATACCACCGGTTGTAATGTGAATTAATCATTAATGACCACGTTTTGACTAATTCAGGCTTGTTATTATTATAAATAACGACAAAGAGGTTTTTATCAGACAAAAACAAAAACAAAAACAAAACAACGACGAAGAGGTGAATAATTTAACATGTTATGATTCTCGACTTGAATAAATTATGACACTATATATGCATGGATATTTGTTAACGAAATATCATGTATTTTTTTTTGTTCATAAGGAAAAATATATGTTGCTGTTGAAACCATTACATGTATTTTAAGTAAATAAAAAAGTCACTAAATCAATAATACTGAAGAATTAAAGAAACTAGTATATAATAATATTCCTAACACAAGTTGCCTCTTTCCTAAACTACTTACAGTTGAGAGAGAATTAATAATAGGTTGTATAATTTTTATTTTGGTTCATGGTATATGGGTAACATGAAAATGCGTGTCCAAACAAAGCCTTATGATAACTATAATAAACTAAAGCTGGTTTTGGTATAGAGAAGAAGAACCAAGTAACAAAATGACATTATCTGACTGACGATGGTCCTAAAATCAAGAAAAATAACTTTACGGATTGGACACAACTCATATCAAGAAACGAAAAAAAAAAGAAGATCTGGTCGGAGAAAAAATTCAGAGAGGAAAGAGATTCTATCGGCTAAAATTAAGATATACACACACACTCACAAAAGAAAAAGAGAGCAGCCAAAGTAACTAACGGCTTTCACTAATCTATATCGCCTTCGACATCATCTTTTCTTTTCCTCCTCCGTCCTCTTTTTTTTTTTTCTTTTTTAAAAAAATTAAAAAAAAAAAAAATAGAAATGCTTTGTCTATAAATTTCACAGCTATCTCTTGACTTTCCATAATCACACTCAACTTTATTTTCTTATTTCTCTCTTTCTATCTTCCCACTAAGCTATAATATAACACAACACAGAGAGAGCTCGCAGTAACAACAAAACCAGGTACTCTTTTCTGACTTCTTTCTTTTTAATCTTGATATTAAAGCTTTACGCTTTCATTATTCTTTACTTCTGATCGGGAAAAAAAAACACTCTCCTGATTTCTCCGGTTCCGACCTCGTTGACTTTTTCTTCTTCTTCTTCTTCTTGTTCAGATATATAGATTCCAAAAGTTATCTCTTCTTGCTTCTTCAATCTGAAAGATTCCGATTTGTATGTTTGATTATAACTTCTTGAAAAAAAAAAAAAAAAAAAAAAAAAAAAACTATTGGGTTTCCTCTTCAAAACCAAAAAAAAAGAAACCCTTTGGATTCGTGATTCCTCCCTTGCTTAGTTTCGATTCGATAACGAGCTTTCCCCGAGTCATCATCAGATTAAGAAGAGTTCACGTAGATTCCGCTAAACCGTTTTAGCTCCCTTTCTAAAAAAATAAAAACTGCTATAAAGTTTCGAGAAATCTTTTGGTTTTTCTGTTGTAAGAATTTTTTTTTTTAAAAAACTTTCCCTTTATAGATGCTCTGAAACATAAAGACCTTTAGGTTTCTTTCTTCCTTATTACATTCTCTGTCCCTCTCTCTCTCTGCAAGTCTGTCAGAATCTGATCACTTTTTTTTTGTTTTATATAAATTGTTTCTAATTTAGGATGTTGGAGAAGGTTGAAACTTTCGACATGAACAGAGTAATTGATGAATTCGAGGAAATGACAAGAAACGCTGATCAAGTCCAGAAACAAACCTTGAAAGATATTCTACTCAAGAACAAATCCGCCATCTACTTACAAAACTTTGGTCTCGATGGAAACGCCACTGACCCTGAAGAAGCTTTCAAATCTATGGTCCCTTTAGTCACTGATGTTGAGTTAGAGCCTTACATCAAAAGAATGGTCGATGGTGACACTTCACCTATTCTCACTGGCCACCCTGTTCCTGCCATTTCCTTGAGGTTTCTTTCTATAACTTACTTGCCGTTATTTACATCTCTCTTTCTTTCTTACCAGAGATTAATGAATGAATCTTTTGTTGTGTTTATAATCAATCAACAGCTCTGGAACTAGTCAAGGCCGTCCAAAGTTTATTCCTTTCACTGATGAGTTAATGGAGAACACATTACAACTGTTTCGCACTGCTTTTGCCTTCAGAAACAGGTAGGTATAGTGGATTAGTGATTGTGTTCCCCACATTAATACACTTTTCTCTGTTCCACCCATTCACATGAACAGAGCAACTAATAAGGATGTAATGTAATTACCACCGACTCTATGCCTTAACATGTTATGTTTTTTTTTGTTCTCTTGTAACAGAGAATTTCCGATTGATGACAATGGGAGATCTTTGCAATTTATCTTCAGCAGCAAGCAGTACATATCAACGGGAGGTGTCCCCGTTGGAACCGCAACCACAAACGTTTACCGGAACCCTAACTTCAAAGCCGGGATGAAATCTATAACGTCTCTTTCTTGTAGTCCTGACGAAGTTATCTTTAGTCCTGATGTCCATCAATCCTTGTATTGTCATCTCTTGTCCGGAATCCTCTTCCGAGACCAAGTTCAATACGTCTTTGCAGTCTTTGCTCACGGTATAGTTCACGCGTTTAGAACCTTTGAACAGGTTTGGGAAGAGATTGTTACCGATATCAAAGACGGTGTCCTAAGCAACCGTATTACTGTCCCATCAGTGCGTGCCGCAATGTCTAAGCTGCTCACACCTAACCCTGAACTAGCCGAGACTATCCGCACCAAATGTATGAGTTTGAGCAACTGGTACGGACTGATTCCCGCGTTATTCCCTAACGCAAAGTATGTTTACGGGATCATGACTGGCTCCATGGAGCCGTATGTGCATAAGTTGAGACATTACGCGGGAGATTTACCTCTAGTGAGTCATGACTACGGTAGCTCTGAAGGATGGATTGCTGCTAATGTTACACCGAGGTTGTCTCCAGAGGAAGCTACATTCGCAGTGATTCCAAATCTCGGTTATTTCGAGTTTCTCCCTGTATCTGAAACAGGGGAAGGAGAAGAGAAACCAGTTGGTCTAACTGAAGTCAAGATCGGAGAAGAGTACGAGGTTGTCATCACGAACTACGCAGGTACATATCTATATACATGTCTTCAACTACGCTGTGTCTTATAATGGATGCTTAAAGTCCCATTTGATCCGCGCATTGCACAGGGTTGTATCGATACCGGCTTGGAGATGTGGTAAAGATCGAAGGATTCTACAACAACACTCCCCAACTAAAATTCATATGCAGGAGAAACCTGATTCTCTCGATCAACATCGACAAGAACACAGAAAGAGACCTGCAGCTTTCAGTAGAGTCCGCTGCAAAGAGACTATCAGAAGAAAAGATCGAAGTCATAGACTTCTCTAGCCACGTAGATGTCTCGACAGATCCAGGGCATTACGCTATATTCTGGGAGATTTCAGGTGAAACAAACGAAGATGTTCTTCAAGATTGCTGCAACTGTTTAGACAGAGGATTTATCGATGCCGGTTACGTTAGCTCCAGAAAATGCAAGACCATTGGACCGTTAGAGCTGAAAGTTGTCGGGAAAGGAACTTTCAGGAAGGTTCAAGAACATTTTCTCGGGCTTGGTTCGTCGGCTGGACAGTTTAAGATGCCAAGATGTGTGAAGCCAAGTAATGCAAAGGTTCTCCAAATTCTGTGTGAGAATGTGGTGAGTAATTACTTCAGCACAGCGTTTGACTAAACAACATTTGTGATGATATCAAGAAAAAGTGGTTTTTAGTTGGTTTTTCATTTGTCTTTGTTGTCTTTATTGTCAATATAGTTTCTTTACGTTATTTAATTGAGCATAAGGGAAATAACTTTCTATCTTTTATAGAAGAAATATATGTATCACAGTGGTCATTACTTTGCTTTTTGTGCAATCAGTGTTTGGGAAATAAATAGATTTCTGATGTGACGTTACCTTTTTTTATTGTTAAAAAACTTAAAAAATAAATCAAGATTCGAATTTGATTGCAATTAAGATTGGAGAATATCATTCGGATAATCTATTTTAGTTGGATCTGACCTGAACCAAATTAAAAGTTTGATATACGAACCGAATCCAAATTTATAACACCATACTGTTTTCCTTTTTCTTTTTTATTAGAAAACCGAATTACATTCAAAAAAACAAAAATACCTAACCTAACTGAAACTAAAAGTATTTACATTTTAAAATTGGAAATGTAATTAAATCAAAATCAATAATGCTATTAATAAATGAATCTAGACATAAAAGTTTGGTGCTTTTCTCAAAAACAAGAATCAATCATAAACAATAGAGTAGGCTGAGTAGCTGAAGAGAAGAAATACATTGTACGTGGTAGTGGTGTGATTTTGTCTCTGAAGCTCTATACGTGATTATGACATTATGTATTGGTGGGACAGACGTTTGTTAAGAGACTTCTACTGATTAGGAAAAGTAATCTAAGATTTACCTGTAGTCCACTAACACTAACAACAACTCACTTAGGTATGAATTTGGACGACATATATTGATTTACAACATGTTGAGTTGAAGACGTATGTTTTCTTTATATTTTATAACACAAGCATGGTCATTCAAGTTGGCTACAACTTACAAGTCTGAGCATAATAACTAATGCTTGGTATAAATTAAAAATATTGGAAAGGAAAAAAGCTCATAGATGTGAAACCAAAAAAAAACAGAATTTAGAAATTTACTATCGGTCCACAAGACGATCTCTGTAAATTGTAAATCCAATATAATGATATCAAACGGCGGAAATGCTAACTAATAACTATATATGTTGTATGGGGATATATTACTATTTATCCACTCTCATGTTTATATAATCATATGTCTGATCAAGCGACCTACCGTAATTTAGTGGATTAATACGTATGTATTAGTGTTTTATCCAAATTTTCAGATTTTTTTCCTAGAAACGATGATATATTTCCTTTACATATCGGAGTACCAGACCACACGGGTTCATTGCATTTGCATACGTTTTTTTTAATAACAAATCTGTTGTTTCTTTATATGATTGTTTAATACTATAGCGTACCATGATCTTTATTTAGAAAACTAAATATTACTTTCTCAGAAATGTTTGACCAATTTTTTTTTTTATATATAGAAACGTCTTTCTTTCATACAAATAAATTTCGGAGTCCCATACAAAATTAGAAAAACAACATTATAATTTCCATAAGATTATTAACTATTAAGTAAAAAAATTTCCTTTAAACAAAAAGGTTATTTTAAAAACATTGTAGTGTGATATCTTTATAAAAGCAAATTAAATTTATTTTTTTCTACAAAATATACTCAACAAATTTATTGTTCTTACATATATATTATGATAAATTTTCCTACATAATCATATATAACCACATAAAAAAAAAAGTTAGACTCTAAAAAGTGGGGGTCCTATTGAAATGTTTCATTCTACTGCCCTCAGGTCCGGCTTTGTATTTGCTAGTCTTTGCCATCTGTATCAGTTGATAGGTCAAAAAGTAAAGGGGAATGAATATATTGATATTTTCTTATTTTAAAATAATCTAATAAGAACCTTACCAAAGGAGGTAAAAAAAAAAGAACCTTACCAAACAAAAAAAAAAAATAATAATCCAATAAGAAAAAATAACAGCTGTAATATTTATAAATAAACAGTAATAAAATCTGGATATTATTAAGTAAATACATGATCATTTATCCACAATTATCAATTATGTAGCTCTTGAGTTTGCAACTATAAAGATAGCCACAATAATTATTTACACAGGCTGACACATACACACAAAAAAAGTTAGCAGTCCAGGCCTATATATAACAAACAAACTTCGATACATGAACAAAGCAAAAAAAAAAAAAAAAAAAACCTTTAAAAACACTTAAGAAATCGACATTGAGAGAACTCTTTTTAGTCTTTCACCGATGACAAACGCAAGAGTCCATCCAAGTAACCTGCAAGAAAAGATTAGTGATAATGGTGATCATAAAATCTGGGACTGTGGGAGTCCTCTCTATGATTCTTATGAACTCGCCTCTTTTGCTCACATCATCGAACGTCAACTAATGCCTTCTTTATCTCCTCTCGCTCGACAGTCTAAGTCTGGTGTGACTCTACGAGATTTGATGGATAAATATGACGAAGAGTGTTCCTCTGCGTCGACTACGACTACGAGGGTGCGTTATATTAACAGAAAGAAGAACGAAGAAAAGAAGGAACGAATCAATAAGAAGAAAATGTTTGATTGTTGTTTTTGTCTGCCAACTAAAAACAAGAAAAATGTTTGCTAGTAGTTTTTCGTGGAATTCTTGTTACAATAAGTTGTTCTTCTAATATGTACGCAAGTCACTTTTCAAAAAAATATGTATGCAAGTTTTAATCTAATTTTTTCTCGAGTTGTTTTGTGTGATGAAAATTGCGTTTGTTTCAGAGATCTTACTTTAAGATAAACTGAGATGTGATATAAATTGGGAATAATTCATTTTGCTCTCCCAGTCTCCCATATAACTTTTGTGTAATTAAGGATTTTTTTCTTCTATAACCCACTCACCAGATTTTCAAATGGGTCTAAAGCGTTACCTTTCGATTAGTCAAACAGAGTGATTTAGTAAATTTTGCAAAGAATTGATCTTTGGCCTAAAGCTACAAGGCTTTCCTCAAATGAAAACCACCACTTGATTAAGTTTAAAAGGATCTTTGTTAATCTAAAACGTTTATAGTCTGAAACTCTGTAGTACATATAGAAAAGAGATTTTCGGAATATAATTAAATTCTGATAATGTTTTTTTGTTAAGATTGGGAATATATAAAGTTATTTTATATTCCTATGATAAAATTAATTTCTACACTATCTAAATATAAATGATTTATTATTAAAAATCATTTATTAAAAAAATACAAATATTATTGATTTATTCCAACTACATTTATTAATCATTTAAGTTGTATTTTTTTTATAATAAATGATTTTGGTTGGTATTTATTTACTTTTTCTGCCTAGTAAAAAATATGTTCCGAGTGGGCTTAAGGTTACAGAGAGAGTGAGCAAAAAGATATACATATATTCCGAGTGGGCTTAAGGTAAACTCCCTTAGAGGCCCATATTTAGGGTCCAATCCCTAGTTGAGTGGGAAGTGCGTGAAAACATAAAAGCTACTCTATTTGCTTTTACCTCTTTGTATAAAGTAAGTGCATGTAGCCTTCGGTTCAACGACCATCGTCTAATTTTTGTTTGTTGCTTTGTTTCTTTCTCGAATGAAAAATTGGAATACGCTTGATTCGTTTCCCTCGTTCTGTCTTTTGAAAAATCTTCGTATCTTAAACAAATATAGCATAGCAATTAGCAGCATTAGAAATTCAAAATCAGTAGAACTATATAAAAAAAAAAAAAAAAAAAAAAAAAGTAAATGAGAAATAGACAACTAACCACTTTCCACCACACCCTCATCAATTTAATGTTTCCTTTATTATTGTCTCAGAACCAGTTTGGCCTTTTGACCTTAACCTTGACTTTTCTATCCCTTCAGGCTTCAGTGTTATTTTTTTTATAGTAATTTCTCTTAGTTTAAACTTTAACAAGCATTACACTTACTTACTTTTTTTAATGTAATAAGTAAATTCTGAATTACACACTATGGAATTCCAAACTAATAAAACATAGCAAAAGTAAAAGGTATAGAGGTAATCTTTAAAATACTACATTCCTTTGCTGGTGGCTCTGAAAGTGAAAGAAGGGAAGAATTAGAAAACAATATAATGGCCCCACTTTGTAGATTGGCCCGCCCAAAATAAATCGATTTGAAAGTTGAAAATCTCAGTTTCCTATAGTCTCTCTCTCTCTTTCTCTCCCTATTAACTTTTGGTTTCAAGAATGAAGAAGGCTATGAGACTTCTTCAACTTCTTCATCTCTTTAGAGACTTGACAGCAATAACAAGTCTTCTTAGTTTCTCTTCTTGAAGTGATTGTTGAGTATCTTTCTTGTAAAAGCTGAGTGACAATTTTGTTTCTGTGTGTTTGTTTAAATTTCTTCTGGTGATGGCCGACTCCACGATCCAACTAAGGCTGGTTCGTTGTCCCAAGTGCAAGAATCTCTTACCAGAGCCTAAAGATTGCTCCTTTTTTCAGTGTGGTGGTTGTGGAACCGTTCTTTGCGGTTAGTTTTCATTTTCATCTTCTCTTTAGCTGAACTAAGAAAGCATAATTTCGAGATTAGTTCTTGTTTTTGATTGTTTCAACCACTCTTTTTAAGTTTCTTATGTCGATTAGGTCAAAAGGGTAATGTAAAACAATTCTGACCCAACGGAGTGTTTTGTTTGTTTGTTTTGTTCTGTATGTAAAGCCAAAAACAAGGACCGTGAAGCAGATTTGGTGTCGGTTGAGTCCGCGGATAATACAGCCAAAGAAACTGAAGTTAACTCTGGTTTAAGTGATGATGAAAAATCTGATTCAAATGCTTCATTAAGACACCAACATAATAATGGTCAAACAGAGACTTGGGATGTTCACAGTGATCCTAGTTCCAAACTGAATGATGTTAATTCTGGTGATAACGATTCTCAACCGGGTTCGGCTCGGTTTAGGCGAAGAACAACAAAGAGATGCGATTACGAAGGTTTCAGATTCTCCACTTCCAACTATTTTACAGATCCTCTGTCTAGTGATGAAGCAATTGATCAAGACAGAGCTGGACTGGTGAGAAAATTGGATAAGCTAAAAGAACAGCTTCTTCAACCTAAAGAGCAGCAGCTCTCGAGTTCTTCTTCAAGATTCAAAAAGGCTCCATTTGTAAGTTCTTCATATTACCGTCATTATCCAGAACCTGAACCTCCATGTCTTTACAGCAATAACCCTGATGTTTCTCTGCGTGGTCCGACGCATAATCAGTCTCATGTTCCAGTTTATGGAGACCCTCTCGGGATACAGATGCGTGAAAGAACCCTGCAGCCAACTCATCTGCACAACTCAAGACAGTATATTGCTAATAATGGTCATGATTGGTTTGATGCACATCCGAGAAATGGGATGTTACATCAATCAACTTGCTCGTGTTCCCACTGCTATGATCCGTATCATAGAGCTTCAGGCTCAGTGTTTCCTCCCTCAGGATTGCCTGATGCTCTGCATAATGCTGGTTTTTACCCTCATGAGAGAAGTTTTGGTTTTGATACTTCATTGCATAGTCCGAGAACCTTTGTTCCGCATCCTCCTGGTTCTCAATCTCCTGGTCCACAGCTCCATGGAAGATGCCACAGTGGATATGGGGATGCGCGAATGAATGCTATCTCTCGTGTTCGTTCCCGTAAAGCTGTATCATCTTCAAGTGGTTCTCGCCTAATCCACCCTGTGGCTGGTGGTGCACCGTTTATAAACTGTAAAAACTGCTTCAAACTTCTGAAATTGCCAGACAAAACAGATTCTGTGACGAGAAAGCAACAGAGACTGCGGTGCGGAGCCTGCTCTTGTGTAATAGTTTATTCCTTTGTTGATAAGAAACTCGTTCTCTCTACCGATCCTGCTTCAGCAAAAAAAGCAGAAACTCGTAGTAGGCTGAATTGGGTAACTTCTGCTAACTTCTCTTCTGATGACTATGATGATATTACTGCTTACGAGTTCCATGCAATGGATAGAGGACTAACCGACGTATCAACTGGTCTGACTTTGAATTCTGACAAAGCTCAAGAAATGCAGACTGCGGATTCTACTTCTCCAAGTGTGTCTGAAGACGAGCTAAGTTCAGACAGTTCAACAGAGAAAGTTACTTCTGATTTACCTCTTCACAAACACTTTGAATACTCTTCCATCAATGTAAGAGACCGGTCTGGGCCAAGGAGTCGAAGTTCTCGTTCAGAACAGGACAGGGTCGTGCTGAGCAAAACAGCCATGAGACAGAACTCTATGAAAAAAGATTCAGTAGCAATTGAGATGGACATTAATGATTACTCTCACAACAATGAAGTGTCTCAAGATTCTGCCAATGACTATACAGATGATCAAGGAAGAGCCAAGAAGGGTGGATTTGCGAGTATTGTGAAGAATAGCTTCAAGGATCTGAAGAAGTCTATACAGAACGAAGGTAGAAGTGATGTCTCAGTAAATGGGCATCCAGTAGCTGAACGTCTGGTGAAAATGGCAGAGAAGCAGGCTGGACCAATCAGGCCAGGAAACTACTGGTACATGAGGTCCTTCAAATCTCATTAATTTTTCTCACCTACTAGCTCTGATGGTTATCTTCTGTCCTGTTGGTACCAGGTACGACTACAGAGCTGGATTCTGGGGAATAATGGGAAGTCACTGTCTCGGAATATTACCGGTAAACGTCAACAAATGAATTGTATTCTTCAATCTCTCTTCATTTTCTTCAGAATGTGTACTAACACTGGCGAAAGGTGACACTTTTCTTACAGCCTTTCATTGAGGAGCTCAATTACCCAATGCCAGAGAATTGTGCTGGCGGAACCACAGGAGTCTTTGTGAACGGAAGAGAGCTTCACCAGAAAGACCTGCGCTTGCTCACTGCCAGAGGTCTTCCACGGGACAGAGATCGATCCTACACTGTTTACATCTCAGGTAGAGTAATAGACGAAGATACCGGTGAAGAGCTAGATAATCTTGGCAAACTTGCCCCAACGTAAGCTTTTCCCCACAAAGCCTATACCATTTCTCTTTAGCCTTACCATTCTAGTTCATGTATCTGAGTTTGATGCTACATGGTCAGGGTGGATAAGCTAAAGCGTGGGTTCGGGATGAGAGTTCCAAGGAGAGCTGCATGAAGAAATTCCAAGAAATGTTCATGAAACTCCCAGTTGTGTTGTTGTACTTGTATCTCTGAACATCCGTGTTTGATTATACTAACACATTCTAAGCTAAACTTTGTTCCAACTCCTACAGAGACTTATAATCAATGTAAAGAATGAGAACGAGGAAAATGAAATATCATTATTGGCAACAAGATTCTAAAACACCAAAAAGATCAGTGTATTCGAAAGCTTCCAAATTCATTATTGAGCCTTATACTACAAGAACTAAGTGTTTCAAATCACATGATTAAACACACCACATTTTGCAGCATCTTCCCATATTGTCTTCTCTCACTTGTTTGTTGAAACATTCTTCTTTTGCTCCCCTTTTGTTACCTGATCATAAAAACTCCATAAGTCAAGACTCCAAAACTAAAATTTTGGATCAAAAATACCAAAAAGATAATGAATTGGTTTTTATGTAATACGGATCAAAGTCAAAAACTTTATTGCGTTGCAATCTGATTTCTGAATTCTGATCCATCAATTGAACCTATGAAAAACAGAGTATTTTCAATTAAAGGATGATCCTTTCACGCCTCAAGGTTCGAGAAAGAGCCAATTACTAACTCATCAACAGTATTTACGATCCGAATAAGATCAAAGGAGGGGGAAAAAACCAGCCAATCTAGATCTAACGATTGAACAAGAGACAGAGAAAGGAGAATACGTTTTGCAAGACGAATCCGACGGCGACGGCGGCAATTACGGCTCCGCCGAGGATAACAGGTGGACCGGACAGCAAACTCCACTTGCGGTAAATCATCCTTTTCTCCTTCTTCTTCTTCGGAACTTTCGTTTTGATCTTCTCACGACTATCTCCTTTTGATGAAATCGACACAAGTCTCTCTGTTCGAGATTGGGCTTGTTACTGTTAGTTTTCAATTGGGCTCAAGGCTCATTATAATATTATTACTTTGAAAGCCTCTGATTAATAATGGTGATTTTAAAATTAACTTCGTTGAATGGAATTATTATTTTCTACTACTGTTTGGGATTTCTCTTTTTCCGATTCTACAGTATTTTGAAAAAATAGGTAGATTTATCTACTTTTTGAAAAATGTTCATCCAAATACATAATTGCATCTTTTTTAAGTTCACAAAGCACTTTCATAACTCAATCATTCTAATGTCTTTCTAACCAAAAGAAATTAACAACTTAAACTAACAAATAAACCTTAATACAATCCTTTCTTTATTAAAATTGTCATAAAGTACAATCCAACTTCATAGAGAAATTCATAAACCCTGCTGAAACAAAAAAAGAAAAGGGCCAAAAATCATGTAAAAATCCTAAAAGCCTAATCTATACTATACTTAAGTATATAATTTACTGCCATCATTACATTGACCAATCATCAAAGGGCAGACCACAACCAATCCTGATCGATAATATTGTCCAACGATGAGAAATACGAATCAGCAGTTTCAGAATTCTCAAGAGAAGCAGGTGCAGTTACAATCTCGCTTGTGATTCCAGATCCTGATGTCGCAGGAGAAAGATCTCCAAAGAAAAGGTTACTTTTCCATTGGCCATTCTCATCAAACTCATGGTTAGGGAAAGAAAACGTTCTGAAAATGTTCTTCTTGTTCTCCAGATCTTCAAGATTTATCATCACTTCTTCGGTTTTCTTCGGTTTCATCATGTCTTCAGATTGCTCTGTGACATTCACTCTGTTTCTTCTTCCTTCTTCGAACATTGAAACAGAGAAGTTCATGTTCGTCGTCGACTTCGGGGATGTGATGTTGTTGTTACAAGTATGGTTTCCGAGGTACTTCACTTCGTAAGCCGAAGGATCTGTGTCTGATTTCTGAACTTGCTTCACTGCTACACAGTTTTGTGTGAATCTATGCGTGCATCTGTAATATGCTCTGTAAATAAACAGAGACATTTAGCAACTTCCCCAAAATAGAAAGAAAAATCAAAACTTTAAAGATTCCCAAAATGGAAGTTAGGGGTTACCTAGGATTTTTGGATCCATGAATCTCTTTTTGTCCATATTTTCTCCAGCAATGGCCATCTTCAATTGAACCATTGTCTTGTCCTGTTGCAACAAAAACCTTAACTTTCTCTGTCTTCTTCTCTGATGTTTTCCTGCAAATCCCCAAAAGTAAAAAACAGAGGAATCAGAACACATGTCCCTTGGAACTGAAACAGAGACAAAGAAAGAAAGAATCAATCTTATACCTTTTTTTGAGCATGATTTTAGAATCCTTGTCGTCATCGATCTCATGGCTTTTTCGTTTAAGTGTGTTCTTGTCTTCGTTGAGGCTCAACATGAAAATAGCATTTTGGTAAACACGGAGGATCTCAGAGATCAAGGTTTTGTTTGAATCAGCAGAAGAAGAAGAAGAAGTTTGTTTGAGATTGCTCATTAACTGATTCGCGAGATCTTTGCCTAGTTCGAGTTCACTGATCACAAGTTTCTCTTCCATCATCATCTTTTGCATTCACTCACTTACAAAAGAGTTTAAGAATCTTTTTTAGAAATTCTCTCTGTTTTTCTTTCTTTTTGTTTGAGTGAGATTGGTTTGTGATGAGTTTCGTGTGTTAGTGTCTGGGGTGTATTTATATATACATGGACGATATGAGATTCTGTGATTGTACTATGTCCTTGTGCTGCTTTTAGTGCTTAGACAATAAGTTCATTTCTTTTTATTTTTATTTATTATTTTTTTGGTTTTTTAAAAAGCTTAGCCAAGAAGAAGTTGTGTGGAAAAGAGAAGGATCTTGGATAGAAATTGTCGTTTGCCCCAAAAAAAAAAAATGTGTAATTGACAAAAAGGTAGGAGACTATTATTTTCACTAGATTTATATATTTTGCTAAATTTGTTTTAGTAATAAATTAATAATGTTGGAATGAGTCTGGTGGGTTACTCGTTTCGGTTAACAAAAGAAAAATTTATACAGTAGTTGCTAATTCAATACCGTATTAGGCTATATATATATTACTATAATCCTTCTTTATCTTATTATTTTCGATCTATAAATTAGACCGAGTAATGATCATATATCAACTACTTATCTATAAAGCGTCAACTAGATCACCCCAATCACAATAGAAGACCCCAAATCTGGTGAGTCTCACTCAACCGGTTTAGCTAATATATCTTATTTTATCTATAAAAATTATTCAAGACGACGAGTGAACCAATAAACTAACTTCAGAGACCTCCCCTGCCGCGTTATTAGATCCGGGTTGAATGTCTTTTGTTTCGCTGACGTGAAGACCGTACGTGATCTCATTCCAATTATTGCGTCATTTCTAATATTACATTCTTTTTTTTTTAAAATGATTGGCTAAATTACACGCTTTTATTTATGATAGAAAACAAATATTTATTTGAATTTACCAACATATAGTTCATTTTGTCAACAAAAAAAAACATATAGTTCATATTTTTTTGTGTGCACCAAACATCTAGTTCATTTATTGCATGTACTCTATAGCTATTCGATTCACATATATATTTTCCAACCATTTCATATAGGATTTTGATTATGTAGTTCGTTATATCTCTAGGGGGGGGTCAAATATCGAAATTATAGTGCCCCTAAAAGCAAAATCAAGAATCTATGGATCAGATCAAACCATGCAGGTGTTGTTTTGAGAAAATAGATCAATGTGTCTTTTTCATTCACACAATTGACAGTGACGTATTTATCATTATTAATACGATTAAATTCGAAACCACGATGATCCATCATCTTGTGGCATTCACCATCGTATTTGAATCAAACAAAAGGATACAACACATACGGAAAGGAAAAAAAAAAAAAAAACAGGTAAAACAAAAAATATGAATCACCAAAATACAAATTTATTAATTATATGTTATAGTACCAAAAAAATATATATATATGAATTTTAAAAAAATCTCGAGACTGATAAGCTGAAAATTTACGCTTACAATTGTCCATTTTGTCTTTTCGTTTAAATTTTACAATTGTCCATGTTATATGGCAGAACATATATCAGTAATGTCGCATGACACTTTTTTATTTTTTTTATTTCTTTGTTTGCTCAAAGAACAAACAAATTTGTGTGAATCTAGATGAAACCTAACCTTATGCATTTGCCATATTCATCGTGCTGAATTCGTCAGTTTAATATTTGTGGACAGTAGATAATATTGATAATATCCACATTACTGTAGTCTGTATGTATCCTATGTTCCTCAGTTATAGAGACTTTGTAGCTTTCTGAGTCCAAACTAATTTTTTGGAAGTAAGTGTCTAGAGGCTGCTGCTTGAACTTAATTAATTACTCAATAGGAAATATAAATTTAATATTTTTCGAACTGAATGTTTATTCTACAACGCGTCTACTGCTATAGTTTAACGCGTCTGGTCAAAAGGAATAGTTTATGACTAACTAAAAATTTAAGTAAAATGGCCGAGTGGCATATGCACATGGCCTTTTAGCGCGGAAAAATAATAACTCTAATCACAATTATCAAATAATTAGTCATGTATGCATATGGACTCTATGAATATGATTAGTGCCTCCTTATATAGGTTAATAATCACTTAACCTTAATCTGGGTTGTTCTTTCTAAACTGATATGACTGATTAGAAATATACAGATTTGTAAGTATCGCAAGTTCGCAACCATAAATAAAATCAATAAGAAAACCAAAAATGTTCCCCTGCGTGTTTCTCTCCCAATTATTTCGGAACATGATTGTGGAAGTATTGTAAACGTTTTGGGTAGATCAATGTAACTTATCACTATACTGAAACCCCAAAAGAATATATCAACTACAATCTGATAGAGATTATAGAAAAACACATATATGTACCAGATTTTATGAGTTATACATGTAACGGTCAAAGACAAACAACAAACACATGATCGAAATTTGCTATAATGGTTCATTTAGCTGCATGCAAAATTTGTATCGATATTTTACATAATTATATGTTAATCAAATATTGGATAAGTAATATTCGTGATGGTGTTTGGGAAAGGAAACTTCCAAATACGAGTTCCTTATCGACAGGAAATTATAAAAACGACTACCACTGAAACAATTCAGAATAGACCATACATGTATCTACCGAAATATAGCCACACTGATCACAAGATATTACTATTTGTAAAAAAAAAAAAAAATGAATATTAAGGTAATTCTAGATTTTTTTTGGGTAATTTCCATGAAAGGTCTTTGGGTGCGTGTTGAACGCCCTTTGGAGACCCACAACATGTCACGTCTTTATGCCGATGGAACATTATTTCTATTTCTATTTTCTTGTTAGCAAATAACAAAACTAAATATACCCAATTTCTTTTTACGTTCATATTATTTTCATTTTAACACAGTGAAAACAAACGTGTGCGGTATGTTTAACATCAACATCTTAATAAAAATTAGTTAAGGGTATTGACTAATTCACATCTACATAAATATTTTTTGTTGTTGGGTCGGAATTCACATTTGTATTTTAATCTGTTGAAATTTATAGTTTTGATTGATAATGTCTAGAACCCCATAGTAGAGACAGGAAAACCATATATTTAGTCTATTTGTCAAACAGATTTTGTTGGATACTCTAATATGATGACATTTTGACCAAATAGCATAAGAGTTTAGATTTATTTGGAAAACTGAAGATTTTAATAGGAGTAGTTGTTTCACAGTGCTGAATGACTTCTCTCTCTTTTTTTTTTTTTGGTCTTCATGATTGGTACACAAATGACTAGCATTATTGCGAAACAAAACTTCACTTTCATAATTGATAAAAAAAAACATATGTAGAATTGATGTTTTGAAGCATAAAATTGTCAGAAATGTGTTTTACCAGTAGATATTAAAGGTTACTTAAGACCATGGACAAAAATAGTAGACTGAAATTTTACAAAAAATCAAATTCGTTGAATATCTTACGACGTGAAAAAAACTACTAGATTTTAGTTCAAATGATATATATAATACTAGTGCACTAATGAAAAATAAAAATACAAATTAGAAGATGAAGAAGATGAAGAGTAAGAATATCTATATTGATGTCTGCCGCATTGAAAAAAAAAATCAAAGTGTTAGTCACGCCAAGTGTGAACACAGAAAGTCCTGTAAAGATGATGAGCATGCACGTGGGAAAACATCTTAGCACTTTCATTGTATTTGTCTTTTCACTTAAAGTTGTCGAGTTTTTCAGCGAAAAAAAAAAAAAAAAAATCTTGGCCTCCCCATAATTATATATTGATTTACATTAGGAAAGAAAAAAAATGATAGAAACAGTGAGGGATCGATCAGAAAATATGGGAACATAAATGGTAAATTACCACGAATTTTTTGACCATTTTTTTCTTTCTATTAATTATCGACTGTAACATAAGTTGCATTATGAAATACAAGTTGTAAATTGTAAGAGCAGTTGCATTATGCTACACCTAGAAGAAATATAAAGGCTATAAACAACACGATCGTTATGAATCAAACATCTAAACATGCATTTGTCTACTGTTGTGAAAACCTGTGTCACCTTACGTTGACCGTTCGTGAATAATTTCATCTCGAAGTCTTTAACTGAATAATGGGCTCTTTAGTTTCTTTTTGGACCCAATAGTAACAAGCATACTCCTTGGGCCATAATTTAGGCCATTTCCATTTTTTCAAAACCTGTCTTTTCTCTCTCTATTCATCTTTGTTTTTTTGTTTGTGAAATAAAAATCTGGACCGTAAGGTAAAAATAGTGACTTATTTTTTGTTTTTTTTTTTCTTCTTTTGTTTGATTTTTTGTTTGATTCAATATTAAGATTTAGAGTTGATTTGAGAAAGACGTAAAGAGTAGAGAAAATTGTGGTTTAGTCTCACTAGAATTACAAATGCGATGATTAGTAGAGATGGATGATAAGAAGTTTGAATCTCCTAAGCAAATTATATTTATATTGATAATTATACATTCCAGAATAGTAATAATCAAGGACAGGTACATTTCCTTTTTTTTTTTTTCTTGTCTTGTGAACTTAGTGGAAAACTTTTTTTATAAATAATACTATTAGAAGAAGGAAAAAAAAAAATCATTTCCTAAAAAACTCTCTTCGTCTGTTGGCGAAAACGACGCCGTGCTTCATAAGCCAATATCTTTCTATCTCCTCCGGCGTCCTCCCCGGGATCCTTCCGGCGATCAACTCCCACCTGCATGCCACGTAGGATAAACTAACAGTCAGTTTCAGGAAAATTACAAAAATACCCTTTATTCCAATAATAACCGGATAAATTTCCTTATTCGGTTAAATTTGCATAGGAACTGAACCACAAAAGTCGTACGACAAATCAAACAGGGTTCAGAAATTTATTTTGTTTCGTACGAATAATCAAAATTGGAGGAAACAACGAAATTCAAAATTGAGAGTTCCATAAACTAAAAAGTTGAAATGAAAAACCGAACCAAAAAATCATGTTAAACACAGTCATTGACAGCTCGGTTAGGTTAGGCCCAAATAATTTAATAGGACAAAAACAAAATAATATAAAATAACGACCGACTAATAAGTTACGACTAGTAATGACTAAATGACTAATAGTAATGACTAGTGAGATATCAAATCAAAGCAGATTGAAAAAAAATATATACTTATATATGAACAATCAGATGCATCGAGAAAGAGTATCAAACCTGTCGCCAACGAGTTTGTACATACGAGAAATGAGATCTTCTTCTTCTTCGGACATCTTCACAGCTTCCCATTCGATGCTACTTACCTCTGAACAAAAAAAAACATTATAAGATCGATCAGAAACTCAAAACATGAACAAGAGATAAAGAGAGAGAGAGAGAGAAAGAGAAATTATCAGACCTTCGGAACAAGAAGCCTTGGCTTTGCTCTGCCTCCGTCGGCGTTTATCCATTCTTTCCGTCTTCTCTGAACGAAACATGAACAAGTAACGTCGTCGTAAACACGAGAGACACAGAGAGAGAATAAATCTCGAGAAACAATAACTTCTTTTGGACAAGCGCTTTGTTTTCTTGGAAAAGAAGAGAGTGAGAAAGAGAGAGGGGGAGGGGACTAGGGAGGGGCTCGAAAAGGTAAAGAATATCAAACTGATTATTATATAACTGCGCGTGTCTGATTTAATTCCTTTGAATAATTTTAAATTTATTTATATTATCATCCAACCCTTATTTTATACTATATATACTGATTATAATAACACTAAATAATTTAGTTCGATAGGAGAGAAGAAAACGAATCTGTATACTGTAGCTCACTGTGTATCTGTGTGTGTTTGTGTGTTGTTGTTGTTGTTGCTCCAACGGCCTGGTTCATTACAAGAGAAGAACGACAGATACAACCATAACTACTTCTATTATTTATTTCGTTTTTATACAAATAACCTTTGACTTGCGGTTGTAAATTTCCTCGTTTTATAAAGAGAGAGACACACAGTTGGGGAAGAACTATAATAAGGAGCCTCTCCTCCTCTCTCTGGCTTTGACTTTTGAAAATACCATAATGTCCCTTATTACTAAGTATATTGAGTATTATTTTTGAATATAACAAGTCAATAATAACCCCCACACAAGTGATATTTGTTGCAAGCCAAAAAAAAAGAAAAAGAAAAGAGAGTGATAAAGTTTCAGATATTGTTTTGAAAGTTTGATATGAGAGGGAAAGTTTGGTAGGAGGACACACACTAAAATGAAAACAATATTATTATAATTAGATGAAAGTAGAAAAGAAATAGAAATAGAAAGAGAGTTAAAAAAGAAAAAAAAATAAGTATATAGTTAGTTCGAGAGAACATATCTCTATGTATCTTTCATATATTCCTTTGGTCTGATAGTAATGTCGTGAAAAGTGGGCGCAACACCCGTATGGTTGTTGTGCGTCTCTCATGGTCCGATGTGGTCCGTAAACGTACTTATTTTTTCCTTCATTAACTTAATTACAAATATGCTTTAACCGCATCTCGATACCGGTTTTTTTTTTTTAATTACATATTTCAAGGTTTTATCTATTCTTACACTTATGGAATTTTAATACCACATTTGTTGTATAACAAACAAAGCTTTGACTCAGAGAAAAAAAGGCATGAATCAGACAAGTATCTAACAACAATTATTTATGATGACATGAGGTGGTTACAGGCTTACAGCTATTAAATAAATAACTAGAAAAGACTTTGAAAAAAATACTTGAGATTAGTTTGCCTGCCCTTTTTAATTTTTAAAAACTGTCTGTTTATTTATAAGATCTGCAGTGCGAAGAGACGAAGATACGTCTATAACAATAATCTATAAGAACAAGATCAATGATGAATAGCTGCTCTATGAAGATTATAAAGATAACTTGAAAAAAGTGAAACAGTTTACTTGTCAATGCTGTTACATCTTAGGCCTAATAAGGCCTGGGCCTTTTGATTGTTTTAAATTGTTAGCTATCCGTCTGAGCAGTTGAGCCCATACTAAAAAAGTCCATTAAATCTGGATAAAGAGAGTGTACGTATACAACACGCACATCTAACCATACGACGTCGTAACATGAACGCAAAAGCCTTTTTATCTATCAATCATCAATCAAATCATTTAATTAATTAATATAATTTGGTCGGTTTAACAAGTGTTTACGTGGTTATAAGCGTTAGCAAGGAAATGGTTTTATGACAAAAGGAGATGATTATGGAAAGTGTTTGACTTGTGCTACCATTTTTTTTTTTTTTTTATTTATGAAACTGAAAGTCTCAAATTCCAAGGCAATAAATGGTCAAGCACCCTCCACGCTCGTCCTCTCTTTTGACGTCACGTGTCTACCACCGCTCTCGTCCGGAATTTGTCAGCATCTGTGCGCCACGAGGCGGTCAGTTTCCCCGACGTTAAAGTTCTCCGGCTAATGATCACACGTGTCGTGTTTTCATTGGATAGTTACTTCAGGCAACAAAACCAACTTTTCGTGACGAACTTTTTTGTTTTTTTGAATTTTATTTTGACGTTATATTGCATTGGTGGGTCCGATGGGATTAATGGAACTAACGTATGGATTATATAATTGGTGTGAAAATGAATGAATGTGTCTGTTTCATTAAAATTCATGCGTTTTTTATTAAACAAGTCCAAGTCACAGATGGGGTTGGTTCACGTGGTCTAGTGCGTGGTTCGTGAATCGTGACGGCTTCAGTTTCTCTTAAGAACATAAAGTACATTATTAAACTGAATTATTTCATTTTCATTATTGCATATAAATGCCAAAAAGCAATTAATACCAACTTGTTTTGATAATTACAATGTTACAAAATACAAAGCCATGTCAGTTCTTTTGAAACGCCCGGCCGTAACGTCTTTCTGAGGGGAAAAGAACACGACGTTTTCTGAGGGGTGTTTATGTTGAACACTGCTGTCTACACAACTATAGAAACGCCAATAGTAAAACTAGTTTACGTCTAGTAAACTGTTTTTTATAAACTAATTTAAAATTATTTTGTTACTATATATGTTTTCGATTTTTTTATACAACAGGTCCTAAATAATTGCACGGGCAGGTCCTCATGTGAGCTAATTATTGTACGTCGGCTAAAAATTAGAGCTATTAGTAACCAATAGTAGTATAGTACTGTGGTGTAAGTTACATGACTTTATTTGTAAAATGTAACAAGCATATTTATGTTGAAGAGAGGACAATAAATTTTAAAAAGAAAAAAAAAAAGAGAATAATGACAAAAGTGTAGCTGAAAATCTTAAAATTAGAGAAAATATACATGTTTAGAGAAATTTACAGATTGATAAGAAAAAAACAGAAAAATTAATTTTCAGAATTGTATGAGACTATAAAAAATATAGAGTAATAAGTAAAATTAATATAGTGGTTATAATATAGATAAATATCGGTTTTTTTTATTTATAATCACAATTGATCTCGATTGATTTTCTAACATAAAATCACGATAATTGAATAATACTTAAATAGATATTTTTTTTGTCATCTCAATTAATCTTTGATCAAACTTTCAACACAAATTACTATACAAATATTTACGATAAATTAATAATTAAATATTAGTTTTTATTTATCATAACGGTTGATGTCAGTGGATCCTCCAACATAAAATCATGATAACGGTTGATGTCTGTCCATCTTCCAACATAAAATCATGATAACGGTTGATGTCAGTCGATATTCCAACATAAAATCACGATAACTTAATAATGAAATATTAGTTTTTGTCGTTATTGATTTAATTCAATCGATCTTTCATAGTAAAATAAAGTAAGCTAGTATATAAAAAAGTATGTATACATTTAAATTGTGTAGAGTTAGTTTGAAAACAAACTATTTAAAGAGGGAATCAAAATATGTTGTATATGATATGAGGATATATTTGTTCTGGATTTAGTTCTTGTTGTTAGAGAAACAAAATGGAAAATAATAAAGTGGTCCTGATGGGAAGTGTAATAAAAATAGAAAAAGAAAAAAGAGATACTATTCCCGGAGACTGAAGAGTACAGTGGAGCAGGTCCATGCCATATCTCGTAACAACACTCACTCAACAACTTGCTATTAGCTTTCACTAGCTGTGTTATATACTCATAGCTTTTCACTCAACAACATATATGCAATCTCTATACAAATATGTAAATAAGTTTTGTTGTAAAAGGAAACTCTGAGCTAATAGACAAATCGGTAAAAGTCTACAAATTATTCCATGTATTGTAAGAAAAACACCAAAATTATGTTCAAACTGTATTAAATGAGAAATAAAGTACATTACCCTTTTTCAATTAATATACGTACTTAAAAGTAGAAATAAATTAAAGTTCAATTAAACCAAAAATCCGGTTTTAATTTTTTAACCCAAAACATTGATTAAAGTAAGAAAAAAAAAAGGAAGTCGAGTGTGTAATAATATATAAACGTCGTTTGTGGTGAGAGTGATTCTTTTACTCCCTTCCCAAGCGGACGTCGCCGTCTCTACTGCTTCTTCTTCTAACTCTTAGCTCCAACCTTTTTTTTTTTTGTTTTTCTTCAATTTCAAGCTCCTTACCTGTGTAATGGCGTATAGCTAAATCTCTGGTTAACTCCGGTTATTAGCGTTTTTTTTTTCTCTCTTTTTCTCTCTTTCTACAAAAAAAAATCGCCGGATCTTGCTTGCACGAACTTCTCCGACGCATCTTCTTCCTCAGAGTTTGCGTCGTTTTTTTTTAAAAAAAATCCATACTTGTTTTCTGGGAAAATTCGTGTTGTGTGTTTTTGACTATAGGTCTGACTGAATCTTAGAGTCGACGAAGAAACCTGTGTTGGGAGTGTAGCTTTAATTTTATAGGTGAGACAACTTGGATCTTTCTTCGATGATGATCTTGCTCGTTTGACATTTTCTTTTCTGTAATTAGAGTGTAAAAAAAAATATGTTCTTTATATTTACAGCTTTTTTTTTTTTGCACACCACCATCTCATGTTCGGCTTAGAATTCTATTAGGATGTACTTCAATTGTACTTAACTAAAGAAAGAAGATGACTTTTGTGTGTTTAATCAGGAACTCTCTGTCTAGATCTGTTCGATTTCTGGAGTTTAGGACTGTTTGATTAGGATGCAGACAGGACCATGTTGTGTTTTGGATTACTTGAGATTTACCATCTCTCAACAGTTCATCGTATTGAACTTTTTTTTTTTTTTTTAATTGTGAACTTCTTTCACTCTGTTATTAAGAAGGTTTGATGATGATGAACTATTTTTGTTTTGTGTGCTCTTAATAACTTATTATATAGTTTGAAGATGGTAACTTTATGAATTAATTAATTTATTATTTACTTAGATTCTGCTGTGTGTGTGTGTGTGTCATTTTGATGATTCCTAATAAACAATGTTAAAAAGGATTCACTTTTCATTCTGCTGGCTTAATAGCTTATCATTAGCAGTGTGTCAAAGATGCTTCCTTTTTTAATCATTCTTTTTTTTTTTTTCCCTTACATGGTGAATTAACAATTTGTGTATTATCCAGGTTTTTGTATTTTGGTCAACAACATTAGAACAGGCGTGCGGAGAGATGTTGAGCTTTCTAGATTCAGTTATTGTGAACATTGTTATGGAGAATAGTTGGTGAACATATAAGGATTCGTGGTTTTTATACTCTGCTCTAATGAAGAACGAACAGGTTCCTCTGTAACACTGTCTACCAACTTTTTTTTCTTATATATAATATTCTCTGTTGAAAATTGATTGTTTTTGCAACTTTTGATATTCCAAGTAACAGTTGCTTGTTCAATTTCTATAACACTGTCCAATGATTAGAAAGTATTGGTATGCTTGATTGTAAGAAAATGTTGTAGGCTACTTCAGCATTCATGTTTTCAGATTTTTGCCAAGAAGTGAAAAGTAAAAGAAGGTTTTTTTATTGGATTACAGATCACACAGGAGTTGCAGTCTTCCACCAAAGGTGAACAGAAACTTAAACAACCAATAGAAGCTCCTGTACAAGATTCTGGTTCTGCATCTGCCTCAAGTAATGACGGTAGGAAAGTTTCAAGGGAAGATATTGAATTTGTAAGAACACTTTGCCCACCTTCCCCTATATATATATACTTTCTTGTATGTTTCTATCATTTGATAAAAAAAGAACCATATTCTAAATGGTTGATGCAGGTCCAAAATTTGATAGAAAGATGTCTTCAGTTGTACATGAGTAAAGATGAGGTCGTAAAGACCCTCTTGTCCCGTGCAAGGATTGACCCTGGATTTACAAGCTTAGGTAGTTTCACCTGTGCTTTTGGATATTAAACATTACCAAGGTAACATTGTGTAGTAACTTTTTTCCCTTTATGAAAACGTTCTTGTGAATTTTAGTATGGCAGAAGTTGGAAGAAGAAAACGCCGAGTTTTTCAGGGCATATTACATCAGAATGAAACTTAAAAGGCAAATAGTTGTCTTCAACCATTTGCTTGAGAACCAGTATCAGCTCACGAAGTATCATGCACATGGGAAAGCTCCTATGGTGGTCCCGATGCAGAACGGGATTCATCCCATGGCACCTGGTAAGTTCAACTCCTTAAATCACTTGCAAACTTGTTCAATAATTTGCAAAGCTTTTCTATTTTGTGTTTCACTCTTATTAAACACTAATGTTTGCAACGCAGTGAACAACATGCCCATGGGATACCCAGTACTACAACCACATCCTCAGATGCATGCTCGAGGTCATCCCCATCTTGATCCTATGGGTGGAGTGTCAAGCTGCCATGTGGTTAGTGGAATCCCTGCACCTGCTAATTTCCAACCAATGAGGATGAACTCAGGGAATGAGTAAGAAGTATCTTTGTGCTTTTTTTTCTTGTTTATTTTCTGGTGCGTTAGACTTGAAACTAATTCCCACAGCTGTTTCTGGTGCTTGTTGTAGTATGGTAGTAGATACAACCATGGCTGAGCCAACTCCAATGATTCCACCAAGCAGTGGTATGTCGGATGTGCCAGTGAGTCCAGCTTCTGCAGCGTCAGGCGGACACTTTCCATTTGCTGCTTCAGATATGCCAGACATGGGAATGGACACGGCAGCTCTTGATTCTGCTTTCACATCTGATGTCACAACTTCAGTAGGGTTAGAACTTGGATCAGATGGAGGAGCTGGAAGTTCTAGAGACCCTCTCAGGCCGTTTGATCAGATACCTTGGGACTTTAGTCTCTCTGACCTCACAGATTTGTCAAATCTGGGAGGTAAGCTCTCTTTATCCAAAGCCATTGCTAGTTTTAGCTCAAAAACTTTAAATATACGTAGGTTGGTGCTCCATATCATCCAAGTAAATGTCTCATAAATGGAGTTATATACTTTGCAGATTTAGGAGCCTTAGAAAACTATCCAGGTTCTCCTTTTCTTCCATCCGATTCTGACCTTATGCTCGATTCTCCCGAACAAGATGAAATAGGTAAACATTAACTCTTCACTCTCCATCCAAAAGGATCGATGGATTGGAAATGATGTGTTTCAGACTTGGTTTGCTTATAGATTGTAACTAACCAAGATCTTCGTTTTTATGTATCCCGTAGATGAATTCTTAGTGGATCCGGTCCCAGAACCTCCATGTCCTCAGTCAGAAGAAGACAAGTTGTAGATTGGCCCGCCCAGAAGTAATCTCCCAAACCAATGTTAATGGTCCTGTCTGCATATATTATGTAATTAAAGGTTATGTTTCTTATAAATCTCTCAAGTCTTTAATGTAAGGTCATGTTCACATCTAGCAAGCAAGCTAAATGATCTCTTTTCTTTTCATCTTCTAATGTTAATGGGGATAGACTTAGATTAATTGGTCAGTGTTGTCCTTTATTTTGGGACTCTGCAAGCATGTTGTAGAGTCCCCCTATCATTGTATAAAAACATCTTCCAATAATCTATGTTCTTGTTCAAGTAGTCCTTTCTGAATGACGTACCCGGAAAAAGTTTAAAAAGTCACTTTAAGACTAAACAACTAAACATCCAAACGAGAATTTTAAAACTTGTACAATTTGTAATAGAAAATCATTTGAATTTTTTATTTATTGACATATGTAGTAGACTAATCAACAATTGTGGATTCAGAGAGATGCAAGCAGATGTTCGTAAAATTACACCCATGACTATACATAGTTACACTCATGAGTAGTATATGTAAATGGTAGCGACCGACGACGATGTATACAACACATACAAGTTAAAATCACCAATAGTAGCATGGAATTTGCTATCAAAGTAGGAATACGTACGTATTTAGTATTCGTTCTCAAGGAAAAAACCAAACTTTGGTTGGAAATGTAGTTTTTTTTTTTGTTGGGTTGACTGACTAAGTCTTCGTCAAAAGTCAACTCTATCCTTTTTCCTACAATTATTATTATTAAATAGTACTTTGTCTTTTCTTGTGTTCCAGACTCATTTGTTCTTCACTTGTTCGTTTTCAATGTATAACAACAAGTGCATCAATTCAAAGTAGTAATATCACCACACCTTCGCCTAAAATTAGAACTCTATCATTATCTCTCTTTTCTTCATCCTATTTCAGGAATATAATTAAAATCCTCTGTTCACTTTGTATACTAAAGATCCTCCTCTCGAGTCAAGGTTTTAATCTTTAGAACTTTGGTCTTCATTTCGCAACTTCTTTCAACTTACAAATATTGTATATTTACTCTGTTTTCGTCAAATTACTCTGTTTTTGTCAGCTGCTCTCCTTTTTTGTTTCCCCCGCAGGTTGAAGAAAACAAGCAGAGATGATAGAGATGATGAATCCCCAAAGAAACAAATTCGTAAGGTTTGTATCAATTCTCTCCTTTTTGATTTTAGTAGTGTATGGTTTGATAACTACGAGTTTACGATGAAGTGATATTGATTTAGGTTTAAGGGAGATGATGATGAGTATTTGACCAACACTACTACTACAAGACCATCAGTAACTTCAGTTATGAGAACTGTTAGACGAAGCTTCGAAAAGGGCTCAGAGAAAATCAGAACCTTTAAGGAGCCACTGAGCTTTCATTCACAGAAGATTAATAATAATAAAAACAAGAAGAAGATACTAAGAGTGATGAATCCAAACGACTCTTATCTTCAAAACTGGAACAAGATCTTCTTGCTTCTCTCTGTTATTGCTTTAGCCTTTGATCCTCTGTTTTTCTATATCCCTGTGGTAAACCCCGACAGTTTCTGTCTTTACCTAGACAAGAAACTCCAGACAATCGCTTGCGTTTTCCGCACTTTCATCGACGCTTTTTATGTGGTTCACATGCTGTTTCAGTTTCATACCGGTTTCATCACTCCTGCTTCTCGTGGTTTTGGAAGAGGAGAGCTTAATGAGAATTCTAAAGATATTGCCTTAAGATACCTTCGCTCATACTTTTTAATCGATCTTCTTTCGATTCTGCCTATCCCGCAGGTAGTTGTCCTAGCTATTGTTCCAAAAGTGGCACGACCATCCGCGCTGGTAGCAAAAGAGCTGTTGAAATGGGTTATCTTTTGCCAATATGTTCCGAGGATAACACGGATCTATCCGCTTTTTCAAGAAGTAACAAGAACTTCTGGTTTGGTCACTGAAACTGCTTGGGGTGGAGCTGCGTTAAACCTATTCCTCTACATGTTAGCTAGCCATGTAAGGAAATAGTATTCTTTCTCTTTGCTTTCTTTACTCAACTTTATAATGTTTACACAAATTTTGGATTGGTCAGGTTTTTGGGTCGTTTTGGTACTTGATTTCGATAGAAAGAAAAGATAGATGTTGGCGTGAAGCGTGTGCTAAGATACGGGACTGCACTCATGTAAACTTATACTGTTCAACAACACCAGGGGCAGACAATAGGTTGTTTTTAAACGGTTCTTGTCCGTTGATCGATCCGGAAGAGATCAAAGACTTGACGGTTTTCAACTTTGGTATATTCGCTGATGCGTTGCAGTCTGGAGTTGTGGAGTCAAAAGATTTCCCCAAGAAGATTTTCTATTGTTTCTGGTGGGGTCTCCGCAATCTTAGGTTTGTCACATCTAAAACTCCTTGACCTCAATCTTATCTTATGATAATCTTAGGTGTTTCTATTGATCAATCTTATCCTTTATGCATGTGTAGTGCTTTGGGCCAAAACTTGAAGACGAGTACCTTTGAAGGAGAGATCATTTTTGCGATTATCATTTGCATCTCTGGACTAGTCTTGTTTGCTCTACTCATTGGAAATATGCAGGTAATTATATATTCTCTTCTTCTTTGAGCTCAAGCTCTCTTTAAGTAGGAATCCATATTGTTAAAGATTTTTATATGATTTGTAGAAATATTTGCAATCAACTACTGTAAGAGTTGAGGAAATGAGAGTGAAAAGGAGAGATGCAGAGCAATGGATGTCTCATCGGATGTTGCCAGACGATCTGAAAAAACGTATCCGTAAATACGAACAGTATAAATGGCAAGAAACCAAAGGAGTTGAGGAAGAAGCTCTTCTCTCTAGTCTTCCAAAAGATCTCAGAAAAGACATTAAACGCCATCTTTGTTTCAAATTGCTCAAAGAGGTAACCTTTTCACCATAACTACGTAATAGTAATAAAACTTAATCCTCTTGAAACTTGAATTCAATTTATATTTGTTTTTGTTTTATTTTCAGGTGTCTTGGTTTCAATCTATGGATGATCGATTATTAGACGCTCTATGTGCTCGTCTCAAAACGGTTCTTTACACAGAGAACAGTTACATTGTGCGTGAAGGTGAACCAGTGGAAGACATGTTGTTTATAATGAGAGGAATTCTAATAAGTACAACGACTTATGGTGGCAAAACTGGTTTCTTCAATTCGGTTAGCTTGGTTGCTGGTGACTTTTGTGGAGATCTTCTCACTTGGGCATTAGATCCTCTCAGTTCCCACTTCCCTATCTCTAACAGAACCGTTCAAGCTCAGACAGAAGTCGAAGGCTTTGTTCTCTCAGCTGATGATCTCAAGTTTGTCGCTACTCAGTATCGTCGCCTTCATAGCAAGCAAATCCGACACATGTTCAGGCAAGACTTTCAATTGAAAAAATGCATGGTGATTTAATCATATATATTTGTGTGATTGAATGTGTAGGGTTTTACTGTTTTGATCTCTTAATTAGTCGGATAGTTTCTCAAGTTACATTCAACATAATAACCCTAAAGATTCATAACCTACCTTCTAACTTATTTCTCAAGTTACCTTTGGTTTTCTTATTAATGTAAACAACTTTTTATTTCCAGGTTTTATTCGGTGCAATGGCGGACATGGGCAGCATGTTTTATACAAGCAGCATGGAAGAGATATTGTAGAAGGAAGCTCTCAAAGGCTTTACGTGAAGAAGAAGGTAAACTACATTGCACACTTCAGAACGATGATTCAGGTGGCAATAAAGTTAACTTAGGTGCTGCGGTTTATGCGTCGAGGTTTGCGTCTCATGCTCTGAGGAATCTTAGGGCGAACGCAGCACCACGGAATTCTAGATTCCCTCATATGCTATCTTTGTTGCCTCAGAAACCAGCTGATCCTAAATTTCCTATGGATGAAACCTAATTGGGTTAATTTACAGATAGAATAGGCCAATAAGATAGGCCAACAAGTAATCAGTGTGATCATTAGTGATGATATTTTAAACAATTATGTAACTGTGTTTGTATAAAATCGTCAATAAAATTTTCTTACATTTATTTTAGCTACTAGGGTGATTTGGTGACCATGACGTTTTATACCGACTTCTATAACAAGCATCGCGTCTCTACTAACGTCATCGACTCACTACTAACGCGAAGCATAAAATAGCATATATCATATACTAACAATACTAATGTCCATAGTTTCATATCCCATATCCTCACCAAACAATACTAATGTCCATAGTAGTATATATCATATAAATTCTTTCTTTTTTTTTTTAAATGACAATCCAAACTTTTTATTTTAGATAATATTTAATAAAGAATAAAATGAGAGAAAATCATACCATAAGAAAGGACCAATGGTTCTGGCTCAGTCTAGCAAGTATGATGATACAAATGCAATTCACTATAAAATGAAGAAAAATGAAATAAAATCAGCAAATGAGTCAACAAAGAAGTCAACTTTAATAATTAAAATTATAAAGACAACAACGTTTGAGTATTTGTTTATGATCACTCTGTTCTTTATCATAAAAACGACAATGAAAGCGGTAATCAAAATTAATTGACTAATTAAAAAATATAGAATTAGAGGGAATAAAATAGAAATATAACAATAATGATGAACAGTGTAAGTTGGAAAAAATCAAGAAAATCATGTTGTATATCAATAAGAATAAAGATTCTAATTTATTAAGTAACAAAAGTCAAAACAATAAACCAAGATATATGAATATCAACCATAATGAAAAAAAAAAAGAAATCGAAAAAAGTTATCATTGCCACCATGTTAACACAAATATATTATCTTACACACTTAAATCTAAATAATAAAGAAATCAAAGATAGTCAATATATATATATTTTTAAATTATGGTATAAAAGTTTACCATGATTTTTAAAAAGGTACAAGTTTGAACTATCTAAATCATGTAATAATATATTAAATTTTTGGTATTCTCAATCTTGTAATCTAGATTAAGATAAAAAAATATTGAGGAAAATACAATAAAAAATTGTACAAAGTTTGTTTTGGTGGTCTATGATTTAATGAACTTGTGAAAATGACATTCACCAATTTGAGGTATGTACATTTTGTAACTGTTAGTATATTTTATTTATATGCTAAGCTTTCTTCAGTTCACATCCAAATTTATTTATTTTGTTTTCTCGTAAATTTTTTTAATAATTACCATTTATTTGTGTTTGAATATTATTATTTTATTTATTTTTTTCTTATAAAGGTGTAATTTCTCATAAAATAGATTTTTCAAGCGTTTCCTTATAAACAATATATTTGTGAATTTTCCTTTTTTGGTAACACAAAATTAAAACATGGTTTATATCAAAAATGTCCAATTTTGTTTTAGCATGACTTATGTGTGAAAGAGACATGGTAGAAGAAAGCTCTCAAAGACTTTATTTGAATTCAAACATATTAATGGAACTAAAAGCTGACTTTATTTATTTTGATCGATTATCTGTTTAGGTGCTGAATAAAATAGAAATTTAACTAGCGTTATTACAAACGCGAAAACCCCTAAATTCTTTAGAAAGTCATGTTATTATTTATGTACATATTGAAAACAAATTTATGAGATTATATGTAAATTAATTAGAATAACTATCGAGTACCGCCGAATAACTCAAAAATTCCAAACAACTGAACCGAACTAGATATATTTATTAATTCCGAACTGACATGTTTGTACATGGGCAAGTTGTAAGTATAAAATTGGATTTTGTAAAATAATTTGTTTGTATTGCAAGTTGCGGAGAAACGAGAGTGAACCCCACCATAGACTTAACTTTCTGGTCGATAATCTCGTCGTTTAGCTATACTACCGGCTACCGCAGCCACCGGTTTAGTAGGAGAGGTTGAAAATTCTACATCCCACAGTTTGGTAGCTTCTACTTTTCGAATCTTCGTAGAAGCTTGGTTAAAGCTTGGGAACATCTTTAAAAAATTTTAAAATTTCTCAATGGATAGTGTACTATATATATAAGCTCCTTTTGGTTTCTAGTCTAGTTCGATATATACGGCCCAGTAGATTTCATTTTTTTGTGTGCAGATTGAGCAAGAGTAAGAAACTACATATACATACATGAATCATCAGAGGAGTAAATTTGCAAGGTAACCTTCTTTGAGTTTTGATGAACTAGCTTGTATATATATTCGTATACGATTTGTTGCTGTAGTGATCATCATATCTTGTTGATACAGATTTGATACTAGGAGTTTTGGGAGATCTGTTGATGGAAATTTGAAAAGTGTTAGAGGTCGCTTGAAGAAGGTTTACGGGAAGATGAAAACACTTGAAAACTGGAGGATGACTGTGTTGTTAGCTTGCACCATTGCTTTGGCTATTGATCCTTTGTTTCTCTTTATCCCTCTGATTGATTCCCAAAGATTTTGCTTCACTTTCGACAAGAAGCTTGGAGCTGCAGTTTGTGTTTTGCGTACCTTTATCGACACATTCTATGTGATTCACATCATCTTTCATCTTATCACCGAGCTCATTGCTCCTCGTTCTCAAGTATCTTTAAGAGGGGAGTTAACTGTTCATTCCAAGGCTATACGGAAAACACGTCTCCTCTTTCACTTCATTGTTGACATTTTCGCTGTTCTCCCCCTTCCTCAGGTGTGTTCACTAATTCCTTTATATATATATATATTAATTAATTTGTGACATATATATATATTCTTTTATTAATTAGTGATGTGCTAATTAATTAGTTGCAAAATCTTGTTTGTAGATATTGGTTCTCACTCTCATCCAACGGTCTGACTCTCTAGTGTCAAAGAAAATACTCAAGTGGATTATACTTTGTCAATATCTACCAAGAATCGTTCGTATCTATCCGATTTTCAAAGAAGTGACAAGAGCTTCTGGTACGGTAGCAGAGTCAAAGTGGATTGGAGCTGCTTTAAACTTTTTCCTCTACATCCTGCACAGTTATGTAAGTCTATGCTCTCTTGCTCCCACTGCTATTGTTTTTTTTTTTCTTTCTTTCTTTGTTTTGTTATATGACAACAAGAATTGTTACAAAAATGGCTAGGTGTTTGGGGCTTTCTGGTACGTGAGTGCGATAGAAAAGAAAAGCAAATGTTGGCATGACGCTTGTGCTAGGACATCCGGATGCAATCTCACTGATCTGTTTTGTAGACGAGGTGGCGGAGACAATAGTCGTTACCTGAACACTACATGCCCATTAATCGACCCCGCCGAAATTACAAACTCCACGGTCTTCAACTTTGGAATGTTCATTGGTGCATTGAAGTCAGGGGTGGTAGATGTAGAGCCAAGGGATTTGCCAAGGAAGTTTGTATATTGCTTTTGGTGGGGTCTCCGAAATATTAGGTTTGTACATCTAAACTCTATGCTCTGAGTTATGACCCGCTTAATACATTACCCACTTGTCCTCAAAATCATAGCTTAAGGAACTCGCTCTTTAACGATTACAGTGCTTTGGGCCAAAATCTGGAGACAAGCAACTCTGCAGGGGAGATCTTTTTTGCTGTCATCATCTGCGTGTCTGGCTTACTCTTGTTTGCTGTGCTCATTGGAAACGTTCAGGTAATGTTCATACCTCAGAAACTAGATTTCTATCTCTCATACATATTTTTGAATTTTGTTGTTGGTGATGATATATCACAGAAGTACTTGCAATCATCTACGACCAGAATAGATGAAATGGAGGAGAGAAAGAGAGACACGGAAAAATGGATGTCCTATCGGGTGATACCAGAGTATCTGAACTATGATGCACGGGTACGTCTATTTGGTAGCCGTTCCCGTACCGGGGACATGTTGGGGACGGAAACTCTACGGGGACTCTATGGGGACGCCTTAGATGCTTTAGGGGAAGATAACATCGAATTTTTTGATATTTGCATCCATTTCATTTCATTCAAAGCACTCTTATCATAAGCATATTTTCATTTCTTTATGTTTTTCTACTTTCTAGACTCTTTTCCCCTCTCTCCTTTTCCCATTAGCTTTACTAATCCCCTCTTATTCAAGGTATGGGTATATTTTCTTATATGTTTATTGAAGTACCCAAGCCGTACCCGTATCTACTAATTTTTACTTTGCCGTTTTCCGTCCCCGTTTCTGTACCCGATTCCTGTTCCCGTACCCGTTTCAGTGCAACTTAGTATCTGAAAGAACGTATCAGGAGATACGGAGATTACAAATGGCGAGAAACGAGAGGCACTGAAGAGGAAGCTCTTCTCGGTAGTCTTCCAAAAGACCTCAGACTCGAAACCAAACGCTATCTTTACTTGAATATGTTAAAGCGTGTAAGCTCCCTTTTCATGATTGATCTCTGGCTCTGCTGATCACCTAGGAATAGTTGTTAACTTATAGCTTTTGAACCTCACAGGTTCCATGGCTTGACGTCATCGATGGTTGGCTACTAGAAGCCGTGTGTGACCGGGTGAAGTCTGTGTTCTACTTAGCGAACAGTTACATTGTGAGAGAGGGTGACCCAGTTGAGGAAATGCTTATTGTAACGAGAGGCAAACTGAGAAGTACAACCGGACCTCATGAACTAGGTGGCTACTACACTTGTTGTAACCTCAAAGCTGGTGACATATGTGGAGAACTTCTCTTCAATGGTTCTCGCCTTCCAACCTCAACTAGAACCATAATGACTCTTACCGAAGTTGAAGGCTTCGTTCTCTTGCCTGATGATGTAAAGTTTGTGGCTTCTCATTTAAATTTATCTCAAAGACAGCAACTCAAACAAACATTCAGGCAAGCTTCAAAACCAAAGTAGTAGTAGTTAAGATTTTGTTACTACCTTAAATAACTGCAGCAAGACTAAGATTTTGTTACTACCTTAAATTTCCCATTTTTCAGGTTCTATTCACCGCAATGGCGCTCATGGGCGGCATGCTTCATACAAGCGGCATGGAGGGAACATTACAAAAGGAAGCTTTCTAAGATCTTACGCGCCAATGAGAATATTCCACAAGGCACACAACTCAATCTTGAATCGACGCTTTACGTGTCGAGATTTGTGTCCAAAGCTTTGCAAAATCGACCAAAAGATAGAGCAGATTGTTCCAGCTCTCCTGATATGCCACCTCATAAACCAGCTGATCTCGAGTTTGCAACGGATGAAGCATAGTGTATCTTAGAAGGATGTAATGTAAAGACTCAGTATCTCCATGTAATGCCTTTACATCTCTGTAGTTATTGTCAAATGATTGGGCATCACATAAGGTACAAAACAAAAGAAAAAGAATTAAAGATGTGTTCAGATAAAACCATCATTCAAAACCTGAAAAAAAAAAAAAAAAACAGAACAAAACAAGTTAGAAACCAAACCCAATGATGTCCTGGTGTCTCCACGATCTGCATCAAGGAGAGATATATATTTTCAGACTTAAGCGTAGCACCTATGAGACTTGAAAAAAAAAAAAGACATTGAAAACAATAACTAGTTGAAAAGGACAAAGTTTAAGAACAAACTAGTCTAGGAAAGAATTTGTGGATCATCTCTCTCATATGAATGTATGTGAACACAGGAAACAGAGGACCAACGATATAGCCGATATTAGATTTATGGATGCAAGATAACCTGAAAGTTAAAATTCTGATATCACATACGCACTCCTACAATGATTTCTCTCCGAACCTCCCAGACAGTAATCCCGTTGCCTCTAAGATCTGCATCAAAGAGGGACATAGATGTTTTTAGTGCAGAGAAGAGAAAAACTATCTGCATCCTCCAAAATCTATAATAATAGAGCGAAGAGAGGTAAAAATCATTTGGTAAACTATTTCCTTTTTTTTTTCCATTTATTCTTTGTTTTTTTTTCTAACAAGTATTAGTTAACTTATGTTATACTGGTAAACATGATTTTGTTTAAGTTCATGAGTTTTTTAGAAAGAAGAAAAAGCAGAGAGATACTGCGTGTTGCTGAATAATAGAGAAAAATGGAAAACAAACAAAAGTATTAAAAACATGACTTGCACATTGGAGTGACACATAGTAGACTAGTAGTACTATATATAGGGCCCTATATATATATATAGCTTCTGTGGTATCGAAGACGAGAGATGCATCTAACATCAAATCCTGCATAAAGGAAGAGATACCGTATGAAGTGTCAGACACTCAGACAGACTTGCAGCCAAAGCAGAGGACAAACAAATTAAGGAATAAGAAAAAAAAATGGAAAATACCTCTCAAAAACCAATGATACTACAGAGCTTCATTAAGAATGCAATCTGTAAAGTTCAAACAAAACAGAGAAAAATAATTAAAAGTACTTAACAAATTAATTTAGTTTAAACAACAAACAATGGAAGTCGAGTGATATAATAATACCTTGACGACGTTGCCACAATAACCAGAACGTGCTAGGCAGCAGAGAAGTATTAGCTTAGCTACATAAAACACCGTATCAAAAGTGCATAAGGACAGAAGACGGAGAAACAAAAGTGTAGCAAACAATTTGATTTTGTGCTTCAACAGCCAACTAAAGCATTGATCTGTAGGGTTCAACAAAAAAACAAATTCCACCCATCAGTTATGAATGTTCAAAAATTCAGCATGCAGGATCAGTTTAAATCATTTGGAAGATATATGCTCTCTCACCTATTCCCTCAGAGAGAATCTCGTCAACACTTCTTGATTGACCCACCACCACATCCTACATATAGTAAAACAGTGAGGCAACAAAACCAAGCAGGGATGGAACTTGATGAGCTGTAATAGTAATTATATATGTACGTACCGTTATCTTTGTTTCGCGGCGGATGCAAGTAATCCCAGTCTTAAACTCGACTTGTTGAGTCTGAAGTAGGACCAAGTTTTGGAGGTAGGGAGATATAATACAAATGTCTTTGGAGAGGATTTGGAGTTGGTCTGTGTGTGGATAATATTTGAACAACCACATCTTATCGTCATAGAAAACAACATTCCCTTGCTTAGAGAGAGTCACTGGCGTGAAGGACCTAGACTCCACCAAACCGAGAGAAGCTAAACTAATGGAGTGAGAATTGGTCCAAGTTTCTTCTTGTGCATCCATAATCCATATGTTTAGTACGTATTGGTGAACAGGATGGGATTCAGGAATGGCAATGGCAAGACGATCACCAATGTTGACAATCTGTGCTTCAGACATGATGCCCTTGGGGAGAGGTGGACGTTGGACATCTCGGAACTCGAACGTGTGGAGATCCAAGGCTAGTATCGTGTAGATGGAACCATGAGGCCTAATTCGTAACCAGTAGATTGATCCGTTGACAGACGCGGATTTTCGTCCGACATCAACCTTGAAACGACGTGGTTTCCAAAGTTTCCGCCATTCACCGGTGTTGACATCAAGAATATCGCAATAGTTAGGAGCACCAAAGATCCTCACTACTTTATAGCTATCCTTAACACTGTCTTTACCGAATCCCATCGCACAATATCCCGGGAAATAAGTCGACCATGATCCTGAAAAGTTTGAAAATATTCAATTACCATCGATCCTATACACAAAACAAAACAATCAAAAGAAAAAAAGTTTTGACTAGCTCATGCATGCATGCATGCATGATTTTTACCGGTGGGAAACGTGGTGGAGTTTGGGCGGGGGTTCAAGAGGGATGGGGAATTGAATCGCCAGAGCTGTCCCGTCGAAGGGTTCAAAACGTCGACCCACTCTGCTTCGGGGAAGCAAACGAAACCGTCGCAATTCATCGACGGTCGTGTCGCGTGGCAGTGTAAAGAGAAGAACTCTTCGCCTCCTTCGAATCGTGACTCGGGGAGGAGACTCGACGAAACGCCGCAGTTGCAGTGGTAAGCGGCCAGGAGAATCTTCCGGCTAGCTTTTGCAAGACTCAGATGTCTCTCTACGAACCTCTTTGATTCCAGTATTGATTTCCATTCTTTCGATACACTTTTGAATCTGCACAGAGATTTCAGGGGAACTTTCAGGAGCAAGTCTTCGAGTACATCGGCAGTGATATACATCGAATTAGGGGTTTCTTCTTCCATTGAGTTTGTTTTCTTCTTTTTACCACATTCATATAGACACTCGACAATCTTCCATAGGTTTCTTCTCCCTTCTTGCATGCTGTTTTTTTGTTTATTTTGTTTCTTTTGGTGTGTGTTTAATTTGAGAACGACAAATCCCTAGTTTTTTTTTTTTCTTTCTAGTTGATGTATATACAACTTTTCTTTGTAGTTGATGTATATACGACAAATCCCTAGTTTTTTTTTCTTTCTAGTGTTTAATATATACAACTTTGACTTTTCTGACTCCTTTGTGCTTTACGATTGGGCTTCCTAGATCTAGTTAAGGTCAATTTTTATTTATTTTCTTACGTTTAGTTTCAGTAAACAGACTAGGTGTCTCTATTTATTTATTTTTTAACCATATTTGACGTTAAGTTTAGTTATTAAAAATACTAGGTGCTTTCCCACGCAACGCGTGGGTTGTGGTGTAGTTGACACTTTCTTGAGAGAATATAACTATGAATTGATTAGAAAGACAAAAAATATAAAAAAAATATTTTTTATATAAATAAAATAAAAATTGAATACAATGTTAAATATATATGATAATTTCTACATTAAAATATAGAATCAAACTTTTACAAGTTACAACACATATGAGATATAACAACATTTGATATTGGTAGGAGAGGAGGAGAGAATGTTTACTATAAGATGGTAATCCAAATTAGATAATGGAGATGAATCTTTAAAAAATAGAACAATGTAATATCTATATATATATATAATACTTTCTAAATTAAAATATAGAATCAAACTCTTATAATACATATGAGATATAACAACATTTGATATTGGTGGGAGAGGAAGAGAGAATGATAACTTATAAGATAATAATCCAAATTAGATAAAGGAGATAAATCTTTTAAAATAAGAACAATGTAAAATATGTATCATGTAGTCTCTAAAATTAAAATTTAGCATTAACAATTTACAATGATATTTCATTTTTTTTACAACCCATACAACAAAAATAAGAAATCAAAAATAACAAAAAAAACGAAAAATGATTTGAGGTATTGTAGAAGAGAATGAGAGAATGTGAAAATGAGATAGTAAAAGAATGTCAATATGAGAGAATGATAGATTGAGAGAATGCTTATTTATATGATAAGAAATGATGGAAATTACATTTAGAACTATGGAGTTACAATAGTAATTTATTGTGTTTGAATAAAATTGAGTGGTAGAATATGATTAATGCATAATTTATTTTATTTTAAATTATAATTTTATTTTAATGTGTGAGTTAAATGTATTGTGTTTATTGGATCTTAAATATTGTTTAAATCAATTAGAAAGCAAAAAAAAATAAAAAAAAAAATTAGAAAACATTAAATGAAAATCAACCAATAAGGAGAAATATATTATAAACAATAATTTTACATGAGAAATATATTAATTTAGCCAACCAAAATATAAATATAAGTTTAGCCAACCAAAATAAATAAAAAATATTAAAATTTAACCAAAAATAATTTCTCTTGAAAGATAATAAGTTAGTAGGAGGAATGAATTAATGTACAATTATTGGATAGGAGTTACATTTGAGTTAAATGGAGTTACATATCTTTAATTATAAATAAATATTTTAATTTTTTATAACCTAAATAAAAGGAATACCAAGTGGCTGAATCAAAATTCACATGATTTGGTTGTTTTTTGATATAAACTCAACACTTACACATAATATTTCAAAATAAAAATATTACTTTTTAAGTGACAAACTAAATTAGTTTTCTTATAAAGTTATATGAATTCTTCAATCTCAATAATTTTTAAAATCCCAAGGATAACTTATATTTTTTTGGTTTTCACTCATCAATTTAATTTATAGTGCTAGATTTCATACTAATGGTTTCATCTTTAGAGAATTTAGTGAAATGATATTTTAAAAATTATATTTTATTTTTATATTTAAGTTCCAGTTGAATATGTTTTGTTTTTTTTGGATCATTTTTTATTTTGATTAAAGACACAAAAAACCAATTGTTTAATTATGTTCTTTTTGTTTTCAAAAACCTCAAATCATAAAAAAAATATAGTATATTGATCTCTGTAGATTTATCAATTGGATCACAAAATAAAATAGTCTTTATAAATGGATAAATGGATAATTATATTGATCTTTAAATATTATATTGATCTTTATAAATTATTAAAAATGATACATGAATATGTGAGATAACCAGAGACATAATAGATAATTACATATGGATCATTTCAACTTTATGATCTTATTGTGTGGTGAATATTGTAAGGAAGTATGAAAATAATGACTTATAAGATGTTAATATAAAATAGAAAATGGAGATAAACATTTTAAAAGATTAAAATAAACATATAAGATATACATATCATACAAACACTAAAACTAAGCTTTTACAATGATATTTGATTTGATTTTTTATAACCCATACAACAACAATAACAAAAAAATACAAAACAAAACAAAACAAAAAAGAGATTTGAGAGTATGTGGAAAAAGATGAGAGAATGAAAGAGTGATAGACAAAGAGAATAAGATAATGAGTATTTATAGAAAGAGAAATGATGAAAAATTACATTTAGAAAAATGAGAGTTACAATTCTAATTTATTGTTTTGTTTTAATACAATTGATTAATTCAACTTAGTGGAGAAATAAAGTTAATGCATAATTTATAGGGAGAAGCTATAAAGATTTCAGTTTTATATTATGTGAGTTAAATGTGAAAATTAATTATTTTTAAATTTGTGTTTTAATATAATTTTTTTTTTGTTAAAATTGCATTGCCAAGTGGACAAATAAGGAGAGACTGAAACCCTACTTTTATATATATGATTTGCTTGTTTCTCTTTACTTGAGTGTTCATTTTTCTTTTTTCTTTAATTTTATTTATTTATTCTTTTTTTATTTGTTTTTATCATCTGTTTGCTTGTTTCTCTTTACTTAAGTCTCCATTTTTTCTGTTTTCTCTAATTTTATTTCTTTCTTCTTTCTTTATTTGTTATCAACATCTATTTGCTTGTTTCTCATTATTTCAGTCTCTATTTTTCTTTTTCATCTAATTTTATTACTTTCCTCTTTCTTTATTTGTTAACATCATCTGTTTGTTTGTTTCTCTTTATTTCAGTCTCCATTTTTCTGCTTTCTATAATTTTATTTCTTTCTTTATTTGTTTTCATCATCTCTTTGTTTGTTTCTCTTTACTCCAGTCTCCATTTTTCTGTTTTCTCTAATTTTATTTCTTTCTTCTTTCTTTATTTGTTTTCATCATCTGTTTGCTTGTTTCTCTTTACTTCAGTCTCCATTTTTCTGCTTTCTATAATTTTATTTCTTTATTCTTTCTTTGTTTGTTTTCATCATCTGTTTGCTTGTTTCTCTTTACTTCTGTCCCCATTTTTCTGTTTTCTATAATTTTATTTCTTTCTTCTTTTTTTATTTGTTTTCATCATCTATTTTCCTTGTTTCTCTTTACTTCAGTATCAATTTTTTTTTTTCTCTAATTTTATTTATTTTTCTTTATTCTTTATTTGTTTTCATCATCTCTTTGCTTGTTTCTCTTTACTTCAGTCTCTATTTTTCTGTTTTCTCTAATTTTATTTCTTTCTTCTTTCTTTATTTGTTTTCATCATCTGTTTGCTTGTTTCTTTTTACTTCAGTCTCCAAGTTTTTTTTTCTCTAATTTAATTTCTTTCTTCTTTCTTTATTTATTTTCATCATCTGTTTGCTTGTTTTTCTTTACTTCAGTCTCCATTTTTTCTGTTTTCACTAATTTTATTCCTTTCTTATTTCTTAATTTGTTTTCATAATCTGTTTGCTTTTTCTCTAATTTTATTTATTTCTTCTTTCTGTATTTGTTTTCATCATCTGTTTGCTTGTTTCTCTTTACTTCTGTCTCCATTTTTCAGCTTTCTATAATTTTATTTCTTTCTTCTTTCTTTATTTGTTTTCATCATCTATTTGCTTGTTTCTCTTTACTTCAGTCTCCATTTTTCTTTTTCTCTAATTTTATTTCTTTCTTCTTTCTTTATTTGTTTTCATCATCTGTTTGCTTGTTTCTCTTTACTTCAGTCTCCATTTGTCTGCTTTCTATAATTTTATTTCTTTCTTCTTTCTTTGTTTGTTTTCATCATCTGTTTGCTAGTTTCTCTTTACTTCTGTCTCCATTTCTCTGCTTTCTATAATTTTATTTCTTTCTTCTTTATTTATTTGTTTTCATCATCTATTTTGCTTGTTTCTCTTTACTTCTGTCTCCATTTTTCTTTTTTCTCTAATTTTTTTTCTTTTTTCTTTATTTGTTTTCATCATCTCTTTGCTTGTTTCTCTTTACTCCAGTCTACATTTTTCTGTTTTCTCTAATTTTATTTCTTTCTTGTTTATTTATTTGTTTTCATCATCTGTTTGCTTGTTTCTCTTTGCTTCAGTCTCCATTTTTCTGCTTTCTATAATTTTATTTCTTTCTTATTTCTTTGTTTGTTTTCATCATCTGTTTGCTTGTTTCTCTTTACTTCTGTCTCCATTTTTCTGCTTCCTATAATTTTTTTCTTTCTTGTTTCTTTATTTGTTTTCATCAACTTCACTCTCCATTTTTCTGTTTTCTCTAATTTTATTTCTTTCTTCTTTCTTTATTTGTTTTCATCATCTCTTTGCTTGTTTCTCTTTACTTCAGTCTCCATTTTTCTATTTTCTCCAATTTTATTTCTTTCTTCTTTTTTTTATTTGTTTTTATCATCTGTTTGCTTGTTTCTCTTTACTTTAGTCTCCATTTTTTTTTTCTAATTTTATTTCTTCCTTCTTTCTTTATTTGTCTTCATTATCTGTTTGCTTGTTTCTCTTTACTTTAGTCTCCATTTTTCTGCTTTCTCTAATTTTATTTCTTTCTTCTTTCTTTATTTGTTTTCATCATTTGTTTGCTTGTTTCTCTTTACTTCAGTCACCATTTTTCTTTTTTCTCTAATTTTATTTCTTTTTTCTTTCTTTATTTGTTTTCATCATCTATTTGCTTGTTTCTCTTTACTTCAGTCTCCATTTTTTTTTTCCTCTAATTTTATTTCTTTCTTTTTTCTTTATTTGTTTTCATCATCTGTTTGCTTGTTTTCCTCTTTATTTCAGTCTCCATTTTTCTGCTTTCTCTAATTTTATTTCTTTCTTCTTTTTTTATTTGTTTTCATCATCTGTTTGTTTTTTCTCTAATTTTATTTATTTATTCTTTTTGTATTTGTTTTCATCATCTGTTTGCTTGTTTCTCTTTACTTCAGTCTCCATTTTTCTTTTTTTCTGTAATTTTATTTCTTTGCTCTTTCTTTATTTGTTTTTTCATCATCTATTTGCTTGTTTCTCTTTACTTCATTCTCCATTTTTTTGCTTTCTATAATTTTATTTCTTTCTTCTTTCTTTATTTGTTTTCATCATCTGTTTGTTTGTTTCTCTTTACTTCTGTCTCCATTTTTCTGCTTTCTATAATTTTATCTTTCTTCTTTCTTTATTTGTTTTCATCATCTATTTGCTTGTTTCTCTATACTTCAGTCTCCATTTTTCTTTTTTCTCTAATTTTATTTCTTTCTTCTTTCTTTATTTGTTTTCATCATCTCTTTGCTTGTTTCTCTTTACTCCTGTCTCCATTTTTCTGTTTTCTCTAGTTTTATTTCTTTTTTCTTTCTTTATTTATTTTCATCATCTGTTTGCTTGTTTCTCTTTACTTCAGTCTCTATTTTTTTTCTCTAATTTTATTTCTTTCTTCTTTGTTTTCATCATCTGTTTGCTTGTTTCTCTTTATTTCAGTCTCCATTTTTCTGCTTTCTCTAATTTTATTTATTTCTTCTTTCTTGATTTCTTTTCATCATATGTTTGCTTGTTTCTCTTTACTTCAGTCACCATTTTTCTTTTTTTCTCTAATTTTGTTTCTTTCTTCTTTTTTTATTTGTTTTCATCATCTCTTTGGTTGTTTCTCTTTACGTCAGTCCCCATTTTTCTTTTTTTCTCTAATTTTATTTCTTTCTTATTTCATTATTTGTTTTCATCATCTGTTTGCTTTGTTTCTCTTTACTTCAGTCTCCATTGTTTATGAAGTCATAATGAAAATACACAATTGTTTTTCGCATTTATTCAGCTTGCTATTATCATATGTTAAAAAAGAAAATTAAAAATTTCCCAAAAGAAGAACAAATATTTATAATCCTAAAGACGTGTACATTTGAACTAAAAGGAAAGTTGGAAATTGTTACAAAAGAAGAACAAATTATATAGATTACTAAAGATATGAATATTTGAATAGATATAATTGCTAAAGATGTGAACATTTGAATAGAAACAATTGTTCGTAAAAAACACAACTGTTTGTAAAATACACAACTCTACATTCAATAAATGCAACTCTTTAAAGAGACGCAACCATATAATTTTTTTGTCAAAAGAATACTTAAATAACATTATTTTAATGAAAAGTCACGATGAAAAGATGCAACTGAATTTTTTTAATAAAAAGTCAAAATTTTTTGAATAAAAAATCACTATGAAAAGATGCAATTGTTCTTTGCATTTATACATATTGCTAATATTATATACAAAAATCTCAACTGTTTGTAAAAGACACAACTCTACATTCAACATATGCAACTCTCTAAAGAGACTCAACCATTTTTTTTTTGTCAAAAGAATAATTAAATAATATTTTTTTAATCAAAAGTCACGATGAAAAGATGCATCAATCTGTAGGACCAAATATTGTTCAACTTTAACCAATGTAATATAGAATTTTCTTTCGACTCTATCATTCATCATTCAACACACCATATTGGTCTTCAAATAGACACCACACCAATATTTTGTAGATTTGACTTACCCTCAAAAAAGTGGAATTTCTTAGTTTTACCATATCAAAATAATACTCATGGTTTTGCTTAAGATCATGAATTATAATGCAATCATTTTTTTAATTTTCGGGTTCAAACTCAACACAATGCAATGTAGACCACGAAATCTGCTACATTTGAATTAGGAATTTGAATACATTGTTAATTTCGCTACATGAATGAATAATGCATAGATAAGTTGCTAGATTGCTGATTCTAGATCAATTATGATTTAACGGATGGTTCTTTATCTGAAATAGCTACAATAAGTTGTACATAAAACAGAGTATTCAAGTCAAATTTGATTCAAAGACAAAGAGATACAGAGAGACTAAAGAAAGCAAAAGCAGATTCACTTCTTGTCATTCTTCTTCACCACGTCAATAAATTCTCTCATCAGACATGTCAATCTCGCCATAATCCTTTGCTGCTTAGAGACCGTTGTTACTGGAACATCTGGCCACCCAAGGATGCTTCTCAACTTTACTATCTGATTGGACCTCAACTCTATTTGAAAAAAAAAAAAAACAAGTTATCTTGGTATTGCTGTTTTAATTGAACAAGAGAGAAGAGGTTTGCTAAGGAAGATGTATATTGTGAATCATAAGAGTTTAGCTACAGAGAGAAAGAACTTACTCAATAATAATGTGGATACATAGATTCTAGATGTGATCATGTATAAGTATACTGCCTGCAAAAGAAACACAAAACTAAGACTACAATAGTCAAGAAAATGTTTAAGATCAAACCTCACAAAACTCCAGCTTTACCGGTTCAAATTCAAATGTAGCTTGGAGCACGACAAAGATGATGGGAAATGAAGGGAGTCTCTTCATTCTGGATAAAAGACTGCTTCTGTTGTGGATCTATAAAACAAAAATATATCAAAGTTAGTTTGGGTTATGTATCAAATGATATATCTCTACTTTTCCTTTAAACATTAAATTTTAAAGTCCTTAAACCTCTGATAAGAACCAGAAAGTGAAGCCTGCCAGTAGAGGCATGATGTATAAGCTGTCTGAAGTTGAAAGTTCAGGAATCTTCTTAGCCATGGTTGAAATCTGTTTCGAACGTAGAGAGGGAGTCACTAACTCAATATGCAAGAGTCAAAACACTAGAGCCAAAAGCAACCGGATCTTTTAGTCTTACCCCGCTCAAGAAGCTGATGTAGACGAATGCATCAGGAACAAATAGTGTCGAGAAAGAAAAGCAACCGGCTTCGAATCTGGTGTAATAAATAATCCTCAGACAAGAAGTTAAAGCAAGTCAAAGAGAGACATAATGTTGTGTAAGAAAAACTCACTCTTTGATCGACTCTGCTTCCCATTTTTTGTATTTAGCTAGAGTTTCACGATTACCGACCTGAAATGAAAATTGTTTGTCAACTGTTGCCCAGTAAGCTTAAAAAAGATTCTCAAAAGAGCTAATTAATAAAGGGAAATGTTACCTTTTTAAATCTCTGCACTTTCTCAATGGTCCTAATCAAAATCTAGTTTACAAAATGTAGCAAGTTTCAAAAGCAGATAAAATATAATGACAAAAGGATAAAACTTGCAAATGAGAAAGCTCAAGAAACCAACCAGTAGTTCCGAAGCATGTCTCACAACCCGCATAGAGACTGGTGACATCAGTACATTAACCAGAAAAGCCGTAAGAACAATTGACATCCACCTATGCATACAAGATTAGAAACCAATCACTGAACTAAGACCTTAAGAAATAATCAAGCAAATAAAAAACATAAAAGTCCAACCAAATTACAAATCAAATCATACCAATTTAAACCAGTAAACTCATGGATTCCATTAATCACATAATGCACGAACTCCCCATGGAAAGAAAAAATCTGATCTATAGTAGCTCCCACAGATTTATCAGAGACAAGTTCCTCAGCAACATTTCCAAAAGCATCAACCTTTGAACACAACTCTTCTGGTTTAGAAGACATGTGTCTACTACATAGCAATAATACTCCAGAAGAACCCATTGGTTGAACAAAAGACATATTATTCCTTCTATCTTCAGAGAAAACTTGCCTGTGAAAGCTACGAATCAGAAGACTTGAGTCCTGGAGACTGGATCCAGTAGAATCTTTGATATGATCATGAAGAAGAAGAGCAGGCTTTGAGGTCTTGTAGCAGAACCATTTAGGGTAAAGACTTCTCCTTGAGAAGCTACGAAGACAAGCCATTACTAGAGGTAACAGTAACACACTGAGCTCAAAGAAAGAAGAAAAATTGCAACTTGGGAATTTTCCCCCAATCCAATTTTTTTATGAGAGGAAATAATAGAAACCCTAAAGTATCCACAAGATAATAAAGAGAGAGAGAGAGACACATTGGTTCCCCCAAGTGAAGCACGCAAACGAAATGATGATATTTTTCACAAATTTGTAACTCTGCTTTCCGCCAACTTTGTGCAGTACTTGCCATTTTTAGGGTAGCTAGCTATGCTATTATTATTTTATTCGTGACCCTAATTTGGGCCTAATAAGCCTAATGGTTAGCAAAATTTTAAGGCCCATTAAGATAGCTGAAACGGTCCGTTTTAGCATCACTTCGTCTCCGTTTGTTAGATGAAACGGTGCGTTTTGTGTTAGCGATGGTCGTCGTCAGGTAGAGAGAGAGAGAGAGAGAGACGATCTCTCCTCAGGTCTTAAGCCCTAAGACTACGAGTCGACTCCGGCAGCCGAACTGTGATTTCAAGAACCTTTGAATACTCATTCAGGTAATTTGAATATTTCAGTTTCTCACCTTTTCCTTGTGGTTTCTCGAGAAAATGCTGTGAAAGTGTTGAAATGGATCCTTATCTGTAGAAATTATAAAGTAGGAATTGATTTGATTCGAATTGATTTGTAGGAGGATCTTTTAGATATGGCTTGCTTGCGTGGTATCATCACCAAGAGAGCTAATGCTTTACAGAGACGAGCTTATCCATCGTGTGGTCATTTAATTCATGATGAAAGAGATGATGACACTAAATCCGTTTCTTCGAGTTCTGATACAATGATGATTCGTAAAGTCTTAGCACGTAATGGGACTACTAATTACAAGCTTAGCTCTATGTTTGAGGAAAGGCATTATTATCAGTCATTTGCTTCTGGTCCATTGGGTGGTGGTATTGGATTGTCTTCGTGTCGTTATATGAGTTCTACACCACCTGAATGGTCTGATAAAGTTGATGGTATTGACTTCGTGGCTACGGAAATTGTTCCTGATGAGATCGTTGAAGCTGTAACGACGACTAGCCAAGCTGTTCCTGCTGCTATAAATGAGGTTGCTATTGCTGCTGCGGATTCTGCTTTTCCTGTTGCTGCTTTGCAGCATTTGATTGATGGTGTGCATTCGTTTACTGGCCTGAATTGGTATATATATACACAGTTTTCTTTTTTAAGTTCATTTCATTTGGTTCTGTTTTTTAAGTATTAAGAGACTCAGTGGTAAAATTGTTTTCAGGTGGGCTTCAATAGCTTTGACAACTGTTATCATTCGTGGAGTTACAGTTCCTATTCTTTTGAATCAGTTGAAGGCTACTTACAAACTCAATGTTAGTTTTGGATTTTTGTTCTCTGATTGCATTTTTCAGTTGGATTTTTGTGTTTTGGTTTGCCTCTTTTCTATTTGTGATTTATCTATCATGTTTTTGTAGGTTCTTAGGCCGCAACTAGAGGAGTTAAGACGAGAGATGAGCGATAAGGTACACTTCGATCCTGCTCCTTTCCTTTATTGTTCCTTGTGTGCACGTGACGTTTGTGAGTTATGACACTGTTCAATTCCATGAAAACGCTTCTGGTTTAACATGTAAGAGAAACTCAGTTTGTCATAGTTAGTAAATGGATGATTACATCTGGCTTTTCTAATTATCACTTGTGAACTATAATCTTGATTGAGTAGCTATCTTCAGAGTTTTCTGTTTGATTAGAAAATGTTGATGAAGTTGCAACTGTCGTTTCTAACTACTACTTGTCTGACTTTTATTCTGATATTGAGTAGGTTTCTTGAGTGTCGTGGTTAAGACCATTTGCATGTCTTATAATGATTTTTAGGCTCAGGATCCTGAAGCCATGGCAGAAGGTCAAAGACGGATGCAATTGTTGTTTAAAGAGTAAGTCCATCTTTATGGATGATTGTTGGGAATAAATTTGCTCTTCAAGTTAAACGTACTAATAGTCCCTCATTCACTGATATGCTTCCATTGTATTGTTTCGTGAATTTACTTAGACATGGAGTAACTCCATTTACCCCCCTCAAAGGACTTATTATTCAGGGTCCCATCTTCATCAGCTTTTTCTTTGCGGTAAGATGCTTATATATATACTTTAGTCTTTTATTGTTTCTGATTATTATCGTTTATGTGTTCACTGATATTTGTTTACAGATCAGGAATATGGCGGAGAAAGTCCCGTCGTTTAAAACCGGGGGAACTCTTTGGTTTACTGATCTCACCACTGCAGATACTACATACATCTTGCCACTTCTCACTGCAGCGACTTTCTTGATTATGGTGGAGGTAAGAGCTTTGTATATGCTTTCTTGTTGACTTTGTCAATCTCAGATCTCTTTGCTGATACTTTTTCTGCGTCCTTTTTGAGGTTTTGAATTAGAATGGCCCATTCTTTATTTCGTTCATAGAAAATTAGTTGATAAGCTCAGCTTAGAAAAATCAGAGTTCTATAACCTCTAAATCTTACTAAAAATTGTAACTTTTTCAAAGATTTATCTCTATTACTTTTGGTAATTGGTTATTTTTTCATAGCTAATATATATGACCCAATATATATAATGCGCAAAATTTGTTTCTTTTTCCCATAGTCAAACATGCAGGAAGGTCTTGAAGGCAATCCAGTTGCTGGAACTATGAAGAAATTCTCAAGAATTATTGCCTTCCTTTCTATTCCAGTTTTGATAGGCATTGAAAAGGTAAAAGCCTACTGTTCCTCTGTTGACGCTTTGATATTGATAAGCATTGAACGAAAGTTACATTTTGCTTACAACAAACGAATGATTTTTGCCTGCAGGCATTGTTTTGTTACTGGCTTACCTCCAACCTGTTTACTCTTGTGTATGGATTAAGTAAGTCCCCTGAACATTGTTCTTACTCTTTGAGACGTGAGATTTGCAAATCCTAAAGAGTTTTGATTTTTGCTTGTGTAATATGCAGCATTAAGACGTCCTGATGTGAGGAAGCTCTTGAATCTCCCAGATGTTGTCAACTCTTCTACTAGGCAGCCATCACCGTCTTCATCTTCGCCTTTGCCATTTACCTTTCCCGAGCCAAAAGACCAAAGTGTTGCTCAAGAAAAACCTCCTGTGTCCCCCTCCTCCTCCGAGTCATCTTCAAGTGTTCCAGATAGAAGAATCTCACGGAGTTCAGTTTTGAATCAGAGGATCAGAAGTCTGGAGAGGCAACTCAAGGACCGAAAGAACAAGAAGTGAGAGATTCTTTTTATGTCAGGTTTGTTTTGCTAAAGCTAGGCCGATACTGAAGAAGGAATAAGTATCCTCGGGAAACTAAGATTTTCAGTTGAATGACAGTTATAGGAAAAATGTCAGTTGAACCTTTGGATTGAAATGAATTAGCTATAATATATGTACCCTATGTGACACAACAATCAACCTACAAGATCGTGTATACATCCCTGGTGGCTATGTTCCAGGTTTTTCATCGAGTTCTGCAAAAACAGAGAAATAACGAATCAATTTGAACTTGAAGATGTATTTATTCTATATCATTTATACCTTCAGAATCAATACTTTTACATGTTTTGTGTTAATGCTATGCACCTAAGTAACCTAAGAAGCCTAGTCTTCTTCACTCAAACAGCCTGCAGCTAAAGATGAAAGGATGATCAAAATTGATGTACTTTGTCCAGTATGGCTGATACTTGCTTATCGCCATCTCTGTCCATGGTTTCATGTGTCCGTTGTAATGTATAACAGCTGATCTTTCAATCTTCTTGACATCTATTCCTTTATCATAACCCAGGCCAAGTAAGTGCCATTTGCCCTGAAGCGGTAGTGTCAGCTTGTAGAACGTTATGAGCCCTGGTGGCAATGTTCCAAGTTTCCATAAAGTCCGGTTTTCGTTCTGCAGAAACAGAGGAACAAACGAATAAATTTTGAACTTAACCTACACGCTATACAGAACAGAGATGCAGATGAATGGTAAGTACCAAAAGTCAAGAAGAAGAACTGACCAGGTCTTGCCAAAAGTGATAAGTTTCTGTAATGTTGTTCTTTTTCCACTCTTTCAGGTCGAAGATGTTCATCCCATAAGCCCATGCGCAGTATTTCGGATTAAAGTTCTCTGAAATGTGTTTATCACTGAAGTTTAAGTAAGTGTCAAGGCGATGGAAGGTGACACCACAGGTTTCTACTGCACCATTCACTTTCCCTTTAAGATCTATGGACCACAGGGGAGTTAAATCCTCCTGAACAACCACATCATCGTCAAGAAACAAGATTTTCTCTAACTTTGGGAAGATCCTCGGGATGTAGAACCTCAAGTGGTTAAGCATAGACATGTATTTCGGGTACCGGTACTTGAGGTTTTCTGAGCCTGCTTCAACTGATTCAGATCTATCTGTCTTGAAATAGAACTTCTTCATAGCTTCTGACTCGAGCTGTCTCAAAACAGGGGAGTAAGATGAGTTGAGCCAAGCAAAATCTTCGAACCTTTGGACATGGATGGTTGCGTCTCCAGGAGGGTTTAACAGAAACCACATACTCATTGCTCCAAAATTGAGTTTATCAGTCACAAGGTGAAAAACATGCCTTGAAGGATCCTACCAAAAACAAAACCAATAAGTTTAAAGCTTTTGTTCTTGCATTTCATCACTCTTGAGTCTTACTAGTGATTGATCATTACCTCTGCATTCATGACTGTGGAGTTGACGACAACTGATGCAGCCAACACATTATCAGAGAAGAGAGCGTAGTGGTAAAGTTTCGGATTCTCCAAATTCTCCCTTCTTGGAAAATTTCTCATTGGTAAAGGTAAGAGATGATACTCTAGAGTCAAGCGCATGGTCAAGCAGTGGATAGCATCTGGTAGTGCCTTGGAAGCCAGCTGAGTCAAGAACGTTGTATAAGTTTGCGTGTATTCCAGTTCTTCTTCAGCTGCTTGTAGCATTGCTCTCAGCTTATTTGTCACCAGCTTGCATTCATATAGCTGCTCTTTAGCCCTAGCCAGTATTTGTCCCATGTCTCTTATAGTATCAAGAACTCTGCTACAATAACAAAGGAATCAAACATTTCAGACTACACCATTTCATGAGCCTCATCTTAAGAACAATATGAACTGCTGACAATATTACCTCTGCAGTTGATCAGTATCACTATCACTTGATTCTTCCTCCGATGCTATTTTGGCTAGCTGTGTTTCTAGTTCTTCGTGCAATGCGAGATTGTTTGTCAACTTTGCAAGACCACTGTAAACTCGTGCCATAATGATTTGATCTTGCATGAGACGTAGCATATCTTCAAAGTTGTTGCCCCTCCGGTACTCATTTTTCCAAATGGTGTAGTTTCCTAGTGGCGCAGAATCAACAGATCTGGAACGTGCAAGGGCTGCCTTCTCAAACTTGTGGATAGTGTCATCATTCATCAGTTCATCTGCCCGTTTCACTCTTCTTTCCTGTCTCAGGCTCTTGAACAACACAACATGACATAACAATCAGATAAAAAAGCAACCTAATCACGCATGTGAACAGAGTAAAAAAGATGAAAAGTTACCCTTTCAGATAACATCTCTGGTGTATCATTCAACGCTTGGGATCCTTTTCCTATCCAGGTTCCATGACCGAAACCAGGAACCATTTCATCCTCTTTCCCCTTTAAACAATAGGTGAAAAGACACAAGCAGCATTCAGTACTTTCGTACCAGTCAAGAAAAGTAGAGAAGAACCATAAGTATCAAGTTAAAAATCAAAACCCAATTATGGTAAGTACATATCTTTTACCTCAGACGAAGTTACAACTGAATGGTTCCTCTTCCTGAGTGATTCAACGCTCAAAGGATTCTCACTGGATGTGGTGAAGTTGAGAACACCAAGGACCTGTGTCAAACGCTGGTAAGTAAGTTACTTGTAACAACAAAAGGAGAACGGAAGCAGCAAAAATTAACACTTGCCTCTTTTGTGAAAAGAGATCGAACAGATTCTATAGCTTGACGTTCCCTCCAGTCAAGATCCTGAAAATATCCATTCAACAACTTATAATTTCAATACTTCTTTTCGAATCTTCAAGTACAATGTGATGATGAAGGTACCTTGTCGATGAAGTTACTCCCGGTGTTGTCTTTATCTGAAAGAATTTGCAGAAGTAAGAACATCTTCATAAAGAATTACTACAAATTGTAAGCATGATAAAGAAAATACAAAAGAACCTCTCAAGAAAACTAAAAATCTACGAACATCTAATGAAATCAATAAAAACGAAAGACTGAGATAGGAAAGAAACGGTCAATGGTGTAACATAATTCGAAAACAGAGAAGGGAAGAAACGAGACTTGAGGGATAAGGAAAGAAACGATCAATGGTGAAAGAAGAAAACGAACCAAAAGATGAACGCGAGTGAAGTCTGTAGCCGATCATGACGGTTGAATAAACGACAAATAAGAGAAACCCCATAATCACTGGAGTCACCCATCTATCAAGGTCTCTGCCCCTAAATCTTCGTTCGTTTCTCCTCCCCACCATCGCAAACGTGAAACCTAATCTAAACCTAAGAGAAGATCGCCAAATTCAGTTGCTCTCTCTCTCTCTCTCACTCCAAGATGCTTTCTCTTTGCTCTTCTCTGATGTGTTGAAGAACTCTAACAGAGTATTATTTCAAATCGGGTTTTTATATACGTAGCTGAAACTCTTAACGTCGTCGTTTCAACCCCATGGCTTCGAGAGCGTCTAACGACGTCGTTTATTTGTAGCTGAGAAAAGGATATAATGGTAAAACGGCGTTGTTTCAGCTGTAACGCCAGACTGGCAAAAGTAGGCCGTCAAATTAGACCTCCTTATTGGGCTTTATCAAGCCTAAGCCCAAACTTATTGACAATTAAAATATCTGAATATTATAAATAGTAAAATCGAGATTAACGAGAAGATTCAGATCCTAAACTTTCTCCACCGGATCTCGAAATCGGAGACTCAGCAGCCAAAAAAAAACGATGGCCGCCGACGGGATATTTCGCAGCATCTTCGAAGGATGTATCTCAGGCCTCGATTCCGCCATCGAGAGACGTCCTTACCACAAAAACTGCGGATGTGCGCTCCACGATAAATCATCAAGCGGCGGCGTTGGAAAAAATCAAAATCAGAAACGGCCGCCGTCTTGTCGCCGACACGGAAGCTCAGAGAGCATCTCGTTCCCGATCCGAAGGTCTTGGAGCGAAGGAAACATCATGGCTCTGAATATGTTCCCTTCATCGTCGTCTTCGTCTAATCTCCAATCGCTTTCGTCGTCGTCTTCTCTCTCAAATCTGGCTTCCGATTTACCGGTGGACGAAGCTTCGACGGAGGTTCCGAGTAGATCTAATCAACAGCTGCGATGGACGATTGATGAAGATGATTGAATGATTGATGATGATGATCAATTCCAGGTTGTTTTTGTTGTTTAACTTTTTGCTAATCTACGTTGGGTTTAATTAATTTCCTTAATAATTTGTATTTGAGGACTAAAATAAACAACAATTAAGTGTGTCTTTGTGGGATTATTTTTTACATTTTTGTGAAGGAAACGAAAATGTTTTGAGGGATGTTTACAATTTGGAATTTTGAATGATTAGCTTTGTGGAGAGGTTTAATTTGTTCTTCTTATGTGTGTGTAGTGAGCAAAAGTAATTTGTGAATGTTTTAGCAATGAAGCATCTCTCGTTTCCTGTAATTAAATCTTGTTAAACCTTGTTAAATAAATACTAACATTAGTGGCTAACAGTGCAATAATGAAGAGCAATTATTGAGAGGAAGATCATTTTTAAGGGAAAATCTTAAACCTGATTGGTTGTTGTAATTGGAAATTATTGAGAAAATCTCATGCGTCATGCAACACTATTTATCATAGGGTCATAAGGTTTTGTGTTATTGTGTGTGAGCCCAAACTCTGAGTTTTAACGATGGCAAGTCCTATTTTATAACACTTGCTTGAATCATCAAATGTGAAATCCTCAGTTGTGATCAGAGTAGTAACTAGTAAAGAGTTGAATTGGCCTTGTCCTCTTATCTATTTTCTTGTATGTTTTTCTATTGTCGATTGGGTCAAGACCCCTCGTGGCCATAATAACCTCTTTTGGTTGCTGCGTTACGGTTGCGCCTGTGGCCATAAAGAGGGTGATTGCTACGCTTATGGACACGCTTACATAAACATTGCCTAAAGGACCTGCATATTAAAATATTTTATAGGAAATCATTTATTAGGAAATTAAACATGCTTTTCGTATGAACTGGTTTATCAATTAAAAAAAATCAAATTATTTTTCAAAGTCAAATACCAGTTTAGTAGTAGGCTACATGTCGTCATGGTTTACGTACTATTTTTTTTTTTTCAAATCCGTATAATAAATGTAGCTAAGATAATTCATAATATTTATATTTGTATAAATGTAGCTAAGATAATTCATTGATATATATATATATATATTATATAGAGAAAATTGGGATTCTAGTTCATTTTTAAAACTTAATTGGAAGTTGTTGTTGTTGTTGTCCTTTTTACATTTGATTTCTTAAAAATATTCCCCTAATTTCAAGTGATATACTAAATATGTTTTTAAAATGTAAAGAATTATATATTATGACATATCATATTTATAATTTGGTGTTGTATATATCACCAAAATTGTTTAGAATCTCACATACCCACATTCTTTTGGCCTTGGGCATGGGGAAAATTAAAAATTTCATTTATTTTATTTCCCCCTTACTCTTTCCGGTGCTCGTCTGCGAATCAGAAATCAGCTACAACCACCGACGACAGCAGGTACGCAGAGATCTAATCTTGTTTTCCGGTTAGCATGATTAGTTTTTGTAAATAATATTGTACCAGAACAAACTGTGTACAATCGAGGTCATTATTTGTCTAAACCAAATTTGCAAGACTATTAGTATCCAATACATTATTCTTACGTAATAATAGGTTGTCAAACTCATATCTTTCTAAAATCGATAGCTACAAATTTTGATTCATTGATCAGTTCTTAGTTGAAATTTCTCATATTACTTTTGTTTCATAATCATATAAGGTATTTGATCATTAGGTGTTTGATCTCTAGTGAAAATTTTCTCGATTATTTGTTTAGTACTTTGTTGATATTCTATAGTGATAATTGTGACATCATCGATGTTCATTTCTTATTTGATATACTCCAACTACAATGATTATTGTGAAATGCATTAATTATCTCAATGCTCAAATTATAATCACTAGCTCTTACAAAGAGAAATGTGTAAGATGGGATGACGACGACATTTAAGAATATTACAAGAGAACACCACTGTTCGTATCAGATTCATGTAGCTTCTGAATTCAACTGGATGAAAGGTCGTAGCAGGATTATTAATGAAGTTAGGCACTGTGTTTTCAGTCCTTTCCTTCAAAAAAATGATAGTGGATAAATAAAAAATATCACCAATATTCAAGTCCAAAATTGATAGGAAAATCCCTCTTTGCATAATTGTCATGCATTGCACCAAAAAAAAAAAAGACACAAAAACCAAAAACTAGTCAAAGAAAAGAAAACTCAAGGGAAAAATACATATTGACGCATCATTATGTGGTCCTAACCTAATTATCTAATTGTAGTTTGTTCAGAGATTGAAATCTGGAGCCGAACAGAAGAATTCCTCAGAAATTTTAGCATGTGTATCCAAAGAGGTGGAGAATATCAAATCACATATCCTTACAGATGGAAACCCTATAAAGATTAAGCTTGAGAGCGATTCTTAGAGTATATGTTACACCTTGATTTTACTATATGGAATCCATGTTACGAGGAAGCCTGATTTTCGTTTGGCATGATGTATTGATTTCTTGGGTCTTGCCTAAATTTCCATCTATGTATATATTTTTTTTTTTAAAAAAACACGATCGACACCATACGTGAAATACTACTTTTATGTGTGCGTAGCGTAGATCATCCTTGCTTCAGCGAAAGTTCCCTAGCCACTTCATATACATATCACAAGGGGATAATTACAGATATAACATTGTCAGTCTATATATTAATCTTGTAAATCAACTAAAACTCAAGAATTACAACCAAAGTCAAAGATTTTCCATAATTCTCCCATTATTATTAATAACTTGATTGTAGGTGTATTTGTAAAACTATCTAATATCGGAAATTTGAACTCACATTACAACGTTGACATATATTTCAGCATCTCCTTGACGCACATGAGTTTCTACAAAGAGGGCATGAACCATGAATCTTGAGCCACGCATCAATACATTCCACGTGGAAGCAATGCTCACATTCCGGTATGGACCGTATGCTCTCTCTGCTCGCATACTCTGATAGACAAATCGGACATACAATTCCATTATTCCCCGGAAGCCTTCTACTATCTCCCAACTCTATTTTCTTGTATGTTTCTATTGTCGATTGGTCAAGACCTCTCGTGGCCATAATAACCTCTCTTGGTTGCTGCGTTACGGTTGCGCCTGTAATAGCTGAATGCCCTTGTCCTCGGAAACCGAACCTATGGGATTTGTATATCCGGATAGCAATAAAAATAGCAAAGAGGGTGATTGCTACGCTTATGGACACGCTTACATAAACATTGCCTAACGGACCTGCATGTTAAAATATTTTATAGACTCGGATTAATTTAGATTATTTTCATAATAAAGGTGAAATCATTTATTAGGAAAATTAATCATGCTTTTCGTATGAACTGGTTTATCAATAAAAATCAAGTTGTTTTTCAAAGTCAAATACAAATTTAGTAGTAGGCTACATGTCATGGTTTACGTACTACTATTTTCTTTTATAACTATATTATGAGCACGGGTCGAAATTCATTTTATTTATATTATAATTTTAGAATAAAATATGATTCCGATGATCACGATTAATGTTAACTTAGGACCTTAAAAACTTTTAAAATCAATCATATAAATTATATTTTATTCTAAAATTATAATATAAATAAAAGGAATTCTAACACGTGCTTCAGCACGGTCCTAATCTAGTATTAAGGTTTAATTTTTAATTTCTGAATACGATCCCGAAGATCACGATTAATCTTGTTAAATTTGCAAGATTTGATTTTTTTTTATGATTGAGAGTATATTTTTATCCATTTAATAAATTTTTAGTTGATGTGGTTTATCAATAAAATATGTGGAATATAAATTGGTAATATTGTGATTCTAGATATTTGCAACCATATATGTGATCTTCCAAAAATAAAGTTTGGAATATTCATGAACTATCAATTTGGAATAACCCGTTTAAGATTTTCTGTTACAATCAAGTTTTTATTTGTTATAATTAATATATAAATTAATTTATAATCTATGTATAACTTATTTGTAATCATTTATTAAAACCAAAACAATGTTGTGTACTTTCGTTTTATTATAAAGTGGATATCAATTTGGAATAACCCGTTTAAGATTTTTCTGTTACAATCAAAGTTTTATTTGTTATAATTAATATATAAATTAATTTATAATCTATGTATAACCTATTTGTAATCATTTATTAAAATTATAAAGTCTACCAAAACAATGTTGTGTACTTCCGTTTTATTATAAAGGGGATAATAAGGTTTATAATAATACGGACTACGACATTCTAGCGTGTGACTTGTTATGATTCAATTTTTGATCTACTGCAAAATGTGATTAAACATAATTAAATCATATATATATATAGTCAATGGCTCGGTCGTAAATGATGCCTACTCGATTATTAATTTTTTATTTCTAGTTTGTTTAATGAGTGGATTAATTATTTCAAAACCCCAAAAATCAAAGATTCCTTCGATTTGAAGTTTTTCACAGAGACGATTTACTCTTCGTATGAAAAGAGAAAGAATCAGAGTATTTCGTACCGGATTTTTCAAAAGAGAAGCATTTGACTTCAAGAGAAGCATTGCTTATGAAACCACATCTCAAATACTTCATCTCACAAACGTTACAACTTGGAGAATCCCATTTTAGCCAAAGGTCTTGATCGTTGACATCAGTCGAGAATCTTGATTTCTCGGCAACAACCGGCCGAGAAACAGGAACAGCTACTGTCTTGACGATCTGACAAGAAGGCATCATAGACTTTGCGAGATCCAAACTAGTTGTAGCCAAGAAAGAGGTCGTCGAATTTCCTAGACATGAGATGGAGTCAAACCCGGACGACTTTGCGATCTCATTAGGACAGCTCAGGAACGTGTAGTTGACGAGGTAGAGAACAGAGAACTGAGATCCTGAAATGTCAAAGGTCAAAAGCTTTCTTGCCAAACAATTTTCAGGGTCATAGAGACGAATCCGCTGACTTAAATAGTCGATCTTCCGGACAAGAAATGTTCCGGAATTATGAAGCTTGAGAGCTGTCCTAGGATTAGTTGTGCAGTGGAGATTGAATCCCGCATAGCCACAGAACTCAGCCTGTTCTGAGAGTAACCAGAAAGGGAAACGGACATGGACATCGTCGCGGCCACATGAGGCACGAGGGCATTGTTTTGGGTGTGAAGCGTGTAGGAGAGGAAAATGGAAGATGAGGTAAAGGAAGAATGGTTTTGAGAAAGTCATAGTGGTTTTGGTATTAAGGGAGGGACATGTAGACTTTAATTTCTATAACACTTAAATATTAGTATTAGTAAAGATTAAAAGAGAGATATGCCTTCTATTAAGATTACTAAAAACCATACAACAGGCTTATTATATGATAACTAAATTAAGTTTGTAAACGAAATATAGTTCTGTCTAAGTAATGGTGGTATTATACGATAGACGACTTATCTCGTAGAATTGTTTTCTATGGGACTTATCTCCCACTTTTTCTTTAAGCAGAGACTTTTTATAGGTAACTAACACAATACGTATTTGCTAGATTTCTTATAGGTAAACACTGTAAGTCTGTAACTAACACTTTTTATATGGAACATTTCCTATTTCCTAGATTTCTTTCGTTTGAAATAAAACCCTTTTTATTTTAATGAATTAAAGTTTAAGTTTTATAGATGACATAAAAAATCTTGGATCAAATTTATTAATATCCTCTCGAGTCACCTTTTTCTAAAAAATAAAAAATAAATAAATAATGTTTTTACAATACAAAAGGCTTCAAAAATTAAAATACATAATAATAATCTTTATTTTCAATTAAAAAAATGTTAAAAAAAAGAAACTTAAAACATTTATTTAAAACATAATTTTGCAAAAGAAAACAAAAAATCAAACAATTCTTAAGTGTCAAATTTATATTACGTGAAAACATGTTGAACTTATAACACCAAACTGACGGACCAAAGGAAATTCTTCGGACTGGATGCCTAAGCTCGGTTTGTAATCACGTTTTTAAATTTAACACTTCAACATTATTTGAATATGTCAAAAACATTTAATTTAATTAAAAATTTAATCAAAAACATTTATTTAAACTCATTATTTTGTTTTTAAAAAATCAAGTATCTCTTAAGTGTCAAATATATATTACGTGAAAACAAGTTGAACTTATAACACCAAACTGACGGACCAAAGGAAACCCTCCGGACTGGATGTTTAAGCTCGGTTTGCAATCAACGTTTTAAAATTTAACACTTAAAAGTTATTTGAATATTTTAAAAACATTTTATTTAATTAAAAGCTTTTATGAGATTAAAATAATAAATTCAAACATATTTTTCAAAAATATAGTTTTTATATATAGTTTTAAATCAGTAGAAAAACATATTAATAATTTTTAAAAAAGGAAGAAAGAATATTAAAAATAAAAAGAGAAAAAGAGAAGAAAATAATACATTGTTGGACTGTTGAAGCAAGTAGCCCAGATGCGAGCCTCGTCTGCACCGTTGTGTTGGTGACGTGTCGCAATTGTCGACGAAAAACAGTCAGATTCTCTCCTCAGGCGAGAGTGGAATGATGGAACCTTCTTCTTAGCTTCTTCGCTTTCCTATCCTCTTCTAGTTTTGCCCTGCGGTGAAATATATACTTACTTAATTAGGGGAAGAGACGAAGTTTCGGATCGACGACTCAAAGACAGAGGATGGAGATCAAACCTTGCGAATGACAAGTTCTTTTTGTTGCAGAGATCATCATTATGGAGAACAGAACTGCATCAGCTGGGAAAAAGAGATGAAAGGATTTTTTATTTTGGGTTTCCGACTCTCGGAGAAGAATAGAAGAACAGAGAATTCTGATAATAAAGAAGAAGAAAATAAGTAAAGGGTTGAGTTTATAATAAGTAAAGGGTTGAGTTTTTTCAAAATAACATTAAAAAGGAAATTTTTTAGGTTTGATTTGATTGTTTCCTTTTTTCGAGGAGTTTGATTTTTGTCTTCTCTTTTTTTTTTTTATTTTCTTCCCTTTTTTTACTCCCAAAAGAATAATAATTACAACGGTCACTTTTTTTACCGATTACCGTTTACAACAGTCGTGTCCATAAACTCACAAAATTTATATCAAAAAGGTGAGACAGAACAGAAACTAAACTAAATTGCCTGACGCCATAAAGAGGAACTCTCTCTCTCTGATGCTATGTTAATTAATCAGAAGCTGCTAACGGCTAAGAAAGAATAAGTAACTTCTTTTGTCATTAATTGTTTCCTTAATTTCTAAATGGTTTTCAACTTTTTCTTTTTAATCAGGTTTGTTTGTATACCAATAAAAAAAAATGTGTGTTCCAATACATATATTGTGATGGTTCCAAATTCAACACTAGTTTATGGAGCTTAAGGTATTGACACAAAATATCGTTATTTATTCAAACCACAACACTGTTTTGTCTTCTTTGATGTTAGTATATATATATACGAGAGAGCTTTTGAATTTGGATGGATTTCAAGATCCAATCCAATGTACGTCGTCGGAACTGGCTGCATCTTCCGCCGAGAGCATCATGGCTTGCTTGGAACAACAAATGTCAAGATATCTCTTTTTGTCGGCAAAATGTCAAGATATCTCTATAAAAGAATAACCAGAATCTATATGCATGATGATCGCTTTTTGCGTATATATCAACATTAAGATGACATCCATTACATAAAACATGAACTTGAAATAAGATACAGAATAATTATAATTAGTTGTGTAAACAAATTTAACTCTAAAAAAATAAAGTCAATCGTAAACAAACGTAATTAATCGCCATTACATCCATTACAACCTCAAAAGTAAAAAAAATAAAAAAAAAAAAATTCTTCTACAAAATGTAAATGATGCTTTATGTTTACTAATATAAAGTATTCTATATATATATAAATCATATATAACAATTCAGACAGCTTCACGCGCCGGAGAAGGCGAATTCCGACAAAGAGGACACGAACCATGAATCTTAAGCCACGTATCAATACACTCAATGTGGAAGCAATGATCACATTCCGGTATGCACCGCACGGTCTCTTTGCTAGCATACTCCGATAAACAAATGGGACAAACAATATCATTAATTCCCGGTAATCTTCTACTCTCTCCTAATTCCACTTTCTTATATGATTCTATTACCGACTCGTCAAGACCCGTCGTTACTATAACCTCGTTTGGCTGCAAAGCAGCGACTGCCACGTTGCGTTGTCTACGGGAAGCGAACCTTTCGGAAGTGCAAACTCCTATTGCAATACAAGTAGCAAAGATCGTGACCGGTCCAATTACGCTCAGGATTATAATTTTAAGTACATGTAGTCCCGTGTTGTTACCTGCAAAATCATTGTTTCCAAAGTTCAATTTAATCAAGCCAACATGTACCTACTAATTCTTTTTCTTTCTCGATCGTCAACAAAAACTAGTGATAATTCACAACCATGAAACAAGTAAAAGTTTAGTAATCAACTCGTCATGTTGCGCATTATTGTTTTTATATTCGTATTATTATATGGTTTTATATACGGAGTACGACATTCTAGCGTGTAACATGAAAAGATTGGATTTGATCTTTTGAAAACTGTAATTAAACAATTGTTTACTCAGTAGTCAACGGCTCAATGTCAAATGTAATGCCTAACTAGATATTTTTTTTCCTAATTGTTTAATGAGTGGATAACTATTTGAAAACCCCAACTTGTAGACATCCAATTCCACTAAGGCAACTTATTATTCATTCATTATGATCAATGGAGTTAATTATAAGAACTAAGAAGAGAAATAATTGTGAGTAATTAGTAGTACCTGATTTTTCAAAAGGGAAGCATTTCACTTGGAGAGAGGTATTGCTTATGAATCCACATCTCAAGTAATCCTTCTCACAATCACTACAACTTGGAGAATCCCATTTCAACCAAAGGTCTTGATTCTTGAGATCAGTCGAGAATCTTGATTTCTCGACAACAACCGGCCGAGAAACCGGAACAGCTAATGTCTTGACGATCTGACAAGAAGGCAGCATAGACTTTGCGAGATCCAAACTAGTTGTAGCTAAGAACGAGGTCGTTGAATTGCTTAGACATGTGATGGAGTCAAACCCGGACGACTTTGCAACCTCATTAGGACAGCTCAAGAACGTGTAGTTGACGAGGTAGAGAGCAGAGAAAGGAGATCCCGATATGTCGAAGGTCAAAAGCTTTCTTACTAAGCAATTTTCGGGGTCATAGAGACGAATCTGCTGCCTTATATAGTCAATCTCTCGGACAAGAAATGTTCCTCTAGTAGGGAGCTTGAGAGATGTCTTGGGACTATTTGTGCATTGGAGATTAAATCCGGGGTGGCCACATAACTCAGGCTGTCTCGAGAGTAACCAGAAAGGGAAACGGACATGAACATCGTCACGACCGCATGAGGAAGAAGAGCATTGTTTTGGGTGTGAAGCATGTAAAAGAGGGAGGATCCAAAAGAGGTAAAGAAAGAGTTGTTTTGAGAAAGTCATATTGTGGTTTTGGTACTAAGGGAGGGACATGCAGACTTGTTATAACACTCAATAAGCTAAGACTTGAGAGATCTTCTATCTCTTATTAAAAAAAATAACAATATTCATTTTGTTGGGAAGATGAGGAATAATATAATATTGTAGTCTGATGGATCTATGGAAAGGTCGTACTTGTTCTCTTTAGAAGATAGATGCTCATCAAGATACAATTTTTAGAAATTGAATGGAGACATGTTAACGGAAGACTAAAACTTTTGTTATTATTCAAATCATGAGAACCCTTAGCACACACTTTAAATTTAATTCAGCTGTCCAAAAATCTGGTAGAATTAAAAAATACAATTTCAAAAGGTCATTCAAAAAGATATACACTAATTATTCTTCAATTTATATATAGTACCTAAAAGAACTATCGATCGTCAAAAGGAATAACAAGTGCTATAAGAAAGATGTTCATCCACAGATTTCTAAAGAGTCATATATACACCACATCCGCAAAATCTAAGCCTACGTTGTTTTTACATTCATGATAGAACCAAATAGGCAAAGCTCGGGTTGACAAGAAAGGATCGAGAGAAAAGAGCCGGCAAAGAGAGCTTTACTCATCTAAGAAATTAAAAAAATATTAAGATTGAATGAAAACATAAGAAAACTGATTGAGTGAAGGGATCAGATTTCACTTTACCGAAAGATCTATACATTCATGGCAGATGACGATGATGCAGAAACGCTTCCAATGAGAATAGTTGATTGTCCTGATTGATATAAACGTTCTCGGAATAAAGACGCAAGTTCTGGACCAACACAGAGTATGTTTTCTTCTTTACTCTAGTTTTTGCCTAAAGAATTTACTCTAATTGCGAACTGATGATTCTGCTCATCTTTGTGCTTCACTCTATTGACTCTTTCTCATCGATTAGTCTTTTGATGTTCCTGTAAGAGTATTTGAGGTTTGAAGAAAGAGTTAAGGATCGACTTTAGTTGGACAATTTTGGAGTTTTACAGTAGAATTGACCTCTTATATAGTGTAGAAAAGAGAATGAATGTTACAAAAAAAAACAAAAACAACAACTATTGTAAACACTTAAAATTGTCATCAAGGAAATATGTCAGAGTGAAATGAACCAACAACTTGAACATGTCCAAAGAATGACAGATATGATGTCATAAAGAAAAAATACAAAAGCCAACAGGTTTATAAAAAAAAAGCAAACCAAGAGTATATACCAGTGTTTTTGAGACAAACAAGAACAACCTTTAGTGTTCCTGAGAGCTAACCACCTCATCGAGATGGTAATCCATCACATCGGATAGAGCTTCGAGGAATGCAGCTTCGCTCGTCCCTGGAAGCACCGCTTCTTGAGCTTCCTCTACCATTTCTTCCACTAGAGACTTTTTAGTCAGTGTTTCTCTGCACATTATGGTCCCAATCTCAAATGCTGTTAGTCCTCTTTCCACTCCTTTCTTTAGAAGCATCGTTGAGATTCTGAGCGTTCTAGCTGTCTCCACAGGCATTTTCCATCCATAGAACTTCAGTAGATCGATATCTTCCTCTGCGTCCAATGATCTAATGTAATCTTGAGTCTCCACAGAGTAGGGTTTCCGGGCTTGTGGCCAATATAGCCACTCGAACGTGCAATCTTCAAACTGTTGCAAGATACAAAAGAAGTTAGTTTCATCATGACAATGTCAATATAAGTAAAACAGAATCTAAGAAAGAAAGAGAAAAAAGAGTAAGAGCACTTACGCTTTCAGGCAAGCAGTATCCATGATCTATAGGAACCAAAACAATCTTTCCGTTTTCATCCTTGGTCATCAGAATGTTCCCACCATGTCTGTCTGCGTTGGCCAGTCTGATATCCAACACAGAAATCTTATGAACTTCCTCAACTGGAAATGAAAGCGGACCCATATCTTCACAGCTGCCATCATTCTCGGTAAACATCTGAAGTGAACCAATCTTGGTTTTGATTCCTTTGGGATGGTTAAACCCGGGATGGAGACATTCAATCATAGTTGTGGGAGGTACACCAGCAAAACCTATCTCTTCACCAGACATAGATCGGTTCCCACTTTTGGGATGATCCAAAATATAAGCAGCGACTTCCCTTAACGCACCTTCACCAACCTTTGTTCCTTTCTTCAAACCTTCACCGCTTGGCGAAAGTGGTAAACCCTGAGGATTGTTTTCAGCCATTGGTTCCTCATCGATAGGCTTAAACACACCAACAAATTTGTTTCCGGATGGACCTTGCATGAAATAAGCACCTCCAGTGCCTTCTCGTGACCTGACCGGAGGATTCCCACTATTTAGTCCATCAGAAGCAGACTTAACCATATCTTGAACCACCAGAGGAACTTGAGCCTTGGAGTTGATAATCACCGGCTCCAAAGAAAGCTTCTTAGGTGGTGGCACAATGCTGTCAACTTCACGACCCTTGTTATTATTATCACTACTAGCTTGTGGTGGGGCAACAATAGACAACTCAAAGTTCTTCTCAACAGGCTTAGCACGAACTTTAGCAGATCTCCGAACAAGAAGATGCAAAACAGAGTCATCGTTTCTACAAATATCATTAATAAGACTCTGATCCTCCAACTTCTCACCTTCGTAAAGCAACTCCTGTTCATCAGGATCAACAAAGTCACCACCACGTTGTTTTTTAGAAATCTGCTTCTTAACATACCCAATGTTCCTCCCTCTCTCAACATGAAACCTACAGTGTTTCCCACAAGTAGTCTTAACATCAAGAACCTGAAGATCAGAGAGCTTTAAAACCAAGTGAAGTATGTTGCCTTCACTAACACCGTAATCACGCATATTAGAATTGCTTCTAGCTAGCTCACGTCCACCGAACACAAGCTTCTGATTCCTCACAACAAACCCGCGGTAAGACTGAATCCGTAGCTTAACAGACTCAATAGAATCAGACTCGAGCACTCGCATTGGTATAACGGATCCAGGGAGTGTGAGGTAGATCATAATGGTGTCGTCTGGGAAGGAATCAACACAAGAAGAGTTCGCACGAACCAGAGGCATAATCAAAGGCTCGTTACGAACCGGACTTAACGCAACACCAGCTGATGACATCTTTGGAGAAATCTAAAGAACTTGTTTACGGAAAAAAAAACAAACAGGATTCGATTTCAAAATCCTTCGGCTTATTGTATATATATACACAAGCAACCGTAAAAAAAAAATCCCTAAAATTCCAAATCCATCGCGTCTTCTTCGAGAAAGATACAACAAACCCTATAAAAGAGCAGATCAAAGCTAAAACAGATCAGGGATCGATCGTTGCAGGCGAATTTTCAAGAATCAGTGGCAAATCCAGAGACGAAAGAACCAATCGGATATTGATGACGTAGTACCATATACAGAAAAAAATAAAAATTAAAAAAATCAAAGAGAGCGGATTCTTACCAGAAGGAAAGAACCAAAGGGGTAAGGTCGGACAAAGCGTGGAGCTATAAAGGATTTGATCCAAGAATAGCAAGAGAGAGAGAGAGAGAGAGAGAGTTAGGGTTCAAATCAATGGCGTACAAAGCATTCAGAGCTCGCGAAACCAATGGGTCAATAGAGAGACGGAGGTTTTTCAAAACAAAGCGAAAGGAAAGTAGGCAGGAAGGAAGGGAGGACACGTGTCGTTACCTCGAATGCGTCGATGACGCGTCGTCTATTGAATTGATGAATCTTTTTTTTTTTTTTAATTGTACTTTGTTTATTGTCGACGAAACGGTGTACGCCCAACCAGTTTCGTTTTATTTTTATACTAATCCTCCGTATTTAATTTTTTTATCTAGCAGCTTCTTTTAGTGACGGTTGATCACATTTTTCCATTTTTTTTTTCACCTTTGGAGTGGAAACCAAGCCACAGAGACTTGAGGGTTCTTTATTATTTAACCGTGTCGGAGTCACTGAACCGGTACTATCCCAATCGTAATCGTCTGGGCCTAAACGTTGGGCCTTTAATATTCTTCCTCGACTCGGTTCAGATCTCTGTTCTATTCAACGTTTCAAGCAATGGAACATGAATATAATTAATTTGGTACAGTTGCATCTTACCAGGCTCATGAACATGTTAGATACACCATTTGATAGATAGCTTCCGAGTTGTAATACTAATTTGAGTCATTGAACCAGTACGTACAACTGTAACCGTATGGAAGTTGTAATTTTGAGCATCTACATTAAAAGTTTCATTCATCTTTACCAGGTACACACACGACAATTTCATAGCTTTCCTACATTAGAATCTTTTGTTTGATATTCAGTAACATCGGGAATTCTCTGTTTGTGACTTCTTAAAAGTCGCCAATTCCTTTATTTTAAGGCCAAAGATCACTCACACACCAATTCCAAAATCACACAAGTTGTTTATCAACTTTCAAACAATCAAAACTTTCTATACTACACAACTCACTCGTTGATCCCACAAGGTAGCTATACGATTACAATACAGCGAATAAATTGGGATCAATATTCAAACTTAGTGATTAATCACACTCAATTGAAATAACAAATTGATGAAACTACTAAGAGCTGATAGAACTTCTCGTTATTCAATCAAAAGCTTAACAGAGTCTTAACACAGAGCATCAGGAAGAACACTCCTGACTCTCTACTAAACAGAAAAGATTATTGAACAGACTTAGAATTCCACTTAAGCCTTTACAAACTGAATCCAAATACAACCAACCCAGAAACTGAACCAACACACACAGAAGATATAAAAAAAGATGCGATATTGCATCACATCATGTTCTTATTCATAAAACACCAAGAAGGTAAAAAGAAAAAAGACTCCTTTTTTAACTTTGTTTCAGAAAAGAAACACGAAAATATCTTTGATAACGATGAACTGGAACAAACCCAAAGAGATCACCATCAAGTGCCTAGTCATCTCTTGATGAACGTAATCCGCCAAAATCTCTTCCATACCTTCGTTGATATGATACAGTAAATGAATTTTGGGTAAGAAAGATGCGTTAGTGTAACCTCGAGAAGACGAGAGACGCGAGAATTTAGCTGCGTTGCTGAGATCAGATTGTCGGATTGAAGAAGAGATCGAACGATCGGTGACGAGGTTGGTTGAATCCGGTTTGAGTTTCTGGGCTAGAGCAAATGGGATTGAAGAGATGTCTCTTCCCATTCCCAGTGGGTTTCTCACGGCGGTGGTGGCGGTGGCGGACGCGGAGGAGATTTGGCTCATCGAGAAAGGTAACGACTTTGAGAGAGCGGCTTTGTGGGTTTGACGGTGGAGATCGAGGATGGTGCGGCGGAGAGACATCGCGACGGAGGAGAGAATTTTGGCTGGATAAGGAATGTTCTGAGGATTTCAAGGAATTGAAATTGGATCTGATCGGAGAAACAAACCCTAAGTGAAAAATGAATCAGAGCAGAAGCTTCGTTGAGGAGAGAAGTTGGGCTCTTTCATGGGCTTTGTAGATATCTATTAGAAAGCCCAAAACCAAAATAGAATTTTTGATGAAGTAACAAAATAATGTGGGATGCAATGTAACAATTTGATTGGATTATATTAACAACATAAATACATAATAAAGATTATGTGAACTATATAACACTGATTGGATTATATCAACTTGTGTTATAACTCTTGCTTCATTGGGAGACAAAAATAATAAAATCACTAAATATATAAGATGTTCTTGAGTATTTTTGCTCTAAAATTGGTATGTTTGATGCCAAAAAAGAAAAAAAGCACATTAAAATATTGATTTTAAGTCCGTTTCAATCCATTAAATTGTGATTTGTTTGATGGGAATATAAGAAAAACAACATATCTAACACATGGATCACAAAGAAGGAAAAAAGTCAAATACTATCCTTCATACTTTATTTCATTTTCTTAAGTAGGAAAAATATTTCCCAAGATACAAATATGTGAATTAATGGTCGACATACCAGGTATTATAACGTTAGTGGAATTTACTAAAACTGGATTCCTTTCACTCTAAGAAAGAGAACAGAAATGAAAAAAAAAGGATGTTATCTATTTCTCTAGTTGAACCTGGAAGTTACCTATACTGAAACAATGAAGCTTTGATCACCATCATGTGATACCTAGCTAGAAATCACCAGAAACCTGTGAACTAGAAGACGGTAATGGCTGCTGCGTCGAGCTCGTTTCCGGATTAACCGCTGCTATAAGCTTCTCTTTCGTCAATGGATCCGACACGTTGTTTGACTTTACCACAAAAGTGTGAAACATAGTGTCTTCAGCTAACGATAACTTAGACTCCAATACACTAACCTCTGAGTTTCTCATTGCTTGTATAATTCTTGAAGCTGGATGTGAATCCAACGGTGAGATCACTCTTACAACAACCTCTTCGTTTACAGCTTGAATGTCAACTTCTGGACTTTCAACTGTTCTTGTGGTCATCGATTCAGCTTCCATGATGTTTACTTTCTCTTGAAGCTCTTTGATGTAAGAAATTGCATCTCCAAGTAGTGAAGCTTTGTCCATTTTGGAAATGTTTGGAACAACTGACCGCAATGCGTAGAATCTTTGGTTAAGCTTCTCGCGTCTCTGCCTCTCAGCTTCCACATGGTTCAGTGGCTCTTCTCTTCCGTTTGCAGGCTTTCTTCCTCGCTTCCTTGGTCTCTTCTCATCAACAACAGAAACTGTTCCTGCTCCTGCTCCTGATGCTGCTAATAAGTTCCCAGGTCTTTTCGCTGTACAAGAATCTGATATTTCTAGTTGAGTGTTTGTAGATGGATTCGAAGAAGCGGCTACGGATGATACCGCTAATTCAATCTGCGTCTTGTAATTGCTATTATCTAAAACCAGATTCAGATTCTCTTGCACTTTCACATCTTCTCTCTGAGGTGTGTAACCACCAAATGTCGTTGGACCTTTATTATAGCCATCCCAACTTTGAGGAGTGAACCTCTCATCCAAGTTTCTTCTCACATCGAGCTTCTTAGGATACGCGTGAGCTACATGTTCTGAGTTATTCAAATCCTGCCCGAAGAGCCTGTGAATCCCTCCACTCATGTTGTTGTTAGTGTTTGAAGTCACCATCAAAGACTGCTGCGTAACTCTCCTCATGAACAAAGCTTGAACAGACTTAACCAAGCCAATGTTTTCAGGCAAAGACCAAACAGAACCAAGCTCAAGAACACCAGCATCAGTAGGAACCATAACAATCGTTCTGATTCCAGAAGACTTCGCCATAAAAGACCTGAAACAGTAATCAGACTCCGAGTTAACCGCATCAGATAACCAAACATGCTTCCCTGAAGCATAACACCTCCCAGGACCACCTTCACCGTGGTTGAAAAAGAAGTACATAGAAGCTAAGAAGAAAATCTCAGTAGCAGTAACTTTCTCTAAGCTCAAAGCGTAATTGTCTTCATCAGATCCACCAAACAAACTATGAAGCTTCTGCAACACTCTCTTCCTCATATCTTGCCATGTCTCTTCATCTAATCCCATGTTGTTAAAATGATAAGACCTAAGTGCTTTTGATTCCTCTTCCTCGTTAGGCTCTCGACAACACCCATCTCCCCAACCTAAGACTTGCTGTCCGGATCTAGACATGGTCTGTTGCCAGAAGATAGCATAGTTCCAGCTGAAATTCTCAGAGTTTGGCCAATCTACGAGACTAGAGAGCTTCTTGTTCAAACTATCGTCAGTTCCCATAACTAAAAACAGATTCTGATTCGAGTTTGAGTTTGCTCTAAGAAAATCAGAAGCTAAATGCCCTAAAACGGCACTAACCATCGATTTCTCTTCATCATCCCAACCCAAATCACTCATACTCATCTTTCTAATTTATATCTCACCAAACCCAAAACCAGAAAAATCTCTGTAACTTCAAACAACTTAGTCGGAGAAAACCAAACCTTTCTTCTACACAACTCAATAAAGCTTGAAACCATATAAACTCGAGTCTCTCCAGCTTCAGATTCCAATGACCAAATTCTAAAAAAAGCTAAAAAAAGGTTGGATGATTCGAAAAAGGTTTGATTTTTACAAGAAAGTGAAGAATTGAATGAGGTTTGCAACTAGAAAAGTCATACAGACAAAAGAATAGAGTCTGAAAACAAAGAGGTTGAAGAAGATACAGTGAGAGAGAGAGAGAGAATGAGAGAAGGAGACAAGACTGCTGCTGGGGTAAACTTCATATGAGAAAGCTCTTTTTTAAAAAAAAAAACCAAACCATGGTTGTTACTTATGAGCACGTTAATGACTTTGGGTTATTTCAAGTTAACCATGGTTGAGTTTGAGTTTATCCTAGGTTTACAATTAGAAACCCGATTAATCTGTGATTTATACACTCTGTTTCCTGATTTTAAGACTTACTTTGATTGTTTCTCTTTTCATTTATTTTTTGCAAATTTATAGATTAAGCTTTATCTTCTTTACTAATCCGATTAATACCAAAATCTCGCTTGTTAACGGGTGATGTTATTAGGGAAACAACGTGATTAGCGAGTGCGTAATAGTGTTTTATATACACACGTGTGTATGTAACTACATGAGATGAGATTCAATATACATATGCATATATATATATTAATATGCTTAAAAGAAAGTAAAAGATCACATGGCCGAAATATTTTTAAAATTATTCTCTGTACTAAAATGTACTACTGAATTAAAATTTGTTTGTTTTGATTTTTCGCAAACCAATAAAAATAACTCACATGCATAAAGAAACAAGAAAATATTGTCTGAATTGTCTGGTGGGGTTTGTTTGTTATTTCAGACATCGTTATTAACGTGGGTCCATTTAATAGGACTATATAGTAGGTTTTTATTATTCTTATCAACACTCCTTCAAATTATTCAATATATAAAATAGTAAGTTTCTTTATTTAAAAAAAATTGGAAAGAAAAATATATTTGTCGCATAGGATATGCGTGAATCTCATGCCCAACAGTAACGTTCAACAAAAGGAGTCTCGTTCTGTGAGAGAGAGCACATGTGATGACTCTAACCTACTTCTTTTTTTTTTTTATCCTCATGTGTTTGTAATTTTCTTATTGTTTTTCTTCCCTTAATTAGTTTTCCGATTTAATTTTTACAAAACTTCTGAATTGTTTACATGATTATTATTATTTTATAGCCTGTTTTTATATTGCATGAGATTTATCACGGGTTATGTATAAATATGAGATACGTCTCACCATGTTTTTATGGGAAGATTCTCTTTTATATATGTACAGTCCTAACTAAAGTAGTTTAACATCATCAAATTTCTAGTTATTCGTCTATAGTTTCTACCAAATTTCATATTCATGTCTTCACATTTTCACAATATACTTTTTCTATGCTATAATGATGGCTTGTCACCGGATCTTGCTTGCGATCCAGGCAAGGTTGGCTCCAATTTATCCCACATGGCACATACCATATATCTTTTCATTTGTATGAGCTAGCTAGTAACGAAATGTGAACTTGTCAGCGTATAAACGACCAATTAATAATACCACAATACCAAAACGAAAGTTGAAAACCAAAATATGCAAACGTTAATTTACACAACATGTTTGTATGTGGATTAGAAAATTCAGGTCAATCAATCGTTTTTTTGATAATAATTCTGAAATGATAATCATAGATGTATAGAAAAACTGCAATAAAATATGTGATGTATGATCGATGTACAATGTACAATGTACAATGTGACGTGACATGCAAAATTTGACCCTTTTATTTTTATTTTTTATAGATTAAGATGATAACGCCATGATTGGTGTCTCTTTGAGTAATTTGGAAGTCGCACCAACTTAGAGATTCCATTGTCTCTTCTCTTATCGATCAAAGTCTTATCTCATCCAATCTATTTTAATCAACTGTGCATGTAACTACATATGTTTTGCGTAGGCTCGTTAATGAAGACGCTTATGATCTTGAAATATTCTTTCGTTTATAGAGAATTTGTATTCGTATTTTTTTATACATATAACGACGAGATAAACGTATAATTGAAACGAACTAAAGTAAAGTAGACAATACAATGGGATAAGAGTGGGCGAGTAGGGCTCTCACTGACATTGAAACGTATGGCAAAGAGCGAATGAGAAGAGGAGAAACGTGGGGTCATTTGTGGAGAGACACTCGTGACTACGGTGGTCTTTATTGCAGACAATAACTTCTCCTGTCTCTCACGTTGCCTTTGGTTTTTTTCTTTCTTCAAAACGTTAAAACGTAAAAATGGTTTGTCGTGTTTCACTTCTTTTGGTCCTCTCAATTTCGCATTTCCTTTTTCTCAAATTCTAACCAAAAAATAAAAACGCGTCGATCTATCCATTTTCGTCGTAAATGAGAAAGTGTAGAAAGATATTTTAAACATCTCATCAGTTGTACTCTTTTGGATCTTGTCTAGGATATAGATATATCATATATGTATGATTATTTTGTTATTCAAAGTATTTACTTTTTGGAAAGTTGCCTATCTGTATAAAATATAAAACTAATCTACAGAGTGAGGGGGGGGGGGGGGTAATTAACGATTTAGGAAATCACGGGGAAAATCAGATAGCTAACTGGGAACAAAAGGGCCTTATAAATAAATAAAGAAAAATCGCTTTGTTTACTTATCTTTCTTTTCGATTTATAATATCACGCGTTTTTCGTGGGCTTCGATTGGGCCCCGTGACGTCGACATTTTTATTAACTTTTATAGTATTAAAATTAGCGCAAAATACATCATGCGCCACGTGGCCTTCTTTGTTTATCATCATAATCTCTCACACCTCTCACGTGTGACAAAAGCCTCACAAATGCTAGCTAACGCAAAAACTTTTAACTTAATGGGTTTTGGTTTAGCTAAACCCAAGAATGATACAATACGAAAATAAGCTAATTAATAATTGAACATGTATGTTACATGTGCAATTAAGTCTTAGTGTTACTCTTCTGGCTTGAACATCAAAATCAAGCACAAAAACAGAAGAAGAAAAAACGCCATCATCAACTTATTGATTATTTGACTATGAGAAAACTCTTTTCCTTGTTTACGAAAGTATGTTTTTCATATTGTAGACAAACGAACGTGATGATACGCTTGGACCAGCGTCAGAGACGTTGACGGCTTTGAGACAAAGTTCAAAGAAAGTCTACGTCGTTCGTTTCGTCGGCATTTTCTTGTATTCCAAATCTTCTTCCTTTTTTTTTTTAGGATAATTCACTACACGACTTTTCGCCAATACCACTCTCTCCACACGCTTTGCAACACGTTTTTGTTACCGACTTTTTATTAATTTTTTTCCCCAAGAATTTATTTTTGTTTACGAACATGAAGTAAATCAAAGCTTTTAGATTTATTTATATGTCATGCACCGACAGACTCGGGAACTACAAAGTTCTACCGACAAAAATTCTTGCTCTGAAACCATTAGACGTAAAGTATTCGGGTTCAGCCCATTATATTTGTGGGCTTATAAGAAAAAAGGAAAAGCCCATTAAACCGACTTACTCTCTCGGGTATTGGCAAAGACCTGTTACGCTCATCGGAAAATGATTCCAAAGTTCTAAAAGAGTTAAATGAAAAAGATCTCTTTGAAAAAATAAAAAAGCTTTCCGTTTCCCTCTTTTGAAGAACATCAGAAACCCTAAAAATCGCTAACTCTCTCGTCTCTCTTCGCCGTCCTCTTTCGCTTCATCTCTCTCCGGCGAAACCCCAATCGAACACCTCCGATTCGATCCCCTAGTGTTCTAAGAAAAAGATGGAGTGGAATCAGACTACTCTACAGTTCCTCTCGCAGTGTTTTCTCCACACGCTCTCTCCGGTGCCGGAACCTCGTCGATCAGCTGAGAAATCACTAGCGGAGGCCGCCGATGCACCTAACTACGGCCTTGCCGTTCTCCGTCTGGTGGCTGAGCCGTCAATCGATGAACAGACGCGTCACGCCGCTGCTGTCAACTTTAAGAACCATCTCCGTTCGCGGTGGCTACCTTCCGCTGATTCTGGTATCTCGCCGATCGTAGATTCGGAGAAGGAGCAGATCAAGACGCTCATCGTCTCTCTTATGCTCTCTTCTTCTCCTCGTATCCAGAGCCAGTTGAGTGAAGCCCTAGCCGTCATCGGTAAGCACGATTTCCCTAAATCTTGGCCTGCTTTGCTTCCTGAGCTTATCGCCAACCTTCGAAATGCTGCTAACGCTGGCGATTATGCGTCTATCAATGGTATTCTTGGGACCGCTAGTTCGATTTTCAAAAAGTTTAGGTATCAGTATAGAACCGATGATCTCTTTACTGATTTGAAGTATTGCCTGGATAGTTTTGCTGCTCCGTTGACTGAGATGTTCCTGAAAACGTCTTCGTTGATTGATTCTTCTGCGAGTTCTGGTGGCTCAGCTGCGATCCTGAAGCCTCTGTTTGAGTCCCAAAGGCTCTGCTGCAGGATATTTTACTCGTTGAACTTTCAGGACTTGCCAGAGTTTTTCGAAGACCATATGAAGGAGTGGATGGGAGAGTTTAAGAAGTATTTGGCTTCGAATTATCCCGCCTTGGAAAGCACAAAAGAGGGGTTAACACTTGTTGATGATCTTCGCGCTGCTGTTTGCGAGAATATCAATCTTTATATCGAGAAAAACGAAGAAGAGTTTAAAGACTTTTTGAATGATTTTGCGTTGGTCGTCTGGACATTGCTCCGAGATGTGTCAAAGTCTCCTAGCAGGGATCAGCTAGCTACTAAGGCAATCAAGTTTTTGACCACTGTGAGCACAAGTGTTCACCATGCTTTGTTTGCGGGTGACAATGTAATCAAGGAAATTTGCCAGAGTATTGTGATCCCCAATGTTTCTTTGAGGGCTGAAGATGAAGAAGTTTTCGATATGAACTATATTGAGTTCATCCGTAGAGACATGGAGGGAAGTGATGTGGACACTAGAAGGAGAATAGCTTGTGAGCTACTCAAAGGACTTGCCACCAACTACAAAGCACAAGTGACAGAAGTAGTTTCTGTTGAGATACAGAAGCTCTTGAGTTCATTTTCAGCAAATCCGGCTACAAATTGGAAAGACAAGGATTGTGCAATTTATTTGGTTGTCTCTCTATCTTCTAAAAAGGCAGGGGGTGCGTCTGTGTCTACAGATCTCATTGATGTTCAAAGCTTCTTCACAAACATTATTCTCCCAGAGCTGCAAAGCCGCGACGTCAACAGTTTTCCAATGCTAAAGGCAGGGTCCTTGAAGTTTTTAACTCTCTTTCGTAGTCATATGCCAAAGCCTTTTGCAATGCAGTTGTTCCCAGAGTTGGTCCGGTTCCTTAAAGCAGAGTCGAACGTGGTCCATTCTTATGCTGCTAGCTGCATAGAGAAGCTCTTGTTAGTGAAGGAGGAAGGCGGACAGGGTAATAGGTATGCTGCTGGTGATATAAGTCCGTTTTTGCTGCAGTTGATGACGAACCTGTTTGATGCGCTGAAGTTTCCAGAATCAGAGGAGAATCAATATCTGATGAAGTGTATAATGCGGGTCCTTGGTGTTGCTGATATCAGTGCTGAGGTTGCTGGACCTTGCATCGGGGGATTGACCTCTATTCTCAATGATGTTTGCAAAAATCCGAAAAATCCTATATTTAACCACTATCTCTTTGAGTCTGTGGCTGTACTTGTTCGACGGGCATGTGAACGCGATATTTCTCTTATATCTGCTTTTGAAACGAGTCTTTTCCCAAGCCTCCAGATGATTTTGGCCAATGATATCACTGAGTTCTTGCCTTATGCGTTTCAGTTGCTGGCTCAGCTTGTTGAGTTAAATCGACCACCTCTCGCCCCAAGCTACATGCAGATCTTCTTGCTGCTCCTCTCGCCTGAGTCATGGAAGAGAAGTGGCAATGTTCCAGCGCTTGTGCGTCTGCTTCAAGCTTTTCTGCAGAAAGCTCCTCATGAAGTTACTCAAGAGAATCGGTTGAGTCAAGTGCTGGGGATATTTGAAAAGCTGGTTGCATCTCCTAGCACAGATGATCAAGGCTTTTATATCCTTAACACGATTATTGAGAATCTGGACTACAGTGTGATTGCACCTTATATGAAGGGTGTATGGGGTGCTCTATTCACACGCCTTCAAAACAAAAAGACAGTCAAGTTCCAGAAGTCGCTAGTAATATTCATGTCGCTTTTCTTGGTGAAGCACGGGCAGGCTTATCTAGTGGAGACTATGAATACCGTCCAGCAAGACATCTTAACTGCAATCGTGGAGCATTTCTGGATTCCGAACCTGAAACTGATCATGGGAACTATCGAGGTCAAGTTAGCAGCAGTTGCTGCAACTAGACTCATATGTGAGACTCCGGCTCTCCTGGATCCATCAGCTGCTAAACACTGGGGGAAGATGCTTGACAGTATAGTGACGCTTGTTTCGAGGCCTGAGCAAGAAAGGGTCCTCGATGAACCTGAAATGCCAGAAATCTCAGAGAATGTTGGATACACAGCTGCATTTGTGAACCTTCACAACGCTGGGAAGAAAGAAGAGGATCCTCTCAAAGACATCAAGGATCCAAAGCAGTTCGTGGTTGCATCTGTTTCTAGGCTTTCTTCTGCTTCTCCTGGTAGGTTCCCGCAAATAATTGGTGAGAATCTCGAACAAGCTAACCAAGCAGCTCTGATCCAGCTCTGCAATGCTTACAACTGTGGAATTGCTTGAAGGGGTAAGTGTTGGTATTAAACTAACTTGAAGAATGTTTTCAGACTGTATTCAGGAATCAATCTTGATGTGATTTTAAAAATTGGTTTGGCAGGAGGAGAGATGGGTTCGAGGAGAAAAAAAAAAAGAAAAAGAAAGGGAAACAAAGCGTCGTTGCATTGCATTGCATTGGTCATGCATATTTTTTTGTCTTAAATCGAGAGTTGCATAGCACTTGCAAGTTTAGATTAGAGAAAGAGCACCATCTTCCAAAAACTTGGATTTACTCTTTTGGCTTTGGCAGTTTAATGGGGAGGCTGTCTTGTTTTTTTTTTCCTTAAAAGTAAAGCATGTTGATCTCTGTATGGTTATGGTACTGCTATGTGTTTGATGTGCATTTTGTCTTTGTTATGGTCATGGATTATGGTTTATTATATAAATGGGGAAAGCAAGCATTGTTCGTATATCTTCGATTTGGAAAATTAGTTAATATGTGGGCTTTGTAATCGAAGTCTGTCTAGCTTCCATTGTGTTGTGTGTGGCCCATTTCATTTGACATTTCAGATTTCAGTATCATATATTTTCTGTTAGCCTTTGATATGAACACCTTAATTTCGAAATCCGTTTTTGATTAATACTGAGCTTAAACTTTTTTTGTTATACCTTTTCAAACCTGATAAGTGGAGTGTGTTACTACTATATAAAACTGGGAAAGAAAGAGAGAGAGAGAGAGAGTTAATGGGGAACAAGAGGTGATAATAATAGCCTAATAGGGGTTTATTATAGTTGGTGCTAATCATATGGACCTATGACCACTAAACTCTTTCTAATCCTAATTAACAATATCGTAGTTGATAACACATGATTAAAGGAGGGGCAATGGCAGCTTTTTTATTTGTTTATTTTTGGACGACAAACTAATATTAACCGTAAGTTTATTTACTTAGCAAATAAATATAACTGTTGAAAAACATTTGATGTCTTGTAAATCATTTATGTTTCATATTCAAAACTTTATACTAGTCATAAAATCTCTACAGCAAAACAATTAAATTTCGGCTGGTATATTGTACTGGTGCCCATAAAATATGGCTCTCGCACGTTGGCGATATCAATGATTGTCATGTTTTTGTTCCTTGCACCCGCTTACTTATGATGTGTTATAGATACTTAGATTTGTATATGAAAGATGTATATAATATGAGTAAAGATAAATAATGGAGTGGGAGAGAAAGAGAGATTGAGACCCATCAGTGTGAGAGACTGAGAGGCAGAGATGGTCATATATCATACGATCATGTGATTTATCATCTGGTCCCCTCGTTTTGTTTCCTTTTTTTTCCTTTTCGTTTATGATATAAGAAAATTGCATTTTAAACAAAATATTACAGTGGACCAACCATTGTTAATATATATATATAGTAACTTTCTTCTTTCTGACTCTTTTTGAACTTTGTTTATAAAATGTCAGTTTATATTTATGTGTGTGTGAATTTGGCTTGAAGTAGATCCAATTCAATCAACCCACACTCCAACGTAGTGTATATTATTTATTTATTTTTTGTCTTTTTATTTATTTATTATAACACTCGATAGCAGAGTCTAGGTTTTGTGGAAATTCATATGTATAATTAAGCCAAAATATTTAGAGATATACAAGTGATTTGTTCAAACTTAAAACAGATTTGAGAGAACATCTTGTTAGCGAGTCTACCGACGTCCGACGTTATGTTATTAAGAGGCATCACAATATTAGTTATATATATTACGAATTAGAAGAACAGCAAAAAATGGAGTGTTTTCTTCTTTGGCTACTAATAATGTTTTCTCCACTAATTATTTAAAGAAATTTGACCAATCCTTTGTCAAACATGTGTGAGGTACCTTTTATTTTAATTTTAAAAAATGGAAAAGGTAAATAATATAAACACAAACAAGTACTAGGAATCCTTGGCTACTCACTCAGTACATGAATTTGGGGTCCTACTTGGGGAATTGTGATATGTAATTCAAGTTTGACCTCTCTGTCTCTTGTTGTATCCATATGATTATGATTTGTCTTTCTTTTTTCTTTTTGCTTTTGCCTCTCTCTTGGGGTTTGACTTTTGTTGGCTCTACTAAAAAAATATCTTAGATGGCATGGGTCTGAATGAGGCCCAAAGTTAAAAAGAAGGCCCATTGGATCAGTCACTTTATAAACCGATTTTACATTTATTCCGAAAAACCCCCACAAGATTATTATTTTTGTTTTTAGAATTGAGTCCCTAATATTATAAAAGGAGCTAAAAAACCCAAATTCCTCATCTTTTTTTTTTTTTTTTTTTTTTTTTTGGCAAACTCCAAATTCCTCATCTATCCAATGAAAACTCCAAGATCGTCTAAACGACCGCCACGTCAGCACTATCCTGATCGGGAAACCCAAAACGAGTGGTCGAATCGGCTTCGACTAGTCACAGAGACACAAACCATCTCTCCAACATATCCCCAAAAACACTCTCTCTCTTTAGATAATAACCTAATTGTGTATCTAATTTGTTTTAGTTTCTGTGAGATTTGATTCTTCTTCTGAGGCCTTCCTTGTTGAGAAGCTCTCTCTCAAAAGCCATGGCTTCCTTTTCAGTTTCTTCTTCTTCGACCATCATCGATGCTAGAGCTCCTCCTTCTCGTCAACCCTCCTCCGCCTCCGCCTCTTCTCCCTCGTGTATTTCACTTCCCACGCTTCCTCCTCCTTCAATTCAGTCTCAGAACCGCGCCGCTAAAGCCACTGCTTACTGTTCGTTTCTCACTCTTCATAAATCTGTAACCTTTGATTTCCAAAATTTTCGAGCTTTAATTAAAAATGCAAACTTTTCTGAATTTTTAAAGGTCGGAAGATTGTGAGGAACGTTGTGACGAGAGCTACAACTGAAGTTGGTGAAGCTCCTGCCACTACTACTACCACTACCGATGCTGATTCTACAGAGTTACCTGAAATTGTCAAGACTGCTCAACAAGCTGTAAAAGCTCTTTACTTTATATCTCTCTACTTCACTGTTATAACGATTCTGTGTTCTTTTTTCTGTATATTGTGTATCTCTGAATTTGATTGTGTGGATTGAAGTGGGAGAAAGTGGAGGACAAGTATGCTATTGGTTCTCTTGCATTGGCTGGTTCCGTGGCTCTTTGGGGATCTGCTGGAATGATTTCGGTTAGTAGAAGACTCATTTTCCATCTTTGAAACCCTTAATGTTAAGTTTGCTTCATTATATATGATTCCTGAGTTTAATTTTGTGAAACAGGCTATCGATAGGCTTCCATTGATTCCTGGTGTTTTCGAACTTGTAGGCATCGGTTACACAGGAGTGAGTTTCTTATTCAACCGTCTTGTCTTTGTATAATTTGAATCTTTGCTACGTTTTGGGGTTTTATTAGAGAATTGTTTAGCTTTTGGTGAACTCATTGTGAGGATTTAGATGATTCAGTAAGCATCACTTTGGGATTTAGGATTAGTCCTATGATTTGAGAATCCGAACATATGCCTATTTAGTCTATTCATATTTAGAATCTTAGATGATTCAATCAGCAACACTTTGGGGTTTAGGATTAGTCCTCTGATTCGAGATGTGATGTAGTCTAGTCATATTTAGATGTTATATTACAATTGGATTGCTTTTTGCCTCTCATGGATGCTTTTGAATCTCAAGACTAGTTGTTAAGTTGCTTGTGTGATGGATCCTTAACAAGTGGTGGTTTTTGTTTTTGGTTGCAGTGGTTCACTTACAAGAACTTGATCTTCAAACCCGACAGGTTAATCAATTCTCTAATAACCTGATATTAGATATAATGCTTTAAGTCAGTCTGTCAGTGTTTGGTTTCATGGAGTATTGAGAAATGAGAATTCAGAAACTGAGATTCTCGAGGGAAATGGTTTGTTATGTGTTTCAGGGAAGCTCTGTTTCAGAAGATCAAGAACACATACAAAGACATATTAGGGAGCAGCTAAATCAATTGAGGAGGAAGAAGATGAAGAGCCCTTTTTTGGGGGGCCATTCATGAATTCGAATGAAGGATATCAAAAGAATCTAACAGAGATCCCACATCGTTCTTTCGATCTTTCCTTGTTGTAACTAAATAATTTTCGTCCTCTCCCTCTATCTCTCTCTTTCATACGTATCTCTGGTCTTCTATTTTCTTATAGCTCAAAAATGTCATCCATTTATGTCAAGTGTTGTAAATTCCTCAAGACTATATATGAGATGTTGATTTTCATTTTCCATGTTTTCAAAACTTGGTCTCCTCTCATCATGAGAGTCTCATGCATGGTCTGAACAAATTTCGCAAAATACATAAATCGCTTCCTTGATAATCCCATCAATGTATCTGTCAGTGTTTGTGTTTATTATCTCCTACCTTAGGCTTAGCTATCATCTCTCTCTTCTCAGCTTAACGAACAAAAGCCTTTTGTTGGTCCAAAATATATGGGCCTTATATTTTCGGTCCATTAGAGGAGTAAACAGCGTGTGTCGTGAACCTCACGGATCGCACGTTCCGATGTTCGAGAAGTAGTAGTAGTCTCTAGTCTGGATTCGCGGGTCCACTGATGGGTTCTTTTAGTGTTACGATACACGTGTCGGAAAACTGGTGGGAGAGATGAACGATCTTTTGTAGGTCCCACAGTATCAAGATATTATGAACGAATTGACAATTTTAACCTTTCAGGTAGCCCCTGAACTTGTGGTCTAGATGCGGAGAAGGTTAGACCATGGGCAACGGAGCATACTCGGCCCGTCCCCCGTATTTACTAGATTTAATTTTAATTGTAAAAAGTCCAAATTCGAAAAAACGGTTCTTATTTGGAGACGTTTTTCCATCGTCTTCTTCGCCACGTGGTGTCGTCTGATTGGTTGTTTTCTTATCAAGGCTAAAAAAAAAACTCATTTGCGAGACAAAACTTTCTCGAGTTGTTTCTTCTCTCTCGACGGCGACGACGAAGACGATACATCCTCGACGATTTGACGAAGCCGTACCGTTCTTGTCACCGGAATTCCATCCCCATATTAACGAAGCCGATCTTCTGTCGCATCCGAAGCCGGTCCGATCTTCTGTCCCGAAGCTTGTCCGGCGGTTCGATCTTCTCTCCTGAAGCGATCGTTCGGTGTCACCCGATGCTTGTCCGGCGGGTGAATCGTGCTAATTAAGGTTAGTCTTCTTCCCCCAATATGAGATTTAACCTTGATAGGCGGTGATTATCGAATTAGGGTTAGAGAATTGGGATTATCGAATTAGGGTTTTCGAATTAGGGTTTTCGAATTAGGGTTTTCGAATTAGGGTTATTGATTTAGGGTTATTGAATTAGGGTTATTGAATTAGGGTTATTGAATTAGGGTTAATGATTTAGGTTTTGTTGCTTTGGTCTCGTTCTGTTTTTTCATGTGTTTGTTGGATCGTTTAGTCTCTGTGTGAAAATCGAGTTGTGTCTGTGTCTGTGTCTGTGTGAAGATGGATTTGTGTCTGTGTCGTTTGTGTCTGTGTGAAGATCGAGTTGTGTCTGTGTCTGTGTCTGTGTGAAGATGGAGTTGTGTCTGTGTCGTTTGTGTCTGTGTGAAGATCGAGTTGTGTCTGTGTCTGTGTCTGTGTGAAGATGGAGTTGTGTCTGTGTCATTTGTGTCTGTGTGAAGATCGAGTTGTGTCTGTGTCTCGGTCTTTTTTTTTTTTTTTAAACATTGAGTTTGGTTAAACTTTGGTATTTTTGTCTTAATTGTTAAAGGATCAACTTCTTGTGTCTCGGTCTTTTTTTTTAACATTGAGTTTGGTTGAACTTTGGTATTTTTGTCTTAATTGTTAAAGGATCAACATCTTTGTGTCATTCGTATGGTTTGTTCATAGTTTTTTTTTTTAACATTGAGTTTGGTTAAACTTTTGTTTTTTTTGTCTTAATTCACAAAGTATTTTAGGTTTCTCAATTGGTAGTTGTAATGTGTACTTCTAATAAATTGTGATTGTTGTGTAGTTGGTTGTATTTAATTTTGGTGTGATTTGTTCATAGTTTCTTGTTTAATTTGGTAGTTGTAATGTGTACTTGTCATAAATTGTGATTAGACATTGGTTGTTTGGTCTTTAAGTTTTGCTACTTATTGCAAGTTAGCTTTTAACCCCTTCTCACTTGTCATTCGCTTTTCACTTCTCTTCTCTTCTCTTCTCTTCTCTTCGCATTCCTTCTCTTCTATACCCGCTTCTCTTCTCTTCTCTTCTCTTCTCTTCCTTATTCGTTTCTTCTTATGGATTCTACGAATCCCTTCTTTCAGTCTTCTTCTTACTTAAACTTGATTAACAGTCAAGAAGAAGGTGGTTTAAATGAAAACTTTCGTTGGGAAAGTTATCCACCTTCTGGACAGAGCTCCCAACCTTCTCCTTACAGCTCCCAACCTTCTCCTTACAGCTCCCAACCCTCTCCTCAAAGCTCCCAACCTTCTCCTCACAGCTCCCAACCTTCTCCTCGCAGCTCACAAGAAACACCAGTGGAGCGCAAGGAGAGAAAGACATGGACACCTGCTGATGATGAAGTCTTGATCTCCGCATGGCTCAACACTTCAAAAGATCCCATCGTTGCAAATCAACAAAAGGGAGGAAGCTTCTGGCAAAGGATTCAAAAATACTATGCTGACACTCCTCATGCTAGAAATGGTGGTGAACAGATGCTGGTGACACATTGCAAGCAGCGTTGGCACAAGATAAATGACCAAACTAACAAGTTTTGTGCGGCATTCGCAGCTGCTGAGAGACAGAACAGCTCTGGTCATTCTGAAAATGATATCATGAAGAATGCACATGATATCTACTTCGCTGACCATAACAAGAGATTTAATCTTGAACATTGTTGGTTTCGGTTAAGGTTTGAGCAGAAATTTCTATCCCTGAAAACTATTAACACGCTCCCATCTCAGCCTGCAACAAAGAGGAAACAAGCTGCTGAAGGGTCACAATCATCAAGCTCCAATGTTGATGATCATGAGAAACGGCCAGAAGGGATCAAGGCTGCCAAGGCGAAGAGGAACAATGCTCAGTCCACAAACGTGAAGACTCTTGCTGAGTATAAGAGCATGTGGGATGTCAAGAAAGAGGAATTGGCTGAAAAGGAGAAACTACAGAAGCTGGCCATCCTAGACACTCTCCTAGCCAAAAAAGAACCCTTGAGTGCGAGTGAAGAAATCATCATGAACAAGATAGTGTCCCAGTATTTCTGATATTAGAGCATGTGTTTGTTGTTTGTTTTTCTTGCTTAGTACTCGGCTTATGTATTTGATTTGTATTCCCTGTTTGTTTGATGTGTATTTCCTGTTTAAGTATTTCCTAATCAGTTGTGTATTTCTTGTTTCAATCTAAATTAATATAAGTCTATTTTAATTTCTAGTACTCGGCTATTTTAATTTCTAGTAACTCGGCTATTGTATAAACTAACTTAATCAGATTGTGTATTGTTGTACTAAGTCTAATCTGCTTCTTCTTGTTTATCTTCAGGTTACGTAAGACATGGGCCACGACTATAGCTATTCCCAGCCGTCTTCATCTGATCTGGCTGATAAGTACTCAGAGGACACTGCGGATAGAGAGCTAGATGCTTTGATTCGTATGGATGAAGCAGAGTCGAGGCAATACCCACCTCAACCGGAGGTGGAGCATGGATTCCCGAAGGAATGTTATTGTGGTGCGAAGCCTTTTCTATCCAACTGCTACAACAGAAGGTATGTGATGAAGTATAAGTTTAAATAAAGTATAAGTGTAAGTTTCGTATACGTACTAACTCCTTATTTATTGCAGGTTCTTCACATGTCCAAATGTCGATGATGGTGAGATGCATATTCACAAGTGGTGGGATGTGGCTGTAATGGAGGAGTTGAGGGACAGCGATAGAAGATATGAAGTGATGGCTGAGAAGGTAGATTACTTAACCTTGTTCAATGATGAGAGTAACGCAACTGAACAGAAACTGGTAAGGTTGGAGAATGTAGTTAATGAGATATGTAAGGAAAATAAGTTAAGAAAATTTACTGATTTGCTGGTTGTAGGTGTAATCATCATTTTCACATGTATTTTGTTCATGTTGGTGTAATGATTTACACGGGTACTTGTTGTTTTCTTATCATGTATGTTGTTTTGTTTTGGTCTCTCACGGGTATTACATGTATTTTGACTATGTACGTGTTGGTCTCTGTCACGGGTACTTGTTGTTGGTGTAATCATGTATGTTGTTTTGTTTTGGTCTCTCACGGGTATTTGTTGTTTTGTTTTGGTCTCTCACGAGTTACAAACTGGAACTCCACTATATATATGATAACTCACACCAAACACGACCAAACCAACAACACAAGTCATTTCTTTATCTTCCTTTCTTCATAACCAAAGTAACAACTCATTTCATCAAATAAGATCAAAGCAACAAAATACTCTCGCTCTCTTCCTTTAACTTCCATTCTCTTCTTCTCTCTTTAATACAAGTCATTTCTTCATTTCTTTTCCTTTCTCTTGAAATGGGATCATCTTCAAACCATTATCATTACCATGGAGATGATGATCACTATCACTACCAAGCAGATGATAGTGATCATTTTGATGCTTATTTACAAAATATTTATGATGTCTCCCAAAATATCCCCGAACCAAACCAGCCACAAGAAAGGATTTTTATCGAGCGAAACCGGGAAGAAGGCCACAATAATCTTTGGAATGATTATTTGAGTGACACTCCCACATATCCAGAATATTTATTCCGGCGACGGTTTCGCATGCACAAGCCACTGTTCATGCGAATTGTGCAACGTCTCTCTACCGAAATCCAATATTTCCGCCAAACCCAGGATGCAACCGGACGGGCTGGTCTTTCACCTATACAAAAATGTACTGCAGCAATTTGTCAATTGGCATATGGTACTTCGTCTGACAGTGTTGACGAGTATGTCCGAATTGGTGCTTCGACAGCTCGGGAATGTTTGCACGAATTTACCGCCGGCATCATCCAAGTGTTTGGAGATGAATACTTAAGACGTCCTACACAGGAGGATCTACAAAGACTACTCTTTCAGAATGAACAGCGTGGATTTCCCGGGATGATTGGTAGCATTGACTGTATGCATTGGGGGTGGAAGAATTGTCCCACGGCTTGGAAAGGCATGTATTCACGATCAACCGGAAAACCTACAATTGTGTTGGAAGCAGTAGCTTCGTATGACCTCTGGATATGGCATGCCTTTTTTGGAGCTCCAGGTACTATGAACGATCTTAATATTCTTGATCGATCTAATGTTTTTGATGACATAATAACCGGTCAAGCTCCGGAAGTCAACTTTGTTGTCAACGGAAGGGAGTACAACTTGGCGTACTATCTCACTGATGGTATTTATCCAAATTGGGCAACTTTTATTCAATCAATCCGACTTCCACAAGGTAGGAAAAAATCTCTCTTTTCTAAAAAACAAGAAGCTGTTAGGAAAGATGTTGAGCGTGCCTTTGGAGTCTTGCAAGCTAGATTCGCCGTTATTAAAAATCCGTCTCGTTTATGGGATAAAAACAAAATGGCAAATGTAATAAGATCATGCATAATACTCCATAATATGATTGTCGAAGACGAACGACATACATACAGTTACCGAAACATTATTTCTGAATTTCAACACGGAGAACATGTGGATCAAACATTTACCGTTGGTGCCGCCGGTGTGGGTTCAAATATCAGCAGTACGATTACTCGTCAAACAAGACTTCGGGATAAACAAGCTCATGATCAACTAAAACATGATTTGATTGAGCATATCTGGACAAACTTTGGACATCTTACGGATAATGAAGTTTGATTTTAAAATTTCTATGAGTTGAATAAAATGTTTGTTTTGGTTTTGATGTTTTTATGTTATATTTTTAATGTTATTAATTTCTAAATTGTATGTTTTTGTATTTTCTTTCTTTAAATAATTAATCTTTAAACTTTCAAAATATTATTATTTTATTTGGGGGACCAAATACAAATACACACCAATGCTCCTACTAAAAATAAGAAACCCTCAAAATATTAGTATTAAATGTGGGGGACCAAAAAAAGTCCCACACCATTGTGGATGGTCTTAGAAATTATTACAGTAAGATGAGATCTTACAATACTAACTCTGAAATAGAATGTTATACAAAATTTGCATATATATATTTGTATTTTTTTATAATGTTTTATTGAAAAACATCTATTATTGAAAAACAGACGCAGTGATATACAAATATATACAATACTCACTAACCGTGTGTTATTTCATGTACAGACATTTTTAATTAAGTTTTGGGAATATTTGTATAATAAATGTGATCAAAATGTGTATATTTAGGAAGCTAAGGTATATCTAAGGTTATTGGTCAAAGAGATCAAATTATAGCAGGGAAATAAAATATTGAGATGGTTAGTGGAGTTATAAAAATGCATGCGCGGAATCTATGAGCAAAGATGGCTTTGATACTTGGCGACAAATAAAACATGTATGCTGATGGGTTTAGTCATTTTAACAATAAAAGCCAAAATATAACTAATAAAATATTATCATTTATATTTTGTTTGTTGGAATCATTATATTTTTAATTTAGGATGCCAATATAAGAAACAAAACCTTAGACAGTAAACAAGCGCTAATATAACAATTCATTAATTAAATTATGGCCAGATTTGGCTGGATGCACACATCGAAGAGTGCATTTCAAGTGATTAGACACCATTTGTTACTTATGAAAATCGGCACAAACAAATAACGCATCAGGGAATTTTTTGTATATAAAGATCGAAAAACATATTCGGCAAATTTTTGTCGTAATCGCCTGTTTTTATAATAGGTATTTTTTTGTATACGATATCATCAATTTTTTTCCATAAAACAAATTAGTGATTTTCTTATAGCTAGTGTGAATGTTTCACATGTATTAATTAACTTATTATCATCAATTCATCATGGATCCGTACATTATTTGGATTTTTGTTAATATAATATCAGTTTTACAAAATTCAGATGGCGGTCTCAGATCGTTAATTAGTCCATGTGAAGAAATTGCGGAAAAAAGGTTTTAGCTCTTAAGTTACATTCTGAGCTACTGAATGATCCAAAATGAAAAGAAAGAATTTAGCTATAACCAAAAAATAGACGAAAAATAAGTAAGAAAAAACACAATAAAATATGGGTATAATGTATATGCGTATGCTGACATTATCACATGATTCCAACAATCCAACAACTCCAAAAAACGCCGGTCCAAATGTTTCGACTGCACTGCATGCTTCTCGCAGAAGCAAAAGTATAAAATAATTATATTATTTTAAATAAAAAAATATGTTTATTTGTATAAACAACAATGCAACAACATACACGTACGCATGTATGAATAGAAAATGGATTCTAATAAATATGAGGTTTATATATAGAAAGTGATATTGACGCATATTCGTATGATTGTTTAATAATGTTAGCTTCAAAGTTACTCTTTGGTTCTTAAATTGTTTCGTCACTAGATTTAATTAGGTGTTATGGCAACGACTTTAACCGAAACCACACCAACTATAGTGTCTACTGTCTAGAGAAGACAAGTGGCCTTTTCAGTGTTTCGTTTGATTTAATCCTTAAGCTACAACTGACCAATTATAATACTCATGCTTTCAATATTTCTAATTTAATTATTATAAAATCAGAAAGAAAGAAAAAAAAAAAAAACCCAAAATCTAATCAGATCCTACCCGTACCTGACTAGGAAATTCATACAAAATTGTGCGTATTACAGTAATATTTTCTTAGTGGAAATTGTGGTCTCAAAATGTTGTGTTTATGAATATCAATCGTGTTTATCGAAAAGTTTAAACTTAAATGGTAAATATGATATTTCTGGAAGTTGGTTCATTGACAATTAGGCCTAGAAACGGGTTGACATTGGACCCATTTTGGTCTTTGTACACTTAGAATAAGATTCTCGAAGAAATGGTTTGTTATGTATTTCAGGGAAGCTCTGTTTCAGAAGGTCAAGAACACATACAAAGACATATTAGGGAGCAGCTAAATCAAAGGAGGAGGAAGAAGATGAAGAGCCCTTTTTTGGGGGACATTCATGAATTCGAATGAAGGATATCAAAAGAATCCAACAGAGATCCCACATCGTTCTTTTTGTTGTATTATGAAGTTTATATATAGAAAGTGATATTGACACATATACTCGTATGATTGTTTAATAATGTTAGCAAAGAGTATCAATCGAAGATGTTTTGGCTCCTCTGCCAAGTTTTATTATTATGAAACTTCATTCATTCTTTAAACCATATCGCTCTGATCTGCACATTGAATCAGAAGAACAAAGTTAAATTTTGAAGTCTGAAATAACATAACAGCCTAAGTTCAAAACCTACATCGCAAGTGTAGAAGTATTATATTCCAAGTGAAAAGAGATTATGAAGTTTATATATAGAAAGTGATATTGACACATATATACTCGTATGATTGTTTAATAATGTTAGCTTCAAAGTTACTCTTTGGTTCTTTAAATTGTTTCGTCACTAGATTTATGTAAATTCCTCAAGACTATATATGAGATGTTGATAATGACCTGATAATGGTGCCCACTAGAAGTATTGGGCCAGTTCAGGACGGAGATATGTCCGAGAAACATAGTAGACCTCTGTCAACAGGTTGGGGAAGATGCGAACAAAGTATTTCAGTACCGAATCCTTAGTGTTCCCCATACAATGCTGACCAGAAAAACCAAACAATATTAGATTTATTGTATCCCGTGATTATATTTTAAAAAAACTTAAACTTAAAAAAACTTAAACTTAAATACCTCGACTTGCGGATTAAGTTCAGTATGGTGGGCAAGGTAATTCCTGATTACCCTCACCAACACTCGCAAGTAATTTTGACCCATCACATTGGGAACCGAGTGTTTCCCATATTGAATGTCATATCTGACTGGTGCGTCCAACCACAATATCCAATGTTGGTTTCCAGAAATTCTATACTTGCTAGTACTCATTGATTTCCACAACGGATTAGTACGATCATAAGGTCTCGTTTGAAGAACCGTTGAAACATCATCAAGAAATTGCGCTTTTGTGAGGACGGACCAAAAATAAATATGGGAGAGTGACTCTGCGGCAGTCAGACTAACATTTGATTTAAAAAGTATTAGTGTCATATACTTATAAATCATAAAAAAACATGTAATAGAAGTTGTTTTATGTCTTACCGGTCACTGTAAGTAGGGTTGAACATGAGTTTCACTAACGCAAATGCTTCATATTGCTTCTCAATCATACTAACCGAACCTTGCTTGTATTGATGAAGATTATCCTGTGTAAAGAGACTTGTACCCAAAACCATATACGATAAAACTCTACCAAGGAGATAAACATCAGACTCTTTTCCTTCATAAAAGTTCTTGCTTAGTTGTTCAGGAGCAAATAGTTTCGGAGTAATGGGACTCTGTTGTCGAGGATGTTTGCCATACTGAAAATCACCTAATTTTATTGTGATTCCACCGTTATCTTCTTCTACCAGGTAGAAGCTGTCAAGACTAACGTTCCTATGTATAACTTCTTGACGATGCATGTCAATAACAGCAACAATCACGTTCTTCATCATCTCTTCAAGAACCAAGGTACGGTGGCCATCAATATCCCAAAGCTTCAATTTGTTGTTGAAACCATGCTGATCAAGAAACTCCACTTGACTCTCAGATAATGAGTTCAGATTTAACCCGTTAGAATAAGTGTAATCAATGCATTGTTTCAGACTACAAACCCAGGGTTCGGTAGCAAAAAGAATTACACTCTTATTGACTTCCGAACCAAAGCAGTGTATGATGTTCTTTGATGACAGTTCACATTTGTGATGCAGATTCTGTTCGTGTTCATTAACCTTGTAAGCAACCTCAGAGTAAGGTGTTTTCTTGATACAGGAAGGGCGGCCATCTATTAATCCTTCCACAACATTTGGAGCCAGCTTAGTTTCTGTTAATATGATACGCGAAGTGATGAGAATATTTGGGGTTCTGCTAACAAACTGAGAAGATTCTTCTAACTCAGACATGATTTCATTAACCTGCAACATATATATTTGAGAAGAGGAATCAGAGAATAACTTGCGAGAGGCTAAATTGAGCTATAATGACAAATACTACTGGGTAAAGAATAACAAGTAACAAGGAACAAGTCCAGTCATATGTAGATCAACACCAGTCAACGAATTTGCTAGATAACACTACAACGCAGGATAACAAGAGTATATGATAGATGCCGAAATCAAACCCAAAATAGCGAATAAAACAAACTTAAGAAGCTCGACAGAGATGTATTAAACCCTAATCATGGGGGATCACAAATCTCGAGACCAACCGCTTAACGATTTTGCAAGATAACACTATAACACAGGTATCGGAACTATTAATCGAGACGATAACACCATATAAACGAAAAGGGGCTTAGATATGGAAAACAAAATCAGAGAAAATCGAGTCGATAACTAAAAAAATTACCAAATCAAAGCTCGCAGGTTGAAGTGCGAAAGCCCTAACTCCTGATTCTGGTGTAGAGTAAGTGAGCGGAGAAAGACGAGCAACTAAGCCACGAATCGAAAACAAAATCAGAGAAAAATTACCAAATCAAAGCTCGCAACAATTTTTAAGCGAATCTGAAAGCAACTAAGCCACGAATCGAAAACAAAATCAGAGAAAAACGAGTGGATAACTAAAAAATTACCAAATCAAAGCTAGCGGGTGAGTGGGAAAGCCCTAGCGGGTTGTAGAGTCTGAGAAAATGAGAGAGATGAGCTGGGGAGAGATAGGGAAACTGGAAACACTCACTACTGTCTGTAGCTGTAGGTCAATTGTAGTGTCTCTCACACTCACTACTGTCTGTAGCTGTAGGTCAATTGTAGCGTGTCTCACACTCACTACTGTCTGTAGCTGTAGGTCAATTGTTGGGACGATTATTGGGACGGAAACACTCACACTCACAGGCGGAATTTTTTGGGACGATTTTAGCCCCTGTCTTTTAACATAATTACATTACGCGCCCTAATTAGCCTCTAAAAAAAATTCAACTATCTGGTGATATTTGATTCAGGAGAATAACGACTTACGTGTGATTTGATTCTGTGAGGCGCTCAGGTCAGCCGAACACATCATCTTTCAAACATTCTGCCACAATCATCTTCAGCTGCATCATCTTTCCTCTCGCAGACTGTGTGTGTACCATAGACACAATATTTGAGTTTTATGCTTTCAATTAATGATATTATTCTTAGGAGCACAAGAAGAAATACTTGCCTTGTTCACAGATTCTGTCCAGCTTTGTCTCGATGCCTCCTTCGAAATTTGCTATAAGTTTCTGGTGTGATGTTCCTGTGAAGGAGAGATATATAAAACTTAAAAAGTCAGTTTAGGAAACGCTTGTCCTCTCCTGTTATATCAAAACTCTCTTGCCATGGAAGAATATCTAACGTTCATACTTGATAGAGTCCTCAAAACAATCATGTTTCATAGCAGCTCTAATGTTAGGATTCGTTCTTGTAAAAGCAAAAAGTTACAAAAGTGAACATACTTTGCTTCTTTATGCTGCCTTTCAACTCTGAATGGTTTGCTTCAAGCCCTTCAATACTGCTCTTGAATTCTTCAAGACGATGGCTGACATCGTCCTTGAACTTTTCATGGATCATTCTCATTTTCTCTTGTTGCTCTGTAATACGATCAGATTGTCAGTGAACACAGTAGATCAGGATAAAGCTTGATTATTCTTTTCACAAGTAGACGTATCAAGACAATTCAATACCCTGATGTTCTACAACAAGACACAAATCAATTTCCCAATTCTACTTATAAGAATTGAGCATATAGCTCTGTCTTTTGAGGAACTATGTTAAATGCAAGTTTCATGTCAATATGGGAACCTAAACCAAGATTGCATTGAAAATCTTACCAGATAAGTGAATCGTGTGCGTCTATTCAAGGAGAAATGAAGGTAGCAGAACGAAGCAAGATAGTGAGTACTTCAAGACTAAATGCAATCTAAAGAGCAAGTTTCTTATTTATAACCCTGTATCAGGATTAAACTGCAAGATGTATACTTAAATTTCGAAGCTTTCTTAATGTTCATGACTGTGAATTATACCACAGTGATCAAGATATGATACGTTGCTATACCTTGTAATCTTGTTTCTGCATGCTTTCTCTTAGTTTTGGCTAAGTTGCTCGTCTTTCCCCTGTACGCATAATTAGCAAGATCATTGACTGAATATTACAAAAGGAGAAATGCAGGATCAATTCTAGAAACATACGCTTCTGTTATGATATGAGACTTGACATTCTCCAACTCTAGATGTATCTCCCCGGAGACTGATCTATGATTTCTGAGGACTTCTTTTCAGCTGCAGATTTCACTTTTTTCTCATAGTTTTGAAGAGCCATAGCGAACAATGCAACAGCCCTGAGACATGGTAATTAATCAACTTAAGACGCGAACGAAGATTCAAGGTAGGGACGTAATATTAGTTATATCTAAAACTACAAGAGACCTTCCCAAGCCATCATCTTCATCCATCTCTGAACAATCCTGAAAGGAATCAGTTTTCTGGATCCCTGCTTAGTCACCAGGACAAAACAATGAGGGTGCAGCATTGAAAACCACAACAATGACATACAAATGAGCATTATACCTTGGGACAAAGACGTGGGAGGACTTAACACGACACATCCAGTGCCTTTAAAGTTAGAGTTCCGTTTAGCTGAGCGAGAGCCCAAGTTAGATTTCTCATTACTCCAATTGGCAGTTTCTCTTTCTTCGGGGACTGAATCAGACGATCAATAAAATAAGCAAAACATGGATTGTGGTTACAAGAAAATAAGATTCTCTAGTCTCTGTATGGTCTAGGGAAAGAATTAAGAAGCGTACTGTTGTAATGGCCCAACATTGGTGAATCTTCTCCTGAACCATCTGAGTTTCTCTCATCAGATGACGGATCGGAGAGAACTATATCTTCATTTTGCTCCGCAGAACTTTCTCTTCTGAAAGAATAATCTCTTTTCTTCTCCAAGAAATCCTGGAAAAAAGATAAGGAAACACAAGTCATAGAGTGTTATGTAAAGTCAACATTGCATAGTTCTTGACTTAGATAAAGCAGCTTGAGTTTATGAAGGTTACAGGAAATCTCTTTTCTATATCTGACGCTTGGCCTGCTGTCCCTTGAGAGGTTTTCTTGGTACGGAAGCTAAATATTGGTGTTTCAATCTCATCTAAAGCGGGACTAATATTTCTTGGTTGCAAAGGAGATGCTTCGGGAGAAAAACATGGGGAAGGACTCGAGATTGGTGCTTTATATCCAAATGTTGGACTCTGAAATTCGTTTTCTGGCTCAATAGGATTTTCCGTGAAAACATCACTCGGTCTTTCCTGTTTCTCACCATTTTTAGATAACCCCTGGAATATCTCTGGCGTAGCTGCTGTCTCAGCTTCTGGAGATGGATGAAAATCTTTTTCCCATGCTCTAATATCTGGTTTATGCTTCGGGGCTTTGCTCTGTGGATGAGGCTCATGGGAACTTCCCTTTTTGTCTGAAAATGAAGATATTTTGCCAGTTCCTGTGCTCTCGGAACGTGGAGGAGTATTACTCTTGCTTGCCTCCTTCCGAGTCCCATCAGCTTCATCCTTTTTGCGAGCATGAGCCTTACGGCATTGTACAACAGTGTTTTTTCTTCAACCCCTTTGTTTCTTAGGCATAACAGCAGAATTCATAGCAGCAGTGCCAGCTTTTCCACCTTCATCAAAAGAGAATATATTATTTACTTGTTCTGCGGTTTTGCGACCTATGTTGGCACCAGCTTTGGTCCTCTTCTGGACACCTTTGGCTCCTACTCTCTTCTTCAACAACGATCTAGTTACTGACCTTCTGGTTGCAACATCAGGGCTTTCAAAATCAGTTTCTATAGAATCTGAATTGTGTCTACGCTTAATAAGAGGATCATCATTTGAGCCCTTGTCTTGACTCAACTTTAAGTTGGTCTTCATTACTTCTGGAGTCTCAGAATTCACATCTTCATTATTTGCTGGTGAAGCTTTTCCCGATATCCCACAGTTTTGATCTCAAACCATCAGTACATACATCTTTCTCCTTCCCTGGCTTATCCATCTCCTCTCTTTGTGATGCAACCTTTTGCTGCAAGACTGCACATGGAGGTTCTTCCATCCTCTCTGGTCTCCTATCCGTCACTTTATCGTTCTTGCCGCCATTTAGATCACCATGACTGTGCTGAGGACTCGAGATGGGAAAGTCTTGAAATGACTCACGAGCTGGTGTCTGATGTACTCCATAAGTCCCTTGTTTAATCCTTTGCTACCAGACAAACTAGATGTTCGTTTACAAAGAACATTCTCCAGAGTCCCTAATTTCCGATGAGGCGATCTCGACCAAGGTGAGGTCACAGGACATGTGACCTCACCTGAATCTTCTTTGTCTGGCAGCTAAATCACCTTTATCTTTCTTGTTCGCCTGTAAATCAGTACACGAGATAGTTCACCTCCATCAGCCTTTTCTGTCCCAGGATTTCTCTTCGGTTGTGTACCTGAGGGAGATTAGAAGTGAAATCTTGTACCTGATGGATCTGAACTATCTCGTTCTGTTTCGTGAGAGTGAAATGTTTGCTAGAAGTGAAAGAGAGAAGCAATGGGAGATCATAGATATGGGAATGGGTGTTACCTGCCAAGCATCATATGCTGCATTTAGAAGAAACATGGGAGTCTGAATGTCTGAAACCAAGTTCTGGGGAAAGAAGCACTGAGGAGAAGAAACAGAACACAATGGATTAGCTTGAAGATGCTCGAGTCTTGTAGACCAGTGAATATCAAGAAAGTAAGAAATATACCGAAGTTGGATCCAAATGCTTTGTACAGGTAGTGGACAGTTCCTTTTGGAGGTTCTAGAATTTGACATGAAACAATACAAAATTTACAGTAAGGGACCTAAGATTCATAGTATGAATTCTCCGGAGCAAAGTGCTTTAATTCTGAGATTACCTGTATCGTAACAACACCTTGGAACATTTTCCGAAGCGAGTGGCCTCCAGAGACATCCACTCTACATTTTCAGTTGAAAACGTTTTGAAACTTAGATGAAGAGATAATCAAAAGTTCTCAAGAAGAACAAATTAAAGTTGAAGAAGAAGAGATTTACACATCCATAAACATTCCAGCATCACTTAAGCATTTCACTTTGGTAGTACGAGGTAATAGGTCCTTGAACTGATCACAGTGCAGGATGGAAGCTAATTTCCCAGCTGAACATCCAGAGAGTAGAGCCTGCGGTAGATACTTACTTACATCAACAAGAGAGAAATCCAATAACCTGATAGGCTGATGAATAGGTGAAAGTAAATGCAAAACCTGATCTGCTTTACGCATGCCTTTAGACAGTAGTTCTTCCATAGCTGCTTGCCAAATTCGTTGTCCTCTATAGAATAGTTGCAAGCTCTAGATCATAGACATTAGAAGCAATTAAATCCAAACTTTAAGAGAAGTGAAAAGAAACTACTATGTGACTAACTTGATCCTGACTATCACCTGTGAAAGAAGCACCATCGCAGTAACGCAATTTGACTCTGTTCCAATTGAAGAAATCTGAAAGCCCACAAAACAAACAGACAAGCAGGTATCAATACAGACAGGCCAAGATATCGAGTCCTTGTTTGCAACCATAACGTGTACAGAGTCATGCGTAGGACTAACCAGGATTCTCATTAGCTTTATTGCTCAAAATTCCAGTGAAGGCCAAAACTTTCTCCATATGTTTTCCGGAAGATACAGCTCCTGCGTGTGTTGCACCATCCTCCACCCTACAACACAAGTAAACAAACGAAAGAACATACATATGTGAATCTTCTGTAGTCAAAACTCAATAAGCAATAACTAAAACTATGGACAAATATGAAGAAAGACTAAAGCATCATATAATACCTGTTAGCTCCTGATCCAGAACCACGGTGTAGATGATAACCAGGTAGTGTTCCATCCAGGCACACTGCAGAATCAATTGAATGAAATATTCAGATAAAAGACTGAGCTATAAACTCGGTTAATCCGAATCAACAACAAATCCAAGAGATCTATCTTAGTAAACAGATTCAAAGCATGACATCAAGATTTCAAGCTTCAGGGTATTGTGATTAATCAAACTAGTCTTAGCAATCTCCCTAATACATATAACATTCAAGTATCACCACCAACACATTCTAGAGAGAGAGAGAGAGGATTCATACCAGCTCCTTTGGGGCCAGATGCCTGAATCAAGGTGAGAGGCACCATGAGAAGCTGCGAAGGAGACGAGATCTCATCGTCAGTATCTGTCAACTGACTTTCGAGTAACGAGATCTCATCGTCAGTATCTGTCAAATTCCCGAATCCATGGCTAGATCCGCTACCAACCACGGAACACAGCCAAAGACAGCATACCACCGCCGCAATCCGGAACACGCTGTTCATCTCCGCCGTCGTCGCAAAGCCGGAGAGCTGAGAAAAGTTTTTGAGTTGTTTTAAAAGATGAATTATATCACGAGTATAAGTATATTATTTACTTAAGAGATAGTGTCAGAGATTTGGTTTTTCTTTTTGTGGTAAATTATTTCACACGCGGTATTATGGTGATAAATTGATTCACGAATAGGTGCGATGTGAGCGAGGTCTATTCATCCTCGTGCCAGCGAGGTCACACGCGGCTCTCTAATTATCGTGGTTCAAATGTGGAAAAGTAGGGAAGAGAAATTAATCTATAAAAGGTGATTGGAATCTTTGGTTTAAGTTTTCTCTTTTTGGAAATTAATTTCCGCTTTATGTGAACAGATTCGATTTTTTAGTTAACAAGAATCCATCTGAGTTCTAATAACGTTACAAAACATAACATTAAATTTCTACGGTTATGAGTTTCGACACATTAAGGGTTTGACTGATACGTTTATATTCATATTTTTTAATGTAGTTATATATGAAAACGGAAAAAATTAATCCAGATTATTTGCATAATGTTTTTCTATACCTGATCTATAATATTCTGCATTTATCGATCTGAACCGACTAAAAATTTAAATTTTCTACCTCAACTTTATAAAATTTAGCAAATTTCAACATTTCCGTAAACGACATTATTTGGCCATTTAACGGTGCCTAGTCACGCGAGGCGACCATGTGGCATATCAAGGTCAAATAAAATAAAAACAAAATGTGGCCATCAAGATTCGTTTATATTCATATTTTTTAATGTAGTTATATATGAAAACGGAAAAAATTAATCCAGATTATTTGCATAATGTTTTTCTATACCTGATCTATAATATTCTGCATTTATCGATCTAAACCGACTAAAAATTTAAATTTTCTACCTCAACTTTATAAAATTTAGCAAATTTCAACATTTCCGTAAACGACATTATTTGGCCATTTAACGGTGCCTAGTCACGCGAGGCGACCATGTGGCATATCAAGGTCAAATAAAATAAAAACAAAATGTGGCCATCAAGATTCGTTTATATTCATATTTTTTAATGTAGTTATATATGAAAACGGAAAAAATTAATCCAGATTATTTGCATAATGTTTTTCTATACCTGATCTATAATATTCTGCATTTATCGATCTAAACCGACTAAAAATTTAAATTTTCTACCTCAACTTTATAAAATTTAGCAAATTTCAACATTTCCGTAAACGACATTATTTGGCCATTTAACGGTGCCTAGTCACGCGAGGCGACCATGTGGCATATCAAGGTCAAATAAAATAAAAACAAAATGTGGCCATCAAGATTCATTTATATTCATATTTTTTAATGTAGTTATATATGAAAACGGAAAAAATTAATCCAGATTATTTGCATAATGTTTTTCTATACCTGATCTATAATATTCTGCATTTATCGATCTAAACCGACTAAAAATTTAAATTTTCTACCTCAACTTTATAAAATTTAGCAAATTTCAACATTTCCGTAAACGACATTATTTGGCCATTTAACGGTGCCTAGTCACGCGAGGCGACCATGTGGCATATCAAGGTCAAATAAAATAAAAACAAAATGTGGCCATCAAGATTCGTTTATATTCATATTTTTTAATGTAGTTATATATGAAAACGGGAAAAATTAATCCAGATTATTTGCATAATGTTTTTCTATACCTGATCTATAATATTCTGCATTTATCGATCTAAACCGACTAAAAATTTAAATTTTCTACCTCAACTTTATAAAATTTAGCAAATTTCAACATTTCCGTAAACGACATTATTTGGCCATTTAACGGTGCCTAGTCACGCGAGGCGACCATGTGGCATATCAAGGTCAAATAAAATAAAAACAAAATGTGGCCATCAAGATTCGTTTATATTCATATTTTTTAATGTAGTTATATATGAAAACGGAAAAAATTAATCCAGATTATTTGCATAATGTTTTTCTATACCTGATCTATAATATTCTGCATTTATCGATCTAAACCGACTAAAAATTTAAATTTTCTACCTCAACTTTATAAAATTTAGCAAATTTCAACATTTCCGTAAACGACATTATTTGGCCATTTAACGGTGCCTAGTCACGCGAGGCGACCATGTGGCATATCAAGGTCAAATAAAATAAAAACAAAATGTGGCCATCAAGATTCGTTTATATTCATATTTTTTAATGTAGTTATATATGAAAACGGAAAAAATTAATCCAGATTATTTGCATAATGTTTTTCTATACCTGATCTATAATATTCTGCACTTATCGATCTAAACCGACTAAAAATTTAAATTTTCTACCTCAACTTTATAAAATTTAGCAAATTTCAACATTTCCGTAAACGACATTATTTGGCCATTTAACGTTGCCTAGTCACGCGAGGCGACCATGTGGCATATCAAGGTCAAATAAAATAAAAACAAAATGTGGCCATCAAGATTCGTTTATATTCATATTTTTTAATGTAGTTATATATGAAAACGGGAAAAATTAATCCAGATTATTTGCATAATGTTTTTCTATACCTGATCTATAATATTCTGCATTTATCGATCTAAACCGACTAAAAATTTAAATTTTCTACCTCAACTTTATAAAATTTAGCAAATTTCAACATTTCCGTAAACGACATTATTTGGCCATTTAACGGTGCCTAGTCACGCGAGGCGACCATGTGGCATATCAAGGTCAAATAAAATAAAAACAAAATGTGGCCATCAAGATTCGTTTATATTCATATTTTTTAATGTAGTTATATATGAAAACGGGAAAAATTAATCCAGATTATTTGCATAATGTTTTTCTATACCTGATCTATAATATTCTGCATTTATCGATCTGAACCGACTAAAAATTTAAATTTTCTACCTCAACTTTATAAAATTTAGCAAATTTCAACATTTCCGTAAACGACATTATTTGGCCATTTAACGGTGCCTAGTCACGCGAGGCGACCATGTGGCATATCAAGGTCAAATAAAATAAAAACAAAATGTGGCCATCAAGATTCGTTTATATTCATATTTTTTAATGTAGTTATATATGAAAACGGAAAAATTAATCCAGATTATTTGCATAATGTTTTTCTATACCTGATCTATAATATTCTGCATTTATCGATCTAAACCGACTAAAAATTTAAATTTTCTACCTCAACTTTATAAAATTTAGCAAATTTCAACATTTCCGTAAACGACATTATTTGGCCATTTAACGTTGCCTAGTCACGCGAGGCGACCATGTGGCATATCAAGGTCAAATAAAATAAAAACAAAATGTGGCCATCAAGATTCGTTTATATTCATATTTTTTAATGTAGTTATATATGAAAACGGGAAAAATTAATCCAGATTATTTGCATAATGTTTTTCTATACCTGATCTATAATATTCTGCATTTATCGATCTAAACCGACTAAAAATTTAAATTTTCTACCTCAACTTTATAAAATTTAGCAAATTTCAACATTTCCGTAAACGACATTATTTGGCCATTTAACGGTGCCTAGTCACGCGAGGCGACCATGTGGCATATCAAGGTCAAATAAAATAAAAACAAAATGTGGCCATCAAGATTCGTTTATATTCATATTTTTTAATGTAGTTATATATGAAAACGGGAAAAATTAATCCAGATTATTTGCATAATGTTTTTCTATACCTGATCTATAATATTCTGCATTTATCGATCTGAACCGACTAAAAATTTAAATTTTCTACCTCAACTTTATAAAATTTAGCAAATTTCAACATTTCCGTAAACGACATTATTTGGCCATTTAACGGTGCCTAGTCACGCGAGGCGACCATGTGGCATATCAAGGTCAAATAAAATAAAAACAAAATGTGGCCATCAAGATTCGTTTATATTCATATTTTTTAATGTAGTTATATATGAAAACGGGAAAAATTAATCCAGATTATTTGCATAATGTTTTTCTATACCTGATCTATAATATTCTGCATTTATCGATCTAAACCGACTAAAAATTTAAATTTTCTACCTCAACTTTATAAAATTTAGCAAATTTCAACATTTCCGTAAACGACATTATTTGGCCATTTAACGGTGCCTAGTCACGCGAGGCGACCATGTGGCATATCAAGGTCAAATAAAATAAAAACAAAATGTGGCCATCAAGATTCGTTTATATTCATATTTTTTAATGTAGTTATATATGAAAACGGAAAAAATTAATCCAGATTATTTGCATAATGTTTTTCTATACCTGATCTATAATATTCTGCATTTATCGATCTGAACCGACTAAAAATTTAAATTTTCTACCTCAACTTTATAAAATTTAGCAAATTTCAACATTTCCGTAAACGACATTATTTGGCCATTTAACGGTGCCTAGTCACGCGAGGCGACCATGTGGCATATCAAGGTCAAATAAAATAAAAACAAAATGTGGCCATCAAGATTCGTTTATATTCATATTTTTTAATGTAGTTATATATGAAAACGGAAAAAATTAATCCAGATTATTTGCATAATGTTTTTCTATACCTGATCTATAATATTCTGCATTTATCGATCTAAACCGACTAAAAATTTAAATTTTCTACCTCAACTTTATAAAATTTAGCAAATTTCAACATTTCCGTAAACGACATTATTTGGCCATTTAACGGTGCCTAGTCACGCGAGGCGACCATGTGGCATATCAAGGTCAAATAAAATAAAAACAAAATGTGGCCATCAAGATTCGTTTATATTCATATTTTTTAATGTAGTTATATATGAAAACGGAAAAAATTAATCCAGATTATTTGCATAATGTTTTTCTATACCTGATCTATAATATTCTGCATTTATCGATCTAAACCGACTAAAAATTTAAATTTTCTACCTCAACTTTATAAAATTTAGCAAATTTCAACATTTCCGTAAACGACATTATTTGGCCATTTAACGGTGCCTAGTCACGCAAGGCGACCATGTGGCATATCAAGGTCAAATAAAATAAAAACAAAATGTGGCCATCAAGATTCATTTATATTCATATTTTTTAATGTAGTTATATATGAAAACGGAAAAAATTAATCCAGATTATTTGCATAATGTTTTTCTATACCTGATCTATAATATTCTGCATTTATCGATCTAAACCGACTAAAAATTTAAATTTTCTACCTCAACTTTATAAAATTTAGCAAATTTCAACATTTCCGTAAACGACATTATTTGGCCATTTAACGGTGCCTAGTCACGCGAGGCGACCATGTGGCATATCAAGGTCAAATAAAATAAAAACAAAATGTGGCCATCAAGATTCGTTTATATTCATATTTTTTAATGTAGTTATATATGAAAACGGAAAAATTAATCCAGATTATTTGCATAATGTTTTTCTATACCTGATCTATAATATTCTGCACTTATCGATCTAAACCGACTAAAAATTTAAATTTTCTACCTCAACTTTATAAAATTTAGCAAATTTCAACATTTCCGTAAACGACATTATTTGGCAATTTAACGTTGCCTAGTCACGCGAGGCGACCATGTGGCATATCAAGGTCAAATAAAATAAAAACAAAATGTGGCCATCAAGATTCGTTTATATTCATATTTTTTAATGTAGTTATATATGAAAACGGGAAAAATTAATCCAGATTATTTGCATAATGTTTTTCTATACCTGATCTATAATATTCTGCATTTATCGATCTAAACCGACTAAAAATTTAAATTTTCTACCTCAACTTTATAAAATTTAGCAAATTTCAACATTTCCGTAAACGACATTATTTGGCCATTTAACGGTGCCTAGTCACGCGAGGCGACCATGTGGCATATCAAGGTCAAATAAAATAAAAACAAAATGTGGCCATTTAGATTCGTTTATATTCATATTTTTTAATGTAGTTATATATGAAAACGGAAAAAATTAATCCAGATTATTTGCATAATGTTTTTCTATACTTGATCTATAATATTCTGCATTTATCGATCTAAACCGACTAAAAATTTAAATTTTCTACCTCAACTTTATAAAATTTAGCAAATTTCAACATTTCCGTAAACGACATTATTTGGCCATTTAACGTTGCCTAGTCACGCGAGGCGACCATGTGGCATATCAAGGTCAAATAAAATAAAAACAAAATGTGGCCATCAAGATTCGAACCTTCACATGTATTATCAATCAAACTAATTCTTAACCACTAGGAGACATCGCTATAACGAGCTTATGTGAACAACGACGTAATATATTGTGCTTGCTTCCGTCTCTCTTTTTCTTATTCCCAAGAAAGTGTATTCAACTTGACATTTTAGGTGATTTGTATAAAAGTTACAAATCATATGTTATTCAATCATGGATTTTAAAAAGTCTCCTGAAATCCACTGTTATTGAACTGATGGTTTAAAAATCTACTTTAAAATCCACTGTTATTCAAAACAGTTTGTGGATTTGGATTTGTTTAGTTAAAAATACAGAAATCCAAATCTCATGGTTTTAGGTGGGATTTTTAAGAATTTTACCATAAATCATATCAACTTCCCTAAAATCTATCAAAATTTTAAATTTCCTAAATCCCAAGGGGGTGTATTGAATTTGATATTTTAGGAGATTTACTGGGATTTTAATATTTTAGAATTTTGAGAAATTTGAGTGTAATTTTAGGAGATTTGGTTATTAAATTTGAGATTTTAGGATTTGGTGAGATTTGGATTTTGAGATTTGTTGAAATTTAATTATTGAATTTTAGGTGATTTTTGATATTTAAAAAGAAAAAAAAAAGAGCAACTGACATAATCAAATGTTGTTGATTAAATATAAATCCAATAAGCTTCTTTCATACTTTGATTAAGAAGAAAAATAAACATTGGAATTTGTTCTTTTCCAATTGCTGGTGGAGTGACTGCAACCATGACTAAGCTTACTACCATGACCATTGTAGCTGCCATAATCACCTTCGAGGAGCTGTTCATCTTTTAACTCTATGTGTGGTGATGTGTGAACCAGAACATAGAGGAGGAGGAGGAGGAGAAAAGTAGTTTATGTTAAATTTGAGTTTATCTTGGACTTCTAACTAAAAACCAATTGGCAATTAGTAGATTGACCCTAACCCTTTATATATTGATTATAGTCTTTTTAAACTTCAGATGTGGGACTTGGATTGTATCCCAACAGTTTAGTTGTAAGAAGCAGCTTTTGTTTTTTGGCGGGAACAAATGGTGCTATTTTCAGTGGACCTGTTGCAGAGAGAGAAGGACTGGGTACGAGGAACAATTTTGGTGCTCAGTTTTACGAGCTTGTGAAAGTGATAAAAGCAAAAAGAAAACAAATATACCTGGTTAATGTTAAGAAACAATTTCACCACCTCCTAGCTCAAGTCCTTCCCACATTAACTGAATCACCAAACACAATAAGCAATAAGCAATGACTAATCATAGCTTTTCAAGAAAGCAAGTTATTATATTAACGACTTATTCTTGACCTAAGGAATTAGAAAAATATGATACAGTTTTTATTATTCGACAGCTTCTTTTGTTGGCTACTGAAGATGATGAAGAAACAATAACATTTTGCAATCTCATGGTTCTATGCAGTTTGCGTTTTGTTGTGTTGTTTACCCGTGTCTGGTTCTTCAATACATGGGCCAAGCTGCGTTTTTGTCAAAGAATTTTTCTGCTCTACCTTCAAGCTTTTATTCTACCAAAGGATTTTTCCAGAGTAAAGAGAGTAGAGAGAAAGAGAGAAAGAGAGAACGAGAGAAAGAGAGAGAGTTTGAAAAAAAAAAAATGTCGAAGAAGTCTTTTTTTTTGGTAGATCGAAGAAGTTTTTTTGTTAAACAAATATTTTAAAGTTTCACCTTTAAAAGTGGGATTTTGTAATATATATTTTTAAACTAAAAATGTTAGAAAAGTCACCTAGAATCACATTCAATAGATTTTTAAAAGAAATTTGTGATTTTTTGAATAACAGTAGATTTAAAGTGAGATTTATAAATTATTGATTGAATAACAAAAGATTGTAAATGATTTTTATAAATTTCACATTCAATAACATAGGATTTCAGATGATTTTTAAAAATCATCAATTAAATAACAGAAAATTTAAGAATATCCCAAAATCTCTTAAAATCCTCATTTCAATACAACCCTTAAGGCTTCGCCAAAATCTCTTTAGGCCCAAAATTAATTATTAGAAGATGTCATTTAATGAAGGGAATTATGTATGGTATACGTAATCATCGGTTATACTTTCAAGTTTCAACTAATGCATGATGAGTGGTAAGATATTTTAGTGTTTTCTTTTCTTTTAAAAAGAAATTCATAAGACGACGTGGTGAACAATTTGACTAAAATCATTTAAAAGTAAAGAGAAACAACAAACGATGCCAGCGCCAATGGGATTGCGACTGACTATGATCGATAAGAATTCCGCAAAGTTATAAGCCAGTGTAATATAATTGATATTAACATGACAGTCCATAAAATTGAATCGAATGTGATTAGTCGTTAAACAAAACGATATCTCAACCTTATCTAATTTAATTTTAAAAATATTATATTTAGATCGTACTGAACCGGCCTCTTAAGCCACTCAATCTCTATATATACCAAACTTATAGACAAAGTCGACATTCACAACAAATATTCATCAAAATTCAAAACCCATGGCGCATTTCCTTCTCCTCCTTCGTATAGTTCCCAAAACGCGACGTATTGGCGTACTCTTATCGGGTTATATTATATATATACACTTGTGCACACGGCAGTCTCAACAACACCCGAATATCCTGTCAAATGTGTGTTGGGAAACACGAATTGTACGGTCACCAACTCATACGGAGCCTTCCCTGACCGGTCCACATGTCTAGCCGCCAACGTGGCATACCCAAAAACCGAAGCCGAGCTTGTCTCTGTCGTGGCTGCAGCCACTCAAGCCGGACGGAAAATGCGTGTAACCACTCGATATTCCCATAGCATTACTAAGCTTGTGTGTACCGACGGGACCGACGGATTGTTCATAAGCACATAGTTTCTAGACCACACGGTAAAAGCAGATGCAACGGCCATGACCTTGACGGTTGAGAGTGGCGTGACGCTTAGGCAGTTAATCGCTGAAGCGGCTAAAATTGGATTAGCGTTGCCGTATGCACCGTATTGGTGGGGACTGACCGTGGGTGGTATGATGGGAACGGGTGCTCATGGAAGCTCATTGTGGGGCAAAGGAAGTGCAGTCCATGATTATGTGACCGAGATCAGGATGGTTAGTCCAGGTTCAGTCAACGATGGGTTTGCAAAGATTAGAGTTTTAACCGAGACTACGACTCCTAACGAGTTCAACGCGGCTAAGGTCTCTCTTGGCGTCCTTGGAGTTATCTCTCAGGTTAATATTTTTTTTTTTCCTATTTTTTCTAAAAAAAAGACAATATCATAGTTCTAAGCCATTTTGTTTACAATGTTTTACATGTATACCTTTTTTTTTAAAGGTGACTTTTAAATTGCAACCGATGTTCAAGAGATCGCTAACATATACTATGAGAAATGATTCGGATTTTGAAGATCAAGCCGTGACTTTTGGAAAGAAACACGAGTTTGCGGATTTCATATGGTTACCAAGCCAAGGCAAAGTGGTGTATCGAAGAGATGACCGAGTAGCGGTCAACACGTCGGGCAACGGTTTGTTTGATTTCTTGCCTTTCCGTTCGCAACTATCTGCGGCAATAGCCATCATAAGAACAGCAGGTACTTCTTGCCTATCCTTATTTCTAATTAAGGGTTTGTTGCATTTAATTTTTAAAATGAACGTAAGGGTACAATCTTGTTCGTTTGACAACAAAGAAAATTAAAAGGGTAAATCGAAGAACATTATTTGATGCATACTCCCATTTTGTTCGCATTATTTTACTGATCAATACGTTTCATTTTCATTTAAGTCGTTTAAAATTTTTGTGTATAAAATTTGAACCATTGCACACAAAAAAAAAAAAAGTTAACCAAAAACGCATCAGTGGCTTTATTAGAGGTAGTTGTTCCATTACTGGAGAAAAACTAAATAAAAAAGTTATACTTAAATTAGTATTGTTTAAAACTAAGTAAAAAAGTGGATTTGCTATTTTATATAGATTATAACTCTTCATCTAACTCCTTTACCTACACCGTTTTGGTTGAGTGGATGAACCGACTTCTAGTTATGGATTATGCTTCCATGTTTTAATTGTTTTGCCATAAGACCATTTATATAGGTATATAGTCATAAATCTAGACCATTTTCGTTAAGTATTTACATTTTTATATTAATTAATAAAAAATTAACTCTTGGATCCAACTCGGCAACTACCAATATCTTATATCTAAATACGAAATTATCAAGAAAACAAAATGTTGTTATCAAGTGACGATTCCTATAAATAAGAATTCTCTATATACATTAGAAAAATTTCTACACGTAACTTTAATTTCTTGTATAATAATCAAGAGGAGACGCAAGAGACGTTCAGAGATGCGAATGGGAAGTGTGTGGGAGCCACACTAATTTCATCTACACTATTTGCTACCTCATACGGTTTGACCAACAATGGTAATTATTTCTTTTCATTTTACTTATACGTTTTCACCTAGGATATATATATTTGCTTACCCATAGCTCTATGTTTCAATATTCACCGGATTTAGGCATTATATTCACTGGTTATCCGGTCGTTGGAAGCCAAAACCGTATGATGTCGTCAGGATCGTGTCTAGACAGCCGTCAAGATGGGTTGATCACGGCGTGTGCGTGGGACTCACGTATAAAAGGCGAATTTTTTCATCAAACAACTTTCAGTGTCCCTCTCACCCACGTTAAAAGTTTTATCAACGACATCAAATCACTTGTAAAAGTCGAATCAAAAGCTCTGTGTGGCCTTGAGCTTCACTATGGTATTCTGATGCGTTACGTCAAATCATCTCCCGCTTATCTAGGAAAAAAAATCGAAGCCCTCGACTTTGACATAACATACTATCGAGCTAAGGACCCGTTAACACCGCGACTATATGAAGATTTTATAGAAGAAATCGAGCAAGTTGCATTGTTCAAATATAACGCATTGCCACACTGGGGAAAAAATAGAAACTTGGCGTTTGATGGAGTAATTAAAAAGTACAATAACGCTCCTGCATTCTTGAAAGTAAAGGAGAGTTATGATCCGAAAGGTTTATTCTCGAGCGAATGGACGGATCAGATCCTAGGGATCAAAGGAAATGTAACAATAGTAAAAGATGGATGTGCATTGGAGGGTTTGTGTATATGTTCGAAGGATGCTCACTGTGCTCCGGCCAAAGGCTATTTGTGCCGACCGGGAAAAGTTTACAAAGAGGCTAGGGTTTGTACACGTGTCATTGGCACAAGTGTGATTTAAACAGTAAGTTATTATTAATCATCATTGCTTCTTCTATCAGATTGCCATCGTCTTTATTTGTGGGTAGCTAATAATCGTGATAGATTATTTCTATTTTGTTGTTGTAATAATAATAATAGTGTCGGGTTGCAATAAATTTTGGAATTTTCATGAGGTACCGAAGCCTAATAATTTTGTATATTGTGTTGGTTGCTATCGGTGGTTAAATACAAGATTAATGATTTATAGATTCTTGCTATAGTCTTAGTAGTATGTATATCCTTTCAGTCGACGATGCGGAGGAAATTAATTTGTAGAGTTTTTGTTATTTGGAAATAAAAATATGATCCGTACCCTAATCTAAAATTAAAGTAAGACATATTGGAAATGTTTATCAATTTAAAGATGATACAAATAGACCACATCTCGATTATATATTGTTACTAGATTAGGTCCGCGTATTTTATATATTTTTTTTATACCGGATTTAGAGTTCACACACTCCATCTTGCAATACCATTTTTTCTATATTACATGATAATAAAGTTAGATTTTAATTATATACACTCATACAAATTAGTAACATTTATAATTTTCATATCAAAAAAATATGCATTGTATCAAATTTATATCTTATTTTTTTTAACTAAAATTTAATAAAACATAATTCTCAAAGAAAAAACTGAAATCTAATTTTATCTCATATTTGAAAAAGTAACAATATCTTAAATATATTTGTTTCATATTTTGTAATCTCATACGTAATAGTTTTATTACGTGTCCAACTAATTTTGAATAAAATTATTCTAACATTATCAAAAATTAATAAAAAATTCAAAAACATTATTACGAGATTTTTTTTTTTAATGTAAAAATGAGTATCTACAATCCTTTTTCTTTTAGGATTAATAATTGACATATAATTTATTTAATTATGGTATTCTAGTAATTAATTGTATAATTTTCTTAATTTTGTTTTCTTATAGAATTAGTATTATATGAACTATCTTTTATATTTATTAAATTGTTTAAAATTTTAATTTCTTATAATTTACAAATATATTAAAACAAAGTTTTTGTATAACACATGATAAAATCTTTAATTGTTAAAATTGACATGTGTCGCGATCACATGAGTTATAAGTTATAACTTTGAAAACCAAGGTTTATATAATAACATAATAATATTGAATATACTATCAAATTAATTCACCAATTGAAAAACTTAAGAAAATTACATTAATTTATTAGTTTGATTATCTTATTTTTCTTATATTATGTTAATCACTAATTGTAACACTTTTTTCCAGCATCACTAATTTGAACACATGAAATCTTTTTATACTTTAATCACTTTGATGTATAAATGTCTTTTTACTATATGAGTACAATAAATAATAATTGCAATTAAATTTCAAATATTTTCCTTATTAATTGCACATATTTTCCTATTGAAATTAGTAATTTAATAGATAACTTTTCTATTAGAATTAGTGATATAATAGATTACTTTTGATTTTATATACCTTTTAAAAATATTAATTGTAATCTTTTTATTTTTAGGATTTTTTTTTTAGTTTTCCTAATAATTATTAAATGAAATTTCTTTTCAAGTTAAAATATTATCGATATTTAATTTTAATGAAATTATTTTTAATGAAACTACGCCGTTTTATAATACGCAGTCATTTAGTTCACCTACGTGGCATTCCAGTCAGCTACACTAACGGTTTAATTAACGGCATCTTCTAATTTGTAGGTTTTGACCGCATTTATATAGTTTATGTAGTAAATTCAAATTATATATTAGTTCATGTAGTTTTAAGCACACTCGAGAGTTTTGGGTAGAAATACGATAAAGCAACTAAGTTCAGGGAGGAATTGGCCGTTTCCCCTCGTTGGACATCAGCAACCGCATCATTTTAATGAATGATTTATATTTTGTTGATGCAAATAATTAATATCAATTGAAATAAATATTTGTTTCAATTACTGAATTGATGTTCATTTACATCACTTATAAAAAATATTGCAAGTTTTACATCATTTTTATTAAATTGATATAAAATATTTACATCAATTATCAGAACTAATGTAAAATATTTATATCATTTTAGAAAAGTTGAGGTTAAAATAAATATTATGAAATAATATTTTTTCTGTAGTATAATATTTAGTTATGTATCTTTCTATCATATTTTTTTATATATTTATTTGATAAATTGTAATTATTAGATTATTACTATCCTATATTTTTAGGATAGATCCCACAATTAATTATTGTGCCCACTAAAAAAGTAGGAATAAAGGAATATATATAGAAGCAATTTGAAGTATATTGTTTTGGTGGAGCCGATGTGGGATACATTTGTTTTTCTTTTTTAGGTTTTAATTTTAATTAATTAAAGAATAACATAATATCTTTTTCTATTAAAATGAACAAATAATTACATATAATTCTACCAACATTGTTTAAAATAAAATTAGTATCATTTAAGTGATGTTAGTATAAATTATTAGATACATCAGTTATTAAGTGAAGTAAATTTATATATATGTATCAGTATTTTGTAAGTGATGTAATTGATCTGGATTTGTATCAATTATAATGAAATGAAGTAATACAAATCAATAACAATATCGATTATTATAACTGATGTCAAAATATAATATTTATATCAATTATTAAAAAGTAATTTAAAATAATATCATTTAGTTTTGTGATACTAATTAAGAGATACAATACGACTGATTTTTTGTAGTGCACACCTTTGATCAGGTCTTCAAGAAATTTGGAAGGCTGGCCAAGTTTATCCCACAACTTTGAATTGTCGTTGAACTGATTCTGAACAAGATATTCAACTTGTGCTGGTAACAACGAACTCTTATTAGATCCACCTGAGTAACAAATGTCGATACATTGTTTAAGGGTGCACTTCCATTCTTCAGTAGAGAAGTACAAGAAGCTCCCATCGCTATTCACTCCAAAACAATGGAGCACATTTTTTTATGTGAGCTAGCATATGTGATTGAGCAACTCCCCATGCAAGACTACATTCTGATCATTTTCCGTAAAAGGTGTGATCCTTACATACGAAGGGCGGTTATCCCTTACTCCTTTGAAAACATTGATAGCGACCTCCTCTTTTGTTGTTATTAAACCGGAAGAGCATATAGCTGACTCTGTGCTATTCCACATAGATTATGTTGAGTAAACCATGATGTCATGTAACTGCAAGACATAACCATAACTGCTGGAAATTTTATCAATTTAAAGATGATACAAATAGACCACATCTCTATTATATATTGTTTTAGTTATTATTTAACGGAAAACAAAACTACCCTCGCAAAAATGCGCAACACCATGTATTCATATAGTTGACGAAGTATTATTCATACTCTGTCTACCCTTTTCTATTCCCACAGTCAAGAATTCAAGATCAAAGAAATGTGGATCATATATATATACAAAAAAGTCTTTAATAAGACCCCATGTTGTATAATTATAAACGAAACTAACATTGACAGCTCGAAAAGTAATGGACGGAATGTTATTATTAGTCGTTTACTCTGTTACTAGTATTATTATATCTCATACAAGCTACCATGATGCACTTAGTGTCAACCTTTTATGATTTAATTAAGCAAGTAAATGAACTGAACCGGCCATTAATTACGCCCCAAAACCACTATATATACCAAACATTTACAAACCCCCCCATTTGTAAAGATTCAACAAAACTCAATAAAACTCATGGCTTGCCGCACCCTTCTCGGGTTATATTGTTTATATACACTTGTGCAAATGGCAAACTCAACACCACCCGAAGATCCTGTTAAATGTGTATCGAGAAACACGAACTGTACAGTCACCAACTCATTAGGAGCCTTCCCAGACCGGTCCACGTGTGGAGCCGCCAACGTGGCCTACCCAACGACTGAAGCCGAGCTTGTATCTATCGTTGCTTCAACCACTAAAGCTGGACGAAAAATGCGTGTGACCACTCGATATTCCCATAGCATCCCTAAGCTTGTGTGCACTGACGGAAACGACGGATTGTTCATAAGCACAAAGTTTTTAAACCACACGGTGCGAGCCGATGCAAAGGCCATGACCTTAACGGTTGAGAGCGGTGTGACGCTTAAGCAATTAATCGCTGAAGCAGCTAAACTTGGTTTGGCGTTGCCTTATGCACCGTATTGGTGGGGACTAACCGTCGGTGGTATGATGGGGACCGGTGCTCACGGGAGCTCATTGTGGGGTAAAGGAAGTGCGGTCCATGATTATGTGACCGAGATCAGGATGGTTAGTCCTGGCTCGGTCAATGACGGGTTTGCAAAGATTAGAGTTTTAAGCGAGGCCACGACTCCTAGTGAGTTTAACGCGGCTAAGGTTTCTCTTGGCGTTCTTGGCGTTATCTCTCAGGTTAGATCGATTCATTGAATTTTCATATTTTGGTATTACTACAAAAATATTTATATCCTGGTCATAGAGTTGGAACCCTTTCTAATTGCAATTGTTTCATTGTATGGTTATTTTTTTTGACAAGTAGGTGACTTTTGAATTACAACCAATGTTCAAAAGATCGTTGAAGTATGTTATGGAAAACGACTTGGATTTCGATGATCAAGCTCTGACATTCGGAAAAAAACATGAGTTTGCAGATTTTGTATGGTTACCAAGCCAAGGCAAAGTGGTTTATCGAATTGACGACCGAGTAGCTGACAACACATTTGGAAATGGTTTGTATGATTTCTTGCCCTTCCGTTCGCAACCTTCTGTAGCGGTAGCCACCACAAGATCTTCAGGTTCTTGGCTAGCTTTCTTTATTTTTCAATATTGTCTATTAAATATGTTTTTATGCATGTTATGAAAATTGCAACAAGTTTTCTTTTAATTTGTTTTCGAAAAATTGTGACAATTTATTTAGAGGAGACGCAAGAGACATTGAGAGATGCGCATGGGAAGTGTGCGGCAGCCACAGCAATTTCATCTGCGCTGTTTTCTGCCTCATACGGTTTGACAAACAACGGTAACTAACTATTTTCGTTACATTATAATTATTATACATGGTCGATCTCACACTAAATATTTACTCACGTCTCCTTATGTTTCAAATATACAACGGCATTAGGTATTACATTCACGGGCTATCCGGTCATTGGAAGCCAAAATCGCATGATGGCGTCAGGATCATGTCTAGATGGACTGGAAGATGGATTGACCACGGCGTGTGCATGGGACTCACGTATAAAAGGCGTATCTTTTCATCAAACATGTTTCAGTATTCCTCTCACGCAAGTTAAAAGTTTCATGAACGACATTAAATCTCTTATCAAGATCGAGCCAAAATCTCTATGCGGGCTTGAACTCTACTATGGTATCCTAATGCGTTATGTCACATCCTCTCCAGCTTATCTTGGAAAAGAAACGGAAGGCATAGACTTTGATATAACATATTACCGAGCCAAAGATCCATTAACACCGAGACTCTACGAAGACTTTATCGAAGAAATCGAGCAAATAGCGTTGTTCAAGTACAATGCGTTGCCACATTGGGGTAAGAATAGAAACATAGCGTTTGATGGAGTGATTAAGAAGTACAAGAACGCTCCCCAATTCTTGAAAGTAAAGGAGAGTTATGATCCTAATGGTTTATTTTCAAGCGAGTGGACTGATCAAATCTTAGGGATCAAAGGAAACACAACGATAGTTAAAGATGGTTGTGCACTGGAGGGTTTGTGTATATGCTCTGAGGATGCTCATTGTGCTCCGAGTAAAGGCTATCTTTGTCGACCAGGAAAAGTTTACAAAGAGGCTAGAGTTTGTACACATGTAAATAATGTAAGTTTACAAAGAGACTAACGAATATTTTACATACGGTAACTTTTTTAACACAAGATGAAAAATATACATATAATTAAAAAAAAAGGTCAAAGTCAAAGTTGAGTGTTTTGAAACTCATAGAGAAGCTTCTCGAATTCGACTAATCTGTGACCCCAATCACTATTGATCCTTAACGGCGTCACGTTACTGTAATCAACACCGTTATCTCCGGTGGACTCGCCCGCAGAGGATGATAGCTCCACCTCCACACCTCTTCTTATCAACTTCTTCTTCTTCTTACCGGCGTTCGTTCTCTTCTTCTGAGCCGTCGCTCTCTGAATCGCCCAGAGCACGTCTGATCCACTAATCTCCTTCGGAATCGGTTTACTAGGGTTCGAATCGCCGGTGCGGAGGAGGATTTTTTTGCCTAATCCGCCGACGGATTCGGATTCGGGAGTTTGCGATTTCGTCGGGATGTTAACGAATCGACGGTGGATTCCTTCGTAATTACGTGGCGGAGGCTGTGAAGAGCCGACGATGGTTGCTCCGGTTCGTCCCCTGAGTAATTGAACCGGCATCGCCGTAGGTTTCACGGTCCACATAGTAACTCCGATTATAATTTTTTTTTGCAGTGATGAAGAATCCAGTCCATACATACTAAATCAGTAATTTATTGGGCTCAAACAGGCCCATTAATCTGAACCGCCTTAAATATAATGATAGCCCAATAAGAATTTTTTGTTTGTTTGTTATTTATAAAAGTCGTCTCTTTCTAAATTAAATAAACACGTAGCAAATTTTTTACGATAACTCGTCTTGAAGCGAAGAGGGCTCCGTCCTTTAGTTTCTTTGTAGCTTCTTTTCTGTTTTCCCCGTCTCCTTGTCTTCCTTCGTCGGCGGTTGGGTGCCTCTCGACGGTGGTGGTTCCAGAGATAGCGCCGCGAGTGAAGCGAAGTTTCCGTCGGGTGGTGGTTATTGGTGAGGGTTCTGGTGCGACGTTGGAGGACAGCGTCGAATCTGTGGCCAGATCTGGCGAATCTGGGTTGACGATGTCGCTTCCTGGTTCCGGCGGTTCTGTCTCTGGTGGTTTGTTGGCTTCGGTGAGCATTGAGAGATGAAGCTTCTCTTCGACGAGCTTCTGCGTCCGGATTTGGGTTCTTATTCAAATCCTTCCTCTCATTCCAGCCACGACGGAGTATTGTAAGGAGCGGTTTTTGTTTTTTTTTCAGTCCGACCAAGGTGTGTGTACTGTAAACCGACGAAAGTGATGTAGCTCCTCAATCTTGCACTGTGAGGTGATGATATGCTATTCTGTGTTCCCAATTTTAATCTGAAAAAGCTTAGCATTCTAGTTATTAATTGGGTAGATTGGAGATGCATCTTCTCGTGGGTTTTGTCTCGCAACTCTTGGTTGGTTCAGTCGGACGAAATGTCCGTTTTTAGGTTTAAGACTGGAACAATGAAAGCCGAAGAGAGCAAGCTCTTCTGATGATGCGCCTTTGGGTGTTGAAGCTATTGGGACAAGTTCTACATGTCGATCCAGAGGTTCTCATAGCTGGTTTTTGATATTTTTCAGTAGTAGTTATTGGCTTTCTTTGTGTTAGTAATTGTTTTCGAGTCATTAGGTTAATTTAGGTGGTTTAAGGGATGACTTCACTTCCGAGTTGTGGTGTGATGTCTATCTCGTTGTGGTTTAAAAAATGCAATGGTTCTCGATTGGGTAGCGTTGGATCCGCTAGTGTTCCAGGGTTGTACTTGATCAACCATTGCATTTATTTTGGTCCAAATCTTTTAGAGGTGAATGTATTGTGCCTATGATTTGGTTGTAAGATCTTGGTAAATGAAAAGTTGATGTTGAGCCAAAAAAAAAAAAAAAAAAAAAAAACTCGTCTTGTACATTATTACAGGGTAACATTAAAGAGGTGCAATATTATAGAAAGCTAATATATTGAACTATGATACCTTGTCACATGACTTCACACGTACTATGTCACGTGAACCGGATACTTATGAACCGAGTCACCCCACGGATTACCTACCAATGACTCACTCGCCGGAATCGTTCTCAACGCTTTCCATACAATACTATTACATTTAAAACCAGACCCAAATGCTAACTGCCAAATCCGATCTCCTCGCTTGACGCGACACTTAGCTTCCACGTAAGCAAGTTCGTACCATAGCGATGAGCTAGAAGTGTTTCCAAAGCGGTGCAAAGTCATCCGAGACGGTTCAAGATCGTGCTCACTAAGTCCAAGACCTTTTTCAACCGCGTCAAGTAACGCTCTCCCTCCGGCGTGAATACAGAAATGCTCGAAACATAGTTTAAAATCCGGAACGTATGGACTAACCTTTAAACGGAAAAGCTTGCTCTTTACCATGAAGAGAACAAACCGGAGCTTTTCATATAAAGGCAGAACAAGCGGACCAAGTGCAGTTAGATTCGTCTTTAACGTGTCACCAGCAACAACGGTTAGTTCTTTAGAGAGTGAGACTCCAACGATACCTTTATCATCTTCTTTTTGGTCAGCACAAGTGTAATGTTTATCGCTAGCGCCTTTGTGAGTCCTTACGAGTTGAGTCAACTCGTACTTTGACCGGACTCGGTCTTGGCTTCGGTTGGAGAGCATAACCGCAGCGCCACCTACCCGAAATAGACAGTTAGGGACTAACATTGACCGGTCGTTGCCTCGATACATGCTTAAAGTCATGTTCTCGGTGCTAACAATGACTGCATAGGTATTAGGGTTTGCTTTAAGTAGATTTGTGGCGAGATCGACGGAGATTGCACCGGCGCTGCATCCCATACCGGAGAGATTGTAGGTTTTGACGTTGGTTTTGAGCTTGTACCGGTTTACGATCATGGACGAGAGCGATGGGTTAGGGTTAAACAAGCTGCAGTTTACAATGAAGATTCCGACATCTCTCGGTTCGACTCCGGTTTTCTTGAATAGTGAGTTAAGAGCTCCGAAGATGACTAGTTCGGCTTCATGTCTAGCCTCGAACATTGATGGAGTTGGTGGAGAGGTTAACATGCAACGTGGGGCGTACGTATCCTCTCCTAAACCGGACCGGTTTAGTATCCTCGTCATGAAGTGGATTGTTTCATCGGTGTAGAGTTGAGCGCCTTTGGCCATGTTGAAGAACGTTTCGGATGAGATTTTGCAAGAGTCCGTGGGTTGGTGACATGAGAAATCTACGAGGTAAACCGGTTTAGACCGGGTGGTTGAATAGACATAGAAGAAGATGGATATGATGAGTAAGCTGATCTTGACCGGAAAAGAAGAGAAGAACTTTTGGTGAAACTGAAGTAGATCAAGCTCAAAGAGAGACAAGAGGATAATAATGAGCAAGAGATGCTTGAAATCTGCCATTGCAATGAACATATGAGAAACAATTGGTCACTGGGTGATTTTTAATTTATAAGCAACGTACAACTAATCAATATCTAGAATATGAATAGTGTTGGCGTTAAGTGCGTTTGTGCCGCGGAAAACGCGCTCTGCGTCTTATGTCTTCATCTTTGCCGTAAGTTGTACATAGAGGTGAACGCACTTTTTAAAAATGGTCGTCTTTTGTGCCTGTTGCAAAAAAAGTTATTGTGGTATACGTACAAGAACACATGAATAGAACCATTTCAAACAATGAAAATAAAAAATAATTGATCACGAGTTTAAAGTTATCTCAATTCTATTTTATATATTTTCACCATAGTAATTGTTAACATATTTATTACCAAACATGTATACCCATTATTTGTGGTATGATTGTTTTGCATAGATGCACCACACCGGTTGTACACTGACATAACATTAATTAATTAATTTCGCATGGAGTATTAGAAATTTAGAATCATGTGATCTTCCTCAAACTGATTTATGTAGTTAATTAATGAACCCATAAGAGGAAAGTTGAAAAAGAGAAAAGACTCTAAAGATAGATATAATTTATTACGGGTACAGTGTTTGGTTGGGGATTTGTCAGTCCATTTTAAATTGTAGTTGAAGTGGTCAGTGGCTGGCAAAGTTGGAGAAGTGGACCAATGACGAACAAATATTGAGAAAGTGTACTCGTACGTTTCTGGTGTGTTAGTTGGGCCATTTAATTTATCAAAAAATACGTATAAAGTCACAATTATTTCGCAGCCGGATATTGTTGTATCCAATATACGTACGAACTCTCATTGTAATTGATAAAAATTAGAATATGTAAGTAAATGCTATATATACGATATTTTCAACGCCTTGAACTGCTTCTACAGAGCGGGTCTCGGGCTCTGGAAGACCGACCGTCTCTAACACTATGCATGATGCTCATTCTCAGCATATGCATTTCGGAGATCCACACAGAACAGTATATGATAAGCCATGCACTTTCACCAATAGCTATTGTGCATCTGAAGACCCACACAGAACTCTTGGATGTTACCCCATCGTTCGTGTTCAAAGCATCAAACTTAACTGGCTGTAACCACATTTATGTTGTTAGCACTAAGTCAGGATGCATTCAATATTTGTTATGCTGTATTTGTTCTGTGTGTTTCATTAGTTCTGATGTGCATTGATTGTATCGTTGTACTATTTGAGTCTATACTTAACATTTTCGACTTTTAATATATTTCCACCGAAACTTCGTTTAAAGTTCCTCTCAACCAAAAACTCAAACAAGGGGATCCAGACTATTCGATCCTTTAATTTGGAAAGGCATGACGTTCACCACTAGCCAAACACTCATGTACTCTCTTTAGTTTAGATTATGATTAAAGATATTTTTTGTTAACATTCAAATGTGATGGAAATAAAAAAGAAAGATGAATGGTAGATAAAGTAACAGAAATAAACTGTACTTAGCATTCAAATGTTCCCTGCTAACTGGTCATTAATTAGCTTAGAGTTTTCTGCATGACCAAAATAAGAAGAAGGTTAGTAGGTTACTGTCAGATTAAATGTAATTCGACTTCTGATAGTGACAAAGTAAGTAGATGACATGACTCTATCATAGTGTTAAGGGACCTACGAATATATTTCCTAGTTTTTATTCATTGATACCCAATAACTGTAATAAGCATCTCACATGGAGGAACGAGGATAAACTTGTATGGACCGTGCTTAGATTTTGCATTCACTATTTCAAAATTTTAAATGTCTCTTTGAATTTGATATATTTCATTGTCACCATGACAAAAGAAGATACCATTAATTTTTTCCTCCTTTTGAAAAATCTTTATATATGTTGCTGAAATCGATTTCTACTGTGGTATGGTGAAACATGACGAAAAAATGTCAAATAAAAACTCTGGTCGATAATACTAGTTTCACATCAATAAAAGTCTACTTTGAAGATTCTACACACCAATGTTTCATTTATAATAAACAATTACAGAACGTGTGAAATTACTATAGCGAAGGATGAATAGGTTTGTAAGAAGAATTGGAGAATAGATGCATGAATAAGTATAATTCATGCAACAAAAACAAAAAAATTCATGCAACAATCATTGTAATTAAATGTTGAACTTAATTTGCTTTTAGTTATTTGTTTCGAGAATCTCATGATATGAATCGACACGGCTTACAAGATCTATGATAGGAACTTAATTACCCAAAACATTTTGATACTAGCCAGTATAGTGGTCAAGTTGATAATATAAACCTTATATGATAGTATGATTTTTCTAAGCTTTGTCTACGAGAAGAAGACTCTTTAAAATTTGCTAATAGGAGCAGAGATGACGATTCTGTTCTGACTCTGTTGTTGGAAATAGAGTATGAGTTTTCTCTAAGATAATAGAACTCGGTTACATTTGTTTCCACTTCTGAATTGATTGGATATATAAATTTATCCCTATTTCAAACACTAACACCTATAATCATATTTCACAATATTTTTTTACACTCTCAAAAAACACATAAAACAATAAGAGTGAGAGGTAAGAATGTTTTACCAAGGCAAAGAAGAGAGACGTGAACCCCAAGCTTCTCGTCCTTTTCTTCCTTCATCACGATTACTTACAAAAGTTTTCTTCGTGGATTTGTTTAACTGAAACAATGGATGCTTACTCAGCCTCTGTACTGGTCCGATGATTTTATTACCCGACGAAGCATCTAAAACAGCTTCGTTATCGTTTCTCTTCTTCACGTTCCAAAACTCTTCTTCATTGTCAGCTTCTAACCTACACAGAGTAGCCACTCTCAAGAACTTAGGGTTATTATTGTTGGGTTTCTCAGGGCTTAATATCTCAGAGTGTTGTGATTCCCATTCTTCTGATGGATCAGATGTTTGTTTATCTAGCCACCTAGCTTTCGCGTCTGCGTTTTCCCTCTCTTTGAGGTTCATTAAGATTAAAGTCTTTAGAAAATTCATCACTTGCACCGCATGGATCAGTGCAGTTAAAGGATCTGCCATCTACAATATCAAAAACGTTTTCATGAGAATCAAAAGCTATAACCAAAGTATATCAAAGCCTTCGTTAAAAGAATTATTACTGACTTGAGTCATGTTTGGGGCAAAGACCATGGCAACATTGCGAGCATTCATTTTGTTAAACTGTTCATGCTCCACGACATCAGCCATTAGACCGATGGCCCAGTCGAGAAGCGCAGATTCAACCGGCGGAAGTAGAGTCACAAGCCGGCTACAATCATCCTCTGTGTTACACCTCATCACTTGCTCTGGTGTCAACACATCAAGCACTCCTGTAGGTAACTCCCTAAACCAAGCCTGATTCAATCCAAAAACCGAAATTTTTTATCAACTTCTTTGAACTTAAAATGTCATATATAAACTAACTAAAAACGTTTCATAACACACCTTTATTAAACCCGCCAAGCAATGAACGTCAATGCCACGTGGTATCACACCGCGGTTTAGCTGCCTCCGGACATGCTCTTCTTTGCCGTTGTCTGGATTTATACGGAATATTCCTTCTGCCTTAAGGTAACAAACAATCACACATTATAATAGTACTCTTTTAATTCCAGAATAATGCAAAAGTTTCACAAAACAGAAGAGGATGGAGACTTACTCTAAGACCTCCTTCAGTGTATAGACGTTTTTGCATCCTGAGGAGGATTGTTGGGACACTGTTTCCTCTGTCGTCGTATGAGCATTGCATTGACTTCGCCGATACTCCAAATACACTTACACTGGCAAAAAAAAAAAAAAAAAAAAAAAAAAAAAAAAAACTTATAAAGACAAACTAGTCTGGCTGAAACCAATAAGTTTGTTTATGTAAAAACCCATATTTTACTCTTATATAAATGAATCAAGAGAAACACATACGCTCAATCATTCATTAATTAGAATTTATAAACCGATCATGATATAGTAACCAACTAAGTAAAACGACCTCACAAGTGTTAATCAGAATTAATCAGTCTTTTACTTCACAAGTCCATCATCCACGGAAAAGTCGATTTTACAAAAAAATATATATATATATATATATATATATATTTTTTCTTTTGTTTTTCCCAAGAAAATTTTACAAACCAGTCTGGTTACAAATTTTATCTTTTTATATTAATATCAAAGTTGTTGTGTAATCGCAGAGCCGGCCCAACCCTAAAGCAGGCAAAGCACCTGCTTTAGGCCACATCATATAGTAAAAATTTTAGTAATACATTATTGTGAGATTAGGTAGGTCTGTTGGGTCTGTATTATACAATTATGTGGCAAGTCATGGGTTCAAACCATTAACTCTTCTGATCATACAGTTCTTTTTTCTTTTTATTTACAGTTTTTGGTTTTTATTTTTTTTACAAAAATTTGAATTAACTTGACTAAAAGATATTATAATATTCAAACAAAACTAAAAATTTATACAAGAATATCAAAATTACTTCTTCTCCTTAATCTTTATTTTATTATAGTAATACATTATTACAAACTACTTTCGATTGTTTTTAAGTATTTGTTATAATAAAAGTTAGAAAAAATAAATTTTAGATTGTTATTACATTTTTTCCATGTTTTTTAATAATATTTTAGTATTGTAGTGAAAAAAATATTAGTTTTATATAATAAACAAAATTATTTTTCTATGCTTTAGGCCACCAAAATTCAAGGACCGGCCCTGTGTAATCGTGGTAGAGCCCAAATTATTCTAATCAAGTTTAGAGCCCCATGAGTCACTCAATCACCACTCCTTCAGGCCATAAGTTGTTTAAAGACCAATCTTTATGTCTAAATAGTTTCATACTGTTGTTTAAAACAAAAGGTTATAGACTTAATTGTTTTCATATTGTTTGTGTGGATTAGAATAAAATGGGTCTTGAATATATAGATCTTTTATATAGAAAAACAAAAAGAGAATCTTCTTCTGTGAGGAAACGAGAGTGTCGTAATCATGCATTTAAATCCAAACAAGCAACCATCTTAATGATTCTATCCAACACAGTAACATGCCATACAGATTTCCAGCTATGAAATATATTTATTTAATAATTCCTCCTTTCTTACTAATTTATTGAAGAGCAAAAAAAAACATGCAATAATACTGTACCCCTCATTCATAACCTCACAATTAAAATTTAAACTATACTTATACGTCTTGGTAATATTAATTAATTGATTATTAAAGAACGGACCTGGCGCTAGGAGCTCGAGGAGGAACCTCCGGTTCGAGCTCAGAAGGAAGACCGAGAAAACCATTAAACCGGTCAAAAGTCACGTGGCTCACGTGCTTAACCTCCGTCGGCCAACCTATATCCATAGACGACGCTGCCGCCACGTCATCGTCCCTTCTCTCCATGGTGCACGACATCACCAGCGACTTCCTCAGAACCGCCGCAAGAAGGTCTACGATCGTTAGCTGACCCGACCCCGCGGATCCGTTCCCGGATCTTGACGCGTGTGAGCTCAACGGCGTCGAAGCGTCGTAGTAGTCTGTGCTCGTAGTGCTATGTTCTTCTTCTTCGTACTCGTCGTCATAGTTCTTGTGGATGTTCTCGTATATGTCTGGACCGGGTCGGCTCGGTTTAAACCCGATAGTTCCTGTGGATTTGGATCGGGAGAAGTTAGTCATCGTTTGTTTTCTTGTCTGAGGGAGAATATGAGAGAGAGAACGTAATGGTAATGGTAGAGTTAAGAATAAGAAGCAGAAGCTTTGAATGTGAGAGAAAGAAAAAGAGATCGAGAGATATAAGAGTTTGTTTGGTGAGAAAGAAAATGTGAGAAAACGAAGGAAAAATTTACAGATATAATTGCGTGGAAACAAAGGGACGATTCTTTCTATTTTATTTTTATCACTATGTTTTCTTTTTTGGGATCTGTGTGTAGTGGATAGGGAGAAAGAGTGACGGAGACGTAAATGAAAATGATATCAACTTGTAAGAAGTAAAATTACTACGGTGAAAAAGATAAGTAGAAATGTCTCATGATAAGATTAGGTTATACTACTAGTTTTAGTAGTCGGCTCGTGACGCTGCCTAGGAGATGATTAGATGAGATGGGTGACAACTGACAAGTAAGAATGGGGGACATACGAGTCAGTGTTATTTTTTGGAGTTTTCTTTGATTTTTGTTTTATATTGACATTGACATTGTTAAGGGTCGGTCATAACTCATAAGTATTTTGTTTTCTAATGCTCGAGAGCCTCTGCGAGTCATGTTAGGATTATGATTCTTCCCTCTCGCCTTTTTTTTTTTTTTAACCAATTAGAACGTATATATATGGTATGCATACAGTATTTCATTATTTGTTAGTTCGATTGATTATAAAATTAAAGCATCATTAATGATTAAACCTATACGACGTCGTTGTTAAGTGGGGGCGACGATATGTAACTCGACATCACAAAAGAAGACTTCGCTGTAGTGTCTTGGCTATTTTTTGTTTTCGGAATACGTTATCACATGGTTACATGTGCATTGGTTCTTTGGTTCTTTTATCATGTCAAATACACTACAAAACATTTGGTATCGTATTGATTCTAACTTTTCATGATCCGCTAAGTTAAATTATACTGTGTGATGGAAAAAAAAAAATTAAAAATAAGGTTTGTGTTTTCATACAGTCTACAACATATTTTATAATACTCATATAGAGGTAGCTCAAGTCGTGCTTCTATATATAGTCCAAGATTAAAAAAAACAAACGCGTTATTTATTTGTTTAGTTGTAGATTATTGTAAAAAACAATCGTGCTGTGTTTATTCGATATCATCATTATTGGTATAATCTTTTTCTTTTCATAATTAGACTACTAAATCCTAACACAATAATTCTGGTTTCTCATTCTAAATGATAAACTAGCTAGTCATCGTTTTCGATTTTAATTTATAGTATAGGTTATGAATGATTGCTTTCTTCTCCAAAGTCCAATCCAGCTGCTCATTTATTATCAAGAGGCTACAATCATATAGTTTAGAGCGTAATCAATTGCGCCGTAGAAGATACAGTATTAGTATTCTTTTGGTTAAAAAATAAAATAAATTTCGAGAGCATATAGTTAACGATTCGCATTAAATGAGCAGTGGTTCACGACTTCACGTGATGTCTTCTGTTTCAATTCATCGCGTTTGCCGTACGATGAAGACATTATAACAAACAATCCGACGCTTCACGTGATGGCTCCTGTATATGTTACTACGTATAAGGAAGGAGTTAGTGGTTTATTACCCTAATCTTCCTACTATATATAGTTTTGATGTTATCTTCTCTTTAGTCTTACTACTACATCAGTACATATTACCAAGGGCGGATCCACATACACTCTTGTGGGGTCAATTGACTCCCCATTAATTTTAAAAAATAAAAATTAGTAATACATATATTAGTTTAGTAAAAATTTAGTAATACATATATTTAGTAAGAAAGAAAATATATGTCACATCTTTTAGTGTTTGTACTGTTGAAGTTGGTTTTGATTTTATTTGTTGCTACTGTAACTGTTGAGAGATGTTTTTTAGGGATGAAGATTGTGAAAACTCATCAACGTAATCGGATTGTAGATCAATTTTTAAATGAATAATTAGTTTGTTTTATCGAAAAATATATATTTTTATCTATTACAAATGAAACTGTGATAAAAAGACTTTAGGATATAAAAATTCTTAGAATGGTTTTATAAAAATGTCTTTATATTTATATATAAAAAACAATTTAGTTACATCTTGACTCCGGTAAAAATAATTCCTAGATCCGCCACTGCATATTACAACTAATTAAACATCAAATTTTAAATTTAGCAAAAAGTTTCTTTAGGAAAAGCAACAGTGCAGTTTTTGTTTTTGTGATTTAAAAAATGTTTTAATTATTCCCGTCGAGGCGGACAAATGTTTGCCACTTAAAAAAAACTTTTTACTAACTTTTAAGAGCAATAACTAATGTTAAATGTCATTTTTTTTTAATCTAAAGCCTCAGAAAGTGGAGGTTATCATCAATGATAAACTCAGATGGTAAATGTCATTTTAACAACCGCATCTCATGCATTGCAGTATATAGTGTGTTAGAAATTATTATAGTAAGACGAGATCTACAATACTCACTCTGAAATAGAATGTTATACAAAATTTGCATATACATTTGTATTTTTTTGATAATGTTTTACTGAAAAACATCTATTATTGAAAAACAGATGCAGTGATATACAAATATATATACAATACTCACTAACCATGTGTTTTCATGTACAGTCATTTTAAATTAAGTTTTGAGAATATTTGTATAAATAAATGTGATCAAAATGTGTATATTTAGGAAGCTAAGGTATATCCATGGTTATTGGTCAAAGAGATCAAATTATAGCAGGGAAATAAAATATTGAGATGGTTAGTGGAGTTATAAAAACGCATGCGCGGAATCTATGAGGAAAGATGGCTTTGATACTTAGCGACAAATAAAACATGTATGCTGATGGGTTTAGTCATTTTAACAATAAAAGCCAAAATGTAACTAATAAAATACTATCATAGTATCATTTATATTTTGTTTGTTGTAATCATTCCATTTTAAGTTAGGATGCCAATATAAGAAACAAAAGCTTAGATAGTAAAGAAGCGCTAATATAACAATTCATTAATTAAATTATGGCCAGATTTGGCTGGATGCACACGTCGAAGAGTGCATTTCAAGTGATTAGACACCATATGTTAATTATGAAAATCGGCACAAAAATAACGCATCAGTGAATTTTGTATATAAGATCGAAAAACATATTCGGCAAATTTTTGTCGTAATCTATCTTTTCAATAATAGGTATTTTTTTGTATACGATATTATCTTTTTTTTTCAATAAACAGTGACTTTCTTATAGCTAGTGTGAATATTTCACATGTATTAATTGACTTATTCTCATCAATTCATCATGGATCCGTACATTATTTGGATTTCTGTGAATATCAGTTTACAAAATTCAGATAGTAAGAGAATTTGTAGCTATACTAGTTTTACTGTCTCAGATCGTTAGTCCATATGAAGAAATTACGGAAAAAAGGTTCAAGCTCTTAATTTCCAGTCTGAACTACTGAAGGATCCAAATTGAAAAGAAAGAGTTTTACCTTTAACCAAAGAATAGACGAAAAAATATATGGAAAACACAATAAAATATAGGTATAATGTATATGCGTATGCTGAAAATATCACATGATTCCAACAATCCAACAACTCCAAAAAACGCCGGTCCAAATGTTTCGACTGCATGCTTCTGCAAGAAGCAAAAGTATAAAATAATTTAATTATTTAAAATAAAAATAAACAATAAACAACAATGCAACAACATACACGTACGCATGTATGTAGAGAAAGCGGATTCTAAAAATTATGAAGTTTATATATAGAAAGTTGTAAGGAGTAACATCTCCTGCCCGGTCCAGAAACAAAACAAGATGGGCCTCGAAGAGACAAAGCCCACTGCAATTTGTCAGCTTGCCTTAGTCACAAACGGTAACAAAGGAGAACAGTCCTATGTTCCTTGTCCTTTGTTTCGTACAGTCAAGGCTCCACCAACACCTCACACTACAGTCCAATTGCAGAACCGATATGCTGCTCTAACGTCACCAATCTCGTGTTTTTGATAGTAACACTTGTCAGAGATCGACAACTCTGTTCCTGCGGTTTCACCACATTTTGACACATATTCGTATGATTGTTTAATAATGTTAGCTTCAAAGTTACTCTTTGGTTCTTAAATTGTTTCGTCACTAGATTTTAGGTGTTGTGGCAACGACTTTAACCGAAACCACACCAACTATAGTGTCTACTGTCTAGAGAAGACAAGTGGCCTTTTCAGTGTTTCGTTTGATTTAATCATTAAGCTACAACTGACCAATTATAAATACTCATGCTTTCAATATTTCTAATTTAATTATTGTAAATTCAGAAAGAAAAAAAACCAAAAATTTAATCAGATCCTACCCGTACCTGACTAGAAAATTCATACAAAAATTGTGCGTATTTTATAGTAATATTTTCTTAGTGGACTCAAATTGTTGTGTTTATGAATATCAATCGTGTTTATCGAATAAGTTAACAGGTATGATATTTCTCAAAATTGGTTCATTGAGCATTATTAGGCCTAGAAACGGGTTGACATTGGACCCATTTTGGCCTTTGTACACTTAGAATCAGATTTACCTTTGTAAACAACACACTGGGCTTAAATGTATTGGGCTAATGATCTAGGTTCTGGCACAGAGATTATATAGGTTATAGTCTTATAGATCAATTGAACACATCAACATTTATAATATGTGTGGGCTAGTTATCTAGGTTCGTAGATGTTTGACCTGATGTCCTGATGATTTTAATTTCAACGTTAACGACAACTTTTTTATTTATTTATCGTGAAAACAATTTTTTTAATCTACGAATAAATTAAAATAATTTAAAAGAGAATAATGTGTCAATTTTTACTTAACTACGAGTATATTTGATTGGCGGATTTTAATATATATTTTTTTAAGACCACATGTCACTATTTAAACTACTGACAAGAAATATATTAATATACTAAAACGAATAACCGTTGACCATTGGACATAAATCCAAGCGTAGAGTTCTTAAAACATACGCTATGATATCACATGAAGGTAAATTTACTATTTTGTTTTAGCCAAAAAATTACAGAAAATAGTATAGATGTTACTTTCTCTACCGTTCTTCATATTTGTCGACCTCTAATGTTAGCCTTGACTTTTTATACTATAAAATATATAAAAAATCACAATATATGTGAATTATATTAAAACAACTGCGATGTTGTTGGACTAACTTTAAGTCGGTTCAATATTTTAGTGCGGCATAATTGGATGGTTTATTCCGACTTACTCTGATTTAGGTGGATTCAATTCCCCATTTACATTTAATTTATATTCTTATAATTTTCATGTTAGAAAAATTTGACGTACAATATTTTAAAATTATACTATGGTTCGGCGTTTTGGACAATTATCGGTGTAAATTATTCTATATCTCCTAATTTCTGCAGATACAAACAAATGGTTACTTATAAAACGTTTGATGGTTTTACGAGGGGGTATTCAACTTGCTATTTTAAAGATTTGGTAGGATTTTAATATTTTAGAATTTTGAAAGATTTAGAAGAGTTTTAAAAGATTTGATTGTCTTTTAGATTTTTTTATTTAAAAATCAAATAAAATGAAATGTGATTTTATGAGATTCTATAAGATTTTATTTGTAAACTTTGGGTGATTTTAAAATATTTTACCATACAAAAAAGGAAAATTCTATGCCAAAATATTTGTGAAGCTGGAGCCCAAGCTTCAGTATCAACACGTGTGAAGTGCACGTTTTAGAGCTTGGTAAAATACTGAACCCAGATGCAAGTCTTGTGAAATACCTGAAGGTTGAAGACGGGATATAGCTTGGTAATGATTCTGTCTTGTGTCATTTTCGTCTGAGAGGACTAAAGTGTACCTGCACGTTAACAGAATATTGAACCCTGGATCACAAAAGCTAAAGAAAAACGCAGATTACAAAGCTATTGGCCTATTGTATTAATAATAATCCCAAGAGCTAATACTGAACCCAGATGCACGTAAAATTTGATTGCTTGTACACGTGTGAAGTGCACATTTTAGAGCACTTTTACTAGGTCTAGGTTCAAGTCTTGGATCCACAACTTCTTCAGCTCTTAAAAACTTGAATATGAAACGAGAGAAGAAGCAATCAAATTCGCTGGTAGTGGGATTGGAGCGGAGGAGTGGGGAAGAGCTAGAGGACGTGAAGAGGTGAGACCTGTTTCAGTTTTGATTTCCCAGAAAATACAGTTTTTTTTGTTCTTCTAAAATCCTGTAAAATTCTACGTAAAGGGTATGATTTTGAGGGAGAGTATTTTCAACTAAAAAACAAACCAAAATCTCCTAGAATCATTCAAAGTAGCAGTTTTTTAAAAAGTTGTGATATTTTGAATAACACTAGATTTCAAGTAAGTTTTATGAATCTTGATTGAATAACAAGGGATTGTAAATTATTTCAAATGATTTTACATAAATCTAAGTTGAATAACATAGGATTTTAAAAAAATTTTAAAAATCATCAATTGAATAACAAGTGATTTTAAGAATACTCTACAATCTTCTAAAATACAAGTTTAATACCCCCTCTTAATTTTGGTTATACTAATTTATTTCGAGCTTTATCTGTCAAAATAAATTCAAAGATAATCTACCTCTTACCTACTTGATACTTGATAGTAATGTTTGTGTTAAGTCTCGTTATAGACGTCGCTTTACCAAATTTATTACCAATAGTATAATTTAATTTTCTGATTGGATTTAGTGTCACACTAATTTTAGCTAGGAACCACAAAATCAAGCAGAAATAGTAGAGATGAAGGATATGATACGATAACCTCTTTTTAAAACGTAAGTAAAAACGCAATCACAGATAATTAATACTGTAAGATTTACATATAATTCTACAGGATATTTAATTTCAATGTAAATTATCTTTCCACAAAGACGAAGAAGGAAAGTTTGTAGATAGAACTATTTTAATTGATACTGTACTATCTTGAAAGATAAGACACATTATTATTTATTTATTTATTGCTAATTGCATAACTTTTTAATGTCGAAAAATAAATACTTTTCCTGAAAAAGCGTTGATATTTAATTTGAAAAAAAAAAATAGAAGGATGTACAAAAGAAAACATTATTCCAATTTCGAGAAAAAGCTGTAATCACGCCTTGTGTTTAATCGCAAATAAATTACATTTAAAAGCACTATACTGTACGGTCCAGATCTTGCCACGTAGGATAATGTACTCCGACGACCAGGTCGCATATTGTGAGAATCGTACGTGTAAAAAAACCTCGTTGTATTTACAACCAATAGTACTAAGCCACCTGTAATAATAAATCCAGCCTTCCTTATAAACCCGTTTTAGTAGTTTTTTTCTATATAAAAAAATGATAAATATCTTACAAATTTAAATAAGGAAACGGCAAAAAATGCTCAAAAAGTAACAAAAGACAAAACACTTAAAGGAAAAAGGGAAGTGTCAAAAGAACTTGTACTATCATATACAATAAGAAAAGAAAAAGACATAAGGACAAATAAAAATTTTGTTTATCCAACTCATATTGATATGTTGAACCAAAAAAAAACTCATATTGATATGTAAAACTATTTTCTTACATGCTTTTACCCCAAATAACATAGTCAAAATAACTCAATTTAATGGTTTTACATATCTATATACTCCAGTGTATACTATTTAAAACATTTGTATAACTGCCAAAATTCCAAAAAAAAAAAATCAATAAGAAGCCAATACAATTCTTTTGTTATCGGATATAATTTTATAAACTATTTTACTTAAAAAGTAATTTATGCGTTATTTTTATATTTTCTTAAGTAGATATTTGTGGATATAATCTTATATCCACAATTAATAAAATTATTGGTAATACTATCTTTCTAAATCAAACAGATATCGTAAATTACGTGTAAAAATGGTTGTGAAATTACGCTCCAATATTACAATTTGCTTTATATACTATATTTTTTTAAAAACTAAAATTTATGGAATACAACAAACCTTATAGCCAATCTCCCAACCTCTCACTAGTCAATATATAAACCAATTCACAGAACAAAAGAAAACATAAAGGCAAAACAAAATGATTAATTAATCAAAATAGGGATTAAAAAAAAATGAAGTAGTAATAATAATAATACTGGAGTAGCGGAAGGTAGTTGTTGAATACTAGAACGAGTTAAATGGTAGACAACATCGAGATCTCCACCTTCCATTTTCAACATCTCAGATTTTAATCCGACGGTTCTTAATCCTTCTTCTACTACGCAAAAACACACCACCGTTCCGTTCTGTTCTGTTGTTCCGTTCTCTCTCTCTCTCTGTCACTTTGGTTTCTCTTTTGTCTCTTTTAACACTTCTTCTTCTTCTTCTCCTTACCTTTGTTTTGTCGTCTCTGCTTCTGCTTCTTCTTCTCATTCCTTTCGTTTATCGTTTTCTTCCAATTTAGATCTCTCTCCCTTTTGATCCGATCCGTTACTATGTTGCTTCAATTTTGATTCTTTTGTTTCTGAAAGTTTTGATTTTTATTTTGTGTGGGAGATGGGGCAATGTTACGGGAAGGCTAATAAGAGTAAGCAGAATGGTGAAGAAGAAGCTAACACGACTACTTATGTAGTCTCCGGTGATGGGAATCAGATTCAGCCTTTTACTCCGGTTAATTACGGACGAGCTAAGAACACTCCTGCTAGGTCTTCGAATCCGAGTCCTTGGCCTAGTCCTTTCCCTCACGGATCAGCGAGTCCTCTTCCTTCCGGTGTTTCTCCTTCTCCGGCGAGAACCTCCACTCCCAGGAGGTTTTTCCGACGGCCTTTCCCTCCTCCTTCTCCGGCTAAACACATTAAGGCTTCATTGATCAAAAGGCTTGGTGGAGTGAAGCCTAAGGAAGGTCCGATCCCTGAGGAGAGAGGTACTGAGCCTGAGCAGTCTCTTGATAAGAGCTTTGGTTATGGCAAGAATTTTGGGGCTAAGTATGAATTGGGGAAAGAAGTGGGTCGAGGGCACTTTGGTCATACTTGTTCTGGTCGTGGCAAGAAGGGTGACATTAAGGATCATCCTATTGCTGTCAAGATTATATCCAAGGCTAAGGTTTATAATTCTCCCCCATCCTTTTGATTTTGGGATTACGGCATTGGTGTTATGAGTGTTTGAGTAAAGTTTTAGCCTTTAGTGTGATTTTGTTTATTGCTGATGATGCTACAAGAATCTATTGGAGGGTTTTGAAACCTGCAATGAGTAATGCTTCTTACATTGTTTCGTTATTGAAAGTAAGATTCTTGGGTTTTGGATAATGGCTGTGGGGGCAATGAATTGTCTTTTTCTTCTAGTAGATTCTCTTGAGAAAAACAAACAGTGTTGTCTCTTTGGATAGGAAAATTCTTTTTGTCTGGCAGTGAGAGTTGAGTAGACCAAAATGTGAACTCTTTGTTGATTTGTCTGCATTAGGACAAAGATGACCATCAAAATAATCTGAAGTGTGAGTTACATGTACTAATGTTTTCTGAGCTTGTCTTCTTTAAGCGTTTAGATTACTTAGCTGTTGATTTGGATGAATGTTATGGTCTTTCCATGTGATATTTGTTGTCTGTTCCATCTTTTATTAAAAAGATGTTTTGGAAAACATAGATAGAGAAGTCTCTGTTTGGCTGCGTGGTGGGGGAGAACATAACCTGACATTCCTTTTGTCTGCATTAAGACATAATGTTTATAAAGTATGGGCTTCAATTTCAAATGCTCCTGAATTTGTCTCTTCACATGTTTGCTTATCTTTGTAACGAGGCTCGTCTGACACATTTTGGTGACACTTGTGCTATCTTTCTCATTGATCAAACAAGCAAAAAAATGATTTATCTTTCTTTGTTTGGCAGATGACGACAGCAATTGCAATTGAAGATGTTCGCAGGGAGGTGAAGTTACTGAAATCATTATCCGGGCACAACAATCTAATCAGATACTATGATGCATGTGAGGACGCCAATAATGTATACATTGTCATGGAGTACGTCTCTTTCCTATATTTACAAGATATTTGTATGATATCTCTTCTTGAATATTTTAGCTGTAACATTGCTACAAGTTTCTGAACTGCATTTCTTGGAATATATCTCTGTAACCAATTACTTATTCGATGTTTGGTTCTGCTTGACCAGGTTGTGTGAGGGTGGAGAACTTTTGGACAGAATTTTAGCAAGGTATGTCTGATCAATCTTAGGTTTTTCTCTGGCTATGTCTCCAAATTTAATGCTGAGAAGAGTAATTAAGTCATATCTATGCTCAAACATTGCATTCTCTCTTGTTTCAGGGGTGGGAAATACCCAGAGGAAGACGCAAAGGCTATTATCGTACAAATTCTAACTGTTGTTTCATTTTGTCATCTCCAAGGAGTTGTTCATAGGGACTTGAAGCCAGAGGTCTGCTTTTTCTTAAACTTTCCCTCGTTATACCTCCACTAGCAGCAGTACACATGATTACTAAACACTCTTATTAACTTGTCCAACAGAATTTTCTATTTACATCTAGCTCTGAAGACTCAGACTTGAAGCTTATTGATTTTGGTCTCTCAGACTTCGTCAGACCTGGTAAGAAGTGTCATACTTGAGGCATTCTCACTATATTTTCCTTTTCACTGCCTAATCATAAATTTTTGTTTAACTCCTCTGTACAGATGAAAGGCTAAATGATATTGTTGGAAGTGCTTATTATGTTGCGCCAGAAGTTCTACACAGATCATATAGTCTTGAGGCTGATATATGGAGTATTGGGGTTATTACATATATACTCTTATGTGGAAGCCGCCCGTTCTGGGCACGGACAGAATCTGGAATCTTTCGCACAGTGCTAAGAACTGAACCAAACTATGATGACATACCTTGGCCTTCTTGTTCATCAGAAGGTAAAGAATTTGTGAAACGACTTCTCAACAAAGACTATAGGAAACGAATGTCTGCAGTACAAGCATTGAGTGAGTTTTTTTTCTTACACATATAATAATTACTACCAACTGCAACTTGGAGTTTATATGTATTTGTGATTCTTACAGAACTTTTGATGTCTTATTTTCAGCTCATCCATGGTTACGAGATGATAGTCGTGTGATTCCTTTAGATATTCTGATCTATAAGTTGGTCAAAGCCTACTTGCACGCGACACCTCTTAGACGTGCTGCTTTAAAGGTATCGTCTTCCTTCTCTTTTCTTTTGGCATAAAGTTCCCGAAGTATATTGAAGCAGTTGTAAGTTGAATAATTGAATGCAGGCGCTAGCGAAAGCTTTGACCGAGAACGAGCTTGTCTATCTAAGAGCACAGTTCATGCTCTTGGGACCAAACAAAGATGGAAGCGTCTCCCTCGAAAACTTCAAGATGGTAATATGTGCTTAACCTGAATGAAGGCCTTTGGTGACATCTGATAACTTAATTTTCTTAACTGAAAAGCTTTAATAAACTCAATCCTCGCAGGCACTTACGCAGAACGCAACAGACGCTATGAGAGAGTCAAGGGTTCCTGAAATTCTGCAAACGGTGAGAAAAGAGAGTAGTTAACATAGATAATAAGAAGATGAAACAATAAGTTTGGTTTCTAATGATCATCTGTTTGGCAGATGGAATCTCTAGCGTATAGGAAGATGTATTTTGAAGAGTTTTGTGCAGCAGCAATTAGCATCCATCAACTAGAAGCTGTTGAAGCTTGGGAAGAGATTGCTACCGCGGGTTTCCAGCATTTTGAAACCGAAGGAAACCGAGTTATCACAATCGAAGAGCTAGCTAGGGTATGTCTGTTATATCTAATTGTAGTTCCCTCATTCATAGAGAGAATCTGTTTTGGTTTCGAAAATTTAATCCGATCGGTTTATCGAAACAGGAGTTGAATGTGGGTGCGTCTGCGTATGGACACTTACGAGAATGGGTAAGAAGCAGTGACGGGAAGCTGAGTTACGTAGGGTTCACTAAGTTCTTGCACGGAGTTACTCTTCGTGCTGCTCACGCAAGACCTCGCTAGTCCCTCTTCTTCTCTATTTTTTTTTTAGGTTTTTAATATTTTTGTCTTCATCAGAACAGAGTTTAAACTAGACTTCTGAGGAGGGGTATTTTCGTCCGTTTGTCTATTTTTTTGTTTTTATCATATCATAGAATTTCAAATTTTTTAAGGTACAGAAAAGACCAAAATGAAAAGGAGAAAAAAAAAATGTGCATAAGGTAGATGGATTATTTTTTTTTGCAAGTATATTATTATATGAACATATATGGTTTCATGCAATATTCATTTGGAAAATATATTATGTTAATTGCTTTTTACATTTTCTCATGTATTTCTTTAAGCTAATCACTTCATCATCTCCATTAGGACCCCATTACATTATATGACAAAGTGAGACTATTTCGAAGGGTGAAAAAAAGCAAAAGACGACAATAAAGCTACGCTGTCCTAATCTCCAAAATTAAAAATTGAAATGAAAAGTTACAAAACAACAATTAGTGATAATTTAACCCCAAAAGAAAAGCTAAGCCTTTGCTTTTTTCTCTATTGGTGCCGACAATCGAATCATAACCATTAATTACAAATCATGATAGTGAGATGAGTGGGTTCGATCGTACCCATTAGTCTACGGAAAACAGGGAATCTCTACATACCCCTTTATTTTCTTCTATAAATAAATTGATTTCTGCTTTTCAGAACTATAGTATATATATTTGTTTCACAAGTATAGATATTTTTGTGTGTAAACTTAACTTATTAAATTTAATTCTATAGAAAATATACTACTGCGCATAATTTTGGTAGAATATATAATCTTCTTGGTCGCATCCTTTTCATTAGGTTTGTGATTGGTGAAATAGGATCTTTGAAATTAACGCATGAGAGTAAATGACTCTGCTAACATTGGACGATGTCATGGTGTGACTTCCCTGTGTAGATTCTCTACTGATTTTTGAAATTCTTTAAAATAACAATGAATTTTATAGTCAAATGAAAGTTAATGCTTCACAGAACCAGCCGTTACTATGGAAGGCAAAAGGAAATACTTTAACATCAAAATAATTTTGAGAGAATCGCTCCTTTCATTTCCTTTATTTTCTTTTTTTTTGTCTATATCTAAAATAAAAGAAGATTTTCTTTATATCACAACATTATTTTAGAAAACGAATACAACATTTATGTTTTATTAGTTTCCAACATTGGCAATAAAAATCTCAATATATCACAAATATTATGTTTATGAGCAGCTTTCATAACAAAAATTGATACGAAATGATTCATGAACCTAAGATTTTGGGATATTTTAGAGTATTTTCCTTGTAGGTTTCTTAAAAATGGCTTATTGTGTTTTCAGTTAAATACGTGTCTAACAAACAAAAGCAAATTTCCAAAATGTGTCATCTTCTTCGTGTCTTTGTGATCATCGTCGTCATGCTTATCTACAATCATTCAAAAATGGGCTAAAGCAATAAAATAAAATAAATTCAGAAACAATAACATTCTTTTATCTTGAAACTCAAATTACAGAAAAACAAAGATTCTACAAATCGATAAAACTAAAAAGATTCACTTCCTTTATGGGTTAGGCCTGTTTTGGCTCCACAACTCCACAAGATTAACCATAAAATTTTGAACACATGCAAATCACCAGTCATCAATCAATTTATCATCATCATCATCATTCATCAAGCTCGGAAACATCCAACAAGATGATGATACTGGTCACGGCCACCATGATGGTTGTTACCATTATAAACCGATCTCTCTCCATCAATCAAAGCTTGAACGTAACGAAACTCCTCTACGTGGCAAGGAATTGTGATGGTGCCCTTTTGATCAAATCCATACTCGTCTTCTGCTTCTTTCAGCAGCTGCATGAACAATGGATGATTAAAATACAAAACAGGAACAATAAATCTCTGTTGCTCTTCTCCTTGAGATCCCACTTTGATCGCTAAACACCCTTTTGGAACATCCTTGACTTTGACTGTTTGTTTGCGATGTAACTGGAAGCTCTTCAGGGTTTTTTCTCCGGTACCCATGATTTTTGAAAACGTTTCTTTAAGAAAAAATTGATAAAAACCAAGAAAACAAAAAAGGGATCTTTTCTTCTTTTTTTTTTCTCTCGAGGAAATTTTGGTTAGAAAGCAGGCCACGGGTCTTCAAGTGTTAGAGATGTGAGTTCGAGAGAGCTAATCAAATTGTTCATTTTTTTTTTTTTTTTTTTTTTTTTTTTTGTGGAGAATAGATGAATGAAAGAAACACAAGAGGGTGTTTGTTTTTATAAAGAGAAGGATACACTAGTGTTAGGAAAAAAAAAAAAAAAGGTCCATCGAAAAGATATGAGACGCTCCTATTTTCTTATTCAGCTTTCTCATATATAAAAACAATGGTGGTATTTTAAAAAAATCCTATTTGGTTGTCATTAGCAATAATTATGATGTGACGAACAAAAATAGCAATAAGTAAGAAAAAATCAACGATAATTAACTATAATATATCAAGAGAAACTCTATCGAGTGGCCCTTTTTTATATTACAAATGTATGTATACAACAAAACATTATACTTAAGAACGTGAAGTGTGAGACTTATAAAAAAAAGAACGTAAAATTTTGTAAATTAATAGTACTTTCTTTCATAAAATTATATGTTTTACGTTTTATACCCATATTTAAAAAAAATTATTAACATTATTCTAAATATCATGCTGTAAAAGATTTTTTATTAAACGCAAGAATGTATATGGACTCCATTGTCGATAATGCGTCCACAAATAGTTTTAAGAAAGTTAATGTGGTCAGCAACTAGTAATGAGTAATGGCGACTAGTAGTTAATATTGGGTTGGTGACTCAAGAAAAGGGTTAGGAATTTTAATTAAGTACTAAACCGAGTAAATTAGTCAAATTAGTCGACAAATTACTGTTTTACCTAAAACCAGAAGCACAATGTAATTGGCGAAAAATATATCATCGATTAAGAATGCTAAACGCGTATCAAAGTGTAAAAAGGAAATTTGAAACTGACTAATTCTCATATACTGTACGTATTCAAGAAATTTTCAGTTACAGAATCTGGCTGGATTCACTTTAACTATTTATCATACAACAAAAATGTTCGATATGATAGTAGAAATAAATTATTTGAAACTCAGAACTAAATTTAGGAGCCGACATATGGAAATGGCAAAGAAAAATTACATTGCTTATAATTGGCACAGTGTTGATCAATCGACATATTTCGTTTTGTTAAATGAAAATACGTGTAGTCAGGAATTTTATATTTAGTATCGGAGCGGCTTAGGTATTGTTAGTTATAAAGAAACAGAATCAATGTCGTCACATGATGGAGATTGGAGACGTGATGATGTATCATATACCCATTTAAAAAAATCAAAAACATTGCTTCTATATATTTATATATTATGCAATATATCATGTACACACACTATGCAAATCGATATCTTAAACTTGCAAAATATATACACAGTTATAGATATATAGATAAGTCATGATCCAAAGTCGGGGACAATTCGATGAACGAGACGCAGCCGGTCTAAGACATGTCGTCGTATGAAAAAAACTTCTTGTTTTTTTTTTTTTTTTTTTTTTTGGGTATTAGGTGTAAACTATCTTTACAATTAAAAATCATTCAATATTCAAAATAGCACTTAACATCATCAACACGATTCGGTTAAGCAAAACCTAACTGTCGATTGGATCAACGGTTTAAGCACAAACCGGCCGGTTTGATTCTGGAGTATATTGAATTTTATATAGGCAGTTACTTTCTCGATGGACTTTGAATTTAATCTTTTTTCAAGATAGATATTGGCATTTGGCACCTTCGAGGAGCCTTTTATTTCTTGTTGACAAATCTATAAATAAGGTGGTAACTAAGGGAAACGACTAAATTTTTGAGCCATAAAAACACACAATTTGGGGAAAGAAAGAATATTCTATCCTAATATTTTATATGCTCAATGGTACCACAGCTACGAATTCGTACATATAGAGTAAACGTATCTTTAAAAAAGTAAATGGTTATCAATTTCTTGACGAGTTGAATAAAAAACGAGGCCGTCCAAGTTGGTGGTGGTATAGTGACATGGTAGCGAATACTTATTATGTTATATACATTGAAAAGAAAAATTTATAAATTATTAAAAGATATAGAAAAAGAGGCCGGCACATGTCACTCTATCAGTATCTAGAACCAGAAGATAAAATTAAATAAAAATGAATATGCTAGATCCTTTAAAATTTTGATAAGAGAAAAGAAGAAAATGAGAGTTGATCATTTATGTATATATAGAGATAAGATAAAGCAGAGCACACTAACTACAGTCACTTTGTGTCAAAATGAAGACAACGATATTCAAGAAATGTCAACTTTGTGGGACGGGTGTGGGTCTCTCGACCTTGGATTATAATATGTTTTATCGTTCCTTTATAATTTTTTTCACCGATTTATGCGCATGCAGAGAGCAGCGGAAAAAAATAATTTCCTCTATGAGTTTTACATATACATTTTATTTTTCAATTCATGATTTAATTTTACAAAAAAGTTGTTTCTTAATCATACATTGTTCATGATATTTGTCACCCAATTCTTTTTTCTTTTCTTTTGATAAACTATTCCATGCATGATATGAGAGACACTACAAATGGGTCAAGTGGGTCTCTTTTCAATGTATTAAAATTCATCAAAATAATTATGGAACCAATAATGGGCCTTTATTAATTAATCGTTGTTAGATAAGTCAATATGATGGCCTGTCTAGGGCCTCTGTTAATTAATCGTTGTTAGATAAGTCAATATGATGGCCTGTCTAGGCCCAATAAAATACACATGGTCTATATATTTTATTATTTTTATATTATGTCAATAGAAAATATCGAAAGATGAAGGAAGAAGATACGGGAATAAATTATAGCAAGTACTGAGGAGACAAAAACTTGTTAGATTATGCAATATTATTACACACTTTACATGTTTTACACTTTAAAACAGTCGGAAGTTCAACATTTAAACAAACACTTCTGAAATTAAACATTTAAACAAGAGGATATGTGGAAGTTATTTGATTATCTCTCCGTTGTACATGGTAGACTTCGTCTGATTTACAAATATATGGAAGTTGGTTAACCGTATATTAATCAAGAGGATAAGATTTGAAGAACAACTCTATCGTCTGAAAAGTTTTTCATTACACAAGCACTACAAGAAAATGATCATTTTCCTACCGCACAAATCGAAGGAAATTAGTGACAAACAGTTATTTTTTACCATTTTCCTACGAAAAATAAAGGAGGAAATAGCCCGAAGAAAATCAAAATTAGTGAGAATTTGGAAGGAAATACCTTTCAAAATTCCTACGAAACTATTTTCGAAGGAAATTTAGTAGGGAAAAGGAAAGAACATTGAAGGACAATATCATCCATTTTCCTTCGATATATTCAAAGGAAACTGTTTCCTTCCATTTTCTTTCTAATTATTTCCTTTAGTTTTCCTTCAAAAATTTCGCTCCAAATTCTTTCGAAAATTTAATTCTGTTTTCCTACCAAAACTTCATTCTCGTTTTTACCAAAATTTCATTCTATTTTCTAGATCAAACCCCCAATTAATTTTTGTCGTTCTCAGTTTTGCATTTTTATAAATTCAAAATTTATTAACAATTGAAACACTGCATACTTCATTACTCGCAAATACACTTTTACAATCCATACAATTTTACAACTTTTTACAAGAGAAAGTATGAAACAATCAAGGTTCAATAGACCGATCTCGTCTGCCACCGTCTCGAGCAAAACTTCAATACTTCAATAGACCCTCAATCAGTCATTTTTTCTCAGATCTAGATCTGAAACACAAACAAAAACATCAAATATGAAATCGATCAATTCCATCAACTCAAAGAAATGAAAAAAAACTAAACAAAACTAAGGTAATAGATCGAAATCGTGGCATCGAGCGAACCCAGAGTTGTAGAGGATCGAGGTATGGTGGTGAACGGCAGCGGAAGCTTCAAGATATGGTGGTGGTGAACGGCGGCTCGAAAAATACTGGTGAATTCTTTGTTCATCATCATCTCGTTTGTCACAAGACATGAGTCTGTGTTTCAAAAAAAAAAATAAAGAACTTGTGTTTCATCGGTGGAGTAGAAGAAGACATAGGAGAGAACGGAAAAAAAAATACACATAGAAGAAGAAGAGAGAAGGAAGAAGAAGATATAGGCCGTTGGATTGAATATATTCAACGGTGGACAGTGCAATCCTTGTTTCAGTATATTAGCCAATAAGAAGCTTTCACTAATTACTATATTGATGTGTGAGAAAGCCTTAATTATAGGAATTTTAATGGAAACCAGTATATTGGTTCTAAAATTTCATTATGAAAATAATCTTCTAATATTTGAGTACAATAAATAAATTCTTTGGTTAGACTTAGAGTTAGTGTTTTAGGATTAAGAAAATAACTTTATTTAAAACTTTAAAGGTTAAGTTTGAAAAAGTTTATTTATTTTTCTAAAACAAAACTATAAGTAGCAGAGGTTTAAATTTGTAAGTAATTAGATAAAAAAAAATATTTTGTAAATGTGAAGTAATATATATATATATATATACAAATGATTTTTAATTTTATAAGTAAATAAATCTAATTATAAAACCTACAATTTTTCTACGACTAACTTTTTTTGTAGGAAGTTAGTAGAAAACATTTCTTCAATTGGTAGGAATTTGGTAGGAAACATATTTCGTAAGAAATTGGTAGGATAAGGTTTCTACGAGTTTCCTACAAAATATCTTCGGTATATTTTTCGTAGGAAATTAGAAGGAAATTTTCCTACCAGATTCCTAACCCTTCTTTTCCTATCTAGTTCCTTCCATTTTCTTACAAATTTTTCTACGACTTTACGTTTTGAGAGAATTTCGTAGGAAATTTCCTACGACTTTCTCACAATTAAATTTCGTAGGAATTTTCCTACCAATTTCCTACGACAACAGTTTTTTGTAGAATAATTGTAAGTTTTTGGTAGGAAAGTTGTTTTACCAAAATTTTTGTAGGAAATTTGGTAGGATTTCACCATGTTTTCTTGTAGTGAAGTGATTTTTTCTAATTAATAAAGATGCATAGTTAAAGGAATTCTCCAGTACTCTACGAGCATGTGATATAACATACGATAGAAATCATGTGTTAGCAATTAAGTGATAACGATAGATCATAGTACAATATACATAGCTCCGTATTAAGTAAAATCCGAGACTGAATTATATAAATCAATACATTTTACAATGCGAGCAACTTAGAAGGAGAAAGAGGTTAAAATTCAAGCTTGCTCTTCCCATGCAAAAGCAACTGCAGAAAATTTCCTTACATATATGGGTAAAAACTCTCTTTTTCATCATCATTCATGACCATGAAGATCCAACCTCATAATTAACTCAAATTTCCTGACAAAAAAAAAAAAGAAAGAAACAATCATAGCAAAATCATAGCAGCGTAGAAAAATGTAAAATAAATGTAGAAAAAGGTTGTAATGATGAAACTTTTCAGATTCCAAGAGAAGAAAGAAAGTCATATTCTTCATCATTACACCAATCTGCAAAAACCGGAAAGCTTTTTTTTTCAACAGTCCCCAAAGACCCATTTAAAAAAACTATTTATTCATGCAAACAACATACGCATGTAAGTAAATCCGAGAAAGGAAGGTAAAAAAAAAACCTTTAACAATCACTGGGATCTGAAACCCTAAAATTGAGAAACAGGAAGAGCAACAATTGGGGGGAATGAAGCCTGGTCCGACGACACTAAAACCCTAATTCAGATCTGAAAATCTGGAGGTTCAAATATTGGATCGAAAAAGATCCAAAACATGAATAGAGCGAGTCAGAGTCCTCGAGCCAGACAACATCCCCCTCAAAAGAGAAAGCCCCTTCTTTGAATCGTTATTAGAGAAGAATCTGAATCTACAGCTAGGGTTTGTGATTATCTTTTATATATCTCTCACTCTCTCTGTTTGTCTCCCACGAGACCCGGCTAAGATCAAGGGAGAAGCAGAGAGAGAGAGAGATGGAGAGGAAGAGATAAGTGAGTGGTGATGATGGAAGGGAGAATGAGAGAAAATGGGGTATTTATAAAGAAACTGAGTAGTGGAGAGCCCAAACAAAGCTATACAAGACAAGAAACATAGGTGTTTCTGGTCCTACTCTCTCTTTCTCTCTAACATATGTGTGTATGTGGCTTTTCAAGTTTCAAGATCTTGCAGTAAAAAAACGAATTTACTTTTTGAGACATGTCATTGGATTTCCATTTACTATTACTTAAAGCAAAAATAAAATCTAAGTTCCCATCCCTTCTACTAATTCTATATTGAGCCTATTTCCAACGGTTTTATGTACTTAGTTACGTAATATTATAGTTACAAAATTAAATGGTTGAAGTTTATACTTCGATTATTTATTTTACTATATTCGGAGTCTGATTCAATGGTAACAAAAAAATTATGTTTATGTTCAATATGAATATAGATCTTACTTATATGTTAATTTTTCTAGATCATATTACTTCTTTTTATTTAAATGATTCAGAACCAAAATACATTTTATGCAGATATAAGTCTAAGTTCGTTATTGTAGTTTAAAACTGTGTCGGCGTAACAAACACTACATAAATATATCCTAAATTCGTTACAGTTTTAAATTATGTCAGCGGAACTAATCCTACATAACGACAATATGTACGGAATCTATATCTCCGATTAATGCGGAATCACAAGTGAATAAAAAGTTGATTATGATCAATCATTAATTTAATTAAAAATTAATTTATTTATTAAAAAATGTTAGATGAATATTAATTTTTCATTAAAAATATTAAATCTTTCTAGATACTATTATGGAATACAAATGTTTAACTAAGTATAAGCTTTCTATTATATTTTTCTTACTTCAACCATCATTTTAATTACAGTCTCCGAATTCTATTTAATATCTCTTGCAAATTTTTAATAGCCAACACTATCCCTAATTGATCTTCCACAATTATATTATACGACTAGCTGTTACCCAAACAAATTGTTCTTTTGAGTTCTCTGGGGTCCTTTCAGAACATAAACTAATGAAAAGGAACTTGAGGAACCGAGCGCGCGGTGAAAGATAAATGGACAAGTAGGAAAAGTGCAAAAACTACTAATTACAAAATTGTAAATTACTATACTTACTACTCCGGAAATAAAACGTAAATCTGAGAAGAAAGAGGAGTGAGTGACTATAAAAGTTAGTCAGAGGAGTGGTTGAGTTATTGATCTGCCCAATATTAGCATTCTTCATTTATTGTCTCTCAGCTTTTTCTGCCCAATATTAGTATTCTTTTTTTTTTTTTTGTTTCCTTCTTTGCCTTTATTAAAATCGACCGTTTCATTTCAACTATCTAGTATATTAAAAACGCCTCATGCATGAATTTGGAGTATAATATTAAGGGATCCTCTGTTCACTTTAAAAAAGTTATAAGACGTTTCGTAGTTTTAAAATTTTGTCCAAAGAAAACTGTGACAAAAAAATGTAACGGAGATGAAGTACTAGTAATAGTAATTATATTTACCCATTTACATATATTGGTAGACGTTTGCAATATTTATAACGGCAAACGTTTTGGTCAACGAGGAAAAAAAAGAAAAGCAATTATGTGTATCAGTTATTTTTTTTTTTTTTTTTTTTTTTTTTTGGTAAACATGTGAAGAGTGTATCAGTTATTTAATACTACTACTCTTATTTTTCGAGATTTTGTGAAAGATTCTTAATCTGTCTGTGCATGTGCATTGTTTTCACGCAAACGTGTCACTTTAATGAAACTGGCAGTTATAATTGTTCTCTCTTACGCAATAATTAAGCTCATATCTTTATTTTTTTCTGTAATCAAAAAATAATATACGTGCATGTAACTGAAATTTGTACGCTGAAAACGGGGAAGAAAAAGGAGTCCACTTTTCAATGACTCTCTTTTGAAATAAAGTTAGGGAAAGTGCTGCAACATTTTCGTTTAGGTTTGCTAGTGTCCAAGAAATCGAAAATGAATTTTCCACGTAGATATTAGAAATAAGTACTATAGAAACTGTGGATGAGAATGACAAATGGAGAAGACGATTCTGGCTCCAGATTTCAACGTTTTTTTTACAGTCTTCGAGAGTTGTGTTTTGTGTTGTGTCCGAGTGAGAGAGAGACGACGTAAATGTCAAATCCCTACATGTCCGAACCCATTGTCCATTCTTACATTCCTTTAAGAAACAGAAAATGCCTTCAAATCTAATTAATTATACGTGTTATATTTGTATATTCAAGTTTGATCGGTAATATTAATTCGTATTTTTATTCTGTTGTTACGTCCCTTATTTGTATCTTCAAAGGAACAAATGATTATTTCTCCACATGATTATAAAAGATACGTATATACTACTAGACTGAAGACTGGTCAACCAAGAGAAAATGAAAACACTTTTTCTAATCCACTCTATTCATAATACTCGTAAATGTTAACTAATGAAAACCTCTTAAAGTTTGTAATTTTTCAGAAAAATACTGTAATAATTCATTTTGAATTTTCAATGGCTTAGTACAACTTAATTTTGGAAAATAAAAAACCTTTTCTTTTATTTGAATGCATATATAAAAATTGTATAAGATCTACATAGATTCAATTTGCGTACTCTTAAATATTAATTATATAATCTGTCAGAAAAAGTAAAAGTATTTATGTCTATTCTTTAACAATATTTATTGACCAAGCACTAGACGAACTTTTCTTTAAAATGCACTGAAAAAACGACCGTTTCTTTTTTTGTTTGTTGGGCAAAAAACGACCGTTTCTTATGTATATGTTATACTATGTATTGAAGGATTAAAAACGACCGTTTTAGTTGTTCAAAAAGAAGGTAACAAAGCGATTATTTTTTGAATAATTAAGGACATAGAGGAGTAGGAGCCCGAGGGTACTAGCATTGAAATTAGGGGAAGTGAGAGGACAAAAGCATTTCATGCCCTCTTTGTTCGTGTTCTCTGTCTTCGGTATGTTGATTTCTCTCTCTTGGAAAAGGAGCTATAAGCCTATAACTATCACTGAAACAGAAGGTCTACTACTCTCAATTGGATTAACCGATTAAGTATGGATTAAATTTTGCAATCACTAAGAAATACTACTATTATGATTACGACAAAAAGGAGTAGAAGTATAGAATATATCCATGGGGTAGTCCAATGGAAGAATTTCCTTCCATTTTGTTAACCTGACAAGGGATAATGGGCCTGAAACATCTATTATGGGCCTTAAGAATAAGAAGATTCAACGCTTTGTTTTTCCTTTTTGTGTTCCTCGCTCATTTCTTTTTGTGGGTCAAGTTTAAAAGATAACACAACACATTTCAAATGTAACAGATAAGGATATTTCAAGGGGTCGAAGTAAAAATATTGAGAGTTTTATAAGATGAGAGAAATGTTATAATTTAAAAATCAAAACTGGTTTTGGTGGTTGAAATAGATCGAAACCTAAAGCAAAATGAACAGAGTAACATGACTAAGGTCTTTGGTCCGACAAGGTCAGGCACTGAGAAACATCTCACACCTAATATTTGGTTTTTCTCTTGACTTGTTATTATCAGTTTCTTTGACTAAATACAATTAGCAATATCTATAGCTTATTATAATCGATCGTTTAGATAATTATGACAACATAAGCAATGGAGTATATCTTTCATGTACAATGAACGTACTTGTACTTCAACACACTGTAGACATTTTTACACGTAGAAAGGGAAACGGAAGAAGATTATAATACGGATAAAGTTCATGTCCCAATCACTCGTTATCTTTATCAAATTTTTCGCTTCTTTTATTTTGTTTTCTTCCTAATTTTGTTTCTCGTTTTGTTCTTCGACTCCTCATAATTTCTTCCCTTGCTGTTAACTCTGGTTCATAATCTTTCACATAATATGAAAAAACTTATTTTGATCGATGTCTCTGACATGCTTAATTTAAGATAAAAGAAACGTGAACATCGGATCGGTGTATTACGTAAAATATCTTGATCTAAAGATGGGTTTGTTTTTGTTGTTAATTACTCGGTAAGAAAAGTCGAGCCGCTTTATTTTCCAACATCGCTTTAACGAGTAGTAGTAGTAGTTAAAGAAGTAGGGTAAGATTGTTGGCCACTTGAGTCGTATGTGACAATGAATTTAGTATTATTATATACTTTTTGATAATAACATTATTAAAACCAATGATGAATTTGACCAAAAGTAATTAGATACTTCATTTTCATCTATTAATTCTATAAAGTTATTATCAGGAAAAGATAAGCTTTTTTTTTAAGACGGTGCGAAATGTCTGTTTCTCATTGGCACCTCGTTGGCATCATATATCCTCCACACCATCATCATATATATTTAGATTACATTTTCATTCGATCTACTATAGTTATAAAAAAAAAAAAAAAAAATTAGGAGAAATGGAAAATTTGTAATTAGAAGCAACAACGTAACATAAGGTCAAATATAACTTTAAGAAAAGCAGAATTACAAACGATAAACTCATGTTAACCAGGTTTTTCTTTCCCTTACCAACCAAATTACTATATGTTCGATTCTCATGGACTACAGACAAAAACCAGATTAATGTATCATGTCTTGATTATAGATATTTGCCCCCAAATAAAATATTTGTTTAGAGACGTTTAAAATACTATATTCTATTGTAGTAACGGTAATAATCTATATGAAGAATCACAAATTATGGAATTTTTTTTTGAAAGTTAACTGGATATTATTAGAACGTAAATATATCAAAAAGCTTAATATCACACGCGGCAAGACGAGGAGCTTGCAAATACAAACAAGCCAAGGCACCGTTTAATTAGTATAAAATTAAGACAACAGAACGAAACTTTTAAAAAACAAAAATGAAGAATTTGTCTTCTCTTACGGCTCTTATCAGAAAATGGCGATATTTAAGTTAACCACGACACGTGTGTACTATTGCTAGGCAAAAATATTTAGGCACTACCACAGATCAACTGCCAAGTCATCTCTTTCTATCAACTTTGATGTCCCAAAGCATTGATCTCTCGTCTCTGATTACAACCACATGGCTGTTTTCGATATTTTTGATTGTCACTTCTGATTTTATTTATATGAGTTCAATACGGCTTTAGAATTTGAACTCTTACCTTTAATTTTAGTTGATAATTATTTTTTGTTTTTTTTGGATCAACGATAATTATTTTTTGTTAATTTGTATTTTTTTCTAAAGATCAGATTTAATTATAAATTAAAAGACTAGGGTTTGAAAATGTCGTATCTAGATGGCCCAATTTTATTATTTTTGCTTGTATTAATTAGTCAAAAGAAATTTCCGACAAGCAAGGTGAACGTTAACCTTAAACTAATCAGAAAAGCAAGAATTAAAGTTGTTGTTCACATTAATACTAATATTGTTAAATTGTTATCGCTATCGTGAAGAAAATAAAATCTAGATGATATGGTTCAACTCTGCTGACAAGAATAAAATTTGGTTTATAGTTTAATAAATTTGGTTCTGAAACAGTTAAAAACCGAAAATATAGTTTATGATCAAAAGTAAAAAAATAAAAAATAGTAAGAATGAAAAAAATAGAATATATCTTCTTGATTCCTCTAAAGTACCAGAGAGATTTAAAAACAACCACAATTTTTACAATAAACTTTGAGAGAAAGTTTTTCAAAATCAATTGTATGAAGTCTTTCCCAAAAAACATAAGCCATTCTATTTGTTTTTATTTTCTTGAATAATGTTCGTAGAAAAAAGAACAGAAAAATGAAAATATTAAAGTTTCTGAAGAATCATTATGTCTCTGATTTATCGTAGTTAAGTTTAAATAAGACTTTAGAAACAAACAATTTACGTGTAGATATAATTGTCAAATTTAAAATGGGAAGTAAATATATTTTTAGAAAGATAAGAGAATGTCAACAAATGATCACAGATGAGTTGGCAAAAAGTAATAAGATCACATGCATGGAAGATTTACGTGTGGTGAAGGTAAACATGTACTTATCTTATCTACAAAAAAATACGGGTGATAAAAACAATAATTTTGCAAGCAACAAAAACTAAACGAAAAAATTTAACCATCCTTATCCCATGCGATATACTGCAGATAACAGTTGAAAGATTTGCTACGTGGATTGAAGACTTACTACAAAAGTATTTTTCAAATGGTGAATTAGAATTATCCTTTTATTATACATACTTTGAAAATTAGTTCAGGCTTCGATTCTAAATCTCCGATTAGAAAAAATGCGCGCGCGCGTAAGCAAATTGCTGGAAGGATATTATCCCATAGTCCACCAAACTATCTATAGTACTTAATCACAATATTTTGTTTATAGATTATTTGATGTAATCAATATATGTTTTAGAATGCAAATACAACAAAAACTCAGTCACATCTAATAAAATTTCTGATTTGTGGCATACGTATTACTAACACCCGTCCCACATCCTGAATTGTGAACGTTAGATCTGACGTCGCACAATCATAAGACCATGACACTACAAGAAAACACGTCAATTTCAGACGGAATTTCTGACGGAATAAATCCGTAGGATATTTCTGACAGTTTTCCAAGAGGTTTCAGACAAAATTCCGAGAAACTTCCGAGGACACGGTTTTTCTCAGAAAACTCTTGGAAATATGTTAATCCGTCGGAAATTTCTTGGAAATTTCTGACGAATATCAGGTCGTCGGATTTTCCTCGGAAAATTATGAAAAGTTCTGACGGCTTTTCGAGGGTTAATGACCGTTGATATATTCTAAGAGATTTCCGACGGATTACTGAGACAATTGTCATTATATCCGTTGTAATTATATCCGTTGTGATTATATCCGTTGCGATATAGCCGTTGCGATTATATCCGTTGAATGTGACCGTTGCTATTTAAAAATCCCTCTGAAATCCGTTGGAAATCTCTTGGAAAGTTTGTGTATATATATTCAAGTTGTGATTCACTTGTTTGGTAAACGAAAATATACACAATACCAACAATAATGTCTTCTTCAGATCCTTATGGTTATTTTCGTTCATGGATGGATAAACCTAGATACAATGAGGAGACGGGCAAACTTACAGAAGAGTTCAAGGAAGGTCTTAGACAATTCATGTTATTCGCGTCAAACCAGAGCATAACGCTAGAAACAGGTACTATGTCTTGTCCTTGTCCAAAATGTCGGAATTACAAAAATCTGGAGGTATCATTAGTAAAGAAGCATTTGTTTAGGGATGGATTTATGCCGGGTTATAAGATATGGTTTTTGCATGGAGAAAATGAATCAATGGTAGATTATGGTAGTACTAGTCAACATTATATTCCGGATAGTGTAGAAGAACCACCGATAGAAGTAGACGTAGGTACATTTCAGATGGTGAACGATGCGTTTAGGGAAAATGCGCCCTCATTAATTCAGGATGGAGATAGACTAGAACAGCCGAATTTAGAAGCCCGGAGATTCTTTGATATGTTAGATGCGGCAAATATGTCATTGTATGATGGTTGTAAGAAGGGTCATTCACCATTATCAGCTGCAACTAGGTTGATGGGCATAAAGACGGATTGGAATTTATCAGAGGGTTGTGTGGATGCGATTACTGATTTTGTGAAAGAAATTTTGCCAGAGAATAATCTTTCACCAGCTTCGTACTATGAGGTGCAGAAACTCGTAGCTGGACTTGGTTTGCCATATCAGGTGATAAATGTGTGCAGTGATAATTGTATGATTTATTGGAGAGAAGACGAAGGCCGCACTTCATGTCGTTTTTGTCGTAAACCTCGGTATCAAGACACAAGTGGAAGAGTTCCCATACCATATAAAAGAATGTGGTATTTACCGTTGGCAGAGAGGTTGAAAAGATTGTATCAGTCAGAGCGTACAGCAGGAGCAATGAGATGGCATGCTGAACATACATCAGACGGTGTAATTGCGCACCCATCGGATGCAGAAGCATGGAAACATTTTCAGTCAGTCTATCCTAGCTTCGCGTATGAGCCAAGGAACGTTTATCTTGGTTTGTCTACAGGTGGTTTTAATCCTTTTGGAAAACATGGGAGGCAATATTCATTGTGGCCAGTTATCGTGACACCTTATAATTTGCCGCCATCTTTGTGTATGAAACGGGAGTTTCTTTTTCTCACCATTCTTGTTCCAGGTCCAGATCATCCAAAGAAAGCACTTGATGTTTTTTTGCAGCCATTGATATATGAGTTACAAATGTTATGGGAACATGGTGTACAAGCATTCGATGTTTCAATGAACCAAAATTTCAACATGCGGGCGATGCTAATGTGGACTATAAGCGATTTTCCAGCCTATGGTATGTTATCTGGATGGACAACGCATGGACGGTTAGCTTGTCCGTATTGTCAAGATAACACCGATGCATTTCAGCTAAAACACGGACGTAAAACGAGTTGGTTTGATTGTCACAGAAGATGGCTCCCCGAAGATCATCCTTATCGTTGGAGCACCACATTATTTAAAAAGAACAGACAAGTCGTTGATAGTCCACCTCCTGAGTATTCTGGCGAAGAAATTTTGAATCAGTTAAGAGATTTTGGTGCTGAGAAGACAGCAGTTTGCGGTGGTAATGGGCATGATATCGTTGATGGATATGGCGATCATCACAACTGGCACAAGTTTAGTATCTTCTTCGAACTACCATATTGGAAGGATCTTTTGTTGAAGCACAATCTTGATGTCATGCATACAGAAAAGAACGTTTTCGATAATCTCATGAACACCGTACTAAATGTTCAAGGAAAAACAAAAGACAATTTGAAGTCTAGATTGGACTTGCCTGATATATGTTCTCGAAGAAAACTTCATGTCATGCCAAATGGGAAAGCACCAACCCCTCGATTCCGATTAGATGCATCTTCCAAGGAAGCATTTTTAGAGTGGATTATGATGCATGTCAAATTTCCTGATGGGTATGCATATAATCTTCGTAACTGCGTGAATATGGGAGAAGGGAAGTTTCAAGGAATGAAAAGCCACGATTGTCATGTCATTATGCAACGCCTCCTTCCATTTGCCTTTCAGCATCTTCTACCACATGATGTACACAAAGCAATTGCAGGTATTTTATCATACAAATTATTTAACTTTTATGGCTAATTATCAATGTTTATTAATATCTTAACATTTCATGTTATAATATATGCAGCTATAAGTGTGTTCTTTCGAGATTTATGCACAAGGACGCTTAAATATAATACCCGCCTATTATTTCCGACGGTTTTGCGACGCGTAAATATAATACCCGCCTATTATTTCTTTTTTTTTTTACTCATACCCGCCTATTATTTCATTCACGCGGCAAAACCCTAATTATTCACGCGGAAAATAAAAGGTTTTTATATATAGATAGCCTCTTTATTTTATCCCCAATCGCATCTCCACTGTTGAGACCGTTCGTTGTCCCTCCGCCGGTGGTCTTCTCCTCTTCTCCTCCCTGTCGCTCGTTTCCTTGCCGCCGGTCTTTCCTTCCCTCCGCTGGTCCCTCCACCGGTGGCCATCTCTTCCCTCTGCGGTCTTCTCCTTCCCTCTGCTGGTCCCTCCACCGGTGGACATCTCTTCCCTCTGCAGTCTTCTCCTTCCCTCCGCTGGTGGTCTTCTTCTCCCCTCCGCCGGTGGCCATCTGCTTCTTTTCCGCCGCCGGTCATCTGCTTCCCTCCGCCGGTGGTATCTTTCAACCGGTCACCATCTACAAGCATCTGAAATCATGTAAGTTTCATATTTTATTATGATTTTGATTTGATTTGTTAATTGGATCTTGATTGGATTTGTTAATGAATTAGGGGTTTGATATGGATTTAGACTTTAATTATAGAAAGAATTTATTTGTGTAGAAAGAATTTAATTCAGAATTAGGCTTTTGAATACATTTTATTTATTTGTTGATTACTAATTTAGAATTAATTTTAAAAAGAATTTTAGAAAGAATTTATTTTAGAATTTATTTGTTGATTACTATATATTATGGGATTTAGAATAGTTTTACAAAAAATTCTGTTTATTTATTTGTTGATTACTACTTTATAAAATTGTGTAGGTCTTATGGAGAATTTCATGCTACGTCATCTAACCACCGTTTCCCGATCCGGCAATCACAAAGTGGCTCACCATCTCAAAGTCCTTCTAGTGTCCCTGAGACAATGAACTCAGCTCCTCCACCGGTTATGAGCATTGAAGAGTTTGTTAGTCAACCAGGCCGACAACATATAAAGAGACTCCACCCGCAAGAAGAAAACGGAGCTACATGGTAATTAACTTCACTTTATCTAATTAAATAAAATTGATTAATTGGTCCTTAACTAATTAGTATTAAAAACATGTTTTTCAGGTTTGGTTTAGATAAGGGAATCACAAAATCTATACTTAATATTTTCAAGACACAATTGGATAAACCATGGCAAAATTACGAACATGTGGACGAAGACACCAAAAAGATTTGGTTCAAGACTTTTGCTGTAAGTTAACAGTTATTTCTTTTTTTTCATAAGTTTTCATATTTAATGTTTAGATTTATTTTAATTATTATTTTTACACTGTTTGTAGCAAGATTACAATTGGGAAAGCGGTCATTGTCATCAAGTGCGAAAAGCTTTTGACATTCAAGCCAACAAGTCTTATGGAAATCACTTGTATTCGTGGAAGCAAAAGTGGAAGCAAGGGGAAAAAATGCCTAAGAATCTAAATCCTGATGTTTGGAAAGGGTTTATCACCTATTGGAGTATGGATGAAACGCAAACTGTTTCATCACAAAAGTCAAGTAATCGTAAGAGCACACGTGGTGGAAAGGGACCAGCTACCCACAATGGAGGTTCTATAACCTTTATAAGTTGTTTTGATTTAATATGTTATGTTTTTTTTAAATGTAGACAATAGAAGCTGGAGGAGTTGCACCTGATTGGTTAGATGTTATGGAAGCCACCCACACAAACAAGAAAACTGGACAAATTCAAGATATGGTTATCTCAGATCGGATTGAGAAGATTAAGCTCCGGAAAGTAGAACTGTTTACACAACGCTCTGAAGATGGCTCATTGTCCGCTGATACATTTCGTCAGGATATCAACCAAATGTGTCTTGAGGTATATTTGAATATATTGTTTTGTATTTTTATTTATATCCAATCATTAATTATTTATTTTTTTACTTAGGAAATTCCTTTAACCAAGGGTAGGAGACCCGGTTTAGGAAATCTTGTGTCAAGAGATGGGAATGTCTCTTCGGTTTTTCCTCGGGACAATGAACTTGTTCAACAAGTTCAAGATCTTACCCAGATTGTAAAAGAGAAAGACGCCACAGTCGACGAACTGAAGCAAGAAAATCTCAAGATTAAGGAACAATTTATCCAGACCCAAACAACACTCTCCCAACTTCAAAGTTTCATTTCCTCCAAATTTCCTGGACAGTTCCCTGCTCCTAATCCTAGCTAATTTGTTTTTTTTTTTCTAAACTGTTTTAATTTTGTGAATATTGTTATTTAGCTGGATAATTATTATGTATTGGAGGAATATATATATTTTGTCTTAATGTATATATTTATTTTGGCTTTTTGATATATTGTTACTTTTTATTATAGAATTTCTACAATTAATTATAATTTTATATTTTTATTTATAATTTCGTATATATATGAGCTCTCTTGAAAAGTCCTTGGAAACTCCGTTATCGTCAGAAAGTCGTCGGAATTAATATCCCTCGTAAATCCCTCGGAAAACGTTTCTCTTGGAAATCCCTTGGAAACTTAAACACTTGGAACCCTCTCGAAAAGCTTCTGTCCTTGGAATTCCGTCGAAAATCAAACCTCTTTGAAAATCGTCGGAAATGTGGACTCTCAGAAATACGTTGGAAAACAAGTCCCCTTGAAAAGTTCTTGGTAATTATGTGTCCTTGGAAATCCCTTGGAAATATTGTTCTCTTGGAAATTCGTCGGAAATTTTAGACGAATTTCAGACGACATCTAATTTCCGACAAGCGCTTTCCGAGGACTTTATGTCCTCGGTAATTCGTCAGAAAAGGCTGTTTCCAAGGGTTTACCGACGATTCTTTCTCTCGAAAACAGGCTGTTTTCTTGTAGTGTGAGCATTGGTTGGGACCAAAATATTGTCCCTCAAATATTTTATTATTATTTTCAGAGTTTCTTAATTTGGGTATGAGCATTGGTGTCCCTCACAATTGGTCCCCCGGAAAAAAAATATTATTTTTTATTTTAAAAATTAATTATGTAGATTAAGAAGTAAAATCATATTAAAATTTTAATTCAAATAAAACATATAACATTAACATTAAAAATATAAGAAAATTACAAAGTTACAAAAACTTGGAAAAAAACATAACATACAATTAAAACATTAAAAATAAAAACATAAACCATACAAACATCATAAGTTAAAACAAACATTTTATTCTCTGCATAGAATTTTTGTGATTAATCTTCATTATGTGGAAGATGTCCAAAGTTTGTCCAAATATGCTCAATCAAATCTTTTTTTAACTGGTCATGAACTTGTTTATCCCGCATATGTGTTCGACGAGTAATCGTACTGCTCATATTTGAACACAAACTGGCGGCACCGACGGTATATGTTTGATCCACCTCTTCTCCGCTACCAAATTCAGAAACAATGTTTCGCCAACTGTATGTTTCTCGTTCATCCTCGACAATCATATTATGGAGTATTATGCATGCTCTCATAACATTTGCTATTTTGTATTTATCCCATAAACGAGATGGATTTTTAATAACTGCGAATCTAGCTTGCAAGACTCCAAAGGCACGCTCAACATCTTTCCGCACAGCTTCTTGTTTTTTAGAGAAAAGAGAATTTTTCATACCTTGTGGAAGCCGGATAGATTGTATAAATGTGGCCCATTTGGGATAAATCCCATCAGTGAGATAGTACGCCAAATTGTACTCCCTTCCGTTGACAAAGTAGTTGACCTCCGGAGCATTACCGTTAAGAATGTCATCAAAAACATTTGAACGATCCAGAATATTAAGATCGTTCATAGTACCTGGAGCTCCAAAAAAAGCATGCCATATCCAGAGGTCATACGAAGCTACCGCCTCTAACACGATTGTAGGTTTTCCGGTTGATCGTGAATACATCCCTTTCCAAGCTGTTGGACAATTCTTCCACTCCCAATGCATGCAGTCAATGCTCCCAACCATCCCGGGAAATCCACGTTGTTCATTTTGATAGAGTAGTCTCTCTAGGTCGTCTTGTGTGGGACGTCTTAGGTATTCATCGCCAAACAACAAGATTATTCCGGCGGTAAACTCGTGCAAACATTTCCGAGCCGTTGAAGCACCAATTCGTACATACTCGTCTACTGAGTCGGACCCAACACCATATGCCAATTGACGAATGGCTGCAGTACATTTTTGTATAGGTGATAGACTAGGCCGTCCGGCTGCATCCTGTGATTGTCGGAAATACTCGACTTCGGTTGAGAGGCGTTGCACAATACACATGAACAATGGCTTGTGCATGCGAAACCGTCGCTGGAAGAAATTGGCCGGGTATGTTGGAGTATCACTGAAATAATCATTCCAAAGATTATTGTGGCCTTCCTCCCGGTTTCTCTGGATGAAAATCCGTTTCTTTGGCTCGACTGGTTCTTGAATGATATTAGAGTTTTCGAGAAAATTATCAAAATAAGCATCAAAATAAGCATCAAATTCATCAACACCATCTCTTTGGTAGTGGTAATGGTTTGAAGAAGATGACATTTTTTCAAGAAAAAAGATTGAGATCTTATTTTGATATTGAGGTGAGTATTGATGTATAGAGAAAGAGTAATTGAGATGAGAAGATATGGTTTTGCATCATCTACAAAAGAAGTATATATAGAGTAAATGAGATATGAGTATTGTTTTACCCGTGATTGTTTAATTTTGCTTGTGACACATCGAAACAATTGACTATTTTGCTTGTGAGTATTGATGAATGAATACAAAACACCTGACATTGTTTGAGTACACATAACCCGTGACAATATGAAACAATACTCGTGACAATGTGACAATGTTTACAAAAGTTTACAAAACCCGTGACAATGTTTACAAAAGTTTACAAAACCCGTGACAATGTTTACAAAAGTTTACAAGTTCATCTGTGGTAAGTTCAGATAATTGTCACGGGTAATCATAGGCATACAAGCTTACAAGTTCATAGGCATACAAGTTCAGAACCATCATTTCATAACCACAATTACCAGTAAAGCACTGACAATAACAATTACCAAAACCATCATTTCAAAACAATTTCTAAACTTATTTCTGATCTTCACTTGCTCAAACACTATCTTCTCTAACTGAGCTATCTTCTGCTCAGTATCATTACGGATGTGTGAGTCGTAGTCACACGCGAATGTGATGCTATCTACCTTCTCCGTTAGCAGTAAACACTGTCTGTTCATCTCACTTATCTCCTCCATGACTGCTGCATCCCACCACTTGTGAATGTGCATATCGCCATCATCAACATTCCCACATGTGAAGAACCTGTATTACCATATACAACATCGCAAATCAATTCAACCTCAGGTTAATACATTGACGAATCACTTAATAATATGGCAATGTTAAACCACTTACCTTATGTTCTCGCTTGAAGACAGAATAGGCTGACCACCACAGTAACATACCTTTGGAAATCCGAATTCAACCTCAGGTTGGGGAGGGTATAGAGTCGCCTCAGGTTGGGGAGGGTATAGAGTCGCCTCATCCATCCGAATCAAAGCTTCTACTTCCCTCTCCTCAGTGTCCTGCGAATATCTATCATACTCATCAGACGAATCAGGCTGTGAGTAGCTGTAGTCCTGTCCCATCGGATACTTAACCTGTAAATAACCAAGAACAGACATATTAGATTTACAATAACATTATCTTGGAGCAGTTATAGCTCATCAGTTGAAATAAACAAGAACATTTAACAGAAATTCAAGAACATTTATTGCTCATCTGATGAAACAAATTTATAGATAACAAAGACATCACATTAAATTATAGATAACAAAGAGAACACATAATTTAGTACTGAAACAGAAATTCAAACTTGTTCTACATAATTTAGTACTGAAACAGACATTCAAACTTGTCAATACATCAATCTGCAAAATACTGTGCAACTATCTTATCCTTTATAAGTTGATCAGCTGCACTAAGTGGCTCTGGTTTGGCAAGAAGTGTGTCTAGTATGCCAAGCTTCTGTAGCTTTTCCTTTTCAGCCATATCCACCCTCTTGACTTCCCACATGCTCGTGTAATCAGTAAGAGCCTTCCCCTGAGCTTTCTTCCTGTCAGCCTTCGCAGCCTTGACACCTTGAGGCCTTATCTCAGAGTCTTCTTCAGTGGCGGTTGCCTCGGATTGTGAAGCTGCACCAACTGGTTTCCTCTTTGTTCTGACAGAAGGTGATGGTGTGTTAATCGCGTTTTGGTTAAGGAATTTCTGCTCAAACCTTAACAAACACCAGCAATGCTCCATTGTAAACTTCGTCTTATAGTCAGAGAAGTATATGTCGTGAGCCACCTTCAGCACATCGTTTTCAGAGTGCCCACTGCTGTTTAGTCTCTCTGCAGCTGCATAAGCCCCACAGAACTTGTTAGTGTGCTCATTGATCTTGAACCACCTCTGTTTACAGTTTATGTTCAGCCCTTGTTCACCGTTGGCTATCGCATGAGGAGACTCTGTATAGTACTTTTGAACCCTTTGCCAAAAGCTTCCTCCCTTCTGTTGATTAGCAATAATGGGGTCCTTCGAAGTATTCAACCACGCACTAATCAGAATTTCATCGTCAGCCGGATTCCACTTCTTCCTATCCTTCTTGACAGGTGCCTCTTGAGAAAGAGATACATCCGGGGATTGTTGAGAGCTCCATTGAGGTATTTCGTTAGAAGAGTTGTCTTGGTTAAGTGACTCTCCTTGACTGTTGAGAAGATCTAAATAACTAGAGGACTGACTGAAAGTATTGTAAGAACTCATAGGAAGAAGAGTTTGAGATAATTAGGATAAAAGGGAAGTATGGGTTCGTGTTTAAAAGAAGAACCAAAGAAACAAGAACCAAAACGAGAGAAAGAAGATGATGGACAAAGATTGAAGGCTGGTTTGGTGTTTAAAGGGTGAAAAAGTATCAAGTAATAAATTACCATTCTTAATGACCAAAGCTTCAACTACTTGAGTCTTGTCACAATTTAAGACAACAACTATCAAGTACACCAACTACTTGAAGTCTATGACTCTTTGTCTTAAAAATCTTTAACTCTGTTTTTTAGAAAGAATAGAGTTTTGTTAAGACTTTTACATTTTTGAAACTTAGTTATACAAACTTAGTTATACTCTCAGCTTAAGTTACATATGAAGGCTGAGAGTAGCTTTAGTTATACTGTCAGTTTATATAAGTAGCTTTAGTTACATAAATTAGATATACTGCCAGTTTATATAAGTAGCTTTAGTTACACAAATGCAACAATAGATATACTGTCAGTTTATAAATGTAGTTTTAGTTACATAAATTAATGCAAATGCAAATTTATATGATTTTCGTATGATTAATTAACTGACTAGTTCATATGATTTCCGTAGACTAATTAGCTCTCATCAATCATCAACTACACTTGACGAATCTAAAGATATAAATCAAATGAACTAGTCTACCAAATCAAAAAAATGATACCACAACATACCCCAAGTATACAACAAACAACAATAAATTGACATTTTTGATGCTAATGGAATCGATTATTTACCTTTAACTGCCTGATTGTTGCTACTTGTTCTGTGATTTTTCTTTATGTGAGGCTTTCTTTAGGTGAGGCTGAGGAAACTCATAAACAACAAACAAGTGCAATGTTAAACTCGGTTTAACATAAAACAATCAAGTTTCACAACAAGTAAGAGCAATGTTAAAACTCGTTTTCATTCATAAGAAAAGGCTTCACTTACCATGTACGGATTGCTATCCCATTCGAATTACGAACAAAGCAACAAACTTTATCCGTTGAAATCTGCATCCCCAAATAAATATCATAGAATTAGAACCAATTTTAAGATAGTTATAAAATCAAAATCTAAAATCAAAGAGAAACTAAATAGAAACCCTAAATCGAAACCCCTAAAAACGAAATCGAATCCCTAAAGTGAAACCCTAAATCGAAATCCAGAACAAATTACGAAACCCTAAATCAAAATTAAAATCAGAGAGAACATATACATACATATAGTCAACAATCGAATCAAAACTCAGAGAAAAATCTATCGAATCACATAAACAATTGCCTTAAACCGAAAGAAGATAATACATAAAAAAAAAACAAAATCATCCAAGGAAACGAAGTTGGAACACAAACCTCTTTCTATTGCAACCGGCGTGAGGAAATTGACGGCAGATTTGCTTTGCTTCAGCCAATTTTCAAAGAGATCGACCTTCGGGATGAAATCGCCGTCGAGAGAGAGAGAGTGAAGAAAGAGAGACGGAAAGAAAATAAAACTCTCGAAACCTCGATTTTTTGTGTTCACCCTCGCCCAAACGACAGCAACCAATAACACCCTGCCACGTGTCTTGAGGGACGGACGAAAATACGTCCCCTGTGTAGATACGTTTCTTACTTATGAAATTGATTTCGATTTAAATTTAAATCGTTTATTATGTGGGACGATGGAAAGATAGGCTAATGCGTTTGCTGTAAAAAAATATAAGGCATAATCTGTTGCATATAATATTTTTATATTCGCCAGAGATTCACTGAAAAAAACAAGAATTTGCACAATCTCATATTTTTGTGTGCATCCGCCAATGTAACTGTGCACGTTGATCATTTAAGCCCTCAAGAAAAGGAAAAACAAATCATTCAACCACAATTTGATGATAAACGCGTTTGACACATTTTGACATCAAACACAGTGCATCCGCTTTCAAGCTCCATATATAACAAATTTACAAAAAAAAATTCCTATAGGATTAGGAATCACTTTAATTGTTATAAATGATCAGTTCAGAAATGATAATTTATTAATCATTTTTATTTATGATCCATTAATTATTGCGATGATAGCATTTGATATGCACCCACATCATCAAACACATCAGTAACAGTTGTTCCATTTCCATGTTCACATCGACCAGAATGCGGTACACAGTTAAAGATAAGATCATATGTGAAAAAAAAAAAAAAAAAAAAGATCATATGTGTGTGTATATTATATATAGTACGTAGAATTTTAAAGAGATTTTTTACTTACTATTTTTCACTTTGAATGTTTTAATAAATTTTAAAACTATTGATACTACTGACAAATTGTTTTTTTTTTAAAAAGAAAGCTTTATTAAAAGATCATACTAATTACATAAAAAGTAGTAAAAGAAATAAAAAAGGTGGAAATTATTAATCAGTAGTTAGATGATTAGTTTCGCGTTGAAATGAAACTCGACTTAACAAGTGATAGCGACGACTCTAGAAACAGCCAAAATCCGCCCTATTGCTACCTGTCGACCCACAAATCGTTTAGCTCAAAATTGAATGAAATTTTACAATAAAGCAACCCAAAGTTTTTATCTTATTATGCTAAGGACCCCTTCGAACCAAAATAAATAAATCAAAATTTTCATACAACTATTAACAACATAATAATCTCAGCCTCATCACACACATCATATAAAGGAGATAGCCAACATCACAATACAAAGAGATTCCAAAAAAAAAAAACGATCTCTTGAGTAAAATTCCGATGAGATGACGGAAGGAGGAGAATATTCTCCGGCGATGATATCATCAGATCCATTCATGTCCATGAAGAAGATGAAGAAGAGCAACGTACACAACAAGAACAACCAGAGAAGGTTTAGCGACGAGCAGATCAAGTCACTGGAGATGATGTTTGAGTCTGAGACAAGACTTGAGCCAAGGAAGAAGGTTCAATTAGCTAGAGAGCTAGGGTTGCAGCCTAGACAAGTGGCTATATGGTTTCAGAACAAGAGGGCTCGTTGGAAATCTAAGCAGCTAGAGACAGAGTACAACATTCTCAGACAAAACTACGACAACTTGGCTTCTCAGTTTGAGTCTCTCAAGAAAGAAAAGCAAGCTTTAGTCTCCGAGGTATGTTACATAAACTCTGTTTTTTATATTTATATGGTTAATTAAGGAGAGTGATCAGATGATTGATGAATAAATCTATGTTTTTTGGTTTAACTATGATAAAAATCTATGCTTTAGTAGTTGTAAACTGCAGTTAGTATGGTTAATTATTACAAACAAGAAGTGATCATGTAATAAATGATGTGCGTTAATGGTTGTATACTGCAATTAATGACTAAAAAGCTCTGTTTCTGCTAATTAATTACTATAATTAAGGACTAATCAGGTGATTATAAAAAGCTCTGTTTTCATGGTTTATTGAAGCAAGATATTGAGTTGTTGTTATTACCTTTATGCAGTTGCAGAGGCTAAACGAGGCGATGCTACACCAAACAAAGGAGGAAGAAAGGCAGTGTTGTGGTGATCAAGCTGTGGTGGCTCTAAGCAGCACAGATCATGAATCAGAAAACGAAGATAACCACCCAAGGTGTGAACCGGAGGAGATTAGACCAGAGATGGAGATGTATGATGAGAAAGGTCATCAAGGGGTTTTGTGTGATCATCATGATCATGATGATGAAGATGGTTATAACAGCAACATCAAGAGAGAGGAGTATTTTGGTGGGTTTGAGGAAGAACCAGATCATTTAATGAACATTGTTGAACCAGCTGATAGTTGTTTGACATCATCTGATGATTGGAGAGGTTTCAAATCAGATACTAGTCTCTTGCACCAATCCAACAGCAATTACCCTTGGTGGGATTTTTGGTCATGAAACTTTAGCTCTTCATATATAAGATGATGAAACATATTCAAATCGAAATTTATCGGGATGCATAGCATGAACCGAAGCCACGAATATAGAGGTGTTCAGTCCAGCAAACGACAGCGGGGATTTTGCAGGATTTTGAGCTGAATTTCATGGTTTTGTCTCTGTATAAATTGTGTTAGAAAGTCGTATATTCTCAGTTTAGTCTTTGTAATTCTGTTTGTAGTAGTAAAGTACTCATTATGGTTTGTAGCTAAGTTGTAAGTTTAAGACTTAATAGATTTGGATGAATTAAAAAAATCAAAGGCAGGTGAATCATATATAAAGTTATGCGTCAATATGTTAAGATCAGGACAAGAACTAAGTTGGTACTTGGGTTTAGTGACAAAAACAGAGCAAACAGAGCAAAGATTTAGGGCAAAATCATGCAATTCAAAGATGAAAGCAGAAATCGAAGATGATAATGGTAAAATCAGAGCAATTAGGGCATGAAATTGCATCTTTGCTCTAACTCATAAGTCAATATGTGTTTCTCATTGAGAGACGAAGTTCATCTATTTATAAACTAGTGATATCTATTTGTTTGGGACTCAAGTTTTCGTAGCTAACGGTTATATTTAAATTAATGACTCTGTTGTTTCCTTTTTTCACTTTGGTTAGGAAAAGTTCAGAGCAAAACCGAACCTGAGGAGAACACAGCTGTTAGTCGGTTCGGGTAAAAAATTATTGTGACGCTATCAAAATGTAAATGATCCTCTTGCACCGTTGTGTCGAGCAAATAAAATACGATTTTGTCTCATAGCTACAGATCATTTGGGCTTTTTTATATTAAACACAGCTAATATATATGGGCTTTTCTAAACCAGATCAAACCTTACATACTGTAGCTCCTAAATTCGTAGTTGCAACAAAACATGTATTATCGATTTCCATGCGTATGATGTATGACTAGCTAATACATCGATAAATTTGTATTATTTTGTTCATTATTTTCCAAATCAAATCATTGTGCGTTTTAACACTGACAGGAAAATTCATATTAAAAGCATATAAAGGAAGAAAAAAAACTAATAGAAAAACATTAAAATGATAAAATGAAACATAATGCACTGATGAATCAACAATATTTTTAAAGCAAGATTCGATCGCACAGTCTAAGCTAGATGGAGATTTGATTCTGATAACTAAAGTGTATTGATGGTGTCACATAGACTCAACTTCTTCTTCTTCTTCTTCTTCTTTTTTGGTTATTTTTGGTTTTAGTGTTAACACTTAGCATAGAGAGACTCCAACTTGCATGCAAATGAATCTCAATTCAAACCACACGTCGTTAATCGTATGAGTTTTTCTGCAAACCAGACCAAGATACTCAAAAGTATTATATAGCTAATATTATTTATTGGTTGTGTGGCATAGGGACACTAAAGTGTAACAAAGTTGAAGAAAGCTATTAGATTCTCTTTCAAATAGTTTTACTTCGAAATATTGTATATTATTCGGGTCTCCATGAAAATAACATGTTGCGCCATATCTTGCATACTCTTTTTCTTTTCTTTCTTGAAAGATCTTACTTTAATTTGGTAGATTTTCGAATATCGAGCATGGACAAATAAAAAAGTCAACATCTCAAATTGTCTCGAGAGGTTTCCCATATATATTTATTTTATAAAGAGAAAAGGGAGGAAAACAAGAGTCAACCCCTTTGAAGAAGTTAGACCGTACCCCATGCATTCTGAAGTTAGTGTTAAGATTTGGACCAGCGATCGTTGTAAGTTGTAAGTTGTAACTTGCATTTTTATTCGAGATCGTTACTCCAAAATATATGATATGTTCAATACTTTATCGGTAATATTATCGATATTGTGATTATTATTTTTAATTACCCTGTCAGTCAGTAAGATTATTAATAAGTCAAAGTGTATCATAATGATAATAGTATCGACCAAAGTTTTTTAATGTCATCCATATCTATCCGATCCGGACAGTATAGTGTAGACTTTCATAATATTCTTTCGGGAAAGTATACATATAGTAAGATTTTAAAAAGAGGAATTTTCAATTATTACAAGAGCTTTGAATGCCTTTTAACAAAAAAAAAAAAATTACAAGAGCTTTTGACACATCGTCAACAAGATGCGACATGGATTGGAGCTGTTCTGATATTCTGATTAAGATCATGGCAGCGAATCTATTCATCATTCAAATTGTTAAGCAAAAGTTGGTTAGGCAATCTATAAGATAATATAAAAATATTGCCATCACAGAAAAGCCATCGTAGATTTTTTTTTTTTTTTTAATTATCAAACTTGCTTATATTAGAACCTATTCTAACCATCTATTTTAGAACCCATATATTTTAATTTTATAATAATATATACAGATTTTATTTCCATATATTAGAATAGGTTCTAATATAAGCAAGTTTGATAATATATGGAAATAAAATCTGTATATATTATTATAAAATTAAAAACTTAAACCGTTTTTTTATAAACCCAAACCGATATATAATTTCATTCTAATTGTAAAATCTAAACCCTAACCATCTCATTTGTAAACCTAAAGCGACATATAATTTCATTTTAATTGTAAAATCTAAACCCTAACCATCTCATTTGTAAACCCAAACCGACATATAATATTGTTCTAATTGTAAAATCTAAACCCTAACCACCTCATTTTTTTTTTTTTTTTTTGAATAAAATGTAAAATTTATTCGAAAAAAATACGTGTTACATCAGCTTTTGCTTAGAGAGTTTTGATTGTTTCAGAGCTTATCTAACTGTAGTTAGAAACAAGGAAAAAGAAGAAAGACTTATCTTGAAGCGAGCCAAAGTTCCATTGCAGCCATATATTTACCATTGCCTTGATTGTAGATGGAGAGTAATCTGTCTCTGACATTCCGATCCAGGAGTTTGAGAAGAAGAGGAGCAGGGTTTGGGGCTTCTCCTTGCCTTCTGCCATTTCGTTCCTTCCAGATTGTGTAGATTGTGGCCTGGAAAGAGTAGCGCAATAGGTATAGTGCGACAGGGTCTAGTGTGGTGTCCGTGAGCAGCGGGAGAGTGTGCTCCCATGATGTCGAGAACCTGTTAGTTAGAAGTTTTGAGGTGAGGCCTGTCCAAATTTCCGTTGAGAACCGACAGGAGAAGAACAGATGGGCTCTCGTTTCTAAAGACGATGAGCAGAGAACGCATGATGTTGCAAAGTTTCCACCCCAGGATTGCATACGGTCACCTGTGGAGAGCTTGTTCAAAGTGGTTAACCAAGTTATGAAGGAATATTTTGGTGTCGCTTGCGAGAACCAAATTCCTTTTGCCCAGTCTTGATTAGTATGAGATTCTCGTAGCTGCAACCAAGTCTCCTTGGTGGTGAACTTCGTTTTGAACCGACCGCTGTTCCCTTTCCATAAGACGATATCATCTGCAGAGGTTGTCTCGAGTGAACGTATCTCATCTAGAGCTAGCTCTATTTGGTTGAGATAGTCCACACGATGGTTTCGTCTCCTGTGATTTAAAGCCTCTGCAACTGTAGCATGTAATGGTATCCCCAATTCAATACATCCTTGCACACCAGTTATGTCCAGTAGACAACCCTTAGTCGACCACATATCGTACCAGAAGGAGACACATCTGCCACTCCTAACCAACTCATTTGTAAACCCAAACCGACATAATTTTGTTTTAATTGTAAAATCTAAATCCTAATTCTCATTTATAAACCCAAACCGATATATAACTCGTTTAATAGTAAAATCTAAACCAAGTCAATATTTAACTTTCCTTAAATAAAAGTATACAGAATTTGTTTCCTAAATTTTTTTACTTTTTAATTTAATTTTGATTTATTTTTAAATAAAATATTAAATAAAGCAATCTGATTGGTTGATATAGGAGGGGGTGAATACAAAGGTTCACCCCTAGAGGTGAACCTAAGTATTTTTCCTTATATTATATACTTCCTCATTTTCATTAAAAAAAAAACTTTCTAATGTGATCAAAGTCCAGAGACAACAGATTGTTTTAGAAACATGGGGGAATTAGGATTAAGGGGATAATCAAAAATCAAAATTGAATTATTTGCATATATAATATCAGTGCTATTGTTGTTTGCATATATAATTAACACAAACAAAATTGCTATGGTTGGGATGCCGGGTTGGTGACTTTTGTGTTGTGTCGCAATGATCTTTTTGGGTTGGTGACTTTCATTGGCCGAATAAAATCCATGGATTAAAAATTGATAAACATATATATCTCATGGTTTGCTATTTAAGTTTTAGACGACTTTTCTAAATTCTCCAAAAATATCTTGCATAGAGAATTTTAATTTCATATACATATAACCATATCTCTCTTGGTTATTCGACATCTAAGGCAAAATATGTATATAACCATATCTCTCTTAGTTATTCGATATATCTAAGGAGATTCTCGCAATAATGTTGCGAGTCCATTTGCATTCATCTGTATAAAGTACAAAGATGCTGTGATGCTGTGTACCTAGCTAGCTAAGCTACGGCAGTCCACTAAGGTACCATAGGTCCATAGGTTATATCAATGTATAATTAAATTAAATAACAAATGTAAATAAATATGCATGACAATTTTAGTTCTGTGATAAAAATTACTTTTTAAATTTCGACAAGTGCTTAACTACAGTTAGTACTTTTGGCTATATAAAGTAATTTTGCCTACAAAATACTTTTGACTATAGGTATGGTCAATTAAATTCGAAATAATTATTGTCATGTATGGTCAATTTTGAAATTAACACACTAACGACATTCTAGTTTGCCCCATTTATAAGGGCAAGGATCACACATTAGGCTACGTTCATATAGAGACACCCCCTTCCAAGAAATCGACGTATGGAATTAAATGTATCATCAAGTTTATAGAGACACTTTTGGTTTCATATGACAATTAGCTAATACTTTCTTTAATTACATGTATCATCAAGTTTATATTGTGATGACCAAATTGTGAATAAATAGCTCTAAGCTGGGGGAAGTTGCAACACTATCAGACTATTTATTGACCCAAGTCTCGTCTTTGGATTGATCTTCACTTATTAAAGACCACAACAGAACAAAACAAAACATATACATAAATAAGCATGACAAGAGAAGATGCATGCGAACACTTATGTACAAACATGCATAGTTTTGTAAAGTTTTTTGTTGTTTCTTCAAAATTATGCGATTTTAACTTTTAAGATAAAAAGAGACTAAAGTAGTATTGATAATGCTAAGTTGAAGTTCGATCAACGGCCAGGCACTTCTCACTGTGAGACGCGGGAAATCTCAGACCGTTGATGTAAGCTATCGACAAGAACTTGATAACCGATATTTAGGGACCATATAGATTTTGTGTTTAAGCAGATCATATGGATTGTCTGATTAGCAGTAAATAACCATTATGCCCTTGCCTTTGAATATGTCTATGTTTAGGCGGTGGGTATTATGGTCATTTCCTCGGCAAGTATTCTACATGCGCCAAGTGTGCATATGTCAATTATACGACACTCTGAAGTTTTGACACGATTAAACGCTTTGTCCTCACATGTGTGGCGTAACGGAAAGCGAAGGATTCTGATCGGTCAAATCCGGAAACGAAATCGACGATGTAAATCAGACGGTACCGTCACTTGGGGTACACAAGACATAGCCAACAACAAAGATCCACCGCACTACATTTGTGTCTGACGAACATGTTTTTTTTTGGGCCCGAACGGTCAATCTCTAGCTGAAATCCTCACCTAGGTCAAAATTCAAATAGTATAAGTTTTGTATCTTTATGCAAAAATTGTTATATTTAACAGAAAAAAATATCTATTTAAACTTCATTTATTTAGGTGACACATTTGTATGTTTAATTCGTTGTAGTATTTCTTTTGTTAACAAGTCCGCGATCCCTATATATACGAGTATATAAAGAAATACCACGAATCTTCTACATCGCAAAAAATTCATAGGGAATCTTTCTATTCATATAAGAATATTCTAGTTTTATAACAAAACATTTTAGCGGCAGACGGACTATAAACTGCTCACAATAAATCATGTGGCTTTAAGAATATTTAAATGGATGAAAGTAATATGTATATACTATATATGTGATAAGGTGACCTTAAACTAATGATGTATAGTGATTTACACACATATATATATATATCTATCAAATGTATGGTGGTTGATATTTTATACATGTAATTATAATTAGTAACTGTTTTAGCTAAATAAACAGCTAGAAGTTGAACAAATTGTATATAGCTGTCATAGCGTCATGTAACACATATAGGGAGGTTACTAAAGTAATGTATAAATTTAATTTGTCTCGTGGATAAGTAGCAAGTACAACCGTATACGCTATTATCTCATTTTAACTTTTTTTTAAACCACGCTTGATTATTATGTCCTTTTGTCATATAATACGAGCATGTTGGGTTATCATATTAGAGAAACCAATTAAAAACTAATGAAAACGCACATGTGAACAAGCCATTGGAGAACTCCTCAATCGCTCCCACGTCCGTGATTAAAAAATTTAAGAAACGTATTAAGAATTAGAAAGTGTCAAGCGGTTATAAGTTATAACTCTTGAATCCTGACTGATTAAATCAAATCAAGAACTAGTCAAATATTAAAATAATGAAAAATCAAATCCATCGATTATAATACACTGCGCACGCATTCGCATTTTTTATTTATTTATTAGATACAGTTAAGATCAAATTGTGGATTCGTCTATAGTCTGGTATAAAAACCTAAGTCGTCACAAAAACGTAAATAGATTTTTCGATTGGATACTATTTTAAAATGGTACTTATATGTCAGTAAAATCATTTTCTTTTATAGCTTTAGTGTCGAGTTTAGTACATTTATATGAATTATGTTTAGTACTTTATGCTTTTTTTACCGTAAGAGATTGAACATGTGCCCGACAACAAGAGTATGACGTCTTAAGAAGGAGAATATCCCTTGGGATTGGAGTGCTTAAGACGCACGCGCCAGCGTATGACGGCGCTAAACCGTAAATTTTCAAGTATTTGCTTGCTTAGTAACGTACTGATAAATTTTGTAAATCAGTTAGTTGGTTTTGAACTTTTGAGATTTAATTACAAAAATATACAGTATTGAGAACAAATTACAAAATTTTGTAAATCGGTTATAAATATAAAAGAGTATATATATATAAATAAACAGATAGATAAAGGAGTATAGATAACTGAGGTCAACTGGATTACCAATTAACAGATAAAATTCATTTTACTAATACAGACAGATTCCATGATTTATGTTTGATTCAACGGTTATGATGATAATTAAGTAGCGTTTACAATTAGTTAATTGATGTAACCATCACAGTACACCTATTTTATTATTTATTTACTTTATAATTAATAAGATTCATACTTTCTTTGACTTAAGCCACCTGTTACAACTCCATTTTGTAATAAGTTAATTTTATTTATTTATTAAAAGCTACTATATAATAGGCACTATTAATATTACAATTATTCGTTACATTCTGGAATCCATTTAAACGATTACATTCAAAGTGGTCTTGCTTTTATTTTTTTTTAAACACCTTTAGTTTGATGTTAATATTTTGTCAAATAGATCGGTGAACAAGACTCTTCTGCACTGCAATCATCTTTTTCTTGTGGCTGAACGGTCTTGCTTTAATTTTCCTTTAAACAACAAATAAAAACACAAGAATCAAATCTATAAGCACTATCGATTTTTCAATTATAAGATATCAATCCAAAAAGATTCAAAATCAACGTCGATCGATCTCATGGAATCGAGCTTGGCAACTAGTATAATTTATCTAGGGAAGTTACATTTTACGTATTTTATGTACCCTTTTTACCAATATTGAGGTGTCCAATATCTGCAACTTACGTTATTAAAGTGAGTTGACTTCGCATTGCTATATACTCTCCATATACATGTGAAACATCAGATCTTATATAAAATTATACTTCTCCGAAAACATAACTACTAGAATATTAGCTAAAGCGAATCGAATGAAATGAAAAAAGATATATGTCGAACAATGAACACATTCTTTAAAGAAAGAGAGAGACAATAACAAATTACACAAATTATTTAAGAAATATCTAAACTATATACTAAATGGACATATATACATTAAAAAAAAATTGTAGCCAGAGGAGTCCTCAGAATGCCTATATAAATACCAAAGCTATCTGTTAATCTTTAACCCCACAGCCCAAAAGACACTCTCCTTTAGTTTTCTCCTCTCTATCTCTCTCTCTTCACTTACTTTGCTTTTGATCCACCATGGCTACTAAACTCGAAAGCTCCTTGATCTTTGCCCTCTTGTCCAAATGCAGCGTACTAAGCCAAACTAACCTCGCTTTTTCTCTCCTCGCCGTCACAATCATCTGGCTCGCCATATCTCTCTTCTTCTGGACCTATCCCGGAGGACCTGCTTGGGGCAAATACCTCTTCCGCCGGTTAGCATCCGGTTCATACAAAACCGGTAACGTTATCCCCGGTCCAAGAGGCTTCCCTCTTGTTGGAAGCATGTCACTCATGTCAAGCACTCTAGCTCACCGTCGAATCGCTGATGTTGCTGAGAAATTCGGAGCCAAGCGGCTCATGGCTTTCAGCTTAGGCGAGACTCGCGTGATCGTCACGTGCAATCCCGACGTCGCCAAAGAGATTCTCAACAGCCCGGTTTTCGCTGACCGACCGGTTAAAGAATCGGCTTACTCTCTGATGTTTAACAGAGCGATTGGTTTTGCACCGCACGGTGTTTACTGGCGAACGCTTCGACGTATCGCTTCGAACCATCTCTTTAGCCCGAAACAAATCAGACGAGCGGAGACTCAACGGCGCGTGATCTCGAGCCAGATGGTTGAGTTTCTTGAAAAACAGAGTAGTAACAACGGACTCTGTTTTGTTCGTGAGTTGCTTAAAACGGCGTCGCTTAACAACATGATGTGCTCTGTTTTCGGACAAGAGTACGAGCTTGAGCAAGACCATGTTGAGTTACGTGAATTGGTCGAAGAAGGTTATGATCTACTCGGAACATTGAACTGGACCGATCACCTTCCTTGGTTATCCGAGTTTGATCCTCAGAGTATCCGGTCTAGATGTTCCACACTCGTACCGAAGGTAAACCGGTTTGTATCCCGGATCATATCCGAACACCGTAATCAAACCGGTGATTCTCCTCGTGATTTCGTCGACGTATTGCTCTCCCTCCATGGTTCGGATCAACTATCCGACCCTGACATAATCGCCGTTCTTTGGGTATGCATACCATATTTATTTAATTAAATTTAACAAAACTATATAATATTTGCCAAAATTTTAATTATAACATGAAATTTGAGAGTGAATATGACGTTTGACATCAAATTAGTAAATTTTATATTTATTAACAGATTCTATAAAAAGTAACAAGTACACTAAAAAAAATATCGCATTTGTTTTTTTGTTACAGGAGATGATATTCAGAGGAACAGACACGGTTGCGGTTTTAATCGAGTGGATTCTGGCTAGGATGGTCCTTCATCCAGATATTCAATCGACGGTACAGAATGAGCTAGATCAAGTGGTCGGAAAATCAAGAGCCGTTGATGAATCTGACTTGGCTTCACTTCCATATCTGACGGCTGTGGTGAAAGAAGTGCTGAGGCTTCACCCTCCAGGCCCACTTCTATCATGGGCCCGTTTGGCCATAACTGACACGATCGTTGATGGTCGTCTCGTTCCGGCAGGGACCACAGCAATGGTGAACATGTGGGCCGTATCGCATGATCCACACGTGTGGGTTGATCCTTTGGAGTTTAAACCCGAGAGGTTCGTGGCAAAAGAAGGTGAGGCGGAGTTTTCGGTTCTCGGGTCGGATTTGAGGCTTGCACCGTTCGGGTCGGGTCGTCGGATCTGTCCAGGGAAAAATCTTGGTTTGACTACCGTTACGTTTTGGACCGCGACGCTGTTGCATGAGTTTCAATGGGGACCGTCGGATGTGAACGGCGTTGACTTATCTGAGAAACTGAGGCTTTCGTGTGAGATGGCTAGTCCTCTTGCTGCTAAAGTGTGCCGTAGGCGCAGTTAAAAAAAAAAATGCGTATAAGAAAGTTAAAAAGACTGGAGACACATTATATTAAGCAGCTTTTATTCGTTTTATTAGAACTAACTTCCTTTTGCCTTTGTGCTTGTGTGTGTAAGGTTGGTGTTGTGAGTCTGAGAGGAGAGTGATGTGGGTTTGTTGTAGGGTTGTACATACATGAAAGAAAACATGTAATCTTTATCTATATTTACACCGTAATGCGTATTTTAGTTAACTTCAGACATATTTGATATTGTTAGCCCACAAACTGCGCGTGCAATTTGATTACTTCCCCCATAATTCGTAGGTTTTGATATTTCTAACATTTTTTTTATAAAACAATAGACTGAATTCTTCTACTACACACAAAGATTGCAACTGGATATTAAATTATATAATCAGTATCAAGAGATCTTGGTGAATGATCTTTGCAAGTCCACAATACATTCTTTAATTATTATTATAACAATAACTTGTTCAATACTAAGTTGCATAAAAACATGAATTTTTAATTTGTTATACTAAAACACAATTCACACTTTATTTTTTAAAAGTTTAAAACAAGCTTTCTTGGAATCAAAACTTAACCTAAGAATAACATTTTCATATTTCTATTCGTATATCCAATACATACTGTACATGAAAGCAACAGTACTTGAAGACCAAGTAAAGTAACTATATTAAATAGTGTACTAATTCACATTCTAACATTCAATGAATAAAATTTCCTCGAATAGAAATTTCCTCGAATAGGTAATTAGAAATCCAACATTCTTTCATTTGCTCGGGTCCTTGCCCTTTTTGTATTGGACATCTTGAGTTGTGTATCTTTAAAGTGGCAAAAAAAAACCGACATTATAAAGGTTGAAAATTAAACATGTGCAGAGTTTTTCCTAAAAATAACAAAGGTGTTTATAAACATTCCTTCATCCTTTGAAATTGAAATTGTACATATGACATTCTTTAAAAACAGTAACAGGTTAAGTAAAAGTAACCGTTGTAGTTTTGTGGGTAAAAGTTGTAATAGTTATTTACTGTTGTAAACGGTAACAGGTAAAGTAACCGTTGTAACTTTGTGGGAGCGCGCCCAAGTATAAAAAGTCAAACTCATCGAAAAGAGGAAACAATTTAAACCAAACCTAAAAATTTCCTTTTTAGTTATTTAAAAAAAAAACCTAATCTTTTTGCTTATAAAAAGACTCTTCTGATGCATCTCTTCAAATTATCAGAATGCTCTGTATTCTTCTTTTTCTTCGAGAAACGAAAACCAAAAAATCCAAAAATCCTTTCATCTCTCCTTCTCCTACATAATGCGATTTTCTTCTCGTATACATATACGCTCGATCTCGGATGATGATCTCTGCAACAAAAAGAACTTGTTATCCGTAAGGTTTGATTGATCTCCATCCTCTGTCTTGAATTAATCCACATAGATATCATCAGTATGTCTCTTCCCTAATTATACTATATCTCACCGCAGGGCAAAAGCAAGGAGAAGATAGGAAGAGATCGAGAAAGTGGAAAGCGAAGCAGCGCGCCAAGTAGGTTCCATCATTCATTCGCCTGAGAGAATGAGAATCTGACTGTTTTTAGTCGACAAGACAATCTGTTGTGAGTTGTGACACGTAACCAACACAGCGGTGCAGACGAGGCTCGTATCTCGGCTTTCAATATGGGCTACTCGCTTCAACAGTCCAACAAGGTATATATTATTTTGATATTCTTTCTTTTAAAAAAAAAATTATTATGTTTTTCTCCTGATGTAAAACTATGTATAAAACTATATTTTTGAAAGCTTTTAATTAATTATTTAATTTCATAAAAGCTTTTAATTAAACAAAATGTTTTTAAAATATTCAAATAACTTTTAAGTGTTAAATTTAAAACGTTGATTGCAAACCGAACTTAGGCATCCAGTCCGAAGAGTTTTCTTTGGTCCGTCAGTTTGGTGTTATAAGTACAACATGTTTTCACGTAGTATAAATTTAACACTTAAGAGTTATTTGATTTTTTTTTTTCTTTTACAAAATAATGTTTTATGATAAATTTTTAATTAAACATAATGTTTTTAAAATATCCAAATAACTTTTAAGTGTTAAATTTTAAAACGTTGATTGCAAACCGAGCTTAGGCATCCAGTCCGAAGAGTTTTCTCTGGTCCGTCAGTTTGGTGTTATAAGTTCGACATGTTTTCACGTAATATAAATTTAACACTTAAGAGTTGTTTGATTTTTTTTCTTTTACAAAATAATGTTTTATGATCAAAAATTTTAATTAAACAAAATGTTTTTTAAATATCCAAATAACTTTGAAGTGTTACATTTTAAAAGGTTGATTGCAAACCGAGCTTAGGCATCCAGTCCGAAGAGTTTTCTTTGGTCCGTCAGTTTGGTGTTATAAGTTCGACATGTTTTCACGTAATATAAATTTAACACTTAAAAGTTATTTGATTTTTTTTCTTTTACAAAATAATGTTTTATGATCAAAAATTTTAATTAAACAAAATGTTTTTAAAATATCCAAATAACTTTGAAGTGTTAAATTTTAAAACGTTGATTGCAAACCGAGCTTAGGCATCCAGTCCGAAGAGTTTTCTTTGGTCCGTCAGTTTGGTGTTATAAGTTCAACATGTTTTCACGTAATATAAATTTAACACTTAAGAGTTATTTGATTTCTTTTCTTTTACAAAATATTATTTTATGATCAAAAAATTTAATTAAACAAAATGTTTTTTAAATATCCAAATAACTCTGAAATGTTAAATTTTAAAACGTTAATTGCAAACCGAGCTTAGGCATCCAGTCCGAAGAATTTTCTTTGGTCCGTCAGTTTAACATGTTATAAGTTCAACATGTTTTCACGTAATATAAATTTAACTTAAGAGTTATTTGATTTTTTTTTTTCTTTTAAAATAAATGTTTTTGATAAAAAAAACAAATTTTCAAAGTGTTAAATTGTTAAATTTTCACGTAATACAAATTTTCAAAATATACAAATAACTTAAAGTGTTAAATTTTCAAATGTTGATTGCAAACCAAGGTTAGTCATATAGTCTGAAGAGTTTCCCTTTAGTCCGTCAGTTTGTTGTTGTTATGTTCAATATGTTTTTTGATTCTGTAACAAAACTTTTAAATAAACAAAAAAAAAAAATCAAAAGATATTCAAATAATTTTCAAATAACTTTTAAGCATATACATTATATTAGTTTGGTGTTATAAGTTCAACATGTAATATAAATTTGATACTTTATAATTCTTTGAGTTTTGTATATTTAAAATATAATGTTTTAATAAATAAACATTTTTGACAACTAAAGCTTATTAAAATTTTAACACTGTATCATTTAAGTCTTAGTCCCATTAGTTTTGTGATAAGATTAGTTTATCGTTCTAATAATAATAATCAACTAGGATTTACCCCGTGGTACACCACGGGTTAATTTTTTTTATAACTTCTTATATAAAATTTATATAATTTTGTACTATTAATATATTGTTTGAGTTTGAATATAATGTTACAATGTTATATATATATATATATATAACATTTTTTTGTTCTTTAAATTAAATAATTAATAGTACATGTGTTGAACGTATGTCTTTGCTTTGCAAGGTAAAATATTACATGACCAAATGATATTTACCCGTGGTGTAGCACAGAGAAGTCTCTGCTGCTTCATTCTGAACCTCAATTCATTATTGAAACATGCGAGTTAATTTTGATATAAATGTAAGTATTTTTATTTGTATATATAAGAATGCAGTATTAAACTGTAATATACTGTATATTAAAATTTATAATGAGTAAAATACATTTATTTAGTAACTACAAAAAAAGTTCTCATTATCAATTATGTAAAAACTTATAGAAACTATATTTTATATATTTTCATATAGGAATATAATGATTGTAACAGAAATTGCAAGTTGAAAGTTCTTTTAAGTTTGATATACATAAAACAAATCAATACACTATTTAATTACTTTTGCAGCCATACTATCAAAAAACAAACACTTGGTTTTACCATATCCATGATCTTGGCATAAAGCATGTACCTTCATTCAAATAAATGTAAAATTAGTGGCCGTATATTATATTCATAATTCAAACGTAAGATATATTATATGGTCATATAGGTATAATCATAAAGAACCTACCTTAGGATTATGACTTATGAGTGTGCACTAAGGCTTGCTATTCCAAGCTTTAGCATCTTATTAGTACATATATGGTAGATAGTTTAATAAAGTATAAATTTTTGTGAAGAAACAACTCATCATTATCTCTAAACAATCTTTAAGTTCTGCAATGGTTTCTTGGGGATTCTGGAACATGAGTGAAAAACGATTAATTAGATGGAAATCTATATATATGAAGGTTAAAAGACGTTAGACAATGATTCAAATCCATGACTTATTTTATAAAACTAAAGTAATGGATATTACGCCTCATTAGATGAATCAATAGCTTTAGGATATAGAGCATTTGGTTATGAACATGAGAAAGCAACAAAAGGATTTGACACACTTATTATTCTTGTTCGTTTTTTTCCACAAATCAATCATAGTAATCATAATCATTATTATATACAATCAGAACTATAAACTTTTCTGAATTTGATTAAATAGAAAACATGAACGGGTTAAAAGCAAACCTTTGATTTTACATGGATGTATGTCTCTTAGGAAAGCAAATTGTGCAGCCATTGTTACAGTAAAGATTCGTTTGCTAGTGGTATCAAGGAGCATAACATAATTGGGTGAGATTTTGTTATTCGATTGTTATTTTATTTATAGACTGTGATGATAGAATTAGGTTTGATATCGTATCTTAAAATATTTATTGAGCAAACACAATATCTTTGAAAATGTGACAATTATGAATTAATGCTAAGGGATATAGTAGTTGGGTATGGAATATCCCACTAAATTGTCGTCAATAATAATCAGTTAGTATACGTTTCATATAATTTTTATTTAAAATTTGACTGTGTTGTTAATGTTAGCATTTAATTTATATTTCCTCTCTCTCCTTTGTTTTGAATTCGATTTCCTTGATTACGTTATCATTAATTAGTTTTGTAAAAACCGGAATATTACCATATTTTTAATATTATTCGATACCATAACTATTAACATAATTAAAAAGGACCCGATTACCAAATTGTTTTATGTACACTCGATACAAATAAGGAAATATCCGATTTCTGGAATCGGTTTAAATTGTTTTAAAAAACCCGACCCGGATGTGAAAAAGAAGGAGACAAATTTGTACTCCAAAAATGTATAGATAGATGACAATAACCAAAATAATTGCTAGAAGAAACTCATTAAAAATTTTGACAACTAAAGCTAATAACAATTTAAGTCTTAGTTTTGTCATTTGTGATAAGATTAGTTTATCGTTCTAATAATAATCAATGACAATAACCAAAATAATTGCTATAAGAAACTGGCATATATCGAAGTGCCTATTGGTTCCAGTAACATAGCATAATAATAAATAAGACATAATATAATCAAATTTCTTAAATCATGGGCTTTTTAACTTCACATAAGAAGCCCGTTATTTCGAACACAAAAAAAACCAAGAAAAACAGTATGAAACTCTGTGATCGATCTTTTTCATCATAATTTTGGGGTTACTTGTTGTTGTTGTAGAATCTGAGAGCAAAGGCAACGCCGAGAATCAAGAGAGGAATCAAGTAAACGAGCAGCTTGTTGTTTCCAGGTTCTTCTTTACTTGTTTCCGTCGTCGTAGACTCCTCCTTCTTCTCCCACGGCGGAATATACTTCTTCGTCACCGGAACCGTTGACTGGTCAACGTCACCGATACAATACTTCTTCATTTGCTCCTTGGCGTCATCGCTATGATTCACATCTTCGAAGTCGGTCGACGCGTCTTTTCCTTTATATATTACAAACCGATAAATTAATAAAAATCGATCAAACCGGATTATTAAACCTAGTAACCAACTCGTAATTATTTTACGTACCGGTGACGGCGAGGAGAACATTATCACCGCCGGGATGTTCGTCCATGAAGTTACTGATGTCATAGACCTGTGGATTCATTCACTTTGTCTTAGAAACAGAGTAGAGTCATTAATTTTGATTAGAGAGAGTATTAAAGAAAAAAAAGAATAATGAAGGGACCTTTCCATGGATGAGAATCCAACAATCGTTCTTGCACTTATGTTTACATACGTCATGAAACGAAATTAGATTCGCCATTTGATTTTTAGCTCTTCCAAAGGAATTGTTAACCTGAAACAGAGAAGTTTATATATAGAGGCTTTCAAATAACAATTTCTATTTGACCAGTTTCGTTTTTTGTTGGTCGAAGTTTTAATATTCTCCAACGTGAAAGAAGAAAAAAGAGTAAAAAAGGGTACCTACCATAGTAAAACGTGAAGAATATGGAGTTTGTATGTTAAATTGGTAGCTGAGATGCCTCTAATTGGTCAGCAACCTCAGGTTGGTGAAGCTCTTTTCACGTTTTAGAAAGAAAAAAAAGTCAAGCATATTGTTTTGTAAGAAGCCTCAAAACTACTTTTCTCATTATTCGGCCCAATGGAAAAGGATTCGATACGTTTATTTTTAGTATTAGTCAAAATAAAATCGACCAATTAGCATAATGAAAAATTGGAAAACCCAAACTAACGAAGCTAGCCCAACATGATTAAAATACGAAATTTATCACAGATTTCACAATCAACAATAATCAGACAAACTTTTGAGAACGATGCACTGATAGAGATCGGACTAAAGAAAAACACATGACATATATATAATTATAAAAACAAAATATGCATATTGAAATTGAACAAATAATAGCAACTTAGTAACTGTTTGTAATTAAAAAAAGCACACTTATTAACAGTCTTAACAATACCAACACATTATGAAATAACAAAAACACAAAATCACATAATATAGTGAAATATAAAAACCAATGGATCCAATGACGATTGCTCTTGTAGACAACGCCCCAAGCCTTCTAGGCCATGCAATCTGTTCCACAAAGCAGATGAGTAAAGTCATAATCATGTCGAACAGAATATGGCTATACATAAAATAATATTGAAAAAGACGGACCTTGAATGTTAAGAAGATAACGTGACTCGAGAGCTTCACATTTTTGAGTTGGCTTGTGTGGAACGTCTTTCTTAAAACCCTTAGTCGCATCTATATCTGGATGGATCTTCTTCTTTAGCATTCTCTTTATCATCTACAGTAATTTATACACATGTGTGGTGTTATACTTGTGCTAATTGAAGGAATAGTTTACCCACATATGAGTACACTTATGAAGCAACAAAAGTGATGCTAATGACATGCAACATTATGTAGAGCCTGAAGTGACGTCATTTCGCTGGAATTATAGAGGCACATGTTCATATACAATATCGTCATCAATGTATTAAAAATAGATTAATTACCTGATGCATTTTCTTGATTGGACGAGAGTCCTTTTCTTTATCTTTGGGCTTTGACATGACCAGCTTCTTTTTAACAAGCGAGAACTTCCTACTTAGCTTTGACACGTTTTGTTTAGGATATTTAACCTCCTCGTCGACAAGATTAGGGTTCTTGGATTTCTTGCCTTCCCCCTTGTCATCGTCTTTGTCTCGGTCCTCCATGAATAGTTCCGCAAGTGTTGTCCTCTTCTTCTGTGGGACTATCTCGGCTTCCACCGCCACCGCTACAACTGGCGTTTCCGTGGTTTTGATCGAGCCAAAGTGATCAGTATCCAATAGCTGTAAAGATTATATTTAATACCATAAATCTCAAGGAAATCAATCTTAAGAAGGTGTAATGGTATATATGTATCTTTTTTTCTACAAAAACGTACGTAAACACACACAAACAATTAATTGAGACATGCGTGTCTACGTAATCCAATTCCTATTGGTAAAGGGACTCGAGGATAAAAATGTACGCAATATAATATATATGTACTACGTACGTACCTCAATTACATATTCATGATGATCATAAAACTTATTGTCATCGGAGATAAGAGGATCCACTTCCTGATCGACGTTCTTGATGATGCTACCATCGATTACGACATAGTCAAGATCCACACTCCCACATTCATCATCATCTTTTACATCTTCTTCTTGAAAGTTCAAGGTGTCGAAACCAAATGTACCGATGGTGAGAACTCCAACGAACCAATTATCAAGAGCATCCACTAACCCAACTTGATCCAATATAGCTTTCGTGTTCTTCTCTATCTCACTTGTTCCTTCACTTCTCTTATTCTTCTCGTTTTTCGTCACACCATCTATTTCTTTCACCACATGAAAAACATATATACCATTATCGATTAAAATATAGGTTGGACAAAATGTATGCTATTTTTAACAAGGATACGTTTAATACAAAACTATATATCAAACAGGGAATCACATGATTTTATATGACTATAAAAAGTAAAACTACTATTTAGTTTAACACAATATTTTAATAAAGCAAATACTTATTATCTAAAAAAAAACAAAAGGCTAACCTTTGATGACATTGTGGTGCAGCTTTCTCTGCACCCAGTTAAAGATCTTCGGAAAGTCCCAGAAAACAATCAAGATTTATAAATTCCGAGCTATATATAAAAAGATATCAAAGCAAAAAAATTGGAACGATTTAAATAAATAACAGCAATATTTACGTACCGTCATAGTTTTCTAGCTCTTCTTTATCAGTAGAAAGAGTGAAAGGTCTCTCACAAGCAAAAGAATAATGTGAGATGAGAAATTTATCAAGACACTAAATAAGAGTCTTTCAGCTTCTGACACGTGTCAATGAGAGTGAGAGTGGGTTAGTTAGGTCTGACTTTTGGGAGGCAAGGCCAATAAGTAGGTGCCACATGTCAGTGATGTTGTGCTTATCTGGTCGTCACACTATTCCTTGTCCCCTCCCTCGATTATTAAGAAATTAACTTTTTGACCCGATTACTTATTTTATAATCAGTTTGACCTAATAATTTTAATCATTTGCAATGTTGCCTCCATCTTTCCGTGGTTCATTTCTTGTAATCTTGTTGGTAGACTTCTGTTGCTTTCAGTAGTACTGTACCATTGGATTAGACATCGAAGGTAGAGTTCGTTGCATTGGAGCAATAGTTTTGGTTTCAATCAATTTTTTTTAGAAAAATATTGGATCAGTAGCAGCTTTGGATTCCCTCATCCAGGAAGTTCCAAATCTAATGGAAGCAATTTAGTCACTGTGTTCATTATAATATAAATGTCGCGGAATGTATTCAAAGTTTCAAACTCTAGCTAGCTTTCAAAAGTTTGCGTAAGGTTTATCTTCAAAATTGAAAACGTCGTATATGCCATTTCTCTTGAAAGCAACACTTGCTATGCTTAACTTATTGATAACATTGAACATTCCAAATTACATCGCCAATAAGTTAATTAATTACCACTTGTAATGGATCAAGTGCGAAAATATATATTAATTAATTCATGGAATTATAATTTGTGAATAATTTAACTTCTCTAATTAAGTTCGCTAATCGAAAGGTCGTCGGATACCTATTGAATCCTCAACGACAGAATAAATTAGAAGGACTGTTGCATAATGCATGCACATGCAAAGTACCCTCCAAGCTTTTGAAGAGCACACAATTAATACCCCACACATACTGTTAGGATTTGGACACTTCACACTCTTTTCTCTTTGTCAGTTGCTTCTTGTTCTCAAACCTTTGTTATCTTTTGCCTAATTATATAACAACTATATATAGTGGAATTACGTAAGTTTTCGAAATTATTATATAGGTTACAGTTTTACACTAAATACTCATGTATCGTGTCTTTATTAGATAGTGATGTTTTGCTCTTGAAGAAATTTTAAAATTCACATAAATTAAATTGAGTGAATAGATCCAAACAAAAAATGAAAACCTAGCTATGTTTATTTTCAGTAATTGCTAAATTAAAAAACGTAGAAGACATATAGGATATTAAGAGTACGTTAGAAATATCTTTTTGTTGTTAGTGTCATAGAAACGTAAGCAGGGGCTATATCTATGTATGCATGACTCAAAAAGCATTTCCCTTGATAAAACAAATAATAAATGAGCATATAGGATCCCTCATTGGCTTTTCAACTCCTCCAAGTTCTATTTATTCATTGAAATTCTCGGTTAAATTAGTTCCCCCACTACAAAGATTGTGTAATGAATAAATTTTACATTACAAAAAAAAAACATATATATTTTGGTTGAGGATATTTTGTAATGAATGTAAGGGGTTTATCGAAACATGGATTTCCGGTTATGTCATCATAACGGACACACGAACCAATTAGTCATTTGAGAAGAAGTAATTGACATAACAAGGTTTGGTTCTCTTGTCTTTGGAACATGTTATCAAAATCACTACCCCAATTTCCAAAATTATGAAATGGGCCTATACAGTAAGGATCGGTCCTTCAGAATAATACGAGGCTTCCTCCTGTACATGAAACTAAATAATAGGATGAAACATTTCATAATTCTCATTGATCACGTCACAGAGAAGAAACAAAGGGCGTTACAACTTACACAAGTAAAGAAGAGTCCGTTTTAAAAAAACGAATCAAAGCCTTCACATGAGTGACAGGGTTCTAAAGCTCATAACAGAATCAGAATCCAGTCAATCCACTCATGTTTTTCTTTATTCTTTTTTCTTTATTTTAATAAAATTTAATTTATTGCAAATTTAAACCCAAAACCTTTAGTTTTTTACTTTTTTTTCCTTTTTTTTTGTTGTTTTAAAAAAATAATATTCGGAGGATACCCAAGGTGAGATATTTTAGTTTTCCTTTTCGCTCAGTCTGTGTATCCGCCGTTATTACCGTAATCGTTGACGTGGAAACCATTGCCGGAGCCAGGTTTCCGGGAGATTTTAAGATGAACGCCGGGATCGTGATGAGAGGCCGTCGAGTTGTAAACAATGGAGTTGTTTATCATCTGCACGTTACTATTCATAAAAGCTTTCATCGGGAGGTTACTATTGCTATTGTTAGGGTTCTTCGTCGTTTTCTTCTTTCCTTCTCCTTCGTCGCTGCTACTACTGCTGCTGCTGTTGCTTTTAAGTCGCCGTCCTTTCTCTCCAGTGCCGTGAAAAACCCTAGAGGACTGTGTTCCTGAACCTCCGGTTTTGTTGCTTGGAGGAGATCGTAGGATCTCCATTACAGCACCTTTGTTTTCACCTGCAATGGTGATGACACGTGTACCCATAATGCTCTCAGAATCAAACGGAGATGGTTGACGATGCATCTTCCTGGGGTTGTTGTTGCCTTGATAGCTATGGTTATGGTTTTGGTTTTGGTTTTGGTTATGGTTATGGTTATGGTTATAGTTCTGGTTGTGGTTGTTGTTGTTGTGGTTATGGTTATACTGATTTGGTTCATGGAGTTGGCTTGTTTTCTCTGCAGTGAGAATGTTTTTCTGAGTGGTTTCGCGTTCGGAATGTAACTGAGAAGGTGGAAGAGAGTAAGGAGAGAGTACTCTTGGTGATGGTGCTTTCCGATGGTTCTCTGAATCAGATGTTACAGACCGAGTTTTCACTGACTCAGACGTTGTAGAGTGACTTGAATGAGCTGGACTCGGTGGTGATTTTGGTTTTGGCTGTGGCAAGGCTTCTTGAACCTCCTTGGGAGATGGTGGCGGCGTGTATGACAGCCGAGTTGGTGGCGGCGGTGGCGTCGCAGCCTTTGGTGGGGTCGGTGGTGACATATGGCGGGTTGGAGGTGAATGATATGGGGACCGCTCTTGATGAGGAGGTGAAGGTGAAGGAGCCTTCTGACGTGGAGGGGTAAGAGGCTGTTGCTGCTGACGTGGAGGGGTAAGAGGCTGTTGCTGCTGACGTGGAGGGGAAGGAGGTTGCTGCTGCTGCTGACGTGGAGGTGAAGGAGGTTGTCGCTGACGTGGAGGTGACTGTTGTCTTGGCGGTGGTCTGGCTATGACCGGACGGCGAGGAGTTTGTCGGGGTTGAGGTGGGGGTGGGTCGCTTGAGCCTTGTGATGTAGGCCTAGCGATGCTAGAGAGACGGAACCATGGACGAACGTTAGACATTTTGTTTCAATTCGAAATGTAGTAAGATGTGATTTTTAAGTGTGGCAAAACACAATGGACCGATTGAGATATGTAACCAATGCTTATATATAGATAAAAATAATATACAAGTGTGTAGAAGAAAAGTGAAGCACTGCACGAGAAACATGAAAAGGGAAAAAAGTGAAAATGGAGAAGAAAGGTATCAGATCCATGCAATGAGATTTCCAGCTTGCAAAACCACATTTTACGACTGGTATCAATCGTTAAGAGCCACTTTCAAGCTTTTGCTTATAACTTATCTATCACCGTTGATAAAAAAAAAAAAAAAAAAAAAAAAAAAAAAAAAAAAATATTAAGATTCTAAATTCGTTGTTATGTCTGTGAAAAAACACTCTGCATCTAGTCACCGATACGTAAAAATCGGCAGAACAAAATCTTTACATCAATCTACTAGCAGAAAAGCTATGCATGCATATGTCGACAAAGAAAAGAAGAAGCTATGCATGCATATATGTAATGTTTTTTAGTCCATATATATATTTGAAATTTGTGTCTACCAACAAAACATGACAAATGGGATAGGTATATTGTCATTATTATTTAATTGGTTTAGTCAACTTCTAGCATAATTTTTTTTACATTTGGTTTGTTTTTGAAAGAATCCCCGGCCGTTAACACTAATTAAGAAGAGTAGTGTTTCTCCACTAATTTGAGACACAAATTATTCCTAGATTCTCCTGTCTTTTTTTTTTCTCGATTTGACTACTACTAAGTACTAACTAGATGTACTAACCTTTGCATACGAACGGTTGATATTGTTTCATTTAGGTTTGATTGTTGGACAACTTGCTTTTATTCAAGGATTATTAAAATACATCGAAAGGGAAACTTGAGAAACCAAACATCGAATACTAGTAAGCAGTAAAAAAGTATCTCTCTGCTAAAGCATCTTCGTCGGCTTTTCTTTTCCATATAATATAAATGTATTGATCACACTACTCTGATGAGGTCTGAGCCACTAATTCTTTCCTTTCAGAAGAACAAAACCAAATATATTTCTTTTATATATATATGATAATTTAAAATATATACAATGGTTCGAAGTGTATTATCGGTTGCTTATTGGGCATCAAAAGGGCGTAGCATCTAAGCCTCTCTCTCTCTTTTTTTAATCTTTTTCTTTCATTTTTTCATTTTTGTATCACCTACATATATTTTGCATTTTCTCATAAAAACATTATATATACATGTAGTACCGTACCAACATAATAAGATTGAGCTTCAAGAATAATTACAAACTTCATAACTTCTTATATTAAGAGAGATGTTCATCTTTTCGTCAATTAATTATATTAAGTGTTACTTAAAGTAATAACCAAAACCAAATAATGCATTTTATATTAGAATATCAAGATATACATACATTTATATATATATATATATATATAAAGTATCTTTTGAATTCGCTTCAACATCCTACTGTGTCCCTTTCTAACAATCTGATTCACTGATGCAAAAATACTAATTTTAGTAACTAATGAAAGTATGAAACTAACGTTTATACTTTACACATATATAGGACGATAAATTTAAGGATTTTAAACTTGTGTAAAGGCCCATTATTCGCTAGAGTTCGATTCACTTAATATAATGGCCTTTTTAGATAATTCAATATCCTTCCTTCAACGTAAGCAATTATATTAGTCCGTTTTTATTCATAGTGGAAAGCGAAATAAATGACTTATCGGCAGCTTGATTCATTATTTCGAATTAAGTATCCAAATATAAAGATTGAATGACTTAACTATTAAAAATTTAAAAGTGTGTTGGTTAAAATAAAAATCCAGTTTCCGCACAGCGATGCAACATTCCATATTGGATTATAAAAGTTACTTGTAACAAAGTTAACAAAATCCGTCGTAGTCTAGCTGGTTAGGATACTCGGCTCTCACCCGAGAGACCCGGGTTCAAGTCCCGGCGACGGAGATTTTTTTTTTCCTATTTTTTAACAATACCGGATTCTGGTTCAGTCTGGTTATGTAAAAACCAAGAATATCTCCATCACAGAGGGAACCGGGGAAACCCCTCACTCTATCGGTTTAAGGCCATCTTTATCGGTATATCTGATAGGGTGTTCTTGGGTTTTTTTTATTTGGAAAAAATTAAAAAGTGATCTTAGATCACAACAACTGATCTTATTTGAGAACAGTTTTTGTGGTGTTCTTGTGTGACGTGTTCCATTTTAATTGGGAAGATTTTTTTGGTCGGTCGAGAGATTTCTTGTCCCTCCGCTCTTTGATTATCCTCCTTTCTCCGGTGGTGCTTGTCCCTCCGCTCTTCGATTAATCGCTGTTTCTAATCACCATACGGATTCTGGTTGCAGAAACTTTTGAGTTCTATAGCTTGTACTGATACATGTATATAGTGTGATTTGTGCTTTGATACATGTGATTTGCTGAGTATTTGTTGTTCATCGTTGATTTTGGATTTAACCCACCCGTTTCTGGGTTTTGGGATTGAATGGTTATAGTTAGGGTTCATTGGATTCTCTTAATTACTTGATAAATTTGCAGATTTAATGAAACGAGTTTCACGGTGAATGGGGTCAAATACGAAGGAAGCTTACTCTGTGTTGGGAATTTGTTAATGTCATGGAGCCCTCGTAAATTTTCTGAGATCACCACTGATAGGTATTACTTTCTCTTCTTCTCTCTAATTAGAGAAGTTGTCTTCTTGAGCTTTGTAGATGCTTTACTACTAGAGTGTTAGTATCAGTCATTGTTTCTCAGTCCTAGATTTTTTAACCATTGATAGCCGACTTAGTATGACTGTGTTGGAGTGAAAGTGTTGTGCTTTTATGAAGAGATTGGTTTCAACAAGGTTATAACGTTATATTGTCATCAGAGGATTATAAAAGCTTTATGGATTTCTATTTACATGGATGCAGCTTGTCTATCTTCCAGACAGTTCGACCCATTCCAGGTATTCATATATTCAACTACAGCATTTCTCTCTGTCTTGAAAACAAATTTGTTTCATATGTTCCAGTTAAACATCCCTTTCCAGAAAACTCAGAATTGGACGAAGCTGCAGAAGGTGAAGAAAATAAGTCTGTGAAATTGCGACTTGAATCTGGCATCTTCACTAGTGCCGAGAAACATCTTGAAACAGATGAAGGGATAAAAGGAGACAATATAACTGTCAAGTCTCATGTTGTCTCTGAACCCCTGGTTTGATCAAGAGAACACAATCAGGGGTTTTCAGTACTTCAGTACACTAGATGTACCACCAGAGAAACCAAAAAGCATTGATATCAATGGGTTTCAAGTCCCTTCTTCACAGGTAAGAGATAAATATATACTGATGCATTCTATTCGATATTGTTTATATGTTAAATGTCCAATTTCTTACTTGCAGGTAGAATCTGTGAACAGTCTGTTTGAAAAGTACCCAGGCTTTGCATCAAAAGTTTGTCTCAAGAACCCACATCTGAGAAACAAATACTTGAATGATGTACTATGTCTGAATGAGATTCTGTGCAAGTCTCCCGAGGAACTCTCCAATGGTGATCTGGCCGGGGCATATTCTGCTCTACAGTGTGTGACAAAAGCAGGGTTTAAGTTGGATTGGTTGGAAAAGAAACTGAAAGAGACTGGTGTGACTAGGCTGCAAGAAATTGAGCAAGAGTTGAAGGACTTGAAGATCAAGTGTGCAGACATGGATGCTCTGCTTGATTTCTTACGATGAAATTGTTTGATGACTAGAGAAGTTAAAAGACTTGGGATCCAGTTGTTTTTTTGGTATGTTTGTTTGAATAATCCTAGTTTTGAAACTGAGTCATTTTAAACAGAGTTCTCCCTATAACTAATTTTTTAGCAAGAGTTCTTAACACTTGATCTTAGATTATTTTCCTAATATATCTAATCTAAGAACACTAAAAAGTGTTATCCCTTTAAAGATGTCCTAATAGCCATTCTCTCATATTATCATTTTCTCTATATTTATTTCCTATTTAAGTCAGCGTCAAAGAAAGACTATACTCCGTCGTCGTTTGAAACAAGTTTTTGTTAGGCTTGTCTCTCGAATAGACAAAATTCCCAAACACATGGAATGGTTTAATCGGATTATATGTCCAAATATATATATATACTAATGAAGTCACTGTACATAATATATTGATTAACACATGCAACATATGCTAAACTGACCCAACATATGCATTTTTTATTTTCTTTCAAACTTGGACTAAGCTGAAAATTTTCATAACAAAGAACTAGCTGCGGTTAGTTTATTGCAATTCTTTTTTAATTAAAGAATGTAAGGTTTTATAGGGTTTGGTTTAGATTAGATCTATTAACCAGCAGGTTGATCAGTTCTAACCTAAAGTATGTATAATTGGTCATAGGATCATGATGAATGCACATACCGATGACGTTCAGCTGGTACCACTTTACAGGCAATCGATTAGTGCAGAAAATGTAAAGCAAAAGCTGATATCAGAGATGAGAAAGTTTGTTAGGATTGAAGAAGAATCTTAATTCTCATTAATTGGTAAAGTTAACTGTACAAAGAATACTTATACTACAACTATACATGGTTTAGTAAAATTACAACGGTTTAAGTTAACCAAAGTATCTATACTAAACCAACTAATCTAATACCCCCCCTCAAGATGAGCATCCAAAAATATTCAAAAGACTCATCTTGGACTTGAGATATTCAAATTGTGGTTGCTCAAGGGGTTTCGTTAGTATGTCCGCAACTTGTTCTTCTGTGCGAACGTGAAGCAGCTTAAGCTCACCATTATCCAAACGATCACGAACTGTATGGCAGTCAATTTCAATATGTTTGGTCCGTTCGTGAAATGCAGGATTAGTAGCAATATAGATGGCTGCAGTACTGTCAGAATAAAGAACAGGAACCGGAGTAGATACTCGCAAAGACCTGAGCAGAATTTTTAACCAAAGAAGCTCACAGGTTGCGAGAGCTAAAGCTCTATACTCAGCCTCAGCAGAGGAACGGGAAACTGTAGGTTGCTTCTTGGATCTCCAAGAGATCAGTGAATCACCAAGAAACATTGTGAAACCAGTAGTGGAACGTCTACTATCAGGGCAGGATCCATAGTCAGAGTCCGCAAATGCTTTAAGAGTGAGGTCAGCAGAAGCAGAATAGAATAAACCTTGACCAATGGATCCTTTGATATACTGCAAAACCTGAAAAGCAGCCTGCAAATGAGATGTTCGTGGTGCAGACGAAAACTGACATAGCTTATTCACTGCAAAGGTTATATCAGGTCTCGTAATCGTGAGATACATCAGCTTCCCAACTATACGCCGATACATTTCCCTATCTTCCAACAAAACACCATCCTCCTTTGACATTTTCAAATTAGCAATCATAGGAAGAGGCGATGGTTTGCAGCCAAGCATTCCAGTAGATGTCAAAAGCTCCAATGCATACTTACGTTGGCAAATAGAAATCCCTGCTTCATTACGAGTTATCTCCAAGCCAAGAAAATATTTCAGAGTGCCCAGATCACGAAGTTTAAAACTCTGGCGAAGTGCATTAGTCAATGTTGCAGCAGCATCTGCAGTAGTGCTAGCAATGACTATATCATCAACATACGCTAAAACCACAACAAATTCATCACCACAACTTCTGATAAACAATGTGTGATCCCCGTGTGTCTTTATAAAACCAAGAGAAAACAAAGAAGAAGAGAATTTCTTAAACCATTGCCGTGAGGCCTGTTTTAGACCATAGATGGACCGTTTCAACTTGCAAACAGCATTCTTAGGTAAAGAAATCCCTTTTCTAGCCGCATATCCCTCTGGTAACTTCATATAAATCTTTTCTTCCAGTTCTCCATTCAAAAACGCATTAGACACATCAAGCTGATTCAAAAACCATTTCTTAGAAGCAGAAACTTTCAGAAGCAACTTTATTGTAGCCATCTTAGCAACTGGTGAAAAGGTTTCCTGATAATCCAACCCTTCCTTCTGTGTATATCCCTTTGCCACTAAGCGGGCTTTATACCTTTCAAGACTACCATCAGCCAAAAATTTCAGTGTAAACACCCACTTACAACCAACAGCCTTCTTACCTTTGGGAAGAGTAGTGATATCCCAAGTATTTGTAGCCTCCATAGCATCAATTTCAGTATCAACCGCATCACACCATTTTTTAATATCCTGTGCCTCAGCAAAATTTGTAGGAATAGGGATTTGTGTGATATTGTTGACATAACACATATGAGATGGAGAAATTTTAGAGTAAGAAAGAGTAGAAGAAATGGGATATTGTGTATCAGAATGCAAGGAATTGCAAAAATAATCTTGTAAATGAGCAGGTGGTTTCCTTACTCTTTGAGTAGAAATTTGTGATGGTAGATCAGAAATTTGTGATGGAGAGGAAGAAGAAGAAGGAAGTTGAATACCTGAGGGCACAGGAACCATTGGTGAAAAGAGCTCTAAATAACTCTCTGAATGTGGATCAACAGCCAATGGGAAAACCTCCTCATGAAAGATAACATTCCGTGAAATGAAAACTGCATTACTCTCCAAATCCATCAACTTATAACCTTTGTAACCTGGAGGATAACCCAGAAATATGCATGCCTTTGATCTGGGTTGAAACTTATGCCTCTGTTTTGGTGAAGTTGTGCTGTAACAAAGACAACCAAATGTGCGAAGCTGATCATACTTTACTCCTTGACCAGTGAGAAGCTCATATGGAGTCTTGTTTGATAGAAGTTGAGATGGAGTCCTATTGATAAGAAACACAGCAGTCAAAATACAATCGCCCCATAGAGAGAGAGGAACTTGAGACTGAAACATTAGTGCTCTTGCAACATTTAGAATATGTTGATGTTTCCTCTCAACCACTGAATTTTGCTCTGGTGTTTCTGGGCAAGAATATTAAGCCACAATACCTTTCTCTTGATACAACTTTCCAAATTTTAATTCTGGTGCATTATCTGATCTGACAGCTTTTACCTTCTTATTATACTGATTCTCAACTTGTTGAATAAAACCAGGAAAAACTGTAAGAACTTCAGCTTTGTTTCGAAGCAAATAAACCCAAGTGGCTCTAGAATGATCATCAACTATCGTCAAGAAATATTTATAACCATCAATCGTTTCTACAGAGAAGGGCCCCCAAATGTCAATGTGTAACAACTCAAAAGTTTCATTACAAACATTATTTGGAGAAGGGAAAGACAACTTCTTCTGCTTGGCGAGATGGCAAACATGACAATAGTCTGATCCTTTATTCTTGTGTCGAGTAGTTCCCAATGACTCTGAGATAGTATCCAACCTTTGTAAAGATGCATGACCAAGTCTTCGATGCCACAAACTGATGTCCACCACGGCATTAACTGAAATAGACAAGTCTCCAACATCGAGTATGTATAAGTTTGCTATCCTTTTACCCTGACCAACCATCTGGCCCTTGATAGGATCCTGGATTTCACAAGTAGATGTATCAAAAATCACTTTGAAACCAAGATCATCAGTCAGAGAACTGATACTCAACAGATTCAGCCTAAACTCCGGAATAAACAACACATTCTTAAGAATAATGTGTTTGTTAATCTGGATAGTACCAACACCACTGATCTGTACAGTAGGACCTGTTGGCAAATGCACTGAACTCACTACTGTAGTATCTAGAGTTGAGAAAAGACTCTTATCATGAGAAACATGATGAGTTGCTCCTGAATCTATCACCCATGTCTTATTTGAAAGAGCATGTTGAGCAATAGTCAAAATACCGACAAAACAATAAGTGGAAGGTGAGAAAGCAATACCAATGTTGTCAGACTGAGATGTGCTTGCAACGGTGGTATTGTTAGTCGGACCTTGAGTATGAAGGTGAGAACTGAACATGGCAATGAACTTTTGTATCTGATCCTTACTCATCGCTCCAACCATATCCTCCAAAGTAGATGGTTTCTCGTCTGATTCAGTGTTGACCAAAGCAACCTGTGCAGCTACAGGACGAGGTTTCTGAGACTTATCAGCCATTTTCCCTTTCGGAGTAAAACCAGGAGGAAACCCATGCTTCTTATAACACCTCTCTGCAATGTGACCAACACGATTACAGAATGAGCAAATAGGTCTCCCTTTATTTGGTCCAGTTTGAACATAGCAAATGGTTGGATCAGATACATTAGAAAACGCATTGTCAGACACTTGAAAAGCAGCTGGGTTAACCACCACATTTGTAAAACCCTTCTGACTATCATCTTGATCCAGAATCTTGTAAACTTCAGCAAGATTAGGGAGAACCTTCTTCATAATAATCTGTCTCCTAATAATTGCATAAGACTCATTGAGACCAGCCAGAAACTTAACGATCTTAGCTCTCTCTGCCTTCTGTTGCAGACGAGCAGCTTTACCACAAATGCAAGGTTCATCTGGTTCTTCTGAACTCTCCAAGCTACTCCATAGCGTCTTCAGCTTCGTGTAATATGCCATCAAAGACATAGATCCTTGACGTAGATCTTGTATCTCTTGAGTGAGATTAAATGTCCTTGGCAAGTTACTCATATGAAACCGACTATACAAATCGTTCCATATATCAGAAGCATCTCTCAATCGCAAAATACTTCTATAAATGTCTGGAGAAACAGAGTTAAGCAACCATGACTTTACCATACTATTGCAACATGACCATAGAGCGAAGCTTGGGTCCGATTCATCAGGACGAGATAAGCTACCATCTATGAATCCTAGTTTTCGCTTTGAATCCAAAGCAATACGCATAGCAGCATCCCAATCATCATAGTTTGTTCCATCTAAACGAATAGCAACGAGAATCAAACCTGGATGATCTGCACTGTGCATAGAGAACGGAGAAGGCGTCGGATCTGTAAAACGCGGTGGTGCGATGGCTCGCGAAACTCCGGAATCACGAGATCTTGTAACCGGAGGAGAGTTCGGAGGAGAATCGACATCACCAGTAGATCGCGACGGCTTGCGAGCAGCGGAAATCGCTCCTGATTTCGATCGAGTAGGTTTCCTGATACCACGAGCTACAGCCACCATGATTTTGAGATGAAAAGAGCTCAGGAAGAAGTGAAAACCAAATCGGAATCAATGGAGAAGTGAGCACGATGGCTCTGATACCATATCAGAGATGAGAAAGTTTGTTAGGATTGAAGAAGAATCTTAATTCTCATTAATTGGTAAAGTTAACTGTACAAAGAATACTTATACTACAGCTATACATGGTTTAGTAAAATTACAACGGTTTAAGTTAACCAAAGTATCTATACTAAACCAACTAATCTAATAGCTGATCAAAAGACTCAAAACTGAAAAAAATATCGAAATATACAGCGTTTTATAAAGAAAAAGAGAGAAAAGAGTCATTACTTCCATTGAATGTAATTATTGTTAATATTGGACCACCATGTATGGGTATGGCTTCAGAAATTTGTAATTTCCTATGTTAAAAGCCTTAAAAACATTCAAAGTCCTCTTATGCCCGCCTACACCAATAGTTGTACAACAAAACATTTATGTTATTGTTATGAATATATTGTATTGTATGGATGCCCATTATCGGCCCATTAGTAGATTTGGTGTATAACTTAAAACCCTAAAGTTGTATCACTATATATATGTTATATCCTATGGGATAGATTAATAATACAAGAGAACAATTCCCTGAATCTCTTGTTATAACACGTTATCAGCACGCTCTAACCCTAGCCGCCTAAAAAAAAAAAAACCTAGCAATTGATACGTTTGAGCAGCCGTCATCGTTCGTCGATGGTGTCTTTTTCTTTGAGTTCTTATGAGTAACGATGTTTCCATCAAGATTAGTAACCTTTTGTTCTTTATCGATTGGCTCATATCTTATTTTGTTTATTGTTTTTGATCGACACATGGTTTATAATTGTCGATCTAGTAAATCGTCTATATGTATATATATAATCATACTCATGCTTAGTTTATTGTGGAGGTCCATCTGCTAGTTTATAATTATCGATATGACTTCCTCTTAGTTGGTTCCTCTTAGTTGGACATGACGTATCATGCTTTCTCATGCTTAAGAATTTCACCATGCTTCGATGGGAGCTTTATTTAATATAATTATATTTTCATTCCAACTAGTCAATATTATTATGCTTTAGTTTGGTTAATTCTCTCGAGCTAAAGACGTTCCACTTTTGATGTCTCTAATGATTCATACTTCAATATATTTGTGATAGGAAATAGTTGGTCATATATATTGCTGCCAAGATCCTCAGCGGACACGTCTCCACTTTCTAACATCCTTGCTATGGAGCAAGTAATCTCATTAATAGACGTTGCTTGGAGACACGGTCTTTGGTTTAGATCTCTGCTTCCGAACCCACCGTAGCATACGGTTTCAACTACTCAATCGAGATAAGTATCATATTTCATAATTATAGCTTGACAAGTAGATCTGTTTGTTAGCACTTAATATTTTATTGGTTATGGTATTACCGATCATACAAGGTATTACCGATCATACACACGTCTGGTTATTATTAATTGTTTTGTTTGGTCCATCATTGCTTTCAAGTCGGTTTAGTTAATCGGTGATTCTAAATTTTGATAGTAATAATCATCTGATTGTTCATATATATTGGTGTATATATATTGGTGTATATATTGGTGTTTGATGCCTAATGAATGACTCATACTTTAATATATGATAGGAAACAAGCGCTCGTAAGATTTTTCCACTATCAATCGGTCGTAAGATTTTTCCACCAATATCCTTTCCCGACATCGACATGTCAAAGTTCAGAGCAAAAGATGGAATAAATAATATGCCGACCACTCAGATCGGGTTAAAGTTTTGTGTTGCGACATGAATCGAAGGACTAAGCAAATATTCATTTGCCAATGATGTTTCTCTCGGATTCCTAATAACGTCTCCATTCTCCATCGAGATAAGTATTCTTTCATATATTTTATAGATTAGCAAATAAATAAGCATGATATGCTTTATTAGCTAATGTTATATATATATAAAAAAAAAACCTATATTCATTGATAACTGATTAATATATATGTATATATATATATATATGATTTTATAAAAACGTTTTAAACAGAAAAAATATATATAGATATATTCATTTAACGTTTTAAAAAAGAAAGTATAAAGAAATTATGCTTAACTCTTATTTAACATTCATTTATATGATTGTTATAATGTTTGTGAATTATTTTATTTGTTTAATCACAAATTTAAATCTAATCAAAATTAGCATGATTAAATATTTTAAATAATGTCATCCAACCTTGTTTGGTGAATAAATTGAAAATTTAGTAACAAATTACTAAATAGTGATTATTAATTATATATATATATATATATTTGGCATCACTTCTGTAAGGAGGTTTAAGTCCAAGTATATGATCAAAAAAATTCACTAGTTCTTTAAAATAATCTAAAGAAAATAAATGACTAAAATTCTTTAAAAGAATATATACTTTTAAAGTCACAAATTTATATTTGTCTTGTAGACAAAATATAGTAAAAAATATTATGATTTTGTTATTTGTGACTGTGTAAATTGTGAGATGGTGATGTGAATCACATCCTATTGACTTGGTTTACTCTTTGAAGTGAATATAACTTTATGGTATAAAATAAAAAAGTCACACCATTGATAAGAAAGTTGCTATATAAAAGTGGCCATAAATATGGATAAGATATATAAAGTTATCAACTAGTTTCTCCACTAGAAGTGAATATTAAGTATTAGATGTACTTATTTCATATACATATATATATATGATGAAAGAAACCAGTGTGAGACAATTTCCACTATTCTACTAATATTAAGAAGTAGTAGAAAAAGTATTGAAAGCTCTTGAAGAGTATATATACTATTGTCTATGGGAACACAATTTGATATTAAATGTGCTACAGTCTCCCAATTAGTCTCAAAATCAAAAGGGTCTAAGATATAATACATGAACCAATTTGAGAATGTTATTGATTACATAGTAAGATTAAAATCAAGATTGATAGACATGAAGTGTCATCATCTCGAGGGGGAGAATTGATGAATCCCACATACATAGGTGATGGAACAGATAGAAGAGTTCACACCTAAAATGAGTTTAATCACTCATATGATAGAACAAATCTTGAGGATTTGAAACGTAATCATGTTGAGACAATAAGCAAAGAAAATACTATGAAAACATAAGTATTACCCAAGGCAATAAAAGTATTTTAGAGATTACATGCAGATAAAATGCTTATAATAAACCAGAAGTTTTAATGAAAATTTCACTGTTTGGCATGACCGGTTAAGCCATTCCGGTTCAATAATGATGCAAAAGAATAATCAGAAATTTCTGAAAACATTCACTAGAGAACCTGAAGAGTTTTCTTAGTGATTTATTATGTGTGCTGCTTTTACAAGGCAAGCAGATTATATGGTTTTCACCAACCTATGAATTTGGATAATGTCAATTTTGTGGTATATACAAAGCGATATTGTGGACTGATCGTCCACTATATATGTTTGTTATTAAATTGCAACTTGAAGTTTGAGAGAGTATTTGGTTAATTGACAATGATGGTGAAAGCATGCCAAGTAATTGACATAAATGACTCTATATGTCAAATAATTCGCATCATGCCAAAGAATTATCATGAGTACTCCCCAATACAATTGGTTTGGGTCAGAAACCATATATATTCCATCTAATGTGTTATAAATGTTGAGTTGCTCCACCATAATGGTTAAGATGGTATTTGAAAGAATGTTGGAAATATGTTGGATGTAATCTCTCTTGATTATTGAATCTCGAGATGCATAGACTGTTGTTTCAGTGAGTCAGTCTTTCTAACATGAGGGGGAGAAAAATAAACAGCTGGTAAAGAATTACATTGTAAGAAATTATCTTGATCCTTGTACTAAGAAATATGCGATAGAAATTAAAAAGATAATTTAATGGCAAATTTTGCAGTGATGCTCAAACTCAAAGCATGCAAGAGCCATTTTCTGACCTTGAGTGAAAAAGTCACATATACCAGCTGTGCTCCAATTAATGTCCTAGAAGGATAAGATCAACTGCTAGTAAGTCTAAAGATCGCATGAAGTGTGATAGACTTATGGTTCCAAATATAAACATCCTCGGAAAATAAAAGGAGCATAAATTAATATGGCACCGAGGAAGCAAAGAGTTATGAAAAATCTCTAATAGATATCTAGAGATGTAGACATGAGTAAGAAAGAGATTCAGGTACCTGAGAATCATAATGAAAAGAAATCTCAACAAGTTGAGCCATGTCTAGAAAGAAAAGGAACCAAAAAGCAAATCGACGTCGTAAATATTTTTGCATGCAGTGGTGCAGTTGATTATGTTATGGATAAAATCGAGGATCATAACCGCGTGGTTAATAAAAAAAAAAGTTCTATTGAAAAGTGTACATAAAGAATGATTGGTTAATCATTGAAAGAAGTAACTATTATGAAATAGTTCAAATCTCTTAAAATAAATAATATTTAGACTTGTAGTCCTTACACTTGAAAGTGTAAAATGAATGGGACATAAGGGGATCTTTATGAGAAATAAGGTACATTTAGTAGTACAATGATTCTCATAAATACTTGATATTTATTATGAGAAATGCACTCTCATATGGTGGAAACAACTATGTAGATCCCTTATGAGTTTGAAAATAATGCAAGACTTGATTTAGTCTATTTAGAAGGTTTTTCAAACTATAAGAAATATATCCCTTAAAGTGATTATATTGCTAGAGGCAATAATTTATAGTTCTCGAGAACATTGTTAAAGTGAGAAAAAGTCTTGATGATTTTTGACACTTTTGGAGAGAAAAGGGTGAGAGTTTATCTCTATGAGAGAATCATTGTTGTTGATCTTAGAATCTCATAGTGGGTTGAAAATAAATTGGAACAACCTAAGTGAATATCTTAGGGTTGTGTAAATCAAAGATTGAACACTAATTGTAATTGTGTTCAAGAAGTATTTTCAAGAAAGTTTGAGGACGTAGGCCTTTGTTGAACCTCGTTAAAAGAAAAATTTGTGTCTCTTATCTCTTATGCACTTACAAGTGATTCTTATTAAGAGAAAGGTACAAGAACAAGTGTAAAGTATGTTGATAAAAGTATCTTACATAGAAAATGGTCTTGAAGTACCATACTAAGAAGAAGAGTTGAAATAGAAAGTTTTACAAGGAAAGTATGAATAACTCCTATGTATAAGATGATTGTTTGGAAGATTGTATATAAAAGAAGATTTGGACTTAAAGTTCAAATAGATCTTCTATATGAAAGGGTGAAAATGACTTGAAGTTCAATGACCCGAGAGAATATATGATGATCATATGAGTTTGTAAACTAAAGCTCTGTTTATTACAGTTCAGAAAAGATGATATATATGATCATAATGCATAACCTGAAGATGATGTTTTCAGGGAGAGAAATATGATTATGTATGTGGTTGTACTCTTTTTCCCTTATCATGGTTTTTATCGCATTGAGTTTTTCCATGAAAGGTTTTTAACGAGACAACAAAAGAACACGCAAAAGATAAATGTCTGGAGAGGAATATTATGATTCTAATGGTGAAAGAATATCATCTTCAAAGTCTTTGAAATACAATGATGAGATTGTGAGAAACAAAGATAATGATAAAGATGAGTCACTTGCGAGACCCATGACTAATAGAAGAATGGTGATACACATTTACAACAGATTCATTCAAGTGAAGATTTGGCGAACTATTTATGAAGGCGTTTCCAACCACTACTTTTAAGAAGCTGCTTCATCATATTGGATCGGTCATCTCAAAGATTTCAAGTAATGTACTCAAGAGGGGGAGTAAAAGCACGCTGCACTCTTTTTCTCTTAACCATGGTTTTTCCCACTGGGTTTTTCTGGTAAGGTTTTTAACGAGGCAGCATCTCACATGCGCATTTGGTACTTCATTTTTATAATGGTCATCCAAGGGGGAGTGTTATGAATATATTGTATTGTATGGATGCCCATTATCGGTCCATTAGTAGATTTGGTGTATAACTTAAAACCCTAAAGTTGTATCACTATATATATGTTATATCCTATGGGATAGATTAATAATACAAGAGAACAATTCCCTGAATCTCTTGTTATAACAGTTATGCTTTTTTCTGTCAATTAATTAATTTATATTAATAATCAGAATAAACATTAAAATTATGTTTTTAGAAAGGGAAAATGCATATATAATTCGGTAAGCTAATCTTGTTTGACGAGTCTGCAAATTACAAAAATAGAAAATTATATATAAGTTCACGTGTCATTTAAATTGTAACTCATTTGTAAGTTAGTTATAAAACGACACATATTTAACTTTGCATGATATTTAGATTCAAAAATACCAAAATTAAGCCAAAAAATCATCATGAATGCTTTAACCAAACAAAAATAAAGACTTTCATACCTTCACGTTATTAAACGAAATGTTGAAATGGGTTTTTCTTTTATGTCACGAAAAAAATATAAAATGTTGAATTATTGAACCAAATAACAAAAACCCAACACATGCAATCCTAAAAAAGGCCACACTTGTCTTAACTTATGAACAACACACTTGTCCTGTAACTGTAGTCTGTAGTCAAATAATTGTGATATTGTCCAAATACGAGTCCCGTTTGAACGACGGTGTTTTGGTCGGCTAAAACTCCTTTGTATTAGGCTGATCTTGGGTGCAAAGTGAACCAAATATAATTATCTAAACGTAAGAAATTAGGTCATAAATTTTTCGATACATGAGTAACTTTGTGTAATCAATGTGGGATTTTAGCCACTCTCATTCGTCAACGCTAACTATAATTCCGATGCTCTCGCGACATACCAAAATAAAACTACGAGTTGTTGAAAAAGATGTGTACTTTATTAATCGGTGGTTATTAAAACTTAATTAGTCCACGTCCAAAACAAAATAGTTTAAGCAAATTTTGCAAAACTGCACAAAGGGTCAGCTATATTATAGTAGGGATAAATATGCGGCTATTCTGGAAAATTATAATGATAATTCTTTTCGTATATAGAAAAAGAATTTAGATTTTTATATTTTTTGTGTCATAGATTAAAGATGTTAGTTGGTAGTGGAGACTAAGCTTTTACGCTTAATCATGAATTATGAACTATACAAAAGATGTCTTTTGATCTAATTGATTCGTAATTTCTTCTTTTATCAGTATCCCCTGAAATTTTATAAAGTATCAAGTCTAGTCATTGATATTATAATCATCCCTCTAACTAATATTCCTAATATTAAACTTTACGAGTTGGTTAACATTTTAAAAACGCTTCAAAATCTCAAAGGTTTACGCCGCTTGATAATATTGATTATATTAATTAAAAATTAACTTAAATTTCCTCTTGCACCGACCTCAAATTTAGCTGACAAATTAAAATAAATTTAGCTTGTTTCGTAAGTGAATTAGCTATAAACTCCTGTCCTTGATACCGATTGTAATTACTTCAATTAATACATGTGGAATATTCGAGTAATGGAAATAAGAAATTGATTATCTATTATAGCCAAATGAAAGAAAAAAACAAAAAAACAAAAAACCTGTTGCTTTATATCCTCAACGAAGTTGACTTTAAAAGTTAGTCTATCCACGATACTAGTTGAAAAACTAAATCAACAACGAAGAATATTTCAGCTGCCGTATCAAATGCAGCATGTAGCGTCTTTACCAATTGATGCATATATATAATTTATATCTATATATATCCACTCAATTTTTTATTTATATCTATTTTTTCTTCTCATCTTTCATAATATAAATACATGACTATATAAATTTATTTAAAATAGCATAAAAAGATATGTATATATCCACTTCTTTTTTTAATTCATAAATTCATCACTTTTATATGGTAGTAAATATTTTCTTGATCTCCAATAACTTTTATAAGATTTTTGTTTATAAAAAATACATGAACATAATACAAAAAAAAAAAAAACAAAAAATGTCTATAAAGGTATGATATTTTTCTCTTTAATATTACGTGTGGAGTACTTTTTATAAAACAAAATCTTCCAAATCACATCTATCAAATAAAACAGTGATTTGAACCTTTCAAACTAGTAATCGCAGTCACAACCAACCCTTTTTGATTGTTCAGTGGCATCGTCCTCGTCACGCCTAACATTTTTATTAGTATTTTTTTATTTATTAACAAATATATTATGATAACTATTCCTCGTCGTCCTTTTCGGCCTTCTCCGAGTGTTCTTATTTCTTAACATTCTCTTCTCTTTCGTTTTCACAATTCTCCCCGGACATGCCTTTGATTTCTTCTATACTATACTCTTCATAGTCGTAGATATTTTTGTTTCTAACCAATGGGGATTCTCTGGGATTCGATTCTCATGTTACTAGCGGCGACGTTAACTCTGTTCTTGGTTAGGGTCGTGTTATTCAAAACAGGATTGATATACATGGTGAAGTTATGGAGAAGGAAGATGATCGATACGTTTCACGTTTACCAATTCTACAAGGTACCTGAGTTCAACGACAACGTACAAGAGAATCACCTCTACCGCAAAGTCTACGCCTATCTCAATTCCTTAAGCTCTATCGAAAACTCCGATTTCACCAACCTTTTCACCGGTAAAAAAACTAACGAAATCATCCTCCGTTTAGATCGGAACCAAGTCGTTAGCGACGAGTTCCTCGGCGCTAGAGTCTCATGGATCAACGGACAAAACGACGACGGAGTCAGAAACTTCGTTTTGAAGATTCGTAAAGCTGATAAACGAAGGATCCTCGGTTCTTATCTCCAACATATACATACGGTCTCCGACGAGTTAGAACAGAGGAACAACACAGAGCTCAAGCTATTCATGAACGTCGATGATCAGAATAAGAAGAACGGACGGTGGAGATCGATTCCGTTTGATCATCCATGCACATTCGAAAACATCGCAATGGAAACGGATCTGAAGAACAAAGTCAAATCCGATCTCGAATCATTCCTCAAAGGTAAACAATACTACAACCGACTCGGCCGTGTTTGGAAACGGAGTTACTTACTCTACGGACCTTCCGGTACCGGAAAATCAAGTTTCGTCGCGGCGATGGCTAATTTCTTGGATTACGATGTTTACGATATAGATCTCTCCAAAGTCGTTGATGACTCCGATCTCAAGATGCTTCTCTTACAAACCAGAGGCAAATCTGTTATCGTCATCGAGGATCTCGATCGCTACCTCTCTCCGACGAAATCAACGGCTGTGAGTTTATCTGGGATTTTGAATTTTACAGATAGTATTTTGAGTTCTTGCGCCGCCGATGAACGGATCATGGTGTTTACAATGACTGGGAAAGAGTTAATTGACCCGGCTATGCTTAGACCGGGTCGGGTTGACGTTCATATCCATTTTCCGTTATGTGATTTCACGGCGTTTAAAACGTTGGCTAATAACTACTTGGGTGTTAAAGACCATAAGTTATTCTCTCAAGTCGAAGGAATATTCCAAAACGGTGCGTCTTTGAGTCCAGCTGAGATCGGTGAGTTGATGATTGCGAATCGTAACTCGCCGACTCGTGCGTTGAAGTATGTTATTAGTGCTTTGCAGACTGATGGAGATAGGAGAGGAACTGGACGGCGTTTGCTTTTAGAGAGTGGTTCGAGAAGAGCGACGACGGAGGAAGTTTCTGAAGATATGAGTGGTTTGCTTTGCGGCGGTGGAGGAGGAGGAGGAGGAGGAGGAGGAGGAGGAGGAGGGAGTTCGCCGGCGGTGAAGGAGTTTAGGAAGCTGTATGGGTTGTTGCGGATTAAAAGTAGTAGGAAATCTGGATCGTTCGATGTGGCTCGAGAGATGAGGGACGGCTAGTGATTAAAAATGTTTTTAACGAGTCAGCAGCCACGTGGGTTGGTTTTATTGGTTGAAATAGTCTGGACAAAAAAGCGCAGACTAGAGAATGTTGTTTACTTTTGTTTTGTTTTTTTTTTTTTTTTTGTTGGGGTTTTTTTAGTTTAATGTACATAAATTTTATAAGGTTTTGCTTTTTGTTTTTTTTTGCTACCATGGAAAATGAAAAGCTAACAGATTCTGGGTCTTGTCTCTTGTGAATGGACATTTTGGGTCGTTTTAAAAAAATAAAAAATCACACAGCGTCAGTAACACGCTTTAGTTCAATATGTAACTTACAAACATAGCTCTTCGTTGAGCATCGTCTTCTAGGGGGGTTTATTTTGCTCGTTGCCTCCTCAGATGACCGTGAGTTTGTTTGGTCGCAGGAGCTTACTCCAAAGGAGCCAATGAGTATTTTTCCTCTTTTCCTGCAAATAGATTCTCACGTTAGAATGGTAAAGCAAGGTTTGGCATTGAGAATTGAACAAAAAATTTGGTTTTATTTACCTTTTTCATAGGCTACATTCTACAACTACAAATCTTTATTGACTACTACATCATGGAACGCCTCTACGTCGTCTGTACACAATCAGCCTTCACATTGATGCATGCAGGTCTTGTATATTTAGTTATTCTTTTTTTTTGGTCTCTTTTGGTTGACTAACTCTTGATTCTGTCTAGGCTGAAACAGAGTGTCAAGTTATGTGCTCTGCGTTGTTTTTTATTTTATTTTCTTGCAGGTTATGCTTTTGTGTATTTTAAGGATGAGCGTGATGCTGGAAGATGCAATCTGTGGGATTGGAAATACCAATTCTTCTGACTTTCAACGTGAACGTGAGAAGCCTCGTGATGGAAAGGTAGCCTCGAATCAGAGGCCTACAAAGACACTCTTTAATTTGTCATAAACTTTGACCCTGTTCACACAAGAGAGCGCCATATGGAGAGACACTTTGAGCCATCCATATGCTAAAGTTTTCAATGTTCGCATTAGCTAGGCGCAATTTTGCTTTGTTCAATTACGCAACCAAAGCCCTTGACTGTACTCGAAACAGGTAAACACACACTTAGTTAGTACCTTTTGTCTATCCAACAGATAGTGATTGGTCAAGCTAAGTAATAATAATCCCTTGCATGTGTTTCCTCTCTTGGGAGCAAAATATAGGATATGGTTGTTTCTGTTGAGTATGCTTTGAGGGATGATGATGAAAGAGAAGATAGGTATGCGGCTGGCTAGTCCAAGAAGGAGATCTTTTAGTACGAGTCTTCAACACTTATGACTTGAATCGTATGGGCTACATGTGGTGTAGTAGAATGATCTCATTTGGAATTGGAGTAATTTCAAGGTTTGGATTCTGTCAAATCATTTAAGTTTTTGATCATGATCAAGAGAGCTTTTTCCATTTATATTCAGAAACAGTTTACAAGTTTTTTAAGAAGGTACACAAGAAAGGATGATGGATGGATGATCAAGGCAGAGAAGAGTGATTGTGGTTAGAGAGTTCTTGGGTGAGTGCTTTCTCCAGCCAAGTTTGTGCATCTTCCATCATCTCAGGGCTTAACCGAACCATGAGAACGCAGAATTCGGTTTGGTTAAGAGCACCATCTCCATCGAGGTCACCTTCTCTAACCATTCCTTCAGCATCTTCCTTGCTCATACCTTGAATCCCAAGTATCCCTGAGTTTCGTCTTAGAGACTCAGCTGTGATGAGATCTCTCTGTGGATCCGCAAGCAAACTGAAACCTTTGCATAACTCTGATACAAAGTCTTCAACATCCATCTTCTCTGACATAACCGGTAACATATCTTCGTATTTGGTCTCCATCTTCGTAGTAGTTTCTTCTAGTATCATAGATTTCTCGGTTGGTTCCATTTCGACGAAGATAACGAGATGATGATAGACAAAAGAGAGAGAGAGAAGAGATTTTGGTGAAGTAAATTTGATTAGTCCAATGGAATTATATAAGTGAGTGGCGTATCTGTTCCGATCTAGTGATTGTCACGTTCGAACCTAATCTTGTGTGGTCTTTAAAACTATCTCTTAAAATCATAGCCGTTGGAAATCTGAGAGTTGAAATAACCAACGGCTGTGTATCATTCCAAGATTAATGCGATTCCGTGAGTACGGAAGCAGGTGATTGTTAGGTGGTTTCGTGGAAAGTTCTAATGGGCCGCGAATACGACGCATTCCCACTCCAATATATATCACATTATTATCCAAAAGGTAAGCTTCGGAGAAGTTTCGTTTTCTTGATTTCTTGTGCCGTATCTTTCGATTTTTTATGTTTGTTTGTTTATCAATGCAATTTCGAATTCTCTCCTTACAATTATAACAACGACAAGAAAATATCTCTTTCTCCGTCCAAACTCCAAACTTAAACTGAGTTGACGTAACGGTAATTTTTTGTTGTCTGAATTTGAGATTGACTATTATTTGGTTTAAAAAAAAACAATACTTTATTGTATAGGATAAGTTAGTTATTATTAATCTCCTAAGCATTCGATTTAAAGAGTACATCACACTAACGTTTCTAAATCGAGAATTTATATATGAATAAAATCTTTTACGAAAACACTTATTATAGAGTTTATACGTACAGTTAGAAGAAGCGATGAATACTTTAGTTACATACTATGTAACAACACTCGCGAGATTCGTATTCACATATTCTTCTACCCATACACAAACGCCCTGATTTATATCGACAAACCAAAATGAAAAAAACCAACCCGAATTACCATCAAACCCAACTATGAAAAACATTTAGAAAATAAATATTTGATTTTAACAAAAACCCCAAAAAGAAAGGAGAATAAAAAAGACTATGTTGTGTTAGCTAAGTTCTGACAACTTTAACTAAAGTAACCCATGCGAGGCAAAAGATCATGAAAGAGAATTAGAAAGCTAATTTCACAGTCTCCTTTTTGATCATTTTGCTTCACCATGAAGATCCTCCTCCTGTAGTACTGAACATCCCACTCCAATATCCATTACTAGGACTTGAATTGTTATTATTTCCATGACTCTTCTGTTGTTGATTATCATCATGATCAACTTCTTGTGTTATGCTTGATGAAAGCTCCTTCATTTGATCCCCAAATGGAAACAAAACTCTACCTTGATGATGATGATCATTATGAGCTTCGGACCTATTGTTGTTGTGTCCAAGCCCTTGATGATCGGAAGAGAAGGAGAGATTACTTGGCTTGTAGTCTACCATTGTTGTAAACCCTGAAGAAGTGTAAAGCACAGTGTTTGAATCCATCATTGGACCGGGAGGCATGAATGAGTTAATCCCTGATCTTGAAGAAACATTTACTCCGGTTCTTAAAAGCTCAAGAGCTGACGACGAGGAGCCATAGAGAGAAGAAGATGACGAAGGCTGCTGATGAGTTATGTTACCATTTCCCTCCATCTTCGGCATCTGAAGAAACTGAGACATATGAACATGATGATGATGATGTTGATCTTGCATGACAGGGAAAGATAACAAGTTGAGATCTTGCGATGGCCCTTTTGATTTATTAGGGATTTGGTTGGAGAAGAGAATTGGTGGGTTTAGATCTGGAAGTGTTGTGGTCAAACCAAGTGAAGATGGTATCGTCTGAAGGATGTTTGATGAAGAAGAAGAAGAAGATGATCTCTTGTTCTTTCTTGAGCTTCCTCCAACAGGAACATTCCTAAGAGACCCACCTTCGGTCCAATACCTTCGACAACCTTTGCAGAAGTATCTTGGTTGTGTGAGACTATAGTTGTTGTAGTAACAAAACTTTGTGTTGGTTGAGTTACACCTTGGACAATTTATTTTCTCCAGTGGTCTTGCTTTCCTCTCAACCGCCATATTGTTATTGTTGTTGCTTACGCCGGAGACGGTGGTTCCAGCGGCTGAGACGCCGTTAGATGTGAGAGTGGTGTTTGGCCTTGCATTGGATGCTGTGTTTGATTGATGTGTGCTGTTGTTAGGAATCATGATCTGCTCCATTGGTTTTACGTTCATCATTTCTTGAAAACCCTAGAAAATGATTTCTTAATAGTTAATTATAGCTTAATTTAAAACACTGTATAGACCATTAAGGACTCATAAGTTAAATAATAAGCTAATTAGACATTAAATATATGATTAATTCGACTATGCTTTGCAATTCTAAGCACTAATTAAACAGATACATGAAACATGCACATTAGATTTTTCCTTATTTGATATCTATAGAACTATATGTAGATATAGGATTTGGTGGAAAAGGGAAAAGAGATGAACACCAAGAACAAAGGGTAAATAACAAATCATGACTTTCTTTTAATATCTCTATTAATTTCTGAAAATATAATTAATGATTAATCACATGAAAAGGCTGAGAAAAAAGTGTTGTGAGCTGCCTATAACATATCACTAATTTTTTCTTTCCGACCTCGAAACCTACAAAAATAATAACTTTCCCATGCAAATTATTCATTGAAATATATGTGCAAAAAATCTTTAATACACATATCTCTATTCTCCATAACCACAAACACATGATCATGATGATATTCATATAAGTATGAAATCTTTCACGGATCATGAAGTAGGCTAAGAGAAAGAAAAGAGAGAAAAAAGGAGGAAGTAGTTAAGAAGAAGAAGAAGAAACAAAAGAGAAGAGTCAAAGGAAGATCTTTTAAGCACCTGTGTCCACTTCGTAGCGTCCATGACTTCCGACAAAGAGAAAGCCAGAGAGAGAGAGAGATATGTGTGTGGGTTTTGAGTAAAGGCCAAAGAGAAGAATGTTTTTTGAGAACTTTTTTTTTTTTTTTTGCCTTTTCTTTGTTTGTGAGTGATGGCTCTTCTATGCGTTGCCTTTCACTTTATGGATGATGAAAAAAGAGCCAGCGAAGAAGACGGAGAAGAGAAGAACCCAAATTTTAACTTATTACCTAAGAGAATATAGCTATACACTCATAACTAAGATGTGTTTTGAGTAGAATAATTCAGTTCTATTAAAACTATAGTTTAAATATGATTCATTGAATAGAAAAGAAAAAGATTTGTTTATGCCATTACGATTATCATGATGAAAAAATGTTTGATTTAGAGATTACATTATGATTTGTAATTTCATAATTACGTCCGTCTAATTCGGGAGAAAACTATGGATTAAACTTTTTAAAAAAATTCGGTTATTAAAAAGATTAAAAGAAGGAAAAAAGAAAAAGTTGGGTTTGTTGATTTTGACTAGTGATGATGTCTCGTGACCGCTCTCTCTTGCTAGCTCTTTCTGGTCCCTCTTAAAAATATATATATACTTTTCTAAGAGAGAAAAATCGTGTGTAAGGAATTATGTCCTCTTGCTAAAATAATACTCTTTATGGATATAAAACTCTTTTGTGTGTGTATCATAATGCATAGTGTGAGTGGAACTATGAGTTGTAAGCTATTTCTCGGCCTCCCATTTTGTGATTGGATACTATTTGTTGGCCATATGGTCCATCAAATCGCCTAGCTACATTTTTAAAATCCCAATACCATACCTATATGTATATACACCACATGTCATGCGTACATGTGAATTAGTGGCTTTGACACCTAAATTTAGCTCGACTTTAAAAACTTTACTATATCAATATACAGTACGATCTCCATTTTGTGTAAGTAACCGATGAGATTCGTCAATGGTTGAAATACAACTTTGTCATTCTATTGTTATTCATTTGTTTTTAATGATTACGACATAACACATAATGTTACCAAACAACACCAACATCTAGTTACATGTATGTCTATTCTATCAAATACTCTTAGCTTTTTTCAGATGTCATTACATCATACATATCCAAAGTTAAATATGATGTTAACTAAAAGTGATAAAGATTATAACAACTTATAATGAAAAGTCTATACTGTGAAATACTAAAGTATGTGTACACGGAAAAATTCATGAGAGGTACAATAATAAAACCGTGTGAACCGTCTAGGTGTGTAGATGATTCTTCATGAGTTATATAAAGCAAAAAACAACAACCTAATAGTATACTGTATGCTTTATCGTCATGAATGAATTTGACTCCTTTATAATCAATTCATAGATTCATTTTGGCAATCGCTACAATAATACAAACGAATAATAATATAATAAACTAAAAAGAAATCTAAGTTAACAAATAAAATACTAAACAAACTATTTGGAATTTTGGAGGAGGAGAATTTTGAAAAAGAGGACGAGGGAGTAAAGAGAAGACCGACAGGAAGCGACAAAAAGGAGGTGGATGTGGGTCCCATACTTCGTGGCGTGATTGAGATTTTTCTATTTTTCTTACAAATATTTTTACAAGTAATAATAATCTTAGAGACTGTTCTAGTTCTTTGTTGATGTTGACATCTGTCTTCTCTTACCCAACACCTTCCCCCACCCAATGAAAATATCTCTCTCTCTATTTAATCTATTCGTGTCGTTTCACTGTTTCAGCTTTCCCTTGCCTGCCGTTTTGCTTTAACGACTTGCCTATTGCCACTTGTCCCTTCCTAAGTCGGTTAGCAGTATTTTGTTTTCTTTCTCTTCTAGCTGTGTTAGAGTTTTAATAAATAGTGTAAGCCCAACAACAACTATGACCCAACAGGCCCGATGCAATGAAATAGTTAATCCGACACCGTTTTTGCAGCGACGGTGATTATCTAACATGGAAAGGTCGGAGGTAAGTGAAGAAGAAGAAGAAGAAGAAGAAGGATGGGAACAAGTGTAGCGCCATGGAAGCAGCTGCTCTTTAGTGCAATTGAGTCTAATTCTCATCTAAGCCACTCTTCTTACCTTCAGCTCGTATGTGTCTTTTTTAATTCTTCTTTTTAATTTTCTCATCAAGGCGATGATGTTCGTCTGCTGATGTTTTTGTGTATTTGTGTTTTCAGGCGACGATTGGTTTAAACGGACGGCCTTCGAATCGTACTGTTGTATTCAGGTGATTACCAATTCGTGATTATCTCCGTTTAATTGTGTTTCGATTTTGGTTAGGTAGTGAACAGTTTTGTTTTTGTTGGCTGTGTTGTGTTTGGTAGGGGATTTGAAGAGAACGGTGATAGAATTCAAATCAACACCGATCTTCGTAGTCGTAAGGTCTTAGAAATTTTTCTAAATTATGTTGAAAGCTACTTACTTGCAGATTCTTCTTATAAAGCTTTCTCTTTGATCCTGTAAAGTCTCTGCTTTTTTTTGTTTGCAGATTGAAGAGTTTAAGCATTGTCCCTTTTCTGAGGTAAAACATTTTCTTTAAGGTTATACTTTTACGAATCACGCGTTGGTTCTTACTATGGTGGTTGTTTTTGTTTTCATCAAGATATGTTGGTATTTCTCGGATACTTGGGAGCAATTCCGGATCAATGGACGAATTGTGGTCATTGATGCTTCGAACCCTGACCAGACTAAGCTTCAGGTTGGATATAAATATTTAAATCTTTAGAATCTTGTAAAGTAAGAGACACTTTTAGGTGTTTATCGTTTTGATTTTGGTTGCTTGATGTGTTATATAGCAAAGAGAGAAAGCTTGGTTTGCTAATTCCTTAAGGTCAAGGCTTCTCTACATCTGTCCTACTCCCGGTAGTCCTTACACCAACACTGAGCAACCAAACCAAGAAGTTAAATTAGATCCCTCAACTGGTCCAGTTCCTGAGTACTGCCTGCTCCTTCTAGAGCCTGAAAAGGTTTTGTTTTTGTTATTTTTTATTGAGTTGTCCCCTACGTAGAAGCAGGTTATTCATGAGTGATTTTCCCTTAATGACAGGTTGATTACTTGAATCTTAAAAGCAATCAGAGGCTATTGTTTTCGTCCATTGCTAGTGGAACAGGAGAGAAGTGCTGGACTTCAGAAAAGGTTAACCCATAATTACCTTTTTATCTCCGAGAGGGTGATTAAAGAATTTCTTATTTGTGTTTGTGGATTCTCCTTATGTCATACGCCTGTTTGTAGCAATTCATAATAATATTACTTTTTTTTACTCTTGGCTTTCGAACGTGTGACAATATTTGTTATTGTTGGGTTAGATCATATTAATATATCTGAATAAAAGAATTTGAATATTTTTCTTCTATACCATAGTCTCTATCCCTTTGAATGACATTTCTTTTGCTCTAGAACAATGAATAACAGCAAGGCTAATAGAACTGTAGTCTCTTTCTGTGGTTGTTACCCAAAAAATCCTTCCTCTGAAAACTAGTTCCCTGTCACCATTTGTTAATATCTATTAAGCTAGCACTTTGGTAGATCTTCAGGAGGATGAGGCAGACTCTCCTGCACCTTCTTGCCATTTTTCACTATAAACATAGTGCTCATTCCCCATGTTTGATGGATGTCGAAATGACAATGCAATAACCAGAGCCCTGTTCATTTTAAAAGGAAGAATTTATCAGCAAATTGTCATGTTTGTTGTGATGTAAGGAGTTTGTTTTGTGAAAAAAAAAAATACCTGGATTGTTGGCAACAAAGCGTATTGCGGCCCATCCTCCTACTGGGACTCCGATAGTGTTCAAGCATGGAGGATCCTCCAGGTTAAATTGTGCTGTTTCTTCATCATAGTTACCTGTGCCATAGCCAATAACATAAAAGCTGTGTCCATGAAGATGAATTGGATGATTTTCTGTTGTGAGTGTTCCAGTATTCTGGAAGATGATTTGTATCCTGCTCCCATACTCGAAAACTATTGCTCTGGTCCCATTTGCAGCCTGCGTGTCATTGGCTATGTCATTGGGTGCCCCACTGACAAAGTCATAGGATTTTTCAGGCGTGGTTGGGAAATCTAAAGTGAAGTAACCTTCCAGTTGCTTGTAGTAAGCTTCCAAAATCGAGACTTTAGGTTCGACGAAGCTGATGTTGTTCATTGAAGCTGCTAGTCTTCCTTTTCTGGGACCTTGGCACTTGGTGTTTGGATCTTCAGAATTACACTTGTTTACATTTATTCCGATTGTGATGAAGAGATGAGCGTCAATATTTCTTGGAACATCAACTACATTTAGACTTCTGAGCCCATCCATGACAGTCTTAACCGCAATATTATCATTAAAAACAGGTAACTTGCCTGGTACTGTTGCACTGTTAGGCAATGCACCAATATATTGGAATACTGCTAACGCTGATGTGTTTTGAAACTTGACGTTCTTTGCAGACTCGTACGGACCCATGGCGATGGAGTATCTCCCAACGGCTTGATCAGCTGTGACAAGAACGTTCATTGTCTGTCCTGGTACAAGCATCACACGCTCTGTTTCAAATGGTTTGGTGTACTCGCCATCTACTTCCACTATGGTCAACTTGTGATTAGCTATGGTGAAGAAGGTCTCCATGTTAATGCCAGCATTTATCAGCCTTAGTAGGTACGTCTTCCTTGGCACTATCTTAATCTTATAAACATCTGAAATATAAAGATAGAAAAATAAAGGATCCATGATCTGTTTTCTCAATATATACCAATCATATCATTTTTCATCTGATATTTACCATTGGAGGAGCAATTGTAGTTAGGTCCTGGTTGACCATTAATTGTGAATGCATCTGCTGGAGGAGGAGGTCCTCCACTCTCCAGTACATTTTGTTCCAGCTCCACCACATTCTTAAGCCAATACTCACCTAGATTTATCAGTAGAAAAACAAATTCAGTGAAACCAGTTAGTGAAATAGACTTGACTTTATTAAAAATAAAGATTACCTAGGAGAATTGTATGCTCGTTGAAGGGTTTCTTGAATGGGTAAGGAACAGATGCTTTAGGATATACAATAAGCGGACCATATACTGTAGCCCTAAGCCAAGAAAAGTGTGCATGCCATAAAAAGGTGCCCTTTTGTTGTGCCACTGTGAAGTTGTATGTGAAACTTTGTCCACTCTGAATTGGACATTGTGTGATATAAGATGGACCATCATACCAACATGATAGTTTTTGCTTGATACCATGCCTGCGCATAATAGATACACGTTTATTAGTCTAGACTTTTTCTCACAAGCATTTATATTTTACGTACACGTGGATATGCCTATTGACATACCAATGAATTGTGGTATTGTAGGGGGTCATGTTGATGACTTTAACGACAATTCTATCATCTTCTTGAGCGGATATCGCAGGGCCAGGGAATTTCCCGTTGACTGTTACAATCTCTTTTGTTTGGCATAGCCTGGTGAGTCTTATTGTTTGTACCTATTAGAAAATTCAGTGACGCAACAGACCTCTGTTTAGAAATCTGAATACAGTGAAAAGATAGACAAAAAAACATGCATGTGTTCCATGTTGATTCTAAATTTCTAATTTGAACATTTTCGTAACATTTACATTGCTGATACCTTGAATTGGTAGAACCTAGTTGCAGCGCCAGCCCTGCCAACATTCATTACTTGAAGAGTGAACAAGAAAAAGCTAAGCCGGAACAAGGACGGAACAGCTGAATTGGTCATCTTGCATGAAAAGAGACAAAGAGATTTGAGGTTGAAAGGTACTGATAGATTTATGCAACTGATTTTATAGTGTTCCAAGGGGAAAGTTAGGAAATATAATATATAGTGATGAAAAAGAGTTTCATGATTTGAGAGAGTTGGGAACAGAGACATAAGTGATTATAAGGTGTTGGGAAGGCGTGACTTGTTTCTTGACCCCAGCGTGAGATTGAAGGCAACACACGAGTTACTCTAAAAGGGTTTAAAAAGGAGAAATATACTCTTAATACTCTTAATTAGAGTCTGTTCTTTGATTTTGAATCAGTAAAAGCTTTATGCATTATGATGCAGGATCCTCTACCAAACTAGTGAAACTGCTGACTGATCTGGACCAACCCAGTTTTCACCAAGACTACTTTCTTCGTCAAGCTTTAGTGGAACCGACCAGGTGACTATTTCTTTTGACCTGTCGTTTATTTACCGGAAACCATACGAGTTTTGGGATTAGCCGGAATAAGTGAGAGGTGCATGATTTAGCATCATTAGAGAGTGTTTAGTAGGGTCGTGTTGGTATGTTAGAGTGTTAAAAGAAACAAGAAAGAGTAAGAAGGGATCAAGTTTCTTGGTCGGAAGGTTTGAATGGTCTTAATTCTTTATTGGTCGTGTCATCATCAAAGTTCGTGCACGCCTTAACTTGCCAAATACTCATCTTATTTGATTTCTTTTTATTAGATTGGAACGTGATGATTGTTTCGAATTTTGACCTACTCATCTTTTTCATATTCGAAAGTTTAAGAGTATTGATGCGTTGCTTTGCATGAAGACGGTCGTTAATTATGTTTTGACTGATTAACAATGTTGAGTTTTAACATATTTCTGCCAAATCACGACTAAAAACATGTTTTATGTAATCGATGCCTATCTGCTCATTCGTTTACAATAATGTTCTGATACGCAAAACACCATGTTATATAATAGTATATGCCATGAAAAAATGTTTATCCTTTTCTATTACGAGAATCAATTTATAACTATTTTCTTTTCCCATTAGTATTTTACAAGTATATAATAACATTACACCATATTTTAAGTTTCATTTTCCTTCTCCAGCTTTTCTTCTTCGTCTGCCGTTTAAGGTATATAAAAATGCTTATGAATTTTTCAAGTGTAGAATTGGTTTTATGATTTTGTAGTAATAATGTTAGTAATTTCTCATGAACCTTTATATTCACGACCGTTACAAAGTTCATAATATTATTTATAAAACCTAAAATTTTAAATAACCATGAATATGAAGGTTTTTTAAAAAATTAAGAAAAAAAAGTGGTTCACAAAAAAAAAAAAGTTAAATTTAAGTTATGTATAATGCATGTTGGACCTAGAACACCTCTTACAGACCACAAAGAATATGGACAGGATGTTGTATCCAGTTTGCTTACACAAATTTAAAATTCAACACTTAAAAACCAAAACCAAAACAAAAACAAAAAAAAAAAGTTTAAAAAGCCGAAAAACAAACGTTTTAGTTAGTATCTGTTTATTATATTTCCGATTTGGGACTTTGTTAATTTTTAAAACGTATTGGGCTTTTATTCGACAAAGAGGCCTATGGCGGTGGATGCTTTGTAACCGAAATACACATTACAATTTACAATAAGGAGGCCCAAGTGAGAAGTGGGCCTAGCGAGATACAGTCTCGACCAGGAACCTTCTAGCCTAGTAGGAAGGTTCGACGATCCTGCATTCCTGCTCCTGCTGGGTAAGTTTGCATGTTAAGCAAACGGAAAAATAAAATAGTTTTGGTCTAAGATTTGTGTTTTCCGTTTAAAACCCGTGATTATGCCGGAGACGACGAGTCACGACGCGATCTCACCGGTCACAGATCCGATCGATAATTTACCTCTACGGCAACTCAGATCGGAGATCGTTCCACCGGCTCCGACTCGATCTCAGTCTTCTATTGACTGGCTTCCCGACTTCGCTGGTTACTCATGGCTTGCTTACGGAGCTTCCACTCTCCTCGTTATCTCTCATCTACCTTCTCCTCTCCGCGGCGACGATTCCGCAACCGCACCATTTTTCCGTCAGATTCTAGAGGTTTCCGCCGATGTTTCTTCTCCAGTTACTTCCGTTTCTTGGTCTCCTGTTACGCCGTCTCTAGGCGAGCTCGCTGTTGGCTCTGGCAACTATATCTACCTCTTCGCGCTTGATTTGAATGGTAAGCCTCGCTATATATCTTGTTATATTCTTCATTCTCTGGGGTTTAGTCTCTGGTTTGTGATGCCATTGTTGGGTAATGAGAGCATTGCTTTCCATCTTCTGGGTTCAATTAGTATAGTAGACCATTAGATATGTTAATTTTGGATATCAATGTGTTCTCCCAATTTAGTTTGGATATCTTAAATTTATATGTCTTTACTCATATTCAGGTTCTTTTTGTTGGAGTCAGAATTCCATATTGGTGCAAGAAACAAAAGTTGAAGCGATTGAGTGGACTGGATCCGGGGATGGGATCATAGTTGGTGGAATTGATATTGTTCTGTGGAAGAGAAGGAACCAATCTTGGGAAATAGCTTGGAAGTTCTCAGGGGATCACATTCAAGATCTGGTTTCCTCCACTTGGTCGTTTGAGGGTCCTTTTGCGACAGCAACTTCTTGGAGCAAGTTTCCAGCTGAGAGTGACAAGGCAGGTAAAAGTGTCTTGGCCTATTATAGTGACGGAGTATCATATCATAAATTCGAATTGCCTCATCCTCAGAGAATATCCATGATCCAGTGGAGACCGATGGCTGCAGAACAGTCTGCAATAGGTATAGGGAAATCAATGAGGAATGTGCTAATGACATGTTGCTTAGATGGGGCAGTAAGGTTATGGATCGAGGTAGATGGTGGAAAGACTAGAAAGGGCATGAAAGATGTGTCTGATCATAAGAAATCATTTTGCGTGGCAGCTGTAATAGAGATAAATCACGTCTTGGATGGCTGTTTGGGCAGAGATATATTTCTTTTTTGGGGAACTCGTACAGGGGGTATATTGAAAACCATTGAAGGTACTAATCAATATTTTTCTATGGAAGAACATGATCATAAAATAGTTGGTAAGTGTGAGTGGTTGGTAGGGTACGGCCCTGGGAAGTTGGCTACTCTGTGGGCTGTCCATTGTCTTGATGACATCTCTCCTATGAGGTTTCCCCGAGTAACATTGTGGGCAAGAGAAGAATCAAGTGAAATTGGTTCAGGATCACTCTCTCTAGCGAATGCTACAGGTTCTTCTGATCGATTACCCCTGAAGAAAGTTTCTCTATTGAGAAATAACCTTTATGGCACACCACTTATCTGCTCGTCGATTTATTTGTCTCCGCAGAATACTGTGTATTGGTCTTCCTTGCACTCAATAAAATCACATGACTCAGAAGATCCCTCCCCAAATAAATCCAGTTTATTGAAGTGCGTTAATGGAAAAGTATTATATCTTGATGGTCATGGTGGGAAAATCCTACAGGTTGCCTTTGATCCTTTCATATGTGTGGCAGGATACACTGCTTCCCTGGATTCTAATGGGTTGATCATAATCTGGTCCTCTAGTGCGTTTTTGAACCATGCTATTGACCATCCTATTTCAGTTTCCTCTTGGAAACCTTGTGGACGGCTACAGAATCAAGAATTAAGATTAAAGTACACATGTTTATGCTGGGCACCTTCTTCATTGAAAGATGAGAGATTTCTACTTGCGGGGCATGTAGGAGGGGTTGATTGCTTTAGTGTAAGGAATTGTGGGAAAGATGATGATGGTTATCTGACGCATTACATATGTACCATTCCGTTTGCAGTAAACAGCCCTTTGCAGAGTGGTCCGACCAGCATATTTGCAAGAACTCTATCTAATTCTTGTGGAAAGACATTCAAAAGTAACAGATTTTTGCTACTGAGTGTATGGATGAAAGAAAAACGGTTTGATGCTCTGTCATGGAGTGTGACCTTGCATCATTTTGATGCGGCAGGAAGTACCTGCGATTGTCATTTTCATGATTTTGATAGTATTGGACAAGGAAAGTGGTTATTCAAAGATAATTTTGCTGGTAAGACGAATTGCATTGCTGTTAGATCATGCTCTTCAGAAATACCTGAATCTCACCGTGACGATGAAGTTACGAGTTTTGCTGTTGCCACAAGTGGTAGGGCTCTAGAGAATGACGTGAACAGTGAAAGTCAAGGTTATACTATGGCAACTGGTCAAGCTGATGGCTCTTTAAAACTTTGGAGAAGTAGTTTACAGGAAAGTTCAACACCTTCCCTTCCGTGGGAGCTTGTTGGCATGCTTACCATTGGCCAAAATCCTGTCAGTGCTATATCTCTGACTGATTCGGGACACAAGATAGCAGCCGTCTGTACAGAGAATCATTCAAAGGTTGTCCGCACAATTAGTATATGGGAGATTAGTCACCTTGTAGATTCAGGGGTTTTCATACTAGAGCATACGTTACATTTTGATGCAGAAGTTGTTGCTATAAGATGGTCAACTACGGTTAATGATCAACTATTGCTTGGAGTTTGCACAGAGAAGGAGATGCGGGTGTATGGTATTGCTCGGCAGCCCTGCAAAAGTACCAATTTAGTTGTCTCTGATTATTCTTCAGAGGCACAGATTTGGCAATGCTTCGCTGTTACTCGTACTTTTTCTGTTATACGTGATTTATGGTGGGGATCCAAAGCCACGAATTTCCTTGTTCATAATGATTATATTAGTCTACATGGTCAATGGCTGGCTGTTGTTGATGAGAAGCGAAGGATCAATAACTATCTACACATATTTTCAGCCAATCTTCCCAACCTAGTATATGCTACAGAAGAATGCAGAGACTCTGAATTGATATCTGATTCTGGTACCAATGATATAAAAGTAGCTGATACTGCATCTATTAGCAGAGGATGCATTCCTCAACGTTCAACTAGTAATGCAATTGATGACGGGCAAGTCAAAAATATGTCATTGATTGGGACCGCATATGGTTCAGATGTTATTAATGACATTACAAGCATGGGACATATGGTGGAGAAGGTAGGAGGTGCCTTACCACTTTATCACCCTCAAGCCCTCCTTGTAGCTATACGTTCAGGTGAAATTCTGCAAATGTTTTATGTCTCCCCCTTCTTCAGTCAATTCTGAAACTAAGCTGTTTAGCTTTTATTTAGCTTTCCTTTGTTATTTTTCCTTCGTGCAGGAGCATAACCTGTGTCATGCGGTTAATTTCACCTTAGCTAAAAGATTGTTAACTCTGATGTGTTCAGGCAATTGGAAACGAGCAAGCGCAGCTCTAAGGCATCTTGCTGATTATATCACCTCAAGTGATGCCTCCGAGAAGGGTGCTGTAAAGTCAGTTCTTTGTCCCGATCTCCCTTTGTCAAAATATTATGAAGGGTCTCTCTCTAATGGCCCAAATCGTAAGGATTTCCAATGGGGTGGGACATCTGGTTCAATGATACAGAATTCACAGTCTCAGTCAGGGTTGCAGTCATCTGGTTTATTTAATATGGATTCTTATAGTCCCAATAGTAGTTACAGTTCACCTGCAACAGACTTGGAATTTGGTGGCTTTTGCGAGCAGCTGAAGAAGTTATCAGATGATGGAAATATTTCCAGGATAGAAAAATTGCAATATTTTGCAATTGTTGACCTTCTTTGTGAAATTAGTAACCCACATTCTACTTCTGTCTATGCAAGTCTTGATGAAGCTGGGAGAAGGTACAATAATTCTTTGAATTTTCTTAATTCTTGTTTACGAAGGACCTACTAAATATAGAGTTTTCCAAGAAATATGTTCCATCAAGTATGTTTGTGTTCTCCGTTAGCCTATAAAGATTGAAAGATAACAATAATATTTAATTAGCAAGGCCAGATAGCTCCCTTATTCAAGAAAAAACCTCTAGCTTGTTTGTGGCTTTTTAAGTTACAGTATGTGCGAAATATTGATCAGAGGGTATTGTAGCACTGGGACAATTTTTTTGGCGTCAATGAATGATACTTTATGCTGATTGGTATTCATGGAATTTTGTGTTCTTTTTGCTGTGTAGATTTTGGGTCTCACTTCGTTATAAACAGCTATTCTTAGCTCGAAGTTCTGGGAAAACAGCATCTTTGGAAGAGTTGGATATTGACTCTAGTATGATAGGATGGGCTTTTCACTCAGAGTCCAAAGAAAATTTATCTGGTTCTCTTTTACCCAATGAATCATCATGGCAACAAATGCGATCACTGGGTTTTGGCTTTTGGTATTCAGATGTAGCACAACTGCGTTCACGAGTAAGTTTGAAATTTCAGACTTGGTCCAAAGTAGCTATGCAAGTATCCCTGTATTAATACACCTTCTATTTATGCTTGCTTTTCTTTCTTTAATAATTTTCTCGATACCAACAAACAGAGGGTAAAAGAAATTGATGTGCACCACTAAATTTGATGCTATTTCCTTTTTGTAGATGGAGAAACTGGCCCGACAGCAATACCTGAAGAAAAAGAATCCTAGAGATTGTGTGCTTCTCTATATAGCTTTAAATAGAGTTCAAGTTTTAGCTGGTCTTTTCAAATTAAGCAAAGATGAGAAAGATAAACCCTTGGTGGTTTTTCTTTCACGCAATTTTCAGGTATTTGGTACAAACCATATTCTTATTGGGATGATAGGTTCTTTTTCACCTTTTTTGTATGTACGACTTCTGGCATTGAGTGACATGTCTCCTAATTTGAGTGCATCTTTTTTTACAGGAGGAGAAAAATAAGGCAGCAGCCTTGAAAAATGCATATGTGCTAATGGGTAAACACCAACTGGAGCTGGCGATGGGTTTCTTTCTCCTTGGAGGTGAAGCTTCATCTGCAATAAATGTTTGTGTGAAAAATCTTCAGGACGAGCAGCTTGCGCTCGTAATTTGCCGGCTTGTTGATGGGCAAGGTGGGGCCCTGGAAAGTAATCTTATAAATAAATATATACTTCCATCTGCTGTTCAGAGAGGAGATTTTTGGCTATCAAGCCTTCTTAAGGTGATTACAATTGTTTGCAAATATTGTTATCTTGTCAAAGAACTTTCTTGCTTGGTGTTACAAATTATGACTATGAAGCTATCCCTGGTTTATGCAGTGGGAATTAGGAGAGTACCACCAGTCAATTCTTGCTATGGCTGGATGTCTAGGGAACCCTGTTACTGGGAGCTCTACCGTTTCTTCAAATCACATCTCTTTTGTGGATCCTAGTATTGGCCTATACTGCCTCATGTTGGCATCCAAAACTAGTGTGAAGAACGCACTGGGGGAAAGAAGTGCTTCAACTCTTTGTAGATGGGCAACCTTAATGGCTGCTACCGCCTTCAGCAGATGTGGGCTCCCGGTAAGTTATATAAGAAACTAGAACATGCTGTGTGCTTGCAAATGACATAGGATTTAGAGTACTTCTTCCGTAAATTACATGTTTCCACCAAAGCACCATGTTGAAAGCTAAGAAAAAAATTTATAGGGAAGGGAACAATCTTTTATAATAAGTAGTTTTAGCATCAAAATATGTTTCTTATCTGCATTTTAAAGATTTCATGGTGGAATATATCCTGTAGAATTTGATGTTTTTTATTCATTCTGAGACTGAGTTTGGTTGTCCGTGCGGTCAAATCTGAATTTATCTTCTTTTGAATATTGTTAGCTCGAGGCGTTAGAATGTCTTTCAGCATCTGCCATTGGTCATGGTGGTACCCATCATCAGACTAGCCTTCCAAGTAACGGTCAGTTGCGTACTCCGCAAGGTGTTCTTGAGCAATCTGTTCCTCATTCGTCGAATTGGGTATCAAGCGGTATTTCATCTACTCTGGACACTCATTTTAAATTGGGTTTAGCCGTCCAGTTCCTCTCAAGGCTTTTACGGGAAGCAACTGCACCGGTAATGAATTCTGAAATCGTTTCATGTGAGAAACTCTCACGATTTCAGCATAAGCTCCAAACAGCTTTGGAGCTATTTTACCAAAGATTTTCGTTGTCTTCATCTTACCTACGTGATACGGTATGTGGTTTCCACTAATACTTGCCCATCATATTAGATTTCTCAGTTAGACTAATTTGACAACGCAGAACTTTGATTGCCATGTGTATTCTAATTCTTTGTTTTCTATTGGCAGATTATTTTGTCAGCATACAACCGTGGGTTACTATCCATGGGACACAATATATTTCAGGAAAATAGTTCCTCAGGACTCTCAGACGACAAGTCTCACACAGATGAAGATCTCATCCAATATTCAAGTTTTCCGAAATTGATTCTAAAAGCGACTGAAGAGGAATCATTTGAATTAGCACGTATCATTGCTGCGTGCAGTGTCACTTGCTTACACTCAATGCCATGCTTTGAGGAAAACAAGGTGTCATCTGGACCTGAATCAAAGTGGTCCAATGCTTTGCGATTTCACTTTCAGGGAATTCTGGAATCGTTCTCTAGTTTAAGAACATCTATAAGGCTGTGCTTGGGCTCCTCTGTGGTAGACCTGGAAACAAGACTCACAGTTGTTCTTGATTTAGTCGAATATTGCTCGAGAGTCGCAATAGCTTGGGTTCTGGGAGATGTAAATTGTCTCTTTCGAATGGTTCAGCCTCTTACGATAGCATATTTTCATGGGCATATACCTTATGAGGTCGACCTGGAAAGCGTGAAGAGAGTATACCACCATGAAGCCTCTGTTAGTGTTCCAGATGCATCAGATGTAGAGGTTAATTCTAAGGTCAGCAGAGATGTTGAGAATAACGAAGTTGGCTATCCAGTGTACTCAATTCCAGAAGATGAAAGACGTCTTGTAACTCAAGCATGTTTCTGGAAGCATGTTTCAGACTTTGTGAAACATAAGCTGGTATCTGTTTCGGTCAATGTAGATGGTGGTATCCCGAATAGTGGTTCCTCTGAAAATTTTGATGCTCAGGCATCATTGGACTCCAGTGATGACATTGTAGGCGTAACAGAGAAGATAATGTCTGTTCTGGGAAAAACACTGATTAACACCCTTGATCAACTCTCTTCCTATCATGTCAAACAACTAGTATTGGTCTTGAAACAGAAAATAGAGAAGAGAATTCAGGTTCCTACCTTGTTATGGCTGCGCGAATGTGGGGGATCACAAGCAAATTTTCGTAATCGGGACATCCCAGATGCAGGTATAGAGAATGAAGACAATGGCGACCTAGCTGTTTCTGTGAGGTTCTGGAATCTTTGTGTTGATCGTCATTTACTGTACGAAGCTTTCTTGCTAGAAAATTTTGACATATCTGAGTGGTCAAAATCCAAACCATTGGAAGATTGGAGCGATATGTACAGAGAAGTTACCAGGAAGAATGGGCTCGATATGCCATGCAATCAAGATGGTCGAAGTAGTAATGAAGTGGCTTCTCTTGCAAGCCACGCTTCAAATTCTTCACAGAAAGCTGCAATAACTGCCAGTGAAAACTCTGCTTTCCAGAACCCCAAAGAAATCCATAAGAGGACCGGGGAGCTTATAGAGGTAATTCTCTTTCTTACACTGACTAACAAGTTACTGATATTGTTGAAACTTTCGTATCTTTTGTGATCGAGTATTCTTATCTTTCTAACAGGCCCTTTGTATCAATGCCATCAACCATCGGCAAGCTGCATTAGCTAGCAACCGCAAGGTCAGTTATTGTCATAGTTTGCCTTTAGCACTTGTTCTATCTCTACTTTCTTGTGAATTTCATAAGTCGTTGTAACTTGCCATATGCTACGTACCGAAACTTAGACTATGCAAAGATGAGTCTGAATCCTGGAAAACCTCCATTTATCTTTTTTCTGTATCCTGATTCCTGCATCAGTATCTCGAGATAAGGTTTCAGATGAACTGTCTATCTGTTGTTATTTAGTTGTTGCATTGTTTCTTATGTTTAGTGGTGGTATTGTGGCATCAGACATAAACACATCCCTAAATGTGCATTATGTGACATGCAGGGCATAATTTTCTTTAACCTAGAAGATGGTGGTTCCTACACAAACCAGTCAGACTATATCTGGTCAAATGCTGACTGGCCACATAACGGTTGGGCTAACTCTGAGTCAACTCCAGTTCCAACATGTGTCTCACTTGGTGTTGGTCTTGGGGACAAGAAAGGAGCACACCTTGGGTTAGGCGGGGCCACTGTTGGAGTTGTTTCTCTTTCGAAGCGTGGGAAAGATCACAGAGTTCCGGGTTACACGGGCTTAGGAGTCTCTGGTCTAGGTTGGGAAACTCAAGAAGAATTTGAACAGTTTGTTGATCCTCCTCCAACAGTTGAAACTGTTATTACGAGAGCATTCTCCAGTCACCCAACATTGCCTCTCTTCTTGGTTGGCTCGAGCAACACACACATTTACTTGTGGGAGGTATGGGCCTAAACACTTGCACCATCTGTTTTAGGAGTGAGGAGAAAATGATACGACATTTCCTATAACTTTTATGAGCGTCTATTGATTTGTGGACCCAATGTGATTCTTTCATGTACTCATTGTCTTAGGAGTGAAAAGTAATTGATATAACATTTCGTATATAACCTTGTGGGTTTTATAATGCAACCTTACATCTGGCAGTTTGGAAAAGACAGAGCCACTGCAACTTATGGTGTTCTGCCTGCTGCATATGTTTCTCCACCATATGCTTTGGCGTCAATATCAGCGGTGCAATTCGGCCCATGCGGACACCGATTTGCTAGCGCTGCACTGGATGGAACTGTATGCACTTGGCAATCAGAAGTTGGAGGAAGAAGCAATATCCATCCTGTTGAGTCATCTCTTTGCTTCAATGGCCATGCATCGTACGTTTTTTGATCTTTAACTTCTTGTTCACTAATATGCTAAAAACACAAGTTTGGAATTATTTCTCTCAATCACGAAAATTACCATTTCTTTTCTCTGTTTCATGTTCTTATGAGAACATTTGCTTCAGCTATGCCGTTTTCTGTTATTATGATTGCAGAGATGTAGAATATATTAGTTCGAGTGGCTCCATAGTTGCAGCTTCAGGATATAGCTCAAGTGGTGCAAACGTCGTTGTATGGGATACCCTAGCTCCGCCTTCAACCTCCCAGGCATCTATTAATTGTCATGAAGGTCTCTTCCAATAAAAAATTTGTAAACTGTGTTCCCCATTAGTATCATTTTCCCATAATCATAACTCGTAACAAGTTTGTTGTTTGCCTTTTGTCCCTTTCTTTCATGAAGGTGGTGCACGCTCGATCTCAGTATTCGATAATGACATCGGTAGTGGCTCAATTTCTCCTATGATTGTGACTGGTGGCAAAAACGGTGATGTTGGTTTGCACGATTTCCGGTATATTGCAACTGGAAAGATGAAGAAGCAAAGGAACCCTGACGGAAGATCTTCGACTGATGGAGATCAAAACAAGAATGGGATGCTTTGGTATATACCAAAGGCTCACTTAGGTGCACACCCTTAAACCCTATATTCACCTGATATTCTGATTACAACTGAAAGTAGTTCTCGAAATTTCATTGACATTGATTCAAATTTTAGGGAGTGTGACGAAAATATCAACAATCCCTCACACAAGTCTGTTCTTGACGGGAAGCAAAGATGGAGAAGTTAAACTGTGGGATGCGAAAGCAGCAAAGTTGATACATCATTGGCCTAAACTACACGAAAGACATACTTTTCTGCAGCCGAACTCTAGAGGCTACGGTGGAATCATCCGGGTTAGTAACCAACCACCTACAGCTTAATCCTTTCATCTTAGATTTGGTTTTTTCTAGTAAATCTGAATTTAATACTACAAATTGGTCTGAGTTTGTATCATTATTCAAGTTTGCGTTTATGTTAAAAAAATTGGTGTAGGCTGGGGTGACTGACATACAAGTTTGTCCGAATGGATTTATAACGTGTGGTGGTGATGGCACGGTGAAGTTCGTCAGCCTCAGAGATTCGTATGACGATGGTAAATAAAAGTAACATTTTCCGGGAAAGTTTTACAGTCGAGAAAACGAGTTATAGCTCTTCTTGTGATTATTTTGTGATGTAATTGTGTTTTCTATATGGTTTATTTTTTGGTATATACAAAACACGCGCATATATATATTTAAGATTATGAAGCAGTGGAATCTTGAGTTGACCTTCATCCAGATTCTTAAATTTATCTTTGACTTGACTTCAATACTTGGGAAAATATCATCTATTTTATCTTTGACTTTGTTGCATCGTATTTTGACCGGTTTGATCGGACTGATTCTAATTGAATTGGAATAAAGTGTGGTGCAATAGAACCGAACATACCTGATTTACTTTGTTTTTGTAAATATTTTTCTTGGTTAGGTTCGTATAGCTCACTACAGTTTAATAAGATGATTATGAAATCTTGGACTGCTAAGAACCTGGCCACTATCGTATTACGTAGTGGAATCTTCCTTTTTTATATTAAACTGCGCCATAATTTGTGCTGCAGACGAAATGATATGAATCATCAAATCTTTGATTAAACCTATTGGCAAGTACTATTCCTAATAATGTTAAGTTACAAGGTAAGGGTCCATTTCACTAAATATTATTCTAACGACGTTAGTTGTACATATAGTAGTAGTATATGGCCTTAATTATGACTGAATATGTTAGTGCTGACATATATAAAGCATATTTATCATTAGAATAAAATGGGGTCAGTTTCGACTAACTTGTAGGTTATACATAGATGATCAGTATAATATACTCCAAACCAACATCTCTGATAGAGCATCTTATTAGTATACAACATTTAATCTGTGTGTGGACATTGGTGAATCGAGATAATCAGGACATTGGTACAAATTCTAGGAGCTAAAATTACTAAAAGTAGGAGATATATAAGAAAAAAAATAGATATCAAAATCTTCTTTCCTTGAGAGTATTTTTTTGGTACATAAAGCATCGCATAAATTTGTTTTTAAAATCTAAACTACGAATCACTTACTAAAATTGTCTCATCAGGTATCATCTTAATAGGTGAATAGTGGAGAGAGACGGACAATGAACCATAATGACGACTTATGATTTGAAGAGACATTAATATGCTTTCACCTAACGCTCAATTCCTAGGCGATGTCACTATGGTACTATTTACATCCTCTCTACCTAATTTTCAAATCTATATATTATTAAACCAAATTGACATGTAGAAAAAATAAAAATAAAAACTTGAATTTATGATCATCATCAAGCTTATTGATTGCAACTGAGACTACCTTGGAATTGAAACGTAAAAAGTAATCAATGTTATAGAAAACCTGAATGACACTTGGGTTAAAAAGATGATCGATAAGGTGAAAAAAGAAATACAAATTCATAAAATTAATTTATTTGACGTAATCTATTTTAGCGCGTCGCGCGTACAGTAAAAGTTAGGAGTTCCCTCCCCAAAAACAAAAAAAAAAATGGTCTTATCCGTACAAAATAGATCTTCCCGTTCCAGGCCACGTGTAATTAATATCTAATCGAACGGCTGTCCCGTGAAATCTATGGGTAAATCTGTGGACTCAAATAACAATTATGGGTCCTCCCAAATACGGTGTCGTTTGACGGAAGATTGCGTGCTGAATGACACACAGGAGGAGAGATGAAAGAAAGAAAACAAATAGTAAACTGCAAAAAAAAAGATTCAAAAGCTCTTTATATCTTTTTTTTTGCAGTTTACTATTTGTTTTCTTTCAGTTGCAAAGTATGATGATTTGGTTGGTAAGTTAATTTTGCTTAATTTGACAAACAAGAATCTGGCTCTGATTTGTGTTTGCTTGTAAAAATAATTAGGAACTAATTCTTCATTTTACCGTAAAGCAAAACATCAGATTCTATTATTATTGGGGGCAAATGAAAAGGGAAAGCTTTTTTTGGTTGATGGATCGATCTTGTCGGCTATCAGAAAGAAAGATTCTTCCTTTAAAACAAACTGATTCTCATTTGTCTATCCTATTATTAGAAATCAAAACGGTTCATATGATATTTGCTATATCTGCCATGATTTTCTCTGAATCACATTGATCTTGAATTGAATTTGTTTCTCAATCAATCTCTTTTGTCAGAGAGTTATGGTGAAATAATGGCAGCAGCTGAAGCTAGAGCAGTTTGGCAAAGAACTGTTAACCGTTGCTTTGTCCAAGAAGACGCTAAACGAGCTCCCAAGTTTACTTATTGCCAATCATCTTCTTCCTCAACTCCCTCATCAACTAAGCAAGTCGAAGACTCTGGTTCTTCTTCTTCTCGACCTTCTTCTTCTCTTGAACCACAACATAATCAATCATCTTGTGCAGCTTTCATGCCTCTTCATCGAACCCCCAATTTCCCTGATCTCTTACCTCACAACACCGGACTGTGGAGTCCTCACCATCCCTCCTTTCAGATGGTGAATAAGAAGCCATTAGAGGTTAATAACAACAATGAAGTCCTAACTGAGAAGAAGCCTGAATTGGGAGCTGGAGAGAAGAAACAAGTAAAGACTTATAATTCCGAAAGCTTTCAAGAGTTTATAGAGTTGATGGAAACAAGAGAAAGTTATGGTGGCTATGATGAGTCAACTGAGAAGAAGCTAAATGAGCCAGCTTTTGATCCGAGCTCACCATGGAATCCTCTCTCAAACGAGAAAGCTGAACCGTGGTGGCGAACTACTGATAAAGATGAATTAGCTTCCTTGGTTGCACAAAGATCACTAGACTACGTTGAGAATTGTGATCTTCCAACACCACAGAAGATGAAACGCTCTTATTACGGTAGTCCACGTGATGGATTCAGAGATTACTCTGTCTCTAACCAACAAACCATCAACGAGCATGGACCAAGCAGAGGGAACAGCTGCAAGAACAGAACCGATGTTTCGTCTGAGTCTGATTTAAGCAAATCAGAGCTACTAGAAGCGCTGAGGCATTCTCAAACACGAGCTAGGGAGGCAGAGAACATGGCTAAAGAAGCTTGTGCGGAGAAAGAGCACTTGGTGAAGCTCTTGTTCAAGCAAGCATCAGAGCTTTCCGGGTATAAGCAATGGTTACAACTGCTTCAGCTTGAAGCACTTTACCTCCAAATAAAGAACAAGAAGATTGAGAATAACAACAACAACAGCAAGAAGAGCAACGAGCCAACGGTTTCCATCCCATGGAGCAATTGCAAAGCAAGAAAAGGTGGGAGGAAGAGAAGAAACAAAAGTGGTAAAACGAATGGAGCTAAGTATGCGGTTAGTTTAGCTTTGGGGATGAGTCTTGTTGGTGCTGGTTTGTTACTTGGATGGACTGTTGGATGGATGCAGATGCTATCGTTCTAATCAAAAGATAAAGAAAAGAGACAGAGAGACCTCGAAAGGTTTTATTGAAAAGAAAAAAGAAAAAATCATCTTTTCCCACAGTGAATAGCTTTGATGGTCTTGAATTAGAGTTTTTAAGGTTTGCTTCGAATGTATGCTTTTGGATTTGGTTAATGAGAATGTAAATTGTTGTAAGAATTTTGTTAATATTGTGCTTCTTTTTCCTCTAATTTTTTTTCTTGAAAATCAGATGAAATTATGTTTCATGTAATGTAAGCAAGTATGTATCATTCATGTAAAAATCTGCATATATTACTTTTTCTTAGCTATTTATGATCTCTCTTTCATGTATAGATCGGATCTATTGAAATTTGATCTTTTGGGATCTATTGAAATTTGAAAGACTTGGTATTTGAGGTCGGATCGTGTGTGAATCATTTTTTCACTCTATGGGATTTTTACTACTGGGTAAATAAAACAGAAAGAGAAAGGTAAAATGTAATTTTCACTCTACTTTAGTTTTCGTTTAAATTACGTGGCAGTTAAAATATGGGCTGAATTAGAACGTTCAGGCCCAGTGACCTGACCCGACCCGACCCGAGTAGAATCCATAATTGAATCCCCAGGTGAGAAAATGGTTACTCTGGAACTATCATTAATCGAATCAAGAGACATCGACGACGACGACGAGCTTCGGTCGTAATCCAAAAAAGAGGAAGAGACTGAGATCAAAAGAACGAAAAAAATGCCGGTAATGGAGAAATTGAGGATGTTCGTAGCGCAGGAGCCAGTCGTGGCTGCTTCTTGCTTAATCGGCGGTATTGGTATGAAACCTAGAATTCAAATCTCTTTCTTTCTAAATCCCCCTTTGCTGCTTACACACGCAGATCGCTAAATCGATGCATTCTCTTTCTTATTTACGATTTGCTTCACATAGATTCTGGAATCTATATATCTATGGTTTGTCAAAGAGAGTTTGTTTTAGATTGTGATCTAATTCTAGTTTTTGATTACTCCAATAGATGCAACTGTGTTCTCTTTTTCTCCATTATCGTTGATGTAAATCACTGATTTAGTAGCAAAAGGTTAAGTCTTTATACATTATTTTGATGATGGGTTTGTTGTTTTCAATTTTCGTAGGACTATTTTTGCCTGCTGTTGTGAGGCCTATACTAGACTCACTCGAGGCATCCAAACAAGTTAAAGCTCCCCCACTTACCGATGTAAGCTTTAGTACTAATGTCTCTCTCTCTCTGTTGCAATTTGGTTTTTTGTTACTTGGACTAGATTTAATCTGTAATGTATGTTTCTGGTTCGGAATCTCCATAGTTTTTGTCGTCCATATTGTTTCTGTATGTTTGGATGTGGCCAAGTTCTGTCTTTTTGGAATGTGATTTAAGCTTATACATCATCTCATTGTTTTTGTTCCTCCTCACCTTGCTTCATATTCTTGTTATTTGAAAGTTCCAATCTTTGATTCATGTATGACTTTGAGAGTGTCATGATCATGTTTTCTTTCAAGTGAAACACCGGATTGGAGATAAAATAGACTAGTTAGTTTAACCCCATTGCTTAATGATTCAACACTTTTGATGTATAGCTTATTTAGGCAAACAAATGCTTCAAGTATTAACTCAGATCTAATTTGCTTTTGCAGGTTATTGCTGGTGTCACAGGGAAGAAACAGAGTTAAAATCCAAGCAATGATTTTTCCTCTGTTTTCTTACATTTCAGATTTTATCCATGTTTCCCTTTTTTGTCTTTTAACTCTTTTGTTCGCAAAATGAAATAAGGCAGACTCATGTTTTTTTGTTCTGAAACTTATCTAAAGGCATGTGTATGTGTGTACACTCACTCTTGTTCATCACTTGATCGATCAGATGTATTCATTTCTTAATGACAAATGAAGAAAAGCTTTAAACTTTTTTTCTTGCCATTACTCATGAGTCTTAACATTATGGAGTATATATACACATCACACAGATATTAGTTTCTCATTATAATAAATCTTACATACACGCTTATTAGCTCTTTTACATCATCTTTGATCCTTCAACAGATAAATAGAAAGATGGTAAGATGTGTCTTGTTATGCAATTTGACAACAGGCTCAAACACTTTCACTTCTAAGCTTCTTGTTCTTCCATGGCATTGCTAGCTTCAGTCCCTTGCATAAACTTCCCTACATTTCCCCAACCAAACCCATTTGAGTAAAAAAGACAAGACCAAGTCACGAAGAATGAGCTGAGAAACACAAATACTTTACCCAAAAGTGAGATCCTTTAACAGAGCCACCACCATGGTAACTCCCTGATCTGTTAAACTTCATGATCTTCATGTTGTTCTCGTTGATGATCTCTCCTGCTCTCTGACTCTCCGACAAAAAGACATAATTATCCCTGACAACAACACCCCCTCTCCCTTTCCTCCGCAAGAACCGGAAGGGACCATGTTTCCTCTCGGGCAAGGGCATGTGCGTAAACTCACCAGGAAGGAGCAAACGAGGAGGCAAATCAAGACACTTGGGGTAAGAAAGAGGACGGAGAGGGTTCTTGGGCTTGCCTGGTTGGTCTTCCCAGCAAAACGGAACAGAGGCAAGAGTGTGAATCGGAGAAGCAAACACACGTGGACTTGCAGGCGATGAAGTGTACAACAATGATCTCGACTTTGCAGCTAACACAAGTGCCAGCTTCGCCTTCTCTTCTTCCTTTGCTTCTCTCATTTCTCTGTTTTCTCTTCTATGTGTCTTTACTTACTTGTTCTTCAGCTTAGAGTCTTTTAGGCTGTTTCTTTTTTAGGTAGTGGAAAGTGAAGAAAAGATTAGATAATGCATTAAATATGTCGCAAATCATTTGTGATCATTGATGATCCAACGGTGGATTTTTTACTATTGACTACTACTAACATAGACAACCTTTCATATAAGTCAATACTCTTTTGTTGGAGGAAATTGACAGACCACGTCACCACCAAATCCCTCTCTCACCAACTAAACTGTTATTATTTGTTTTCTTTTACTATTCAAAGAATAGATTGTCACTAAAGTTGTAACAGTGTCATTCTCTTATGAATTTTTTACAATATTTTGTTGTTCTACTTCTAAGTTCTAAACTAAACTAAGTGCACCAGCACCACTATTCAATACTTTTACCCAACTGCTCAAAATTTATCTATGATTCTCTTTTCTAGAGGTGTAATGTAACAGTACGAGAGTACAATAAGCAGCAACACTCGAAATACCAACGCGCACTTGAACCATCTCTTTCTCTTGAGACTGTTCTTTTAACCATCTCTTCTTCTCTTTCTTTCTTTTGAAGTCATTTAAAATTTAATCATTTTTGTACTCATGCAATTTATCACAAACTGCTTGAGCGCTTGTGATATACTTACTCTACATTCAAGAAAATTTTTGTATACAATTAAGGAACTATGTAGCTGACGTGAAAATAATTTGCCGACAAATGACTTTATTATGATTTACGAGTTAAAAAAGAAAGCCCAAAGTGGACCCATTACAAAAATGTGGTTCATGAGTAGAGAGTTAAAACACATTTCCCACCGACACCGAGAGCTCATGAGTCATGATCTCTCTCAAGCTTATTGTGTTCTCTTGCATGTCTAAAAGAGTATATAGTGATATGATTAACTTAAGTTATGAAAGAATTATTAAAATACGATGAATGTGGTCTTAGGTGAGTCGTTGTGTGTGGGTCTTTTCTTACGCGGAACACAAGATTAAGAGAGCAGGTTCTTTATTTCTTTTCTTTTCTTTTAATTGTTTGTTTTAGGAGCAGGTTATTTGAATTTTGTCTTCTTCGAGTATATATAATTATTATTTAATAAAAAAATAGATTATCATACTGCATTACTATTTAGGGAAAAAAAGCTTAAAAATACCTCATCTATTTTTTGTTTGGACAAATAATACCTGGTCTTTTTTCGTTGGAAAAATAATACCTCGTTTAATTAATTAAAGTAGATTAATATTTCAGTTTTTAAATATTGTAAGTTTTATACCTAGCACGATTATCGTTAATTTCAAATTACTATTTTGCCCTTAAAATAAAAAATTTTATTTATCTTATATTAAACAAAATAATTAAAAAATATTAATAAAAATTTTGAAGCCAAGAACTTCGTCTTCTTCGTCTTGGCTTCTCTAAGAGACTAAAACCCTATGATTCCAGTTCAATTTCTTTAACCAAAACCAAAAATCCTAACTAAATTTTATAAAAATTCTCCTTGGTTTTGTTCTCTCTTTCAATTTAAAGAAGAAAGAAAACATGAACAAAAAAATCTGAAACTAGAATTTAAAGATTTAACAATTTTTTACAAAACAAAAGATAATTATATATGACTATAGTATGTAGCGATTTGCCCAATTTGAGTTCGGTTTTGTTGTATGGGTATTCCCAACTTCCTCAGAGCTTAAATCTTTGTTACTGTTATTGTCTGTGGTTATTAATGAAAACAAATCATATAAACAAATTTCTGGGGTTTTGTTTAGACAAGACACAAGAGTGGGATTTGTTGTTTGACTTGTTTCTCTGAACTATTACGAAGAAGGGCTTTGCTAATTTCTTTGAAAGGTATAGATCCACCAGAATCTTCTCTTTCAGAAACCTTGATCCCTTCAGTTGCAGATTCAGAACCGAGATTAACAACTCTCCCAAGAGACTGAAAAGATCCATTATAAGCCACATAGTCCAAAATTGGTTTTGTCAAACCATGTTGCTTCCGACTACAGTTGGAGAAGCCGAACAGAAATCAGGATGCTTTGCCAGAACCATAACACTACCAGCTGCAACAGACGGCGGAGAAGACAGAGCCACGAAATCAGGAGCATTAATATCTCCAGTTGGATTTTTTTATCTTTTTCCTTTTTAAAAAACAATTCTATTGTTTGTTTAATTTAAAATAAATAAAAATTTCTTATTTTAAGGACAAAATAGTAATTTGAAATTAATGATACACGTGCTAGTTATAAAACTTACAACATTTAAAAACTGAGATATTAATCAGTTTTAATTAATTAAACGAGGTATTATTTTTCCAACAAAAAAAGACCAGGTATTATTTGTCCAAATAAAAAATAGATGAGGTATTTTTAAGCTTTTTTCCCTTACTATTTACTCAAAAATTGCAAACACGTATATTCTATACTGGATTGACACCCTTTTTTTTGGTAGGTTTTTTTTTGGTTTAATTAGTCAACTGATTATAAATTAGAAGCTACAATTGTGAAATGTAAAAAGATTGAGGACATGGAAAATATATATAATCTTATGGGCTCAAAAAATTGGGCCTACTACCACGTTATTTAATTTTATTAGGCCTACACAGAATTTTTTACCCACTTAATTAATTTTTATTGCTATGGAAATAGGTTGATTAAAAAAAATTAGCCATCTTAATTAATTTTGGTCCGTTCAAATTACTGATGAATTTAGTCCGTTCAAATTACTGATGAATTTAGTCTGTTCAAGTTACTGATGAATTTGGTAAAACATTGTCCATAAATTTATATTAAAATTTGATTTTTGCTTTTCCAATATATAATATTCATCAGTTTTGGGAGATATATATACATTTTATTGCTAAGGAAATAAGTTGATTAAGAAAAATTAGCCATGTTAATTAATTTTGATCCGTTCAAGTTTCTGATGAATTTAGTCCGTTCAAATTACTGATGAATTTGGTCCGTTTACGTCATATTCTTATATTATAGTATTGCCTTAATTAGGTGAAGCAGAGAATGCACATTGCCCATAGGAAGATTGTTAAATTTTGGAAAATGACATACATATATGAATAAAAGTTAAGTGGGAAAATATAATTAATTGGGTAATTGCTCAAAATAAAAATAATAATAAAAATTAGCCATGTCAATTAATTTTGGTCCGTTCAAGTTACTGATGAATTTGGTAAAACATTGTCCATAAATTTATATTAAAAATTGATTTTTGCTTTCCCCAATATATAATATTCATCAGTTTTGGGAAATATATATACATTTTATTGCTAAGGAAATAAGTTGATCAAGAAAAATTAGCCATGTTAATTAATTTTGGTCCGTTCAAGTTACTGATGAATTTGGTCCGTTCAAGTTACTGATGAATTTGGTCCGCTCATGTCATATTCTTATATTCTAGTATTGCCTTAATTAGGTGAAACAGATAATGCACATGACCCATGGGAAGATTGTTAAATTTTGGAAAATGGCATACATATATGACTAAAAGTTAAGTAGGAAAATATCAAAATATAATTAATTGGATAACTGCTCGAAAATAATAATAATAATGCAATATTTTTTCTTCATAACTATTGGGCTATATAAACATGGCATGATACATTGATAAAGCTCACAAAATTAAAGGCAAACATCATCAAGGATAAGTAAGTAGCTAGAGAAATGTCACGGAGACGAGTTTGTGAGACGCAGTATAAGCTTTCCGTCCCGCAAGAACGATTCTGGGACCGTTTTGTCCGCAATTGGACTGTCATTTGTAATAAAAAACTTAAAGGTATATATTATATAACTCTCATACTCTTATAACTAGGTGCCGGCCCACGCGATGCGTGGGTTGCGGTGAAGTGTAATTTGCTCTGATTATGTAATATTTGGTTTTGAGATAAGGGAATGATGGAGCGGAGTATGAAGGTTTAATTTAAGTAATATAATTTCATATGTATATATATTTTATAAATGTGACTCTAAGTTTAGCTTAGTACACTATTATATAATATTGAAATGTTACACTTTGTTTTTGGTAAAACATAATTATGTGGGAGGAATTAATGTTGATTAATTGGATTGGAGTTATGTTTGTGTTAAATGTGTTTATAATGCTTCTTAAAGTGAGCTAATTATTATTTAATTATTATATTTGTTTTGTGTTTTTAGATGGGTATTTCAAGAGTTGTCTTCTAATTTTGAACTGTCATATTGTTTTGTTTTATTATTAGGTCAACACATAGATATAATATTTCAAATACAAAATTTTTCTTTTCATGTGTATTTCTAATTTTTGTTCCTTATATTATTTTCTGTACTTCAGTTTGATGGTTTTTCATAGTAATTAGTAAACTCACCTTGATGTAAATATTTTATTTCTATAATTATTTTTTTTTTATTAATCATCTGCTTTGTTTAAAATATTAAATAAGTATGTTTTCGTTCCTACAAATAGGGCAACATATATTATAGTTTAACCATGAAGTTAAGCAAAGGAAATGAAACTTGTGATTGCAAGGCAAAATATTGATATTTCTTTCGCCTCTTAGGTTGTCTAGGCATATTATGCAGTCGTCGGTCTCATCAGTGGATGCTTGTGTTTGTGTCCTTGCTAAGTCATCCACCACTACTTCGTAATCCATTCTTGTGAAGGCATTTGTATTGCAATCTTCAATCCGCAGGATGACTTCAAAGGGTGGTGATGTTGTTTCCTCTGATAGGAATACTCTTTCGACGAAATTGAGTGTTTGGTTGGTGAGTGTATTTGCGGCCGCTTCGTTTATGTCGTGAAATGTGAGAAAATACTTAAGCAAGTCTTTGAGTCGGGAATTGGAGTGGGCGTAGATTTCACGGGTGAAAAAAGGGAATGAGTAGTTGATATTGAACTGGTTTTGTAGGGGTCTGTTTATTTTGAGGCGGAGATTATTGATGGTACTTTCTATTGGGCGAAAGTGGTTTGAGAATGTGATATTTGCCATTGGATTCATTGTGGGGTTTTGTTGTTTTCCTACTTCCATGGTCTATTTCTTTATATATATAATGTTCTCGGAGAGTACTTTTTATATTTTGCATTAATGGGTTTTTATTTTGAAATTTGTCATTTAGTAATAAGTATACGTTTTTTTGGCAGCGTTTTTTCCGTTTTGGTCATGTATAGATATTATTGTCGTATTTGAATTTGAGTTAAATTTGTATTTTAATGCTGCCTGGTTTATGGAGGAAACGTACGGTGTTTTTGTTTCGTATTTCCCTGTGTGTGGGCCTCAATTAGGCCTTCGTTTATATTTTTGTATAGGCCACTTTTGTGTTTGTTCATTTCACTTCGGCATTTCTGTGTTTGGTCATTAACAAATTTTCGGGCTCTGTTGAAATAAGGTTGAATTTTTTTTTGCCCGGGCCCTATCCTGTGTCGTTTTAATATAGTTTCAAACAATAGGTACAATACAGAATAACTTGAGGAAATGTTGAAGTGTTTATTTTATTGTAATCTGCGTATTTTGGTTCCTCTGAAAATTACAGTGAAAGTAAACGCGGTTTCAGTCCTATTCTGGAGACTTTGCAATTCCATGCCCTGTTTGCAGTTGTGATTTTCTTTTGTGGTCTGAAATGGGGTTGTGTTTCTTTTTTGGTTGACCTGTTTCCCCCAAAACAACTTGATTTTTAATTGGATCAGTAACATATAATAAAGAGTATGAGAAAGTGTTGTTCCTTATTGAGTTTTTGGAAAGTTAAAAGAGAGGGATACAGCCTATTTCTTATTACGTACTTTTCCCTTTTGGTAGTGGCGAGGTCTTGTTTCGCATATGTGGCTAAATGTCTTCATGTCCTGCAATTTAAAATATATAAGTTTTGTATAAGATGATATTTGTTCTCTCGGTAATATTGAAAAGAAGGCTTACTGTTTGTCCATGGTAGACCGTTGAAAATTTCTTTGTAGACTACATTACTGACTGTTGGTTGGTCATGAAGAGGCTTCATGTTGATGACTTTTAGCCCTTGGGCAGAGGTTACTCGTGAGAAGGCGACATACAGTTGCCCATGGCTGAAGACTGGTTTCGGAAGATACAAAGCCACCTTTTTAAGGCTTTGACCTTGACTCTTGTTAATTGTCATGGCGTAGCATAAACGTATTGGGAATTGTCTTCTCCTTAGGGTGAATGGATAAATTGTGTCGGTGGGTGACAATATAATCCTTGGAATTATGACAGTCTTCCCAACATGAGTTCCGGTGAGTAGTTCTGGTTCAATGACGCGTTCTCCTAGCCTGGTGACAACCATTCTTGTTCCATTGCAGAGGCCTTCTTTTTGGTTCAGGTTCCTCAGTAGCATTACTGGTGCACCAACTTTTAAAGATAAGACATGATTCGGAATACCAGAGAACTTAAGTGAATTTAGATACTCTGGAGGGTATATCCCATTCTCGTCCTCCATGTTGCTATCACCAATCGCAACAGAATCTGAGCTATAGTACTCTTTGACTTCACCTGGTATTCGGTCTAGCAAAAATTGATTTACCTCGTCTACGGCGTCATTTTTGGGAGTGAGAATTGCTCTTTCAGTTAAGTATTCTTGTTTGGTGTATGATGTTTGGAGATCCTCATAGCATTCAGCGACGATCGCAGCGATCGGATGTTCCGTATTGCGGAGTAACAACCTCGCGTCCATTAATATTTCTTGGCTTGTGAGGATTTTGTTTTCACTTGTCTTGACTTCTTTCGCCACCCCGTCTCCCACATCCAGCAACCATTTTGCGAATTGTTTCTCGTATGGGTTCAGCCGCATATTCTGCTTTAACTCATATAGATGACACGAACTCCAAAGATAAGACCGATTAATTGCAGCCATGATGGTGTCTTGTCTACTCCCTTGTGGTATTACTGGTAAAATCTACCTGAAATCACCACCTAGAACAACTGTTTTCCCTCCGAAGGGTTTCTCACTTGACATCAGGTCCCGCATGGTTCGATCTAGGGCCTCAAATGCATGACGATGTGTCATTGGGGCTTCATCCCAGATGATTAATTCAGTTTGGTTGATGAGTTCCGCCACAAATGTCCCTTTGTTTATGTTACACATAGTGTCGTCTAGTGCATTGAGAGGTATTTTGAAGCGTGAGTGAGCAGTTCTCCCCCCCCGGTAGAAGTAATGCTGCTATGCCAGATGACGCGACGGGTAGCACTATTTTTTTCTCAGACCGTAATCTTGAAATGAGTGTTTTGTAGAGAAATGTTTTTCCTGTACCTTCTGGGCCGTAAACAAAGATTAATTTCCCTTTCTTCTCGAGAACAGACTCTATCACTGCATCATACACCTCCCTCTGCTCTTTGTTCAGTGTGGCAAAGAGACTTTTATGGTCAGCTAGCTCTTTGGGAACATTATACCGTTTTTCCTCCTGTAGCAGGCTATTTCTCAAAGCTTTTAGTAACTCTTTATCTGGAGTTGGCATGTCAGAGTAATCAGCAAGTGATTTATCACTTTGCAAGAGCAGCTTCTCGATTTCCAAAAGAGTATATTGTTCTAGCTCTGCATCACCCACCTGATAGTTTGGGAAATCAAATTTTCTCCTCAAGTTGTGAAGGATATCATCTGATAAATCATGCCAACAACGTTTCCAAAGTTCTGATGGAGAGCCGACCTCACAATAGATTAAGAGTGTGACAAACAGTCTCCTCAGCTGAGGAGCGGTTGCCCAGTGAGAGGCTTCAGCCATGGCATCGCGCCATTCTAAGTCTGAATCTAATAAACCCGCTGCATAGCATGCATCTCTGTAAGTCTTGTGAATAAAACCATTGACTGTTCGGATGTCTTCATAACATGTTGGGCCTCTAACATAGTTTAGGCGAATTCGAAGGTAGTAAAGATCTCCAGAGCTTGGGTGGATGTTGTAAATCCTGCCTATACTATCCCTTTGTTTGCGTTTCGTCCATATTTTGAGGGATGTATTCCACACATAATACTTTGGGAACTCGATGTATGTAAGTTCTCGTGCTTCGCTGTCTGTCTTGTTGGTTTCCATCCATTCTGTGAACATAGTGCTCTCAATCAATGGCCTATCCATACCACTTTCTATATCGCCAGTTTCACTGAACATAACACTCTGTTTTCCTTCCAAATGTAATCTTAGGCGTTGGACAGAAGGTTTTCTGTAGTGTATGTCGTTTCCGAATATTCTCCACATAGTTTCACAGGCTGATAAATAGCGGCATTCTAGATAGTTATGTATCTCATCATATTTTTTCGATACTGTAGTTCCCTCGTTGTTGCTTGTTTCGCCATTCCTCTCCAGGTAAATTGTTGCTTTATCCACCCCTTTAGTTATGTACTTGAAAAGATATTTCACTGCTTTGGATTTAGCACAGACTTCCACGTTGATATGTGCTTTATATTTCTTCAGAATTGCCATGTTGTGGGGAACAACATAACGATTGTCAAGCAAGGTGCTACCCTTCATAACTGTCTTAGTTGCATCTTCTCGTCGTCTGTAAACAACATAGCCTGAGTCATTCACTGATATAGAGGGGGTGTAGGATCTTGGATATTTTTTGGTGCACACTCCATTCTCCATACATGGTGATGCTGGGCGGTCATTTCCACATGGACCATGCATCATGTGTTGTTCGACCAAGCAATAGCCTTCAGGATCTTCCTCTTTGTCTGGTATTTCTGCTGAAATCATGTTGTCCACTTCATCCGGTGTTAGACTTTTATATTCGCCCCCAAGCCATAGGAGAATGTGAGCATGAGGCAATCCTCGTTTTTGGAACTCAATAGTGTAGACAACTGAAATCGAAGATGGAGTTTGTGTTAGTTTTGTTTTTCAAGTGGTACAAAATGAAAGATGTTAATTGTTATTGGAATATATACCTGCTGTCGGAGGGCTCAGTAAGTGTCCTTTATCAATATCGCTTAACAATTGCCCCAGTTTCAGTTTGAAGATTCTGCATTCTGCATCTGGCCTATCATTTGGTGTGTTGTTTCCGGACAACTCTAGAAATTCTGTAATCTCATCCCAATTAGGATTACATGTCATGGTGATGAAGAGATGTGGATTACCATAGGTTCTACAAATAGCCATTGCATCGTGATAATTTTCAGCCATATATCTTGGACCCCCTGTGAATGATGATGGGAGAATTACACGTTTACCTAGCTGCTTTGGATCTGTATCACCTTTGTCCACAGCATCACGTATGTTGTTGTAAATGTCAGCTCGTAATTTCTTCTGGTTGTTCCTTAGGAAGCTTAGGCGTTCTTGCTCAATTGCTGTATAAGCGTCGACTGCATACTGATGAAATAATCTCCCATTCTTGGTTAAAGTCATTCCTTCTGTAGGCCTTGTTTGGAACTGATATGCATAAAATTCCCGTAAACTAACAAATGACCTTTTAAGAAACTTCCCGTTGACATCCAAGTTCGGTATTTGATCATGATAACCAATCTCTCCATATAGAAACAACAACGGGTATTGCAAACTCATAAGTCGAGGATGCTTCTCATTGATTATCTGCAAACCATCTGAGTGTGGGTAAACTACAATATCTCGCTCGCATGTGGTAGCTGATAAATTACCGACAATGAGGCCGGCTATTTCTTCAGTAGTTGGTAACTGATATTGTCTGCCGTAGCGGCGTTGCCCAACCATTCGTATTGAAAATTCTGGGACACCACCATCATGTATGTCGCGAATTTTACGGAATGATTTAGCCAGGTGGTTATGTGTATCAACCATTTCGATCAGAGAAGCCATGATAAGGGGATCCAAGTCTTCAGAATTGGGTTTTCTGGTCATAGTATTTAAGCGGTTTTGTACCTCATTGGCTGTGTCGAAAATATATAGCTGCAAATAACGTGGGGGATCCCCTTCCTTTGGAAGCAGTGATCCGATTTTGTGGTAGTTGCCGCCATGTATCCGAAATGAGAAAGGGCCAGAGGTATTTGAAATCGAATTATCCACTTTCCCACCCATAGATGTGAAGGCCAACATTGAATTGTATACTCTTATGTTTCTTCTAAAGTGGTCTGAAGTTGATATCAAGTGCTCAATCAAGGGGGGTGGAGCCGCTATTGGGGGGAGTTTAACACGGCCACGCTGACAGCAAATAGTGTAGAACAAAGTTCCCGAATATCCATCTTTCTCCGTACTTTCTCCACGCCATACAATTGCTTGACATTTTGGACACTGGAGTAGATCGAAAGGATTTTCGGCTGTTGCAGGGTAACAAACTGGGTGAGATTGAGGATCTATTATATTTACATATATAGCGGATTGTCAAAAACAGTGCAGATGTGCAATTAGTTACCAAGTTGTTAATTTATCCTTGTTAGTAAAACAGTTGTCCAAAATCAGATTAAACGAAGTTGTGAAATCGATTAAAAATTGTGAAACAATATTGTGAGACTAAGTTGTGAAAACTCTGGTGACTTCTGTGGAAGACAAACGAAGTGAAACCGCGTTTTCTAAAGGGGTGAAAGATAAACTTTGCTTGGGGATAGTAGGGTTTTATGGGCCTTATTTTGAGTTTGGGCCTAATGTTTTTAAAAATAGTCGGAAGTTTAAAGAGAATGAGTATTTATAATTTGGGGCATACTAACCTTTTTTACTTTTACGTGTTTTTGACGGAGTTTTCGTTTTCGCAGGGGTTCCTCCTGTTGCCTTGCCTGTACGGTGAATTTTTGTTTGGCATTGTAGTAGTCGTTATTTATTAGAAATAGTTTAAGGGAACAAAGATGTATGTGAACTTATAATAGTATACACAATTACTTGGTCTGGGTAACGGTTGAACGTGGCTTGTGGTGCTACTGGAAGGTACATCTGCATGTTATTGTATTTTACTTTAGTAAGAATTGGATCAGCAACGGGAGATTACACCATGTAAGAAACGCTAAACACTACAATGCAATATGTTAATACCTAGTGTGTTAATCTGGGAGACATTGCTGGTTGTACTATGTGCTGATGGGAATAGGAGTTGACGGCGAGTATTTAGACGTGGGTGCTGGTCTCGTATAGAGTTATCAAGGCGCTGTTTTTTCTACCATCTTGATAATTGATAACAGAGATCACCAAACTGAAGACAACTTACATCCACCTCTTTGGCGGATGTCTTCTTAGAGTATATATAATTATTATTTAATAAAAAAGGATTATCATTCATATCTTATTATATAAAGTTGGGTTTTGAAAGTTAGCCATTAACAAGATTTTGACATGTGTCAAGTTATCAATCTCAGATTTTGACATATGTAAAAATTAATATTTAATAGGAGGAATTTGATTACAACAAAAATAAAATATTTTATTTTTAAAAATATTAATAATGTAAAAAGATAATTATCAAAAATTACAGAATTTATTTAAAAAATACAAAGTTTTTTTAAATAATTATAAGGAGATTATATATATATACATATATATATATATATTTCATAAAATATGATATACTAATATTATTTACTTATTTTTAATTTAAAGTTATTAATTCTACAGAAAATATAGAAAGGATTAAAGAAAATATACAATTAATTATTAATTCTAAATTTTTATAAATACTCACTTCTATATAAACATAGATCATCTCATATTTAAATAATTTATTCAAAAAAACTGTTTTCAACTTTGTTTAATTGGAAAATTTAAAATATTATTTACTTATTTTTAATTTAAAATTATTAATTCTACAAAAAATAGAAAAAGGGATTAAGGAGGAAAATATACAGTTAATTATTAATTCTAAATTTTTGTAAATACTCACTTCTATATAAACATAGGTCGTCTCATATTTAAAAAAATTATTCAAAAACACTGTTTTCAACTTGTTTAATTGGAAATTTTTTTTATGGAAAGGTAAATTTTTCTTATTTTCTAAAACCAAAATTTTCTCCTACTTTCTCCTTTTTCAGTTGGGAATAGCTGAATACTGAATAGGTAAGATTAATATGTTGACAAAAAAAAAAGATTAATATATGCGTCTTCTTTTTCTAATACTGTATTTTAAAATTTATTGTAGTATTTTTATATTGTTTTATTTAATTTATATTTTCATCTTTGAATTATTTGGGATTCATATATTACCGTGCTTATAATTTTCTATTGTTTCTTTAGTTATGTCAAATTAATTTTCTTCTAAATTCTAACCTTGATTGGTTGGTCATTAACCCTTTTTTTCATAACATAGATTTGGTGACGTTACAAAAAGATTGTTACTTTCATTGGTTGTCAGGACAAGCCATTTTGAGATAACAAAAAGACGTGAACATGTTCTCTCCACACAGGAGGAGGACAGAGCCGAGGTTCTCTCTATGGTGGAGAAGGTTGGATACAAGGTTATCTCCCCAAGGCAGAAAGGTGGAAGAGGTTGGACGCAAGATTATCTTCCCAAGAGAGGAAGGCGGAGCCAAGGTTCCCTCCATGGTGGAGGAGATTGGACGCAAAGTTCTCTCCATAAGGGATGAGGATGGAGCCGAGGTTTTCTCCATGGTGGTCATACATTATTGTGAAGATAAATCATTGATTAGTATATTATGTAATCTATTTTTAATGCAAAATATTTTATGAGCCAACAATTTTAGTAATTAAAAAACTATGCAGAAGTGAAAGTAAAATAGTTAGCTTTATGTATTCATATAGACATTTTCTAGGTGGATGATAAAAGACTATATTTTTAACATAGAATATATTTAGGTATAAAAATATACTTTTAATGGTAACATACATAAAATATTTGTAAACGGATATAAATCAGTGTATTTTAACAAAAATAAAATCTATAAATAACGTACAACAAATTTTAATATAATTTATAAACCTTTAAACCCGTACACCCGTACATCGAGCGGGTCCTCATCTAGTTATATTATATAGTCTTTAATTCTTTTATGTTAAAGATAACAAAACCCACCTACGTCAAATGCAAACACAAACACAAACCACCTAACTTCGCATCTCGGTGGGAGGATCCAAGAAAGAAATCGAGAACTTCTTCATTAAACGTGAACTGTCCTCTGATCCGATTCAAGATTTACGATTGTACCTTCATCATCCAACAAAGACTTTGAGCTCATTTTCTTGACCTCTTCTGCTCTTCACTCGAATATATGAATAACTTCTTTGCCATTTTACAGAACTCACTGCACATTCAAGAACACAATCGTTAAAACAAGAGAGGGAGGGAAAGCTAAAGACTTAAGAAAGGGGTAGAGAGAGAGAGAGAGACTTACTCCCACGGATCGTCTCCTACAAGCATCATGTCACCTTCATCGTCTGTAAACACAACAGCCCATTTGTCTTTAGGACTAAGCTCTCCTTCAATCTCAAACATTTTCTCTAACTCTTTGATTAATTCGTCGTATGATCTCAACAATGTTAAATCAACCGCGCGTCCAACCGCTGTTCCTTGCATTTGCACCTTTACAAAGAACTTTTTTGAGAAACAACAAAGTTTGTCTCTTTTTTGAGTTTGAAGTGAAGAGTAATGGTTTGTTTTACCTTGGTTCGGCTTCTTGTGGATGTTTGTTGCTTCTGCTCTTTTGTTGAGTTCGACGAGTTAGGATCTTGACACTTGGTGGTAGAATCAGAGTTGTCTGAATTCACACTTATTATTTGCTTTTCAGGAGGAACTGGAGCAGAAGAAGAAGGCTTGCTCGTGAGATCGAATCCGAACAGCCTACAGCAACTTGTGCCCGGAGCCTCGGTTGTCTTGCCTTGTAATCCGCTTGAGAACACCGAATTGTTCAAGTTCCTCTCGGTTGCTGGATCATGGAACAACAGTTTGACTGATGGATTAGACTCATGGCTCTGCGAGAAGCTGCTCAAGTAAGTAGAAGCTACAGAACTCCCTGTGATTTCTGCAATGCAGGACAGAAGTTTCATTGTCAAAAGTGAATGACAAAAAAGCAGTAAAAACTAAAAAGTAATTTCTCACTGTTTTATGGTTCTTGGTATGGTAATTGTTTATATAATACATTGGACCTGGTCCTGGTTAATTCTGAAAAGTACCTCAAGTTTATTAGTGAAGGTACCTGAAATTGATGAATCAATGGGTCTGGACCGTTTGGACTTTGATTGTGGTTGAGTAGGTGTAGTGGTTAGCGCGGATGGTGAGAAAGGCTCGATCTCCCATGATGAAACCTTATTTGGTCTTTGAATAGTGGATGGCTCGTCCCATTGGATCTAAATACAGGAAAACCAAAAAGATTCAAGATTTACAAGAATCATATGATATATCATCTCTAGAGAATGATTCAAATTCACTTAACCTGCAGTGACCTCCATTTCGAAGCTGGCCACTGAGAAGATAGATCTCCACTACCAACAATAGTACCTGTAAATCTGAAGAATGAACCAATCTAAATTTCAGACAGCAACTACAATCAAGAAATCAACAAAATGACCAAAGAGGAATATAGAAATATACATTCTCTCAGGAGACTCTTCTCCTTCAAATCTCATCCTAAACCGCATACCGAGAGCAAACCCGTTCTTCATTGCCACCATATACTTGTTCACACTGATTATAAATTGGCTTATCCTGAAGAAATTAAAGTATATATTATTAAAGCCTTGAAGCCTTTCACTAGCAACCTATATATAAAATGCAAAGATTGAAACTTCACCTCGGTTTATATAACACAATGAATATAGATTTTGTATTAACAGCATGAGAAGCTGTAGCAAGAACTCCCAAACGCATACTCTGACTCGAAATAACGGATGCAGGCATCGTGCTTTGCTGCCTAGCTAAACGTCTCACACCAACCCGTAAATCCCCAGTTTCACCCCTTAAAACATCATAAAAAGATTACTGTAAAGCTTGTGAACTTTAGTAAAAGGATCAAGCTTTGTAGATACCTCAAGAACACAAATGCATCTCCGGCTACAAGTCTTTTTGAGGTAACAAATGTACTCCAACCTGTTGTAAGTAAATGCCTCCTCGGTTGACCTACACCAAAATAAAACAAACTCAATAGACTCTTAAAAGAGAATAGAAACTCTCTCAAAAATTCAAAATAGATTGTTACCTCGAAATATATGCTTAAACCTCCATTCATAGCCGTGAAGGTCTCTAGCTACAAGTTCTTGAGTTGGTGTAGGTTGTGTCATATCCTAAGTAATGAAAATCAAAAATCAATTAGATAAAATTCAGCTAAGAAAAGGCCAAAATCTGAAAAATGGGAGATGGAATGATAAAAAAAAGCAATTTAATTACAAGAGAAGGCAAACACTCAGTGGCGTGTTTACGAAGGACAGAGAATCCACCATGAGTGCTTGTATCAGAAGCTGTTAGAATCTTCACAAACGAATCAACCTTTGGTTTAGCTGATTCGACTACAGGTGGATCAAGGCTTGTTGGTTCACTTTGCTGCAAATCAAAACCCAAAAAAAAAATCAAATTGACTGAATTGTTGATAACATATTAATTCAATTTGACTTACATCTTCTTCAGGGTGTAATGTGATCTGAGCGTAAACCTCATCAGTGTCATGCTCTGCTTTCAACACAACACTAAGAACACGGCAAAGTATCTTCGGAGGAAGATCAAAAACTGGTATCTCTTGATCAACGACTCCTTGATTAGTCAAAGCCACCAACTGTTACATAATAAAAACATTCAATTCTTAAAATTGAGAAACAAAAAAGGAACAATTTTTTAGATCATTTAGGGATACTAAACATACTTGTTCCATGTGACCTTGAGGAAAATAGAAAACTCTTTCACCATAACGAGGAACTTCAACAAGTGGCCCTGCACAAGCTTTCCATAGCTCCGTATACAATTGATCATCTTCATTAGACCCTAAAAAATTCCCCAAGAAATAAAAATCACAACTTTCAATTTCAAAAGCAAAAATTCGAAGCTTTATAATAAAAATTAGAAGTGGGTCTTAAGTTGTTTTAGCTCGCTAACAACAACAAACCCACCGATGTGAAAGAACTAAAAAAAATGTTGACTTTTTTTTTCCACAAAGACAAGACAATGCTAGAAGAAGAAAAATTCTCAAACTTTGGAGAATTGAAGTCAAAATTGAACTCACCTGATCTTCTGAAATCAGCATCCTCTACTACATTCGCCATCGAACAAACTCACATGAACCAGAAAACAAAAATCCAAGCTTTACACAACCAACGGGAAGAAACTAAAAGACTCAGAGAGCGTTATTATTGATTAACCCATGAAAGAAGAAACAAAACAAGAAGAAGACAAGAGAGAGTCATCAGAGAAGGGTAAGAAGAAAGCTTTAAGTAAAAAAAAAAAAAAACAACAAAAGAGAGACTAGACACGACGGTTATGTCTGTATTCAATTCATTACTGAACACATAATAAATTCATTACCAAAAGCACAAAATTGTGATAAGGAAAAATTAAATTCTCTTTCTTTCCTTTTTTTTTTCCGGGTTTTTCTCTTTAGCTTTTTTCAGTTTCAGTTACGAAACCGCTCCCTTCCCTTCTTCCTCTTTTGCCTTTTTGTCTTCCTTCCTTATCATCTTTATTTCAAACTCCATGTCGTTTTATCTCTTCACTCATAAACTGTTTGCCGTTTTTTTTCTTAAGGTTTTTAAAGAAACGTATATGGTCAACAATTATTGTGAGAAACGAATCTGGACCGTTAATGACACAAATTGGTTCTGAGTTATTTTTTTTTGTTAGTAAATGTCAAGTAATTACTACTAGTGAATTTAGCTCACTCATCTCTCTCATGTCTTTATCAAGAGGCTAGTCAAAAAATAAGGCAGAAGTAGCTTCTTTACCATAATAGTAAGGCGCGTGAAGCCAAAAGATGATGTTTATTGTTTCCGTTAGGACGAGTTTTGTTAGATTTTGACGGTACCGTTACTTTCTAGCTTGTGTCTGGAACGTGGCAGGCAAACGTGTTGGCTCGTGAATGTACCGGCAGAGATTTTTGCCAACTCATCATCGAACGTTTTATGGGCTAATCAGAGAAGAACTTTGGAATGCGTGCGAGTCTTTTTTTTTTTTTGTTCACGTGTTATTTCAACTTCTCTTTCTTGCTTCTTGCTTCTCTTCACGCTCTAATGAAACTATTGAGTTTTTGTTTTGCATATTATGAAACTATAATAGTTTTGTATTAGTGCGAATCAAAATTATTGTATGTATTCTTTAGAAGTCGATCGTCATTAAACACGTACATCAAAGATATTCTACGTTGATTTAATTTTACATTATATAAAACCAAATTTTTTTTAATAATACCAGTATGATACTAAAGAACATAAAAAGCGGATAAAAATTAATGAAAGAAAATAATGTTTAACCCCACCAAATCATGTGTGGCTTTTATTTTATGTTACTTCGAAAAAACATTTATACGAGTCAATTTCATCAAACAATTAACAATTATTTTATATGTTTTAGTGACATATCAACAACATAATAATACGTGAATTTCAAACAAAAATATATGTGACAAAATTATGAAAAAGACGATGTATAAGTTGGTCCGACACGTCAGAGGGAAAGGCAATGGCCATGCTGTATTGGGCGAACCACAAATAAACACGCGTAGACCGTATTAATTTCAGACGCTGCTCGATTACAAAAGGACATCTCTGTTCTCCCTATTGAAGCTGGTCCAGTTAAATAAATTTCATAATGTTTTGTTTTAACCAAATATACTTAAAATATACTGTATATACTTGTTGACTTGTTGTTAAAAAAACAAAGGTTTCCACAACTATAACCATATGTATATAGTTAACTCAAGATGAGTGATGTCAATGTACATTTTACTTTCAAGTTGTAAATATACTTCAACGCACAAAGGTAGTTTTTACAGATAATAAACATGATTAAAATATAGATAAAGAGAAAACGAACAATAAAAAGTAGAGGACCGTTTGCTTCAAATTGTTGGTTGGGAATATGATTATTTAAAGTGGATGGGAACGCACGGATGGGGAATATGATTTATTGTATTGTTAATTGCTTAATTAGTGGTGCAATGGAATTCATTTCACAACGACAATATTTTTCTACTACTTTTGCTGTAATTATTACTTTTGCCCATTTCATATTTTTGGGCAATTATAGTTAATCACTCGTTTAGTCATAATCGCCACTTCGATGAATAAGAATAAAGGTATATTCGTTTTACAGATATGCATGTCTCAACTAACTAGATCGTCATCGGTTTTTTTTTCTTTAAGTGATCTTATGAGAAAATGACATCATGACCTTATATCGAATATATAGACTTAAAAAATGAAAAATTATTAAGAGTAAAATATCAAAAAGAAAGTTATGGTTATTGCATTGGTTGTTTAAAATTAATATAGCTGCAGTAAAGAGAATCAAATGGTTGGCTTAAGTTAACAACACATTCAAGAAAAGAAGATTTTATTCCAACGGCGTATCTATTATCTTGAATACTACTATTGCACTAATTTTTATCATTTTTTACTTAAAAATACTGACTTTTAAGTTCTTAACATATTAAAATAAATCTTAACGAGTTTGATTGGACATTACATATGTTTTGGGGCTTGACAAATATCTTCCACTATTCGTTTTCTATTAGTACAGTATCATGGTTTATTTTAGATTGACATTATTTCTTACATTTATATCTATATATACATTTTCAGAAACATTTATAAAAAAAATCCTGAAGTTCCAACTTATTTACAGAGAATGCCACTGGATTTTAGGGAGAAAAATGTCGGATCGGGTAAAAAGAACACGCGGACCTTTTACGGGTCGTGTAAACCTAATAATTTTTTTTCCTTCTTCTGCCGTCATCGTTGTCAAAACCATTTGCAGAGATTTAGTTCTTCTTTGTGATTGCTTTCTAGAGATTTACTTCTACCCTCACCATGAGAGCGTATCATTGTCGCAAAAAAAATATTCTACAAGAGCATCATCAAATGTATTTATACGAAGGAGAGAACTGGATATATCTTCAAGGAAAGAATTGGTTTAGTCGATGAATTGGGGGAGAAAGGTGAAGACGTGATATGCGATTCGGAATCAGAAGGAAATTAGGTATTCAGACACGAAGGAAGCTGTAAAGAAACGGCCAGTTCTAGAGACAAGTGATGGCGAGAGGAAATATAAAAAAGAGAGATAAGAACATGAACAAGAAGAGTGATGATTTCGGTGAGCTGCCAATTTCTTTTGGTTTCATACTAAATCCAAATAGCTCATCAATCACTTTGATTTATTTCATTTCATATTTGCTCTTTGATTTGCTAACAATTTGTTCCCGTTCTGTATATGCTGGCTCGGTTTGCAACATGAACTTATTTTACCCGGATGGCAGATACATCAACGAGAGACGACGCTGACTTGCAACAGTGAGTTCTTCTTTCTACTTTTTGACCTCTGATATCCATATTATCAAGGGCCAGTATGTTGCATCGTTAGCAAAGACTCTCATCTATTGCCATGGCAAGTATGTGATTCGATATAAAACCAAAAATTTTTGTTAATTGGTGCTCATGTTGAAGCTTTACCCACCCTAATGTTTTTTTTTTTTCATTTACATCTATAATATTCTTGGATTAGAACGAGTAATTAGAATGCCGAGAAATCCTTCTCACATAATTAAGATTACCTTTGATATTTTAATTCTTATATTAGCTTTTTTGGTTTCCGTGTGTTGAAACTAATGACTGCAAGTGTTAGAGTTGCAGACTCAAAATGAGATTCGCAAGATAATAACATACTAACAGTGAGTTTTCAGCTTTTGAAGGTTCAGTTTTGTGTTGTTTTTTTTTTTTTGTGTGACCCATTCAATGACTTATAAATAATAATCTTAGTTAGATCTATTATGTTTATAAGTATATCGATCTACTATTTTCTGATTCTCTATGTCGCTAGCTTGATACAGAAGCTCTAAATGCAGTAGCTAAAGATGTTCTTAAGAATGTTCACATGTCTACTTCTAATTTCTAAACCTCAGACAAAAAGGTTTGTTGTTTACTTGGATATTTCTGTTTAACTATTTTGTTGGAGAGGTCGGCGGTTGGAATGATTTTTTTTTATTGTTCTTTTTTTCTGTGTATAAATAGATAGGATTCTGTTTAACTTCTTGATTTCCGATAAGGTCATGCTCGATGCTTCGAAACAAACAAGATGCTTGCAGATCTTTCATTCTCTTCAAAGTTGGAACCAAGGTTTGTCAATGTCATTAGTATTTATCTCAGACCACTTACATGAGCATTGTGTCCAAGAGAATCGATTTGTGGTATCTATGTAAAGATACTGTCCTGTTGCTAATTTGCTAATCGTTTGTTGCAGGTTCTCACAACGTTTTCCACCATATAACACACTGTATCCCAGAAAATTCATGCTTTCAGGTTAGGACACAAACCTATTTCTCGCCATGTTTCTGTTAAAAGTGGAACCTATGAGGAACTAGATGGCACATAAATTGCTACGTCGAATGTTTCATACTTAATATTGAATATTTCTTTCGTGTCCAGTTATATATTTTCATTATCCTCTGAGAAACTCAAGACCAAGCTAACAAAATTGTTCTGCATACCATAAAATTGTTTTTTCAGTCTAGCTTTTTCTGATTTTTCCCTGCATATCGTCAGGTTGGAGCATTAATTTTTATGCTTTTCTAATTTGCTATTTTCATATTTGTGAGAGAAGCCAACCTTGATTAACTTGATCCTTCAGGATATTAGGCCTGATTTGTAAAATACGTGGATAAGATATGCTCTCATATGTTTTGGTAATGGTGCTTGTGTGATTGTTTCCATTTTCATTGTGTCCTCTCTCTCAGATTCATTTCTACTTATGTGTCTGCAGCTCTGTTGAAGTATATAGGAAGTGATTCAAGAAGAGAGTGAAAAGATTTACGCTATGCTCGATGGAATAATGCAGAGCCTAAGAGAAATAGGGTTACCTCGATGAATGGTATACATGACTATACAATGTGAAGATTTCTATTTGTCCTGACAGAAGAAGTTGTTTCACTTATATTAAGTTTTGATGTTATTCGTTACTACTACTAAATAACTTAACCGCATGTATCAATAATAGACTCAAGTGTATACCATTCATAGAGACATAGTGTTATACGTATATGAAAAGAGATTAACCTATCGTCTGTGTTTGTTCAGTTTTTCATATTTGCTTTTCAGTTCATCTTAAAAAAATGAGACGAAAGAAAGAAAGATAATTTGGAAATCTAAGTTTTGCCTTAACAATACATTAAGTATTATTAAATTAGGGATTCAAAACTAAAAGTTTGTATTCAGTTTAATTTAGATTTTAGTCGTTTTATACTGGATATATATTATTATATTATTTTACCTTTATTTTTTCTTAATATATATAATTCTTCTTCATATATAATGAATTATATATATATATTAATAAAAAATATCACTTATCACTAATATATAACGAAATTATATGGTTGGAAAAGTTTCTGTCAATATTAATACAAATTTAAATATCATTAAATTGGTGTTACACACGTAATTCATTATTTTGCTAACATTATAAATATGAGAATATTAGATATATTTAATTAAGTTGAGTAAATTACAATCATGTAAAAAACAATTTATTTTGTGGTAAATTGCAGGTTTAAATCCTATAAATAACAATCGAATACAATTATATAATAATATACTAAATAAAACAAGTAAATACAATTTTAAATTTAAAATTTTTAGTTTAAAAAATAGTCCCGCGGTGTACCGCGGGTCAAAATCTAGTTAGTAATTATTATGCTATCATTTATGGCTTTCTTCCTTTAAAGTTTTTTTTTACCACTATTTATGTTACTAATCTGATTCAGTGTAGTTTTTTTTCCTCTTACACTCGCACGTTAGACGGTTGGAGGTTGGACATACATATTTCAGACTAGAATTAGCAAGCATAAATTTAATTTAATTCTGTGAGAAAAATGACCCTTCCGTTCACGTAAGGTGTAAGGTCACTCATAACTCGTAGGGAATCTGAGAAACACTGCGCTCATGGACCTTAGCTAGTAAAAAAATACATCAAAAAACAAGAGATTAAAGTTAGGATCAATTATAATACGTTTATCTTTGTAACCCATCGGTGCAACGGATCCGATCCATTTATTCGGTCAGGATTTAGAGATTAGATTCCATGTATTTTTTAACTGCTACTTGTCAATTTATTTACATCTCTGAAGAATGCGTTTGGATTCAAGCTTGCTTTGTTATGGTGGACCGGGAAAACTTAGGATCTCTCTATAGTTTAGTCAAATTAGATTCGCTGCCTCCAATACAAATAACCTAGCTCATGCTAGCTTCGTATATATTACGTACCAAACTTCTTTTTTTTTTTCCCAATCGTTACGAATTCTAGGTACGAATATATACACACATATTAGATGGATTTTTTAAATTACTGTGTTTCATATGATCATATCAATGAAAACCAAATCGTTTCTTGACATGTGTTTCAAGTTTCGACTATCTTCTATAGCATATAATTTTAACTAAAAAGATTAACATGCCAAAAACTTACCGTGATATTACAAAATATTTTAACCTAATCATCAAATAATTCCATTCTCCATGAATGATTCAAGTTGGTTGCACGTACTTGACCAATGCACATTCCGATAAATGGTTTCGTTTGACAAGTCTTCATTATCGGGAACAAAATGGTGTTACAATTTTTTTTATTTTTTTGATAAGCGGATGAAATATTTGATCACATGGGGGAGTAAGCTACATGCATCTATTGGCATGTTCCGACCAGCTTGTTAAATATGTTGCCACAGAAATATAATAAAATGCAAAGTGATTTAAAATGAATAATTAGTACGAGGAGACATATGCAAATCAAAAGGACCACTCTCTATCTCAACTTCTTATAATGTTCCTGGTCGATTAATTATATAGTAATTATAAAATGCAAGTTTATGCATGCACATGATCTCAAACCTGGATCAATCTGAAGTGTGATCTCACAGACACACACATGTGGCAACTTATACAGTTATACGGTTCTGATTTTGATTTTATTATATGGTTTTAGTCACATTTAGTACACGATGTATGCTAGCTATTAAGTATTAACTGTTATTCACCTATATATATAGAACAACAATTTATGATACATCAGTTTCAGATATGAGTTCTCAAAACTTAATTAAACCCTACTATGGCATTTTGGAATATGAAATTTTGCAACCAACGATCTTTGATCAATATATGTATGATGAAAGAACTCACTTAAGCAAATATATTAAAAAGCATTTAAGCCTTTTTCAATTTCTATTATTCATTCAACATTTTATATCCAATTGCATAACAATTAAACATCAAACACATGTTTGTTATGCACTAGCAGCAACAACATGTTGATTCAATAGCAACCATTCAAATCCCATTATAGAAAAGACCACTGAAATCCTATAAATATAAAATATTATAATTGCAAACCTTTTATCAACAAGAAAAAATAATAATAATAAGTAAATTCTATAAATAAAAGTGTTTCATTGAAGGGGTAATCTCGTAACAAAATCGTCCGTACGACTCCAACTATTTGAGATCCGTTCGACTGAGGATATATCATTATCAATAATAGTAGTTCGTACCATTTTTTTTTTATGATCAATGTTTGGATATTATTAAATTACCACAATTAACATCAACAAAAACAAATATTTCCACGATTAATGTTACAACAAAGAGACATAGAAAATTTAAAAATATATATATTTGGATATTACATTACCACAATTAACATGAATAAAAACAAGAGAATTTTATTAGATCTGCCATGTACAGTACCATTCTTCAACAAAAATGCCACTTTCAATTAAACTTTCTCTAAAATACCATAGGATCCACTTTATTCTTTTGAGAATGACAACAATACCCTTTTCTTATTTCTTTCTCATTTCTCTTTTCTATTCTCATTTTTTCGATCTCTCATCTCCCTCTCTCTCTCCCCTTCTCTCTTTCTCTCCTCTTTCTTTCTTCAAAACAGATAAATCCTTTCAAAATCACGACTTCCATATAATCTGCTTGCCTCTGCCGTGGATGAACATCGTGTTTTGTTCGTTCTGGGGATGCTCTCTTCAAGGTTGAGTATAATATTTTTCAATCTGAGTTTCTTCTATTTGTTTCCTTTTCCATAAAACTTAAATGGACCAGATCTGATATCTAACCCAATTTAATTTCTGATAGACCAGATCCGGTGGACTAAATATGCTCAGATTAAGGCTGAGTATGATATTTCTCAACAAAATGCGTCAACAAGCCTGCAAGTGGAGAAAATTGTTTCATGTTATTGATGGACAAGTATCGTCATTCTCGCGAATATTGTCCACTAAGAGAGCGAAGGACATAACTATGGTGGACAAGTTTTGTAAACTTGTCCATCCAAGCGGATATATTTTACTAAGACTGAAGGACATAAATGTGGTGGACAAAAAACTTGTTCAAGAGAGCGAAGGACATAACTATAGTGGACAAGTTTTGTAAACTTGTCCACCCAAGTGGATACAAACAAATTTGAGATGGACTAAATCTGATTGAACGTTGGATCTAGTCCACTAGGTCTAGAAGTTCATCACATATGTGTTTTGTGCCACAAAATTGTCCCTGTTTCAAAACACACATCACTCATCCCAATTTTTTTCAATCTTTCATTTTTTTAATTTAAGGATAGAAATGTCTTTTTCTCTTATGCCATAAACTTAAAAAATGGCATTTCTGAGAAGGAAAAACTAAAATGGCATTTCTCACAACTTTCATTTCAAAAGTGGCATTTCTCACTAAATTCCCTAAAAACAAATATTACCACATTGAATATTACAACAAAGAGACATAGAAAGCTAAAAATATATATTTTCCTAGAAGTAGAAAGAAGCACATTAAGTTATAATATGTGGCAACAAACCTAAAACTTGTAAAATGAAAATATAATTTCTCTAGTCTTTGTTAATGTGGTGTCTTTTTCTTCTCTTTTTTTTTCCCACTCCATGATTAGCCTCTTTCGTAACATTTATTATATATTTGTAGGAAATGGACCAAATGGTAGATATGTATAAAGGAGCCGAGAAGATTCCAATTACATACGACCAAATTTTCGAATTTAATTTTCTTCCACTCTCTTGAAAACGAAGTTACACTAAAAAAAAACGTTACTTTTTGGACGTTTCAGTGTTAATTAAATCAATCAGTCGAATATCTGACGAATCGCCGCCTTTATCTCATCGGCCGATCCTAAATTGCAGTCATCTTCCATCTGACCATTTACAAAACCAATAAAACCAAAGTTTTAATCTTTTCAACAATGGGTTAATGAAATGGGTTTTTGTGTGAGTTTGATTAAAGTACCTTGAGGTTGAAGGAATAAGAGACAGATGTATTGGTTGGTGATGTGATGTTGAGGTGAAGAACAGTGAATCCGAGTTTCTCTAGCAATATGATTGATCTTAGAAGCTGTCCTTGTTTCCTCGTGCATTGGATTTTGAGATTTACGTGACTCTCTATCACCGTGGCGTCGATTTTTGTTAGTCTGCTTGTTTCTTCTTCTTCTTCTTCTTTACTCGCACGCAACTTGTTCGACGATATGTCTCTGAGACTGTTGTTGTTGTTGTTGTTATCTTCTTCTGGAATCTCTTCTTTGCTATCAGTACTCTGTTTTTGGGCTTCAAGGGCTTGCAAGTGTTGCTCGAGGATCTTCACGAAGTCTATTGCTCCTCCTACTATTGACGCTTGGTCTCCCTATCAAAAACAACAAAATGGAGTTGGAAACATTGCTATAAAGGTTGAAACTTTGATCTGTGGGTTTTTGTTTTTATACCCTTTGGATGCATGAAGATGGAATGAGGGAGCGGAGTGAGTTGAGATGAACATTCATTTGGCGTCTACGGTTTCGTTCAACCGCAATGTGTGTCATCCTTTGACTCTCCATCTCTTCTATGTTTTTTGTTGGTTTTGTTCTCCTTCTCTTTCTCCTTTCTCTGTTCATCGATGTTACCATGTTGTTGTTCTTCCGTTTGCGTCTTGGATTAGCATTTTGAAGTGGGTTGAACGGAAGTTCTTGGCCTGAGATGGCTTCACTGACTCCTTCCAAATATGAGTTCTGATAGTAGTGGTTGTTAGTTTCAGAATGGGTCGGTGAGTGAAACTCTGGAACTTCATGTGGGAGGTAGTTCTCGAGTTCCCAATTAGGCTTTTCGAGTGTCTGGAGAGATAGTAGTGCTAGAAAGTTTGGTTCTTTCATGGACAGAAACGAAGAAGGTTCTTCACTTTGTTGCAACATTTGTAGAAATGGAATTGTTGTATCTTGCAGCAAGCTCGGAGTTGAGAATTGTTCTTCCTCACCTTGATGATTCTCTACAGATCCTTGAACTTGTAGGCTTCTTCTCACATTTACTTTTTGATCCAAAGACTGCAACAAAAGAAAAAAAACAGAGGAAGGGAGATACCAACCAAAGTGAGTGAGAGAGGAAGTGAGATTTAAAAGAGAGGTTAAATTTTTGGGTAAATTCTACTGTGGGTTTTGGTTAGTGAGTGGGTCAGTGTAGAGAAACAAAATTAGTATGAAAAATGGAATGTTTCAAAGAGAGGGAAACAGTTGAGTGCAGATTTGTTAGTGTTTTCGGTATAACAAACATACGCAGCATTGAATGCAACCATTGTGGACTCTTTTGGAAGGAGTAAATGCAAAGGGCAAAGTCCACATCCTTTGCATTACAGAATCAATAGTTGAAAGAAATGACTAGAAGAAAGAAGAAAACGAGAAACGTTCCATATTGAGATAAGATACATTACACAATGGTTTTGTCCTTGAATACTCCTCTCCATTTGAATAGCTGATCAGCTCTTTATTTTTTTTCTCTCCTCTAGGACAATGATGGGAAAGAAATAAATGTGAGGCGTTTAATGAAGTAAAAACAAGAAACTTATGTAGTCACTTCTTGTTATGAAGAAGCTTAAGCTGTTAGCTTTATATAGAAGAGGGGTCTTAAAACTGCTATGAAAATGTAGAAGAGAAATTGGGAAATTGAAAATGATATATGAAAGAGAAAGGAAAGAAAAACAAAGAGGTAAAGAGATGAAGCCAGATGTTTGTTTTGAGGACTGAAGATGAGTTGGTGAGAGGGCTGAGCAGAGCAAGCAGAGGAGAGAGGGCGAGAGGGAAAGTCTCTGACAGAAGAAAGGTCCCTCAAAGAAACATTATTGGCTGTGGCAGTTTTGTCTGGCAGCGAAGACAGACAATTGTGGGGACTTCTGTTAACACACGGAAGATGAAGAAGATGAAGAAGCAGAAGAGAGTTTCCATTGATTTGTGTTTTCACATTAAAAAAGCTTTTTAACTTTTGTTACAACCCAATAGATAAAAAAAAAAAATTGAATCTTTTGAAGTCTCTGTGTTCACTCAGTCATGATCAATTCCTTAACCCGTGAATTGTGGCTTCTTATCTGTTAAACATGCAAGTGTCGATGCCTTGGCTTTAGGGGTACTAACCAGTGTTTGCCTGTAAATATCTTTGGGATTTTCATCTGATTTGTAATTTGGCTTTAGGTAAGAATCCCTTTTTTGTCCCTTACTTCTTTGCATATTTACAGGATTCCAAAGAAACTAAGGTTTGTCACCGATCAAATCCGAAATGTTTATCTCTTTAAGAACACAGATTCGATCTTAATACAAGAAGAAACCTTATCCATGTTCTCAGTTGTGGCCTCTATTTATCTCACATGGTAAGTCTAACACAGCCAAAACAAGATCCAACACAAATTACCCAGATAACACGAATAAATTTGTCTGCATTCTGAAGATCTCGTTCATACTACTGTAATAAGAGCTAGAACCGCCTACCAAAGTTATTAAAAAAAAAGGTTCAACCTTTACATGAGTTTTTAATTGAAGAACGCTTTTAGAGACCTAATCAACAAATTAGGGGGTTTGTAGATTTCATCTTTGTGTGTACTTGTTGATGTAACTTAAAGCTCTGGTTACTTGCTCTCAGGACAAACATGACCCACTAGTGACATATCAATTAAACCCCCCTAACAATCAGTCAGATTCTGCTTCTAACACGATCACAAGCCCTCTGACTCCTAGGAAAATAATGAATCTTAAATGAAGGCAGACCTAATCTCAGAAAAGTTAAGATGACGTATCAGTTCTAAGCAGTTGCGTCCTTTCACCCTTTTTGAAACAAGGACAAAAAAGTTTCTTCCTTCAAGAGGAATAATGCTTACTTGTGCACAACCAAACGATCATGACATATAACTATGAAGCAAGTGGAAAAAGGTAGAAACTTTATTAATATTATTGTTAATGAGAATGCTGATACAAAAACCCCTCATCAGATCTTGCTTTGCTTTTAGTTTTTAACGCTCGATTTGTATCGTAACATGACTAATGTTATACTCCCTGCGGATGTAATCAATTACCTTGTTGAGTACCATATCTGCATCTGCTTCTGGTCTGATGTTGACATGGCAAGCCAATAGCACTTTTCCCACTGTGATTGCCCAAATGTGGAGCTCATGAACAGCCACCACTTCTTCCATTTCCAGCAAACCCTTTTCGAGTTGTGTGGCATCGATCTCTCTGGGTGTACTCTCCATCAATACTTCTAGAATGCTTCGAATCATGTTGATGGTTGTTCCCAAGACAATAACCGAAAAGACAAGCGTACAGATAAGATCCACTATCTTCAATTTCGGATTGTACCAAATGATAGCTCCTCCAATCATAACACCAACACTCTGGATGGAATCCCCAAGGACATGAAGATAAGCTCCCTGGACATTGATGTTCCTCTTTCTTTTCTCTTTTTCCGCCACTTGAGTCTTTGATTTGTCCAACAATTGCTCAGTGACATCCCCATGAGCATGGTGCTTGTCCTCTCCATGGTGGCTATGACCATGATCATGATTATGGTGATGAGTAGTAACAGTAACCCCATGGCTATGGTTTCCACCGTGATCGTGACCGTCATGACCATGGCTATGCCCATGCCCATGACTGTGACCATGATCATGCCCAAGCAGAACAGCCATTATGATGTTCACCAGTAGACCAAACGCAGAAACAAGAAACATGAGGAATCCATTAACCTCACTGGTCTCGGTAACAATCCTGATAATGGCTTCATACACCAGAATACCCGTGAGCAACCAAATGAGCTGGATAGAGACAAGAGCTCCCAAAATCTCAATCCTGAAAAACCCGTAAGTCTGCCTAGGAGTCGCTTCCCAACCAGCAGCCCACAATGAGAACAGCGAGATCGCAAAGGCAGCAACGTCAGAGAGCAAATGGGCAGCATCAGTTAGAATGGCCAAACTATTGGCTTTGATCCCACCAACAACCTCAACGCTCATGAACACTAGACACAGCACGACAGCGATACAAAGCTTACGCATAGAAGCAGTACGTTCTGCAGCATCCCCGGAAGCATTCTTAGCATCTGAAAACCCACAGGGCGCTTCTCCACAGACTTTGGTTCCCCCAATAATTCTTTCTTCACCAGATTTTACAACGTTAACCTCAACAATGTGACTATGCTGAGAACCTGAAGACTCCATCTGCAAAGAGAAAACGTAAAGGGACAATGAGAAATCAACAAAACAAAGGCCTGAATGGCTCTAAAAGAACTCAAAAAGCAAACCACAAATCAGCTACCTCGGATAATAAGACAACAAAACTCCAATTCAAATGAACCAAAACAAATAGCTTTCCAGATTAGTCTGTTTCAACAAAAAAAGAAAGCAAATTTATCAAGAAATAACAAATCAGAGGACTAGTACATGTATACCACTACTAGTGGAAAGCTACAGAAAGAGGAACTCTTCAAGCAAAACACAAACGAAGGAACTTTAAAAAAACAAACTAGTCAACGGTTTCACACCATATAAATAATCAATCAGAAGTTAAGAGTCAAAAGCCAAAAATAATACAGATATTGATTCAAGTTTTGACACCCCAATAAATAAACAAACAAACAGTAAAAGAGAATCAAAAGTGTCCCAATCAGACCAATTCCAGATGTCAGATGTCAGAAAGTGTAGAATCTACAAACCCTAACACACGATTCATATAATGCATCACCAAATACTGATTCAAGTTCGACACGGCAATAAAAATCCAAACTTTTCCAGCAAAAGACCAATTCCAAATAATAAAAAGTCAGATTTTTGAGGAAAACACCAAACCCTAGAAAAAAAACGTAGGCTTGCCGCGTGGGTGAGGAGGAAGAAGAAGGTTTCAGAAAGCAACTGCAACAATTGAAAACAAAAAAAACCCTAGTCTAACACAAAGCCTAAGTAAGAGACTCACCAGGAGAGAGAGACGAGAGATTCAAGTTAGGGAATTGAAGATTCAGCTGTATAAGAATCTCTCAGGGCAGGCAAGGTTAGAGGCGGCCAAAAGGAGAAAGCTTTATATTTTTTTTAAAAAAGGAAAACAAATTCGGAGGAGGGAGCACCGATTCACATGAGAGATCCCACCCACCTAACCCCTTTTTTTATTTTTCTCTCTTATCTCTCCCCCTTTGAGAGAGAGATCTTTCTCAATCGGAATCTCTCTCTCCAATTTTTGATTTTTTTCTCCTTTCCCTTTCACGGTAATAATGAGGAACACGTGGCGGACACTCTATGGACCGGTAATAATCGCTGTCTTTTTTACCCAATTTATTTCTTCATTCAATGATTGGTCCAATTGATTTGACTGGTTCGGAGTGGCGGTTTAGTCTAATGATTGATTTGGTTATGTTTATACTCCTAAAGGTTACGGTTTTAGCAAAACGAACTCCTTCATTTATCAGAGTTGTTTGTGTATATACAAAAGTTACTCTCAGAAGTAGCCAATCAGATACAAGAAACAAGCACACTAAAGAAAAACAAATCTAAATAAGTTTTGGTTTCTATTGTAATGAAGAAACTAACAAAAGTAATCGAGAGATAAAAACTTATAATTGTGTTTTTTTTGGTTGAGAGCTTCTTCTTCTTCAAGCTTTATTTAGTAGACGAGTCTGAATTGACGGGCCGCACGAACTGTCCTTTCACTCTTGGACGTTGTTCCGCTAGCTTCTTCCTGCTCTGGTATCGAACCTGTATAATCCATTTGAATCAGTTCGTTCCTGTGTATTTTGATTCAGATTCTGTTTATGATCAAAAGCTTGTTGTGTGTGTGTCTCTTACCTTTTTATCAAAGCATCGATCTTTCCTCTTTAACCTGAATTTCATCAGTGCAGCTTCTCTTTGACTCCGACTCCAACGTTGTTGTGCACTTTCTTCTTCCTTTGGCTTTTTCTCTGTGCTGCTACTTTGTCCTGCAATCCCCTCATCTGTGTTGCATGTGCTTTGAGATCCAACTTCTGCTTCCTTGCTAGCTTTCAAACGATTTGATTCTACTACTGGAACAGGGGAATCTTGCGGATTTTGCACTTGATTTGTAACTGGAAGAACTTGGTGAGGGATGCTTAACTCGTTCTGTCCGGTTATGCTTGATGATCCTATATTCTCCTGGTTGCTGCTCGTTGTGGCGCTTCCTTGATCAGATCTTACTTTTCTTAACTTCTCATGTGATTCGGTTGGTGTCTTTGGCTCACCTGAACTACTAGCCTCTAAACCGACCACTGCTTTCTCTGCTGCCTTGTTATTCTCAAATCTGCAGGTTAACAAGTAAAGTTATTCGTTAAAACACTAATCAAACAGATTTGAGACATTCTCTTTTTCGAGCAAGGAAACACACTGACCTTAAGAAGGCTGATGCGTCAGAGAGGCTAAGCTTTTGATGCTTGCTTTCATCTTGGTTCTCAAAACTAACCGAGCAAGCTCTTTTTAGAGAGAGTCCAAGCTCGGGACCAGCACACACGTCAGGACTGTTGTCTTCATAGATACTCTCAGGCCGTTTGTCAATTCCACCAATCAAGTCCATCGTCACATCAAAAGATTCAGGCTTTTTCTCATTTCTACCAGAATCCTTAACCTCGTCTCTTTCATCCAGTGACTTGGCATTCTCCATAACCTTATTGTGGCCGTTGTAGCTGATAGCCTGCATAATTTGAATGTGCACATATAAACAAAAGCTCTTGAAAAAGTGACAATACAATACAATCTCAAGTTAAAAAGACTTCAAAGTCCAGCCACAACTCATACAAAATCTAATCAAACACATATATCATGTAACACAAGTCAGTGGTAACATCAATATACCTGAGCACCACTTCCTTGGTCGGAATGATATCTGGAATCAGCACTAGTTTCATCAGTATCTTCAAGGTTCTGCTGTGAAGTTGGTAAACTTTGAGCATGAGCCGTAGGATCATCACGCAACTGATTCATAACCAAAACACACAATAAGTCTCTCACACTACAAACTTAAACACAAGGAAACGAACTTCAAAACACCAAAAAAGGAAAAAAATATCTTACACTAAGTCTTCTCCAAACATGTTGCCATAGATTCTTCAACTCGTTTTTCCTCATAGGTTTAATAAGATAATCAGCAGCACCTCTCAGCATACACTTCAACACCATTTTTATCGAATCTTGTGAAGACATCACTATTCATTTCAAGAACAAAACCAAAATAAAAGCATATGAGAACACACACACAAAAAAACACATAAAGAGGCGTTTTTATAAGGCATAAAGGACTAAGGGGATCACCATCGTACTTATGACAGGAATGTTCTTGCAAGCTTCATGCTCCATACACAAAGCAAGTAGAGCAAAACCAGATATAGATGGCAAATCCAGCTCCGTTAGTACAAGATCAATGTTATGTGACTTCTCCTTAAGTATATCCCAAGCAGCTAAACCATCGGACACAGCTATAACTGTATCAAATCAAATTAAAAAAAGCAACTTTATTAATTTTACATCTTCAAAATCAATCAAGACATTAAAAAAAGAAGCAAACTTTATCATAAGAAAAGAAGAATCGACCTTTGTAACAGCATTTACGAAGAAGGGCAGTGATGATTTGACGAGTTGAATCATCAGATTCAACTAACAAAACCCTAAGAACAGTTTTAGGCAAATACTTCTCCCACTGAACAACTTCAGATGACTTGACTCTGTTCTTAATCGTCTCCATACCATCATCACTACTTAAAACCACAATCTCCCCCATCGTATCAAAAAGCTCAATACAAACAAAAAAAGCAGAACTTGGTAACACTAAAAAAAGTCAAAACACAGCAAACGAAATAATAATAGATCTTAGTCCGCTCAGATAAATCGTTTCCTATCCAGAGGATTAAAAGAGAGAGAGAGAAAATATCAGAGAAGATGTAGAAGATGAAGATGAAGATGAAGATGAAGAAGAAAAAGAAACTAATGTTTTAAAATTGGTATCTTTGGATCAGAACCACGAAAAAATATCTAAAGCCGAGAAGGAAGAAGAAGACTTGTAGAGAGAAAAATAAAACAAACATAGAAATCTAATTAACGGTGAGAAATAAAGGGCGGGCCTTCACTTAGCTGACGTGGCTTAATATGAGCCATTGTTTTGATTTTCTCTGTATCGCGGCTGATTCGGTGGAGGTAGTCCTCTCTCTCTCTCTCCTCTGCTTCTCATCAAGGTCCACATTTACACGTGTCATTTACCTGGTTCCTCTACGAAAGTGAAGATATTCGCCTGAGTTTCCATCTCGTGGTCATCCGCTTGACACGTGTTTTTCTATTGTCCTTTGTGTGGCTGATAAGTTTTGATTTTCTTTGGTTGGATTTAATTAATTTTTTTAAAGTACAAGAGATTTTTATTTTTCCTGTCATATGTATCATTCAAATTGGATGGCCTTTTTTTTTTTTTTTTTTTTTTTCTCTTTTTCCATAAAGCAAATTATATATCTTATTTAACTTTCTCAACTGGGAATTAACAATTTGATTTACTTTATTATATATATTAAATGCCACTAGCTTTATTTAAATCAAATTTTTGTAGTGGCCGCGTAAATTTGGAAATGGAAAATGGAATGATATTTTTTTATTTTAATAAAAAATTTCTGTGGATATCAAAAGGAGTTCTAGAACCATCTATAAAACTTTGCTTTGCGTGGAAAAAATAAAAATGTCCCATCATTAAATTAATAATAGAAAAAATATCTTCCGATCTATATGATTAGGACAGTAGGTAATAAATAATGTAAACTACTTAAACATATATTCTTGCGTGTTTACATATCTAAGGCTATAAGCTTTTTATGGCTAACTTAGTTACACATGTCTACATTTAAAAGTAAATAATGGGCTTTAGAATCATTTAGGCCTTATAATTTTAAAAAGCCCATCAATTTTGTATACTTCGACTCTTCTTCAGTTTTTCATTTATTTTCTTTCTTGGTGAAAATGAAACCTGAGTCTGATTTTCACATAAATGGTTTTGTTTCACAAGTCTGACCATATTTTTATTTTATTGGTAGTTTCACTCATCATGCAATGTTGTTGCATAGTAATACTCATTCCAAATACAATTTTTTGGGTCCATTTTCCCTTTATACATTGCAGACAAAGACGACTTCCATGTGTCTGTCTATTCTGCTACAAGTGTCACATAAGTTTTTTTTTAAATATGTTTTGGTTATATAACTGTTTTGGTTACAAGGAAAAAAACAAGAGTTGGGTATATTTTTAAAAAATAATAATACTAGTAGTAGTCATGAAATATTATCCATATAGAGGCTGAAAAGAAGATAGATCCGTTTTGTTCCAACGGTCTTTTGACCGGTACTTTTTGTCTTCATAAGATCCCCTTTGGAATCCAAAGATAAATAATCATCATTTTTACTCTGAGAGAACCCCTTTAAAAGCAAAATGAAATGATCATGCCATTTCAAAATTTAATTATTTTTTATATAAAGTTTCAATTTTAAATATATTCAAAAAGTAGCTAGGTGAAAGCGAAGGATGAACGGATTTTGAGTTGTTTCACTTTCCCTAGAACAAACCAACTGATTAATTAAATAAATAATGAACAAATAGATACTAAGAAGCAATGTGATTGAATTATAACAATTTCAAGAATTACATATGTGAAAAAAAAAAAAGGATTTCAAGCTTATCCGAAGCTTAGAAATCCAGTTTTGGGTTCAAAAGAAGACATAAAACATTTCTTCTGAACCTGAAAAATAAATCCCCAAATGAATGTAATAATCTGATGATGATGCTTTCTGCATCCATCCATGTTTTTTTGTTTTTCTTCTAAGAATCTCAAAAAAGCAACCAATGCTTTCTCTTGATTCTTTAACCTAAAATGCAATATGAATCTTGAAATAACCAACAAAAAAAGAAAGAATGTGATATGATTGGTTCCTCCTCCTTCTTCCTTCCTCCTTCTCCTAAGTAGTACTAATTAAGATTCTAGACTCCTAAGACCGATGAATGAATGTTTCTAGAACGTTGTTGGAGAGATTGATGATGAGTTAGTGTACACTGAAGTTTATCCCTTGCTCTGGCTATTGTAGTAGTAGTAGTAGTACTGAATCAATCTTCTATCTTGATGGTTGATGTTGTTACTGCTTCATGGCCATCTTTGGTGCTGCTTGTTTCAGCTGCTGCTGTTGCTGCATTCTTTGTTGCTGTAGTAATAACTACTGTTTTTGTTGCTGCTGTTGTTGCAGCTAGATAATACGTAACAAAACAAGCATGATTCAAAACAATGTGCTGAGTGGTTTTCAATTAATTAAGACTTGAGTTGTGAAATCAAACCTGAGGTGGAAGTTGTAGAGGACGGTGATGAAGATGATGGCAATGATAGAGCTAGAGAGGTTGGGAGGGAGAGGATTGGAGGCGGAGGCTGCTGCTGAGAGCTGAACTGCTGCTGAGAACTGAAGTGTTGCTGGTGAGGCAAGTAAGGATATTGCAGCAGAGGAGGAGGTGGTGGAGCAGTGTATTGAAAGCTGAAAACTTGATGATGTTGAGCTTGAGCTTGTGCTTGATTGCTACTTTGTGCTGCGTTGTATTGAGCATAGAATGGATAATAGCCATGGTACATTCCTGTTGATCCTGATGATGGATGTCCCACATATGGTGAAAACTGTTGTCCTCCATAGAGATGATGATTGTAGTAGTTCTGCAAACCAAAAAGACATACATAAGAACTTCAAAGTATAATCAGTGAAATGGAAACAAGTTACATTGTGAGAGATCTATGAAAGTAACTAACCATCGGGTACATTCCCTCTTGAGAATAACCAGCAAAGCTGCAGAAGAAGATACACAAACATTCATTTAAGGCCTTGCTACACACATTAACTAGAAACGATTGTTATTGATGTGATTACGCTTACCCGTAAGCAGCAGGGTAAGGAAATGGGAATTGACCAGTGTGTTGTTGTTGTTGTTGGTGCTGATGAACACAAGCAGAGGAAGAAAAAGAGGCTCGAAACTGAGGAGAAGGAGCAACTAATCCTACTCCAGATCCTGGTGATCTGAATCTCCCTGCTCCTGCAAAATCAAAGTTTTTTTATTAATCAATACTTGACTCTTTCACGTGTTAATCAAGTAACAAGATCCAAAAATATCAGATTTTTTCAATCACCCTAATCTAGTAGTTTCCATTGCATTATAGAGAAAGAGAGAGAGAGGGTTAAAAAAAAACCATGTCTAGGAGAAGTAGGAGGACGAGGTTTCTGAGCACCAAGACAAGCAAGATTGCAATTAGCTCTTCTTCCATCAATCACAGGATTCATATTCTGACAAGCTCTCATGGCTGTTTCAGCATCCTTAAACGTCACCTGATCAAAATCAAAACCACAGCCTTTAGTAAAAAAAGGTAAAAACTTTAACAAAAGAAACGTCTAAAGAAGAAAGAAGAAAACATACAAAGCCATAGCCTTTGGATCTTCCAGTGTTCTTGTCAGTAATGACAACAGCTTCAACAATGTCACCAAACTGTTCAAAGTAACGCCTCATTGTATCTCTCTGCGTCTCCCAGGCTAATCCTCCCACGAAGATTTTCGTCAACTTGGTATCGTTCGTACTATTATGATTACCTTCCATCTGAAACTGTCTCTGTTGAGCCATCTGATTGCTTTTTCCCCAATTCACAAACCCTAAAAATTTTCACATGAAAGTTTCAATCTTTCTCTCTCTCTCTATGGCTTTCTTAACCCAAACACCCAAAAATCTTTGAACTAATACGAAAAAAAAAACTGAAACTTTACCACTCCCAGTAAAACGATTAACAGAATACGAAAGAAAGATGAAAACTTTGGACCTAAAAGAGTGAAACAATAGAGAAAGAGCAAAAAACCTCTGTTTTGGTTGATTGAAGGAAAAGAAAAGGGGGAGAGAAACCAATGGAGGAAGACAAGAAAGCTGCTAGTGGGAACCCACGACGACGAGAGACGACAATGGCAGAGAAAGAGAGAAGAGAGAGAGAGGACCAATTGAAATATTGAGGAAAAGCCAGAGACCCCAATTTTACCTTTTTCGCTGTAATTTATATACACACTATGCGTTGTTTTTGTTTTGTGATATCTCCAATTTAATATTTGTGTTGGGTCCGCTGCATCAAAACCATTTTGCTTCGCTGTCTTCAACCTCCCCCTCTCTCTTGAAAGTCTACAAATTCTCGATTTTTATAAATTCTTATTTTATTTTCTCTATCCATATTTAAAAAAAAAACACAAACATTTGACCGTTCCTCTCTTAGAATAAATTAAACTTAGGGTGACAAACTTTGGTTTATTTTGAATTAATTTGCATATGTATAATGTAATTACTATGAAGTATGAAGTATGAATGATGATTTTTTATGGGTCTTGACTTATCTGGCACAACCTTCTAAATACCCTCTTTTTCGAATTTTTTTTTATGCTTTGTAGTTTTTTCGAATTTTAACAAACGCACAAAATAAAATAAAAAATCCTTTAGTAGAAAAAAGAATGAGATAATTATAATTGTAGGGCAGACCTGGTTTTTCTTTTAACACAGAAGCCAGGTTGTCTTCCTCAAAACATTTGCAGGATTTTTATTTTCTTTATATTTTAGCTTATTTATATTGCAGGATTTTTATTTTTATTTTCTTTATATTTTTAACACAGAAGCCAGGTTTTCTTTTAATAAAGTTTGGTAGTACAAGTTTCATTTTTATTCGATCAGAGCCGTCAAATATGTATCATCATCTGTCACTATTTACATACTATTAAGTACTAACGGTAATTGTGGAAATGTATGCATTTTTTGTTGTTTCCATATTATACTAATAGTCTAAAATATTGGGTGTGATTGGTAAACACATACAAAGCTTTACAAATGGTACAGTTTTAGATTTTTACCAATCACAAAAACTTTACCAAAAACTTTATTAAAAGTTTTACTCTCAGTTTTTTTATACAGATTTTATGTACAGCTCTTTTATACAGCTTTGCACTATTCCGTAAAAGTTTACAGCTTCAGCTTACAGCTTTTGGCTACGTTACCAATCAGATCCATTTTGTTGAAAACTCTCGACGAATGATCGATGTGTCTACCAATCATTAGCCGTTTTTGTTTTTATTTAGACATTAGCCGTTTTCTCTCAACTACAAGCATTATATTATGAAAAAAAAAGACGAAAAGATTTTGCTAAAATTAGTGGCAAAATCTATAAAGTCCTAGCTACCATTGTTAGTGGAAAAAACATGCAAAGCTTCATCAGACAAGTCGAAAAATCAAAGCAGCGATTATTACATAGTTAGACACTATAATAAGTTAGTATATAGGTATTGTGGTTTGTACGTGAACCATTGTAGCTGGATACATATCAACAACACATGCATATTGTCAGGGCATGGTGTAAAAGTCAATTTAACATTCGAAAAAATTGGTAGCCCGAAACTTTATTCTTTTCCTTAACAACAACTAAATCAATCAGTGACCTGTATATATGGGATTTCATATTTATATGGCATGAGTTATAATTTACAAATCCTCTCTTTTGATTTTGGGGCACGTCATCTACTATACGTTTGGTTTTGGAATGTAAATATTTGATTTTTAAATGTAATTTTTTTAGTATAAAGAAAGTGTAGATATGAGTTTCTTATTTTGATGATGGATAGTGTCGCACTGATAAATCCACATGAAGGCTGCAAGATACAGGCAGGCATGCACATGTTTATGCTCAGCCACTTTCCAAATATTAGTATAAGAAAAAAAAATCTAAGGGGGTGTATTCAAACCATGATTTTGGAGAATTTGATGGGATTTAGGAAATTTAGAATTTTGATAGATTTTAGTGAAGTTCATATGATTTTCTGTAAAATTCTTTTAAATCCCATCTAAAACCATGAGATTTAGATTTCTGTATTTTTAACTAAACAAATCTTACAGAATCCTCCAGAATCCTAAAAATTATTAAAATCCTAATCCACAAAACTGTTTTGAATAACAATGGATTTTAAAGTAGATTTTTAAATAATCAGTTCAATAACAAGAGATTTTAATGAATTTTAAAATAGATTTTTAAATCATCAGTTCAATAACAATGAATTTTAATAGACTTTTTAAAATCCATGATTGAATAACATAGAATTTCTAAATTTCACACAAATCACTTAAAATGTCGAAGATAAATACAGCCCCCTAAGTTTATTTTTTTCTCTCAACTTGCACAAGAACCACCGTTGGATAACTCTCACTTTATAATCCAACGATTTAGATCACAAGACTTAACCACGCGTACGTGGTCCCGCGTGCATGGGATCATTGATCTCAGTGATGGTTTTATACTATTTACAAAAAAAAATAAAAGAAGAAGAGAGGGTTTACTTAATTGACGCGTGACGTGTCCAGCGATTTTGTTTCCTAGTCTGAAATCCGTTAGAACGCTATTGATTGGGTTTTGTGTGTTTGTGTCGTGTCCGTGGCGTTATGAACGTGACAGCGAATCATACGGATTCCGTTATTTTGACCGTCAACGTTTCTTCTCATTTGCCACGTGGTGGAATATTCGTTGGCAGCAAATGGGACTTTAGTAAAAAGGATATATCATTTACATTAAAAAAAAGGAAAATATATTATAATACTTTTAAATATTATTACGATCGTGTCCTTTGAAAAGAGATAAGATAGCAAGGCTCTCTCTGTGGGCATTTTTAAGTCCATGTCTGTGAAGCCCATTATTACACTTTATTTACGTTGTTTTAAATTTTAACCTATGTGTGCACGTATCACACTAGGCCCAATCGTCGAAGACTCATTATAAGTTTGGTGGGGGTATTGGTTTGAGATTTGAAGAGAGTTCTAAATATTTTAAATGTTATGTAGAATCAGTTGTTATTAGAACAAAACTTTGTTAAACTCTGTTAAAGTTTTGTGTTATTAGTTTGTGATTTGTAAAAAGTCATTTAAAATCTTAAGAAATTTGGGTTATTGGATTCAGACTTTTATAAAGTCATTAAAAGTTTTGTGTTATTCAATTAAAACAAAAGAATCTAGGATTGTTAATGAGTTCAATTATTATGTTACTAGGGGAGTTACCCGCACGCTTGTGCGGACAGGAACTGAATAGAAAAAAAAACTAATTTAATTCTTCAAAATGTTGAATCAAAATTTTATTATATTTTAAAAACTTGTTTATTTTTTTTAGTTTTTATATTACTTCGTATGTTCAGATATAAATTATTTTTTGGAAGTTTCGTATTAAATATTTTTTTCATTTTTTAAAATAAGAAAATGAATAGTTATTAAAATGTTTATTTATAGTATTACTTTACATATGCAAACTATAAATTGAAAATTTAAAGTCCATTTTTAAAGTTTAATTGAAATTTTAAAGTCCATTTATAAAGTTAAAGCCCAAAATTGACCGTAACAAAATTTTAAATTAGCCAAATACAATTGTTACGGTCAATTTTAATTACCTTGATATAATAATTTGAGACAATATAATATGTAATTTTGTTTAGACCATTAAAATAATATTTTAAGCAACCCATAAATATACTTTCTTTTAGACAATTGTATTTGGTACTACAAACATTCAAATTTATACTAAAGTTTGCATATACAAAAAGTTCATTAAGCCATTGTATCTTCATTTTTGAGTCCATTCTTTATGACTGAGTCTCCGAGATCTCACTTTGATGCTCCAGTCTTTTGTACTGTGGTTTATAAAGATCTTCGAAGAGGCCAATGTGTTTTTCTAAAAGTTTAATTCATACTTTTCTAAGGGAGGGGCCAATACACAAAGTTACAACAAATCCTATAAAGATTTTAGATTCCCGAACACAAAGTTACAATTAACTATACTCACAGATTGTACCATATCAATATTAAATTAATTAACGAAACACTTACCGAAAGAGATGGGATGATTTATTCTTCCAAGATATATATCATCCAAATCCTCGAATAAAAAATAATTCTTAGGACTCAATTGTTGGACCAACGTCATAGTGATATCATCCGTGAACTTAATTTGATATGGATGATGAGTATTCCCCTCATTCAGGGTTGGATTGATTACTTTGAAAGTTCTAATATCATATCAGTCACCATCGTCAATATATTTTTGAAATTTAGCGAGTGTATTTGGTAAAAAATAGCTTCGATTGTGTTACCCTTCACAGTTTAATAACATTTGTGTAAGAATTCATATATATATATATATATATATATATATATATATATATAAGAACTGTTAAAATTTGAAATTTTAGTAAGAATGATGTTCAATTAACGACGCTAACATCTACAACAAGAAGCAGTACTATTTTTGTAAAGAACTCGCTGATATTCCAAGAATGTAAGACCTTGGTGTTTATACGCCAATTAGTTATTCCGGGAAGAAAATCATCAAATTTATCGAATCTCATGATTTTTCCAAATTAGGGTTTTTCTAGTTTCTTCTATGTTATCAAAAACGAAAAGTGTAAGAATATGAACAGTCACAATTAAACGTTGCGTCTTAATCGTTTTAATATCTCACATTTTGTTTTACTATTAAATATTTTTAATATTTATTATTATCTATATATAATAGCAAACTCACTATTAGGAGTCAACTTTAATCTAACGAGTGAGATTGTTTCTACTATCTCATCTAACAGTCTAGAATTATTGATGATCCCAACAGTTGTAAGTTTTTTCCAATAATTGTGTTTCTTCGTCGTACCCCATCTTTTAAAAATCGCATCTTTTAATTTTTACACTTTTTTGTTTCACAGCTCTTATTTTCACATCTTTTTGTTTTTATATATATATACAGATTTTTATGAACTTTGAAAAAAGTTTTTGTTCTTTGAGTATCATATTATTAATGATGTAACCATTTGTTAATGATCTCAAAAGTTGCAAAGTTTTGATATAACAATTGTGTTTCTTCGTCGCACCCCCAGTTTTTCATGTTGGCACCCGTTAGGTTTCACACCTTTTTGTTTTACAACTTTATTTGTTTATATAAAATTGCAATGTTTTGATCCAATAACAAACCTACTTTTTGGGGTCAACTTTAATCTAATGGATGAGATTGTTTCTAATATCTCATCTAACGGTTTAGAATAATTAATGATCCCAACAGTTGCAAGTCTTTTTACCAATAATCTTGTTTCTTCGTCGTACTCTCATTTCACACCTCTTTGTTTTCATACCTCTTTGTTTTCACATTTTTTTGCTTATATATATAATATACACAGATTTTTTTGAACCTTGAAAAGAGTTTTTGTTCTTTGAGTATTATATTATTAATGATCTCACCCTTTGTTAATGATTTCAAAAGTTGCAAATTTTCGATCCAACAATTGTGTTTTTTCGTCGCTCCCCCAACTTTCCATGTTAGCACTTGTTAGATTTCGCACCTTTTTGTTTCACACCTCTTTGTTTTCATACCTTTTTGTTTATATTTATATACATATTTTTATGGACTTTGAACAGAGTTTTTGTTCTTTGAGTATTATTGATGATCTCACCATTTGTTAATGATCTCAAAATTTGCAAAGTTTCGATTCAACAATTGTGTTTCTTCGTCGCACCCCCCAGCTTTCCATGTTGGCACCCGTCAGTTTTCACACATTTTTGTTTTACACCTCTTTGTTTATAGAAAGTTGCAATGTTTTGATCCAACAACTGTGTTTCTTTGTCGTATCCCTAGCTTTCAATGTTTGCATACGTTAGTTTTTGCACTTTTTTGTTTCACACATTTTTTTTTCACACCTCTTTATTTATATATATACAAATTTTTATAGACTTTGAAAATATTTTGTTCTTTGAGTATTATTAATGTTCTCATCCTTTGTTAATGATATAAAAATTTGCAAAATTTCGATCCAACAATTGTGTTTCTTCGTCGCACCCTCAGTTTTCCATGTTGGCACCCGTTAGTTTTCACATCTTTTTGTTTTACACCTTTTGGTTTATAAAAAATTACAATGTTTTGATCCAACAATTGTGTTTCTACGTCGTACCCCTATCTTTCAATGTTTGTACTTGTTAGTATTCACATCTTTTTATTTCACACCTCTTTGTTTTCACACTTTTTTGTTTTTATATATATACAGAATTTTATGGACTTTGAAAGAAAAAAAAAAATTGTTCTTTGAGTATTACTAATGATCTCACCCTTTGTTAATGATCTCAAAATTTGCAATGTTTTGATCCAAAAATTATGTTTCTTTGTCGCACCCCCAGCTTTCCATGTTGGCACACGTTAGTTTTCACAAATTTTTGTTTTACACCTTTTTGTTTATAACTTTGTTTATATAAAGTTGCAATGTTTTGATCCAAAAATTGGGTTTCTTCTCTTACCCCTAGCTTTCAATGTTTGCACTTGTTAGTTTTCACACCTTTTTGTTTCATACTTTTTTTTTTACACATTTTTGTTTTTATGTATATACAAATTTTTATGGAAACTGAAAAGAGTTTTTTTCTTTGAATATTATTAATGATCTCACCCTTTGTTAATGATCTCAAAAGTTGCAAAGTTTTGATCCAACAATTGTGTTTCTTTGTCGCATCCCAACTTTCCATGTAGGCACATGTTAGTTTTCACACCTTTTTGTTTTGCACCTATTTGTTTATATATAGTTGTAATGTTTCGATCCAACAATTGTGTTTTTTCGTCGTACCCCTAGCTTGCAATGTTTGCACTTGTTAGTTTTTGCACCTTTTTGTTTCACACCACTTTGTTTTCACACATTTTTGTTTATATATATATACAGATTTTATGGACTTTGAAAAAAGTTTTTGCTCTATGAGTATCATTAATGATCTCACCCTTTGTTAATGATCTCAAAATTTGCAAAGTTGTGATCCAACAATTTTGTTCTTTGAGTATCATTATTGATCTCACCCTTTGTTAATGATCTCAAAATTTACAAAGTTTTGATCGAACAATTGTGTTTCTTCGTCGCACCCTCAACTTTTCATGTTGGCACCCGTTAGTTTTCACACCTTTTTGTTTTACACCTTTTTGTTTATATAAAGTTGCAATGTTTTGATCCAACAATTGTGTTACTTCGTCATACCCTTACCTTTCAATGTTTTCACTTGTTAGTTTTCGCATCTTTTTGTTTCATAGCTTTATGTTTCACACCTATTTGTCTTCACACGTCTTTGTTTTTTTATATACATATCTTTATGGACTTTGAAAAGAGTTTTTGTTCTTTGAGTATTATTAATTATCTCACATTTTGTTAATGATCTCAAAAATTACAAATTTTTGATCCAACAATTGTGTTTCTTCGTCGCATCTCCAGTTTTCCATGTTGGCACCCGTTAGGTTTCACACTTTTTTGTTTTACACATTTTTATTAATATAAAGTTGCAATGTTTTAATCCAACAATTGTGTTTCTACGTTGTACCCCTACCTTTCAATGTTTGTATTTATTAGTTTTCGCACTTGTTGGTATTCACAACTTTTTGTTTCATACCTTTTTGTTTCACACCTTTTTGTTTTCACACTTTTTTGTTTTTATATATATACAGAATTTTATGGACTTTGAAAGAAAAAATTTTGTTCTTTGAGTATTATTAATGATCACACCTTTTGTTTCACACCTTTTTGTTTATATAAAGTTACAATGTTTTAATCCAACAATTAGTTTTCACAAATTTTTGTTTAACACATCTTTGTTTATAACTTTGTTTTTATAAAGTTGCAATGTTTTGATCCAAAAAATTGGGTTTCTTATCGTACCCCTAGCTTTCAATGTTTGCACTTGTTAGTTTTCACACCTTTTTGTTTCACACTTCTTTGTTTTCACACCATTTTGTTTTTACATATATACAAATTTTTATGGAATTTGAAAAGAGTTTTTGTTCTTTGAGTATTATTAATGATCTCACCCTTTGTTAATGATCTCAAAAGTTGCAAAGTTTTGATCTAACAATTGTGTTTCTTTGTCGCACCCCAACTTTCTATGTAGGCACCTGTTAGTTTTCACACCTTTTTGTTTGGGAAAACGGCCAAATCCCCCATGAACTAAGTTACTTTATCGTATTCATACACAAAACTTTGAGTTGTGCCTGTAACTACACGAACTTAACTAAAATTTGTTTTTACTACCTCAACAATGCAAATCTGGCTAAAACCATCAAATTGACTAACGGAGTTACTGTTCCGTTAATAAATGCTGACGGGAATGCCATGCTTGCAATTTTTTATGCCACGTCATTTAAAAAAAAATCTGAAACAAAACACTACCAATTGAAGATTCGAACCAACAACCCTTGACCTAGCTGTCCAAACGCATAACCACCAAGCCGACAATAACTTTTGTTATAATCACAATCAATATCATATATATAGATATCGTTGTAAAAAAACCTTTTGTCTTCTCCATTCTTCTCTGTAATCGTCTATGACATAAAAACTCATAAAGCTTTGTTTTTGTATTTCTCAATTATTTAATTTGGGGCCATAATCCTCCCAAGAGACCTGAATCAAAGAGGCAAACCGAGATCTAAGACGACGTCTCTCTAAATTGACTGTCCAAATTCGATCCAGCTACTCTAGATCATATACGGATCGAAACTTTGGAGATGATAAGACAAACTTTGAATTGAGCAATTAGTGGCAAAGCAAAATCGATTGATGTAATCTCTTTCGAATAAACGTTCTTCTTAGTTCTTATTTGTCTGATTTCGTTTTTTGATTCTTTTCGCTTAATGTGAGTCTCTGACTATCAGACGAGATTTATTTGTCTCTCGGATTCTCTTGATTGAGTTTCAATATAATTTCGATTGCAACTAAGTCAAAAGTTATCATTGGTCTGCTGGTTATGTGCTTCGCCGCCAAGGCCAAATGTTAAGGGTTCGAATCCTTATTTGGTAGTGTTTGTTTTGGATTTTTTTTTAAATGACGTGGCATCTAAAATTGCAAGCATGGCATTCCAGTCAGCATTTATTAACAGAACAGTAACTCTGTTAGTCAATTTGATGGTTTTAGCCGGATTTGCATTGTTGAGGTAGTAAAAACAAATTTTAGTTAAGTTTGTGTAGTTACAGGCACAACTCAAAGTTTTGTGTATGAATACGATAAAGTAACTTAGTTCATGGGGGATTTGGCCGTTTTCCCCCTTTTTGTTTGCACCTATTTGTTTATATATAGTTGTAATGTTTTGATCCAACAATTGTGTTTCTTCGTCGTACCCTAGCTTGCAATATTTACACTTGTTAGTTTTTTGCACATTTTTGTTTCACACATTTTTGTTTCACACCTTTCTTCACACATTTTTGTTTTTTTTTATATTTACAGATTTTTATGGACTTTGAAAAAAGTTTTTGCTCTCTGAATATCATTAATGATCTCACATTTTGTTAATGATCTCAAAATTTGCAAAGTTTTGATCCAACAATTGTGTTTCTTCGTCGTACCCCCAACTTTTCATGTTGGCACCTGTTAGTTTTCACACCTTTTTGTTTTACATCTCTTTGTTTATATAAAGTTACAATGTTTTGATCCAAAAATTTTGTTACTTCGTCATACCCTTACCTTTCAATATTTGCACTTGTAAGTTTTCGCATCTTTTTGTTTCACAACTATTTGTCTTCACACGTCTTTGTTTTTATATATATACATTTCTTTATGGACTTTGAAAAGAGTTTTTGTTTTTTGAGTATTATTAATTATCTCACCATTTGTTAATGATCTCAAAAGTTGCAAAGTTTCGATCCAACAATTGTGTTTCTTTGTCGCATCCTCAGTTTCCATGTTGGCACCCATTAGGTTTCACACCTTTTTGTTTTACACATTTTTGTTTATATAAAGTTACAATGTTTTAATCCAGTAATTGTGTTTCTTCTTTGTACCCTAGTTTTCATTCTTTGCACTTGTTAGTTTTCACATCTTTTTGTTTTACACCTTTTTGTTTCACACCTCTTTGTTTTCACACCTTTTTGTTTTTATATATACAGATTTTTATGGACTCAGAAAAGAGTTTTTGTTCTTTGAGTATTATTTCACACCTCCAAGTTTTAAAAATTATGATTATTACTTTCTTTTAATTTATTAATCATGATTTACTCATCTTTGTTAAAATTTGGATTGTTTTATTTATTGATTATTTCATCTAACTTTTGTTTGATGTCGTTTTCCATTTATAAATGCATCAATCATCTCTTCCAATTATTAATCTAGGTAATTGATTGTGATTTCTATTTTTTCATAGATTTATATGTTTATATATTATAGGAAACTCACTTTTAGGTGTCAATTTAAATATAAGGGATAAAATTGTTATTATTATCTCATCTAACTGTTTAGATTTATTAATGATCTTAAAAGTTGTAATATTTTGATCCAACAATTGTGTTTTTTCGCCGTATTCACAACTTTCAATGTTCACATTTATTATGGACATATATATATATATATTATGGACCTTGAAAAGAGTTTTTGTTCTTTGAGTATTGTTTAACACCTCCAAATTTAAAAATTATAAGTATTATTTTCTTTCAGTTTATTAATCAACATTGATTCACTCATCTTTGTTAAATTTTTCTGAATTGTTTTATTTATTGATTTATTCATCTAACTTTTATTTGGTGTCGTTTTCCATCTACCTGTATTGATCATCTCTTCCAAGTATTAATTTAGGTAATTAATTGTGATTTCTATTTTTTTACAGATTTATCTTTTTAGTCAATTTAGTTTGTTGCAGCTATAGCTCTTTCTCCCTGATTCTCTTATTCTTTTTTTATAAACTTCGATAGAAGAATGATTTTTTTAATGTGAATATCTTTCAAAATTGATTATCTGAGTATGATTCAGTAAATTTAGATTTACATATGTTTAACATTATTCTCTTATTTTCACTGAATCGATTTTTCATTTTATATATACAACAAATATTTTATTTAACTATTTGGTTGATTAATCTTAGTCATTATTTATGATTTTTATACGATACAGTTAAAGAATTACCATAAAGTTAGTCATTTTAAATTTTCATTTTCTCGTACGATAACGTATGGGCTGAAATCCTAGTATATATAATTACAAATATAATTCAAGTCTAAATATCCAAAACAATTATCCAACTACAAACCATCATTATACAGTCTCAAATACCTCTTTGAAAACAACATTAAGTGTTTTATTCTGGCATTTTCCATCTTTATCTGTAATTAACACCTTGAATTCTTTTCTGGTTGTGACTCGAGAGAAGGCAACATAAAGCTGCCCATGTGTGAAAACCGGTATTCCGTAGAAACAATCCAACATGTTCTAGCGTCTGACCTTGACTTTTGTTTATAGTAATTGCAAACGCCACAGTAACAGGAAACTGTCGTCGCCTCATACGAAAGGGAAACTTTACATCAGGTGGATTAACATACATCCTAGGGATAAGTACTCTATCACCAACCTTTTTTCCTGTCACGATTCTTGCTTCGATTACATGATTGGCATCTGAGTAATAATTAACCTTTTACCTTTACATAAACCTCCTTTAGGATTTATATTCCTTAGCAACATGAAGGTGCTCCTATTTTCAACGTTAAAACATGGCTTGACAATCCAGAAACTTGTATACTGTTTAGAAATTTTTGAGTGTAGAGCATATTATCATGATCACTTGTGTAACATCCGCGAACCAATTTATGCGTTTTTGGTAGGGGTGTCGATCGATACCCTTGTAGCATCGATCGACACCACTTATTCTGGGTTCGTCGGGTTTGTTTCAATCGTCGATTTGGACCGGTTTGGTTTAAGGAAACCATTGAACCGGGTCTTAAAAGGAAGAAAACGACCTAGGGTCGTGTTTTGTTGTTGTGTCGCCGTTTTCAGAGAAAAACAAAGAGAGAAAACAGTTCCTAAGGTTCTTGAGAGAGTTTGTGAGATTTCAAGGCGTTTTTGGTGAGATCTTGCTGTGGGATTGAAGATCCAAGGCTAGGAACGTGTTAGAAGTTTGCTAGGAGTGTTGGATTCGTTTCTGTTGGTCTAAATCTTCCTTCAAAGAGGTGAGTGCATGACCATGGCTTATCTAAGCCTTTGATTCCTTTGTTCTTGCTTGTTCTTGCTTGTTTGTGTGTTTTTCTTGCTGGGGATTGGTTGATACAGGTTCCTACGGAGGTATAAGGCTTGGGTTTTGAGTATTGGACGATTTGGAGGAGTTTTGGAAGGGAGATTCGACTCTCGTCTTCGCGCGGATCGCAGTTGTAGAGGGAGTGTCGATCGATACCACTTGGTGTCGGTCGACACCAGCAAATTGGGCATCGATCGACACTGTGGGGTAGTGTCGGTCGACACCATTGAGCCAGTCTCGATCGACACTAGGCTGGTGTCGGTCGACACCTCCCTTCCAGTTAGTCGATGTCTGATTTCCTGGTTTGTGTGTTTGTTTGTTGCTTGTTTTGGAACTTTGGAATCATTGTTGCTTGTGTGTATAGCCCAGTAGATGGGAGGATTGCCTCACTGAGTGTTTATCAAATACTCATGCATCTCAATTTGTGTTTGTGGTGCAGGTAAAGGCAAAGTGTGATCGTGGAATCAAGGCAATGAAGAGGAGGATGTTCTAGGGACTCGGTTGATTGTTTATCTGGCATTGTTAGGTTGCTAGAGTTGAGTCTTAGAGCATTGCTTAGGATTGCTGGTTATTTGTTTCCTGTTGTTTGGTTATTGTTATGCTATGATGTTGAATATTGGTTATTTATATTTATTGGATTATTTATTGGATATTGTTTGGTATTGGTTATTTTCTGCTGTTGTTTGTGATTGTGTTTAGGTGGCTAGTGGGTATGGGACCACTAGCTGTAGTCATTTTATATTTATTATATTATTATTATTTATTAAAAAAAAAAAGGGTCGGTTGTTTCATTTTGGTATCAGAGCCCTTACGGTTCTAGGTTTGGGTTCATTAGACTTTGTGCTGTAGATGTTTAGGATTTGCATGCTTGATTGATTATGTGAGTTAGTCAATTGTGTGTGGCATGGAGTCCTAGAACATCCTCTTCGAGCTGAATGTGTGATTCCATGGTGAGTTTATGTTTCTCTGTATGATTAGTTTTGTTTGCTTAGCCTTCTGTTCATGGTAGTGCAGATGGTTAGAGGTGGTGCAGCAGCTGGTCGTGGTCGTGTTCGTGGCCGTGGACGCGGTCGTGGTCGCGGTAGGGGCAGAGTCCCAGTGGTTAGTGAGGCCGAGGACCAGAGTGTTGCAGTTGAGGGTGTTGGTGAGTCGCAGGGTATTCCGGGGGATTCCGTGAGTGTGGCAGGAGGGGGCGGTGTTGATGCTCCAGTGGCCGGTGGTGCTAGGGTCCCGGGTGTGGGAGCCCCAGCGGGTGGAGTCCCTGGTGTTGACTTTGCGGCTATACTAGCACAGGTTTTAGAGCGGTTACCACCAGTGGTACCTGCTCAGGCTCACGTAGTGCCACCAGTGGTGGCGGAGGAGCGGCAGCCAGTGGCTGCGGATGTGGGAGTCCATGCTCGTTATCTCAGCATGTTGACAGAGATGGGTAAGTTACGGACCGAGTAGTTTCCGGGAGGTGTAGATCCTACTGCTGCGGATGCGTGGAGGACGAGGGTGGAACGTAACTTCCATACCTTGAGATGTCCTGAGGAGTTCTGGGTGGACATAGGGGTCTACTTTTTGACTGGAGATGCTGAGTTGTGGTGGAGGTCTGTGGCTGATAGGAGAGTGCAGCGGGAGATGACTTGGGCTGACTTCGTTTTGGAGTTCAACCGCAAGTATTTTCCGAGAGAGGCATTGGATGGGTTGGAGGTGCAGTTCCTTCAGTTGTCTTAGGGGACACGGTCAGTGCGAGAGCTGGACTTGGAGTTCAGTCGACTTCTGTGTTATGGGGGCCGAGCTATGGAGCCCGAGGAGGCTCAGGTCAGGAGGTTTATGAGGGCTCTACGTGATGAGTTGAGAGTTCACTGTAGAGGGAGGTATTATGCTACGCGTGCAGAGCTGGTGGAGACTGCAGCAGAGATTGAGGAGGATATCCGGGCACAGTCAGTGTCGGTTACTCCAGCAGTTCAGCCTGGTAGGGCTCAGCAGCAGGGTGGTTCTAGCAGGGGCGGTAGGCATGCTCAGGGAACCAAGAGGAAATGGGAGGCTACGCAGAAGCCGAGTGGTGCAGGTTGCTTCGGGTGTGGAAGCAAGAATCACAGGGTTGCTAGTTGTCCCAAGAGGAGTGTTCCGACGGCGGGGCCTCGGGTATGTTATCACTGTAGGGAGACAGGGCACATTAGGCCTTTTTGTCCCAAGTTGCAGCCGGTAGCAGTGGCAGCGTTGCAGCAGGTGCAGCCTGGAGGTCAGCAGGTAGCACGGATTGAGCAGACGCCACGGGCTTACACGACAGTAGAGACTGGTGGAACCAGTGCCGGAGCGATCACAGGTATAATTTCTGGTACTTAAACTTTGTGATTATTAGTAGGTTCAGATTTTATATTCTCTCTGATAGAGTGTTAGGTTCTCAACACATGAGGTTTGTGTAGGTACCTTGTTGGTGGGCGGGTTTAAGTCCCACGTTATGTTTGATTCTGGAGCTTCGCATAGCTTCATTACTCCAGAGTGTGCAGAGTGTGCGGGGATCAGCGGGGATCCTGGAGAGCGTGCAGGAGTTGTCAGAGTTGCGGGAGGCGAGTTCCTGAGAGTGATTGGTCGGGCTAGAGGAATTGATATTCAGCTTGCAGGAGAGTCGTGGCCAGCGGATTTGCTTATCAGTCCAGTGGAGCTATATGAAGTTATTCTTGGGATGGATTGGATGCATCGGCATAAGGTGCATTTGGATTGCTATCGGGGTAGAGTGGAGTTTGAGCGTCCAGAAAGGAAGTTGGTTTTTCAGGGTATTAGACCAACTTCGGGGAGTCTCGTGATCTCAGCCATTCAGGCTGGGAAGATGATCGAGAAGGGCCATGAGGCTTATTTGGTTACCATATCTATGCCAGAGTCAGTGGATAAGTCTACAGTTAGCGGTATTCCAGTAGTGGAGGAGTTTGAGGATGTGTTTCAGTCTTTGCAGGGATTACCACCATCTCGGTCGGATCCTTTTACCATTGAACTGGAACCGGGGACGACACCGTTATCCAAGGCTCCTTACAGAATGGCTCCAGCAGAGATGGCAGAGCTGAAGAAGCAGCTAGAGCATCTGTTGAGTAAGGGATTCATCCGTCCTAGTGTATCACCGTGGGGAGCGCCGGTGTTGTTTGTCAAGAAGAAGGATGGGAGTTTCAGGTTGTGTATTGATTATTGGGGTTTGAACCGGGTCACTGTGAAGAACAAGTATCCTCTTCCTAGGATCGATGAGTTGTTGGATCAGTTGAGGGGTGCTACTTGATTCTCCAAGGTAGATCTGGCGTCGGGTTATCATCAGATACCCATAGACGAGGCAGATGTGAGGAAGACTGCTTTCAGGGCGAGGTATGGGCATTATGAGTTTGTGGTTATGCTCTTCGGATTGACTAACGCACCAGCAGCGTTTATGAGATTGATGAACAGTGTGTTTCAGGAGTTTCTGGATGTATCTGTCATCATTTTCATCGACGACATTCTGGTTTATTCTAAGAGTCCTGAAGAGCATGCAGTGCATTTGAGGGCAGTCATGGAGAAGCTGCGGGAGCAGAAGTTGTTTGCCAAGTTGAGCAAGTGTAGTTTTTGGCAGCGCGAGATGGGCTTTCTGGGTCACATTGTGTCTGCAGACGGGGTTTCTGTAGATCCGGAGAAGATTCAGGCTATCAGAGATTGGCCTAGACCGCAGAATGACACATAGATCAGAAGTTTCCTTGGATTGGCAGGTTACTACAGGAGGTTCGTGCAGGGGTTTGCAAGCAGAGCACGTCCTATGACTAAGTTGACAGGGAAGGATGTTCCTTTTGTCTGGTCAGAAGAGTGTGAGGAAGGCTTTGCAAGCCTGAAGGAGATGTTGACTACTGCGCCAGTGTTGGCTTTGCCTGAGCAGGGAGAACCCTATGTGGTTTATACGGATGCATCTAGAGTTGGTTTGGGGTGTGTTCTGATGCAGCATGGGAAGGTGATTGCCTATGCATCGCGGCAGTTGCGGGTGCATGAAGGCAACTATCCTACTCATGATTTGGAGATGGGTGCTGTAGTTTTTGCCCTGAAGATTTGGAGATCTTATCTTTATGGTGCAAAGGTACAGGTGTTCACAGATCATAAGAGCCTGAAGTATATATTCACTCAGCCTGAGTTGAATTTGAGACAGAGGCGGTGGATGGAGCTTGTGGCAGATTATGATTTGGAGATAATCTATCATCCTGGTAAGGCTAACACGGTTGCAGATGCCTTGAGTCGGAAGAGAGTAGCTTCGACTCAGGAGCAGGAGATGGAGTCTCTGGTAGGGGAGATCAGTGCGTTGAGCTTGTGTGCTGTTTCACAGGAACCGTTGGGTTTGGAAGCAGTAGATAGAGCAGATCTTCTGAGTAGGGTGAGGTTGGCCCAGGAGAAGGATTTGGGGCTGGTGAATGCCTCATAGGATGTGGATTCAGAGTATCAGGTCTCGGATAATGGTACTATCTTGGTGCACGGTCGGGTTTGTGTGCCCAAGGATGAGGAGTTGAGACAGGAAATTCTGAGAGAGGCTCATTCGAGCAAGTTATCTATTCATCCAGGAGCGACTAAGATGTACCGTGACCTCAAGAGGTACTATCATTGGGTCGGGATGAAGAAAGATGTGGCTAGTTGGGTTTCGAGGTGTGATGTGTGTCAGCTAGTAAAAGCTGAGCATCAGGTTCCTGGCGGTTTACTGAAGAGTTTACCCATTCTTGAGTGGAAGTGGGATATGATCACCATGGATTTCGTGGTAGGATTGCCAGTGTCACGGACTTTTGATGCTATTTGGGTCATAGTGGACCGGTTGACTAAGTCGGCACATTTTCTAGCCATTAAGAAGACTGATGGAGCAGCGGTCTTGGCTAAGAAGTATGTGAGGGAGATTGTCAGATTGCATGGGGTGCCAGCGAGCATTGTGTCTGATAGAGATTCTAAGTTCACTTCGGTGTTCTGGAAGGCATTTCAGGCAGATATGGGCACTAAGGTGCATATGAGTACAGCTTATCATCCCCAGACTGATGGACAGTCAGAGAGGACGATCCAGACGCTGGAGGATTTGCTGAGGATGTGTGTGTTGGACTGGGGTGGCCATTGGGCAGATCACCTGAACCTGGTAGAGTTTGCTTACAACAACAGTTATCAGGCGAGTATTCAGATGGCTCCTTATGAGGCTTTGTATGGGAGGCCATGTCGTACACCATTATGCTGGACTCAGGTGGGGGAGAGGAGCATGTTTGGTGCTAGTTTTGTTCAGGAGACCTCAAAGAAGATTCGGGTTCTCAAGCTGAACATGAAGGAGGCTCAGGATAGGCAGAGGAGTTATGCTGATAAGAGGAGGAGAGATCTTGAGTTTCAGGTAGGAGACAGAGTGTACCTCAAGATGGCCATGTTGCAGGGTCCGAACAGGTCATTGTCAGAGACTAAGTTGAGTCCGAGGTACATGGGTCCATTCAGAGTGATTGAGCGGATTGGACCAGTGGCATATAGATTGGAGTTACCTGAGGTTATGCGTGCATTCCATAAGGTTTTCCATGTGTCTATGTTGCGGAAGTGTCTTCGTGAGGGGGAGCAGGTGTTGGCTAAGATTCCTAAGGATCTTCAGCCTAACATGACTTTGGAGGCGAGACCAGTGAGGGTTCTCGAGAGGAGGATCAAGGAACTTCGGAAGAAGAAGATTTCTTTGATGAGAGTCCTGTGGGACTGTGATGGTGTTGAGGAGCAGACTTGGGAGCCTGAGGCAAAGATGAAGGCAAGGTTCAAGAAGTGGTATGAGAAGCAAGCCGCGACTTGAGCTTGTTTAGCCTGGTCCCATTTGTAATTCGTGGCTGGAGCAGGAATGGAGTATTCCAGCCCATCTCTCTTGTTACTCGGTCGCTTGGGGTGGTTGGTTGTGCGACTCAGTAACAAGATGAGGTGGTGTTCGGGGTACAAAGTTTCCGTGAAGGGGGGTTGGAGGAAAGTTTCCAGAAAAGGAAAGTGCTAAATATGGAAAGTTTTACGGGAGTTAGAATTTGTCCATTTTAGCGGTGGTAAGCCTTGGAGGGGCTTTTGTGGCCTTTGTGGCGGATTTTCGAGTCAGTGTGCCTGTGTGTGGCGATCTTTTTAGACATTGTGTGGCCTTTGTGGCAGGCTTTTAGCCAATTGTGTGGCCTTTGTGGCGGGCTTTTAGCCAATTGATGGCCTTTGTGGCGGGCTGTTTAGCCAGAGTGTCTTTGTGACGGTCCTTCGGGACAGATGGTCTTTGTGACGGTCCTTCGGGACAGATGGTCTTTGTGACGGTCCTTCGGGACAGATGGTCTTTGTGACGGTCCTTCGGGACAGATGGTCTTTGTGGCGGTCCTTCGGGACGAGTGGCCTTGGTGGCGGTCCTCTTTAGGACATTTGTTTTGGCCTTGGTGGCGGTCCTCGTTAGGATATTTTGTTGGCCTTTGTGGCGGCCCTTGTGGCGTGTATATGATCCTTGTGTGGTCATGAGGTATCCCGGTGAGGGGATATGTGGTTGGTAGGACATTGAGATGTTTCTACGCGAGCCACGGGAAGGAAACCTGGATAGGGATAGGACTCCGACGTGTTCAGAATCGTTTGCTCGCGACTCTTGGGGGACTTAGGTTCTCCTAGTACTGCCATATTCAGAGACTTTGTGGCTCGGGAGTATGGTTGGTATATCGACTTCGGATGACGATCCGGGGGCGCGCTGTAGGGTGGCAACCCGAGAGACGAGTTTGGACTTTACCTTATATATTATGGCATGCGGGCTTAGGCCCGATGAGGAGCCAACATTTGGGCATGCAGACTTAGGTCTGATGAGGAGCCAATAAAAACTCAAGGTTTAGGCCTATGAGTAAAGGAAAGTCCAAAAAGTCAAGAGCAAATGACGCCTGGAGCGTGAGTCTATCGCCTAGAGGTGACCTTCTGTAGATCGGTCGGAGGAGTGCGGGTCGGGGAGACGGTTGCACGGGAGTCCTTGGCTGATGGTTGTTCGAGATTCGAGGACGAATCTAGATTGGTGGGGGAGAATTGTAACATCCGCGAACCAATTTATGCGTTTTTGGTAGGGGTGTCGATCGATACCCTTGTAGCATCGATCGACACCACTTATTCTGGGTTCGTCGGGTTTGTTTCAATCGTCGATTTGGACCGGTTTGGTTTAAGGAAACCATTGAACCGGGTCTTAAAAGGAAGAAAACGACCTAGGGTCGTGTTTTGTTGTTGTGTCGCCGTTTTCAGAGAAAAACAAAGAGAGAAAACAGTTCCTAAGGTTCTTGAGAGAGTTTGTGAGATTTCAAGGCGTTTTTGGTGAGATCTTGCTGTGGGATTGAAGATCCAAGGCTAGGAACGTGTTGGAAGTTTGCTAGGAGTGTTGGATTCGTTTCTGTTGGTCTAAATCTTCCTTCAAAGAGGTGAGTGCATGACCATGGCTTATCTAAGCCTTTGATTCCTTTGTTCTTGCTTGTTCTTGCTTGTTTGTGTGTTTTTCTTGCTGGGGATTGGTTGATACAGGTTCCTACGGAGGTATAAGGCTTGGGTTTTGAGTATTGGACGATTTGGAGGAGTTTTGGAAGGGAGATTCGACTCTCGTCGCGCGGATCGCAGTTGTAGAGGGAGTGTCGATCGATACCACTTGGTGTCGATCGACACCAGCAAATTGGGCATCGATCGACACTGTGGGGTAGTGTCGGTCGACACCATTGAGCCAGTGTCGATCGACACTAGGCTGGTGTCGGTCGACACCTCCCTTCCAGTTAGTCGATGTCTGATTTCCTGGTTTGTGTGTTTGTTTGTTGCTTGTTTTGGAACTTTGGAATCATTGTTGCTTGTGTGTATAGCCCAGTAGATGGGAGGATTGCCTCACTGAGTGTTTATCAAATACTCATGCATCTCAATTTGTGTTTGTGGTGCAGGTAAAGGCAAAGTGTGATCGTGGAATCAAGGCAATGAAGAGGAGGATGTTCTAGGGACTCGGTTGATTGTTTATCTGGCATTGTTAGGTTGCTAGAGTTGAGTCTTAGAGCATTGCTTAGGATTGCTGGTTATTTGTTTCCTGTTGTTTGGTTATTGTTATGCTATGATGTTGAATATTGGTTATTTATATTTATTGGATTATTTATTGGATATTGTTTGGTATTGGTTATTTTCTGCTGTTGTTTGTGATTGTGTTTAGGTGGCTAGTGGGTATGGGACCACTAGCTGTAGTCATTTTATATTTATTATATTATTATTATTTATTTAAAAAAAAAAGGTCGGTTGTTTCAACTTGTATCTGATGTTTCAGTACTATCAGACCTAAGATATCGTCTCTCCTCACCTGTAAATAAAAAAATAAAGATGGAATTTAAGATATGTATTTAATATTAGTATTTCTTAAAATTATTACTTCAATATCCATATTATGAGCTTTGCTTAGCTAATTAAGTCAGCAAGATCCGATTCGGCATTGATAGTACAAGCAGAATATTCATTAAGATTGATTGGAATACCAAATCTTGAATGAGTTGTTCTACCACCTTCCAAAAGCAAAGCAGCTATACCACTTGAAGCAACATTCAGAACAATATTACCTTTAGACCTTATATCAGCACGAAGAATAGTCCACAAGAAAGTTTTCCATTACCACCAAATCCATGAACAGAAAACATACCACATTTGTCGTGATTCACAGAGTGAATGATTTCTTTATAAACACGTCTTTGCTCCTCAGTTAGCATAGGTAACAACTCATTATACAATTCTTGTTGTTTATGAGGCTTATATATTCTCTCATCTGCGATAAGCCTATTTACACATGTGTTCATCATAGTATTATCTGGTTTAAGCATTTTCTCAAACGCCGTAAGAGACGTTCCATTCGATCGCAACATCAATTATATTTCAGTCAAACATATATTTCTATCTGAGCATGTGTCAACATTAGACATCCCTACTATTATTTTGAAACACAGTTTATGGACTAAACCTTCGTTTTGTAAGAAATTACAAGGGTATGCCATTAGAGTTATAACCAAATATTCGATTTTTTAAAAGGGTAATGACGAAATTTCCACCCCTCCTAAACGGATAAACACGCGGATCTAAAATGACCCGGTAATCTAACCCGGTTTTGTGTTATAATCTGAGACGTTCATTGCTTAACTTTTTTTAAATCCTGACCGTATATTTTGAGATCTTTTTAATCTTAGCCGCCCATTACTCTGTCAATATTTAAGTAAGAAACAAAACCCTGACCCAGAAATTCGTTTTCTCTCTCGCCTCTCTCTCTTTCTCAGCAGAACAGTGGACGATGATGTTCTGGGATTGAGTTTTACAACGAGAAAGTGGCGGCAGCAAAGCAGTAACAGATATGTAAGATGATGTTCTCGACACTCTCTCTTCTTTTTTTTTCTCCCTAATTGCTTCTTATTCTATCGTCAGTCCACTAATAAATATGTAAGATCTATTTTGATTTCAATTTTAAAGGATAGCGACTACAATTGGCGACTATATATGTAGTCGTCATTTTTGACGACTAAGTAGTGACTATTTAGCGACTATTTTACGACTACAAATATTTGGTCGTATATTAGTCATTTTTTAACGACTGCATATGTTAGTCGCTAGTTTAAATTCGTAATTTAGCGACTATTTTATGACTATATTGCACACCAAAATATGTAGTTGCTAAATAGTCACCAATTTAGCGACTAATATGCGACTTATAGTGAACGGTCGCTAAGAAGTCGCATATCAGTCGCTATTTAAGAAAATCATAATTTTCAAAATTTAACCCCAAACCCTTAACCAAAACCCAAAACCTAAATCATAAACTCTAAATCTTAGAAATTAATTTATAAGTCATAAATTCAAAACTTAACCCCAAATCATAAACATATACCCCATAATCTGTACTTTAAACCCTATATCTTAAATTTTAAACTTTTATAATGCATAATATTTAGAAATTAAATTATAATCCATTTAACCAAAATATAACCATGATGTGTAAAAAATCAAATATAATCTAAAACTAATTAGTGTATATAAATAATTTAATACTTCCAAAAACTATTTACTTATAAAATTTATTAAATTAGTCATTTTAAAATCTGAAACTAATTGTTGATAATTAAAAAAAACTTAAAACTATATCATTTAGTCTGGGCCTTGAGAGGCTTTTGTATCACTTTGGATTTTGATATGAATTGAAAATTGGCCAACAAAAAAAAGGAAAAAAGTCAACAAACAAAGAAACCTTCACCCTAGATCCGTGCCTCCATTCCTCGACACTACACTTAGAAAAAAAACATCATCATCACTCTTGAAACTCTTTCGGAGAAACTCTCACTCTCATTTCTTCGAATAGCGATGACTCTGTCCGGCCAAACCTCCGACCGTATCTCCAGATCTAGAAGGGAAACTGGTTTCCGTGGGAGAAGGTCAGTTTGTTCTATCTCTATTTCCCCCTTTAAATCTGATTTTGGGATTAGGGTTTCTGGTCTACGTTTGTAATGACCTTAATCTTCGAATTGGTTTGAAGATGACATATAAGAAGAAGACGCTGAGAGGTGAAGTGGAGGAAGACGGCATAGAAGACGAAAAAGCTAAGCGGTGGATTTATCGACGAAATTAGAAGTTGGGATCTCAAAACCGGGAAAGATCTGCTTCGATTCAAGTCGTGTGCTTCTCCGGCGCACAGCCGAAAACTTGGGTCGACTAAAGAATCGATTTTTCTATCAAGCAACAATGGGTCAAGTTCTCTTTTGCTCTCACACCTATCCTCTCCGACGTTCTTGAAGGCTTAGTAGTTGCTTTCATTTGTTATCTCTTTTTTTTTTTTTTTTTGATATGTTGTTCCGCTGTAGAAGCATGGATTATCTCTTTTTTCATTTGTTATCCTCTCCGACGTTCTTTGATTCTGCTGAAAACGAGTTTGATTTATCTGCTTGATAAGAAGTAGAAGAATGATGAAGGAGAAGTGAGGGAAGGAGTAGCGCATCAATAGCTTTGTTGCCACGCGGGTATATCTCTTGTCATTTCTTTCAAATGTCTAGCTCCATCTGTTTTGGTCTCCATGGAGGTGGGTTTCTTACTTTCTTTTAAAAATCCTCGAACAGCTTTGTTATTTCATCTTTTCAGAATTCTTGAGTACTTATGTGCAAGACTGTTTTTTTTTCTTTCTTTGGTGGGTTTCTCTCAGATCAGGTGTCAGCTATTTTGGTTGAGTCTTGTGGCTTAAAGAACTCAAGGCTCAACTCGGCTCTCCTCAGTGTCACCAAAGTCACCGAAGGTACTCAAACTAAGCTCTCTAAAAGCATATCACTTCTTTCACAGAGTCACCTCAGTTTTGGTGATTTTATATGAAAAAATCTGGTATGTGTGTGTGTTGGTGTTTGTGTTTGTGTCTTGGAAGCTTATGGTTTGAACATGTGATTTTTGTTTACTATATTATTTTGTTGTTTGTGATCAATAGACTGGATTTGGAGAAGCTTGAAGAACCGGTTGGCTGGAAGAAGATAGGTAAAACCCTTATGTTTATTTTCAATTATTACTCTTGTATTACTCTTCAATTCTTTGAAATCACATTGTTGCATGCGTAAACCATCTGATTCAGTGACATTACTCTTGTATTACTCTTCAATTCTTTGAAGTCACATTATTGCTGTGAGACTTTTGTTAAATCTGTCAAAGAGTCATTTGTTTAGAAGCCTCTGTTGTAATTTTTGTGAGGCTTTTTGTTGAATTTGTCAAGAGTTATTTGGTAATACCGATCTCTAGACACTTGTTTTATATGCACTCTTTAACTAGAGTCACCATTGTCGATCTTCTTACTCACACTCACTTTTTTAAGCTAGAAGACATGTTAGTTATAGTGAATTTCTTGTCCTAATGGTTTCTCATTTCGAGTCTTGATTTTGAAATTGTGTTATATTGATAATGGGAAATGAGTCCCCATGATACATTTATTGTTTGTTTGTTCTGAAGGTACTGAAGAAATGAGTTGCTCTTGGAACATTAGTGGGAACTACCTAGGCTTCAATGATGGAATACAAAGCAATTGAGAATATGCTACAAACCATTTATTATGTAGTTTTTCATCTATTCTTTTTCTAATTATGTTTTTTGAGGAGGATGAAGTATTCTTATTTTTAGTTATGATTTTTAATTTTATTTTGTAATACAGTTTTTTTGTAATCATGGTTTATAATAATAAATATAGTACTCAAAAATAATGTTTTATAACATTATTCATAATTTAAATATATTTAAAACAATTAATAAAATATATATAATTTGTATAAATACTGTATAAATACAATAATGTATAAATACTTAAATACAACTATAGTCGGTAATTAGTCGTCAATTAGTCACTAAATTTGGTGACTACATTATGACTATTTTGCGTTGTCGTAAAATAGTCGTAACGTAGTCGCTAAATTTAGTGACTATATTACGACTAAATTTACGACTATGCAAAATAGTCGTAATGTAGTCGCTATTTGGCGACTAATTTTACGACTATTTATTTTAGCGACTATCGATTTACGACTACTGGTTTTAGTCGCTATTTAGTCATAACACACCGTTTAGCGACTAAATAGTGACTAATAGTAGAGTCGCTATTTGCCTGTTTTCTTGTAGTGAAAATTGTCAAAAGTTGTCTTTGCACATTTGCTTGTAGAATAAAAAAAAATCATGGAATAAGAATATGATGATGTTTAACCAAGAGAATATAATTGAATAACAATCACCACTATACAAAAATACAATTATTAAAAATACTTTACCGATTTGATTTTTTTGCTTGCTTCATCAACTTGTTCATCCAATCTTGTTTTTGATATACAAAAAAAATCCATGGTCCATGGCAGGTACACCTAAAACACAATCAAACAGTACAAAATGAGTAAAACTTTTGATATGATTCAACATAATAATTAAAAATTATAGCAGCATAAAAATTAACCATGCAAAGCATATAAAGAGTACATCAACATGAAAAAAAAAAATCAAAATTACACAATAGTAAAGTTGATTCATTAGAACCAAAATAATACAAAATAAACATTCTACTCTGAAAATATATGTTTAGCTTAATAAATCCGACTTCTACTGTTTTGGCTGAGCCTCTATTTATATAGCTTAGAAGTAAAATTGTCATAATTATCTTTACCATTTTAATATTTTAAAAAATAGAAATTTTCTTTAAACAAATATTCGTAATATATTCTAATATTTATCTTCCATTTTTTTAAAAAGAGATATTGTGTAAATAGATTAGATTTCCGATTTTGTAAAACAAAATTCGTTGTTTTTTTTAATTTTCGTTTTTCAATTTTTTTTTAAAATTAAAACTTAGAAAATGGTAAAAAGGTCCAGTTTTGAATTTCATTAATGGCAAATTAGTAATCTTAAACCTGAGGATGAATGTGGTGCGTTTTATCAACCTAAATAGAGTTAAAAAGCTTCTCGAAAAGATTTTTAAGGGTATTTTTCATTAAGGGCAAATGAGGTCAATTTTTGTGAGCCATTTCGACTTCTCCTTTAATATATTAGATTGGTTCATGATTTTAAAAACTTTCTTTAGAAAATAAAGTCATGGAAAGTATCACAAAAATACAAGGATTGTTTGGAGACTTTACAAGATTTTAGAAAACTAATCCACAAAACTCTCTATCAATCTTCAACAATCATTCACTTATTCACTTTTAATGATTTTATTGAACTCTTAAAAAATCTTCATAAATCTCAAACCAATACCACCCCCTTAATTAAAAATTCAAGTTTACTTTTTAACCTCCAACTGAATTGAATAGTAAATTCGGGTTGTAAATTTTACAGTATATGTTAAGGTTGATAGAACAAAATAATAATTAGTAATTAAGTGTAGCTAGTAGGTAGTTTTTTTGTTAACATTAATTGGTTATAGATAATAGCTTTCAATATGTTTCAACAAAATATAAGTACAAATGTACAATGAAAGATATCTTGTAATTTTGATACTAACGCATTCAGATATATATATCTAACATGTGCCTAACTCTATAAGTTGAACGATATCGACTTCCATGAAATGTACATCCTGATTCCAAATCAATAACGATTCACGCAGCTTAACCAAAATTAGCAGACCGCTGTGTCCTGTCTTAGGTCGCCTAGCTATACAAAAGATTGCTATATTCTGCCAGCTTATAGGGACACAATCATCACGAAGAGACAAATCTTATGTAACTATCGATTGGGTGAATGCGTCATATAATAGGCTGATGAAAACATTATACTATAGCTTTTAAATATCAATTTCTGAAATGCATGCTTTGCAATGCATAATGTATGTATGAATGTATTAAAAAGGACAAATTTACAGCAATTTGACCATGCATGGTTCAAAACTAGAATTAAAATAATCGTATTAGCTAATTATTTAATTTTAAAAAGATACGCACCTGATCCTGACATGCATGTATTTAATTGGATACGTGTTCGTCAATAGATACCAATGAGTAGAAGAGCACAAATATAAGACGACAAAGATTACATTAAAAATCTAACAATGATTCGGAATCGGATTTCCAAGCAGCATCATCAACCAGCAAAATTTGAAAGTTAATGAGATTTAGTTGAAATCAAAACCTTAATGTGACAAGTGTCATGTATAATAATTTACATTGAATATACATAAATACAACATACTGTAACTGAAATTTTTGATAAAATAACATTCATACAAAGAAAGAAAGAAAAAAAGTCGATAATTGTTAGAACACGGGTTTTCACCTTTTTGTTATTTACCTTTAAATTAAAGTGGGTTTGGGTTCTTTGGGTAAAACTATATATATAAACAAATTATACAATACAACGAAACAGAAAATATAACTATTCTGATATCCTAGAATATTTAAGCGACAAGCGTGAAGCGTGTATGCTTGTATGTAGCCGTTCACATATGCTTTAAAAGTCTAAATTTCAGTTTACAATACGAAGTTAATCGTAGAAAATAGTTGAAAAACATAAAGTTTTCTCTTTTGCATTTTGAGCGAATAAGAAACAAATTGTGTAAAAAAACGAAAACCGTTTTCTCTCTGTTCTCTCTCTGTTCTCTCTCTTAAGGCAATCCTCCTACATCTTCCGTTCTCTTTCTCCGTTACCGGCCGACGTCGGTCGGTTCTTCTCTTCTTGTTTTTCTGTTTTGCTTTTCTATGTATATATCTAAATAATAATATATGGCAAATTGTGATCTCAAAATCTATGTTCTTTGCCTTCTCACTGTGTTGTTACTAACTCTGAGACAGTCAATCACAATCAATTCTCCTATCTCGACATTGGTGTTGTTTCATAACACCCAGATTTCATCCTTCTGTTTGCAAAATCTGGTTTCCAGAATAGATGATGTTGCGGATTGTGACTGTTGTTTTCAAATTCCTTCTCACAGTCTCTGCTATTTTCTCTCCGTCTGTGGGAGTGTATTTCCGATCCTATTTTGGTCCCATTCCAAGGTTAATGGTGTCGGCTTCTTTCCGTCTTCAAACGGTGTCTATCGTTTCTTCACCGAAACGTCTCTTTTCTCTTCTAATAGAGTTTGTGTTCCTCATATTGATTTTTCTGATTCGGGAATTGGAAGTCAATCTTGGATCTGGGATCCTGGAATATTTGTTTGCTGCTCTATTGTTCATGTGTTAAATTTACAGCAACATCCGTTTTATCATTATCAGATTGTGTTTTTAAAGTTCTTTGCAGACTGTGTGAAGGATTGGCAAAACAACGATCTGTTCTATATTAGTTGTTTTTGGTGGTTAAGAAATGCATCAGATAGATATGGAATCCATGGACCAGAATGGTATGGGCACTTGTACTAATAGAAGACTTCGACATGATTATGTTTGTCACATAATAGAAGACTTCGACATGATCAATATAACGGGAAGAAAAACAGTCACATTCTGTTTGTCATCTGCCCAGAATTGTCTTGGTCTGATACTTGGTGGAGAAGAAGATGAAGGACTTTCAAGTAGTTTTTGGAGATATTGGAGACATAATATGTTATGGAAGCAACCATGTATGAGAAGACAATGGATTTTTCCAAACAATCATAGAGAATCTTTGCCAAAATTATCAAGTAGATTGATCTCAAGAAGGCTACAAAATTTAGAATCATTTCCAACAACATTAGATCTATTTTTTCTTGTTAAAGTAATGTTATTGACATTTTGGAGTTTCAGCAGCAAGCTGATAGCCATTAAAAAGTGTGTGAAAGAGGGACTTAACAGATTTTATCTGTTGCCTATAAGACTAATTAACAGCAGGGTCACTTCCACTCCTTCACTTCATGTATTTGCGTATAAGGGTTGTATTGAGATGTTTCTGTATTTTGTAAACACTTTTTGATATCAATATAATTAATTTGTGGAAAAAAAAAAACAAATTGTGTTAAAAAGGAAGACCCTTTTTAATAATTCCAAGTTATTTAGTTATATATTGTTAGACGAGATACTGGAATATTTACGACCGTATCTTTTTTTTTTTTTTTTGGTTGGCGGCTCTTTACGACAATATCTAATAAGAGAATATTATCGTTTCAGGCGACGGTAGGTCTTAGCTACGTACGTATATGCGCTCATCCTACTGTTCCATTTATCTATTAACTTATTTCGTGTATGTGGGTTGTGTCTTTGGGTTTACCCTATAAATGATACAAAATTTGGGTGGTCCTCTCTAATAATCCGCCATTAATCAATAAATTCACAAACCTAAGGAGAAAAACGTTTTTCATTTTCATAATCATCATGTTACGTTAATGTCTGTGGCTTTTTATGTCTTTTGTATTCATGTTTATATTTTATAGATATCTTCCCATGCATGTACATGATCTTGAGATAGACGTATACCAAATTTAAATTCATATTATGCATACTGTTTGTACATAGACACGGTGTATGTCTTAATTCTAATTGTTACATGATTGAAGGGTCAAATTAAAGGCCTCATAAGAATACACATTAAATAGTTTTTTTTCTTCTAGTTAATGCATTATCGCAACGAGAATATTTCAAGAAATATGTAGCTAAATTTTTTGGTCGGGTTAGAAAAGGTAAATAAAATACATACTTAACAAAAAAATATGAACTAATTGATACTTTTCGTACTATACAATTTTAAAATATAAGAATACAGTACCTTCAGAAAACTTCTCAAGTTCTGAGGCAAATTAAAGCTTATAAAGTTTTAGGTTAATTTTGGGCAGCAGCTCCTCCTGCTTCTTCTGGTACAGCTTACGGATATTTCCTATGAAAAAACAGAAAATCTCGACATTAACCTGATCATCTAGCTAGAGAGTTGGAAGTTGGTCAATATATTTACTCCACTTCCATAGTAAATGGTGCTTCGACGAATGCTTTAAAGGACCAGTCGAAAACGATTTAAACTAATTAACGTCTTTGGTTTTGATTAAAGGCAACGTCCCAAGCTGTAACTAAACACTCCTTCAACGACAACAAAAAAAATTGTTAAACAAAACAACATAAAAGACTATCGTGAAAGAGTCCAAAATCAATGGAACTACAAAATTGCCCCTCGCCATTAAAAGAAAACGGGGCGTAGAGTCATATGACGTCTCACCATTAGGCTTAACAAATTTTGACGAAAATTCACCAAACTAAGATTGCTTCCCATGCAAACTTTCTATTACTTCTAGAGAGTTTCCAAATTCAAGTATTTATTATTTTAACACAAAGCTGCCATCAGTACCTTACATCCAGCACCAATTATATACTATCTTTTACCAAAACAAAAAAACAATAATAACTCTGTAGACTTTAAATATATTCAGTAATATACTATATATAAAAAATATGACTAAACTAATTGTAATTGTGTGTATAACTATAAATTTTCAGAAATTACGAGGTGAAAATTTAAGTACCAAGTTACATATAAATTTATATCTATAACTTACGTAATTACTATATACGTATACCCCCAAAACTTACGTGAAGCGACGCATATATTCTGCCATAATTATGTTAAGATTTGTAAAATAACGAATTAATTGATCATGATATAATGATATCTTCGTGACTGTAGCTAAATGGTAGAATGTTTAAATAATTTTAAAAAATAAATTTATAAAAAAAACTAGTTAATTATATTAGTGTTGTATTGAATTGGATCACTATCTGAATTTAAACCTAGGTTAGATGTTGACATCTAGATGGAATTAGACTATAAAGACCAAAAACGGAAAGTACGAATAATAAAGCATGATACCTTAAGATTATTTGGTTAGTGAATTTCAATGGATTTAAAAATTCCATCAAACTTTTTTTCAAAAAAAAAAAAAAAAATCCATTAAAATAATATGTGGGAAAATTATAAATAAAGGATTTTTTTCCAAAAATTTGGCCATCTACACTTTTTTTTCAAGATTGTCAATTGTGACGAAAATGCCCCTACTAATAGAAATAGTGAAGTTTTGAAAAATTTGAACCAATAAACAAACAGAAAACCCATGTTAGTATACAACTGTTAAAAAAAAATTTGAAAAAAAAATGTTTTGGGTGTCAAAAATCAGTTTGTAAATTGCTGATTTCTGGTCTAAATTGTTTAGAATAGAGTTTCTACGATTTTTTCTCTTTCTGAAACATTTAGATTGTTCATTCTACAGTTTGTACATGTTCTAAGAAGTTTAGACGGAAAATTTGTTCTAAAAATTTCAGAACCTGAATTTTGTATGTTCTACAAAATTAAGAATATGTATTCTACGTTTTTCTTCATTCTACATCAATTCAGAATTCATTTTCTACGTTTTACCCTATATACTAAAAGAAGTAGAAGATATATCATAGAAATTTTTAGAATTTGTAATCTGTAAACCTTAGAATACCCTAAAAATAGAAAGAAAATAAATTAAATAAGGAAAGTGAATAATTTTAAATATCTTTTAAATATTCTTAATTTATGGTTAAGATTTCGTAATTATTGTTTAGATTTGTTCTAATACATTTTAGAATGCGTAGTCTAAAGTATTTAGAAGATAAACAAATTAAGAAAAATCGACATTATACCTTAACATGATCGATCACCATCTCTTCCACCTTCCACAAAAGCTTTCACTTACCTGTTTATGATGCAAATCTATGTTACTTGTGGTGTATGGACACTGGATGCCAAGAAGGAGTGAAGATTTATTGATGATGAAGAAAAACGTGCTAGATTACTGACTTTGCAACCCACTACATCTCTTGAAGAGTTGAAGGTTATGGTTTCAGAAGACTATGAAATAGAGCAAAATATGTTTGATGTGGAATTCAGTTATCTACCCACAGAGGTTAAAGTTGATTGTCCTCCTGTTGTTGTGACAAATGATAGAGGTATGAACAAATTTCTTGCATATCTGAAAAAGATAAACATGATTCGGTTGTGTGTTACTTTCGAAAGCGTAGTTGATGAAGGTGATAGGAGTAAAGTCCAGTTCGATCTGAATAAGTTCCCAGTTGATAGTAGCGATGGTTGTAATGTGGAAGTTGATGTGGGAAAATCAGTAGGTGTTATTTCAAGGAATTCACCAAAGCGGACTAATGATGTATTAGAAAAGCGTACTGATGCTAATCTTGTTGATGCTGCTTGTTTTAAGTTGGAAGATTCAATGGTAAAAAAGGGTGAATATTTCAGCAGTAAGGAAGCTTTACAGGCTACTATGGAAATGTATGCAATGAAATATAACTGCGACTACAGGATTACAAAATCTGATAAGAGATGGTTGTGTATACGCTGCATTGATAGTGTTTGTAACTGGCGTCTCCGGGCTGAGTGTTTACAAGCATCTACATATTTCAAAATCAACAAGTTTGTGGGTAACCATACATGTGCCCCTTCAAAAAAAAACTCATCACTCTTGTTCTTGTAAACTAGCTTTATCGATCTTGTTTCATCAACCCTGGTATGCAATTTTTACTTTAAAGTCAATAGAATACTAAAAATAAAACAAACGAAGAGCTTCAACTTCATCATATTCACATTATTAAGTAAAATCATTGAAATTTTTTGTATAAAACTTATATTTACACAAATCTGGACTGAAATCGATTTTTAAAATAATGACATAAGCTAATGAAACTAAGACATCATAATAATCAACATGCAAAAAAATCAAGAATTATATGGTCAAAATGCAAAACGGATCTAAACTTATATTTACACAAATCTGGGTTGAAATCAAGTTATAAAATTTACATAATCTCAAGAAACTAATACATCAAAATAATCGACATGCAAAAAAATAAAGAATTCTACATACCCAATACATGAAGAGATGAACCGATGGTGAAGACGGAGAGAAGGTGAGATGGAGAGGCGGTGAGAGACGATGGTGAGAACCAGACAACGGAGAAAGATGGCGGACAGCGAAAGAAAAAGATATGGTGAAGACGGAGCGACGGTGAGACGGCGGACGGCGAAACGATGGTGAGAACCAGATGACGGAGAGAGACGGCGGAAGGCGAAACAAGGTTTTGTTTCGATTAAATTTTTTTTTTAACTCTTCGTCAATTTTTTGTATTCTCAATGTTTAGACCCAAATAAGGCCCACTCGATTTCAAAATAAGACCCAACAAAAACAAATAGTTTGTTCAAACTGTTTTCTTAATTTCAGTTAATAAAAATCAACAAATTATATCTGAAAATATTATTTAGGGTATTATTGACTTTTTTTAACCCCTAAAACCTATTTGACCAAACTTTTCAAAAAAAAGTGTAGATGGCCAAATTTTTGGAAAAAGATCCTTTATTTATAATTTTCCCATAATATGTCATATAATCATTGATTTATTTTTAATCAATGCATGCGTTGTTCACATCTGTGATTTTTAAATACAAGTAAAATCAAGCTTTATTCAATATTAAAAGACTGCACAAGAAATTGATTTTGAATTAGATTTTAGTTAATTAATGGATATAAAAAAAACATACATAAACTCAAAAACCAATTTGCATCTTGTTATTTGAACAGATTCAGATTACAAAAATTATTGGACACTTACATCCTTTAGTGTATGTTCTCCATTTCAAAATTAATATATGGACTCCAGAAAACATCAAAGTTTTGCTAATCTTACTAAACGGTACGTTGTTGATGATACGGGTTTGGCATGATGCTAATGGTACATTCAACATCCACAATGGAAAAAACGTGTACTAAATATTATAGAAGTCTACAAACACCAAAATTCTTGTATGCAATTCTTCTGCTTTAATTTAGTGAACGTTATAAAAATCAAAATAAAAAAATAACATGCATAACTTTCAAAAACATTTATCATATCTTCAAAGCATATGATCTTCTTAAGTACCAGTTTTTCTAATTATCTTCAGAACTTATAATTAATAAGAAATTATATTTAAAATAGAAACAACCAGTATATAAAACAAAATTATAAAAATATACGAATTAAAAAAGAAAAAAAAAAAAAAAACCTCTATAAATTAATGGCGACGGCGATAGAGATTTTTAGGTTTTCGATTTGAGATGTTCGTAATTGGCGACGGCGGTGAGGGGAGAGAAATGAGAGGGGGACTCTCGTTTGCTCTTGGTAGTATTCGATTTCAGATAAGAGGTGATCTTCGTATCATCTATCTCGTGAGGCGAGATCAGTTTCTTTCAGATCCGGCCCCATGTGGGGGATCTTTGATTTGCTGGATCCGGTGGATACGGATTCCGGGGGTTCAGGTGAATTTTAAGATCTGGGCCCATAGTATCGTGAGTGAGGCTGGAATTGGCGATGAGATTTGCGATTTAGGTCGAGGGAATCTGCAGTTCCCTTTTGTGGATCATCGGATTGTTTCGTATTATGTTTTGATCCTGGGGATTCGGGTGATCTTGTTTATTTCTCATCTGATATTGGTGGATTCTGGTATTATGTCTCTAATACTTTGTCGTTGGGGGTGGATTGGAAATCAAATATTCGGTCATTTACACTCTCTGGGGTTTTTGGAAAGTAAGCAGATTTGGTCTTTGTTCCTTCTTGGGCTGAGGGTCGTGCCTTTTCTTCATATATTACTATGGATGCGAGGCATCTTTCTTCACGATATCGCTCAACGTTTTCAAAAATTCTGGTCTGTTGAAGCTTTTCTCTCGGTGTTGCAGAGTTCTTCTATTTGTTCTCACTTGCGACTGGTTATGGCTCAGCTAGCGCTCAACAAAGGCAAGGCAGCGTTGGTCCGTACTGAGGTCGTGAAAATCTCAAACTCGGTGTTGGCTCAGCGGATTCAACAATTCTCACTCACTCTGATTGGGAGGTTGATGAACCCAGCAGTCCAGCGGATGGAATCTCTTCTTGCTAATCTCCCTAAGATTTGGAAGTTGGAAGCAAGAGTCACAGGGGCAGACTTGGGTCAGAACACTTTTCAGTTTAACTTTGAAGAGGAAGAGGATCTTCAGGAAGTTCTGGTCAATGGCCCTTATCATTTTGATGGGTGGATGATCTCGCTAGTTAAATGGGAACCTATTGTGGCTGATTCTTACCCTCGGCCATCAGTTTCTGGGTAACGGTGGGAGGCATTCCAATGCATCTGTGGGAGTTAGCAACTCTAGAGGCTATTGGGAAGAAGATAGGGAGGATTAAGGAACTAGATGAGGAATCAGGAAGTGTTTGTGTAACGGTTAATGGGTTCAATCCTCTGCTCTTCAACCTTGTGGTCCCTTTCGATACAGGGGATGAGGTGATAGTCTCTATCGAATACGAGAAGTTATCTGGTTATTGTAAGCATTGTCTCAGGCTAACTCACGATGTGTCAGTCTGTCCTGAACTGAAGAAAGCTCAGGCTAATCGGGGATTGGGGGATCATGCGGATATGAGAGGTGTCCAGCGGCAGCCGGTTATAGTGAAACAAGGTGCTCCTCAGCATGTTGGTGGGTGGGAAAAACCAAAGAAACATGTGAAGAGGGCTTTGGGCTTCCATTCAGAACAGTCCACTGAGAGGAGACAGGCTCAGTTTCGGGGTGGAGAGAGTAGTTCTTCTGGTCTGCCTCTTCTAGCGAGAAATCAAGGCTTTAGTTGGGGTCAGAAGAAGAGATACCAGAGTAATGGCTCGAGTAATAGTCTGGGATACGCTCTCCCTGGTTTGCAGTCGGATGGAGGGGATATGATGGATTCTTTTCCCGGTTTACCACCACAAAGAAAAGGTCTAAAATCAGTATGGCCGAAACCAATGTATAAGGCCAAGCAGGCCTCGGGTGAGAAGACGGCTCAGTTTGAGGATACTACGGTAGTGGTCGAGAACCATTCTCTGGAGGATGCTGAGATGTCCGTTGGGCATGGGGGTGAGGATACTGAGGACCCGGCCTTTAACGAGAGTACTGATGATCTGTTGGAGGATGGGGAGTTTGATGATGGTGCTAACCCTGCGGACTCAAGGATAGTATCGGAGCCGCCTCTAGTTACTGATTTTGGGACGGTTATAGCAGACGAGGTTACCAATATTCAAGGTAATCATGCTTCTGATCCCTTAGCTTTGGGATTGAAAGTTATACATTCTGCTATGGAATCTGTTACTTTGGGGAAATCGGTTAATGTTAGAGGTAGAGTGGGTAGTTCTCAGGTTAGACAAAGAATTCATGTTGCTAAGAAAGCTGTTTTGCCATTGGCTTCACCTGGGAAGCGACTATTAGCTAAAGCTCTCTCTTTAAAATCTGTAGGCAAAGGCAATGATCAGGCGGCAGTGAGTAAGCAAGGCCAAAAGGCTAAAGACGGCATTCCTAGGGGAGGAGGAAGTCGTCCTGTTCAGAAAGGGATGGGGGCTCTCCCGAAACCCCCGGCTCAAACGTGAAGATTTTAAGCTGGAACTGTCAGGGCATTGGGACGGACCTGACAGAGAATTATTTGGGTGATTTATGGAGGAAACACAGACCAGACATTTTATTTTTATCAGAAACAAAAAAATGTTCTTCTTATTTACAAAAATTTAAGAATAAGTTTGGTTATAATAATTTGTATACTGTTGAACCCCACGGGGCTAGTGGTGGTCTTGCTTTGTTTTTCATGAATGAAATAAATCTTTCAATTTTGTTTCATAGCAATCGAATTATAGATACACAAGTTTTAATCGGTCAACAAATGATTTTCATGTCTTTTGTTTATGGTGACCCAGTTCCTCAGCATCGAGGAGAAGTTTGGGATAAATTAATGGATATTGGTTCTTTTCGGGTTGACCCTTGGTTTTTAATTGGTGATTTTAATGAATTAGTGGGTAATCATGAAAAGCAAGGTGGTGCAGTGCGCCCAGCTACATCTTTCATGCCTTTTATTTCAATGCTTCGACATTGTGGAATGCTAGAATTTCCATGTTATGGTGAACAACTATCCTGGCGAGGGAATCGATGCAATAACCAGGTGATTCGCTGTCGCTTGGATCGTGCATTGGGAAATGAGGAGTGGCATGGTTTTTATCCTAACTCGAAGGTAGATTATCTAGAGATGATTGGATCGGACCACTGTCCAATTTTAGCGACCTGTTTGATGTCGGATAGGAGACGACATCGTCAGTTTCGTTTCGATAAACGCTGGTTGGGGAAGGAGGGGATTTGTGACGCAGTTGATTCAGGATGGAATCGTACACGAAATTTTCGGGTCCCGGGTTTTGTGGATAAGTTAAAGAATTGTAGGAACTCAATATCTTGGTGGCGGAAAAATAATGTAAGTTCTGGTCCTTCGCTTATCTCTTCGCTGAAGGCGGCTTTGCAGGAGGCGAAAATGGACGACGCGATTTCTCAGGAGGACATACGGGGAATTGAAAGAAAATTAAAAGAGGCCTATCGTGATGAGGAAATTTATTGGCAACAAAAAAGCAGGAAGTTCTGGCTGAGGGTTGGGGACAAAAACACAAAGTTTTTTCATGCCTCTACTAAACAGAGGCGGGTGAGGAATAGGATTGTGGGCTTATTCGATAGGGATAATATATGGGTTGATTCCCCGAGGGATATGGAGAATATTGCTACAAAATACTTTGAGGATCTTTTCAAACAATCGGATAATAGAGGTATTTCAGAGATGTTACAGGAAGTTACCCCAATCATCACGGAGAGTATGAACAGGGATCTAATCAGAGACATTTCTGAAGCGGAAGTCAGGAAGGCTTTGTTTGCCATGCATCCGGAGAAATCTCCAGGACCGGACGGAATGACAGCTTTATTTTTCCAACGTTTTTGGCCTTTCCTGAAAGGGGACCTAGTGGCTCTGGTTAGAGAGTTTTTTCGAACGGGTGGTTTTGATCCCCGTCTAAATGAGACCAATATTTGTCTCATTCCTAAAGTTGATAGACCGCAGCGTATGACTGAGTTTAGGCCGATCAGTCTATGTAATGTGAGCTACAAAATCATATCTAAAGTACTGTGCTTTAGGCTTAAACGGTTCTTGCCTCTCCTGGTTTCAGAAACACAGTCGGCTTTTGTTTCTGGTAGGTTAATTACGGATAATATTCTGGTTGCTCAAGAGATGTTTCATGGACTCAATACTAATCGTCGGTGTAATTCGGAGTTTCTGGCTTTTAAAACGGATATGAGTAAGGCTTATGATCGGGTTGAAAGGGATTTTTTGGAAGCGGTCATGCTCAGATTGGGATTTGATAGGAAATGGATATCATGGATCATGTGGTGTGTTTCTTCAGTGTCGTATCAAGTTCTTATGAATGGTTAGCCTCGGGGGTTTATTACTCCGCATAGGGGTTTGCGTCAGGGGGACCCTTTGTCACCGTATTTGTTCATACTTTGTACTGAGGTCCTGATAGCGAATATAAAAAAGGCAGAACGGGAGAAGAAATTGACGGGTATCTCAATCGCTCGCGGTAGCCCTACCGTTTCGCACTTGCTGTTTGCTGATGATAGTCTGTTTTTCTGTAAAGCAGAGGCGTCTGAATGCCAGACTGTTATGGAAATTATTAGTAATTATGGTAAAGCTTCAGGGCAAGAGGTTAATTTAGCAAAATCTTCTATAATGTTTGGTAAGAAGGTTCCTCCTGAGGTGAGGGTTCAGTTGAAACCAATTATTGGTATATCTAAAGAGGGTGGTATGGGTTCTTATTTGGGAATTCCTGAAAGTCTCCAAGGTTCAAAAACTAAGGTTTTTGGTTATGTTAAGGATAGGCTAGATGATCGTGTTAATGGTTGGAACGCAAAGTTTTTATCAAAAGGTGGTAAGGAGATTATGATTAAATCGGTGGCGTTAGCTTTGCCCACTCACGTGATGTCATGTTATAAATTGCCGCAGGAGTTAACGTCTAAACTAACGAGTGCTATGTCAACTTTTTGGTGGAAATCCAATGATAAGGCTAGAGGTCTACATTGGGTGGCTTGGGATAAGTTATGTAAAGATAAGTGTGAAGGGGGTCTAGGTTTCAGAGCTCGGAACAGTTTAATGATGCCATGCTAGCGAAACAGTATTGGCGGTTAATTCACTACCCGACATCCTTAATGGCTAGGGTGCTGAAAGGGAGATATTTCTGGAATAAACATCCTTTGATGGCCACTAAACCATATAACCCTTCTTTCGCTTGGAGAAGTATTTTCTCTACCAAGGAATTAGTAGCGCAGGGTGCGCGGTGGGCAGTTGGGTCGGGCTGCTCTATCTCGGTTTGGCGAGATCCTTGGATACCTGATACTCGACCACGTCCAGCAAACGGTCGGGAAGACTTTGGCTACCAAGCTTGATGGTTAATCACCTAATTAATCCTGTTACGAAGGATTGGCATCTGCCTATCCTGGAGGAGTTTTTGGATCCAGAGGATGTAGAGATTATTCGAGGTATGACGGTCAGTAAAGTCCTGAGACCGGATAGATTAGTATGGCACTTTACCAAATCAGGGAAGTATACGGTTAGATCCGGATATCGGTTAGCTCGGGATTTGATGGCGGAGGTTGAGTATGGGCCGACATGCATGGCCCTTAGGGCCCAATCGTGGAAACTTGACGTTCCCCCGAAGATCGAACATTTCTTCTGGCAGGTTGCCTCGGGCTCTCTTTCAGTGCTAGAACGGCTTGTGCATAGGGGTTTCCGGTGTGATACTTTGTGTAAACGATGTGAGTCTGCACCAGAAACTATAAATCACGCTCTTTTTGAGTGTCCTCGTTCGCGTGTTGTCTGGGCACGGTCCTCGGTCTCGTCAGTTCCAGACGGCTTCCCATATGGTTCAATCTATGCAAATCTAGATTTTATCTTCTGGCGTGCGACTTCCCAATTGGGGGATCCTGATATAGCCTCTCGGCTTCCCTGGATTTTATGGTCATTATGGAAAGATCGGAATAAAAAGGTTTTCCAGGGTTTAGCGGCTGAGCCGGTAGATATATTAAACCAGGCGCATAATGATAAATTGTTATGGGAGGAGGCCAAATCCTTCTCGGCGAGTTTTTGCATCCTCCGGCGGTGTTGGAGGACAGGGGCCTTTCCTCGGTGTCAGATTGATGGGTCATGGAAAGGTTCAGACCCTCTGCAGGGTTTGGGTTGGTGGTGTTGTAGTAGTGAAGACTCGACGCTTCTTCTCGGTGCACGGAGTATTAGACGGGATTCTACATCCTTACATGCAGAATTACAAGCGTTAATCTGGGCTATGGAGTCTTTGTTGGCGGCTGGAGTTGACTGTCAGAACTTCGAGACGGATTGTGCAGAATTAGTAGCGATGGTGCAGATGCCTGATGATTGGCCCGCGTTCTCGAACCTACTGGAGGAGTTACTCTTGCTCAAAGCATCATTCCCTTCCTTCGCTCTCACCAAGATTCCTCGTGACCTCAACGTTAGGGCAGATTGTCTTGCCCGTTCGTCTAGATCTTTGGTTTCTGAAAGTTCATTTGTAAACTATTTTCCTCCAGGTTGGGCAACTAACTTGGGAGTTACTTTCTAATTTGATTAAAGTTTGGTTGAAAAAAAAAAATAAAAAATATACGAATTAGATAAGAATAAGGTAGGACTCTGAAATTTATGGCGACGGCGATAGAGATTTTTAGGTTTTCGATTTGAGATGTTCGTAATTGGCGACGGCGGTGAGGAGAGAAATGAGAGGGGGACTCTCGTTTGCTCTTGGTAGTATTCGATTTCAGATAAGAGGTGATCTTCGTATCATCTATCTCGTGAGGCGAGATCAGTTTCTTTCAGATCCGGCCCCATGTGGGGATCTTTGATTTGCTGGATCCGGTGGATACGGATTCCGGGGTTCAGGTGAATTTTAAGATCTGGGCCCATAGTATCGTGAGTGAGGCTGGAATTGGCGATGAGATTTGCGATTTAGGTCGAGGGAATCTGCAGTTCCCTTTTGTGGATCATCGGATTGTTTCGTATTATGTTTTGATCCTGGGGATTCGGGTGATCTTGTTTATTTCTCATCTGATATTGGTGGATTCTGGTATTATGTCTCTAATACTTTGTCGTTGGGGGTGGATTGGAAATCAAATATTCGGTCATTTACACTCTCTGGGGTTTTGGAAAGTAAGCAGATTTGGTCTTTGTTCCTTCTTGGGCTGAGGGTCGTGCCTTTTCTTCATATATTACTATGGATGCGAGGCATCTTTCTTACGATATCGCTCAACGTTTTCAAAAATTCTGGTCTGTTGAAGCTTTTCTCTCGGTGTTGCAGAGTTCTTCTATTTGTTCTCACTTGCGACTGGTTATGGCTCAGCTAGCGCTCAACAAAGGCAAGGCAGCGTTGGTCCGTACTGAGGTCGTGAAAATCTCAAACTCGGTGTTGGCTCAGCGGATTCAACAATTCTCACTCACTCTGATTGGGAGGTTGATGAACCCAGCAGTCCAGCGGATGGAATCTCTTCTTGCTAATCTCCCTAAGATTTGGAAGTTGGAAGCAAGAGTCACAGGGGCAGACTTGGGTCAGAACACTTTTCAGTTTAACTTTGAAGAGGAAGAGGATCTTCAGGAAGTTCTGGTCAATGGCCCTTATCATTTTGATGGGTGGATGATCTCGCTAGTTAAATGGGAACCTATTGTGGCTGATTCTTACCCCTCGGCCATCAGTTTCTGGGTAACGGTGGGAGGCATTCCAATGCATCTGTGGGAGTTAGCAACTCTAGAGGCTATTGGGAAGAAGATAGGGAGGATTAAGGAACTAGATGAGGAATCAGGAAGTGTTTGTGTAACGGTTAATGGGTTCAATCCTCTGCTCTTCAACCTTGTGGTCCCTTTCGATACAGGGGATGAGGTGATAGTCTCTATCGAATACGAGAAGTTATCTGGTTATTGTAAGCATTGTCTCAGGCTAACTCACGATGTGTCAGTCTGTCCTGAACTGAAGAAAGCTCAGGCTAATCGGGGATTGGGGGATCATGCGGATATGAGAGGTGTCCAGCGGCAGCCGGTTATAGTGAAACAAGGTGCTCCTCAGCATGTTGGTGGGTGGGAAAAACCAAAGAAACATGTGAAGAGGGCTTTGGACTTCCATTCAGAACAGTCCACTGAGAGGAGACAGGCTCAGTTTCGGGGTGGAAGGAGTAGTTCTTCTGGTCTGCCTCTTCAAGCGAGAAATCAAGGCTTTAGTTGGGGTCAGAAGAAGAGATACCAGAGTAATGGCTCGAGTAATAGTCTGGGATACGCTCTCCCTGGTTTGCAGTCGGATGGAGGGGATATGATGGATTCTTTTCCCGGTTTACCACCACAAAGAAAAGGTCTCAAACCAGTATGGCCGTAACCAATGTATAAGGCCAAGCAGGCCTCGGGTGAGAAGACGGCTCAGTTTGAGGATACTACGGTAGTGGTCGAGAACCATTCTCTGGAGGATGCTGAGATGTCCGTTGGGCATGGGGGTGAGGATACTGAGGACCCGGCCTTTAACGAGAATACTGATGATCTGTTGGAGGATGGGAGTTTGATGATGGTGCTAACCCTGCGGACTCAAGGATAGTATCGGAGCCGCCTCTAGTTACTGATTTTGGGACGGTTATAGCAGACGAGGTTACCAATATTCAAGGTAATCATGCTTCTGATCCCTTAGCTTTGGGATTGAAAGTTATACATTCTGCTATGGAATCTGTTACTTTGGGGAAATCGGTTAATGTTAGAGGTAGAGTGGGTAGTTCTCAGGTTAGACAAAGAATTCATGTTGCTAAGAAAGCTGTTTTGCCATTGGCTTCACCTGGGAAGCGACTATTAGCTAAAGCTCTCTCTTTAAAATCTGTAGGCAAAGGCAATGATCAGGCGGCAGTGAGTAAGCAAGGCCAAAAGGCTAAAGACGGCATTCCTAGGGAGGAGGAAGTCGTCCTGTTCAGAAAGGGATGGGGGCTCTCCCGAAACCCCGGCTCAAACGTGAAGATTTTAAGCTGGAACTGTCAGGGCATTGGGACGGACCTGACAGAGAATTATTTGGGTGATTTATGGAGGAAACACAGACCAGACATTTTATTTTTATCAGAAACAAAAAAATGTTCTTCTTATTTACAAAAATTTAAGAATAAGTTTGGTTATAATAATTTGTATACTGTTGAACCCCACGGGGCTAGTGGTGGTCTTGCTTTGTTTTTCATGAATGAAATAAATCTTTCAATTTTGTTTCATAGCAATCGAATTATAGATACACAAGTTATAATCGGTCAACAAATGATTTTCATGTCTTTTGTTTATGGTGACCCAGTTCCTCAGCATCGAGGAGAAGTTTGGGATAAATTAATGGATATTGGTTCTTTTCGGGTTGACCCTTGGTTTTTAATTGGTGATTTTAATGAATTAGTGGGTAATCATGAAAAGCAAGGTGGTGCAGTGCGCCCAGCTACATCTTTCATGCCTTTTATTTCAATGCTTCGACATTGTGGAATGCTAGAATTTCCATGTTATGGTGAACAACTATCCTGGCGAGGGAATCGATGCAATAACCAGGTGATTCGCTGTCGCTTGGATCGTGCATTGGGAAATGAGGAGTGGCATGGTTTTTATCCTAACTCGAAGGTAGATTATCTAGAGATGATTGGATCGGACCACTGTCCAATTTTAGCGACCTGTTTGATGTCGGATAGGAGACGACATCGTCAGTTTCGTTTCGATAAACGCTGGTTGGGGAAGGAGGGGATTTGTGACGCAGTTGATTCAGGATGGAATCGTACACGAAATTTTCGGGTCCCGGGTTTTGTGGATAAGTTAAAGAATTGTAGGAACTCAATATCTTGGTGGCGGAAAAATAATGTAAGTTCTGGTCCTTCGCTTATCTCTTCGCTGAAGGCGGCTTTGCAGGAGGCGAAAATGGACGACGCGATTTCTCAGGAGGACATACGGGAATTGAAAGAAAATTAAAAGAGGCCTATCGTGATGAGGAAATTTATTGGCAACAAAAAGCAGGAAGTTCTGGCTGAGGGTTGGGGACAAAAACACAAAGTTTTTTCATGCCTCTACTAAACAGAGGCGGGTGAGGAATAGGATTGTGGGCTTATTCGATAGGGATAATATATGGGTTGATTCCCGAGGGATATGGAGAATATTGCTACAAAATACTTTGAGGATCTTTTCAAACAATCGGATAATAGAGGTATTTCAGAGATGTTACAGGAAGTTACCCCAATCATCACGGAGAGTATGAACAGGGATCTAATCAGAGACATTTCTGAAGCGGAAGTCAGGAAGGCTTTGTTTGCCATGCATCCGGAGAAATCTCCAGGACCGGACGGAATGACAGCTTTATTTTTCCAACGTTTTTGGCCTTTCCTGAAAGGGGACCTAGTGGCTCTGGTTAGAGAGTTTTTCGAACGGGTGGTTTTGATCCCCGTCTAAATGAGACCAATATTTGTCTCATTCCTAAAGTTGATAGACCGCAGCGTATGACTGAGTTTAGGCCGATCAGTCTATGTAATGTGAGCTACAAAATCATATCTAAAGTACTGTGCTTTAGGCTTAAACGGTTCTTGCCTCTCCTGGTTTCAGAAACACAGTCGGCTTTTGTTTCTGGTAGGTTAATTACGGATAATATTCTGGTTGCTCAAGAGATGTTTCATGGACTCAATACTAATCGTCGGTGTAATTCGGAGTTTCTGGCTTTTAAAACGGATATGAGTAAGGCTTATGATCGGGTTGAATGGGATTTTTTGGAAGCGGTCATGCTCAGATTGGGATTTGATAGGAAATGGATATCATGGATCATGTGGTGTGTTTCTTCAGTGTCGTATCAAGTTCTTATGAATGGTTAGCCTCGGGGTTTATTACTCCGCATAGGGGTTTGCGTCAGGGGACCCTTTGTCACCGTATTTGTTCATACTTTGTACTGAGGTCCTGATAGCGAATATAAAAAAGGCAGAACGGGAGAAGAAATTGACGGGTATCTCAATCGCTCGCGGTAGCCCTACCGTTTCGCACTTGCTGTTTGCTGATGATAGTCTGTTTTTCGTAAGCAGAGGCGTCGAATGCCAGACTGTTATGGAAATTATTAGTAATTATGGTAAAGCTTCAGGGCAAGAGGTTAATTTAGCAAAATCTTCTATAATGTTTGGTAAGAAGGTTCCTCCTGAGGTGAGGGATCAGTTGAAACCAATTATTGGTATATCTAAAGAGGGTGGTATGGGTTCTTATTTGGGAATTCCTGAAAGTCTCCAAGGTTCAAAAACTAAGGTTTTTGGTTATGTTAAGGATAGGCTAGATGATCGTGTTAATGGTTGGAACGCAAAGTTTTTATCAAAAGGTGGTAAGGAGATTATGATTAAATCGGTGGCGTTAGCTTTGCCCACTCACGTGATGTCATGTTATAAATTGCCGCAGGAGTTAACGTCTAAACTAACGAGTGCTATGTCAACTTTTTGGTGGAAATCCAATGATAAGGCTAGAGGTCTACATTGGGTGGCTTGGGATAAGCTATGTAAAGATAAGTGTGAAGGGGGTCTAGGTTTCAGAGCTCTGGAACAGTTTAATGATGCCATGCTAGCGAAACAGTATTGGCGGTTAATTCACTACCCGACATCCTTAATGGCTAGGGTGCTGAAAGGGAGATATTTCTGGAATAAACATCCTTTGATGGCCACTAAACCATATAACCCTTCTTTCGCTTGGAGAAGTATTTTCTCTACCAAGGAATTAGTAGCGCAGGGTGCACGGTGGGCAGTTGGGTCGGGCTGCTCTATCTCGGTTTGGCGAGATCCTTGGATACCTGATACTCGACCACGTCCAGCAAACGGTCGGGGAAGACTTTGGCTACCAAGCTTGATGGTTAATCACCTAATTAATCCTGTTACGAAGGATTGGCATCTGCCTATCCTGGAGGAGTTTTTGGATCCAGAGGATGTAGAGATTATTCGAGGTATGACGGTCAGTAAAGTCCTGAGACCGGATAGATTAGTATGGCACTTTACCAAATCAGGAAAGTATACGGTTAGATCCGGATATCGGTTAGCTCGGGATTTGATGGCGGAGGTTGAGTATGGGCCGACATGCATGGCCCTTAGGGCCCAATCGTGGAAACTTGACGTTCCCCCGAAGATCCAACATTTCTTCTGGCAGGTTGCCTCGGGCTCTCTTTCAGTGCTAGAACGGCTTGTGCATAGGGGTGTCCGGTGTGATACTTTGTGTAAACGATGTGAGTCTGCACCAGAAACTATAAATCACGCTCTTTTTGAGTGTCCTCGTTCGCGTGTTGTCTGGGCACGGTCCTCGGTCTCGTCAGTTCCAGACGGCTTCCCATATGGTTCAATCTATGCAAATCTAGATTTTATCTTCTGGCGTGCGACTTCCCAATTGGGGATCCTGATATAGCCTCTCGGCTTCCCTGGATTTTATGGTCATTATGGAAAGATCGGAATAAAAAGGTTTTCCAGGGTTTAGCGGCTGAGCCGGTAGATATATTAAACCAGGCGCATAATGATAAATTGTTATGGGAGGAGGCCAAATCCTTCTCGGCGAGTTTTTGCATCCTCCGGCGGTGTTGGAGGACAGGGGCCTTTCCCTCGGTGTCAGATTGATGGGTCATGGAAAGGTTCAGACCCTCTGCAGGGTTTGGGTTGGTGGTGTTGTAGTAGTGAAGACTCGACGCTTCTTCTCGGTGCACGGAGTATTAGACGGGATTCTACATCCTTACATGCAGAATTACAAGCGTTAATCTGGGCTATGGAGTCTTTGTTGGCGGCTGGAGTTGACTGTCAGAACTTCGAGACGGATTGTGCAGAATTAGTAGCGATGGTGCAGATGCCTGATGATTGGCCCGCGTTCTCGAACCTACTGGAGGAGTTACTCTTGCTCAAAGCATCATTCCCTTCCTTCGCTCTCACCAAGATTCCTCGTGACCTCAACGTTAGGGCAGATTGTCTTGCCCGTTCGTCTAGATCTTTGGTTTCTGAAAGTTCATTTGTAAACTATTTTCCTCCAGGTTGGGCAACTAACTTGGGAGTTACTTTCTAATTTGATTAAAGTTTGGTTGAAAAAAAAAAATAAAAAATATACGAATTAGATAAGAATAAGGTAGGACTCTGAAATTTATGGCGACGGCGATAGAGATTTTTAGGTTTTCGATTTGAGATGTTCGTAATTGGCGACGGCGGTGAGGGGAGAGAAATGAGAGGGGGACTCTCGTTTGCTCTTGGTAGTATTCGATTTCAGATAAGAGGTGATCTTCGTATCATCTATCTCGTGAGGCGAGATCAGTTTCTTTCAGATCCGGCCCCATGTGGGGGATCTTTGATTTGCTGGATCCGGTGGATACGGATTCCGGGGTTCAGGTGAATTTTAAGATCTGGGCCCATAGTATCGTGAGTGAGGCTGGAATTGGCGATGAGATTTGCGATTTAGGTCGAGGGAATCTGCAGTTCCCTTTTGTGGATCATCGGATTGTTTCGTATTATGTTTTGATCCGGGGATTCGGGTGATCTTGTTTATTTCTCATCTGATATTGGTGGATTCTGGTATTATGTCTCTAATACTTTGTCGTTGGGGGTGGATTGGAAATCAAATATTCGGTCATTTACACTCTCTGGGGTTTTTGGAAAGTAAGCAGATTTGGTCTTTGTTCCTTCTTGGGCTGAGGGTCGTGCCTTTTCTTCATATATTACTATGGATGCGAGGCATCTTTCTTACGATATCGCTCAACGTTTTCAAAAATTCTGGTCTGTTGAAGCTTTTCTCTCGGTGTTGCAGAGTTCTTCTATTTGTTCTCACTTGCGACTGGTTATGGCTCAGCTAGCGCTCAACAAAGGCAAGGCAGCGTTGGTCCGTACTGAGGTCGTGAAAATCTCAAACTCGGTGTTGGCTCAGCGGATTCAACAATTCTCACTCACTCTGATTGGGAGGTTGATGAACCCAGCAGTCCAGCGGATGGAATCTCTTCTTGCTAATCTCCCTAAGATTTGGAAGTTGGAAGCAAGAGTCACAGGGGCAGACTTGGGTCAGAACACTTTTCAGTTTAACTTTGAAGAGGAAGAGGATCTTCAGGAAGTTCTGGTCAATGGCCCTTATCATTTTGATGGGTGGATGATCTCGCTAGTTAAATGGGAACCTATTGTGGCTGATTCTTACCCCTCGGCCATCAGTTTCTGGGTAACGGTGGGAGGCATTCCAATGCATCTGTGGGAGTTAGCAACTCTAGAGGCTATTGGGAAGAAGATAGGGAGGATTAAGGAACTAGATGAGGAATCAGGAAGTGTTTGTGTAACGGTTAATGGGTTCAATCCTCTGCTCTTCAACCTTGTGGTCCCTTTCGATACAGGGGATGAGGTGATAGTCTCTATCGAATACGAGAAGTTATCTGGTTATTGTAAGCATTGTCTCAGGCTAACTCACGATGTGTCAGTCTGTCCTGAACTGAAGAAAGCTCAGGCTAATCGGGGATTGGGGGATCATGCGGATATGAGAGGTGTCCAGCGGCAGCCGGTTATAGTGAAACAAGGTGCTCCTCAGCATGTTGGTGGGTGGGAAAAACCAAAGAAACATGTGAAGAGGGCTTTGGACTTCCATTCAGAACAGTCCACTGAGAGGAGACAGGCTCAGTTTCGGGGTGGAGAGAGTAGTTCTTCTGGTCTGCCTCTTCAAGCGAGAAATCAAGGCTTTAGTTGGGGTCAGAAGAAGAGATACCAGAGTAATGGCTCGAGTAATAGTCTGGGATACGCTCTCCCTGGTTTGCAGTCGGATGGAGGGGATATGATGGATTCTTTTCCCGGTTTACCACCACAAAGAAAAGGTCTAAAACCAGTATGGCCGAAACCAATGTATAAGGCCAAGCAGGCCTCGGGTGAGAAGACGGCTCAGTTTGAGGATACTACGGTAGTGGTCGAGAACCATTCTCTGGAGGATGCTGAGATGTCCGTTGGGCATGGGGGTGAGGATACTGAGGACCCGGCCTTTAACGAGAGTACTGATGATCTGTTGGAGGATGGGGAGTTTGATGATGGTGCTAACCCTGCGGACTCAAGGATAGTATCGGAGCCGCCTCTAGTTACTGATTTTGGGACGGTTATAGCAGACGAGGTTACCAATATTCAAGGTAATCATGCTTCGATCCCTTAGCTTTGGGATTGAAAGTTATACATTCTGCTATGGAATCTGTTACTTTGGGGAAATCGGTTAATGTTAGAGGTAGAGTGGGTAGTTCTCAGGTTAGACAAAGAATTCATGTTGCTAAGAAAGCTGTTTTGCCATTGGCTTCACCTGGGAAGCGACTATTAGCTAAAGCTCTCTCTTTAAAATCTGTAGGCAAAGGCAATGATCAGGCGGCAGTGAGTAAGCAAGGCCAAAAGGCTAAAGACGGCATTCCTAGGGGAGGAGGAAGTCGTCCTGTTCAGAAAGGGATGGGGGCTCTCCCGAAACCCCCGGCTCAAACGTGAAGATTTTAAGCTGGAACTGTCAGGGCATTGGGACGGACCTGACAGAGAATTATTTGGGTGATTTATGGAGGAAACACAGACCAGACATTTTATTTTTATCAGAAACAAAAAAATGTTCTTCTTATTTACAAAAATTTAAGAATAAGTTTGGTTATAATAATTTGTATACTGTTGAACCCCACGGGGCTAGTGGTGGTCTTGCTTTGTTTTTCATGAATGAAATAAAACTTTCAATTTTGTTTCATAGCAATCGAATTATAGATACACAAGTTTTAATCGGTCAACAAATGATTTTCATGTCTTTTGTTTATGGTGACCCAGTTCCTCAGCATCGAGGAGAAGTTTGGGATAAATTAATGGATATTGGTTCTTTTCGGGTTGACCCTTGGTTTTTAATTGGTGATTTTAATGAATTAGTGGGTAATCATGAAAAGCAAGGTGGTGCAGTGCGCCCAGCTACATCTTTCATGCCTTTTATTTCAATGCTTCGACATTGTGGAATGCTAGAATTTCCATGTTATGGTGAACAACTATCCTGGCGAGGGAATCGATGCAATAACCAGGTGATTCGCTGTCGCTTGGATCGTGCATTGGGAAATGAGGAGTGGCATGGTTTTTATCCTAACTCGAAGGTAGATTATCTAGAGATGATTGGATCGGACCACTGTCCAATTTTAGCGACCTGTTTGATGTCGGATAGGAGACGACATCGTCAGTTTCGTTTCGATAAACGCTGGTTGGGGAAGGAGGGGATTTGTGACGCAGTTGATTCAGGATGGAATCATACACGAAATTTTCGGGTCCCGGGTTTTGTGGATAAGTTAAAGAATTGTAGGAACTCAATATCTTGGTGGCGGAAAAATAATGTAAGTTCTGGTCCTTCGCTTATCTCTTCGCTGAAGGCGGCTTTGCAGGAGGCGAAAATGGACGACGCGATTTCTCAGGAGGACATACGGGAATTGAAAGAAAATTAAAAGAGGCCTATCGTGATGAGGAAATTTATTGGCAACAAAAAAGCAGGAAGTTCTGGCTGAGGGTTGGGGACAAAAACACAAAGTTTTTTCATGCCTCTACTAAACAGAGGCGGGTGAGGAATAGGATTGTGGGCTTATTCGATAGGGATAATATATGGGTTGATTCCCGAGGGATATGGAGAATATTGCTACAAAATACTTTGAGGATCTTTTCAAACAATCGGATAATAGAGGTATTTCAGAGATGTTACAGGAAGTTACCCCAATCATCACGGAGAGTATGAACATGGATCTAATCAGAGACATTTCTGGCGGAAGTCAGGAAGGCTTTGTTTGCCATGCATCCGGAGAAATCTCCAGGACCGGACGGAATGACAGCTTTATTTTTCCAACGTTTTGGCCTTTCCTGAAAGGGGACCTGGTGGCTCTGGTTAGAGAGTTTTTCGAACGGGTGGTTTTGATCCCCGTCTAAATGAGACCAATATTTGTCTCATTCCTAAAGTTGATAGACCGCAGCGTATGACTGAGTTTAGGCCGACCAGTCTATGTAATGTGAGCTACAAAATCATATCTAAAGTACTGTGCTTTAGGCTTAAACGGTTCTTGCCTCTCCTGGTTTCAGAAACACAGTCGGCTTTTGTTTCTGGTAGGTTAATTACGGATAATATTCTGGTTGCTCAAGAGATGTTTCATGGACTCAATACTAATCGTCGGTGTAATTCGGAGTTTCTGGCTTTTAAAACGGATATGAGTAAGGCTTATGATCGGGTTGAATGGGATTTTTTGGAAGCGGTCATGCTCAGATTGGGATTTGATAGGAAATGGATATCATGGATCATGTGGTGTGTTTCTTCAGTGTCGTATCAAGTTCTTATGAATGGTCAGCCTCGGGGTTTATTACTCCGCATAGGGGTTTGCGTCGGGGGACCCTTTGTCACCGTATTTGTTCATACTTTGTACTGAGGTCCTGATAGCGAATATAAAAAGGCAGAACGGGAGAAGAAATTGACGGGTATCTCAATCGCTCGCGGTAGCCCTACCGTTTCGCACTTGCTGTTTGCTGATGATAGTCTGTTTTTCTAAAGCGAGGCGTCGAATGCCAGACTGTTATGGAAATTATTAGTAATTATGGTAAAGCTTCAGGGCAAGAGGTTAATTTAGCAAAATCTTCTATAATGTTTGGTAAGAAGGTTCCTCCTGAGGTGAGGGATCAGTTGAAACCAATTATTGGTATATCTAAAGAGGGTGGTATGGGTTCTTATTTGGGAATTCCTGAAAGTCTCCAAGGTTCAAAACTAAGGTTTTTGGTTATGTTAAGGATAGGCTAGATGATCGTGTTAATGGTTGGAACGCAAAGTTTTTATCAAAAGGTGGTAAGGAGATTATGATTAAATCGGTGGTGTTAGCTTTGCCCACTCACGTGATGTCATGTTATAAATTGCCGCAGGAGTTAACGTCTAAACTAACGAGTGCTATGTCAACTTTTGGTGGAAATCCAATGATAAGGCTAGAGGTCTACATTGGGTGGCTTGGGATAAGTTATGTAAAGATAAGTGTGAAGGGGGTCTAGGTTTCGAGCTCGGAACAGTTTAATGATGCCATGCTAGCGAAACAGTATTGGCGGTTAATTCACTACCCGACATCCTTAATGGCTAGGGTGCTGAAAGGGAGATATTTCTGGAATAAACATCCTTTGATGGCCACTAAACCATATAACCCTTCTTTCGCTTGGAAGTATTTTCTCTACCAAGGAATTAGTAGCGCAGGTGCGCGGTGGGCAGTTGGGTCGGGCTGCTCTATCTCGGTTTGGCGAGATCCTTGGATACCTGATACTCGACCACGTCCAGCAAACGGTCGGGAAGACTTTGGCTACCAAGCTTGATGGTTAATCACCTAATTAATCCTGTTACGAAGGATTGGCATCTGCTTACCCTGGAGGAGTTTTTGGATCCAGAGGATGTAGAGATTATTCGAGGTATGACGGTCAGTAAAGTCCTGAAACCGGATAGATTAGTATGGCACTTTACCAAATCAGGGAAGTATACGGTTAGATCCGGATATCGGTTAGCTCGGGATTTGATGGCGGAGGTTGAGTATGGGCCGACATGCATGGCCCTTAGGGCCCAATCGTGGAAACTTGACGTTCCCCCGAAGATCCAACATTTCTTCTGGCAGGTTGCCTCGGGATCTCTTTCAGTGCTAGAACGGCTTGTGCATAGGGGTGTCCGGTGTGATACTTTGTGTAAACGATGTTAGTCTGCACCAGAAACTATAAATCACGCTCTTTTTGAGTGTCCTCGTTCGCGTGTTGTCTGGGCACGGTCCTCGGTCTCGTCAGTTCCGACGGCTTCCCATATGGTTCAATCTATGCAAATCTAGATTTTATCTTCTGGCGTGCGACTTCCCAATTGGGGGATCCTGATATAGCCTCTCGGCTTCCCTGGATTTTATGGTCATTATGGAAAGATCGGAATAAAAAGGTTTTCCAGGGTTTAGCGGCTGAGCCGGTAGATATATTAAACCAGGCGCATAATGATAAATTGTTATGGGAGGAGGCCAAATCCTTCTCGGCGAGTTTTTGCATCCTCCGGCGGTGTTGGAGGACAGGGGCCTTTCCCTCGGTGTCAGATTGATGGGTCATGGAAAGGTTCAGACCCTCTGCAGGGTTTGGGTTGGTGGTGTTGTAGTAGTGAAGACTCGACGCTTCTTCTCGGTGCACGGAGTATTAGACGGGATTCTACATCCTTACATGCAGAATTACAAGCGTTAATCTGGGCTATGGAGTCTTTGTTGGCGGCTGGAGTTGACTGTCAGAACTTCGAGACGGATTGTGCAGAATTAGTAGCGATGGTGCAGATGCCTGATGATTGGCCCGCGTTCTCGAACCTACTGGAGGAGTTACTCTTGCTCAAAGCATCATTCCCTTCCTTCGCTCTCACCAAGATTCCTCGTGACCTCAACGTTAGGGCAGATTGTCTTGCCCGTTCGTCTAGATCTTTGGTTTCTGAAAGTTCATTTGTAAACTATTTTCCTCCAGGTTGGGCAACTAACTTGGGAGTTACTTTCTAATTTGATTAAAGTTTGGTTGAAAAAAAAAAAAAAAAAAATATACGAATTAATTGTATTGGCTACTAGAAAGAATCAGTATAATAATTGACCTGTAAAATTCTACAGGTCCTTGTAGTAGTAGTTAGAAATTTTGTATTTTCAAAGCGCAACCAATAAAAACATGGACTTATAAAAGACACACACACACAAAAATAAAGTTGGGTGCAATGTCATTAATCAAGCTAAAAAATAATGATTTAAAGCATGGAATTCCGGAATCGCAACAAAATGATTCTGTGTTTAGACAATTGTAGAAAGGCCTCTTAACTAATCTTAAATAAAGTCTTAGTTCCAACCACATTAACACTCCTTACCTCCATTAATTTTGTTTTCTTAATTACGTTTCTACACAATAAGTATATGTACTTACACATGTACATTTCTAAAGCGCAAGTTTTTTGACGTCATCGTTACCTTTCCTTAGTCTCACCTTTATATAGTGATCTCTAACAGAACGTAACAATAAACTGCTACGGGTTAAAAAAATGAGCAAAAACAAAACTATTTGGAATATAGAATAAAAAAAAATAATACAAGAAGAATCGATGGGATATTGAGAAAATTCTTATAACTTTTGTTAGACAAAAATTATACTCCGTATAACAATATTATCTATGTTTTTGTAAAACAGATTAGATGTTGCAAAAATTGATTTTATTACAAGAACTTAGAAAAGAAACACACATCACGCACTTTGATATTATTATTTACATGCTATGACTACAAAATTATATCGAACGATATGATCGAGCAAACATGCTAATAATAAGTAAATGTAGTAACTCAAGAGGTTTCCAATTAATAGCTAAGAAAAATGAAGGGAAATTCTCAAAAATAGCACAAAAATAAGTTTTTGTTCCAAACTTAGCACAACATCTCTAAAATTCCAAAAATAGCACTAATTAATTTTCTAAAATTAAATCCTAAATTCAAAATACTAAACCCTATCCCTCAAAACTATACCCTAAATGTGAATTTGAGAACCCAAACATAAAAAAACAAATTCTAAAAATTAATTTTAAATATTTTAATGTGTTAAATAGTGTTATTTTTGGAAATTTAAGAAATGTGTGCTATAATTGTCCATAAAACTTGGTTTAGTGCTATTTTAGGGTATTTCTCAAAAATGAAACGGTTATTAATCCTATCTGATCAGATGGGTGGGATAGGAACACTCATGAGTCATTACCCAACTCCACCATCTTTCGAACACCAAATAATCTACGTTTAGGGCACTATATCCCACTTTCTTCCGAAGATAGTTTCCCATATATATAAATATAACATACACACACAACACACTAGTATATATATGTACTGTATGTAACTCTTCGTCACATCCGGAAAAAACACTCCTTGTCACATCAACTTTTTTTTAGTAATGATCAACCTTTTCGTTTACAAATAACAAAAAAACTTTTATAGTGAAACGTTTGTTTATTTCTCGATGAAAAGCCACATCTTCCGGAGGGAAACTTTTTAACACACCCTCTTTCGACTTCATTTTTACATATACAGTGTGTGCTCGTTAACCTTCTTGTTTATATAAATTTTAAGGGAGAAAGAGAGAAGAAGACGAAGAGGAATTAATTACTAAGTTGTGTGGGTTGTTAATTTGTTTAAAGGGAGCTTTTCTATAGAGATTTTAAGGTCAAGGGTCATCGTTACGATGTGGGCTTGCTTCCTACAATCTAGTTGCCTTATGGGGCCTACTCTTCCTTCTTCTGATAACTACATCACCTTTTTTTTTGATCCGACAACTATATATCCCTTTTTATGTTTCTTTTTTCTTTTCTTCTTTACAGTAATTCTTAACTCGTTGTAAATGTAAAATAACACCATATGAAAAATATAATAAATAGATCAAGATGGATTTTTAATAAGCTTTAGTGTACCTTTTTCGGTAATGTTTACGTGGATTTCATAGTTTTAGAAAACAATGAACAAACAAATGAACATATAATTTGAGAGAGAAAGAAATTTACGTTGGATGGTTTATTTTTTCAACAATATACATTAATTATACATCTTTGAACCCAAGTGATAATATCTCGATGCTTGTTCTTGTCATATTCGATGATATTAAGTTCTTGTAAAAGATGTGTAACAAAATCACTATAGTGAGGCTCACGTTTTAATTTGAAAACTAAATAATAACAAACAAAATAGCAAAACAATATAAACTATGGGCCAAAAAAATTTGAAACTAATAATTGTGAAAAAAGAACAAAAGAATAATAATCATTCATAATTGACAGTGAACTTAATATTTCTCTGTGGAGGGTTGTATTTTAATTTTCAAACTAACTAATGAAAACAAATGGAAAAGCTAATTATGATAAGAGCTGAATTTTTGAAAATAATTAAAGAAAACCCAAAAAAAAAAAAAGGTGCACAAAGAGACACATGCGATTTCCTCATGCATCTTGTTTTTTATACAACAATAAATATATATAGTATATATATATACTCATTCTCCGCTAGCTCTCTCATCTCCAACTTCATCAGTTCGGTAGTTACAATTAAATAAACCTCACAGCTCTGTTCTTGAGTTAATCTGTGAAATCTCTTTGATGATGTCCAAATCTATGAGCATATCAGTGAACGGACAATCTCAAGTGCCACCTGGGTTTAGGTTTCACCCGACCGAGGAAGAACTGTTGCAGTATTATCTCCGGAAGAAAGTTAATAGCATCGAGATCGATCTAGATGTCATTCGCGACGTTGATCTCAACAAGCTCGAGCCTTGGGATATTCAAGGTTTATAAAAAAATTTATGGGTTATTTTTCTACTTGTTTCACACTCTACTAATCCAATTTTCCGAAATTAATATTTCTTTCCATATATATAAATGGCTATCTTGTCTATACCACTTTTGATCCATGACGTTCCCATGTACCCTTTTACGAGAATATGACTAGAGTACAGAGAATCTACACTTAGTTGTTGCTGTTGTTTGTTTACATTAGGAGTTAGTTACTGCAAAGACCAATATAGGTTTTGTAATAGTCATACAGTTTGATGTTTTAAAGTCTTTACTTTATATTTTTGTCGCTATGCAGAGATGTGTAAAATAGGAACAACGCCACAAAACGACTGGTATTTCTTTAGCCACAAGGACAAAAAGTATCCGACGGGAACCAGAACTAACCGAGCCACTGCGGCCGGATTTTGGAAAGCAACGGGCCGCGACAAGATCATATATAGCAATGGCCGTAGGATTGGGATGAGAAAGACCCTAGTTTTCTACAAAGGCCGAGCTCCTCACGGCCAAAAGTCTGACTGGATCATGCATGAATATAGACTCGACGACAACATTATTTCCCATGAGGATGTCACCGTTCATGAGGTATGTATCGATTTCAGAAACGTTTAATTACGAGTTCAAACGAAGTATGTGGGCTCTCTTTTGAATATGGTGAGACTGTTATGTCTCATTTTACATCACAATCTCGATTTTGTGTTGATAATGATTCATTGACCATAATAAAAGTTATTCGTTTATTTACACGTACAAGTAGCTAGACCAAAGAAAGTATTACATAATATATGAAAAAAAAAATTGATCACATGTTCGTACATAAATTTACAAAAACCATTTGTTCTTTTGCATTTTAAATTGAAAAAAAATAAAGAATATATAAAAATAAAAAATTCACATATTTATTTTCGATCTCCATTGTATATTAATATATATATATATATATATAATACGACATACAACTGAAATAGAAATTATTACGCTTTTTTTTTTGGATTAACCAGACTGTGTCCAAAGTCCAAACACATGATGAGTTTTGCTGATATATGTTATTTTATTTTGGAATATTTAAGGTGGTGAGTATTATAGGGGAAGCATCACAAGACGAAGGATGGGTGGTATGTCGTATTTTCAAGAAGAAGAATCTTCACAAAACCCTAAACAGTCCCGTCGGAGGAGCTTCCCTGAGCGGTGGCGGAGACACGACGATGACGACGTCGTCTCAGATCTTCAACGAGGACACTCTGGAGCAGTTTCTCGAACTTATGGGGCGATCTTGTAAAGAAGAGCTAAATCTTGACCCTTTCATGAAACTCCCAAACCTTGAAAGCCCTAGCAGTCAAACAATCAACAACAGCTGCCACGTGAGCACTCCCGACACTAATCATAATATCCACGTCAGCAACGTGGTGGACACTAGCTTCGTTACTAGCTGGGCGGCTTTGGACCGCCTCGTGGCCTCGCAGCTTAACGGACCCACATCTTACTCAATGGCACCTGTCGATCAAGATCATCCGTACCCTAGTCTAAACCGGTCCGCTTCGTACCACGCCGGTTTACCTCATGAATATACACCGGAGATGGAGCTATGGAATACGACGACGTCGTCTCTATCGTCATCGCCTGGCCCATTTTGTCACGTGTCGAACGGTAGTGGATAAAGGAAACGGACGGAAAGAGAGAGGGAGAGACACACACACACGCAGAGAGAAGACATTTCACATTTGTGTAAAAAGATATAATCATACCATATAGTTGTTGAAACATTAAAAAAGAAAGTCAGATTTGTGATAATTACAGTGGTTATGAGATATTGTAAAATAGATTAATATTATATAAAAAAAGAGGAGGAATAAAGATCACAAAAAGGAGATATTTCGTTATTGATGGGGTTAGCATTTTATCTCATTAATCAAAATGTCTTCCATTTAAATTTCACAATTTTCCTTCTAGACGAAGAGAAATAAACAATAGGCTAAAAGTATTACGAGAAAAGATTAACCCAAAATCATGAAGACTGAAAAAGTGATTACGGCGAAACAAAAGATGTAGGAACTATATAATTGTAGCAAAGTAAATACTTTGCTATATCAAAATGTGATATTTGCCTAGGTCTCGTTTCGTTTTTCTTAACCTTAGGCTAATTTCAAAATTTTAGTCAATTTTTGAATAAGTGTTTAGAATCGCTTACTCTTTACCGCCAAATATTCTTTAAGCGATTGTACGTTTACAAGGCTTGATTTTGATTAATTTATTTTTGAACGACAAGGCTTGATGTTATAACACCATATCAATATATAATTCAGATGACAGAAACATATACTGTACAATTTAGCAAGACAGACGTCGTACAAAATTCTTTTTGGATTATAAAAAGCCATATATAATATACATTTTAATATCATATAGAGACATAGTATGTCTGTATGTGTGTCTGTGTTTTTAGTAGGCACAGATAATGGACTATCTTATCTCAAGTACTATCAGTCGATTGTATGATTTTGAGGTTAACAGATTATGATTGAGTGTCATTAATAGCAGTAGACATAATAGTAGATGCTTTATTGTTCTTATTCAATGAGAAAAAAATGTCGTATAGTACAATTATTTATATAAAAAAGAAAATATAAATCAATCATAATCTATTAATTTCAAACATAGTATCGAGTGATATAATAATTAAGATAAGATAGCCTAATAAAACTTTCTTAGCTATAATTATTTACCACTTAAAACAAAATTTCTCGCTTAAATATGTTTATCGAAAGTATTTTAAAATTTAAGAAAATTTGAGATGACGATTTACTAAAACTAGAGAAATAATTTTATTTAACAAAAAAACACATTGTTTTATTTGTATTTTTGTAGTGACGTAGCGAGAAGTGAGAAGCGAATCAATACTAAATCAATGCTTTGTTTATTTTCTCGCTTAATCTCCAATCTCCATGGTCAAATATCCCGTCTTCTCAAGTCCTAACGATCACCCGAAACAAACACATGATAAGGATTACTAAGTTTTTGAAGGAACAGTAGTCACTAAAAGTTAATTAAATTTAATAATTATAAAATTTAAAGTGTATTCACTTTCAAACTTATAATATTAAGTTTTTAAAAAACATTAGTGTAAAAATTCAATCTATTTATCTGTAATAAGAACTTCTTCTTCTACACGTCAGATTACAACTTAACCCGACATTCGGATATAAACAATATGGGGATTGTCCCCCTTAGCTTAATTAATGAAAGTTCCCTTTTTCCTCGTATAATGTTGAGGTATGGCCGCATCGGTCAAGAGATCAATTATCCCAAGTATATCTTCCCGCAAAATTGACAAGTCATCCTTAACGCCATAATTAATTCACATAAACATGTCATTGATTAAAGTTCGAAGGGTTACTAACTATAGTAAAAGACATATTATAAGGACGTAAGAATTTCAACTACGTACGACTCAAAAAGCCATATATAAATATCCCACGTTATCACTTTTGTGTTGGGTGGGAACCTTCACATTTTTCCTAAGTTATATTTACATAATCAAAATTTGATCTCATGGAATCGAAAAACACCATGCACGTGTCCAAGGTATGAAGGTACTCACATTAATTATGTCTATACGACTATATTACAAATAGACGTACGTCCGTTAAATTGGTTGTTAAAAAAAAATGTGGTGTCGACTCTGTAAATAACTAAAACTATCGAAAGTAAGTGATTTACATAATGCATGTATATATGTATATGCAAACACATTAGCATACAAATTATGATTATAACACACCATCTTTTTCCGATCGTGACAACACAAAAAGCTAAAATATAATCGCTTCACAAAGGAGATGAAAGTCCGACGAGAATGGGTTTACCGACAAAAATTAACCTAAAGTCCATCATCGTTTTCCCCTCTCTTTATCTCACATGAATGAGTTTCGAGGATGATTCTCTCAAGGCATATTAAGATATTTTTTGTCGATGCTCTTTAGTTCACTGTCTTTTGATGCCTATATCGCTCACCCATTTGCTCTCTTTACCTTTACTAAATTTCTCACCATGAATCATACATCTATCTTATCTTTAACAAACCCACAAGGATTACACTACAAAATTTTGATTATATAGTTACAATTTTTGCTACGAGAAAAGATAGTAACAAATATTAACTATAAATAGTTACAAATTAGTGACAAAATTTTAGTTAATAGAATTTGTAGCTAATTGGTTAGTAAACGTAACTATATAATGACAAATAGTAACAGAGACAAATTGTAACAAAATTGCTACACAGTTACGGACGCAAAATGGTGTAGCACTGATGCACACGATACAAAACGTCACAGATTGTAGTAAAAAGATTTATAGTGTTGAAGTTGTAAACCTAAATACAAATTCTGGAAAAAGAAACTGTTGGCCTCCAGATCTCACTTCTCTCTTTCTCTCCAGATCTTATCTCCTCCTTATTTCCTCTTCTTTCTTTGTATGCCATTCGTCTCATCTCCTCTTTTCTCTTGCATTGCCTCTCTGAGCGGCAACTGGGGTTTTTTTCTCAGTTTTCACGAGTTTACAAATTCGATGGCGGATTTAGAAGAACATGAGCAGGAGTGATTATGTTGCTGTTGGGAAACAGTGTCAATCAAAATTTCAAGCTCCTGGCCGTGGCGACGACGGCTCGTTTCCCTCTGCTTAGTCGCATATCCAAAACAGTGGCGGCGGTGGTCGTTCGCCGCCGCATCCGCTTCCTCCGGGTCAGTTTGCGGTTGGAAATTTGCTATTGTCTACATCGACGCCGTCTGTTCCGCTTACTCCGGTTCAATTCACGGTCGTGAATGCGTCATTGTCTTGAAGAATTCTAGTTAAGTTGTCTTGAAGAATTTTACCACCTTATTCTAGTTAAGTTGTGTTCGTTTTTTTTTTATCTTGAATAATTCATAGACAGTGGATAGAGATAAACCGAATTCGATTAGCTTTGGATAGAGTCGATTCATTAGCTTTTTACCTATAAAGAGCTAATGGACAGAACTGGAGAATTAAACAATTCATATTTGGAGAAGGAGGGTTTAAATCATAAGCAGTTTGTTGTTAAATAGCTTAAGGTGGGTAGCGACTAGCGAACTAGGGGACTGTGAGTTTAAGGTAGCTATTGAATTCATTAGCCGTGTTCACCATCACCGTTTGGTTTCTCTGGTTGCCTACTATATTTCAGATTCATACACAAGTTATTTTTTCTTACATGGAAGAGACCAAAGGTTAATATCAGCCCCAGTAATTGTACTCTCATGTGCCTTGATTCATTGAGGAATCAGAGAGGAGCTAAAGTTACTTGGAGCTCATTATTCTTCTTCATCTTCTTCTATGGAGGAAGAAGAAGGTTTGGGTTTGAATAGAAACTCGGAAGATAGAGCTAGGACAATTAGAGAACGAAAACAACAGGTTTTGTTGGTTTTAAGCTTTAGTGACTGTGATATTTTTTTCTAATATATGATACAAATTTTGGTCTAAAGCTGTGTTTTATGTAACCAGTTTTGCTTAGCATCTAGAATCTGCAGATACGATGATCTCATTTATATGGTGGGTTAGCACAAGGATCCCTCAGCTTTATTGGTTTGTTATTAACTTCTCTCATCTCTCTTAAATTCGCTTGAGTGTTTTAAGTGTTCAAGTTTTTTTTGTTTGAATGTCGTTGTTTGTTTTGTATAGGTTGCATATTCTATGGTTGAATATATCACTTATACATAAATGTTCCTGTGATAGTGGAGCTTAGATGTTTATAAACTAGTTTATAAACATCTACTATTGATTCCCTGTCCCTATTTGTTTATTCTGCTTTTGTTACTTGCTATAGAGCATATTGGATCTTTGGGATTGATAAAAAGGTTGTTTCCTTGTTACATCTTTTTACTTTCTTAAAGTGGTGTTTGCATTTGTAATATTGTGTTAATATATGATTTATACAATGGCTTTGGTTTACAGTGTATTAAGCTACAAAAAATTGGCATCTGTTTCTTTTGGAATTTTTAAAAACTTTTTAATTTGATGTTTCATACATCACATACAGGCGATGCAGATCCCATTCCGTGTCTATCTTCAGGATATGCTGGCCCTTGTAAGTCTCTTTTTGATGAAATTATCTCTAAATCATTATTTGCCTCTCGGGTAGGATTAATCAAACAGCAATTTAATGTCTTTTGAGCATCTTCGATTCCTCCTTTCACTATGACTTGACATGCATGCTTGGTTGACATCAATATGTTGCAGACCGCCGGAAACAATGATTAAAACTTTAATATGCATAACTTTCTAATCCTCCTTGCACTATGACTTGACATGCATGATCGGTTGACATCAATATGTTGCAGTGAGTCCCTTTTCTCTGCTGATAAGATACTATAATTTCTATAAGCAGATATACTTGGTGGAGCATGACCGGTCACTTCCTCACAAGTCTGAAGAGCTTTGATCGAGTCTGTTCAGTTCCCAAACACTTCACTGAGGAAAGTCTCAGTCATACCGACAAGATTTTCTTCTCCATAGTTATCAGTCATCTCAAGGTACTCAGCTGCACATCTAAGGCTAAGGACATTGAAAGCGTAACGGTAAGCTTGATGATCTTCACACCACAGGGAGAATTGGTCACAAGTTTAGAACTCTATCTATTTTGAATTTTTAGAACTAATTAGTTTAATATTAATTGGAACTTTTGTACCGGTAGTTTTGCAATTTAATTTTCAAGGATATTTTCAGATAATTTGTTTTGGCTCTACATATAAAACCTTGTAGCACAAGGCAACAAAATAAATTTCGTAATTGATATGAAAAGGTGTAGCAATTTGTAACAACTTTATAACAAGTAACTTGTAGCCTGTTGTGAGTCAATTAGCGACAAAATTTTGTGGCTTTTTGAAAGTAGATGTTACTCAAATTTCTGAAGCAATTTGTAACATATAGTTACATATACTTGTAACAATTAGTAGCCATTTGCGACAGATTAAGTAGTATCTAAATTGTAGCACTTTGCTACAATTAGTTATGAAGAAGAAATTAGTGACGAGGAAATAGTTACTAATTTAATTTGTCACAAAACTGTAACAAATTTATTCTTGCTACGAAAAACACTTAATAGTTACATAATATTTAGTAACTATACGGAACAATTTTACTAGTGTTATGGAGAAAAAAAAAAACACTTAAATCATTATTAGAAAGAGATAGCCAATTCAATCAGCCATTCAGCCTCTAATAATCCTTGGAGTGAGTTGCTTTCGCAATCAAACCACAAATTTTAATTACCATCGGAGGATTATAAAACAAATCAAACTAATTAATTATTCAACCATGAAGCTGCATGTCATAGAACTTTTTTAAATGGTTAATGTGAAAATGCACCGAATGAGAATTTATTTCCAACATCGATCAACGTAAAGATGATAACTTGGACTAATAATTTTCAACAACGAGTATATACTATATATATATTTAATAGAAATATATTAAAAAAAATGGTTAAGATGATATATGTAAGTTCTTTATGAAAAAAAAGAGAAAAACAAAATTCGAGGAGATGATTGAGGGTAGGTGCGATGGGATAGTGCAAGCTCGTTGGCACGAGGTCTAACATGCATGTCGAATAAATGTAATATATATATTTTCAACGAACCAGCACAGTCTAATATTCGTGATTCAAATGTGAAAAGTAGGGAAATTAATCAATAAAAGGTGATTGGAATCTTCGGTTTAATTTTTCTCTTTTTTGAATTTAATTTCCCATCATTTTGTTGTGATTAGAATTGGGTCAGAGTTTATTATGCTTTGAGCTTCGGTTTTGATGGAGAGCGGAAGCTTAATAACGGATGAGAACACTAGATCTCCAAGGAGCGAATTCTCAAACGGATCTTGCTTAGAACATCATAACTTGATGAAGAAACAATAAGGATAGGGCCGAGATCGGGAACGATATCGACGTGGTTTTGCAAGTCCTCCTTGGAGGGCTTGAACACAAGCTCTTAGAATTGAGAATCCTCCTCTCTACGCTTTAGGCAAAGCTCTCTTAAAACTCTTTTATTCAATAAACGATTCATTCTTTACAATAGAAACTCACGGCTCTTTAAATAAGAAGAATCATTAAACTAAACCCTAACACAATTAAGAAGTTAATCTGACAATTAAAGCCCTACAACTAAATAAAGCCCATACGTAAATATAAACTAGAAACAATAAAGAGGTCCGTTCACGACATTGGTGATCGTCGCAAAGATGCGCTGCATCAGTCCCTCCCGGTTAGAAAGACTCGACCCCAAATCTGAAATCGTCTAAAACTATCCTTTGTCCACCAAATCATAATATTTTCGCTTAAGAACTTCGTGACGTTTCTTGTTCTGACTAAATTGCAGCTTGCTAAAATTTTGTCGATGCAGAACCTTTGGTATAACACTGCGAGTTTGTTGTTCAAAATGTCAAACATAAAACACAGATGTCAAGCTCTAGATACCTTGTCCAATATTTCATGGTTATACATAAAACAACACCCATATTACATTTTTTTTTCTCTATTAATTTGTCTTGGGAGACAATGTTGTTTAACGGTTATCATAATTGATGCGATAAGGTTGGACCAGCCTTATAGATCCCAACTTTTGATTATAAAAAACGAAACCCTCATTATGCTTGCTAGTAAGATAGAGCAAGTGCGGCTCCTGCAAGGCTTCCTACACAGGTGCATGCAGAAACAAGAACCACAGCAGTAATGGGTGTAATTTTGGGGCGGCGACTTGCACGGGAGAGTCTCCCCGAGAGCAGTTTGCACGACTTGTCAGCTTCTTCGTAAAGTGAACAATTGGGTCCTCCTTCTGTGATGGCTTTTTCATTCTACAAACGTCGCATCGCTGGTCAGGTCCAGAGATGAATGAAAATACAACTGAGCGGAGGTATATAGTAGGCTAAGAAGAGTAAAGAGATGCGATACCTTAAGCCTGAAGTTACTCATAGCTCGATTGACAGTTAGAGTATCACCTGGTGATGATAATAATGTAGGGGCCTGATCCTTCCATTCGTCTACAAGCTTTCTAAGAAGAGAAACGCTAGCTTCTAAATGATCATTATAGAGAATATCCCAGTGCTTAAAGCAATCAACGTTTTCTGTCACAGACCGGATAGCGATTGCTGCAGCTTCCTTGGCTAGAGCAGGATTTCCTGAAACAACAGTAACAGTACATTAGAATTCCATTTGGACAAGAGAGAGGGAAGCAGAAAACTTGAGGATTCAAGGGTTGCGTTTGTTAGTAGAACCTTCTCCAGCTAATTTTAAGGAAAAGGTGAATATTTGTTCCAGTGCGTTTCCTCCTGTTGCAGTCTCTGGTGCAAGGGCTACTTCTTTCAACAAGGGATAAACTGCCTCAAACCTCTCTGTTGCCTGTTGTTGTGCGCGCATATACAGAGACCATGCTTGTGATCAGAATCTACAAACGCATCAAAGAAAAAGAAAAAAGAAAAAAAAGATCCTTTGATAAATACCAATACTACTAGTGCTTACCTCTACTCTAGCGGATGAATCAGGGAATGTAAGCCGCAGCAAGATCTCAAATGAAGAAGGTGGAATCACCCGCTTTCCGTCCCTATCAGCAAAGGTTACAAGTATGGCCTGAGCCTCTGGATTTGACAACATGCTGATTAAAAATTGCATAAACAAACAAGATCAGATGGTTGTTACATAATAAGATGAATAAAATATAGAGGAGAGGAGATCACGAGAAGAATAAGTAAGTAAGTTGGACTCACATCTCAAGAAATTGGAGGATGAGATCCATAGACTGAGGGCTGCAGCACTTGTTATTATCGATTAGTGGTAACAAGTTATGCACCCACGAATACAGGCCAGCAGATAAATCACCTAGGGAGGCCTGTCACCGTTCAAAAGATTTAGCAAAACACAAGTCTCTGACACTCTAGTTCACACACACATTAAGGGGAAAAAGAAAACATATGAAAGTAGTAACCTGAGCCATCATCCAAACAATAAGGGGAAGCTTGTCCTGGCCTTGATACACGGGTCTGTCCCTCAGCTTAGGCAAAATAGCAGTCAAAGCATCGGGCTTAGTACGCAATACCACGGCTAATCCAATAAAGTGTGCGACCTAATCGTAGTAAAACATGTTAGAGCACAATACAATGGAGTTAGAGAGAGAAGAAAAAGGTTACCGAAGAACAACACACCATTCATTCAATTAAATCACACATACGCATATGTTAAAAAGTTCCAAAAAAAAAAAAAATTACCAGGGTATGGGCGGGATCGTCTGGTTGTGCATATCCTTGTTTGGAATGTGCTACCCAATCAGTGAGAATGTAAGCAGACGACCACAGTACAAAGCTACTGAGTTTGACAAGTGGAACTATGTTGATAAAATCGGCTGATGGTTCCAAGAGAGATGTAGGAAGATGAGATAATGGAACCTGTTTTTAATTAGCAAGCAAATTAAGATATGAGAGACTTTGGATTCGAAAAAAAAAAAAAAAAAAATACGTAAAAAGAAAGCTCAGATCAGGTCACAATAGCTCACTCACATGGATGAGCGTGGATAAAGGAGACTCGTTGAAGGTCTTGAGCCATGGAAACGGTACTTGGGAAAGTTTCTCCCCATAGAAAGCGTTTAATTTCATTATCTGCACCTCCGGAACACACCAAAACTCGTCCTGTGTTAACCGAACCACAACATCACTAATTTGAATATTTTGAATTCTGGGGTTATCGAGAATTTATACAAACGGATCTAGGCATCGCATTCACTTACTTACCAGTGCTTCTTCGATGACAGCCCTAAGATCTGAAGGATCAAGCTTTGCCGCAGCTTCTGACAATGACACTATCGGCGGCTTTCTAGTTTCTTCCGCCTTGGGATTCTCAGATCTCTCCGCACCACCGGTACCGTTCGCAATTTGGATCAGACCCATTAGGTTTTTCTTACGTTTCTTCTCGCTTCTCTTTTTTTTTTTGGTTTCTTCCTTCATTTTGCTCGATAATCCTCTCCTCTCTCCGGTGTGGGGATTACAGAGAGCGGAGATTAAACCGGGTTTTTACATATGCAAGAGAGCCGTGTCTAGTTTTCGTATGTGTTTATTAGATTCTTTAATTTTTGTTTTTAACGATATTTATATAAGTTCAATGACAAATTTTTATTAACGAGTGACATGTGTCAAAAATATTTATAAAATGTTGACACATGTTAAAAAAAATATAAAAACAAATTTGATTTTTACTATTTTACTAATCTATGTGTCAATTGTATCATTCAGACACTTATAAAAACTAAAAATGTAAAATTCAAAATCTGACATAAATTTTTTTTATATAAAAATAAAATAGAAAAAAAACCTAATTTTATTTAAAGTATTTAAACAGTTTTAAATTTTAGAAAAGTCATTATAAGGAAATTATAAATATATATTATAAAATTCAAAATTATAATATTGTTTACTTATTTAAATTTTAAGTTGCTAATTTTACAAGAAAAATATTACTTTTTATATAAGAAAAAAATGATTGTGAAAATTATACAATTAATTACTGTTTCTAATAAAAGGTAAATACTCACCTTTACACAAAGAAAAATATTGTTGAAAAAAAAAAATAGATTGTCTCATATTTTTTTTACCAATCAAATAATTTATTCAAAAAGACTGCTATTGTAATATATAAGATAGGAGTATGTAAGATTAACATATGCATTTTTGTAACTACACAAATGTTAAAGTAAAAAGACATCTTATTATATAAAGTTTGATGTAAAAGTTACTCATTAACAAGACCGTAACACGTGTCAAATATATTGATTAGATGTTGACACATGTCAAAATATATATATATATATATATATTTTTTTTTTTAATAAAACAGCTAATTATAATATAGAATTTTACATGTTTCTATATTTTTTTAAAAAAAATTCTAAATCAAAAAGGAAAACTAACAAATTCAATATATTTTCCATTGTATGCTAATTATATTATACGTGTGTTCTCAATAATATTTGACATGTGTAAGCAAAAACTTAATTTATTAAGCATGTATATTAATAAATAATTAATGAATAACAAGTAAAAAAGATTCATATAAGTTATTTAACATAATTTTGTATATTAATCAATAATTAATGAACAACAAAGTTAAAAAGAATAATATAAATTATTTAACATAATTTTAGTCTAATATAAATTGTATTTATCTTTGTAATATAATTTTTTATCGTAAGTAAGTACACAAAACCTTGAAAGAATAATGTACTTTTTATTTTTCTGCAAGGCAAATAAGAAAAACTGCCAATCTCTGAAAGATATTTTTGATGTCTATGAATATTATTCAGGCGAGAAGATAAATACTACAAAATCAATGATCACTTTTGGTAGTCGGGTTTATGGAAACACACAAATACTTTTGAAATCTATTCTTGACATCCCAAATCATGGAGGAGGAGGAAAATACTTAGGCCTACCTGAGCAGTTTGGTCGAAAGAAGAAGGAGATGTTCGAGTACATAGTCGACAGAGTTAAAAAAACGTACAAATACTTGGACTGCTAAGAAACTGTCACCTGCGGGAAAAGAGATAATGTTAAACTCTGTAGCTTTGTCAATGCCGGTATACGCCATGTCGTGCTTCAAGCTACCACTAGGAATCACTTCAGAGATTGAATCACTTCTAATGCAGTTCTGGTGGGAAAAGAGCTCAAATCAACGCAGTATACCATGGATTGCTTGGAAAAAACTACAACATTCGAAAAGAGAAGGGGGTTTGGGATTTAAAGACTTGGCTAAATTCAATGATGCACTTCTTGCAAAACAAGCATGGAGGTTGATTCAAAATCCTAATTCTTTATTTGCTCGCGTAATGAAAAACATATACTACCGAGATGAATCAGTTTTAGATGCCAAACAAAGGAAGAAACAGTCCTATGATTGGTCATCTATTTTAATATGACTGGATCTCATTAAAAAGGGTTCAAGGTTTATTGTGGGGGATGGTAAATCTATTCGTCTAGGTTTGGATAATTTTATAGAAGAGCACCCTCCTAGATTAGTTCAAACTCTGCCATTGCAATCAGATACAACTCTTGACCAATTTATTTCTACAACGGGGGAAAGTCGATATTGGGATAATCAAAAACTCCTTTCATACGTACCCCAGCAAGAGCAGGAAATAGTACAAAACATTCATCTCTCACAAGTACCACAACCGGACAAATTAATTTGGAACTATACTAGATCAGGCGAGTACACAGTCAAGACAGGATATTGGTTTATTACTCACTACCCTTTCGATCCTGGAGTGGCTCTAGATATACCTTATGGTTCAGTGGCACTTAAGAACAAAATATGGAAACTACGTCTGTTACCAAAAATCAAACACTTCTTATGGAGTATTCTATCGCAAGCAATACCAGTCACCACAAGATTAAAAACAAGAGGTATGAATATTAATCCTCTATGCCCAAGATGTCATCAATCTGATGAAAAATCCACCACGCATTTTTCTCTTGTCCCTTTGCCATGATGGCCTGGAGATTTTCTTGTAGTTCTTCCCTAGACGTCACACAATTACAATCAAATATAGAGGATATTATTGCACAGCTACTTAGCTATCAAACGCAGACTTCCAACATGTTTGACTCTTTATTACCCTTTGTTTTACTCTGGCGCATTTGGAAAGCGAGAAACAACCAAGTTTTCAATAATTATCGAGAAAGTGTTTCAAAGACAGTTTTACAGTCGAAATCTGATACAAAAGAATAGATCAACAGTCTACAACATATATCTTCACCATTGGCAACTGCACGTACGGATATAACCTCGTGGCTTCCTCCAACTCAACCGATCCTAAAATGTAACTATGACGCGAGTTATGATCATCACACTCATGAGGCTGTTGGCGGATGGATTTTCAGAAATTACCAGGGAGAGCCTTTAGTGTGGGGTGCGACCAAATTACATAATGTACGATCCCCTTTACAAGCAGAAACAAAGAGTTTGCTCACTGCAATACAACAAGCATGGATATGTGGCTACAAGGAGATCAAGTTTGAAGGAGATTGCGAAACCTTAATAAAACTAGTTAATGGTCATATAGTGGATGTTTCCCTAAGAAGCCTTCTTCAAGACATCAGAACCTGGTCTACCAAACTACAGCAAGCTACATTCAGTTTTACAAGGAGAGATTGTAATAGGGTGGCACATGTTTTAGCTAAATTTGGTTGTATAGATTGCCAATATTATTCTGACTCTGTACTAAAGCCCTCATGGCTAAGCAGCACACTTTGTAATGATCAAGTTTAATCAATATATATCCATTTGCGAAAAAAAGAATAATGTACTCTTTTTTTTTCAACCACACATTATTAAATTAAAAGATAACTCCGAGGTTGGTTGCCCAAACCGGAGGGAAACAGTTTACAAAAGAAATTTCTGAAACTAATATACTTTATAAAAAGAATAATGTACTTTATAAAAAAAGAAAATTTCAATACATGATGTGTATTAGTATAACTTTACATGTTTTATTTTAAAGATTTTAATGCATGCAGTAATATGAGAAACCTAGAAGAAAAAAATAGAAAAAATGAGTTTGTATGAATGAATTTTTGGTTAATTATTATAATTGACAAAAGCACTACTTTTGAAATTATGACACATAGAAGAATAATATTTAGGATATTTTTGGATTTCTAAAATTTTTGTGGATGTTAACTGATTTTTTTACTGATTATCTTTATTGTTAAATTTAAAATACTAACCAATGTACATATTATCTCATATGATACTCATATTATTTTTATTATTAAAATTTCAACTTTAATTCATGAAGAAGTGAATTATGGTTTTACGATGAAATAGATAGTTAAACTTAAATGTGATTACTAAACTGAATGTTTAACGAGGAAATTTATTTAAGATTAAAAAGATTTCAAATATTAATAAGTATCAAACATGTATTTTTGTAATTTTCGAACATGTATTTTTGTAACGCATATGTCAAAACATAAGATAACTCGAATAAATTATAATTTATAGAAATGAATCTTCAGTTATTTGATGAAAATGTCTCTATATCTTTATATATGTTTTTTGTTTTATAAATTTCACTCATTTAAAATTGATTAAGATATGAGGTAAAATTAGTACTTATGAGATAACAACATAGCAAATATGTCTTAAATAATGTTTGATTCAGTTTTTTGAGAATTATATTTTGTTAATTTCTATTTGTATTTCCAATTGTTAATAAGATATATATTTGATATGATGTATTAATTGTGTTTGATATGATGTATTAATTGTGTTGGAGCATTCTCAAAAATACCCCTTTTTCTATATCCCTTTTTAAAAATACCCCTTCATGTTGGCTATTTTTAAAACTACCCCTCTTTATATACAAAATGACCAAATTACCTTTTTTTGAGTGACAGCAAGAATGTACAGTCATCAAAATCGAAAATATTTTCCCGCCAAAAAAATTTCCCGCCAAACTTTTTTTTCCCGCCAAAATCAAAAATTTTTCCCGAAAAAAAATATTTTTTCCCGCCAAAAAAAAATTTTCCCGCCAAAACCGAAAATTTTTCCCGCCAAAAATATTGAAATTTATACCTTTTAAAAACATTGTAAATGCTTTTAAAAAACTTTTAAAAGCGTTTACAAGGTTTTTTAAAAGGTTTTTAAACACATTGTAAAACCATTTGAAAACCTTTTAAAAACCTTTTAAAAACCTTTTAAAACCTTTTAAAAACCTTGTAAAAATCTTGTAAAAGCGTTTACAAGTTGTTTAAAAAACCTTTTAAAAATCTTTAAAAAATCTTGTAAAAGCCTTTACAAGGTGTTTATAAGGCTTTTATAGGGTAAAAACCTTATAAAACCTTTTAAAAACCTTGTAAATTTTTTTTGGCGGGAAAAATTTTGGCGGGAAAATTTTTTTGTCGAAAATTTTTCTCAAATTTTTTGGCGGGAAAATTTTTTCGAAAAATTTTTGGCGGGAAAATATGTCGGAAATTTTTTGGCGGGAAAATTTTGTTTTTCTTTTTATTGAATAAAATAATTTTCATCTAAGGGTAAAATGGTCATTAAAAATTAAAAGAGGGCAAAAATAAAAATAGCCAGAAAAGAGGGTATTTTTGAAAAGGGGTATATCAAAAGGGGTATTTTTAACAAATTCTCAATTGTGTTTGATATAAAATATTTAGTTCTATGCATTAGATGAAATGTGTAATTAAACTTAAAATATGGTTTATTATGATTGTATAGATATTTAAATAATTAAACTTAAATTCTTTATCCTATAAGAGTTTTTGGGTAAAGAAACACAAAGATTAATAAACAATAAATATCATTAATATTTATAAAATTTTAACCAATAGGAAAATATATTGCATAGCTCAAATAGTCATATTTTTTTTTCCACAGTCAAAAATTGTACATAAAAGTTTGAGAGAATATTATAAAATAGAACAAAAAAACTTAAAACTATTATATAATGTAACTGAGAGAGTATTAAATGAAATATGAGAAGTTTATATTCAATATTAAAATGTTATAAAATAAAATCTAAAAACATGTATATTAATATTTAATTATTCTTAATATATATATATATATTTTTTTTAATTTTACCCGCGTTATAACGCGGGCCTTATCTAGATTGTTTATTTTATAAATCCAAATAGATTATCTCATATTTTTTTCACCAATCAAATAATTTATTTTAAAAAACTGCTATTGTAATATATAAGATAGGAGTATGTAAGATTAACATATGGGTTTTTGTAACTACACAAATGTTAAAGTAAAAAGACATCTTATTATATAAAGTTTGATGTCAAAGTTACTCATTAACAAGACCGTGACACATGTCAAATATATTGATTAGATGTTGACACATGTCAAAATAAAATATTTTTTTTATAAAACAGCAAATTATATTTATAGAATTTTACATGTTTATATTTTTTAAAAAATAAATCTAAATCAAAAAGGAAAACTAACAAATTCAATATATTTTCCATTGTATGCTAATTATATTATACGTGTGTTTTCAATAATGTTTGACATGTGTAAGCAAAAACTTAATTTATTAAGCATGTATATTAGTCAATAATTAATGAATAACAAAATTAAAAAGAATAATATAAGTTATTTAACATAATTTTTGTATATTACTCAATAATTAATGAATAACAAAGTTAAAAAGAATAATATCAGTTATTTAACATAATTTTAGTCAAATATAAATTGTATTTATTGTTGTAATATAAATTTTTTTATTGTAAGTAAGTAGACAAAACCTTGAAAGAATAATGTACTTTATAAAAAGAAAATTTCAATACATGATGTGTATTAGTATAGCTTTACATGTTTTATTTTGAAGATTTTAATGCATGCAGTAATATGAGAAACCTAGAAAAAAAAATAGAAAAAATGAGTTGGTAGGAATAAATTTTTGGTTAATTGTTGAAAATTTACAAAAACATTACTAATGAAATTATGACATATAGAAGAATAATATTTAGGTTATAGATTTGACATGATATATTAATTGTGTTTGATATAAAAAATATTTAGTTCTATGCATTAAGATGAAATATGTAATTAAACTTAAAAAATATGGTTTATTATGATGGTATATATATTTAAATAATTAAACTTAAACTCTTTGTCCTATAAGAGTTTTGGGTAAAGAAACACAAAGATTAATAAACAATAGATATTATTAATATTTATAAAATTTCAACCAATAGAAAAATATACTGCATAGCTTAAGTAGTCATATATTGTTTTTTTCTTTCTACAGTTATATATTGTTATATTAATAAAAATTGTACCTAAAAATTTGAGAGAATATTATAAAGGGTAATTACCTAGAATATTACATAAAAGTAGGTTTATTACTAGACTAACACGTTGAGATTTCTGTCTTACTAGAATAACACATAAAAGTTTGCAAATTACTTCTATATCCGAGTTGTGTGTTTTATTACGATTTATGCCATTCTCTTTTAAAACGAAGATCTTAAAAGGGGAAAATAAAAAGATCATAAACCTAAGTCGATCCCTTGAATCTTTTGTGTTGTTTGTCTTACGATAGTTGGGTTGAGACCAGCTATATTTAGATAGCTTGCGGCGTGAAAAGAATCTGTGTGGAGGACGTTTGGCTGGAGGACCACTGACGGCGAGTTGACGGCGAGGTGGTTTGAAGTAGAGGAGGAGGGAAATATAGCGATTTGCTCTGAGGTAAATTTCTATATCGTCGTTTAGTCTCTATTGCTTACTGTTTTCAAAGATATCGAGTAGGCCTTGTATATTGTATGTTAGTTTTCTGTATGTTGTTGAGCTCTGTTTTTCGGAAGATGTTTGTGTGACTTCATGCTGCTTCGTTGCTAATCTAAGCAACAAATGTTTTGTGATATTGAATTAATATCTAAACTAAAGCTTATGTCGTAGATATGGGGTCAAGCAAGAGGTATCCAAGTAGGTTGTATGAGGTTGGTAATTTTCCACTGCCGATGAGAAGCATACACCACGATTGTAGTTTGTCCAACCTTGCTGGTTTGAGAGGCTTTGTTGGTAATGAGGTGTATGACAAAATAAGAAAGAATTCGCAGCTGGGAGTTCTATTGGATCTAGCCGAATCTGACTACCTGTTTTGTGGGAAGACCATCCATTATTTATTGTCCAATCAATTGGCAATAAACATTCCATCGGAGGTATGGTTTTTGGTTGGAGGAAAGCCGCTGAGGTTCTGTCTATATGAATATGAAGAAATTAGTGGTTTGAATTGTGAGATGATTGATGAAACAGAGTTTGAAGTCGATCATACACCTTTATGGGCGGCTTTAAAGGTATCAGCTTTTAATGGACCCAACTGGGAGGATCTAGTTGACGGTCTGAGAAGCTGCCTCGGGTGGTCTGATGAAATGAAGACGCAGATTGTTCGGTTGTATCTTGTTCATGTTGGAGTGCTTGGTTTATCAAGGAACAGTAGGATACCTCTGAAATACGCAAAAATGGCATTGAATGAAGAAGCATTTGAGAGTTTTCAATGGGGTAGGGTTGGATTCAAGAGTTTAGTTGATTCCATCAAAGTCCTTGGGTTACCTAACAATGCTTATACCCTCCATGGATGTGTCCATGTATTGCTGATATGGGCATTTGAGAGCGTGAAGGTGCTGGGGGCTTGCTACGGGAATGTAAGAGAAGGTGTAGATTTGCCTCTGTTAAGGTGGAGAGGAGGGAGGCCAAGGAAGGATATCGAAGCCTTCATATCCGGGAGCAAACTCCTTAATAATGGAGAGGTATGCCTTCAATTTACGTATACATTATTTGTATGCATTTTTTCTTTGAGAAAGATTATTAAAAGTTATGGAATCTGAAATGCAGCTTCAGGTGAAGCAATTAGTACCTAAACCTTTGGAGTTCATATATCCAGATTGGCCAGGACAATATTGTGTGTATGGTGTAGGAGAAGGTTTGAAGAAGAAACTGGATAATCTGCTGTTAGACGTGATCAATGACGAAGTGGATGAAAAAGAATGGGATTGTGTAAAAAAAAGAAAGGGGGAACATACGAAGAAGAGGGAGAGGAGGCAACATGTTGCAGGGGTAAGTGACGATGATTTCCTTGAAACAGCCCCAACCAGCATCCGTAATGTCCCCAATAATGCGAAGGAGCAGAAAGAAAGTGTTGGGGACAAATGTTCAGCAGAGAAGGCGTCTGGAGATAAGCATTCAGGTGTGCAGGGTGAAGATGGTAGTGGAAGGTTATTTACTATGGTTGAAACACTAGGAGCGAAAATGGATAATATTCAGATATCGTTTTCTAGAGCAATAGCGGAAGTTGTGTTCAAACTTCAAGGTATGATGAGTAGGATGGGTAACTTTGAGAGTGACGTTCAACTATTGAAGAAAGTTGTTATCAACACAACGGATGGAGGAGCGCATACGCAAGAACCTCTGACATTAAGAAATGACGAACAAAAAATAGAGGAGGTATGATCTGTGTACCGTATTGATAAAATTGTTATTATATATCTATTGTTCACTATGAAGTCTTTGTATTTATCTATTCGAGGAAACAATATCAATTTCAGTGTTGTGAAGTTGTATAATTTTGTAATTATTTTGATATATGATTTTTTTCGTACACAGAATTTAGCAATTTGTATACTTTCTCTCTAGTTTAACAGCGTCATATTATATTTCAAATGTCTTGTATATAACACCAAATACATGTCTTTTGTTTGAAGTCATGGCTATATCAGATAAAGCATTCGGACAAGGATGGTTATAAAGTTGCTAGTTGTGTTAGGAATCCGTTAGCCATTAAGGATAAGGTCATGTGGTCTGGGAGTATTAAAATCGAACCAAAGGACAGTGTAGAGCGAATTCCAAAGCAGATGGTAGACAGTGTAGAGCGTGGCAAAAGAGTACAGAGTTGGGAGACAGAGGAAGGTGATAAAAGAGCAAAGTATAATGACAAAGTAGATGGAGCAAGTGCTAAACCCGTTCCTATTAATGTTATCCATCCGGTAAGTGATGGTAACTCTGGCTCGTCGGATCGAAAGTGCAAATCTGTTGTGGATTTAACCAAGGGGACCATCACTCCTGCATCGTCTCATACAGTGAAAGATAAGGAGAAAGGCAGGTATTTTGCATATTTGTTACAAAAGGTGTTTCCTCCATCAAGAGAGCTTGATCTTCTATTAGTAGATCCAGTGGGCACTAACATAGGGCTAAACCCTAATGACGAATCAATGCGAGCTGCATTAATGACCCGTCGTGAAAGCCACATTGTAGTCCTATCTCCCGCAGTGTACGATCCTTTTAGTGAGGCAAGTCCTGAGAAAATTGCAAAGCTGATGTCCTTCCTAACTGATGATTTGTAAGTCTTCATTTATAGTTGTATATAATTAGTGTCTATTTTCGGATTTGAGGACTACGATCTATAACTGATTTGTTAATTTTGGTATTCAGGGCTAAAGTACCTTGCACTGGAAATGCCGAATATTATTTTCGCCTACTGACCCCTAAACAACTGTGGCCAACTACAACATTCGGCTGGTTATGGGATGCGGTAAGCTTCGTAGCATAACATTTGACGCAGTTAACTATGGTATTCTAATGCCTGATAGATGTCACTCGTGTTGCAGCACATGGTTACATGTATGCATATGTTCCGTATTAGGGGGACGCAAACGCCATCCCCATATAAAACAGATCGTATTGCTTTTCTCGATCCTTTGTTTGTTAGTATGTGGGCAATCGAATTCCCTAAAATGGAAGCCTCTAATCAATGGGTTTTTGGAGAAGGTTATTTTGAGACGTACGTGGGAAGGCTGCCAAAATACGGAATGACAAACAAGGTGTGGGTTGACGATGTAGACACCCTGCTCTTCCCATACAACCTCGATAACAATCATTGGGTAGCCATCGAAGCTGACTTAGTCCAGCAGAGGCTAAGAGTTTACGATAGCATAAACAGCGGTAGAACCGACGAGAGTCTACAAAAGAAGCGCAAACCGTTCGCAAAAATGATCCCATGCTCATATAACCGGAGGTACAAAGATGAGCATATCGGGGCGGTGGCATTTAGTTACTACCGGGTGAAAACACTCCCACAGAACTATCAACAAGGTGACTGTGGTGTGTACACGTTGAAGTGCTTAGAGTGTATAGCTCTTGGAGTAAATTACACAGGCCTATGTGATGCGGCCATGCCTTCTATTAGGATGAAAATTGCTGCAGACGTGTTTGATGAGGTCCCAGACCGAGACTGCTTTCTCCAACTAGATGGTACGTCGGAGACAGTAGATTATCCGGAAGCTGAGTTCAACTCGGGATCAAATAGTTGAAGAGGATCCATGTACATTACCGGAGCAGTATGATTTTGCAAAATTGAAAATTGATTTTATGCGTGTTGCTAATAGAAGATGCGTGTTTGGTCATTTTTTTGGTAACATGTGGGATTTGAGGATGTCGTTCTTAGATTTTCCGAGGTCTGGTCACTCACATAGCTCCTATCGGGTGTTTGTAAACCCTCTTCAGGTGTAGTGTTTTTTGTATATCGGAGGGTGTAGATATGTATCATTATGACGTCTTTCTAACCAGTATTAGTATATGTTAGGCCTTTATCAGATGTGTACGTACCATCAACTAAGTAACGGCCTTATTATGGTATGTGTACAGACGTACGTATATTCATATATGTACGTACCATCAACGAAGGAACGCCCTTATTATGGTCTGTTTACACACGTACGTATATTTATGGTCTGTGTTCACACGTACGTATATTCATCAGTGTACGTACAATCGTTTTTCTACCGTTATAGACTTTATTTTTAGGTGGATAGTTGGTGCTTAGTTTCTATCCATTATGAGCACACTAACTTGTCCCTACTGGCAATCCTATGATATGATGAGCGAGGCAATTAAATTGTATTCAAAGTCAGCGAACCATAATCATCGTAAGAGACTGTTACAGATCATATGGACCACCTGCGTGAAAGTAATAAGTATAACCAGGAAGAATGTGTATTCGCTACTTAATTTATCGGACCAATACCAGCTTCGTAGACGTCCATCGCGAACTTCTTTCGGAAATTGTCAATATTGTTGTCGCAGATCTTCAAGCAATCAGTGATCGGTTTACCCATGCTCAACAGTTCTAAAAACTTCATAGTAAAAGGTTCACAATCTCCCGTCCTCAAGTTTTGTCCTACTAGGCTAACCCTTTCAGCGGTAAATGGATCGTGAGGGTAGTTGACATCAATAACCCTCTGAAGTAGGTACGGTATCATCTCACACACCTGCTTGATCCGGGACATTACAAGGGTTTCTCTGGTGGAGGTCAGCAAAGGATCGTAAATGGAAACATGTCTCGTTATAAGATTTATGCCCACTCCTACCCAATGCTTAGATTTCCAGTTCATTGGAGCATATATAACGTCGACATCTGTCACCCACTTCAACCTTGGTTCGTGGTGCATCCTTTCCCCATTGACGATGTCAATGAGTACTTTGTCCCATCTGAAATTCAGTTTCGCCGTGCTCCTGTTGAATGCTTGGAACCTTATTGTCAACTCGTAAAAGAGAACGGAGTCCAAAATTACGGTCCTTTGTTTTATCATTTCTTCTCCGTTTTTGTGCCACAGCGTTAGGGCAATCATCTCCATGTGCTGCAGATGCAGTTAAACGCAAACCGGTCGAATTTAAATCCAACAAGAAACCATGAACACACCAAAATCGTGTATTTAAAGTTTAAAATATGTACCAGACTATGGACCCATTTTTGGGACAATATAAGAGTAGAGAAGAAAAGGTTTTCTGCCTTGCGGAATCCGAAAAAGGTCTGCACCCTGCGAAATTTTGAAATTATGAATATCATATATCAATGATTGAGCATATCAATATGTCATCGGAGTAATATATACTACACTTACACATTATCTTGTTTTATCAATTCGGTGAATTTGGCGAATTTCCCATCAGCAACATCTTCCATAGGGTCGTATGAAGCCGACCCTGCTTTTATCACTATAGCTTCAGATGGTTGACTCGCACGTATCTCCATTATCACTTCTTCTGCCCGTCCTGTTTCATCCACAATAATAACCGACTGCGGCACTAAATTGTCTGAGTCACCGGGAATACATTCCTCCCCGGGACTTTGATCTGGTTGACCTGTACTCTCTTTACAGCCCTCTTCGACATCACTTTCGTTGTGTATTGCTTGGTCTCTGGCCTAATAAGATGTACGTACATAGATTAGGTATGACGTACACTAGACCATCTAAGTAGACACTATAAAAATGGCAAATAGTCGAAATGAAAAATAAGTTTGCACTATTGGAGGTTAACTGTTGTTTTTATTTGTACATGTCCATCAGTTTTGTTACAGCCTTCCTCGCCATCGCTTTCCTTTTGTAGTGCTTGGACTTCGGCCTAATAAGATGTACGTACATTGATTCATACTTACGTACACTAATGTCATAAATAATCGAAATCATCAAAGTTAGACACTTGCCTCTTGTTGACCGTCAACTGCAGTATCATTTTCTACAGGTATTTCGGTTTTGTTACAACCCTCATCTGACTCGCCTTCCTGACGTCGTATGTCCCCTCCGTTACTGTTAAACCACTCGACTTTCCCGCTTTCTAGATGCAGTTCTTCCCCATCCTCCTATTCAAAATAATGAAACTTTTAAGACGCGTGTTTGTAGTAGGAATTTGGTACAAGCTCAATTTTTCATACGTTTAGATTAGAGGAGATAAACAAATAACCGAATATATATGAAACCCACATATGGTTATCCCTTTTATGGTTACTTCCTGACCTACCATTTTGTTACAATGCAGATCAGGTTCCATTTTAGTATTCAGCTGCAGCAATATCTGTTCAAATATCAGGTGGACAATGCTTTATTACGAATATAGTGGTTGTAATATCCATTTCGTGTCAAATACTTACATCGGATACGGTTTTAGTGGGTGATAGCTACACAGCAATGTCCCCCGCGTCATAATCTTGGCGGCACTCATTAACGCCATTGTCCGGGGATGGTTCGTTCATGCCACAGTCGTTATTATCGGTTACCCACTCATTAATATGAGTACGGGTTGTATCCTACGGTCAAATATATAAAGCGTATATGATAGGTGCATAAGCAAAAACACCCCCATTAAGTTGATTGAGTCGCATTGTACAGAGGATCTTGTTGTACATTACCTGGCCTCCACCTAAAGAATCACCACTGTCAGGGTGTTGACCTTCTATGGCATCCTTCGAACCATCAATATTCCGATCACCCTGTGCACACCACGATAGCAACATAATTTAATATATGTAAGTAGTGAAAAAATTACAACCCTTAAGCTATTTGTCATATCAACCTTAGCAGTGTCAGGGCATCCCCTGTTTCTGACCTTCTCTCCCTTTTTTTTAATAACCATTACTGAACTCATTCTTCGAAACTTTATAGTTTTCCCTTTTTTTTTGAATACTTCTTCTCTGAAACTGTATGCGAAGCGTAAGAAGGTTCCCCATGTTCGTTTCTTTTAACCTCCAATAGTGCAGCTCTTATCTCCTTGCGGATCGCTGTACGGACGAAAATCTCCATGTTAGCCTGATTTTCCTTTATCAGTGCTTCTTGTTTCCTGTATAACCGCCTTACTTCCGCCGCATACCTTTCAAATTGGTCACCGTCTAAACGTTCATCAACAATTGGCGTACCCCCCGGTCGCACATCATTTCTCGTGCTCTTCTCCTTCTTATTGTCAGTTGTTGCGGTGTCTGCTCTTTTCCTCTTCCGACAGTCACCTGTAACTATATCACCAATTAACCATTAATTTTTTAAAAAATTTAATTTATAGTGAAGCCCTTTGTAATGTATAAATGTTTTTAATACCTTTCTCTTCGGGACATGTCTATTTTGGACACCTATCATCACCTCCCATCCATATTGCCTCATCCCATTTGTGGCCAGCTTTAATAAGATTTTCAATGTTGTCAACTTGATGGTCTTCCTCTTCGTCACGCCACGCTAATTCTCCACTATCACAATGCTCCCCACTACCAACCATCCGTGTAATAACCACCTATAATATGATTACAAAATATATACATTTAACGAAACTTATAGATTCAAGTCGTTAACGTATTATATCAACCATATACATACCTCTTTAGCAGCCTCGCATGCGAAGATGTTTGCTGTCCTGATTGGCCGCAGTTTAGCCAGATTGTGGATCGATCTTTGATTAAATGCCTGATCTTGAACGTCAGATGGTACTAATCTTGCAATTGCTGGGACAGATTGGAAAGCCAGCAGCTGGAGTGCTAGAGGAAATCCATGAACAGCAACTGATTGTTGCTTGAAAGTTTTTACTAAGCTGTCTACGTCTGCTGTACATTTAAATCCTGTAATAGTCTCCAGCGTCCGTTCAAATGACAACCTTCCCCATGGATATTTGAAAAAAAAATCAATATTCTTGGTCATCTCCACTGTCTTCGGATCTGGTTTTACTGGTTGCGTGGCGCATGTTAGAACTCCATCAACTATTAATATCAGCGCTAAAGCTAGTTTCTGCCACGTTTCCATTTCCTCAGTCTCCAACCTTTTTACCAACTCGGAGATGGTTGGTTCTATGTTTTCCCCGAATAGTACTTCCCAAACAGTCTTACATCCTTTATGCGTTTTTGTAGCTCTTTCCACATCTCTCTTTTTTGGATAATTTCCACATTCGAGACCTGTCAACTCTGCAAATTCCTGTAATCCAAACTTGATTGGATTGCCACCAAACACAATCCACATCTCATGCCGCTTTTTGGTCACCAATTGACGACAAACAAATCCATGAACTAGTTTACCGGAGAACGAGATCTTGTTAGCAGGGATACGAAAAAGCTGCCCAAATGGAGACTCTAACAAGTTTTCCATTTCTTTTGTTCCACTTAGCACCCTCGATATTGTAGAAAGATATTCCGGTTTTGAATACGCATTTATCTTGGTTTTGAGAGGGTATTGGTCAAGAGCAAATAACCTCCTCGGTAGATCGAAGCTCGATTGAGGAACGATCTCTACAGCCTCGGGATCCATCCTATCACCAAGAAGTAACGTACATATTAATATGTACGTACACTAAACCAATTAACCCTACCAATGTCTACCAAAGTTCAATTCTGTTGACGATTAGGGTTATTTATCTCTGCCCGCCACAAATACACAACTATTCATCGATTTCACATCCTGGACTACTCAAACCGATTCTTAAATGTATTTGCTATATACTCTTCCAACCTAATATGGAATTTGGGGGAAAAATCTCTCTTCCAATTTAAAGTAAGAAGTCAAGAGAAACACTTACCTACTGATTCAACGCCGGTGATGAAAGAGGGATCGAAAGTAGTCGCCTTTTTCTGATTTCACCCGACCTCTGTAATCTCTTCTTCCTTAAATCTTCCGTCGCCGACTACTATGGAGTGTCGTTTTGTAGTACTTATCCCAGATCTAAACACCTTAATTCAAAAACTAACCTTAAAATGTGTAAAAAATTACATTCAATTGTCATTAGAAGAAATTGATTAGGCTTAATTAACTAATTTAAATAAATATAATTAATTAAAAATAAAAACACGCATAGACCAAATATTAAAAAATTCAACTAAAAATCTAAAAAAATCTAAAAAAATATTTTCTCTCTCAAATAAATTATGGAAGAAATTACTATTTAAAAAATATATATATAAACCAATCAGAATTTTAAAAACTAAGATTTTATATCCAAGTATACAATACCATTATTTTTAATAAATAAATTAAAAATTTTGTTAAAATTTCAAATTATGATTCTCCTATCATGTTTATTTTATTTTATTTACAAATTGTTTGGAATTTTCATATAATACTTATAATTAATAAAATGCATATTTTTTCTTCATATGTTGTGATTTGAATTTTTTAAAACGAAGATATATTACTCAATGTATGAAAATGTGTGTTTTAATTTCCACATTGGCGGGTTGGTAAAACTAAATTTATATAAATGATAAAATAATAATTTTTATTTTCTCACACTTATAATATTAAAATTACTATTTTATATTTCATACAATAATAATGAAAATACAACAAATAAACAACATAAACTGTAATAATAAGTCAAAAATAAAATACTATAATATTCTAAAATAATTATTATTCAAATAGACTAATAGATTTACATAACAATTAAAAATAAATATTATCTCAAGAAAAATATTAAAACAATATTATTATTTTATAATTTTTAAAAAAAATGTTGATCCGTGCTTTAAGCACGGGATATATCCTAGTATTATTGTAAAGCCTAGTACATAGTGTTATATAAATCCTTGTATCATTAATTAATGAAGACAAAATAATAATAAAAAGTTTTCCTCTAAACTCTTCTCTAGTTTCTTCGAATGTCGTATAAGTTTTGGCATTAAGAATTTTTTTTTTTTTATCAAAACAAAATCTCGAGTCAACATGATATATCCACTATAACCACATGATATATTTAAATGAAGACGAAGAGATGCCAAGTGATGAATCGGTGAAATAATAATGATAGAAGATGATCAAAACATGATCATCTATATTAGTATTTTTGCAGCACTTTTTGCTCAAAAATACTTTTTGGAAAGTTTTTGCATTTAATATATTGACTTTAATATTAGTTACCAAAACTTTAAAATTATTTAAAGGTAAGATTTAAAAAAATAAGGAAATCTTTCTACCTCATTCAAACATAAATATATGATTCCCTTTCATTTTTTATTTGAATTTATATTTAAATTATCTTGAATTATTCTATAATACATTTAGTTAATAAAAGTTGTGATTTTTTTCTGCATATGATGTAATACAAATTTTTAAAAACGGACATATATTACTCAATAGATGAATAAAAAAATACGGGTACAATATCCCACATCGTCTAAAAAAATTGGGTAATGGTTCAGAGTCATACTATAAAAGAGACCAAAATGATTCCGAATACAAATGAGTAGAAAGCTTGATTTATGAGGCATTCAAACTTTAAAAACTTTTATTTGGTTTATTCTGATTCTTTATTTTAAAGATTTCTAAAAGATTAAATATAAAAATATTTAAAACTTTTAAAAAATTAAATATGATTAATATTATATCTAGATACATAATAAATATTAAAAATTAAGATGATATAGTGTGAGTTAGAATATCTCGGGACGGGGTTATATAGCGGGACGGGTTTTTATTGATATTTATATAAATTAAAAAATATCATTAATTCGGTGTTACATGGTTAAAACATCATTTCATTATTTTGTTAACACTGTCGATATCAGAGAATAGACATATCTAATTAAATTGATTAAATAAATATTATGTAAAAATAATTTATATTGCAGTATTATATGGTTTATTTAACAATTATTATATAATTATAACATATTTAACCAACAAATACAACTTATAATTTAAATATTTTAGTTATAAATAATTTTGCTCCGCGGTGTACCGCGGGTCCTAATCTAGTTAGCCTTATAATACAAGCATCTCAAATCTCAGTTCTTTTCTTATCAACCGGATATGATTAATTAAATATCACACTAGACCGGTCTTTTACGCCACACAACCTCTATATATATATTAAAAAAAACGTATGTATATCTACAAATAGAAGACACCAAATGCAAAATTCAAACGTAAAGAGACCCCAATAATGACATTCACTTCTTCTCATTGGCATGGTTCCCAAAACGTAGCGTTTTGGCGCACTCTTTTCATATTACACTGTATCTCTACACTAGTCTTCACTACGATCTCAACACCACCCGAAGATCCTGTCAAATGTGTGTCGGGAAACACGAATTGTACCGTCACCAACTCGTACGGAGTCTTCCCAGACCGTTCCACGTGTCGAGCCGCCAATGTGGCATACCCAACATCTGAAGCCGAGCTTGTCTCTGTAGTTGCTGCAGCCACTCAAGCCGGACAAAAAATGCGTGTAACCACTCGATATTCCCATAGCATCACTAAGCTCGTGTGTACCGATGGAACTGACGGTTTGTTCATAAGCACAAAGTTTCTAAATGATACCGTGAGAGCCGATGCAGATGCCATGACCTTGACGGTTGAGAGCGGCGTGACACTTAGGCAGCTCATTGCTGAAGCGGCTAAGGTTGGATTAGCGTTGCCTTATGCACCGTATTGGTGGGGACTGACCGTGGGTGGTATGATGGGGACCGGTGCTCACGGGAGCTCATTGTGGGGTAATGGTAGTGCGGTCCATGATTATGTGACCGAGATCAGGATGGTTAGTCCTGGTTTGGCCAATGATGGGTTTGCAAAGGTTAGAGTTTTAAGTGAGATTACAACTCCTAACGAGTTTAACGCGGCTAAGGTTTCTCTTGGCGTTCTTGGCGTTATCTCTCAGGTTAGAAATTTTTAAATTTCATTATCTTTTGTTGCTTACTACGAAATAATAATATCATAGCTCTAACACGTGTATTTTTTCACAATTGCTCGAAAAAGGTGACTTTTAAATTGCAACCGATGTTCAAGAGATCTTTAAGATATGTTATGCGAAACGATTCAGATTTTGGAGATCAAGCCATAACATTTGGGAAGAAACATGAGTTTTCAGATTTCATATGGTTACCAAGCCAAGGCAAAGTCATTTACCGAATGGACGACCGAGTAGCGGTCAACACGTCCGGCAACGGTTTATTCGATTTTTTGCCGTTCCGTTCGCAACTCTCTGCGGCATTAGCCATCATTAGATCCTCAGGTTCGTACTTATTTCCAAAGCTTTGTTTTTTTTATTATTGTGTGCTTATGATAAAAATCTATAGAAAATATCATTCAATAATTCTCTCTCCATTTATTAATTATTTACACGGATTTTTTTTTCTTTTCTTTTGTTGTCTTGTATTTTATATTTTCAGAGGAGACAAAAGAGAGGTTCAGAGATGGGAATGGGAAGTGTGCGGGAGCCACATTAATTTCGTCTACACTGTTTGCTACAGCATACGGTCTGACCAATAATGGTATAATTATTTAAACATTTGTTCATTTATACTTGAACATTTTCATTGATGTCACATATTATTTACTCACTCCTACCTTTGTGTTTCAAACATACATCGGCTTTAGGCATTATATTTACCGGTTATCCGGTTATTGGAAGTCAAAACCGTATGATGTCGTCAGGATCATGCCTAGACAGTCTTCAAGATGGATTGATCACAGCGTGTCCATGGGACTCACGTATAAAAAGCGAATTCTTTCACCAAACAACGTTTAGTGTGCCGCTCACGCAAGTCGAAAGTTTCATCAATGACATCAAATCTCTTGTCAAGATTAATTCTAAATCTCTATGCGGACTTGAGCTCTACAATGGTATTCTTATGCGTTATGTCACATCATCTCCAGCTCTTCTTGGGAAAGAAACCGAAGCTTTAGATTTTGACCTAACGTATTACCGAGCCAAAAACCCGTTAACTCCGCGACTTTATGAAGATTTCATCGAAGAAATTGAGCAAATTGCGTTGTTCAAGTATAATGCATTGCCACATTGGGGTAAAAACAGAAACTTAGCATTTGATGGGGTGATAAAAAAGTACAAGAACGCACCCACGTTCTTGAAAGTAAAAGAAGCCTACGATCCAACAGGTTTATTCTCGAGCGAATGGACAGATCAGATCCTAGGAATCAAAGGAAACGCGACGATAGTGAAAGATGGATGTGCATTGGAGGGATTGTGTATATGTTCGAAGGATGCTCATTGTGCTCCAGCCAAAGGATATTTGTGTCGACCAGGGAAAGTCTACAAAGAAGCTAAAGTCTGTACACGTGTTGATGATGACATAAGTGTGATTTAACCATTACGTTACTAAACTTATTGCTTCTTATATATATCAGATATTGCTGGTAATAAATATATATATACACCTATCCTCTTCAATGTGTGGTTGATACTTATCCTGGCGAGTGAATTCAGTAATACGTTTCCACTATCCTCGCAGACTTGCAGTCGCCGTTGTCGGGGAAGCAGTGGTCGGATTCGGATTTGTTGCCATTATAGCAATCAAAGATCAAGAAATCTTAGAATTGTGAGGATTATAAGCTTCAATCCACCGGATCAATCTCTGAATGAAAACGATTGACGAAAACAGAACTTAAGAAAAGAAAGAAAAACGAAAGACGAGAACACCACGAGTTTAACGAGTTCACGCCCAAACCGGAACGCTACGTCTCACCGGAGGCAGTACTCCGGAATCCACTAGAATCACTTTCTTCTCCGATTACAACCTCTCAAGCTTTTCTCTCTTCTCTCTCTCGTTCTTTTTACAATCTCACTCGATCTAACAAACTTGTGATCTAACAACCTTCTTAATTGAGATTGGATAAGGTTAGAGAGATATCACTGACGTTTATAGAAGTCAACACTTCGTCAACTCCGTTAGTCAGCTAACCGTCACATGTGCTCCTCACGTGCTTCTTAAACCAGCTTGAGAGTAAACCTTCTCATTCACCGAGTGTAACCCTTTCACTTAGACAATTGAAGTAAAACCAAGTCAAACTCTTCAATTCTCCACCTTGACTTCGTTTTACTTCTGCAGTCTCTGTAACTCTAGTCTTGGACTCCACCTCCGGAACTACGAACTTTACCATCCGTTCTTTAGACTGTACCGTCTCTTCTCCCTTAGCTTCACCGCCAATAATACTCGAGCTTAACCGCTCTAAAACACTTGAGCTTGACCGCTCTTAACACCCTGAGTTTTACCACTCAACGATTTGAAACCCGGAGCATCTGTAATGCTCCTTCGAACTTCTCCACTGGAACCACCTTAGTAAAAATATCAGCCGGATTGCACTCAGTTGCAATCTTTACCAACTTAACCAGTCCTTCACTCACAATATCTCTGATGAAGTGAAGCCTGATATCGATATGTTTAGTCTTCTCATGATGAACAGAGTTCTTCGCCAAAGCAATGGCACTCTCTGAATCACAATGTACCTCTACAGACCCTTGAGGAAAACCAAGTTCCTCTGCCAAACCCTTAAGCCAAATTGCTTCTTTAACAGCCTCAGTAAGTGCCATGTATTCAGCTTCTGTTGATGAAAGAGACACCACCTTTTGAAGTCTTGACTTCCAGCTAATGGTGTTTCCTCCAACTGTAAAAACATAACCTGTGATTGACCTTCTATTATCACCATTGTTCCCATAATCTGAATCACAGTAGCCTCTTAGCAAGAAATCCTCCTGTTTCCTGTAGCATAGCTTCTTCCCTTCTGTTCCCCTCATGTATCTTAAGACCCACTTGGCCGCTTCCCAATGTTGCTTCAAGGGCTTACTCATAAAACGACTTATCACACCAACAGGGTAAGCAAGATCCGGCCGAGTGCCTATCATAGAATACATGATGCTACCAACAGTGTTAGCATATGGGATGACCTTCATTCTGCTGAACTGTTCCTTATACTCACTGTCCGTAGCTGACCTCAAATGAAAATGAGCTCCCATCGGTGTAGCTACAGACTTTGCCTGATCCATCTGAAAATTTTTCAGAACCTTCTTCACATACCCTTCCTGTGACAAAGTCAACAACCCAGCTGAACGATCCCTAGTAATCTCCATACCTAGAATCTTCTTCGCATCTCCTAAATCCTTCATTTCAAACTCCTTACTCAACTGTTTCTTTATCTCATCAACCTGAGCTTTATTCACCGAAGCTATCAAGATGTCATCCACATATAGCAACAAGTAAATGTAGGATCCATCTACCAACTTCTTCCAGTAAACACAACTGTCATAAGCACTTCTAATGAACCCAACTCCTTTCATAAACTCATCAAACCTAAGGTTCCATTGCCTAGGTGATTGCTTAAGTCCATAAAGAGATTTCTTAAGAAAACACACCTTATCTGGAGAATTATGATCAATAAATCCTTCAGGCTGAGCCATGACCATTTCCTCATCCAGAAAGCCGTGTAAGAATGCTGTTTTTACATCCATTTGCTGCAACTCCATGTTAAAATGTGCCACCATAGATAGAACATACCTGATCGACACATGTTTAACCACAGGTGAGAATATTTCAGTATAATCAACACCTTCCCTTTGCGTAAAACCCTTAGCCACGAGCCTGGCTTTGTATCTAGGAGCTTCTACACCTGGGATTCCTGCTTTCCTCGTAAAAACCCATCTGCAACCTACAACCTTCTTATTCTCTGGTTTATCACCGAGATCCCAAGTGTGATTCTTCTTCATTGAAGTCATCTCCTCTTTCATAGCCTCATTCCACTTCTCCCAATCTAGATCATCGAGTGCTTCCTGATACGATCTTGGCTCTGCTTTTCCACCATCTTCAGTGTAATATGCCACACCTACCAAATTAGACTCATTATACTTCTTATTAAACTTGATAGTCCTTCTAGCTCTACCTCTGACCAATTGATAGTCACTCAAGTCTTCTTCACCCTCATCAGACTCGGTTTGATCTTGAAAATCCTGACTTGGTCCTCGACTTGCAGAAACCTCACTCGTGTTTGGATTCAAGGCAGCTCCACTTTCTTCATTAACAATCGTAGTAACTCCACCTTGATCAATAAAACCAGAATCTGTTTCTAAATTCTCTAGACCCCCTTCATACGCGATAACCGGTGTGCCATTCTTCAAGTCTTTATACATAATCTCTTCTCTGAAGATCACATTCCGACTAATAACACACTTGCCCTCATCCAGCAACCACACCTTGTAACCCTTAACTCCCTCTGGATAACTTGTGAAAACACCCTTCTTAGCCCTCGGGTTAAGTTTTCCTTGATCTGCATGAATATACACCAAGCAACCAAATCTTCGTAATAAACTGAGATCCGGTGTAGCAGAGGTCCACCTTTCTTCTGGAAGAGCAAAATCAATAGCAGTAGAAGGAGACCTGTTAATCAAAAACACAGCTGTAGCTGCTGCTTCAGCCCAAAACTTCTTCTCCAAGCCACTTTCACTAAGCATGCTCCTAACCTTATCCATTATGGTCCTATTCATTCTTTCTGCAACACCATTCTGTTGCGGTGTATATGCACATGTCTTGTGTCTCACTATCCCTTCATCCTTACAGAATTTATCAAACTGATGATTGCAATATTCCAAGCCATTATCAGTTCTCAACCTCTTAACCTTTCGATCAGATTGATTCTCCACCATTCTTTTCCAGTCAACAAACTTGTCAAACGCTTCATCCTTCTTTTTAAGAAAATATATCCAAACCTTCCTTGAATAATCATCAATAAACGAGATGAAGTATTGACTGTTTCCTAAAGATGTTGGATTGTGTGGAGACCCCCATAAGTCCGAATGTATATAGTCTAGCTTCTCCTTGGTTACATGTTGTGCTGGAGCAAAACTCACTCTATGACTCTTTCCAAACACACAGTCTTCGCAAAACGTTAATTCCTTGATAGAGTCTCGGTTCAGACAACCCTTCTTAACCAGAATTTCCATGCCTTTCTGACTCATATGACCTAGTCTACTATGCCAAAGAGCTGTCTCATCTTTAACACCCTCAGAAGAGTTTGATTCCCCTGTGTCTACAGCACCTTGGAGAATGTACAAAGTTTCCCTTTTCAGACCCTTTATCATGACTGAACAGCCTTTGATAACTCTCAAGACTCAATTCTGAGACTTGAACCAACACCCTTTGTCTTCCAAGGTTCCCAAGGAGATCAGGTTCCTTGACATCGTCGGCATGTATCGAACATCAGTCAAGACAACCTGTGTACCATCAATGTTTCTTATCCTAACACTTCCTATTCCTTGAACCTGAGAGTAAGTATCATTTCCCATCTTGACAAAACCTGAGCTCACTTCTTTAAACTCCACAAACCAATCTCTCCTCGGCGTAATGTGGAAAGAGCATCCTGTATCAAGAATCCACTCATCATCAGTACTATTTGCAACTAACAACGTTTCATCAATTGCCATCAGAACCATTGCAGGATCCACGTTTGTTCCAGCTTTTGCTACACTGACTTCTCCTTTATCCGACCCTGTACCTTTGTTCTTATTCTTCTCTAACCACTTGTAGCACTGTTTCTTGAAGTGCCCCTCCTTTCCACAGATCCAACAGACACGTTTACCATCCCTTGATTTTGATCTGGACCTTTGTTTTCCCTTTGGTGTTTGATGGTTAGTTTCGGGTCTGCCTCTCGCAAAATATCCTTCACCCACAGATTTCCCATTCTGAGCTACCTCTCTTTCCTTATCTCTTGCAGCCACCATTACATCATCTAATCTTAGTTTCTCCCTACCGGTACTGTACTTAAGAGTCTCCACCAAGCTATCAAACCTAGCAGGCAAAGAACTTAACAAGATAATAGCTTGTACTTCATCTGATACTTCGATCTGTAGATGATTCAAGTCAGCAACAATCTTCAAGAAATCATCAATATTATCATCAATCTTTTTATTATCTTGCATCTTGAATGTGTAAAAGTTCAGCTGCAAATAAACCCGATGTGGAAGAGAGGTTGGTTGAAACATCTTGTCCAGCGTAGCCCAAGCCTCTGCCGCAGTCTCGCACAGCTCAATGTTTCTAAGAACCTTATCCGCGACATTAAGAAAGATAACGTTCTTAGCCTTATCGCATCTCTCTAACCTTGCCGCTACATCAGACTCATATTTCTTTTTCTTCTCCGGATCTTGCGCTTCTTCCTCCGTAAGTGAAACCACCGGAGACTTCTCAATTAAAGCATCCTTCAATCCGATGACACTGAGATGTGCACGAATTCTTGTTTTCCACAAGGAGAAGTCTCCAGATCCGTCGAACACCGCAATCGGAACTCCAGACATCTTCGATCCACCACCGCTTAACAACCGTAAGCTCTGATACCAATTTGTGAGGATTATAAGCTTCAATCCACCGGATCAATCTCTGAATGAAAACGATTGACGAAAACAGAACTTAAGAAAAGAAAGAAAAACGAAAGACGAGAACACCACGAGTTTAACGAGTTCACGCCCAAACCGGAACGCTACGTCTCACCGGAGGCAGTACTCCGGAATCCACTAGAATCACTTTCTTCTCCGATTACAACCTCTCAAGCTTTTCTCTCTTCTCTCTCTCGTTCTTTTTACAATCTCACTCGATCTAACAAACTTGTGATCTAACAACCTTCTTAATTGAGATTGGATAAGGTTAGAGAGATATCACTGACGTTTATAGAAGTCAACACTTCGTCAACTCCGTTAGTCAGCTAACCGTCACATGTGCTCCTCACGTGCTTCTTAAACCAGCTTGAGAGTAAACCTTCTCATTCACCGAGTGTAACCCTTTCACTTAGACAATTGAAGTAAAACCAAGTCAAACTCTTCAAGAATTTTATCGAAAGAAAAATAGTATCAGGCTCTGATACCATGAAGAGAAACATATATTGCTGAAAATTCCGTATATTCAATCTGATATAAGTTGATTACATATATAGAGTAAGCTAGAACTGACACCCAAAATATAGGAGAATCCCTAAGAATGTACAACTATCGAGCCTCTGTTTCGGAGAGAATAAACTCTGTTTCGTAGAATATACTCGACAATAACCATCAATAACCGGAATGACCCACTTCAATACGGTCTCAATCAGCTACAGGTTATCTCCAATTTAATTTGTTTTTTCCTTTTCTGCTTCATATCGAACAAAAGGTGTAAACTTTGGTGATTCATATTTAAACTCGTGAACTCGCTTTTGGTACTTTCTTGGTTTGTTCGAGCAGACATGAAGATACTGCTGATGGTAGTATTGCCAAGTTATATGTTGCGCCGGTCTCAAAGACAGCAACTGAATATGATGTGAGTATCTTGGCTTACTCTTAGTATGGTTTTATGAAATGTCTCCTTTGAGATTCTGTGTGCAAGTAAATTGACTTGTGACAATCTGTGTGTTTTGCATCAGATCCGTCAGGTGTTTGAAAAATATGGTAATGTCACTGAGATCATTCTACCTAAAGATAAGATGACCGGTGATAACCGTGTAGTTAGTTGTGTTGAGCATCGGACACTAGATAGACGAGGGACCACCTTCCTTCGGTTTGAAATCAACAATTTCACTCATCTTGAAAAATAATCGAGGGTGCCTAGTTTCAATATTGCTCTGATACCAATTATTGAATATAAGCACCAAAGATTAAAAGAGATTGTTTATAAAAAAAACTTCTTATTATTGCCTTAGAAAACTGACTCAAAAACTAAAGCTTACAAACTCTCTCTTCTCTCAAAGCTCACACATTATGCAATACCTCTGCATCTCCTTTTATATAAAATCTTTAGACAATATTTCCTAATCAATACAATAAAAGTAGGATGCGTTTCTATCCAGTTGATGACACTTCAGCTTTTGTATTGAAGCAGAAGCTGACACATCAGTAAAAATAACTAACCAATCAAATTATAACGATTAATACATGTCATTGTTTTTTTGACAAGGTGGACACATCATTTCTTCTCTTTCTTTTCTCTTCTTCTATATGTCGATTGATTTCTTCTTTTCTTTGTTTGTACTGATCTATGAGAAGCCACTAATCAGTAATGTTTGTATGATTTGTATGTCTACAATATAAATCTTTGTTTTTTTTGTGCACCATATAAATCGTATTTTTAATTTAATATTCTCAAGTGATTCTAAACTGCACACAAATACAAAAACAAGAAAACGAACTGTTAAAATTGAAAACTATCAAAACTATGTGGCAGTAACATTGGATAGAACATACGTGGCTAGCTAAGGTTCTAAAGAAACCCATATTGAGAATCATGATGTATGTTAGTATATACTTGTATATTCAAACCATTATCTTCGTTTGAATTATGAAATCGGGTAAAGGTGATGACTTTTTCGGATCAAAGGCCCAGAACAATATGTACTCTCTCTGCAAGTGGTGCAGTTTGTAGAGTGACCGCTTCATCAATCTTCTCATTCTGGTGGAATCAATTCTTATGAGGTTTAAAATTATGTTTTTTTTTAAATCACAATCTGTTTAATCATTTGATGTTCATTTGTTTCATTATGTGATATAGGTTGTAGTGTTAACAATGCTAGGGGCCAGAATCCTGAACCGGCTACAGCACCTGCTAACATGTTGAACTTTGGATCAGTCTCTCAAGGACCATCTAGCGAGTCATCAGAAGAGAATGAGAGCTGTTCTCATCAATGCACCTATTCATCCTCATCAAATGCAAATGTAGCAACATCTTTGGCCTAATTAATCATGGTCTATGAAATGAATTTCCTGCGGAAACCTATCTCGGTTTTGGTTTTGGTTATGGTTAGGGTGGAAGTGATATTTCTTTCCTTTGAGATAGTCTGATCTCTTCTTTGTTGCTTACACAATCATAAGAATAGTCAAGCTTCATCTCGTTCTTTGTAGTTTTTTCTTTTTAGGGGTTAATAAAAAAATATATTCATTTTTAAGTTTTTATAAATATACAATATTAAAAATATTAAACAAACTTTATTATACTATAATAATTTCCAAAATAAAGATTTTAAATTAAGGAACTCAATTTTAGGAACCATAAAAATAAAAAGTTTTTAAGAAGTTGTTAACTTCACTTTTATTCAAAATTAACAATTAAAAATGTTTTAGGCAACTTTGTTAATATTCCACCAATGGAAATGCTTTTAGTGTGCTTAGAGTCAGTTTGGTATCAGTTTTGTTCCTAATTATTGTTTAATTGCATAATATAGCATTAAACGACTGCTGTGGATTTAGTTTTGTTTTTTATATTTTTTTCTTAATTTCTATTGCTAAAGTTTTTTTTTTAATAATTAAATATATCTAAAAATAATTACAAAAAGTATCTCGCGGCGTAGCGCGGGTCTAACCTAGTCCAAATAAGAAAACTAACTTATTTTAGATAACTCCTAAAACACAATTATGTATATTTAGCTTTTCTCCTAAATATACTTTTTCTTCTTTCTTGAGCTCTAAGTTATTTCAAGTTTACTGCAACATTCTCTCTCTTAACCTTGAAATCATCCATCTTCAAATCTTGAACACCAATGAAATCTCTCATTTCCTTAAACTTGATTCTTCCAAGTGCTTTTGTCAAAATATCAGCCTTTTGTTCACCTCCCGGAACATGTTCTACCTCAACTTGTTCATGCTCAATACACTCTCTTATAAAATGATACCTTGAGTTGATATGCTTGCTTCGACCATGGAATATTGGATTCTTAGTCAATGCTATAGCCGATTTGTTATCAACACGAAGTGTCACCGTGGTACATGCTCTCCCAGTTACTTCACTGAACAACTCCTGCAACCATATTGCTTGTTTAGCCGCTTCAGTGGCTGCCATAAATTCTGCCTCGCAGAAGGATAATGCTACCGTCTCTTGCTTCTGAGTACACCAGGTGATTGGACAATCATCAAGATAAAAGATGTGTCCAGTAGTACTCTTACCATCATCTTCATCCACGTTGTAGCTGTTATCACTATATCCCACGATTCCGGTTGTGCTTCCACGAGTAAACTTAAGACCTAGTGAGCTTGTTCCCCGTAGATACCTAAGGACTTGCTTCAAATCTGATCCATGTGAGACTTTTGGTGCATGTATATATCTACTAAGAACGCCAACACTAAAGGAGAGATATGGTCGAGTGTGAAGCAAATATCGAAGACAGCCTATAAGCTTTCTATATTCCCTTTCATCAAAGTTTTGTTCTCCTAGAGACTTTGATAGCTTTAGACCTGCATCCATTGGTATGTGCACCGAATTGCATTCTCCCATTCCTGCATCTCCTAGTATCTTCAACGCATACCGTTCTTGATTCAAAGTGATCATATCGTCTTGTTGATGTACTTCAATTCCAAGGTAGTAGGTCAATAATCCCAGATCACTCATTTCAAACTTGGAAGCCATATCCTCTTTGAAACCCAATATTAAATCCAGACTAGACCCTGTGACCAGTAGATCGCCCACATAAACAGCAACAAGGAGAAGTTGACCTTTGTTTGTCTTTCGATACAAAAACGGTTCCTTCGTACACTTCACAAAGTTCAACTCCTTAAGAATCTCGTTCAGTTTATTTTTCCAGGCCCGTGGTGCTTGTTTCAAACCGTATAGCGCTTTATTCAACTTATACACCTTGTCTTTGCTTCCTTCGATCACATATCCTTCAGGTTGGCTCACAAACACCGTTTCCTTTAATTCCCCATGAAGAAACACCGTTTTTACATCCAAGTGATGTATCTCCCAACCATTAGTGGCTGCCAATGCAATAATAAAACGAACTGTCTTTATGCGAGCCACCGGAGCATATACTTCATCGAAATCAATACCATGCCTTTGAACATACCCTTTAGCTACTAACCTTGCTTTATACTTGTTGATACTTCCGTCTGAATTCCATTTGATTTTAAACACCCACTTCAGCCCAATCGGTTTGGTATTGGGAGGAAGATCAACTAAGTTCCATGTTTTGTTCTTAGTTATCGAGGCAATCTCTTCGTCACACGCATCCCTCCAGAACTGCAACTCTTTTGCTTCACTATAATCCCAAGGTTCGTCATTTACTGCCAATAAAAGCCTTTCACTCTCTGCTTCTGCTAACAGAACATAATCATTCAAATAACTAGGCTTCGTTTTAGTTCTCATAGAGATTCTCAGCTGTTGGTGAGGCGCCTGACTCACTTCCTCAGGTATCACAGCTTCTGTTTCTCGTCTCGGAGATTCTTCGATAAGCCTAGGTGATGTCTCTCTTTCAGTCAAACTTTCGTTATCATCATTTACTGCTCTGTTTTGCTCTGTTTCCTTTGTTTCTTCAGAAACGTCTACACCACCATAATTACCAAAGCTTAACTCGATCATTCTGTTACCTTCGTTCTCCTCCAGTCCTTGATTCTTCCACAACCAACTCTCACTTTCATTAAACACCACATCCCGACTAACAATTACTCTTTGGGTAGTCGGATCAAGAAGACGATAAGCTTTAGATCCGGGTTCTGTTCCAAGATGCACTAGAATCCTCGATCTATTGTCCAGTTTCTTCAAATGTGGAGTTTCAACCTTGGCGTAGCAAACACATCCGAATACGCGAAGATGATCCAAACTTGGTTTCTTACCCTTCATTACCTCATATGGAGTTTGTAAAACTAGAGCCCTTGTGGCGACTCGGTTAATAAGATAGGTCGCATCGCATGGCGTACCGCCTCTCCCCAAAGATGGTTAGCAATCCTCATGTGTTTCAATAAACTTCTCGTCATCTCAAGTAATGTCCTGTTCCGTCGCTCTACAATTCCGTTTTGTTAAGGTGTATAGGGTGCGGTTAAGTGTCTTGTAATACCATGATCCGCACAAAATGCTTGAAACTCATGAGATAGAAACTCACCTCCTCTGTCCGTACGAAAAGTCTTAATGGTGGTTCCTGTCTCTTGCTCAATCAACCGCTTGAAGTTCTTGAATCGATCAAAGGCTTCACTTTTTTCTTTTAAAAGGAGGGACCACATGTAACGAGAGTGATCATCGATCAAAACGAAGATGTATCTGTTACCAGCGGTTGTAGATGGTGTAATAGGACCGCATAAATCTCCATGTATTAATTCTAACACCTTAGATGCACGATATGCAGTCGCCTGTGGAAACGATTGTCTGGTCTGCTTTCCTAGTAAACATGATACACAGGTTTCTTTCTCAATCTGTATATTCGGTATGCCCTTGACTAACTCCTTCTTGATCATTGCTTTCATGGTGTCAACACCTATGTGTCCTAACCGCGCATGCCACTTTGTTGAATCATCTACCTCCATCAGCTGAAAACATCTTGGTGGCACAATTGCTTCCATGACAACTTTGTAGAGCCGATTCTTGGATCTGCTTGCTCTTAGCAAAAGATTTCCAAAACGATCATATAATGCTAGAAAGTCTTCATGCATCCTGACATCACATCCTGATTCTGTCGCTTGACCAAGACTTATAATATTGCTTTTCAACTCTGGTATGAAGTAAACATCTGCTAAGACTTTCTTATCACCTTTCTTACTAACAAAGAGAATCGAACCCTTCCCTTTAATATCTATCCTTGAGTCGTCACCAAACCTCACCTTGCCCGTGACTGTCTCATCCAGTTTGGAGAAGTACGCACGATTTCCAGACATATGATTGCTAGCTCCATTGTCTAGATACCAAACATTAGCTCCATCTACTTCTGCTTCAAATTTAGTTGGTTTGACCTTCTGTTCATTGAGAAAAACAACCTCATGCACCATTAATTCCTCTGCAATCTTTGTGTCATCTTCTTCATTCTCTAGTGTTTCTTGAAGTTTTAACAACCTATCAGGACAATTAGAGGCATAATGCCCTGTTTTATCACAACGATAGCAGGTTATTTTTGACTTGTCTCGTTCTTGCCTAAAACCTCCATTCTGTTGATTGTCGTAACGCCCTCTTCCTCTTCCTCGTCCATAAGGCCTTCCTCCTCGTCCTCTTCCAGCTCCATAATGATCTTGATACAATTGTGTGTCCATATTAGCATACAAGAGTTTTCCTTGATCGTTGGATTGATCTTCATCTTCTTCAGCACGAATCCTCTCCTCATATGCCTTCATCCGCCCCACAATATCTCCAAAGCTTATAGTGTTAAGGTCGAGAACTTGCTCAAGTGCAGCAATGATTTGTATAAACCTTTTCCGAGGCAAACTCATAAGGAATTTATTCATGATCTTGGATTCGTTGATGTTCTCTCCAAGAGCTGCAGATTTTGTGGCAATCTCAGAAAGTTTGCCGGCAAAGATATCAATGGTGTCTGATTCTTTCATCTTAATTCTTTCAAACTCAGCCATGAGTGTCTGTAAGCGAGCCTCTTTCACCCTATCAGCTCCAACATGTCTTGCCTTTATCGCCTCCCAAATTTCTTTGGATGTAGCAAGGTCTCCTACCTGCAGGATTAACGCCTCTGGTATAGACTGGAAAAGCAACGCTCTTGCCAGATTATCTTGATCTCCATCTTGAGTTCCTGGTTCTACAGCTTCCCACACCTTATGCACCTTAAGTGCAATCCGCATACGCATGGACCAAACCGTGTAGTTAGTTGTGTTGAGCATCGGACACTAGATAGACGAGGGACCACCTTCCTTCGGTTTGAAATCAACAATTTCACTCATCTTGAAAAATAATTGAGGGTGCCTAGTTTCAATATTGCTCTGATACCAATTATTGAATATAAGCACCAAAGATTAAAAGAGATTGTTTATAAAAAAAACTTCTTCTTATTGCTTTAGAAAACTGACTCAAAAACTAAAGCTTACAAACTCTCTCTTCTCTCAAAGCTCACACATTATGCAATACCTCTGCATCTCCTTTTATATAAAATCCTTAGACAATATTTCCTAATCCAGATAAAAAAACTAACTTATTTTAGATAACTCCTAAAACACAATTATGTATACTAGGAAAGCGACCCGTGCGTTACCGCACGGGGAGGTGAAATCCTAAATTGAAATTTAACATTTATAATTCATCATAAGTTTTTTCTTTTCTCAATCAATTTGATAATTTTCACTTCTTGCTATTGTTTTCTACTGATAAGATTCATTTCAATGTTATTATATTTTATGTTGTCACACACAAAAGTGAGCTTTTTTTAGAGCTTGATTTACTATGAACATTACTTATGTTTGTCTCCGAGCATATGGTGCTATATATTGGTATCCTTTCATAATTCGCTATTAGAAATTGTCTTTGTTGTTGATCATTATCAATCGAAATACATACGAGGCTGCTTCTCTCTTGGTTTATTTACTATATCGAGAAAATACTAAATGCCACTTGTCGAAGGAAGGTCGAAGATTGGAATCGGAGTAGATGGCTGGATTGAGTTTCGTTTCCCCTTCACTTTGATACGCGATTTCTCTTTCCATAGATTATTGATTCACAGATCACAATCAATATTCTGATGGTGTAAGCAAGTGGAGTTTGTATACAAATGATTTACTATGAACATTACTTTTAACCATATATAAAATTTCACTTATGCTTGTGGATGTTTTTTTCTCTCACTTTTAGATATGTACAAAACCGAGTTTTATATGACCGACCAATCAAACGTAATTGGTTAGTATAGAGTAACTCACCTTCTTCAGCTACAACTTTTAGAGATATATATTTGGCGATAATGCTTTCCACAGTTACAAGCATGTTGGTCTCACGTTTTCCCTCAAAAGACCCCCTTCTTTCCTCCCTTTTAATGGGTTAATCTTGATTGCCTTATTTCCTACTAACACATTTGATACATGGATTTGTAATATTTGCTTCAAATCACATATTCCTCTTTGGAAAAGAAAAAAAATCAAGACGTAATAGACTAAGAATGAATATAGACAAAAACTTGTACACTCATCAGCTATTCAATCAAAGCAATTCAATTAAACTACAAAAGTTCAGAAAATTAATAAAACATAGAACAAAGGATTTTATGTTGGTCTCTCCCAATCCATCCCATTCCACCGTGTCGGCTGCTCTCCATCCAGGCTGCATCCCCCTCTATTTGATTTCCCACTTATGTCTATGAATCGGTACAATCATGTTCTTCAATAAACGACAGCGAAAACGAAGTCGATGTGGTGAAACAGGGGATAATAATATCTCACCTTTTGATGTTCTCTTTTTTAGGTTAAACACTAATTTTATAAATTTCTTGCATTTTTTTTTGGCAGATTCCAGATCACTCTAAAAGTGACTGTTATACATTACAGATTAGAAAGTCATCAAAGACTAAATAAGTTACCTTTAGTAGATCTTTTCTTTCTAACTTGACTTGTCATTTGGTCGTGCTTACGCTTTCTAGAATTTGATTTTGTGTTGTCACAACTATGTCTGGCTTTTTCTTCGGCACTCTCTATTTCCATGCTCATTTGTAATATTTCTATATATTATCAAAATGTTTGATACCCAGAAGGTATAAGAAATTATAATTCAACTAAAATTTTGAAAACCTTTATTTACAAAAAATGTAAACTAACCTGGATCATGAACATCTAATGAAAAAAAAAATAACATTTATACCATGTTTGTTAGAAAACATAAATAGGTTAAAATAAGAACATATATAAAATTATAATTATACCATGTTTGTTAAAAAATTTTGGCTTATCCGTAGTTCTAGCATCAATGCATATCATCATTCCTCTCGTATTTTGGTTTTGGTTTTTCCAGAAAGTAAAAAAATAAAATCTGCACATTGAGAATCAAAAACATTAGCCATGCAAAAAATATGGCACACGTACTTAATAATATTAGCCATGCAAAAACATGAAAACCGTAAAGGCTAAAAATTTTGAAGAGACTAAAAGTTAACAAAACTAAGATAAATTTATGAACTTAATAGTGTCGACTAACAGTAATAATAATCTAACCGAGAAACACTACATGTCATTCGCAACAAAAATATTAAATTACCTTGAATTAGAGATTGATGCTTGAAAGTTAAAAAAATATTTCAATAATACAATTCTTTAGTACTCAGAAAACAATTTTTCAAAACTTGTTTATGTAGTCAAGAAAATTTTATCTATAATAAACAAAGAAGTGTAAGACATAGATGTGTGAAATGTAAAAGTGTAAAAATTAATAGGTGTGAAACATGGAGGTATAACAAAGAGGTGTAACACATAGAGGTGTGAAATTAAAAGGTGTAAAAATTAATGGACGTGATTTTTGAAACAAGGAGGTACAACAAAAAGATGCAAAGACAAAAGAGGTGTGATTTAAAAGGTGTAAACATTAATGGATGTGATTTTTGAAACCAGAAGGTACAACAAAGAGATGCAAAGACTAAAGAGGTGTGATTTTAAAGGTGTAAAAATTAATGAATGTGATTTTTGAAACCAAGAGGTGCAACAAAGAGATGCAAAGACTAAGAGGTGTGAATTAAAATGTGTAAAAATTAATGGATGTGATTTTTGAAACCAGGAGGTACAACAAAGAGATGCAAAGACTAAGAGGTGTGATTTAAAAGGTGTAAAAATTAATAGATGTGATTTTTGAAACCAGGAGGTACAACAAAGAGATGCAAAGACTAAGAGGTGTGATTTAAAGGTGTAAAAAATAATGGATGTAATTTTTGAAACCATGAGGTACAACAAATAGATGCAAAGACTAAGAGTTGTGACTTTTGAAAGATGGGGGTGCGACGAAAAGACACGATTAAGAATTTTAAACCATTGGATTAAAACAGGAACTAATCTCATCCGTTGGATTAAAAGTTGACACAAAAAAGTGGGTTTGCTATTATATACATGCAAAAAATATGGCACACGTACTTAATAACATTAGCCATGCAAAAACATGAAAATCGGAAAGGCTAAAAATTTTGAAGAGACTAAAAGTTAACAAAACTAAGATTAATGTATGAACTTAATAGTGTCGACTAACAATAATAATAATCTAATCGAGAAACACTACAGGTCATTCGCAGCAAAAATATTAAATTACCTTGAATTATAGATTGATGCTTGAAAGTTTAAAAAATATTTCAATAATACAATTCTTTAGTACTCAGAAAATAATTTTTCGAAACTTGTTTATGTAATCAAGAAAATTTTATATATAATAAACAAAGAGGTGTAAGACATAGATGTGTGAAATGTAAAGGTGTAAAAATTAATAGGTGTGAAACATGGAGGTACAATAAAGAGGTGTAACACATAGAAGTGTAAAATTAAAAGGTGTAAAAATTAATGGATGTGATTTTTGAAACCAGGAGGTACAACAAAGAGAAGCAAATACTAAGGAGGTGTGATTTAAAAGGTGTAAAAATTAATGGATGTGATTTTTGAAACCAGGAGGTACAACAAAGAGATGCAAAGACTAAGAGGTGTGATTTAAAAGGTGTAAAAATTAATGGATGTGATTTTTGAAACCAGGAGGTACAAAAAAGAGATGCAAAGACTAAGAGGTGTGATTTAAAAGGTGTAAAAATTAATGGATGTGGTTTTGAAACCAGGAGGTACAACAAAGAGATGCAAAGACTAAGAGGTGTCATTTAAAAGGTGTAAAAATTAATGGATGTGGTTTTTGAAACCAGGAGGTACAACAAAGAGATGCAAAGACTAAGAGTTGTGACTTTTAAGGTGCGAGGAAAAGACACGATTAATAATTTTAAACCATTGGATTAAAACTGGAACTAATCTCATCCGTTGGATTAAAAGTTGACAAAAAATGGGTTTGCTATTATATATAGATTAAAAGTTGACACAAAAAGTGGGTTTGCTATTATATACATGCAAAAAATATGGCACACGTACTTAATAACATTAGCCATGCAAAAATATGAAAATCGGAAAGGCTAAAAATTTTGAAGAGACTAAAAGTTAACAAAACTAAGATTAATGTATGAACTTAATAGTGTCGACTAACAATAATAATAATCTAATCGAGAAACACTACAGGTCATTCGCAGCAAAAATATTAAATTACCTTGAATTAGAGATTGATGCTTGAAAGTTTAAAAAATATTTCAATAATACAATTCTTTAGTACTCAGAAAATAATTTTTCGAAACTTGTTTATGTAATCAAGAAAATTTTATATATAATAAACAAAGAGGTGTAAGACATAGATGTGTGAAATGTAAAGGTGTAAAAATTAATAGGTGTGAAACATGGAGGTACAATAAAGAGGTGTAACACATAGAAGTGTAAAATTAAAAGGTGTAAAAATTAATGGATGTGATTTTTGAAACCAGGAGGTACAACAAAGAGAAGCAAATACTAAGGAGGTGTGATTTAAAAGGTGTAAAAATTAATGGATGTGATTTTTGAAACCAGGAGGTACAACAAAGAGATGCAAAGACTAAGAGGTGTGATTTAAAAGGTGTAAAAATTAATGGATGTGATTTTTGAAACCAGGAGGTACAAAAAAGAGATGCAAAGACTAAGAGGTGTGATTTAAAAGGTGTAAAAATTAATGGATGTGGTTTTTGAAACCAGGAGGTACAACAAAGAGATGCAAAGACTAAGAGGTGTCATTTAAAAGGTGTAAAAATTAATGGATGTGGTTTTTGAAACCAGGAGGTACAACAAAGAGATGCAAAGACTAAGAGTTGTGACTTTTAAGGTGCGAGGAAAAGACACGATTAATAATTTTAAACCATTGGATTAAAACTGGAACTAATCTCATCCGTTGGATTAAAAGTTGACAAAAAAATGGGTTTGCTATTATATATAGATTAAAAGTTGACACAAAAAAGTGGGTTTGCTATTATATACATGCAAAAAATATGGCACACGTACTTAATAACATTAGCCATGCAAAAATATGAAAATCGGAAAGGCTAAAAATTTTGAAGAGACTAAAAGTTAACAAAACTAAGATTAATGTATGAACTTAATAGTGTCGACTAACAATAATAATAATCTAATCGAGAAACACTACAGGTCATTCGCAGCAAAAATATTAAATTACCTTGAATTAGAGATTGATGCTTGAAAGTTTAAAAAAATTTCAATAATACAATTCTTTAGTACTCAGAAAATAATTTTTCGAAACTTGTTTATGTAATCAAGAAAATTTTATATATAATAAACAAAGAGGTGTAAGACATAGATGTGTGAAATGTAAAGGTGTAAAAATTAATAGGTGTGAAACATGGAGGTACAATAAAGAGGTGTAACACATAGAAGTGTAAAATTAAAAGGTGTAAAAATTAATGGATGTGATTTTTGAAACCAGGAGGTACAACAAAGAGAAGCAAATACTAAGGAGGTATGATTTAAAATGTGTAAAAATTAATGGATGTGATTTTTGAAACCAGGAGGTACAACAAAGAGATGCAAAGACTAAGAAGTGTGATTTAAAAGGTGTAAAAATTAATGGATGTGATTTTTGAAACCAGGAGGTACAAAAAAGAGATGCTAAGACTAAGAGGTGTGATATAAAGGTGTAAAAATTAATGGATGTGGTTTTTGAAACCAGGAGGTACAACAAAGAGATGCAAAGACTAAGAGGTGTGATTTAAAAGGTGTAAAAATTAATGGATGTGGTTTTTGAAACCAGGAGGTACAACAAAGAGATGCAAAGACTAAGAGTTGTGACTTTTAAAAGATTGGGGTGCGAGGAAAAGACACTATTAATAATTTTAAACCATTGGATTAAAACTGGAACTAATCTCATCCGTTGGATTAAAAGTTGACAAAAAAAATGGGTTTGCTATTATATATAGATTAAAAGTTGACACAAAAAAGTGGGTTTGCTATTATATACATGCAAAAAATATGGCACACGTACTTAATAACATTAGCCATGCAAAAACATGAAAATCGGAAAGGCTAAAAATTTTGAAGAGACTAAAAGTTAACAAAACTAAGATTAATGTATGAACTTAATAGTGTCGACTAACAATAATAATAATAATCTAATCGAGAAACACTAAAGGTCATTCGCAGCAAAAATATTAAATTACCTTGAATTATAGATTGATGCTTGAAAGTTTAAAAAATATTGCAATAATACAATTCTTTAGTACTCAGAAAATAATTTTTTGAAACTTGTTTATGTAATCAAGAAAATTTTATATATAATAAACAAAGAGGTGTAAGACATAGATGTGTGAAATGTAAAGGTGTAAAAATTAATAGGTGTGAAACATGGAGGTACAGTAAAGAGGTGTAACACATAGAAGTGTAAAATTAAAAGGTGTAAAAATTAATGGATGTGATTTTTGAAACCAGGAGGTACAACAAAGAGAAGCAAATACTAAGGAGGTGTGATTTAAAAAATGTAAAAATTAATGGATGTGATTTTTGAAACCAGGAGGTACAACAAAGAGATGCAAAGACTAAGAGGTGTGATTTAAAAGGTGTAAAAATTAATGGATGTGATTTTTGAAACCAGGAGGTACAAAAAAGAGATGCAAAGACTAAGAGGTGTGATTTAAAAGGTGTAAAAATTAATGGATGTGGTTTTTGAAACCAGGAGGTACAACAAAGAGATGCAAAGACTAAGAGGTGTGATTTAAAAGGTGTAAAAATTAATGGATGTGGTTTTTGAAACCAGGAGGTACAACAAAGAGATGCAAAGACTAAGAGTTGTGACTTTTAAAAGATTGGGGTGCGAGGAAAAGACACGATTAATAATTTTAAACCATTGGATTAAAACTGGAACTAATCTCATCCGTTGGATTAAAAGTTGACAAAAAAATGGGTTTGCTATTATATATAGATTAAAAGTTGACACAAAAAAGTGGGTTTGCTATTATATACATGCAAAAAATATGGCACACGTACTTAATAACATTAGCCATGCAAAAACATGAAAATCGGAAAGGCTAAAAATTTTGAAGAGACTAAAAGTTAACAAAACTAAGATTAATGTATGAACTTAATAGTGTCGACTAACAATAATAATAATCTAATCGAGAAACACTACAGGTCATTCGCAGCAAAAATATTAAATTACCTTGAATTAGAGATTGATGCTTGAAAGTTTAAAAAATATTTCAATAATACAATTCTTTAGTACTCAGAAAATAATTTTTCGAAACTTGTTTATGTAATCAAGAAAATTTTATATATAATAAACAAAGAGGTGTAAGACATAGATGTGTGAAATGTAAAGGTGTAAAAATTAATAGGTGTGAAACATGGAGATACAATAAAGAGGTGTAACACATAGAAGTGTAAAATTAAAAGGTGTAAAAATTAATGGATGTGATTTTTGAAACCAGGAGGTACAACAAAGAGAAGCAAATACTAAGGAGGTGTGATTTAAAAAGTGTAAAAATTAATGGATGTGATTTTTGAAACCAGGAGGTACAACAAAGAGATGCAAAGACTAAGAGGTGTGATTTAAAAGGTGTAAAAATTAATGGGTGTGATTTTTGAAACCAGGAGGTACAACAAAGAGATGCAAAGACTAAGATGTGTGATTTAAAAGGTGTAAAAATTAATGGATGTGGTTTTTGAAACCAGGAGGTACAACAAAGAGATGCAAAGACTAAGAGGTGTGATTTAAAAGGTGTAAAAATTAATGGATGTGGTTTTTGAAACCAGGAGGTACAACAAAGAGATGCAAAGACTAAGAGTTGTGACTTTTAAAAGATTGGGGTGCGAGGAAAAGACACGATTAATAATTTTAAACCATTGGATTAAACCTGGAACTAATATCATCCGTTGGATTAAAAGTTGACAAAAAAAATGGGTTTGCTATTATATATAGATTTAGCTTTTTTTCTAAATATACTTTTTCTTCTTTCTTGAGCTCTAAGTTATTTCAAGCTTACTGCAACAATTTCAATTTTTTTTTTGGTTTCCCAATTACTTGAAAAGGATATTTTTATCACTGCCTTTCATTGACATTCTTGCTTATGAGGTTTAGCAGTTTGCTTAATAACATTTTTTTGGTATGTATCTTTGCAGCTTACTGTTTTGTCAAGTACAAAAAGTCAGAAGAGGGTAATGCGGCTATTGCAGCTTTAGCTGAGCAGTTTACCTTTCCTGGAGTGAGTTCTTAACTTCTGCAATGTTTTGTTTCAACGTTTCCTCGCTGATGATATGGGATTCTTTTCAAAAATTTATTTCGTTTTTCAGGAAATGCTTCCAGTCAAGGTCCGATATGCTGACGCCGAACGGGAACGGATTGGTAAGAGTAGGTGTCCATACTTCTAGGAACATAAAATTTAGATAGAACGTAAAACTCTGAAGACAACATGGTAGAGTATTATGGGAACCTTTGAAACAGAATATTTCTTACATTAATTAGTATTTGGTTATCATGCCTTCGACTGCTTCTCCTTCGCCTCCTTTTCTTAGCTTATAAGATCATGTTTCACGAGTTTCTGAGTAGGAAAGATGCTCTCTTATTTTTTCTCATCTGTGTATTCTCGTTTCATCTGGACTTTAGGTTTTTCCACGGTACAACTTCCAGATAATCCTAAACTATATGTTAGATGCCTCAACAACAAACAAACTACAAAAATGGAAGTCCATGAGGTATGCAGGACTCCTTTTCGGCTTTAACTTTCAGTTAATCTGAATTCCTTTGTCACTGACAATTGACAGAACCATGTGCAGATTGTTTTTTTACCTCCATTTGTAGTTGGAATTTTCTTACTTTGTTGTGAATAAATTCTCAAAAAGTGTTCTCTTCTCAGGTCTTCTCTAGGTACGGAGTCATTGAAGATATTTATATGGCACTTGACGACATGAAGATTTTTCGTGGTATGTCTGTTGCCCCTGCATATTATGCACTCTAAATCACGCTTGTTTCAGAGATAGTCTGTTGCCCCTGCATATTTTGGTTCTTGACTCTGAATCACGCTTGTTTCAGAGATCCTAGTTTAAACTGTAAGGAAAGGCATAATCTCATTGATACAGATTGTTACAGTATATATAGTCATTTACATAAGGGTTTTGTACAATCATAATCATAACTGTGAACACCGGCGGGCACTGTGACCAAACACGCCGCATAGCTGACAGCGTCCCTGATATCCTCTACCGTGACCACCACGCGACGAGGACGAAGAAGACCCGCGAGAAGGATGGCGAGGTGCACGTGAGTTGTTGTTGGACTGGCCATAAGACTTGTTGAAAGCAGCATTTGCCGTGACAGGAACATCAGAGGAAACCGAAGCTTGAGATTGAAGCTTGAGCTCATAATTGATAAGCTTCTCATGAATGGCAGGCATGGTGGATGGAGAATCACGTCCCTCAATCTGATCGACAATGGGCTTATAATCCTCCGGGAGACCACCAAGCAAATATTCAATTTGTTCCTCATGCTCGTAAGGCTTGCCCAACGTTGCAAGCTGATCAAAACGAGAAACGAGACCTTGAACGTATTCATCGATAGTTTTGGTACCTTTACGCCACAGCTTGATCTGTTCCCGAAGTTGCTTAATGTGTCCCCAGGTTGGTTTCGCATAGGTGGAAGAAAGAAGAGTCCAAATTTCTTTGGTGGTAGAAGCTTTGGAGAGGATGGGTTGGTTCTCAACAGAGATAGCACCAAGGAGACTAGCCACAATAAGTTAATTTTGACGTTGCCAAAGATCATGATCGGGATTTGGAATGGTGGTGCCAGCACGGAGAATAGTAGAAGCAGGAGCCACCGTAGCACCGTCGAGATAGCCTGCAAGACCGTACCCGGCAAGTAAGGCTCGGATCTGACGACTCCACATTAAGAAATTGGAGGCAGTGAGCTTGGTAACATTCGACATGTTAACATGGTGAAGTTGAGTTGCAGAAGCCGTGTTGATGATAGCAGAAGTATTCTCAGCCATGGTAAGGAGAAAGCTTGAAGAACAAGAAGATGAAGAAGAGCGGCGAGAGCAAACACGAGAGGAGAGAAAAAAATTTAGGTCAGGACTTTACTGCTCTGATACCATGTAAGGAAAGGCATAATCTCATTGATACAGATTGTTACAGTATATATAGTCATTTACATAAGGGTTGTGTACAATCATAATTACACATATATCCTCTGTTTTACTTCTCTTCTCTATATAAACTTCTCAGATTTTGTAGGAAACATGATGTGACAGGCTGACAGCCTTAGATTGTTCTTTCTAACCAATGCCTAAGAGTGATATTTTGAATAGCATGAACCTGATTTGATTATATAACTAACTTATTTGCTCTCTGTAGGGTATGCATTTGTTCAGTTTTCTTGTAGAGATATGGCACTAGCGGCAATCAAAGGTCTAAATGGAGTCTTTACCATTCGGGTAGTTCAGATAGTTTTTTTTTGTTGTATGTCAATGGCTTTGGCGTCCAATGTTCCATGCTTTACTGTATTTTTGTCTTTCTTCAGGGTTCTGATCAGCCTCTGACTGTTAGATTTGCAGATCCTAAAAAACCAAGGTTTTACCTATTCCTTTTCTACATTTTTTGTTTGAGTATTTGCATGATTTTGTTTTCAATTCCAAACTCATTCTCTTGGTTCTTACACGTTGATCTTACCCCATCACTTATACCTGGATTGTTTCGTGTCTTCAGGTCTACCTTCAATACTCCACCTGTAACGCAACACTACGACCCGAATTGGCACCCACAACCATATTCCCAATGGGAAAACAAGGAACCTGCAGCCCCTAGAGTTGTTCAGCATCATGATTTTGCTTTACAGCCAAATCACTTTCCGCACCAAAATACTCAAGCAGTATCCGAGGTTCAAAAACAACTGCATCTAGATATTCCACCTCAAAATTTTGAAAAGCATCAGAAATCTGAGACTGCCAGCGCTGAGGTACTCCTTGATTAGGATCTGCTAATGGTAGATCTTGAAATCCGAAACTAAGAGTTTTTTTTTATACGGTTTAGGTTTCATAAAACTTGTATATACATCTGCTTGATCTTATATCGGTAACTACATTTTTTGTAGACTAGAAGTGATGGTCAGAAGATTTGTAGTCAATCAAATGCATTACCTGAAGATCAAAATACAGTGAGCTCTGAGTGTGACTGGAGTGAACACACATGTCCACATGGGAATAAATACTACTTCCATTGCGTCAGTTGCGAAAGCACGGTATGTGTTTCCCTCTTTCAATATGTACTCCTCAGAAGCCAAATCTACTTTTACTGAATTAATGGATGGACACACAGTGGGAGAAACCGGACGAATACGCCATGTTGAGAGATGGTTTGAAGAGCAAACAAGGGAACAAGATATAAAACTTGTATCTCCCCCGTTAAACAATGAGAGCCGCCAAGAAGCAATGGAGCAAGTTCAGTCTGATGATGTATTGCAACAGAATATTAAACTCCAACAACCATCCTTATCCACAGCGGTAAGAAGAGATAAATTCTGTAATGTGTCGTATTGACACACTGCGAGTTCCATTTTCTGAGATAGTCTCTTATAAGAAAAGTCAAGTCCAATTTTTTCGGTGCTGTGTGTTTGCAGGATGAGGAGAACAGTTTAGTATATTCAGTAACAACACTGGTTGTGGAAACTACATGTTCATAAAAGGTCTCAGGTAATGAACAGATGAATCTTTTTTAGTGAGGCAGTAGAGGTTGATTTGGTTCTTAAAGCTTTGTGTGATGATGCAGTGTTGTTTAGGGAGACTAAGAGATGATGTGCGAGGGAGAAAGAAGGAGATATATATACATGGTTTAGTTAGAAACCAAAGATCTTGTGGTTTTAGAATGCAGACAGTAAAAAAATTGGTTTCTGAACTCAAATGTTTCTTTAGAAACTTAAAGAATTGGAAAGAAAAATAATCAAAAAAATTGATTCTGTTTGGTATATAAAAAACCTTTTTTCACCTGATCCATGGTAGAATCCATTTCAATTCAATTGTATTATTTACATAAATCCAAAAATTGCCAGGAAATTTTTTAAAATTTCCTTTGTTAGTCACATTTAAATTGAGTTACTAGTAATGTGATTGGTATAATAACAATTGAAACTCCAAGTGCCTCTATGTGAGCGAGAGAGTTATGTCGTGACTCGTGAGTCATCAAAATCAACTCCTCACACTTACGTGGAATGATCTGATTTGTCTAGATTTTAGAAGTTATTCAAATAATAATAAACTACATATTCACCCACGGTACACCGCAGAATAATTTTTTTATATAAAAATGTAATTTGTTTTATATTTATAACTAATGTTTAATTTGTATTTATTAAAAGTGTACAACTTTACAAATATAGGGTTTGAATGGTAATCTGCGGTCGGGCGGCCAAACCCGTCTGCGGTGGACCGCTCATTTTTAGGGCGGACTATAGACCACTGTGGATCAACTCTATTTGTATGCAAAGCGGTCCGTAGTTGGTCTGCAGCGGTCTTGTCTCTGTTTTATTTGGACCGCACCACTGTGGACTACATTTGTAGAATGGTAAATAAAAAGCGGTTTAATCCATGAGACAGATTTGTCCGCCCCAACCGCTGCAACCATTCACACCCATAGATATATAAGTTAGTATATAAATTAGAAAGTATTTTGTTAGTAGTATAGAATTCCTACGTGTACTAAAAGTAAGAATGTTATATCGACGTCTAATACTTAACTATGTATGTTTTGTTCATATATTTATAGAAAAATAGATGTTATATTCATAAAATATAAACAAACCAATAAACTAATTGACCCGTGGTTCAACCGGTCCGACTAATTGACCCAACAACCCGAAAGACTTCCGGTTCACTTTCTAGTCCGGTTTTAAAAATATTGTCGTTTATTAATTAGGCCGATTGGTTAGGAAATATTTCTATGGAGAAAATATTATTTTGTAAAATTGGATACTTAATATTAATTAAATTTATTTTAAACTTAATATCTCTATTATAGTAAAAGAGAAGTACAACTTATATTTCGGACGAAAATACCCCTACGCCAACAACATAAAAACAACAAGGTTAAATATGACTTTGTTATTAATTGGGTCGGGGCAAAATTAAACAATTAACCCGAAACATCAATCGGATAATTTAAAATCCATTATTGGGTTTTAAATGGGTATCGGGTATTAACAATTTGAATAGTGGGTTTTAAATAAATGGATATCGGGTATTAACAATTTGAATGGGCTACAACATCAGTCGGTTGTTAGCAATACCCGAAATTTACCTCCTTATCACGCAAACTGAGGCGAAAATTATGCTATTTAATCTCATCAATTAATTTAAGAGATATCAATCCCCTAACAAAATAAGGAAATCTTACTAAACTACTTCTTTATACACGTACGATATTTTTTTTTTTTTTCTTTTTTTTTTTTTTAACCAGGAGGTTCAGGGCCGAGACCCCTAATCCCCCTAAGATCCGGGGAAGACCGGGTGAAAGCCCCTGGCCAAATAGAATTGTCTAGCATTTTCGCACTTGAGGGGAATTGATCCCTGGCCTGGACCAACAGGGCAACTCCTTCCTCAAGTGGAAACCACTAGACCAAGACCACTTGGTTCACGTACGATATTTCCTTAGTCGAAGTATTCTAAAATTCATTCCTTACTTACATATACAAACAATATATATGAAATATTCCCCAAGATTTTTACTACTCCATTTTGCAGAATTATCGGCTTTTGCGGAATATTCTCAAACTTATAATTCCACGTTATACCTACTTTTTCATACGTCAACCGCTTCTATAAATATGATGTTACTAATCAAAGGTTCATTCATCATACCTTCATAAATTTTTCCCTTCTGGCTTTTATCAATCCTTCTCCAGTGGCTGATATCGTCGCTGCTACCACATATTTACTGTCAATCAAACCAACAAGTTTTTTGAAACCAGTCAAAACAAGTTTTTTGAAACCATTCAAAACAAGTTGGAGAATACAAGTCAAAATCATTCACTCTTGGAAGCAGTCTATATTGTTATCCGCTTTCTTTTTTGTCTATTTTATTTACCCTTTCGCTATGGCTGCCACTACAACTCCAGTTATGGCACACGTTAGTTTTTTTAAAAGTTTGGAGATCTAAATCCTTATATATATGTGTAATCATGTTTAACCCATTAACGATTTTCATTTGTTTTGTAGGAACCATGTATATTGGTTTTACTACATGTACAACGAAACACCAACCATCTCAATAAAAAAAGAAGAGTTTTCTACTGCGCTATGGTCTCCGTTTCTACAAGTTAACAATGGCGTTTCACATACTTTTATAAACCTATAAAAACAAAATCAATCTTATTCTATCAATCTGCACTCAGGAGTCAAGACTATATCTATTAACTATTGGGAAAGAAATGTAGCGTACTGGGGAAAAATTAGATTGTTCAGTTGTCGAATATGGAGACATGCAGGTCCTCTCAGGTTGTATCTGTTGTGGTGTCACCCTTGGTAGCGGAAGGTAGTGATCGAATTGGCCACGGGGGATCTCAAGAATTATCTTTGAATATGGCTCTCAACAAATTAATCAGAGCAATTCAAGCTTCTCGGATCTTCATGGTATCTCCAACATCACCTCCGTTGCTTTGTCGTTTGTCTTTGATTCAATTCCTCGATTAGCTAATGGTGAAGCTGATGTTTTAGCTTAAAAGGCCTTAAGCATAAAAGAACAATAAACACACTTTATCTTACCTTTATTTACGCGATTAATTTTGTTTCTTTGGAATCAATACTTTGTCTTCCGCGATGCGAAGTAATCAACTCTCCTAATTCGCTTCTCCGGAATTTGGAAACTTCAACTATCTTCTTCTCTTTGCTTGGCAGCAAACATCAATATATATGACATCTGGAGTGAAATAAACAATCCACTTCACCGGAACTCTCACAGTTAACCGGATTCAATCTCCATAATTATCTGATCATATCAATCAAAACCACCATGATCTCTGTTTTCAAAATATCTATTTTTACGATTGGGCTTTGTACATAAAAAAGGCTTCTAATTATGGTTCAATTACAATAATTTGTGATGGTGCTAATTAACCATGCGCCATGCATGGCCTTTAAAACTATTTAATTAGGAATCGACCATTTCATTTTAATTCAACAAATTAACAAAACAAAAATTGAATATGATATAATCGAAACAAAAATAGTATAAAGGGATTAGAAACTAGAAAGAGGTTGGTGTAAAATAAAATATAAAATCTAGAAAAATTAAAATATATATATATATATATTAATAAAAGATAAGACTAGAAAGATCGGCTTTTTACATCAAAGATATAAATATATTTTTCGGCCAAATGAATTGGAATCAACTAAATATATTTTGTAATATTATTAAAATAATGCTCTTATAACAAATTCCCTAATGCAATCTTTGTAATCTTTCTTAAACAAATTATTTTGAGTTTTCTATACGTAGAGATTAGCTTACAATGTAATGTAACTTTGTACATATTGTAATCCGTGTCCAATATCATTCTAATAAAGTAATAATTAAGTTTAGAAATATCTGTATTTTGTGTCGAAACTCGAAAGATATGGACTATGGAGGATAATAATTCTTCTATTTAAAAATGCATAATAATAATTACAAATCCATTGTAAACACAGTCCAACTAACTAATTAACCAGGGGCGGATCCACCTTGATTAAGGGTGGTGCAAGTGCACCATACGAAATTATAAATTTAAGAATTTACATACATATTCGTGAAGTTAAACTGGCCTAATGGTAAGAGTGCACCAGATTAGATAGTAAGGTCTTGGGTTCGACACCCTCTATGCTCCAATTTTATAGTTTTTTGCACCTGATGTCAAGTTTGGCTAGATCCGCCACTGTAATTACCTAATAAGTTACATATAACACAATTTCAAACTATGAACTAAAACATCTGTATATAAAACTATGGAAAACAAAGTCGGTAAATAGTACATTGTTTACGTATACGATGCATAGACTCATAAATCCAGATTATTATGTTTTTGTCGCAGATCATATTAATAAATGCAAACTTATACAGCCACATCTTAAGTAAATTTCTGATCAATTCGATTCATATTCCCTCCCACAGTCCCACTATATACTTCACTCTCTTTCGTTCCTTTTAATTATATAAAAACTAAAATATTTATTTATAAAGGAGTGTTATATTTCAAACAAACTTATTACACAAATAGCAGATATCTCATGAAGTATTTGTTTTGAAAAGTGCAGTAAGCCACACTATAATGAACTAAAACTATAAAACTTTCTTTTTTTTGAACAACAAACTATAAAACTTTCAAATATGTAATTTTATGTAAGATAACTGAAATATTCCCCGCAGTAGCGGGTCCGATTCTAGTTAATGTTAAAGGGGCTGGTTCCTATTGTTTTTAAAATTTTATTAGGATGAGAAATCTTGTTTCCAAAAATTGAAATTTAATATTAATTAATTAAATGAAAAACAGATTAATAATTAATGTCAATGGTATCCTTGTAAATAGATATGAACTCTAGGATTTATTTCATAAATGTATCCAAAAATATATATAGAGATATAGAGATAATAAACAATGTTAATTTACATAATTATTTTATTTTGGGACTTATTTCCTAAAAAAGATATCTTCTTCTACAATCTTGAAATCTCTCTTCAGTGTGACTTGGGGGATAGAGTTGATCATTCTTCGTCCGTCATCATCATTCTCTAGTCTCTGATTTCAAGCTTGCTTGCGGTAAGTTGTTTCTAGTTAGGGATTTAATCGCATCCCTCTTAGTTTTTTTCCCGAACAGATTAGGGTTTTTGTTACAATTGGGCACAACAACTAGGTTTGTTGAGGATTGAGAGAATATGTGATTTGCCAGACGATTTGCTGTTGAGGATCTTACTACTCCTCCCGCCAAAAGATGTAGTGGCCACTGGGATCTTGTCTAAACGATGGTGTTACCTCTGGAAGATGCTCCATAAACTCACCTTCAAAGACGACGACCAAGGGAGCGAGAGCCTTTTTTTGACAAGACACTGCAACACCATAATGCACCGAAACTAGTAAGCCTTGTTGTCGAACTGGGTCCACGATGTCCTGTTGACGTAGATGTCAGAAAGTGGGTTGACAAGGCAGTTAACCACGGTGTGAAAGAGTTAGTTTTCAAGCTCCTCTGGACAGGAGAAGAAGAGCCCACAAGCTTACACATGTGACTCTCTCGTTTCTTTAACTCTATCAAACGAGATTCTAGTCGACGTTTCTTTCCGGCTATGTAATAGTATAAAGACTCGATGCTGAAAACCTACTTCATTCAAAGAAAGACATGACTATAAATAGTCTTACAAAGCAAGAAACAAACTGCAAAATAAACTGACGCTAGTGGAAACAGAGCAACAGACGTGAGCCTAAATACTCGGTCCCATTACGGACACTAAAACCAACAAACAAATACTGAATCAAACTTTCAAACCTAATGGCTCTAAAGCTCTTAATTAATCCAACGGCTACCTTCACTTAATGATCCATTTGCTCCAACAAACCTCCCAAAACTAAGCTTGGTGAACCAAACTTAGCTTATCACTTGCTGAGCAAATTCTAAGCTTACTCCTTAGTCTCTCAAAGGCTTCCAGCTTCAGAGGTTTGGTAAAGATGTCAGCCACTTGCTCCTCTGAACCACAATGCTCCAATTGTATCTCTCCATTTTCACCATGTCACGCAAGAAATGGAACCGAACTCCTATGTGTTTGCACCTTCCATGAAAACTGGGTTCCTTGAAAGCTTAATTGTCGAAGTGTTGTCACAGTAGATGGTAGTGCTTCCTTCCACATTGTAGCCCAATTCTCCAAGGATCCTCTTGAACCATATGGCTTGACAGACACAAACTGATGCAGCGACATACTCTGCCTCTGTTGTGGAGAGTATGACTATCGGCTGCTTCTTTGACAGCCACGCTACAGCTGCGTTGTCCATAAGAAATGCGTATCCCGTAGTGCTCTTCCTGCTGTCAACGTCACCGGCAAAGTCACTATCAGTATACACCATTAGTTCTCCTTTTCCTCTTTTGTACCAAATCCCATAGTCCATTGTGCCTCTCAGATACCTCGAACCCTCTTGACGGCTTGAAGATGCATATTTGTTGGTCCCGACATGTATCGGCTCAGTAGACTTATGGCAAACTGCAAGTCCGGTCTCGTTGTTGTGATATACATGAGACTCCCGATGATCTGCTTGTAGAATGTCTCATCAATCCTTTCACCATTCTCATCCATGTCGATCTTGAATCAAGGCACTATCGGATTGCGAACTCCATTGCAATCTTTCATCTCAAAGTGCCTCAAAACCTCCAGAGCATACTTAGTCTGAGAAATGTGAATCCCCGACTTGTCTGCAACACCGCTATCCCCGAAAATACCTCATCTTCCCAAGATCAGACATATCAAACTCCTTTTCCATTGACAGCTTGAACTCTTTCACCATTGCCACATTATCTCTGTGTAAATCAAGTCATCTACATAAACACTAACGATAAGGAGGTTACCTTGCTTGTTGCTTTTGGTGAAGAGAGTTTCCTCGTTTTCAGATTTGGTGAACCTCTCTTTGGTGAAATACTCCTCGATCCTACTGAACCAGGCTCGTGGGGCTTGTTTCAGTCCATACAAGGCTTTGTGCAGCTTGTACACCTTTCCTTCTTCGCCTTTTATCTCGTACCCTTCTGGTTGTTTAACGTAGACGTCTTCTTCGATTACACAGTGAAGAAAAGCTGACTTGACGTCCAATTGAAAGATGTCCCAGCCTTTCTGAGCTGCGGTTGAGACAATGGTTATGATGGTGTCCATGCGTGCAACATGAGCATAGACTTCTGTAGTCTATTCCGTGTTCTTGTGCATACCCTTTGGCCACCAGACGAGCTTTGAACTTGCTCACTTCTCCGAGTTCGTTTAGCTTTGTCTTGTAGATCCATTTTACCCCAATGCATTTTGCTCCATGAGGCAAATCTGATAGTTCCCATGTGTGATTCTTCTCAATCGACTCAACCTCTGCATCCATAGCCCTTCTCCAATTGATGCACTTCGAGCTTCTGCAAATGTTGAAGGATCATCAGTTGAGCTGAACCATGTTTACCTCATTTTATGCATCAGCATCATCATTGTTAGTGATGTAGTCTCTAAGATAACCAAGAGGTCTCGTCTTTCTTGTTCCCTCCCTGACTATTGCCTGTGGTTGCTCTTGAGTTTCTTCTGCAGTCACTGGTTCTGCAACTTCTTCTTCTCCGTCACTGTCGTTTTCTCCCCATGGCTGATCATCATCATTCCATTTCAACTCGTACTCAGTGTGATCCTGATTCTCATCCCAGCACCAACCTTTTGTTTCTTCGAACACTATCCTTGCTCACCACAATCTTTTTTGTTATTGGATTGTACAAGCGATATCCCTTTGATTCCTCCGAGAAGCCCAACAACACACATGGGGTGCTTTTGTCGTTAAGTTTCCCTCGCTTCTCATTTGGAACATGCGCATGTGCCAAGCTTCCCAAACTCTCAAGTGCTCCACGTTTGGTTTGATCCCACTCAAGCTTTTGTGGTGTGACATTCCTAACAGCGAGTGTGGGACACCTGTTCAGGATGTAAAAGGTCCAGTTGACAGCTTCTGCCCAGAGAGTTTTGGTACCTTTCTCATTGACATCATGGATCTCACCATGTTCATCACAGTTTGGTTCTTCCTCTCCGCTACTCCGTTTTTCTGCGGGGTGTAGGCAGTGGTGAGCTGTCTTCGAACGCCTTCCTTCTTGCAAAACTCAGAGAAATCGCTTGATGTGAACTCCCCTCCGATCAGTTCTCAGACATTTGATTTGCTTTCCCGTCTCATTCTCCACTTTCGCTTTGAACTCCTTGAAGTGGTTAAATGCTTCTGACTTTTCTTTTAAGAAGTATGCCCAAGCTTTCCTTGTGATCATCTATAAAACACAGAACATACCTCACGCCACTTGTGGTCATGGGAGTGATGTGTCCGCATATGTCAGAATGCACCAGCTTAAGGATTTCTTTGGCTCTCCACGAACTCTTCTTAGGAATGAGGACTACTTGTTTGCTTCCCCACCAGACATTCGAGCAGGTGAATTTCTGAACATCAAAGTTTGGCATCCCTCTTACCATACTGGTTCTGCAGCGTCTTCATCCCCGTGTGACTGAGATGCCCATAGCTCATGCCGAGCTTCGGTATGTCCTCTGTTGTCGCTTGGAAGCAGCGTTGTTGACTTGTTTCTCCATTCTGATTAAACAGGATGAACATTCTGTTGGAGCTCATCTTGCTTACAGCCAAGAGACCCTTTTCTTCATGAAAAATCTTGCAGATGCCCTTCGTATGATGATTGTCAGCTCCTTTTCTTGAAGTTGTCCAAGACTCAACAGGTTGTTCTTGAGCTCGGTATGTAGTATACATCGGTGAATGTGTATACTACATTGTTCAGAGTCAGCTTCACATTGCCTTTGCGACAACTTGCATTCTCTTGTCGTTCCCCAGCTTCACAGTGTGATTGAAATCTTCATTCATCGGACAGAATAAGTCTCGATCTCCACTCATGTGATTTGAGCATCAGAGTCGAGAAACCATGCTCTCTTTCTCATGTTTTCATTCTTCTCTCATACGCCATTAGTGTCTTTTCTGCAATTTCTTCAGTGTTGACTTTCTCATCTTCCTCTTCGATGTAGGCCATCAAACATCTCTTCTTTTCACCGAAATCAGCATAGTTTGCTTCCTCTTCCCACTTAGGACACTCGTTTTGAAAATGTCTTGGCGGTGGCATTTGTAGCACTCCACCGTGCTCTTGTCTCTACCGCGACCTCTCCCTCTGCCATGACCTCTTCCTCTTGGCGTTGTTCCTCTTCCACGGTATGATCCAGTTCCACTATGAGTCACCTTCGAACTTGATCATCAGCTTTGTCAACCTTCTTGAACTTTTGCTCATGAACAGTGAGGGAGCTCTCTCGCTCATCGAGATTAATGTTCTCAATCTCCTTAGATTCCTCAATAGACACTATGACGTACATGAATTTGTTGCTGAGTGTCATGAGAATCTTCTCCACAACCTTGGAATCGTTCATGATCTTCCCATTACTTCTCATTTGATTAGTAACTGCTAGCACCCTTGTGAAATACTCTTTCACACTCTCAGATTCTCTCATTTCCAGAACGAAGTCCCTTCTTAGCTTAGAACAAAGACTTCTTCACCCGATCATTTCCACCGAACTTCCTTTTCATTGACTCCCGATGATCTTGGAGGTTCTCCTGTCCAAGATCTGCTCGAACGTCACCCTATCAATCAATTGATAGAGATAGTGCTTCACCTTGTGGTCATTTTTCTTGACTTCTTCCAGCTGCTGTGTCTGCTCTGCCGTGAGCACCGTTGTTGATGATGACTCCTCAAACCGGTTTCAATCGTACTCCACAGCCCCTTTGATCTGAAGAAGTTCTCCATGACCTCACTCCAGTGATCCCAATGCCCATCAAATTGAGGCAACTTCATTTTCTCATCTCCCATTTTCACTCACGTGTTTCTCTCTCTCTCTCTCTCTCTCTCTCTCTCTCTCTCTCAGTTTTCACAATAACAGAGCTCTAATACCAATTTGTAATAGTATAAAGACTCGATGCTGAAAACATACTTCATTCAAAGAAAGACATGACTATAAATAGTCTTACAAAGCAAGAAACAAACTGCAAAATAAACTGACGCTAGTGGAAACAGAGCAACAGACGTGAGCCTAAATACTCGGTCCCATTACAGACACTAAAACCAACAAACAAAGAATGAATCAAACTTTCAAATCTAATGGCTCTAAAGCTCTTAATTAATCCAACGGCTACCTTCACTTCATGATCCATTTGCTCCAACAGGCTAGCTTACCATCTGTCTCCTATCGGAAACTTGTCAACGTGTTCTACAAAGACGAAGAATCTCTTTGTTAGGCTTTTATCAAGTTCCCCTGTTCTTCAAGAACTCCGGGTTGAAAGAGGTTATAAGGATGACGGCTTCACAAACTTTATAGTGAAAGTGCCTTCCTTGAAAAAATTTGTTTATGAGACCCTGAAAGATTGACCATAGATACGCCCCCAGAAGAGGGAGAAGAACATCACATTGGGTCGTTGGTGATAGATTCACATGGATTAACAGGTTTAAAAATAACTGACTATAGGGGTCGGTGGGGAGACTATTGTACTTTGATGGATAATTTTATTTGCCTTGATACCGTATGCAGCACCGCAGTTGCTAACCATGATAATGTCCCGATCGATCTCTCCTTTGTTCCTTGTTGCTTGCTTGGTCAACTAATCTTTTTGTGTTTGTATTGCAGGTTGCGTGTGGGTGTTGTAAAAACATTAAGTTCCCTAGGCTAACAGATTTAGTCGTTAATGCATTAACAGTATATTGGTTGGAACCAGTTATGTTTTTGCTTCACAACTCTCCTAAACTGAAAACTCTTAGGGGGGTGTATTCAAAACAGAATTTGGAAGGATTTTTGAGGATTTATGTTATTCTGGATTTTAGGAGATTTAGAGTGAGTTTTTAAGGTAGTTTGATGGATTTATTATTATTTTCTATTTTTGAAAAAAAAAATAGTTTGTGATTTAATGAGATTTGATGAGATTTGGTGAGACTTAAGTGGGTTTTTAAGAGATTCTCAAGTCAAAACGAGAGGTGTTCATATAACATAACACAAAGAATACGTTGAACATATTCATATGTATAGAGGTTGGTTTTTGGTTTTTGGCAATTTGATCCGAATAGACACCACCGTAATTTGCATCATGAACCTTTACCCTAATCTCGAGTATATATACCTAACAATTGGAAAAAAATATCATTTGATTCGTCGATCCTCAAAAAGGAAACACGTTACGCCACGAGTCGGAGAGAGATTTCAAGAAATGGCAGATTTTTGGATAATTCTGAACTTTAGTATTAATATATTTTTCGACTAAAAAATAGAAATTAAAGGTTTAAAATCTCTAAATTTTTTTATGTTACTTATTTAATAAGGTCGATTACTAACCCTAATAAAATAAAATAAAACAAGACGTGAAGTCCATAATTAACACACAAGAAAAACATAGAAAGAAGAAGAGTGAGAGCCGAAACAATAGAGGAGAAGAGAACAGAGAAAGGTAGAGAGAGCCGAATTTTGCAATTCATAATTTTTTTTTTTTTTTTTAAACCAATCCTTCAAAAACACTCTTTAGAATGTGAGTTTTTAAATAGGATTTCCCTTACAAAAATGTATCCAAAGTCTCTCACAATCACTATTAGGTTTTCCTAAAAAAAAAAAAAAAAAAATGGTTTTGAATAACAGTGAATTTATTATGATTTTTGTAAATTGTTAATTGAATAACATTAGATTTGAGATATAATTTTAAAATCACTAATTGAATACCAAAAGATTTTAAAAAATCATAAATCCTCCCAAATTCAATTTTGAATACACCCTCTCGCTCTACACCAAGGTAAGTTGCCGGCCATACCATCATCCCTAAATAACATCTAGTTTTGATGAATTTTAATAAATGTATACTAAACAAGGCCCACAGACAAGTTTATAAGCCCACAATGTCGAGGCTTTTATATTAGTTTACGTATGTGTTTATTACATTCTTTAATTTTTGTTTTTAACGATAATGTTAAATTTATAAAAATATAATTATAAGAAAATAACAAAATTTAAACATTTTAAACACCCCTATTTCGGAAATACATAACTTCTTTTTGGTATACTATATAACTAGATTAGGACCCGTGCTAGAGCACGGGTTGAAATTCATTTTATTTATATTATAATTTTAGAATAAAGTACGATTTTGAAGATCACGATTAATGCTAGATTAGAACCTTAAAAACTTTTAAAATCAATCATATAAATTATATTTTATTCTAAAATTATAATATAAATAAAAGAATTTCAACCCGTGCTCTGCAGGTCCTAATCTAACATTAATGTTTAATTTTTAATTTCGAATACGATCCCGAAGATCACGATTAATCTTGTTAAATTAGCGAGATTTGATGACTTTTTATGATTGAGAGTATATTTTTATCTCTTTAATAATTTTTAAAGATGTGGTTTATCAATAAATATGTGAAAAATAAATTGGTAATATTGTGATTCTAGATATTTGGAACCATATACGTGATCTTTCGAAATAAAGTTTTTGGAATATCTATGAACTATCAATTTGGAATAATCCGTTTAAGATTTTCTGTTACAATTAAGATTTTAATTATTACAATTAATATATAGATTAATTTATAATATATGTATAAACTATTTATAACCATTTATTAAAATTATAAAGTCTACCAAAATAATGTTGTGTACTTCCGTTTTATTATAAAGGGGATAGATATAGATCATTAGTTGGTTATAAAATTAAAACATTAACAATTTAAGTGTATTATTTGTATTGAATTTATGGGTTTATTTGATTATTGATAATCAAGATTTACAGATTCGATTGATTATTTTAGGTGTATTATTTACTATGGCGATGAATTGATTATTTTAAGTGTACTATTTACCCATAAGGAATATGGGAATACACATTATAACATGAATTGTTTGGAATTGAGGTCTTTGACAGGAGGAGATCTGCAGCTCGATTGTTATTCCTTGACGTCCATTTGAAAATCACATTATCGAACTGTGTCTTTCAGTAGTTGATGTTGCGGATCCAGTTCAAGCTCTTAAAGTTAAGCACTCATCCTTCTAATATATCCTCTGTTTCCTCCTTAAAAGGAGAATATCTTTATAGATGATATTTTTATAGAGGATAAGAAATTTTAAAAGTGTAATTTTAAAAGGGAAAAATGTCATAAAAATCTCCTTTCAAATTTGGGATGTTTTAATCACCAACTTTTAGAATGCCATCTTAATCACAAACTTTCTGTGACTTGACCATAAAATAGCAAAGTTTTGTTGACTATGCCGTTTAGGCACGACGTTTATTAAATCTCTAACCCTAGAAAAAAACCCCAAATTTTCTCTATAATACCAAAATCTCTTATGCAATCTCTCTGTTCCGATGAGTTCAAGTTCAAGTTTTGACACATCTGGTTGTGTCGGTGAGTGTGGTGTGCCATTGATGTGTAGAGAGCATTTGGGGTTTCTTTCTAGGGTTATGGATTTGTGAAATTGAATTGATTGGGGATTTAGTTTCTTCAATTTAGTAAAATGTTGTTTTTTAGCATTAAAAACATAGTCATTTATGCAAAACGGTAGCAGATAACATATAATTTTACTATGTTTTTGGATCTTTAACGAGAATAAACGACGTGCCTAAAACGGCTTGGTCAACAAAACTTTTCTATTTTATGACCAAGTCAACGAAAAATTTGCCATTAAAATGACATTTTGAAAGTTAGTGATTAAAACGTTCCAAATTTGAAAGTTGGAGATTTATGACATCTTTCCCAATTTTAAAAGGATATCTTTCAAAGGATATATTTTTTTAAAAAAATCTATATTAACATTTTTGAAGTACATTTTGGTTTATGCCCTTGAAGTTTATCTTATTTAATTTGTTTTTGCAACATTAACCCCTACTGATTTTCTTAAAATAACATTTCTACTTAATTAACCCCTACAGATTTTCCTAAAATAACATTTCTACTTAATTAACCCCTACAGATTTTCCTAAAATAACATTTCTACTTAATTAACTCCTACAGATTTTCCTAAAATAACATTTTTACTTAATTAACCCCTACAGATTTTCTTAAAATAACATTTCTACTTAACTCAAGTAATGGAACTATAGTAACTTAAATTTATTTACGCTTATTGCCATACACAGCATGACACCATCATTTAAGAGATCGAGATTAAATGCTCAAAACTTATTTTAATACATTTTTATGATAGTTGAATATAAATCGAGTGACTTTGAGAAACAAAATATTACATTCTCAATTATAATTATGACGAAGATAACGTATGCGCTATAGTTGGTGTAAAGACCAAAACATATAAAAACTAGATTTACCGGATTCAAGGAAATATTATGTTTAGACAACATAATATTTAGTTTGGTCCCTATTTACAAAATAATAAGAATTAAAATATAGTAATAAAATTGCAAATCGAATCGGATCAGATAAAAAATATTTGTTGCCCAGTAAATCATGCAAAAAAGGCAAACAATATTAAAGATTGTTCGTAAAAATCTGGAGTGCTAATAATATGGAGTCAATCAAATTTTCTTCGATGTACACAAATGGAAATTGTACATAATATACATTCACACTCATTATTACTAGCATATTCCATAATTAATATATTGCATAACTAATTTCTAAATTTTAGTTAAGATTTTCGGAATTGTGATATGCTCAAGATATTGTACACTTGCCCGGCAAGATATTTTGTATCTATTCACCCAAAACCCTACTTTCTTGCCAAAACACTATAAATACTTCTCATTTGCATCTCATCAAATACGATAAACACTATATATACCACAAGCAAAAAATAGTTTTAATTACAAAAATTAGTTTTGGCCGATGAAAATTTTGTTATTTGCTACTTTTTTTTCCACATTTCATTGTTATTATTACTTCTTCTTTTTACATTCTGTTGTTTCTAATATTGTTTGGTTATTCTTTTTTACTTTAGGGTTTTAAGATCGAAAATGGATTTTGGTGCGTCATTCACCTCCCTATTGGTGATGCAAGTCTCTACAAGTTGGGTTTTCTAAACTAAAATGTGGTAAACTTAATGTCCCCATTGGTTAAATTTAATTTCAAAATTTCTGAGTGGTGATCTAAATCCCTACATTTATTTGATTGGTAAGTACTTTTTAAGAAACCATATGGCTGTTAAAATATATTACAAGCAAATTATACTATCGGCTAAATTGTTTTGTTTTTCTAGATGTGCTTGGTCAAGTGTCTCCTTTTGGGAGATGGAGATTCTTGGAGCAAACAACAAGCCCCCTAAATGAAGAGTGAAAAGTAAGTTAATATACTACGTCTATCTATTTATCAACATGGCTTTTATTTTTTTGTGTGATGTTTAACTAATGTGTATTCAAATAATGGACTTGAAGAAAACTGAAGAAGAAATATGATTGACGACTGCTATTTTAAACTTTTGAAGCTCCTAAATCAAAGATGGTGAGGAGAAGGATGATGTGAATACTACATAAACTTAAGACCTTAAGGTCAAGATTGATAAGGATGAAGTTTGGTTATTTTTTTGCATTTGTTTTATTTTATTTCTCAAACTTTCCAAGTTTATCATTTAATATTTATTTGGATTTAAATAAAAGTAAGACGTATGGTTTTGTTGTAACTCTATTTGGTTATTCAAATAATTCAATAAAATAATTTCAGAATATTTGTTGCCTTTATGGTAATGAATTTAATTCAATGTCATTTTTTAACATCCTAAATTAATTTAAGATCTTCTGGAAAAATAGATATAGTTATTAACCTCGAAAATTGAAAAAAAAAAAAATATATATATATATATATATATATTAAGTTTGCACTATTATTTTATAATATGTAGGCTACTATCAAGATTTGTAGTTTATTTTCTAATTCATATGATGTTAATAGAAATATGAATATACCTACCATAGTAGCTTATTTACAAACATATGAAACTTGGCAGTACCTATATATATATCTCCTCTATAACACAACAATTTTGTTACAACTTTGTTATATTTTTCTAAACTTAGCTTTTATATATATAAATTTTTTTATTCAATTCTTAGTCATATGGCGGGACGGTTTGAGTCGGTAATCATAATTTAAAATATTATTAACTTGATGTTATAACACGAATAAATAATTATTTCATTATTTTGTTAACATAATCAACATTAGAATATTTGATATATCTAAAAATTGATTAAATTACGATTATGTAAAAAACATATTGTGCAATATCCATAACTTAAATCTTAGACAATCAATTTTTAAATGCTAAACAAAATAAACCATATTAACAAAATAATACAACTTAAATCTATACTATTAAAGCTGAAGTACTCACTAGAGTAAAATTGGACCATGACTTTGTTTTGGTAGGTTTTTCATTAAAAATGATTAGAGAATCACAAAATTTAATCTAATTAACCTATAGTTTCGATTTCTTAAAATGACCAAAATACCCTTGGGTCGACAACTAAATTACCACCGGGTTGGGACGCGGATCCTGTTTAACCCGGTAATAGAAGAAATAAAACCCGCGGATTTGTTTGTACTCTAGGTTTATAATTTTCGGATCCTGTTTTTGGTTTGGTTCAAGAATAGTTATCTCCGTCACCAAACAAATGTATAATCCCTATAAATAAGGAAACTGGTATCCGAGTCTTTAATTGCTTAGTAATATCAAATATTAACTACTACCATATTTAATTCCTATAATTATGAATATTAATAATAATGAGAAATATTTAATACTTATGGATTGTGATTTTGTTGTTTCCAAAATAATCAACAGATTAAATACGAAATTGTATATATATGTAAACTTATTTGATTTGCTTTTATATCGTGAGATATTTACGAAAACAACAAATCAAATACAATTAAATAAAAACAAATCATCATTTAGTTTAGATTTTTCAATATTTCCTTAAAGAAAACAACTATCCAATATTGGGTGTGTCAGTTTCCGTGAAAAACTACATTTTACGAACTACTTACTCTATTAGGATTTCCAATTTACTGTATAACCCCAAATATACAAATAAACACTATATAAACAAATAAAATAAGTCAAAATAAAAAATTACATTACAAAAATACAAATTATAAAAAAGTAACTAACAAAATATATAATCCCGTGCTGTGACGGGTATCACCTAGTTTCATTTTATTTTAGTTAAAAAATTATCCGTGTGGTATCGCGGGTTAAAATCTATAGTAAGTAAGTAAAATCCGATAATTTTGTTTGTTTACTTCTGCAAAATCAGTGGGCTTTTGGGCCGTTCGTTAACCCTTGGTTTGTTGAATAATATTATAGCCTTGGAAAAATAGACAAAAAAACGGGGGGATATATGAGGAGGAGGAGGGCATAGTAGGTTACTAGGTTTTAATAGGAGGGCTTCCACACCGGAGGGCGAATTAAGAGGGAAAAAAGCGAGAAACGTTAGAAGAAAACCTAATGGCTCAGATAGGATCTGAAAAAGATGGATGTCAGATCGGATCAAAAAGATGGATGTCAGATCGGATCTAAAACCTCTACCGATGACTGCGGCATCAACGATGAATGGCAGATTAGGGCCTATGGCGGCGTTTTCAGCAAGACTGTTCCGAATGAAACTGAAAAGCCGATTTTGTCTTTTTCCGAAGCCGTGGCAAAGATCGATCCCTCTCATCTTGCAGCTTTCCTCGCCGAAAAGAAGGAAAAGGAGGTAAGTGAATGCAGATTGGCTCGATCCCATTTGTTTAATCGATCGATAACACAACAACACAAATCAATTTTTTTTAATATTTTCGTTGGTTGGTTGGTTGTTAACACAGGGTGCTCCCAATCTCTACTTATGGGGATTTTACTATTACCTTAAGGACGCTTTTTCCCAAGTATCATTACCATGGGTCAAGTTGTTAAAGCAATTGCCTTTGTCCAAGCTGATCAATGACCATGTGAGCCCCTTTTTCTTTTTTACGCTTTTTTTGTTTGTGAGATTTTCAAAGTCTCTAGCTTATTAGAAGCTGATGATTCTCTTAACTAATGATGAACAGCTTTCATTATCTGTTATTCCTATATCTGTCTACGACACATCAGTCAATTGGATCAAGAATCTTCTAAATGATTCAACCTTGAATTTCGTTGCTTGGGCGCTTGATGGTATTCTCACCGATTGGGAATCAGAACAACAAGCACTCGAGTCTAACGCTGTAAAACCGCATTCACTTTTTCCGCGATTGAATGGTCTGTGTATTCAGTTTGTTACCTTTTGTTTCTCTCTAACTACTCCCATTGTGTTACTTGTCAACGATTAGGTGGCCACATTTGTTGGATTAGCCTTGGTATTGCGTAGTAGTAAGCCTGATGTTTTTACTACTGTTTTGCGGATGCTGAGGTGGAAACCTATCTATCAAGGCCAGGACAAGCTTCCGGTTCTAGTTTTGATACTGGCTCAGGTTTTTTCCCCGGCCCTTATGTGAACTAGGACCAAGAGTGTCCAAATTTGTGCTTTGTTTTTTTTTAGTTTTTGAACTGTAAAATTAATGGTGACAGGCCACCCACGGTGATTTATCTGCTGGCTTGTATTCATGGGCTCATGTCTTGTTACCACTAGTCGGCAGTTACAGGCACCGCCACCCTCGCTCTATTGATCTCATCCTGCAATTTGTTGAGATGTGAGTCCAACTACTTATTCTTCTCGTGATACATCTCCTCTCTGCTGTATGTTTATTTTATTTTAGTATGTAACAACCATCTGGTCTTGTTTCTTAATTTTTGTCAGGATTTTGTCAAATCCAGAGGCTCAGAACATACTTGTAAATCGAGCTGTTAGGGAGGGAGAGCGGCTGATTCCACCTTCTTCATTTGAGACCTTGGTGCGGCTTACATTCCCTGCTTCATCCGCTAGAGTAAAGGTAAGCAAGCACTAGCTAGTATTGGAACTTTTATCAAAGGACCAATACTGATCACAAGCTGGTCTCTGTATATTTTGTGCACAGGCAACAAAGAGGTTTGAGGCAATTTATCCCTTGTTGAAAGAAGTTGCCCTTGCACCAGATACTGCAACAGGAGGAAAGGCATTGGAACAGATATTCACTTTTTCTTTGAAATTAGCTGGAGAAGGTGTTGTTGTTACAGCAAATCCTGGTCTTGCCAAGGAAGCTGCAGCTATCGCTATCCGGTCTTTGAGAGAAAACGTTGTTTGCTTTAAGCACTGGGATTTTCTCTACAAGGAGCATTTAGAAGCTAGCGTTGCTCTTCTTAGAAAACTTGCAGAAGAATGGAAGGATCATTCCCCTAAATTATTATCATCACCAGGTGATACTTTCACTGTCAATCGAGCTATGAGTAGCTTCAGGCTCAAGGTATCGCATCTTTTACTCTTCTAAGCTATATATAACCAATTTCACCCTCCGCTCAGTTGTCTTTTCCTGCGATGTTTGTAGAATGAAAAAGCCATCTCTGAAGGAGGAGCCAATTGTTCACTTTACGAAGAAGCTGACGAGTCCTGCAAACTGATCTCGGGAAACTCTCCCGTGCAAGTGGCTGCCTCAAAATTACACCCATTAGGCATGTGGTTCTTGTTTCTGCATGCTGTGCAGGAAGCATTGCAGGAATCATTGCAGGAGCAAGCATAATGAGGGTTTCGTTTTCTATAATCAGAAGTTGGGATCTATAGGGCTGGTCCAACCTTATCGCATAAATTATGATAACTGTTAAACAACATTGTTGCCCAAGACAAATTAATAGAGAAAAAAAATGTAATACGGGTGTTGTTTTATGTGTATAACCATGAGAAAAAAATGTAATATGGGTGTTGTTTTATGTATAACTATGAAATATTGGACAAGGTATCTAGAGCTTGACGTCTTTGTTTATGTTTGACATCCATGAAATCAGTGTTATTCCTAACTTCGTTGGTCAACCTTTGTCTTTTTTCCCGTTCCATCTTTTATATGCACTATTGCTTTTAAACAACCAAGATAATTTTAAGAAAAATATCCTTTTCTTCATTTTTTCCTTTTTCAACCAATCAAATCTTTTTATACTTCATAACTGTCATCGATTGTTTATAATTTCATCTAAATATATCAAATAAACTCATGCCACCGTGCTCAAATTGTTTTTAGAAAACTGAAATTAAACATTTGGCTACAGTTAAACCTCCATAGATTATTACTCTTTAAATTAATATTTACTATAAATTAATAAATTTTTCTAGTCTTGAGTTGGGCGGTGTAAAAAATGACACAATTTGATAAAATAATAAGATAATATTTTTGGAAATCCTATGTAAAAAACTCTCAATTGGGGTTTCAACCTATGCAAGGACATTATAAAAAAGAAAGAAAATATTTAGGATTTGAGATGTGGTGGAGGAGGATGTGAGAAATGTTATTTATAGGATAAAAAATGATAGAAGTTATATTTCTAAAATAATTAAATTCGAAGAGTTACAATTATAATTAATATTGTGTTTAAATGAAAATGAATGGAGGAAAAAAATCAATTCACAATTTATGTAATTTCAGTTACAATTTAGTAGTAAATAATGAATTTAAAGTATGCATTAATATATATGATTAAATGTGTTGTTTAATTAAAAATAAATATTAAATTTTAAAAATAAATTTAAATGGGCCAATAAGGAGAGAGTGAAACATTACTTTGATGTATATGATTACAAGGATATGTCATTGAAAACAAGGCAAAATAATAAATTATCATTAAGGATAAAAACCTCAATTATCCATATTTTATTCGGATAAACGCGCGAATATTCATAAGAATGATGTCAGAGGTATTGAGTTCGAATACAGATGGGTTCACTTTACATTTTTCTTCCCAGTTTTAATTAATTAATTTGTTTCCTAATTATTTTCTGTTATTTTTATTTTGTTTTGTTTAAAATAAAATCCATAGTTATTTACAACAGTATGTGGATTTGGATTTTAATGATTTTTAGGGATTCTGAATTATTTGAGGGAATTTTAATACAGAAATCCAAACTCATGGTTTTAAGTGGAATTTGAAATTTTTTTGCAATATAATATCAACTTCTCTAAAATCATCAAAATCATTTAAAATATCATGAAAACTCAAATCACTTAGAATATTAGATTGAATACACCTCCTTAGTTTTAATCTCTTTCTTTATTTGTTTTTTTTTTTATCATTGCAAACTCGAAAATATTGTTGTTTCTATAAATCTCGATTGTTTACATTAATTGTGATAATCGGAATAACAATTTTCTTAAACTTGGCAACAAATGTTTTGAAAATCTGAAACCTATTTTTTATTTTTTTATTTATTTTCTAAATATTGTTGTTTTCATAAATCTCAATTGTTTACATTAATTGAAAGATATTTGGAATTTTGGAAACTTTATAGAATATTCCTTTAAATCTGCAATCTTACTTTTTAACCACAATTGCAAAATTTATATTCTATTTCTCTTAAAAATATGGATATTACTAGATTTTAACCCGCGGTACACCGCGGGCCGATTTTAAATTATATATTTTAAATTAGTTAAAATTAATAAATTATGAAATATAAAATTAAATAATGTATATTTTTGTGACATACAGATTTTTGTTCTTTGCGTTTATGTATAATGACTTTTAAAGTTTTTTTTTTTCAGATTCGATCGGATTATCTACAATTTTGGATGATCAAACAATGTTTAATCATAATATTACTGTATAAGTTATAAAATGTATGTTTCTATAACTTATTTTATGTATTACTTGGACACCCTTTGGTTTTGTAAAAAATCATATTGGGTTTGTAGGCCCATTAATAATGCTGTGGTCGTGTGGTCCAGTTTCCCTCTCCATCAATATTCCGATCCATGAACTTTAATCGTTTTATTCGGATCGTTTTTCCTAAAAGAAGAACATATCCAGATGGTTTTTTCTCACCGGCTGTCTTTTTGTCGGTTGGTTTCTTTCGCCGAAACGATTAAAGTTCATACGGTGTCTAATGAGATAGAAGTGGGTCTGTTTTAGATCTCATAATCACCAAAATTATAAAGTGACGAAGGTATTTCCTGATCGGCCTTGCCTTTTTGGATTTGTTTTTTAGTCATTCGGTTTGCTACTATTGGAATTTGATACATGCAATTTCCTGTATTACAAAATCGAGTTTTGGTCATTTTGCTTAGGTCGGATTGAATATTGGGTAGCTAATCTAAGTAAATTTGTAAATCACAAAATTATTACTCCAACTGCGTTCTGTGTTTTAAAAAAACTTCAGTATAACTGACGGATTTTTGTCTAATTTGCAGGTTTTATATGTCGATCCTCATTAACAGAGTTCCTTCTCTTGGTTTCAATATTCGTCTGGTCTAAGATAAGTGATTTTGTTATTTTTATTTCCTTTTTAGATGTACTAGGACTCAGACCCCCGCGATGTCGCGGGGAAAGTATTTTAGAAAAAAATAATTTAAATTTAAAATTTAAAATTATACATTATGAAATTATTTGAATGTAATAGAATATTTTGAATACATAAATTGTTAATATAAACACAATCATCAAAATGAAAACTTATAACAAAAAATATTATGTAGAATAGACGCAACTTTGCAAAATATATTGTTTAAAGTATTATAAATATAAGATAATTTTATGAAGAACTATGGTAAAGAGCTAAAATTAAAAAAAAAAAATCATTATGACAAAGTGATCTTTACTGAAAATATTGAACTAATGGCTATAATGAGTAATGTAATTTTCTATTAAATAACTATAGTTAAAAATATATTTAATAATGAGTGAAACAGTATCAACGGAAAATTAAAATTAAAATACACAACTCTTAAGAACAAAATAAAATAAATTTTAAATATTAATATAGTTTTTAACAAAAAGTTACGATAAATAAATGCAACTGTAAATTCTATATTCAGTTTTATTAAATTTCTATATTACTATAATCATTTATAAAATTTTAATTAGATGATAGAATAACATTTAATATTAGATAAAAGAAATAAAAAAATAATATTCAAATTTTTTAGATTTAACATAAAATGAAAAATTTGTTTCAACGAACAATGATTTGTTAGTTATTAATGAAGAACAAATTTATAGAGAGTTTAAAAGATATGACTAATTAAATAGACACACTATTAGAACGAAAAATTGTGATGAAAATTATGAATAAAATATAGTGAAAAGACACAACTCTACAATGAACAAATACAACTGTTTGAGTTTTTTTAAAAGGACAAATAAAACCAATTTTTTACAAATAAGTACTACGAAAAGTGCAACTGTTGTTCTCATTTATTCAGATTGTTATTATTATTTTAAAATATTAAAATATTTTTTTTAACGGGAAGTTAAGATAAATAGACACAACTGTAAATTCAATTTTAAGTTGTATAAAATTTCTCTATTGCTATAATTATTTCTAAAATTTTAGTTAGATTATATAATATATTCAATTATCTAAACTCAACATAAATTGGAAAATTTGTTTCAGCGAACTTGTTAGTTAGTGATGAAGAGACAAATATAAAGAGAGTTAAAAAAGCATGACTATTTAAATAGACACACCTATTAGAACGAAAAATTGTGATGAAAAATAGAAATAAAATATAGTTAAAAGACACAACTCTACAATTAACAGATACAACCGTTTGAATTAAAAAAAACAAATAAAAACATATTTTTACGAAAATGTACTACGACAAATTGCAACTGTTGTGTGTGCACTTGATTATACCTACAAACTCATATAAACTGCTTTTAAATAGAAGATATCTTTATTACCATATTCAAAAGTCAAATCAAAAGCTCATTATATAATCCATCTAACTCTTGGAAAAAGACTCTAGGTATAAAATTAACTAAAAGTTGTAAATTAGATTCATCATTCCAAAATTTTTTTGTTAAATCAAGAATTAGATGAATCTATTTACTTTTAAAAGAATGAATGTTAGAGAATAATTTAGAGACCTAAAAACCGTTGAGATTGAAATTTTATATTATTTGGTGTAATGGCAAAAAAAATGAAAACAGTTCAAACATACATATATATATATATATATATTTCAAAAGATATGAATATTCGAATAGACACAACTCTATAATGAACAGCTGCAACTTTACAAAAAAACCGTTACAATGAACAATCACAACTTTGTGTAAAACACACAATTTAAATTTTCTACTGTTTTTTTTTTGAAAATTATCTGAAAAGTACGATTGAAAAAACACAACTTTTGGTGGCATTTATTTGAGATAGATTCATCATTCCAAAAATCTTTTGCTAAATCAATAATTAGAGGAATTTCTTCATTTTTTAAAGAATAAATGCTAGAAAATAATTTAAAAAAATGAATAAACCGTTGAGATTAAAATTTTAGTTGATTTTGTGTCATGACAAAAAAAAACAGACAAATATATATAGAATTCAAAAGATATGAATGTTCCAATCAATACAACTTTACAGTGAACAGTTATAATTTTTCATAAAAAACCGTTTTAATGATCCATCATGACTTTTCAAAAAATATCCAAAAGGTACGATTGAAAAAACACAACTATTGGTCGCATTTATTCGGTTTGTTATTATTATATAGATTAAGGTCAGTTTGGTTTCCAAAAAAGAAAAATACTGGTAAAACTATAAGTTTAGTATGACCATCTATAGGAACAGTCTTATAATGTTCTAATGAGTATATTGAAAGTAGATTCATATGTCTCTGTCAGGTTTTCGACCTGAATATAAATGATCTAGTAATGTAGAAGATTTGCAGAGAAGATAAGTAGCTACTCAGTCTTTCTTATAAATTGAATCTAATCATTCTACTTTATATTTCAAAAAACTTACTTTTAAATATTTGTTGTGTAGGTTAAATTCGAAGACAACATGTTGATGAAAAGACATCAAATACGGGACTTGTTTCTACACACCACAAGTCCCTACACACCAATTCATACAAGATAAAGAGGTGTGTTTTTCATGCTCATTGATATATATTGTCTGATGCATGACATAATAGTTAGGACATAAGTATTTAAGTTTTTGACATATTGGATTTTCGATTTAGTTCTGTGTCAAATCAAATAGTAATTTGGATCGAATTAAATTGTTTTTCCTGATAATTTTTAAGATAAATCATATTACCTTTTGTCAGTTGGTGTGAGATGTTCTTATTTTTAACATGCTTGATAATTGAATTTGTCGTCTTAAAATTACAAAGTCAGAATGAAGTAGTTTCATTCTTATTCCAAAAGTATCAAATTTCTGGCATAAGAATACAAAGGAAAATTAAAAGTTTTCTAGGCATGAGTTACGATGGTAACTAACAATAAATTCTTCAACTCAATACTCTTCAGCTAACTCCTTCCAAATTAGCCATCTACAAAAAATATCAATATTTATTTCACCATCCATAAACTTCTTATGGTACTATATTGTGGAGTTCTGAAATGAAAGAGGCTACATACCTTCGAACTCCTTTAGAATTGGGCAATTATAGGGATATTATTCCAAATTCTGAAACACCTCTTTGAAAACCACATTAGTGGTCTGTCTTTCTATCTTGCCTTCTTTGTTGACAATCAAAATCTTCAATCCCTTCTTAGAAGTAACCCTAGATAAAGCAACATATAGCTGACCATAGGAGAACACAGGTTTTGGCAAATAAAGTCCCACCTTCTCTAATGATTGACCTTGACTTTTATTTATAGTCATGGCGAATGCAACAGAAAGTGGAAACTGTCTGCGGCATTTTGAAAGGCAACTTCGTATCTGATGGAGTCAAATCAATTTTAGGAATTGATATGTATATATTTTACACCTTTTCATCATGCATTTGTCATTCATTCTCTTAACTCATTGTTTTGTATTGATTTTAGTCCTTTTTGCATAACATGCATATCTAGGTAGTCTTTGCATGGGTCTTGCACGCATCTTGCATTTTGGAGTTGTTTCAGGTGTTTTAGGAGGTATCCAAACCATCAAATGCAAACAAGGATCAGGAAAGCAGTTAAGCGACTCGATCTACACTACCCAGCGACGCAAGCCTCCACGTCTTTGATCGAGTCGAGTGAAGATTTTGCTTTGAGATTCAGCTTTCGACGTCTTCATCAAAGTTGTAGGGAATTGAGTCATCTTTCCAATGCAGTTTATTTCAAACCAATCGGAGTCGTGGTTCATGAGTTATCTCCGTTTTAGTGGATGCATGTACGTTCAGAAATCCGACTCGACCCGTATGCGAAGGAGAGCTCCCACTCGATCAGATGTTAGCAGCGACTCGACCAAGACGTCCCAGGATGGCTCCCGAGCACCCTCAAGATGCGACTCGATCATCAGCTCCTGAGCACCCTCACGTCGCGACTCGATCGACAGCTCCCGAGCACCCTCAAGATGCGACTCGATCATCAGCTCCTGAGCACCCTCAAGATGCGACTCGATCTACAGCTCCCGAGCACCCTCAAGATGCGACTCGATCAGCAGCTCCTGAGCACCCTCAAGATGCGACTCGATCGACAATTTCTGAACACTCTCACGATGCGACTCTATCGACGCTCTGAAACCGATGTCTGGTTATGTCCCAAAGACGCATCCGAGAAGGATTCCCGAACCGACGTTCTACATTGTCGTTTTATGTTTTAGAGATTTCCATGTTTTTCCTATAAATAGGTTTTGTTAAGTTTTGACTCGGACATCTTAGCTTTTATCTCGTTTTTGTTTTTTCTTAAGGTTTACCCTAGCCACCTAAAACGCTTGACATTTTGTATCCCGATACCTTTGAATTTATTCAGTATTTTGATTCGATTTCTTATACAAACTTGTTCATCTCATTTTTATCTATCTTAGGATGCTTGACTTAATGTTTTCTGAGTTTGTATCTTTGATGACGATTTTCGGATCTGAGTAGTGTAGTTTCTTGAGGATGGGATAGATTAGGTGGAGGATCTTAGGATGTAGAGTGTTTAAGCTTTGATTGTATGATTCCCTTCTGGACTAGAGTTAGAAATACTAGTTTCTCTCTGATCAATTGGAACTGGGTTTTAGACATTTCCGCATCCAAAAGGTGTTCGATGAAATGTCGACCAACTAGTGCCGAGACTTATGTTCCTAGCCTAAGAGATTAGTTGTCTAGGATGTCTGTTGACGTGAATGAACTTGATTTTCATGCCATGCTTGATCATGTTTCTCTAGCGAGAGCTAGGTTTGGAAGTGGTTGAGTTTGAGTAGCTTCTGTCAAGAGATTGGATTAGCTAAGTTGTGATGTTCATTGTTTAGGGGTTTGCTTGTGGCATGTTAAACACTCTGTAGACTAGGATACTCCACCGACATCAATTACTCCCATCCTTAGGACTTCTATTTTATCTGATTGTTTCTGCATCCTTAAGCTTGTTCTTTATTTCTGTTCCAATAGCTTGCTCATTTGTCTCTGCTCGTTTAGCTTATTTTTGCTCTCTTAAGTTATCGCATTTTAGCTCTTGTTCAGTAAACTCGTTTGTTCTTGCATCTCGTTCACTCTAGGTTGTTAGACAAAAACTCATTTCGAATCTGGCTTAACTTGTGACTGCTTGATTGCATCTTGATTGTTAGTAAAGTTTCCCATTTGGATTGACACCTTAAGTACTACAACTACATAAGGTTAATTGAGACCTGCTAGGACGCACAAAAATCCTAGTATCAGGAATCAAAACAATATCACCTGCTCTATCACTGTGATTACTCTAGCTTCCACAACATGATTCCCCTTTCTTATTATAAGTGAAGGAAGCTTCCTTATCTGTTCGTTCTAAGGTAAGAAGAAAAACAAATGGAAAATTTGTAGCCGGTAAAATTAGAGAATGGGCCTTGAGGCATTTGTTCATTTTAACCAGATTTTGTTATGTTGATTAATGAAATATAAATATAGAATGAGGTGATTTTGCGTTGAGTAGCGAGCTTATGCTTAATTCGCGTGGAGTGCCCAGGGGCTATTCTACCCTGCCTCGCGCGGGTGAGGAGGGCGATCGGAGTTGAGACAATGCAATTGTTGTTATAAGGCGAATTGTAATGAGAAGCTCATGTTTGATTGAAAGCGTTTGGATATCAATTTGGTGAGAATTACGTTAAAAGGTGGCTGCACTCAGGAAGTTGAGTTGCCTACGTACCCCGTAAAGGGATCAAGCCAGTCGTAGTTCGGTTGTTGTCAATACCTACTGGAAGTATTTCTTCAAGTTCATGATGTTCCATGGTCGGAGCTCAGCTTTCCGTTGCTCTCGTCTTCGAGGCGATAAACGCCATTGCGAATGATCTCGGTGATACGGAAGGGCCCCTCCCACTTGGTCCCCATTTTCCCGGCGTTCTTCTCCTTTCGTGATCGAACACTTTGCGGAGTACTCGATCTCCGGACAAAACTTCGAGGTCGGACCTTAGAGTTGTAAGCGGGCTATGGTATTTTGGAAGTTTTGAACTCGCACGTAGGCCTGCTCTCTTTTTCGTCAATGATGGTAAGGTTATCAACGGAGATTTCAGCCGGTATTACAACTTCGATCCCGTAAGCCGGGGAAAGGCGGTTTCACCTGTGCTACCGCGTGGTGTGGTCCGGGTGGCCCATAGGACCCCGTGGAGCTGGGCATCCCAACCGGACTTTGTGGTGCCCAAGCGACGCTTGAGACCATGCAAGATTAGTTTGTTGGCGGCTTCGGCCTGCCCGTTCCCCTGGGGTACCGGGAGTAGACGAAATTAGCCGTATGCTCCAGTCATCGCAAAACTTTTGCACCGCGGAGGACGTCAGGTTTTTTTCGTTATCGGTTATAATTTCGTAGGGGATGCTGTGCCGGCACACCACGTTTTTCCAGTGGAAATCCTTCACGTGTTAACCGGTGATTGACTGGTAGGACTCGGCTTCGATCCACTTGGTAAAGTAATCAATTACAACCAATAGGTTAGTAACGCGTCGCTTTCTCGACTGTTCGAGAGGTCCGATGGCGTCCATCGACCACCGCATGAAGGGGTAAGGGGCAGAGACTGAGCTCATCAGTTTGGCAGGCTGGTTGATCATGGGTGCATGACGTTGACATCTGTCGCATTTTTTGGCGTGTGCGTCACAGTCCGCGAGCAAGATTGGCCTGAAGTATCCCTACCGTTTTATTCTGAGGGCCAATGACCACCCTCCGGAATGATTTTTGCAGGGGCCCTCATGAGCTTCTTCCATGATGCTTTGGGTTTCATCCCCGTGGACGCATCTAAGATACGTTCCGGAGATGCATCGCTTATACATATCTTTGCCGATGAGGCAGAACCTCGCGCTTTGTGCTTTGAACTTACGCGCTTGCCATCGGTCCTTGGAGGTGGTTCCATTTACAATGTACTCGTGTATTGGGACCCGCCAGTCCGTTTGGTTCTGTTTCGTGCTTGTCGCCAGAGATATGTTCGTCTAGGAGTTCGTCATCTTGGTCGGGTGCCTGCTCGAGTTCTTCCTCGTCGGGGCCGGTGCCGACCTCGACTTGGTGGACGCTCCGGGCTTTGACGGGAATGGAGATACTAGGCTCGTCTATGCCTTCGATGGGTATGACTTGTTTGACCGAACGGTCGGAGGTGGAAGCCAGCGCAGCGAGCGTCGGCGGCTGAGTTCTCTCCCAGGGAATTTTGGTGAGTTCGAACGACGAAAATTGTTCTGCCAGTGACCGAATGATTCAGAGGTATGCGTCCATTCGTTCGCAGTTTGTATCGTAGTTTCCGTGGAACTGACTAGTGACGAGCTGCGAGTCGCTGAGAGCGAGAGGTCCTTGACTCCCACACCTAGTGCTAGCCAGAGTCCGGCTACTAAGGCTTCGTACTTGGCTTCGTTAGTTGAGGCTGCGAACCCGGGCCGCAAGGACTGTTCCTTAATTTCATTGGTCGGGGATATGAGTCGGATTCCGATCCCGCATCCTTGTCTAGATGATGCTCCGTCCGTATACAGCGACCACCTTTTGGAGTGGCTCTCGGTGCATTCGTTGGTACTCGATATCATACTCGCTGAGACGTCGGCACACGATTCGTGTGTGACTGGAAATATGGGCGTCCCGATAAAGAAGGACGTCAGCACCATGATTGGCAATCCAAAAGCAGCCTCGAGTACTTGTATAGATGTCCTGTCGTCATCGCACCCATCATGTAGATTAGAGCACCGGATCGATCCCCTAAAGAGTACAGTAAGTGAAACAGAGTGTTGAACCAATGCAAACACTCTCGAGCTGGTTTTAGACAAAGAGCGTCACAGGCATTCATGAACACATCACGCCAAGTATACATATGTGGCTTTCGAAATGGCGACTTCTTGAACGTTTTTGAGAACCTGCATTGTCCAAGCAAGGCTTATCACGAGGATGGAGATGAAAAGTATATCTAGACGTGTTCTTGTAGCAGTAGCTCCACCGATTCCAGCAACCATGAAAATGTCACATGAAAAACAAACCCACACACAACTTTGACAAAGAAAGGATTTGTTAAACCTTTCAAAACCTGCTCGAAGATGCCTTGTTCCGTTTCTGACACATATAACATTTCAGTCAGTCTCTGCCATTGAAACATATATACTTGAACCATGAACCCAAAACTGTCTCTTACCATCCCAAAACGGAGGAATGCCACTTAGTAAGATGTATATAATGACTCCAGCACTCCAAACATCACATTCATGACTACAATTCTTCCTTAATACTTCTAGAGCCACATAATAAAGGCTCCCAACTACATCAGTGAATGTTTCTCCTGTAACCACAACAAAGAATCATTGATCCACCTCACTGCACAATGTATATGAAACCTATTATAAGTAGCATTGGGTATATTATGTTACACACTGCAGATAAATGTAATGTTTACTCTGCCTAGCTGCAAAACAATTGAACTGAACCAAACTGGCATATTGGTTAAATACGGGGAGTTATTGGTTTAGGATTTAGAAAGAATTTTAATGACTTTAAAAGTTATGTAAAATATGTGTTATTCAATCTAAGACTTTTTAAAACTCTTTAAAAATTTGGTGTTATTGGTTGTGGATTTGTAAAAAGTCATCTAAAATCTTGATAAATCTAGTGTTATTGGATTAAGAGTCTTATAAAGTCATGAAAAGTTTTATGTTATTCAATTAAAACAAAAGAATCTTGGATTGTTAATGAATTCAAATTTTGTGTTATTGGTTTAGGATTTTATATCATTTCCTTCATAACAAAAGTCATGAAAACTCTTTCATCAAATAGAAAGACTTTGAAAGATTTTACAAGATTAGGAAACACAAATCAGCAAGATTTAAAATAACTTCCTAAACAATCTCTTATAGAATCATTCATTTTTACTTTCTAAATTTTCTATGATTTTAAAAGTCAGCCAGATTTCTAAAAACACAAAGTCATTAAAATTCTTTCTAAATCCTAAACCAATACCTCCTATGTTCCTTTTATCAAAACTCAGAACAGCTGATTACCATATGAGGTTAATAAAAATAGAGAGCTTGAAACACAAAAGGAGAAGGAACGAAGAAAGAAGGACGAGGGATCAATCACGAACCGTTGGGGTTGTTTTAGCCCGAGGAACCATGGTGTTAGCTTTAAGTGAGATCGAATAGGATTCAGCACACATGGGGAAGAGAAAAATCGAGAATTTGATACTGAACAATGGCAGAAAGGAGGAGAAAGTAAAGAAAAAGAAGTGACCACACAATAAATTGAGCCAGCTTTTCTAAATCACTGATCTGATGATCTTTGGAATCAACCTTTGTATAACCTTCAAACCCTCTAATTAACTCAGCTTTAAAACTATGAACAGACCCATTCAAATCCCTATACAAAAACCTCAAGTAAAGACATAGAGACATATACATCTCTACACAACAGATCAATCACAACCCAAACAACGATTCAGCGATATAATCATTGATGAATGAGACTTTCTGATTTCAAAGAAAAACTTGCCGATTACATGAAAGAGTGCCGCCGTTAAGATCTGCCGTCGGTGGAGATGATGAGTTAACGGGGTTGAACAGCCGGTGGCCACCAAAAATTGAATCATTCTTCTCTGTTTGCAATCGATTTTTCAGAGTAATCTCTTGATTTTGCAGTCTCTCCGTCGAGAAAGAGAGAGAGGAGGAAGAGAAATAATCAACAAAAAAAAATTATTTTGTATTAATGCAACCCCCCCCCCCCAAACAATTATCTAACATGTCGTTGCCTCTTATGGTTTCTTAAACCTCTTAGTGAAGAGGCAATTCTTAGCAATATTCATATTTTTAATTTAATTTTAAATAGCTAAAACCTAAGAATTTGGTCTAAGAAGTCGCGATAAAGAAGGTCTTAGACCTCCAATGGTGTTTGCAAAAAAAAAAAAAAAAAAAAAAACTCCAATGATAGGTTGTTATTTTTAGCCTCTTTATCATTTTTTAACAATAAATTTTGTACCTTTTTAAAATAAGAACTTTTAAAATTAATTAAAAATATCCTGTTCCAGTGGTGAAACTCTAATTAGGGTTCTTATTGATCAAAAAAATTATTTTCAAAAAATATATATATATATATATATATAAAGTAAAACTTAATTTGCTTAAATGTTTAAACATTTATATTTTATAAAATTGGGAAATTATTGCATTTCATAAATTTTAAAAATTACAAAACATAAAAGAAAATTAAAAATAGAAGTACAAATCATAAATGGGAAAAAGAAAAAAGAAAAACAGTTGTAATCTTGATTTGCACCAAATGTTTGCTATATTATTCTCAACCAAATCAGCTTTCAATTGTTGATGGCACCATCCTAAACAAACAACAAGTCACTCATTTTAGTTGAATGGATAGTAGTAAGCTAATTCTAGCACATGAAACTATTTCTATCAATACTACAAATAAACAACCACATCAAATAAGACAAACCTTCAAGTGAGCAGCAGCCTTGTCCTTTTCAGCAAAGACACCTGTAGACTCAACAACGTAGTTTGCTCCAGCCTCAGCCCATGGGATATCCTCACGGTTTCGTAAGAGTACAACCGTCACGAAGACCACTGTCACTGACAAGCGTCACCAAGACCATTGCCATAGTAAATAATACACCTAAAATAATCAATGAATCTGTAAATCTCGATTATCAATAATCAAATGAACCCATAAATTGTGGGCTTATAAACTTTGTCTGTGGGCCTTGTTTAGTATATATACACGAGAGAGGATTATTATCGAGAAATAAAGGGATGAAGAAAACAAAAGAAATGAGAAGCGAAAAACGTAAGGAAAACCTAATGGGTCTGATCCGATTTGCTTTGGAAGCTGCAGCGAACGGTACCGGTGCGGAGAGATCTGAAAATCAGAAGGCGGAAAAAACTAAAAAGCCGCCGATAGTGTCTTTGTCAGAAGCTGCGGCAAAGCTTGATCCTTCAGATCTTAGGGCTGTCATCGAAGAAGCACTGGTAAGTGAACGCGATGCTAGATCCGTTTGTATAATTCGCGATAACCCAGAATTCAAATATTCAAATTTTTGATGATGTTGTTCGTGAACACTACTTAACACAGGACGAGTTTTGGTGTGTTCCGGAGGTGCAGATAATGAAATTAAACGCTTTCTATGGGGAGAAACTTTCCCAAGTACCGTTTCCATGGCTCAAGACCTTCAACGAGTCTCCTTTATCCACGCTCATCCATGTGAGTGAGCTATTGTGACCTGATCTGAGCTTTCTTTTTACGTATTTTTTTTTTTTTTTTTCGAATCCAAAGTCTCTCATATCTTAATTTGCTTGCTAATTAAAAACAGGTTCCATTATCTCATCTTCCTACATCTCTCTTGGAACCATCAGCCGATTTTATCAACATAGTTCCACTTGTCAAACTCAGTAGCTTTGTACTGTGGTCGTCTGCTTACATTCTCACTGATTGGGTAGCACATTCCAAACAAGGATATGCACAACCAGACGATCCCGCCCATACCCTGGTAATTTTTTTTTTTTTTTTGGAACTTTTTAACATATGCGTATGTGTGATTTAATTGAATGAATGGTGTGTTGTTCTTCGGTAACCTTTTTCTTCTCTCTCTAACTCCATTGTATTGTGCTCTAACATGTTTTACTACGATTAGGTCGCACACTTTATTGGATTAGCCGTGGTATTGCGTACTAAGCCCGATGCTTTGACTGCTATTTTGCCTAAGCTGAGGGACAGACCCGTGTATCAAGGCCAGGACAAGCTTCCCCTTATTGTTTGGATGATGGCTCAGGTTACTACTTTCATATGTTTTCTTTTTCCCCTTAATGTGTGTGTGAACTAGAGTGTCAGAGACTTGTGTTTTGCTAAATCTTTTGAACGGTGACAGGCCTCCCTAGGTGATTTATCTGCTGGCCTGTATTCGTGGGTGCATAACTTGTTACCACTAATCGATAATAACAAGTGCTGCAGCCCTCAGTCTATGGATCTCATCCTCCAATTTCTTGAGATGTGAGTCCAACTTACTTACTTATTCTTCTCGTGATCTCCTCTCCTCTATATTTTATTCATCTTATTATGTAACAACCATCTGATCTTGTTTGTTTATGCAATTTTTAATCAGCATGTTGTCAAATCCAGAGGCTCAGGCCATACTTGTAACCTTTGCTGATAGGGACGGAAAGCGGGTGATTCCACCTTCTTCATTTGAGATCTTGCTGCGGCTTACATTCCCTGATTCATCCGCTAGAGTAGAGGTAAGCACTAGTAGTATTGGTATTTATCAAAGGATCTTTTTTTCTTTTTTTCTTTTCTTTGATGCGTTTGTAGATTCTGATCACAAGCATGGTCTCTGTATATGCGCGCACAACAACAGGCAACAGAGAGGTTTGAGGCAGTTTATCCCTTGTTGAAAGAAGTAGCCCTTGCACCAGAGACTGCAACAGGAGGAAACGCACTGGAACAAATATTCACCTTTTCCTTAAAATTAGCTGGAGAAGGTTCTACTAACAAACGCAACCCTTGAATCCTCAAGTTTTCTGCTTCCCTCTCTCTTGTCCAAATGGAATTCTAATGTACTGTTACTGTTGTTTCAGGAAATCCTGCTCTAGCCAAGGAAGCTGCAGCAATCGCTATCCGGTCTGTGACAGAAAACGTTGATTGCTTTAAGCACTGGGATATTCTCTATAATGATCATTTAGAAGCTAGCGTTTCTCTTCTTAGAAAGCTTGTAGACGAATGGAAGGATCAGGCCCCTACATTATTATCATCACCAGGTGATACTCTAACTGTCAATCGAGCTATGAGTAACTTCAGGCTTAAGGTATCGCATCTCTTTACTCTTCTTAGCCTACTATATACCTCCGCTCAGTTGTATTTTCATTCATCTCTGGACCTGACCAGCGATACGACGTTTGTAGAATGAAAAAGCCATCACAGAAGGAGGACCCAATTGTTCACTTTACGAAGAAGCTGACAAGTCGTGCAAACTGCTCTCGGGGAGACTCTCCCGTGCAAGTCGCCGCCCCAAAATTACACCCATTACTGCTGTGGTTCTTGTTTCTGCATGCACCTGTGTAGGAAGCCTTGCAGGAGCCGCACTTGCTCTATCTTACTAGCAAGCATAATGAGGGTTTCGTTTTTTATAATCAAAAGTTGGGATCTATAAGGCTGGTCCAACCTTATCGCATCAATTATGATAACCGTTAAACAACATTGTCTCCCAAGACAAATTAATAGAGAAAAAAAAATGTAATATGGGTTTGTAATCGGATTTGAAATATTGGACAAGGTATCTAGAGACATCTTTGTTTATCTAGAGACATCTTTGTTTATGTTTAAAATATTGGACAAGGTATTTTAAAATTTCCTTTGTTAGTCACATTTAAATTGAGTTACTAGTAATGTGATTGGTATAATAACAATTGAAACTCCAAGTGCCTCTATGTGAGCGAGAGAGTTATGTCGTGACTCGTGAGTCATCAAAATCAACTCCTCACACTTACGTGGAATGATCTGATTTGTCTAGATTTTAGAAGTTATTCAAATAATAATAAACTACATATTCACCCTGGTACATGAGAATAATTTTTATATAAAAAATGTAATTTGTTTTATATTTATAACTAATGTTTAATTTGTATTTATTAAAAGTGTACAACTTTACAAATATAGGGTTTGAATGGTACTCGGTCGGGCGGCCAAACCCGTCTGCGGTCTGGACCGCTCTATTTTTAGGGCGGACTATAGACGCTGTGGATCAACTCTATTTGTATGCAAAAGCGGTCCGTAGTTGGTCTGCAGCGGTCTTGTCTCTGTTTTATTTGGACCGCTGTGGACTACATTTGTAGAATGGTAAATAAAAAGCGGTTTAATCCATAGACAGATTTGTCCGCCCCAACCGCTGCAACCATTCACACCCATAGATATATAAGTTAGTATATAAATTAGAAAGTATTTTGTTAGTAGTATAGAATTCCTACGTGTACTAAAAGTAAGAATGTTATATCGACGTCTAATACTTAACTATGTATGTTTTGTTCATATATTTATAGAAAAATAGATGTTATATTCATAAAATATAAACAAACCAATAAACTAATTGACCCGTAGTTCAACCGGTCCGACTAATTGACCCAACAACCCGAAAGACTTCCGGTTCACTTTCTAGTCCGGTTTTAAAAATATTGTCGTTTATTAATTAGGCCGATTGGTTAGGAAATATTTCTATGGAGAAAATATTATTTTGTAAAATTGGATACTTAATATTAATTAAATTTATTTTAAACTTAATATCTCTATTATAGTAAAAGAGAAGTACAACTTATATTTCGGACGAAAATTACGCCAACAACATAAAAACAACAAGGTTAAATATGACTTTGTTATTAATTGGGTCGGGGCAAAATTAAACAATTAACCCGAAACATCAATCGGATAATTTAAAATCCATTATTGGGTTTTAAATGGGTATCGGGTATTAACAATTTGAATAGTGGGTTTTAAATAAATGGATATCGGGTATTAACAATTTGAATGGGCTACAACATCGGTCGGTTAGCAATACCCGAAATTTACCTCCTTATCACGCAAACTGAGGCGAAAATTATGCTATTTAATCTCATCAATTAATTTAAGAGATATCAATCCCTAACAAAATAAGGAAATCTTACTAAACTACTTCTTTATACACGTACGATATTTTTTTTTTCTTTTTTTTAACCAGGAGGTTCAGGGCCGAGACCCTAATCCCCCTAAGATCCGGGAAGACCGGGTGAAAGCCCTGGCCAAATAGAATTGTCTAGCATTTTCGCACTTGAGGGAATTGATCCCGGCCTGGACCAACAGGGCAACTCCTTCCTCAAGTGGAAACCACTAGACCAAGACCACTTGGTTCACATACGATATTTCCTTAGTCGAAGTATTCTAAAATTCATTCCTTACTTACATATACAAACAATATATATGAAATATTCCCCAAGATTTTTACTACTCCATTTTGCAGAATTATCGGCTTTTGGAATATTCTCAAACTTATAATTCCACGTTATACCTACTTTTTCATACGTCAACCGCTTCTATAAATATGATGTTACTAATCAAAGGTTCATTCATCATACCTTCATAAATTTTTCCCTTCTGGCTTTTATCAATCCTTCTCCAGTGGCTGATATCGTCGCTGCTACCACATATTTACTGTCAATCAAACCAACAAGTTTTTGAAACCAGTCAAAACAAGTTTTTGAAACCATTCAAAACAAGTTGGAGAATACAAGTCAAAATCATTCACTCTTGGAAGCAGTCTATATTGTTATCCGCTTTCTTTTTTGTCTATTTTATTTACCCTTTCGCTATGGCTGCCACTACAACTCCAGTTATGGCACACGTTAGTTTTTTTAAAAGTTTGGAGATCTAAATCCTTATATATATGTGTAATCATGTTTAACCCATTAACGATTTTCATTTGTTTTGTAGGAACCATGTATTGGTTTTACTACATGTACAACAAACCACCAACCATCTCAATAAAAAAGAAGAGTTTTCTACTGCGCTATGGTCTCCGTTTCTACAAGTTAACAATGGCGTTTCACATACTTTTATAAACCTATAAAAACAAAATCAATCTTATTCTATCAATCTGCACTCAGGAGTCAAGACTATATCTATTAACTATTGGGAAAGAAATGTAGCGTACTGGGGAAAAATTAGATTGTTCAGTTGTCGAATATGGAGACATGCAGGTCCTCTCAGGTTGTATCTGTTGTGGTGTCACCCTTGGTAGCGGAAGGTAGTGATCGAATTGGCCACGGGGATCTCAAGAATTATCTTTGAATATGGCTCTCAACAAATTAATCAGAGCAATTCAAGCTTCTCGGATCTTCATGGTAAACATCACCTCCGTTGCTTTGTCGTTTGTCTTTGATTCAATTCCTCGATTAGCTAATGGTGAAGCTGATGTTTTAGCTTAAAAGGCCTTAAGCATAAAAGAACAATAAACACACTTTATCTTACCTTTATTTACGCGATTAATTTTGTTTCTTTGGAATCAATACTTTGTCTTCCGCGATGCGAAGTAATCAACTCTCCTAATTCGCTTCTCCGGAATTTGGAAACTTCAACTATCTTCTTCTCTTTGCTTGGCAGCAAACATCAATATATATGACATCTGGAGTGAAATAAACAATCCACTTCACCGGAACTCTCACAGTTAACCGGATTCAATCTCCATAATTATCTGATCATATCAATCAAAACCACCATGATCTCTGTTTTCAAAATATCTATTTTTACGATTGGGCTTTGTACATAAAAAAGGCTTCTAATTATGGTTCAATTACAATAATTTGTGATGGTGCTAATTAACCATGCGCCATGCATGGCCTTTAAAACTATTTAATTAGGAATCGACCATTTCATTTTAATTCAACAAATTAACAAAACAAAAATTGAATATGATATAATCGAAACAAAAATAGTATAAAGGGATTAGAAACTAGAAAGAGGTTGGTGTAAAATAAAATATAAAATCTAGAAAAATTAAAATATATATATATATATATTAATAAAAGATAAGACTAGAAAGATCGGCTTTTTTTTACATCAAAGATATAAATATATTTTTCGGCCAAATGAATTGGAATCAACTAAATATATTTTGTAATATTATTAAAATAATGCTCTTATAACAAATTCCCTAATGCAATCTTTGTAATCTTTCTTAAACAAATTATTTTGAGTTTTCTATACGTAGAGATTAGCTTACAATGTAATGTAACTTTGTACATATTGTAATCCGTGTCCAATATCATTCTAATAAAGTAATAATTAAGTTTAGAAATATCTGTATTTTTGTCGAAAACTCGAAAGATATGGACTATGGAGGATAATAATTCTTCTATTTAAAAATGCATAATAATAATTACAAATCCATTGTAAACACAGTCCAACTAACTAATTAACCAGGGGCGGATCCACCTTGATTAAGGGTGGTGCAAGTGCACCATACGAAATTATAAATTTAAGAATTTACATACATATTCGTGAAGTTAAACTGGCCTAATGGTAAGAGTGCACCAGATTAGATAGTAAGGTCTTGGGTTCGACACCCTCTATGCTCCAATTTTATAGTTTTTGCACATGATGTCAAGTTTGGCTAGATCCGCCACTGTAATTACCTAATAAGTTACATATAACACAATTTCAAACTATGAACTAAAACATCTGTATATAAACTATGGAAAACAAAGTCGGTAAATAGTACATTGTTTACGTATACGATGCATAGACTCATAAATCCAGATTATTATGTTTTTGTCGCAGATCATATTAATAAATGCAAACTTATACAGCCACATCTTAAGTAAATTTCTGATCAATTCGATTCATATTCCCTCCCACAGTCCCACTATATACTTCACTCTCTTTCGTTCCTTTTAATTATATAAAAACTAAAATATTTATTTATAAAGGAGTGTTATATTTCAAACAAACTTATTACACAAATAGCAGATATCTCATGAAGTATTTGTTTTGAAAAGTGCAGTAAGCCACACTATAATGAACTAAAACTATAAAACTTTCTTTTTTTTGAACAACAAACTATAAAACTTTCAAATATGTAATTTTATGTAAGATAACGAAATATTCCCGCGCTTGTGCGCGGGTCCGATAGTTAATGTTAAAGGGGCTGGTTCCTATTGTTTTTAAAATTTTATTAGGATGAGAAATCTTGTTTCCAAAAATTGAAATTTAATATTAATTAATTAAATGAAAAACAGATTAATAATTAATGTCAATGGTATCCTTGTAAATAGATATGAACTCTAGGATTTATTTCATAAATGTATCCAAAAATATATATAGAGATATAGAGAATAAACAATGTTAATTTACATAAT